>OX940863.1:2910000-4160000 GCA_954871525.1 Parietaria judaica
ATGATTCAAAAGAAAAAGAGAATATTTTGTGGGGTGTTATATGTAAGTTTTTTAAGAATTGCCTGGGTCTTCTGCACATAACTTTATGACTGAATGATTATTAAAATTGTGTCTGTTTGAAGGTGTAAACTCTCATGCAGTCATGGGATACTGGCTTGAGAGTTGAGCATGTTTGACCAAGCATACTCTAATCTAATCTCTTCTCAACAATAATGGAGCCTTTTGACTTTTTGAATATTCAGAGGGCACCATTAATAATATATATAAACAAAACTGCCTCATTACTTGACTAATTCTCTCTTCCTGTTTTATGCCACATATAGACATCACACACACACACACACATATATATATATATATAATTAGGCCAGGAGTGACAATTTAAGCTTGGACGCTACACATGACAAGAAATAAATAGGCTTAGAACGATTTTAAATGAATCTATATATGCCTAATCGTCACAAACACGGTTAGTATAATAATAAATAAATAAAAACAATTCAAACGCAACACGAAACATGATTTTTCATTGTTGATTGAGTTCAATCTTTACAAAAACAGACACTCCTTAAAAAAATATTACTATTAGCGCACACATTAAATAAAAATCTAATGAAAACAACAAATTTCAATCCCGATTTTTTTGTCAAGTATTGAATTTTTGCTTTCAAAGGTTTTTAGTTGTAATTAACAAGAGAGTCTCGACTTGGTTCGTGACACTTACTTGGCTATTGCCAACAATTATTCAATATGGAGTATTCTTTCTTCTTGAGCCACATCTTCTAACAGGATTCAGAGGGTTTGACGAGTCTCGTTTGTTTGTTTGTTTGTTTATATATATATATATATATATATATATATATATATATATATATTTTGACATCCTACGATTCTTCTTTCAGGGAACACACCTAACAAAAAACCTGCCCTCTTCCAAATTGACAAGGACACCCATATATAGCAACCATTACAATTTTACCAATTCCAAAGACCATAAATTTTTCATCTCACATATATGAATGTATAATGCATAAAAGAGGAGATCTAGTGATCAATGGTCAACAATCTCAAGCTCTTTTTAACTAATTGTATATTTTCCTCCCACATTTTCATGAGTCATATTGCTTCTATGTTCTAAGAAAGAATCAAATCAAACCTTTATTTATTTATTTTGTTTGTCACACTTTCAGAGATGAATGATTACCCAAAAATGAAGTTCGTGCTGTTCATCGTAGTTTTTTCTGTCTGCCTTTTTGCATCAT
The DNA here is from genome assembly GCA_954871525.1 of Parietaria judaica. NCBI lineage: Eukaryota > Viridiplantae > Streptophyta > Magnoliopsida > Rosales > Urticaceae > Parietaria > Parietaria judaica. The sequence continues at coordinate 2,911,263 of OX940863.1, forward strand.
CCAATCAAAAGACCTACCTTGCCTTTTTGTATTTGACATCTTCATATCATCTTTCTGTATTATTTTATTTTTTTGATTATGTAACGTTACTTAAGGGTGACGTAAGTTTAATTAGTGCTTGAATTTTTCCTCAAAAATCAATTGATTATACAATCAAATACAGGTATATAACAAATTTTATTTCTTCTCATCATTAATATGTTAGTCCTAGCTTTTCTTAAAACTTATGTCCCTCTTGGATCGACAGTATATGTATAAATTATTCTAGTTCACTTAAAATTATTCGATATGAGATTCGATCAAATTACATTTTATGTTTATATGTATGTTTAGTATGTATATATATATATATTATATATATAGTGGGGGTGGCAATTTGAGTTTCGTGTGTGTTCATGCGGGGTCTTACTCGTTTTTTACTTATTTTATGTACACTCAGACCCATCACATTTATTAACCGTGTTAGAAAATGAGACCCAACCCCGCCTCATTCAAATACCGTGTTTATCGTGTCTACCCGCTTGTCCCATTTAACAAATTCATGTATTTTAAAATGATAAATTAATCTAATTTATACTCGTTTAACTTAATTTATTTACTTATATTATCTAAGATTTTAAAATTTACTAACAATTTTTTTATGTTCATCAATTGTATGACATAATTAATAAAATAAGAAACATAGATGTTATATATAATAAGAATCAAAATACTTAATAACATATATAAAATATAAATTTTTTGCTCCTTAATCGTGTCTAATTGGGTCCTATCATGTTCGTGTCGTACCCGTTATTTAATCGTGTTCGACACGGTTAGACCCAAATCCATTTATGGTAGACCCAAACTAATTTAAATTGTGTCATAACTGTTTCGTGTCCGGCCTCAAATTGCCACTCCTATAATATATATATATATATATATATATATATATATTTATGGTAGTATATATTACTAATATAGGTTACTAGGGTTGCAATGTATATCACTAATCTACCTCCACGTATTTTTTTTTCCTAAAATCATTCAACCCAATATATATACATCATTTTAAATAACATTTACCATATGAAATTAACGTACTGCCCGTCTTTTTCATACAAACAATAAATGTGACCTTTTTAATACAATACTTTTTAATAGGTGGAGAAAATTGAAAACCTTGTTTCAAACAAGATTGCTTGGTGGATATGAAATGCGTCTCAACTTCGTTACTCAACAACTCAAAGTTATAAAGAAAGTATGTGTCATGCGATCGATGGATCATTGAAGGAACTGCACTTTATGAATATATATATATATATATGTGTGTGTGTATAAATTATATTTGACTGTTTTTATTGTAATCATGGCCAAAAATAAAGAACAAAAGAAACACTTGTTTGAACTTTGAATTGGTCAATAAGAGCTATTTTAGTCCAACGGATCCCTAATAGTAATATGAGAGAAAACTTAAGAAAATAATAATTTTTGGCGTATGGTGTGAAAGCGGCATAAAAAATATTGAATTCCTTATGCAAATGTTAGCCACAAATTGCGGTTCCATCAAGGTCGGTCATATTCTTGATAGAAGCTTTTCACCATTCCGATTTGCGAACTATATTGTCTTTATTGATCACAGAGCAAAAGAAAACAAGAACGCATTATATATAGGTATATATATGCACATATATATGCTATATATTATAGAGATATATGTGGTATAAGTTTTTAAGTTTGTACCAAATGTAGCAATGTAGTCCTAATTCTTTTTTAGCGATGATAGTATTCAAAAGCCACATCACAACGTCGACATCTAATTTTATCCATGTCAAGTTAATATATGTTAGGTTGACAAGACTTGTGCGTCTCTACTTCAAAATGTTGAATATCGTCTTATATGTATGTTATTTATGTAACCGATTTTAATGGGACATGAACGGAATTTGACTGAGACACTATTCGTGCCTTTGGATATTAATACCGTTATTTTTTTTTTTAAATACCGACGCACTTAGTACACGATTATGTACTTAGCAAATTAGATAGCAAATAGCTCATATATATATATATATATATATATATATATATATATATATATATATATCCAATCCCATTGACTGGAATAATTGACTTGAATTGTTCTAAGTATGAATAGTAGATTGTGGGTCAGGTTGAAAGTGATTTTGGTCAACGGATTCCAAATTATGTAATTATTTATTAGATTGAACATCTAATGATTTTTATATTCATTATTTCATATGTATAATCATTCTATATTTTTATTGTATTTAAATATATTGAATTCTTTCTATATCACTTGATGAGTTCTAAATTATTATTTTTTTATCTGAAATATTTTCATATTTTTCAATAGTTTCCATCGATGATTTTAATTTTCCACGATGATATAATAACTTATTATTCTAATGGATATCACGAAGTAAAGAAACAAAATGTCCAAAATTCCAAGAGCAAATCCGAATCCAAACCAATTTGATATCTGCAAAAAGAAATTCAAAACATATAAACAGAAAAACAATATGAAAATGAGCTTTCTAAACTTTAGTTGTGTAAAAATAAAAATAAACTCACTATACTTTGCGGTCAATATGGTTAATTATTCGGCAAAACATGATAGACCAAAGCGACTTTTAGATGATCGAATAAAGAGTTTGCCTTTTGAGTTTTGAATAAAATTGATTTTCCCAATAAAGTTTTTGACCATACCAAGTCTCTCTATGACTATGAACTCGTCGACCATATTGCTATTATTGTCTCCTGTATATAGTTTAATTTTGCTGAAATAATTTATATATATATATATATATATATATATATATAGAGAGAGAGAGAGAGAGAGATTAATTTAAAACAATAAAATATAGGCACGTGATCAGAATGTAACTCGACGTTGAACGTGTTTGTTGAACCCTACATGCACGTATTTCCCCTTTTTATAACGTCGTTTTTCTTGCATAAACGTTATATATATATATATATATATATATATATATATATATATATATATATATAGAGAGAGAGAGAGAGAGAGAGAGTTCAATAAACAAATTATGAATTAAATAAGAAGCTATACGAGAAAATATTACAATACAATGTAAATGTAGTAATGTAGAAAATGAGAACCTAATTAAAAAGCACTTTTACGTGTTTGTACACGCTCATGCGCATGCATGCATGTACATTTTAATAGACTAATAGGCTGTAATAACTTTTATCTGATTAAACGAAAAAAAAAACTCAATTATTATCTCAATGTAGATTCAAATTAACTTTGTTAAAAAGAAATTAACATATAATATAAGTAACCCTTAACCGATAAAAACTTATATTAAAAAAATCACAGAGTCTAAATTTGGTGATAATTACGTTTTATCCCATGAAGGTTAGTTCAATTAACTATAGAATATAAGACATGATACATTGAAGTTATTAGTTGTTAACCATGTGTCTGGGTTGATAAATAATAAATGGTGTGAGTAACGTGGCTAGTATACAATTTCTATTATAATTTTGCATCATGAAAAAAGAATAAACTTATCACGATTCTCTAGGTGGAAAATAAAACATAAAACATGGAAAACACGAGAGGAAAAGGATAGTATGGTATTAATATTACATAATATTATCGTATATATATATATATATATATATATATATAAAGGAAAATCATTAAATTTCAAGTATCTAATCATGTCTCGCACATGCAATTTATAATATGCGATGAAGACATTAAATACAAGACATTCGATTTTATATATATATATATATATATATATATATATTTATAATTTAGGGTGATGTAATTTTTGTACTTAAAGTGCAATTTTTTTAATCATATTCCTTTTAAAAATAAAAAAATAAACACCATCAATCATTTTACAAGGATTTTTATTACTTATAATTTATTTTCAATAGCTTTACTATTGATTTTTGTGATGATCGGTAATTATTCCCTTTCTAGCGGTAATTTAATTGTAACAAAATCATATTGATTGCTAGCCAAATAATAAAAGCAAAAGAATAAATAAAATAAATCTTGTTGAGTGTTGACTAGATCGATTGTCTTCTTCTTTCTAGCTTTACGTTGGTCAACCAGTACACATGCACGCTAATAATTATACAAAATTCAATTACCAGTTAATGAAATGAATTATTATGTGTTCTTACTATGCATGTGTAAAAACATTGTATATAATTTAATATATCAATATTTCTCAGGTACGTGACTAAATTAATGTATGCTTTGTTTGGTCGCATTAATAGAGAAGCCACCGGTTAATTAAAAGGTCGGTCCCAAAACGACACATATATACTTCTCATTGGGTCTCTTTCTTAATAAAGTCATACCTTTCTCTTTGTAATATTGTTGAGCATCAAAGTCTTATATTCTTTATTATACTGTAACTATATATGTCTGATAATTAATACATATATTATATATAGCTAAGTATTTTATTTTATGCTACACTTTCTATACTAGTCTTGTCTTTTATATTGGATTTATTTGCTCCTTAAGTAATATATGGACTGATGATATTCCGAATACTATCATTTTGTGAATAAATTTTGTTTATAGCTGACGGATTGCAACCCGAGCAAGTATCCAATGGAGGCGAAGCTGCAGCTCGGGAAGGATGCTGAAGGAGGAGAAGTGGATCCCACAGAGTACAGACGCGTGATCGGGTGTCTGAGGTATCTCACCCACACCCGACCAGACATTTCTCACGCAGTCGGGATAATTAGTCGTTTCATGGAGAAGTCCAAAAGTGCACACCAGCAGGCCGTGAAGCACATCTTGCGCTATGTAAAGGGAACGACGGACTACGGGATCCAATATGGAAGAGGCAGGGGAGCAGAAGAGCTAGTCGGCTTCACTGATAGCGATCTGGCCGGTGATATCGATGACAGGAAGAGTACCGGAGGGATGGCGTTCTACCTCAACGGAAACCTGATCACCTGGCAATCTCAAAAGTAGCAGACAATAGCTCTATCCTCATGCGAAGCTGAGTCCATTAGAGTTTTGAGTTTATCTTCTTGTAAAAGCCTTCGATTATCAATAGAGAATTTCTTCTCCCAGATTTGTGTTCTTCAATTTTCTGTTCGATTCTTTGTGGTGGTGATTGTGTTATTTGCAGATCCGTGAATTGGGATCCAACAATAGCTTGTAGTAATTAATTGAGACTTTACCCGACAACAATTAACATAGAAAAATGACATGAATTAGTTTATGTGCGGGAAAATGATAATATTAGGGTTAATGACGGTGAAAATACTCAAAGTTTGGTCAAAGATCCATTCACGTACCTAAAGTTTAAAAGTGGTGGCGAAAGTACCCAAAGTCGCATTTGGGGCATTGTCTCGTAACGCGGTTAACTTACTCGTTAACTCTGCCCACGTGGACAAACGTGGGTTGCTGACACGACATTTTTTTTTCACGTGGACGAGCGCAATTAGGGGTTTAATTCGTTGTTTTGTCATAAACGAGACTGATGTGGGCTCGTCCACGTGGCAAAAAAGTCTACGTGGCCAGAGTTAATGGGTAAGTTATCAACGTTACGAGAATGGAGTGATCAACGCCCCAAATGTGATTTTGGGTATTTTTGCCATCACTTTTAGACTTTGAGTACACGAGGGATTCTTTGACTAAACTTTGGATATTTTCGTCGTCATTAACCTTATGTGATAATGACAAGTTTTTTTTTTTTTTTTTTTCTTCTTCTTCGGAAATTGAATTTTGTTCAAATGTACAGAGTTGTTTAAAGTCATTAACATTAACTTGTTATCGAGCGCGATTCTATATATGTAGTTGGCGATTCGCTTTATGATGGTGCAATATCTCGATGTATTTGATAGACTTTATATGACTCCAACCACGCGATTTGGATCAAGAGTTATTCTTCGTAGTCCCACGTTGAAAAGATAAAAGAAAAATATAAGTGATCCACAGTATTTATATACTCATGGATTATTGAATTCATTATTATCTTGTTAAAAGATACTAGCCTAAAAAATCACAGAAGTACATTAGTACTGATATTATATGAAAGGAACTATGAAACTAATGAAAAAAGAAGAAACCCAGTGAAGAGTCAAGAATGTTAGCATCGATTTTTAGTTTTTTTTCCCTTTTTCTTTATGTCTCTAAGAACTGAGTGAGAACGAATTCTAAAATTTTGAATATATTCCAAATTCTAACCTCAATGATAGGAATCATAATATCAAATACACTTTTAATTTAGTTACTTCGAACTAACCCCAATGATATGAATCATAATATCAAATACACTTTTAATTTAGTTTAATTTTATTTCGTGTAATATTAAAGATAAACTGGTTAAAGTAAAATTATATAGATTGAAAACGACGACAGACTTACGCTTTAAAAAAATGTTGAACAAATTAGTTTAGTACATTTTAAGTTCTAGGCAATTTTCGGAATAAAGATCATGAGATAAATTTGATTGACCCAACGATAATTTCATTTATAACCAACATTGATTAATCACAATAAAGGAACAAGTTATAACCAAGCTTCTTTGATTTTTCAAAGCAATTAGAAGAAAACTAAAGGAAGATAATAATGTAATGTTGTAAATAAAGTTTAAACCAATATATTTTTTTAAGCATCGATCTCGGGTGGATTTTTTCATACTTGAGGCTCTCACTATATTGATATTAATTACTCGAACTTTATCGCACTAAAGGACATTTTTATTATTTATTTTTATTTTTATACAAGTCGAAACATTTATGTCACAGATTATTGTGTTTTTTTAGGGGAAAAGAAAGAGTAAATTGCTATATCTAGTACTTATTATAGATTACGTATCTAATAGACTAATACCGAACACAGATATTCATTTGTTTGAGTGATATATTAATAATAAAATCATTAGAGCAAAAGTACTTAAACTTTTCAAAATAGTGTAGCATATTTCAAATGTTTTAGTTAAATACTCAAAACATTAGAGTTATATATATATATATATATACAATTTGTATTTTCATTTGATTTTCAATATTTTTAATTTTTAATTTAACGTGTGTACAACTAATCTTATAATACTCTTTTATTCACGATTTTAGATTTTTTTTTTTACATTAAATATTTCAATTTAAAGCATAATATGTAATTGACGTAATTTCAATAGACACGTGAAGAAGAAAAAACAGCTGAATACCCATACTTTGCAACATTGAATATTTAATCAAAGAAAGTTTAGAAATACGTTGTGCTTACAGAAAACATTCAGGGACTTTTTCCGCAATTATCCCTGAGTAAATATATGAAATATTGGAAGGAGTAGACAGAGGTAGGGTTGAAACTGGATAAGATAGAATATGAGCACGTTGGTCAACCATATCCACATATGTGGATATAGATTAATTGTATCCATTAACTAATTTTTTTTAATTATCCAGTTTAAATGCGGTTAGCGGATTGAATTGGTTAATTTAAAGCGGATATTATCCAATTAAGTTTGTTAGTAAAAACAATAAATACATCATACATGTATAATATTCTAAGTTTTAACCATACATACATTTTTAAATAATTACATGTTAACATATCATGCATCAATATCCCATCATAACATAATAATATATAATGAATAGTGAAACATAAACTATCAAATTCACAAAATTCAAAAAATGTCATAAACAATATAATCATAAATGTCATAAATAACCAAACTACCACATAATCTAATATTTCCATGACATAAAGGCCACAAAAAAAACATATGCAACTTTTTTATGTCATAGTGATATATAATTTTTAATATTATTTATTTTTGAAATTGGTTGCGGTTAAAGCGGATATTCGATTTAGACTAAAAAAAATATAACCACTAACCAATCCAATTTTAAAAAGCAGTTGCAGTTATCCGTAACCAAATTAAGCGACTGATTAAAAATGGATAAATATGCAGATATTTCACAGCGGAGCGATTAGAATATGGTTGCGATTAGCGGATAATTATTTCAGCCCTAGAAGGAGGAGAAGAGAGAGGATAGATAAGAGGGCGGTGACGTGGGGTTGGCATAAGCAGGAGATGCCAGTAAGAGAGACTCCCACGTGATGGGTCACGTGTCGGCGCTGGTCAAATGGCGGTGCCGGTCGTGGCATACGTGTCGCGTGGCCTAATATTCCATTCGCTGAGTATATAGAAACTCCAACAACCAAACCAAAGAGATAAAAGGTTGAATCTTTGACCAAAACTAACCACAATTATCTCATCTTTCATGATTCTGGCTTGGAACGCTACTACCATAAGACCTCCTTGATTCATAATAATAATAATAATAATAAAAATTATTATAAAATTTAATAAAAATCAACACTGTAGTTTTCAAAAGAAATATTAATTTTGAAAGAAAGAAAAAAATCATTATCATAAATATGTAAAAAATACATTATTTTCATAATATGAGAGTTCAATGAGGCTAGTTGAAAGATTAAAAAGGTTTAATGAAACTTGTTTTTCTCTTTAAATAAAAATTGACATATTAAAAAAGATTTATTGTTATGCTTCTGTCATAAAATCCTTAAATGTCCTACAAGTTTTTGTTGGTGCGAAAATATGAAATGATTCAGACCGTTAAAAAAAATTGAGTTGTTAACTCTATTTAATATCTATAAAATATAATCAAATTAGTTAAATTATAAAAGAATATCTAAAATGTCTTACTTATTTTTATTCCAAAATGAAATATTACTTGTAATTGCCGATAGATTATAGATTTGGGCATGTTTATGATCTATCTTGATCTTTTATTATTGGTTTCATATTAGATTTTGCAAGTAGTCTTCGCTGACTTATCCCTCGTGCCTTTATTGCACATAAAAATACATTTTAACATTCAAAGGTCGTTTGTCCTTCACTCGCGCGTAACTACACGCTCATTTAATAATTGTTTCTTTTTGATGATCGACATGGTCTAACTATAATCTTGGCGTTGAAAAACCAAAGTCTAAAGGAGGCGATCGACTAGAACTCTTGAATAAATGATCTCATATATATATCCATGCATAATATTATTGTACATTATTAAAGGGGTTTTGTGTAGCATGCTTTTTTATTTGGTGAAACACAAGAGAATATTTTACAATCTTATTGAGAATATGAGAGAATTGATCCATTCTTTTTTACTTTTTGGAAAGAAATTTGATCCATTCTTTAAAGGATTTATTTATTTATTAAAAGTTGTTTAATAAAGTGAAAGACAACCAAAAAGGGGTAATTAATATACTTTTTTATTTTTATTTTTATCTAAAAATGTACTTTGCTCACTAAAACACTTTTAATTTTGTACAATTTCGTATGCATGAAGTGGCGGACCTACAAGGAACCCAAAGGGTGCCGTAGCACCTTCCAAAATTTAAGTTTTATCAAATTTTATTTAGAATATATGCAATTTTATATTAGACCTAAGAAATATATGAGAAAAAAAAAACAAGAATTATATGGTGAATTTTGATTAATTGAAATAAAATGGTTTGGGGTGATCTAATGAATTTGATTATATATTATAGCAATGCTAAATAGAGAGTATGATTTTACAATTGTGTAGAAAAGTATTGTTTCATACAAGAGGACACTTTTTGGAAGATGGTCATTTGTCAACCCTTATTGTAAAAGTGACATTATTTTCAAGACCATTTTAACCTCTCTCTCTCTCATCCCTCACACCAATATAAAATCAACTCAAACCACATGTATAGAAAGACAAATAGCTAGACCACAAAGCCTCTTTGTCAAATAAACCCTTCTCCTTCTTCTCAAGTCATCTTCTTCTTCCTTCTTCCATGTCTGAAGAACCCTACAAAGATCTATATCACCATGATCACCTTTTCCAAGCAGATCAAGATTTCTTCACTGCTTCTAAGCTCATAAGCACTCCGATCATGTCCTCGTCGGGCTCCACGGCCTGTTACAACCTACAAGGGTTCGATAATACCATGAACCCTAGCTCATACATGAGCTTCACCGAGTGCTTACAGGGATCCATGGACTACAACTCGCTCACCTTCGGGCTTTCCCCTTCGTCGTCTGAAGTATTCACATCCATAGAGAGCGGTCAAAAGCCTCTCGATATTCTTCACCGAAACCCTAACGCGGGCGGCGATCAAAACCCGGTAACCCCAAACCATTCACACTCGTTGACTTCCTCGTCGACCGAGGCCGGTGCAGAAGAAGATTCAAGCAAAGATCAAGACAAGTCCAAAGGAACAACATCACTGGAAAATGAAGAAGATCACGACTCCAAGAAAGTGTGAGTTTGAGTTCATTATCTATATAAACCCTCTTGTTTATATATACGTTGTATTGTATGTATATATGTATGTATTGATTATCATCAACATCCAACAGAGACAAAAAGAAGAAGAAAGGAGATAAAAAGCAAAAAGAGCCAAGATTTGCTTTCATGACAAAGAGCGAGGTCGATCATCTCGAAGATGGCTATAGATGGAGGAAATACGGTCAAAAAGCTGTGAAGAACAGCCCTTATCCAAGGTTCGGTCTATTTAAATCAACCATTAATTCATTCACATTTTGAATTAGTCATAAACTTTAGTCGATTATATATATATATATATATATATATATATATATATATATATAGGGAAATTGGAAATGGTCATCCTTATGATTTTGCCTCATCATTTACATTGAGAAAATAAATCATATTAAACCCTAGAAGTAGTTGTATAAACAACTTGTTGCACAAGAATTAATGGCCGGTTTGAACTAATACCACCTAAAAGAGATAATAAACAATTAAATCCTCGTTCAATAACAAACAAAATCGAACATTATTTTAAACCCAAAAGATTCTAACTTTTCGTCTCTGTGTTAAATCCTCGTTCGTTTTCATACACGTGTACACACCATGACCTTGTCCTTTCCCATTGGTCTATTCACATGAATGATCAATACACCAATGCATATATATATAATCATATTATATACATATTCATTTCATGCAGATCCTACTACCGTTGCACGACACAGAAATGCAGCGTCAAGAAACGCGTGGAGAGGTCGTTCCAGGACCCGTCGACCGTCATAACGACCTACGAGGGGCAGCACAACCACCCAATCCCGTCCGCTCTCCGAGGCAATGCGGCCGCTGCGGCTGCAGCCGCCGCCATGTTCCCACCGCCGGGGGGCGTCGGTGGCGGCGGCTCTGGGCTGTTTCCGCAGGGATTCCTGTTCCAGAACATGTCCCCCATGGGCTATCACTTCAGCAACAACAACAATGCAATGGTCAACGCTTCTGCTTCTGGCAACCAAGGATCTTTGTCAATGGGGTCGGTGATGTCTCGTGCGAGCCATGGACAGAGCTCAAACCCTAATCATAATATTAATAATAACAACAGGCAGATCACTAACTATGCTAATCATGATGATGACTATGGGCTTTTGCAGGATATAGTTCCTTCTATGTTCCTTAAGCAAGAGCCATGATCATATATATATACATATATAGTTATGTAAATTAAATGAGGATGATATATCGATTTAGTAGTAATATATAGTAGTATTAATGGTTTTTTGGAGCTTTTTTTCTTCCTCTTTGACATGACTTGAGCCAATTTCAGTACTAATTGGCATTATTTCTTATATTCCATGCTCTTTATTGTTTATAATTAGTATTGGAGACTATTGTACTCTTTTTTGGGCGATTTAGTTTGCTTTGGTTTTGATAGTAATTTAGTTACTTGTACCGGGTCGATGATCTATAGATATATACAATACTTATTAACTTCATGATAGTTTACATATCATGAAGTAATTATCCCTTGTCCTTTGAGATGTTTTACTTAATTTGATAGACATAATATATATATATATATATATTTCATTATAGAGATTTATGTATAACATTTGCTTTTAATCATTATAAGTATGATTTCCGGCTTAATGGAGCCTTTTCTACAACCGAGTAGCGAAATTTTTTTCACCGCCATTTTAAAACGATTCTATTTGTATGTTCTAATCACAAAATTTTCATGAGACATGTACTTTCTGTGTAGTAACATATAATATAACATCTATGCTTAGATCAGAGAAATTATTATATTATCGAAGTTATTTTATTAAATATTAATTTAATAACAGTTGGTCATAATCGGGATAATTAGAATTATTAACATATATAGTATTACTTTAATGAAGCTCTACGATCAAATATGAAGCGTAAGAAGTGTCTCTAGTCTTAAGCTGTAGAAATTAATAAAAAAAAATAGTGAATTTTATTAGCGTTCTACGAGTGTCGAGTAAAATTATGAAGTTCAAACTTCAAACTATAATTAGTTAATCTTATTGGACAAGAAAACCTAATAATAATAATAATAATAATAAAAAAAAACTACCACGGACTTGAGACTACATACCTCTTCAAAATTTCTAAGATCTTGTGCCCGTGATGTAACTCATCCTTTTCTAAATCAAATGCAAAGATTATTTCAGGATGGACGTCACCGGGTATGTCCAATCGGCCTAGCCAGTGCAAAGAGTCGTTAGCAAGCAGCCCGTGCTCATTGAAAAACGGAGCATTTGGATTTAGAGATCTCCCAAGTGTCCGTCTTCGTACGGTAAATCTTGACAAGTTTGTATTCGTCAGCGATATAGTCGTGGCCGAAGCCATAAATGGTAAACGGTAGTAATTACAATTTTGGGACATTCTTGGATGATATAGTTAAGAGGTTTTTACGGTACCTTGTGGTTGTAGGCCGTTCCATATAGCTAGGTCGTCTTCAAACCCCAAGAGAACTACCAATCTATTGAAATTCTTCAAGGATGTCGATTTGATCTATGTGTTCTTCGATAGGGTTGTCGAAGTTCTTCGTGGTGTATCGAGGGGAAAGAGTTCTAGATGAGATCCATGTCATGATCACAATACCACGGCCGTCGGCCAGAGACGGTTCTTGCAGCATGACCGAGGTGTTGTAGGAGCTATTCAGATAATAGTTCTGACAGCAGTGTATATAAACATGCTCTTGCGTAAAACTTCTTCAAAAATAAATTACTTCTGTCAATTAAACACTTTGATTTTATGCCAATTGCAAGTATGTACCAGTTAAAATAAATTATGTTTTCTCTGAGCTTTGTTTTTCAAGTGTTCAATCGGGATCTTAATGCTTCAAACAAAGACGTTCTAGGCCAAAAAGTGTAATTTAAGGATTTTATATCATTATTTTAGATATCTAAATAATTTTAATTATTTTTCTCATTTCGAATGATGTTATAGCCTGATTACGATGTGATAATCTAAACATAGTATTACTATTCACTATTATTAGTATTACTATTGAATATTGGTCACTTATATGCAGATAATTGTCGTTTATTATATAACACTCATGAAGCTGGCCTAAAACATTCTTGTGGGCCTGCTATAAGAATAGTTTTGGGCCCATGCTAATAGCTTATGATAAATAGCGGCACAAGTCTTCATGTATGATAATTAGTGCAGATAAGTCAAGTTTTATTTCTAACAGCGTAACTCTTTTTTGTTATATGCCTGTTAGCACTTAGCACCTTAAGATACTGGGACTTAGGTTTTTGTTCATGAAGTATTATTTTTGTTTTATTGATTTATATTAGTTTATTTGTTTTAATTTATTATAATTATTTTTCAATTAATTCGAATATTTAGGCAACGACGTCGCAATTAAGAAAAAAAAAATTAAAGTGGATGTTGACATTCATGTACTTGAGATACTAATAGAAATATAACATGAGAAGTAACACCGTCAGAAATAAAATGTAAAGATTTTTCTACACTGATTACCAAAATATGAAGACTTGTACCGCTATGGACTTGGCATTTGTAACATAAAACTCCTTTGTCCCATATCTATGGAAATGTTTTCAACAATATAATCTTCTTTTATGGCATTTTTCTTCTAAATTAAGCCTTTCTTCTACGCAACGTAGTAGACAAGCATATATTATTGGTCGAAATATTCAATGGAACAATCATAATTTGAGCCTTGAGGAATGAATTAAAGGGCAATTTCTACACTCTATATGGTGTGTTTATGTTCCACAATAATTAAATTAAATTATCTTGTTAAACTATATAACATAGTTTGGTGGGAGTATTATCTTCGTATGATAGACAAGTTACAGTAAAATAAATCAGAAAGGTTCACGAGTTGTCGTTTTCCTACACATGTTATTAAATTAACTGATATCTAAATTTTGCAATTCATGAATGCTTGAGGGATTTTTTTTAGCACTGTTCTTAATTGTCGTTTACAATTGACTGACGACATGTCGTTTGGGCATTCCGGCGGGCCAGCCTAGGTCCGAAACTCGGTCCTCGTTTCGGACATTTTATTTAAATAATTAAGCATCATTATTATTTAAATAACCCAAACAATATTAAAAATTTACTTTTAATAAACAATATACATATATATTTTTTATATCGATCGAGTTGTGTCTTCTCTTCAGGCTCGGGGGCCTAAAACCTGATTATTTAAGGCTCGGGCCTCAAGCTGGGTGGGCCTGCCCCAAAGCAGAGCTTTAGGTTGAACTTGATGGACTTGCTACCTAATAGTCATAATAAGTCACGACCACAAACGAATTGGCTTGCAAAGTTGGTCCTACTAAGTTAATTATCTAGATTTTGTTGACACTATTTGTACGCTTCCTATCAATTTATAATATTTCTTTCTGGTACCTTCTAATCATGGGACTAAAATATGATGTCTATATTGTATACCAGTTCATATATACATAAATAACCAAACATTTTCGTTTACTCCTTAATAAGTAATTAAATCCATCTTAAAGTACCCAATTTTATCATTAGGCGTATGAGTCTTTGGGTCCCTTAATTCGCTAGAGGAATTATCCGTGGTACTCTAATTAAATTTAGACTCATAAAATGTGATTTATTTAACAATATAAGATAAGATGTGAGACACAAAATAACGACAATAGACAAAAATAGAATTTGGATATCTTACATGCATCATATATTGATAATTGTAAAATAAATACTCAATGTGATTAAAAATAGTACGACATATTCATGAACATTTTAATTACATTGATTAAATACTAATTATCGCAAAATTTGTATTTTTGATTGATCTCGTTTCATTTGTTTATATTAACATTTGTTTTTTTATGAAGTATACACGCGTAAATAACTAGACAATACCGTCTAAAATCTAAATTTTACATCCTTGAATAACCCTATTTTAAATATTAATAATATTTTTGTCATAATTATCCCTTCTAATATATAAACAAAAAATAAACAAACGAAAACCACATGGCTAGAAAAGCTAACAAAATTAATAATATATTGTGAAAAAAAAAATATGAATTGAATAAATAAAAAAGATTCACCAACAATAAGCAACAACCATAATAATAATAAAATCAACCGCTGAGAGAGAGTGAGTGACTCAGAGAAGGACGTAATTTCCGACGTTTTCTCTATTCTTTAAGCAAACGCCTTCTTCTTCTTCTTCCTCCTCCTCTACTTGATCTCTGCTTCTCTGATCTCTCTCTCGCTAGGGTTTCTTTCCTTCTCAATGTCCTTCGGATTCGCTCTCTGATCTTCCTAGCAAGGTATCACTTTTCTCCACTCGATCTACGATTCTCCCAATCCTGTTCGATTCTGATTGCCCGATTTCCGCTTCGGTTCTGGTTTCGCAGCTTCGGAGCCCGTTTTGGAGCGACCCAACATGGTGGAATCCGAGCCGATCATACCTGGACAGGTTCGAGATTTGATTGCTGTGATTTCGCCTATTGTTGCTGCTTAGTGAATGTATGCGTCGATTTGATGGAAGATCTCCATTTCTTGATTGAGATTTGCTTAGTGCATTGCTGTGCTCGCGATCTGAAATTCGATTGGTAGTGTCGGCAATTGCTGTGACATGAGTGCGTATGATTAGCTCCACTGGAAAGAGCTGGGCTTCGTGTAAAGCAGCGAACTTTAACCTAATGTTGCGAACTAATTCATTCGTGGTTCATATAATTATCCCTTTGCATTAAAAAACTGTGAGATTTATTTTCGGTATTTATTTTTCTTAATGGCTAGATGATATGTAATGGAAACTAGTGATAGTTTTCACTCATTTGCTGTAGTATCTGATTGAAAGAAACATCCCCGGTTAATTGGCTTACGTTTAAGTTGTTTTTTTTTTATCGTCGGTAGTCTTAGCATTCGTTTCATTTTTTTTAATAATGTTTGTAGGTTTCTTTCTTGTTTGGGATCATCCCAACATTTGTGGCGTGGATATATTCAGAGTACTTGGAGTATAAGAAATCTTCAGCGCCACACAAAGTGTAAGTTTTTCTTTTTATTTTGTTTCGGACTCTGGTCTGAGATCTCATTGCTTTCATATGATTGGAGACCATATTTTATTTGTTTTTATTTGCACTAGCTCTAAAATATTGATCTTCCGTATGACTTGAGTTTCCAGTTTAACTGCCACTGCCTTCTTCCTTGGCTTTCAAGTTTTCACCAACAGGCTTAATTTCATTATTCTTATTAGAAATGCTGTTTTTGTGGTCATACCTCGTTTTTTTTTTTTTGGTCGTTATCCTAGAGTTTTATTACTGTATTTAAGTTAGGGTTGTTACAATGCAGCCATTCAGATACCAATCTAGTCGAATTGGGAGGGGAGACCATCAAGGAAGATGATCGTGCGGTTTTGCTCGAAGGAGGTCTTGCGAGATCAGCATCTTCAAAGTTTTATAGCTCGTCTATCAAAGCAAATCTGATCAGGTTTTTCCCATGACATGCAATTTCAATATTGAACTATTTATTTTGGTTTCATCATAAGCTTTTCTCAGATTGTCCGCTTTTATTTACTAGGTTTATTACTTTTGAGGAGTCTTTTTTACTAGAGAATCGAGCTACACTAAGAGCAATGTAAGTTGGTTTAATATAAGCTATGTTTGAAATCTTCCAAAGGGTATTTATTCTTATCAAGATCAATATTTCTATCAGGGCTGAGTTTGGAGCAATCCTATTCTATTTCTACATATCGGATCGCACAAGCATATTGGGAGATTCTAAGAAAGTAAGCTTAATTGTGTTCTCTCTCCGACTTGTGCAAATTTAGTCATGCGTTGTATTATATGCATGCATATCTTGAAATTTACTCAAAATCTTCCTGAATAGATTTGATTTGATAGTTTTTTCATAAGTTCTATGTGCAGACCATGCATAAAGATGAATTTGAATTAAATATTATGTAGACTTAGGACTATCGGTATATATATGGGGCCAGTCTTTCAAATTAATTGAACCAGTTTAATTAGTGTAGCATTCAATTGAAGAGCAATAATAAAGAATCTTCGTATCAAATTATTCCTTCTTATTTTTTTCACCGAGGTTTTAATTCATAGAAATACTGTCTTCCAAGTATCGTAATCGTTTCTTGTCATTTTCTCGATGGACAGAACTACAATCGCGATCTTTTTATGTTCCTCTACCTTCTTCTCATCATAGTATCAGCAATGACTTCCTTGAAGAAACACACGGATCGATCGTCTTTTTCTGGAAAATCCATACTTTACCTTAATCGTCATCAGACTGAGGAATGGAAGGGTTGGATGCAGGCAAGACTTTCTTATCATGATTTTTATCATTTTTTTTTTCATCTATACTTTTGAAAATTTTCCTATGAATTCCAAAAAAGGGTGGGATTACTTGGTTTATTTATATTTCTGAACCGTGATATTTTCGAATTACAGGTCCTATTTCTGATGTATCACTACTTTGCAGCAGCTGAGATATACAATGCGATACGTATATTTATTGCTGCATATGTCTGGATGACTGGATTTGGGAATTTTTCCTATTACTACATTAGGAAAGATTTTAGTCTCGCTCGATTTACTCAGGTGCTCTATTTTTTCCGTATATTTTTGTTTTCAAAGTTAAATTGATCAAGTTATTTAAGATCTTTCATAAACGATGCAGATGATGTGGCGGCTGAACTTCTTTGTGGTGTTTTGCTGCATTGTTCTTAACAATGACTATATGCTGTACTATATTTGCCCGATGCACACGTTGTTCACTCTGATGGTGTATGGAGCCCTCGGTATATTCAACAAGTACAACGAGATAAGATCAGTGATGATCGTAAAGATTCTTGTATGCTTTCTTGTGGTTATCTTAGTTTGGGAAGTTCCCGGAGTCTTTGAGATAATCTGGAGTCCGTTTGCGTTCTTTTTAGGTCGGTTTTGATTCCTCGAAAGTTCCAGTTAGTACATTCTTAAGTTTATATAAGGATTCTAATCCTAATTTTCTTTGTCTATAATTTGGCAGGTTATTCTGATCCTGCAAAGCCAGATCTCCCACGGCTTCATGAGTGGCATTTCAGATCCGGGCTTGATCGCTACATATGGATCATCGGAATGATATATGCTTATTATCATCCTACTGTAAATCATTTAACATTCATGGAGCTAATAGTTTTGTTTTCTGATTAGTATCTACCGGTTTTTGCTGCGTGGATTATTTAAACCTATAATTTATCCATGATCGCAGGTTGAAAAGTGGATGGAGAGAATAGAGGAATCTGAAACCAAAAAGAAACTATCAATTAAAGGGGGTATTTTAGCTGTGTCCTTATTTGTAAGTATCGTTTTTAACCCAAATTTTCTCGATAAATTACTAAAAACATATTATTTTTATGGTCTCTGTCCTTGTGATTTCACCTTGCTACTTTTGGCTTTTGTTCAGGTTGGTTATTTATGGTTTGAGTACATTTACAAGCTGGACAAGGTTGCATATAATAAGTTACATCCGTATACGTCATGGATTCCTATAACGTGCGTTGCAATATCATTTTAATTTAGAAATATATATTTTTAAGTTCTGATTACTTATCGGTATTGATCATATCTATTAACATACATCCTCTCTCCTCTCTGTATTTGTTCAGGGTTTATATATGCTTGAGGAATATTACACAGCAGTTCCGGAACTTCTCTATGACTCTATTCGCGTATGAAATTTTTTCCTATTTAATTAATATTTATTGATACCATTGTTATTTCCAATTCGGTTTTATTTGACTTGTTTGTTCGTGTATTCTATCATACTAGGTGGCTTGGCAAGATTACCTTGGAGACCTATATTTCTCAGTTCCACATATGGTTGAGGTATAATTACTTGATTATTGCTTCATTTACGGCTCTAATTTTAAGAATTCACTAATCTAGTTACTTTCTGTGCTAATTCAGATCGAACCAGCCTAATGGACAGCCGAAGTGGCTTCTTTCCTTAATTCCAGAATATCCAATGCTCAACTTCATGCTCACCACTGCCATTTACGTACTGGTAAGTGAGCTCGTTGTTTTACCCGTCGTTTGGGTCAGGAATGTCTTTTTCCACATCTGATTCTTGACCAATTTTTTTAAATTGGCAGGTGTCGCATCGGCTTTTTGAGTTGACCAACACGCTTAAAACGGTCTTCATCCCCACAACGGACAACCAAAAGCTTTTGCATAATTTTATTGCTGGCTGCACGGTTGCAACTGCGATATATTGCTTTTCGTTCATTCTTCTTCTGATCCCTCATTGACAAGGTCAGTTCGTACGTAATGCCTTTATTTTCGAGTAATTGCAACCATACCCCCTGAACTCGTTGTGTCATATAAGTAGTTTCCCCTGAACATTTTTAACAATTTCCCTTACGAACTCGTAAACTGCTGATGACAAATTTACAGCCCGAAGAGAAGAGATGGGATCTGCAGATATATATACACAATAATAGACCAATGCTTAGAACATGTTGCGTGCAATCATACCTTACGAAGCTATCGGTTTTGGCGGTTATGGAGTATCTGGGTGAAAAAATAACACTTGATGCTGGATTGGCCGGGGAAGGTTTACGGCAGATTCGTTGACAGGGGAAGGAAATTCTTTTGTTATTATTTCTTTTTATATCTTTTTTTTTTCCTTGTATCATCAGTTTTGTATTTGCTTTTAAGCAGGTTTTTATTTGTAGCCCTTTTGATTCAATCATTAAAAAAAATGTAGGTCCATTCAATTTTATTACAGTTTGTAATATGCCGATTTTGCAGCAGTTATTATCAATATTAAGCAAAGTCCAATGCAAGGTGAATTATATTTAGTTTAGCCCCTTTTAACCATAATTTTGCAGTCTAAACTAAAAAAAATTCGTAGAAATATGCCTGCGGAAAAAAATGAAACTAGCGGAATAAAAATTCTGGTTCTTCTTTTACAAATTTTGGGTAAATTTAGGAAGGAAAAACCCAAAATTCTTTTTTTTTTTCTCTTAATTATTTAAATGTTTAAACAATATAACCCATCAAATCTCGATCTAGCGGTTCTGGTAAACCGTCATTAATCAATAGAAAACCTAATTATGGAAATAAATCGGAGTCCCGTATTTACAAAAGCGTGAGGGGACAAGGATATACAATACAACCAGCCTACAAGAGTTGTAGTGTCCTCCAAACTTTTAAAAACAAGTAAATTATACTCTATTTTTTCGTTAGCCCGCCACACTGAGCCCTCCGAAATTTCAATCCTGGTCCCGCCCCTGTACACGACTAATCCAATTATAGTCTGATCAGATTACAATTTGCAACTATCAAACTCCGAAACAAGAAAAGGGTTGCAATTAGAAGGTTGAATTTGTATTGTAGGTGGAGTCACTCACATGGCTTAAATTAATGGCAATTATGAGTGGAGAGGTAAAGTGCGTGTCCTTGGAACGAACGCTTCGCCTATTTGTTTGCTCAGCTGCAAAAGTGTGCGTTAATGGAGTGGACTACGTAGAAGCATCGAGTTTATCCACATTTGGCTAAAATATTGCTAATTAGCTTTCTTTCTCTTTTGCGTTACTTTAGGCGACACGCAAAATACTAGATGCGTTGCTCATTGCCATTGCATGAAGCCCTTGCAACTGTACTAACAAACAATATATCCACTTTTTAGCTCTCTCTCTCTCTCTTCATTGAATCGCTTTCGACATGGGAGAGGACCAACCTTTGAAGCTCAATGTCTTGTGTAAGATCATCATCGTATTCAATCATAGATACACAAGACAATTATAGTTTTTGTCATGCTGTGTGTTTTGACGTGTTATTGAAGGGAAATTAAGCAAGCGCTGAGCGGTTTGAAACATCGAACACTGGACTAGTTTTACACTTCTTTTCGGGTCTTGTTCGCTTCTAAGTTCTAATCACTTAAACATATGCATCTTACATTTATATATATATATATATATATATAAATTGCATCTCCCTATTAATGCTCTTTCTTTATTATCTCTCGTCTTTATTGAATTTTATTCGTTTATGTGAGTATTTTAGTGTCACAAGTGCTTGCTTATTTTAAGGATACAAGTTCAAATGTTCGTTAACCTTATTTGCTCTTTTACAGCTCAAGAAGCTAATGAAGCTGACCCACCTGGGAGTTCAAGTGTCCTAAGCCAATCCACACTCAACGCCCAAGGCAGGGACCGGAAATGGTGGCTCCGGGTATCAATCTACGCCGTCCTCGTCCTCTCCGGCGAGACCGTCGGAACCCTGCTCGGAAGGCTATACTACGACAAAGGCGGAAACAGCAAGTGGATATCAACCTTAGTCCAAATCGCCGGCTTCCCAATCCTCCTTCCCTGCTACCTCCTTTCCGCCCTCCGAAACCCTAAACCCGTCCTCCACGCACAACCAACCAAAATCGCCATGAAAGCCTCGCTGGTCTACACCTTGCTTGGCCTCCTCAACGTGGCCGTGTGCCTCTTCCACTCCATCGGCCTTTTCCACCTCCAAGTCTCGACGTACTCGCTGATCTGCGCAACGCAGCTCTCCTTCAGCGCGTTCTTCTCCTTCTTCCTCAACTCCCAAAAACTCACGCCGTACATCGTGAACTCCCTCGTCCTCCTCACCGTCTCCTCCATCCTTCTCCTATTCCAAGCCGATGTCAACGACCCGGTCGAGACCGCGGGAAGGAATCACGTGTTGGGCTTCGTCTGCACTGTTATGGGATCGGCAGGGTACGGCTTGGTCCTGTCCCTCACACAATTCTCGCTGCAGAGAGTGCTGAAGAGAGAAGCGAACTTCTCAGTGTGCATGGACATGACGGTTTACGTGTCGCTGGTGTCCACTGTCGCTGGCTTCGCGGGGCTGTTTGGCAGCGGAGACTGGAAGGTTCTGCGGCCGGAAATAGAGCGCTTCGAGCTCGGCAAAGTATCGTACGCGTTGGTTTTGACATTTTCGACGGTCGCGTGGCAGTTGGTCAACCTCGGAGCCGTGGGGCTGATTCTGGAGGTGTCGTCGCTGTTCTCCAACGTGATCAGCGTGCTGAGTTTGCCCGTGGTGCCGGTTCTGGCGGTGGTGTTCTTCCGGGATCGGATTGATGGAGTGAAGGTGGTGGCCATGGTGTTGGCTCTCTGGGGTTTGATGTCGTATGTGTATCAGCACTACCTCGAGAGCAAGAAGCCCGAAGATCCTGAGAGCAAAGGAAACGACACTGAAACAAACGTTGGGGTTTCAGTTTTTCAGTTTTAATTAGGGTTTGCTTTTTTGTGGAGAGATCATTATGGTATGTACTATTGTTAAAAGATGCTATATATATACGTATTGCATGCATCATGCATGTCAATATATACAATTTTACAAAGTATTAAAAACATACATGGTTATTGCCTTTGCCTTGTTATATTAATATGCTCAAGGTCTAAACTTTATTATTCGATATATATATATATTGGCCATTCTTGCTTTTTACTTTGAGTGTATAATTTAGTCATTGAACTTGTATCTTTGAATAGAAATAATTCTTTGGGAATATCTCAGTTTCAAAAGAAGTTAATTTTTTAATTAGTTAGAAAAAGAAAATACATGCTATAGAAAGAAAAAAATATGATGGTATAACGTTTGTTGCTACTTTCTCTTATGTCTTATTTATAATATAAAAAAATTCTCAAGTTCATTCAAGCAATTGCACTAAAATGAATTTCGAGCAGTGAGATGAAACCGTGTTAACTAATATCAACGAATAAATTTATAATTAATTTCCGATAATAAGTCCCGACATGGACGGATGTATCTTAATGGGTGTCGGGGCATTTTCCCCACCAGCCGAAATTTTCAATTTTCACCTCACTTTTTCTCGTTTTTCAGTTTTTACCCTTAAATACATAAATTTTCTTAATCTTTTATCTTCAAATTATGCTTAATTTGCCCGTCTAAAATTTATCCGGGCTCAATATTTACATCATGAATCCGCCATTGACTCACTACATATTTAAACAGATTGAGAATATACACAAAATCTTAGCACATTCTGAGTTGGAAGTCAATAAAGACACTCGAAAATCAGGTATTAGTCACCATCATATTTTCATGCACATTTATGGGTTGACCAATCACCACAATGCCCACACACACCAACTTGCCTATGACAGTATGTTTATATGTGTGTACACACATATATACAGTGGCGGAGGTTCCCACTAGGGGTGGCAATTTGGGGCCGGACACGAAACACGAAACGGTTACGACACGATTTAAACGGGTCTGGGTCTACCATAAATGGATCTGGGTCCAACCGTGTCGAACACGATTAACACGATTAAATAACGGGTAAACACGACACGAACACGATAACACGATGGGACCCAATTAGACACGATTAAATAGTAAAAAGTTACATTTTCTACATTTTATATATATGTTATTAAGTGTTTTAATACTTATTATATATGAAATTTATGTTTTTATTTGATTAATTTCGTCTTACAATTGATGAATATAAAAATTTGCTAGTAAAATTTTAAAATCTTCGACAATATAGTTAAATAAATTAAGTTAAATGAGTATAAATTGAATTAATTTATCATTTATAAATAAATGTCTCTATTAATTGGGTTAAACAGGTAGACACGATAAACACGTTATTTAAATGGGGTGGGTCTGGGTCTCGTCTTCTAACACGATTAATAAATGGGGCGGGTCTGGGTCTAGATAAAATAAGTAAAAAACGACTAAGACCCGGCACGAACACGACACGCAACCCGAATTGCCACCCCTAGTTCCCACATACTATATGATCTTAAAAATAAAATAAAAATAAGAAAATTCATAAATGACAATGTTTCTAAATAATCTATGGGTATGGTAATTAGTTATTGTAAAAAAAAAAATTGAGAAAATATAAAACAATGGTTAACAAACATAAATATTAATATCTATTTTATTCTAGATAGCTGTGAAACATCGTAACTATTAATTTTAGAATCATAAATTTTAGTTTTAACTTATATATATTTAAATATTTGCACTTGTTATGATGTGCATGCAATTTTTGAATAACTGCCAAATAGCACCACTCAAGAGTATCAAAGCATTATATTTATTGTATTTATTTTCAAAATGAAAATTGCTCAGAACTATGGCACTAAATGCAAAAATTCATGATTATCTATTGTGTTAGTTAGCCATATTCTTAAGTTTGAGTGGCTGCACGTGCTATCAGTGGTGCTAAGTGCTAACATAGCTCCGCTATATACACACTATTCTCTTTTTAACTCAAGCATATTCATAGAAATCTATATTTATCTTGGTACACAAAAATCTCATTCAATAATTCATTTTTAATTCCCTGAGTGTCACACCTAGTTGTCATGTGGTGGTTGATCTAGAAATAGTTCCTAGTATTTGAAGGAAAAAAAAAAAAGGATGAATAATTGGTATTGGCTCACTATACTTGTCACATTTACTATTTTCAAATTGATTTATTGACTTGCATTGGCTGTACGGCGTTATGATAATAGCTAATAGACCTATTATTGGAAAATTAATCGAGTGATATTATTGGGAACTTTGTATAAGTGTACAGTATCTCTTGTTTTATAAATGTACAGAAATAATTTTTACCCCATATTATTAAGCTCGTGAAAGGAGAATTATGGTTCTACAATTTACTGATTTTTTTTTTTTTGGCTTTAAATGGTTTATATGTATTCTTTACATTTCAATAATCTTAGTCCTTTTTTTTTTCTTTCCTTTATTCATTCATAAGCCGTCAAATATGACGATAATACTCTCATACTCTGACTATAGATACTTGTTTTCATCTAAAGGTAATGGAAATAAAGAACCGTAATGCATGTGTATAATATAGAGATTTACGGCAAAAAAAAAGACATATATATATATATATATATTGCATATGTCTAATGATATAATTTTTTGGCAAAAGTTTTAAGTTTTTCCATTAACTCTTTATCGTGAAGTTTTACGGAAAATTAATTATGATTTACACGGTACTATAGTTTATACTTTATACATTGTAGAGCACACTTTGCCTACCATACAAGAACTTAGTATTCGTTGTCAAAAATTTTAGAGTTATTGCAACTCATATGTAATTAAAAGAGGATGAAAACGTGAAAGTATCATACGTCGCCACTTAAAACGTCACGATAGAGATCACTTTACAAAATATTTAATCACGCTAGAAAAAATTGAATATTACTTTTTTTTTGTTTGTAATATGCGAGTATTATTATCGTAAATTATATATATATATATTCTGGCTCTTGAGGTCAGCATAGAGATCAAGAATGGGAGTGAGATTATCTTGAATGATGTAAGAGAATTTATGAAGATATTTGGTTGGACCATCATATCATTTATTACACCACTAAGCCAAGTTGAATGAGGTTTCTAAAACTAGCAAAGACGTATCATATCATGATCATCTATATATATTTATGTCTCCAAAATAAGTGTACTATATATTCAAGAATCAAGACTGAGCCTGTATATATGTATATATATATATATACACACACACATATATATATATTTATTTCACGGCAAGAAGAAAAAAAAAGAATTATTTGCATATTAATTTAGAGTTTTCCCATGTGGATGCATTTATTAGATAGATATTCTGTAATTTTAAAAAATAGTATTTTAAATCGTAATTGTACACGACAAATGATTTATTAAACCGAGTTTAACATCTTAATTGTTATTAGCTAGACTCATTAATGGCTTATCGTGGAGAATTAATTTGAGCAAGTAATGTGTTGCATACACAAGTTAAATATTTTATATATATAAAAAAGTAAGGGTCAATGTACAACTTTTTGAACTACAAGTGGTATTGATGCTAAAAATTAAATTTGATGGGTCAATCAAAGTGCACTTAGGATAAATTATTATACGTAACTTTTGGATATGAATTCGTTCATATCAAAACAAAAACGTGGCAGCTTTTACGAGATATATGATTCATGAAATATCTACTTTCCATCTAAGTCAATCTCAACATATTTATTGTGCCTTCCTCATTGGAATAAGATCAATCCCTCTCTCTCTCTCTCTCTCTCTCCTCACAACTTTTTCTGGGTCTCTCTTCTTCACTCTTTTGAAATGGGATCACAAGCTCAAGAACTGGAACTCAGCATCAAAGGTGTATATATCAGTAAGTTCCATACGTATATGATGAGTGTTCATGCATAGGAAATTATTTTATTAATTAATTTAATATTATTATTATTTCTCTTCAAGTCACTATTTTTACGAGATGATCACGATAATATATACTCACAAGCCTCAAATCACTGTTGAAAAGTTATTATAATATATGTAGTTCATGCATTAATATAGCACATTCAATAAGATATTCAAAGATTCATGTTGAGATTTCTTACTATAATATTTTACTATAATTTAATTCATGTCTCTGTAGCTCCTCGGGAGCAAAGCAAAGTAGTGTCCGATCACAACCAAGCAAGAAGCCTAAACCACAAGCGAAGGACCATGACGTGGTGGATCCGAATCGCGGCCTACTCGGTCCTCCTCCTCGCCACGCAGTCCGTCGCCACGCTTCTCGGCCGACTTTACTTCGACAAAGGCGGGAAGAGCAAATGGCTCGGAACGCTGTCTCAGCTCGTCGGCTTCCCCGTCCTCTTTCCCTACTACCTCTTCTTGGCCACAAAGAAAAAGTCAAAGTCAAAGTCAACGATCGCCGCCACTGGAGAGCCCTCCAAACGGGTCCTTGCCGCCATCTACGTAGTCCTCGGGTTGATCATAGCCGCAGATTGTTACTTATACTCCGTCGGGCTGATGTACCTTCCCGTGTCGACGTTCTCGCTGATCTGCGCTTCGCAGTTGGCCTTCAACGCGGTTTTCTCATTCTTCATCAATTCGCAAAAGTTCACGCCCTACATCGTCAACTCGCTTGTGCTCCTCACCGTCTCCTCTGTGCTTCTCGTCTTCAACTCCGAGGACGAAGGCTCCCAGCAAGCCGGAGGAGGCAAGTTTGTGCTCGGGTTCGTGTGCACAGTTGGCGCGTCCGCCGGGTACGGCCTCATGCTCGCGCTCACGCAGTACTTCTTCGACAGAATACTCAAACGCGAGGATTTTCGCTCGATCCTCGACCTGATCACGTGGGAATCTCTCGTGGCGAGCCTTGCGACGGTCATTGGGCTCTTCGCGAGCGGCGAGTGGCGAGGCATAGGCGCGGAGATGCACGCGTTCCAGCTCGGGGAGGCGTCGTACGTGCTGACACTGACGTGGACAGCGGTGGCGTGGGTGTTGTTCAGCGTGGGGAACGTGGGGCTGATTGTGGAGGTGTCGGCGCTGTTCTCGAACGCGATCGGGGTGTTGGGTCTGCCAGTGGTGCCGGTTTTGGCGGTCTTCTTCTTCGGGGAGAAGATGGACGGGCTTAAGGTTGTTGCCATGCTGTTGGCGATCTGGGGATTCGCTTCGTATGTGTATCAGAACTATCTTGATAGCTTAAACAAAAATGGAGATGTTGAGAATGGCGATGAAGAGCACTAGCGATGAATTGCTTTGTGATATTTGTTCTCTTTTTTCCTTTCTCAAGAATGATTACAAACCCAATTGAATTAGCTAGACGATAGCTTTTTTAGTGGTGAAATCAGAAGTGGAACCGAGACCGGAACCGGGCTTTTTTCGGCCTGCTCATGGTTAAGCAAGCAGGGTCTTCGTGAACCAGGCCCGATCGCGGTTGTTTAGTTGTACAGTTCCATTTACAGGGAAATAAAATTTAGTGTAGTTATCAACCAAGAGCTTTTGACACGCGAAAGAAAATATTTTTGAAGGAAACAGATGATTCAAAATAAACGACAAATGAAAGAAAACGACAAGTTTATGAAAAATGACAACCATATCGAGAAAAAAAACCGCATTTTTAGTGTTATTAGATTGAACGTCAAAATTATAAACGACAAGAAACGACAAATATGAGTCGACCTTACGACAAAACTATATTTTGCGAAGAACACGACATGAACTTTAAAAAAGATAGAGATTAGAAGCACAGCTTCACTAAACACAATTTTGAAACATTTAAGATAAAAGCTGAGAAAACTGCAAGAGTCGAACGAGTTTACGAATATTATGAAAATTACTCGAAAGATAAACACCCAAATATTAAAGAAAATGTATTCTGCGAAGAAACGACAGGTATTCAAAACAGATCATCAAACGACAGGCGGATCTGAAACAAAACAGAGAAACGACATGAAAGATACAACATATTGAACTGACATGTAATGTATGTCTAATTGTCTATCATAAGCAAAGAACAGCTTATCATTAGGTAATGAAGTTCAATCTCAGAGACATAAAGATGTATTGGTGTTGGTATTCTTTGAAATATCAGTATGAACAAAAATATCGCCCCGTATATCTATTCAAGGTTAGCTTTTACAATTACCGTCATGGAAGAAACTGACACGGGTGAAATTCCCGGGCTCGAACTCTTCTCTGCTACTTATCTTTTCATTAAATTAAGAAGTTATACTGAAAAAAGAAACACGTGACATACTACATGAGGCGACCCACATAATTAGTTTGGGGGTATTTCTCTTTCAACTGCGGCCATTGCACGAAGAACTGATCAGCAATGCGTAATTTGTAAAGAATCAAGCCGCTAAGAGACAGTCTCTGCACTCTCGCTATACTTTCAACGTAAAAAATGGACGACCATCGAACCCCTATTATCTGCATAGGAATTAGAAAGGTCCCAATTTACTTAATCTAAGTTTTGCAGGGCGACAAATTAAAGGGGTTGAAAAGGGAGTAAGTCTAACCTTGAAGAAGAAGGCGATTGCACAAAGTGGAACGCAAGTCCCGGGACCGTTGCAAAGAATCTATGATTGACAGATATTGATTATGAATGGTCAGAAATAAATAAATGGTAATAGAATTAAGGATTAAAGCGTCAAAATACACAGAAGCGATGAGGATAGAATAGTACCACTTGAGGTCTGATTCGAAGCATCAGCCAGAACCCGTGAGCCAGTGCGACTATCGTCGTCCAAACAGAGGTAATATACGATTGACCAACCTCCCTACTTCGGTATATCTGCATATACTGTAGACTCTCTGCTACCTTTTCTTTAGCCTGCGTTCATATACGATTCTTATTTAAAAAATCGCCGGACTAGACTACCAAAATCAAAAGGAAAAAATGCCCAAGCACATTCGGAGAGGGTAGTTCAGCTATAAATTATGAAAAGTTTCTACATTTTTCAACCAAAAGTGAACTACCGAAACAGTTTTCAACTTCTCATAACATCTATCACGCTCAAGTAATGTCTATACGTAAAGGCCAATCTCTCAGCAACAACATAACATAATGCCTCAGCTTCAAGAACCCGCCCGCAGAACCGAGCGATTGGTCACCGTTTCAGCCACGAAGCATAACAAACCTAAGAATTTTACTTTAGAAGTGCATCAAAAATGCTGCTTAATTCCTACTTGAAGTTGAAACACAGCTCAAACCCAAAAACATCATAAGAGTCAGAAATAACCTCATTGGACACGGAATTCTCGAACAAGCGAGCTTTCTGGAGGCTCATATTGTCGGTGGCGGCCGCGATGTAGAATCGGGGAGCGAACCTCTCCGTCTGGAGAGCCTTCAAAAGGTTCAGCATCTCAGCAGTGTGACCGCCTGAAAAAACGTACCAAAATCGAACAATTTTTATCGAAACACTTCAGAACACAGAGTAGAGAAGCGAAAATTGAGCTCACCTGAACCCAGCACAATTAGGGTTCGGACTGGTGCTTGAGACCTTCCACTGCCTTTCAATGGCTTCCCAGTCTGCCATACCACGTAGACGAGTCGAATCGAGATCGCCACTACGCCGATCGTCAAGAGACTGATCGCTAAGCAGAATGACATAGCTGCGAAATTCTCGGATAATTCAGCCAAATCTGCAAAATCCCATGGAAGATTCGAAGCAAGATGACAAAACAGAGAATTGAAAGCAAAACCTCTTGACGAGACTGAATCGATCAACTCATCAAACGACACCAGCTAGATGTGCGAGGAATCAAGATTCCAAGAGCGATTCCAAAGATTCCATCTCTCATTCGATTATACAAATTACAATGCTTGTTAGATTAGATAAAATAAGTAATTTTATACTAAATATCTATAATCTTTTATTTCGTTGAATTTTACTATGTTCATGAGTTGAGATCGTTTAGGTTATTTCCAGCAAGGTTCTAAATATCGATATCGTTTCGCACTCTCCAATTTACGGATATATCGCTTGCCAATGGGCATGCCGTTGGATAAATCCGAAGAAAAAGATATATCGCTTGCTGAGAATATCGCATAATTTCGCGGATATATCGCATGCCGATCAAAATATCGACGGATATTTCCGAAAATATTTTTAGTATTTCAATTATATTTTTATATAGTTTCTAAATTACCAATTTAATAAATATGACACATAGTTATAGCCTAAAAAACACTCATAAATCATAATATAACACAAACATATAACATAAAAGTCATACCTCGTAACATAATATCGACATAACATAAAATAAGCTAGGCATTGTAATAAAGTCATAGAGTACAAACATATATATGAAGCACGATTTTAAATGCTGATATCGATGTCGTTTCGCACTCTCTATTTTACGGATATATCGACGTTTGCCGACAGATAAATGTGAATAAATGGATATATCGATTTTCTACGAATATCGTATCGCACTTCTCATTTTCTGGGCATGTCGTGGATATATCAAGGACATATCTGGATATTTAAAACGATGATTTCAAGTATCGTTTTTGTTATCAAAGTTTTCCTCCGCAACAAGTGAGTGACACATTCAATAAATTTAAAGCCAAGTCACTATTAAATTGATTAAGACTCATTTAAGAAAATCATATTTGATAAAAATTATATTACTAAGCGTCATTCATCAGTGTTGAAATTAAATAATTGTTGATTGATATCATATGGCAACTCGACATACCAGTTATTTAAGCTGACACCATGAGAAGATTATAAATTAAAATTTTGTTTTGTATATAAATATAATTTTTTTTTTTTCAAAAGCATCATCTTGAGCTGACTAAGGAATGTCCTGAATCCTGATAAGATGATAAAATTGGAGAAAAGTTTATTCAAGAACCATCCCTTTTCTTTTCTTTCCATATCATAAACATGACTTTCGTCTCTTTTATTAGCACATATGATTTGTTGTGTTGTGTTGTGTTGATTTAATTTAACCGGTCACGCGTGGCGCGGTTATATACTAAATCGTCGATCGATCGTAACCGTCTTTTCGGGTCGAAAGCTGCAGCTTTTAGATAGATTTTTATCTGACAAACACATAAGCCAATCAATTTGAGGCACTTGTCTAAAATACATTTAAAGGAAAACTAAAATCGAATTATACACGTTTCTTTATCCTCCCGTTTTAAAATAAGACTTCGTGATCACAAACATTTTTTTAATGGTGGTACTACGGCGTTAGGTAGTGGGGAATCACTGCAGATGTTATTTTCATGACGTTGATTATTCTCTTATTTATTTTAATGCGTAATTTACAATTATTTGACAATAACTAGTTCTTATAATATTGCTCTCTTGGCTCACTGTTTCTTCATTTTCCATGGAAGAAACTGACTCTCTCAGACTCAGCATCTTAGGTAAGCCTCAGATGATTTGTTCATATTCCAGCTGGATGCGAAAATCCGGTTACGAAGCCGAGAACCGCAGATACTCGGGTTCTTTTTTCTCTCTTTTAATTTTGGGTAAAACCGGATACTGAATCGGTTCGAGATGCCCGGAAACCAGTTTCCTACAACTTATTTTTATAGGCTTATTATTGAGTCGATTAATAGTTGATGAAATAATGTTTTAATCTTCTTTACCAGCTCGGGACGCCATAACCGTTGAAGTGAATTCTCCGAAAAACTACTTGCGATGGCTCAAAGTGGGCGTTTTCGCGTTCTTCCTCCTCACCGGCCAATCCGTGGCAATGCTTTTAGGAAGATCGTACTATGAGAACGGCGGAAACAGCGAATGGATGGGAACACTCACTCAGATTGCCGGTTTTCCGATCCTCCTTCCCTACTACTTATTTTCCGGCTGCAAGCCCGGGATAGCTAGCGATTTCCGATCGGGGACCGATAATTTCATGAAACTCGGAGTTGTATGTTTCTCTCTCGGCATTGTTCTATCCCTGGAATGTTTTCTGTACTCCATTGGGCTAAAGCACCTTCCCGTCTCCACCTACTCGCTAATCGCGGCGACGCAGTTAGCCTTCAACGCCTTCTTCTCGTTCTTCCTCAACTCTCAGAAGTTCACACCTTACGTACTCAATTCCCTGGTGCTTCTCACCATCTCCTCGGTGCTCATCGCGTTCCAGGCCGACTCGGAAAACAGCGACGGAGGTTCAGAACGGAACTACACAATCGGGTTCGTCTCCACTGTAAGCGCTTCCGCTCTGAACGGGCTGTTTCTCTCCCTGACGCAGTTTTCCATAGAGAAAGTTCTGAAGAGGGAGAGTTTCTCGGTCGTGATGGACATGACGGTGATACAATCGCTCTTCGCCACGTGTCTGGCAGTCGTGGGGCTTTTCGCTAGCGGGGAGTGGAAGGGCTTGACGGCTGAGATGTACGGGTTCAGGTTAGGGAAGGCGTGGTACGTCGTGACCTTAACGGGGACGGCGATATCGTGGCAGGCTTTCTTCGTCGGCTCCGTGGGGCTGATTCTCGAGGTCTCGTCCCTCTTTTCGAATTCCATAAGTGTGGCGGGTTTACCGGCTGTCCCGGTTCTGGCTGTCTTCTTCTTCCACGAAAAAATGAATGGAATAAAGATAATGGCGTTGATATTAGCTGTATGGGGATTCGTTTCGTATGCATATCAGAAGTACCTTGACAGCCACGGCACCAAGATGCAGAACGGCTCTGAGAATGGAGAGCCCGAGCATTCGTATAGGATCATAAGTTGAGTGTATGGAAAGATGTATTTCAATTCAAAGCTGCATAACAGTATACGATCACCACTTGACACCTATATGAATGCATTACAGTATAGTTTTTTTTTTTGTTTTTTTTTTTTATACAGCCAAAACATAGTCTTAAACCGGGCGGGCGGGGTAGGTCTAGGAAAACATAACATAGTCTGACCTTTTTGACAAAAATGGGCCTAATTCGTGAAAAAAAAAAAAAACAGGGGAGGGGTGGGGCAAACCCCCCTTTTTTTTTTTTTACGAGCCGGGGCGGGTGAGTCTGGGCCGGCCCGGCCCAATTGAAATCTCTGTATATAACTCTAGTTTTATTTTTACAAAAATATATCATCTATTTAAAAAAAAAATACTAGTTGTCAATGTTAGAAATATTAATATAGTATGTAATCATACTAGTAAATTATATTTATAGGGTATATTTTAGTTGCTTGTGAAAATAAAGAGTATATTTGTGAAAAATGAAAAAAAAAATGGTATAAAACTGCAAATATGGTCCCTTTGGTAAGTCTAGTTTTCCACGATACAGGTTCAAACAATTTAACTCTTTTGCACCGTGACATAGTTGATAGTTTACAAGAAAAATCTCATAATACTCACCGTTGAAGAATTCATTAGATTCTCTTTCAAAAAAAAAAAAAAAAAAGTATCCATTAGACTCTGTTTCCTCATCTTTTACATGGACGAAGCAGAGCCACAGAAACTCAGCATAATCATGAGTAAGTTGAAATTGAATGAATAATTATTGATTGATACGACAGCTAGAGTCATGTCCGTTTTCTTGTCCCTGTTCATTATGCTAAACATAATAGTTAATCATTCAAGATTATTGTATCCGTCTATTTTTATTGGGTTCTCTCAAGTAAATTGTAATATATGAATTTTTTGTTTAAAAAAATTGAATTATGATTATACACGTTTCTTTTCTTCATTTCCCGTTTTACAAAGGTTTTTATTTTCGCTAGTCGTACTCGTTAGGTTGTGGATACACACACACAGTAACGCACTAAATTATTTAGTTAAGTAAGATATCCTTTTCATGGATGACGTAGATTATTCTCATCTCTATTTTAATGCGTAGTTTTATTATATTCATTGTTTCTTCATCGTTTCCATGGAAGAAACTCAACCTCTCAGACTCAGCATCTTGGGTAAGTCAAATCATTGTATTTGATCTTGAAATTCACACAAGATATATTTGTTCAATAACTTTACAAAGTAAAAGGGGTTGCGAATTTATGCTTATGGTTTCATGTTCTATCAGATTCTGGCAACCAAGTAGTGATTTACGAGGCATAATCTTGTTCTTTGTTCATCACGGATTAAGCACCCAACATTACGTGGCTCTGTGAGTTTCCGTTCGTGTTCGGATTGAGAATTTGGTGACGCATTTATGCGTAAATTTGGGTAATTAAGGGACTATTTCGACTAAAATACTAATTTTGGGGGGTACTTATGCCGCAAATATTCTTATTAATAAGTTGGATCAAACAATTACAAGCAATTAGCTATACATTGCAAGTATGTAGGGAATACTTGGACAATAATATACTGATCATTGAAACTGCAAATCCTTCTCTGCCAGATCAGGACGCCAATGACGAGAGTCCTCTTCCTCAGCTCGGAAACTATTTGCGATGGCTCAAAGTGGGCGTTTACGCGTTCTTCCTCCTCACGGGCCAATCCGTGGCGCTGCTTCTAGGAAGATCGTACTATGAAAACGGCGGAAACTGCGAATGGATGGGAACACTCACTCAGATTGCCGGTTTCCCGATCCTCCTACCCTACTACTTCTTTTCCGGCTGCAAGACCGGGATAGCTAGTGATTTCCGATCCGGGACAAAGAATTTCATGAAACTCGGAGGTGTATGTTTCTCTCTCGGCACGCTTCTAGCCCTGGAAAGTTTTTTGTACTCCGTTGGGCTCAAGAACCTTCCCGTCTCCACCTACTCGCTGATCGCGGCGTCACAGTTAGCCTTCAACGCCTTCTTCTCGTTCTTCCTCAACTCTCAAAAGTTCACGCCTTACGTACTCAATTCCCTGGTGCTTCTCACCATCTCCTCGGTGCTCATTGTGTTCCAGGCCGACTCAGAAAACAGCGACGGAGGCTCGGAACAGAATTACACGATCGGGTTCATCTCCACTGTAAGCGGTTCCGCTCTGAGCGGGCTGATTCTCTCTTTGACGCAGTTTTCCATCGAGAAAGTTCTGAAGAGGGAGAGTTTCTCGGTCGTGATGGACATGACGGTGATACAATCGCTCTTTGCCACCTGTCTGGCGGTTGTGGGGCTTTTTGCCAGCGGGGAGTGGAAGGGCTTGACGGCTGAAATGTACGCGTTCAGGCTAGGGAAGGCGTCGTACGTCATGACCTTAACGGGGACGGCAATAGCGTGGCAGACTTTCTTCGTCGGCTCAGTGGGGCTGATCCTCGAGGTTTCGTCCCTCTTTTCGAATTCCATAGGCGTGGCGGGTTTGCCAATTGTCCCGGTTCTGGCTGTCTTCTTCTTCCACGAAAAAATGAACGGAATTAAGATAATAGCATTGATTTTAGCTATATGGGGCTTCGTTTCGTATGCTTATCAGAAGTACCTTGACAGCTACGCCTCCAAGGCCCAGAACGGCGCTGAGAATGGAGAACCCGAGCTTTTATATACGAACATCAGTTGAGTTCATGGAAAGATGTTGAAAGCTGCATTTATCAATAAATTACTCTAAAGAAAATGAACTGGTTTTGTTGACGTGTACCTGAATACGACGATCGATGATTGACTTCAATGTTCAGTTGTCGTAGCGGTTCAACAGCTTAATGTACTGGCTGCGGAAAAACAGAAGGTTTCAGAACTGAGCAAAGAACATCACACGAGGAATGGTTGAATTTGACCTGATCCAACATTTTTCCTAGGTGGAGAACTTTGGATGACCGTTCATATGATATGAACGGAAAAAAATGTCAAACAAGACGTTCTTTTTTCAGAGAATAATCGAAGATCATGCCTTGAACTTGAGAAGTTCTTTTAGTGAGATTGTATACTCATTCATGAATAATTATACTCGAATGTGGTAAGTATCCTTGTTCGCAAATACGAGCAGCTACTGAAATTAGCTGATCGTAAATCAGGTTGGCACGGTGATGGTTTTTGTCGCCATTAACAAAAATATGCACACCGTCCATGAGTTCGATCCAACTACAACCCGCAATCTTCTTCACGTTCTGTTGCATCATTGTATCTCTAACTTCTGAAACCTCTTCGTACTGACCAAACCCTCCATAAATGTTGGACATCAGAACATAACTACCGGAATGGCTCGGATCCAGCTCAATCACTTGCTTCGCAACAGCCTTAGCAATATCTACATTGCCTTGAAGTCGAAATGCAGCTAAAAGAGCCCTCCAAATTACAGGGTTAGCCTGAATAGGTAATGTTCTAACCAGCTCATAAGCCTTCTCAAGCTTTCCAGCTCGACCGAGCATGTCGATCAAACAAGTATAGTGCTCAATCGTCGGACGAACCCCATATATTGTTTCCATTTGATTGAAAAACTTTTGGCCTTGGTTGATCAAACCAGCGTGATTACACGCCAACAAAATCCCAACGAAAGTGAAATCGTTGGGTTTTAGCTGTGTCGCGCACATTTGAGAAAACATGTTCAATGCCTTGTAAGCACAGCCATGCATTGCGTAGCCGACGATCATGATGTTCCAAGACGCCACGTGCTTATAGCTTATTCTGTCAAAAATAATACGAGCGTTTCTCATGCTCCCACATTTGGTGTACATGTTCATCAGAGCATTGTGTAAAGATACAGCTTCGATACCATTCGCATCAAACAAATCCATTCCCGAATGGATTATGTATCGGTGAATCTCTCTACCGTGCATCAGTGCGGCAAGATGCGCACAGCTTGAAAGAACCGCGCTAACTGTGAACAAATCAGGTGGAATTCTAGCCCGTAACATCCTGTTGAAAAGCCTCAGCACGGCACTGTGATCGCCACATTGCTCGTTAACCGATAAAATCGAGTTCCACGAGAATATATCCTTCTCTTCCATCATCTCGAAGATCCTTAACGCGTCATTGTTACACTGACATTTCCCGTAAACATCAATCAACGCGTTCTTAACTGCCACGCTCGAATCATACCCCATTTTCACCGCAAACCCATGCACAGACCTCCCATTTTCTCGATCACCCGTTGAGGCAAAAATCGACAAAACCCCAGTCACCGTGAAGCTACTCGGCTGAAACCCTTCTTCTCTCATAGCCCCGAAAACCCTCAAAGCCTCGTCGAAGCGCCCGATCTGCGCGTAACCATTGACCATCGCGTTCCACAACACAACATCTCTATCAGGCATTTCTTCGAACACCATTCGCGCTTCTTCAATCCATTCGAATTTCAAGTACGCGTTGATCAAGGAACTTCCAACAAACACATTGACATCCAACGCAAGCTTAAACAGCATACCATGGACCTTCCTAACCTCCAAAACCTCCATTAAATCACAGCAAGCTTTGACGATACAAGGGAGAGTATAGTCATCAGGAAGAACCCCGAAAGCTCTCATACTCCAGTAAAGCTCGAGCGCTTCCACTGCTCGGCCATGGGCGACGAAGCCGGCGATCATGGCGTTGTAGGCGAAGACGGAGTGATAGCCGGCGAAGAAGAAGAAGACCCGAAAGGCGTCGTCGACGCGAGAGCACTTGGAGTACATGTTGACGAGAGCGGTGACCGGAGGAGGGAACCTGTGGAAGCCATTGACGACCATGTGAGAGTGGGTCTCTCGGCCTCGCTCAAGGATGTGGCGGCTCGCGCATTGCTGAAGCAGCGAGATGCATGTACGGACGTCCATCGGAGGAGTTGAGCGACGGAGACGAGTTGCCATGAAAGTCCCATAATAATCAATCACGCGTTTAGCTTTATCTCTATCTCACTCTCGTCTCATCTGAAGATTCAAGTCATAAACTATTCTCTTTTTATCTAATATATATGCAATTTAATTATTCTGACGTGCATGTAAATATATTATATAAATAGTAACTTTATGCAATTGTGTTATATATATATATATAGGGGAAGAGCTACGTGTGCACTATTGAATGCGCATATGCTCACTTAAAAAATTTCTTCATTTTCTTTTGTTGTTTTGAAAATATGAACGGCCTTGCTAAAACTCTATGAGCCTCCTGAATGAGTGTAACTCGGGTGAGGAAAGAGCGCCCAAACACTATCATTCAATTTTATTAAACAAAGCTTCCTAAACAAGGACTGGAGAATCCTCAAACAAACAAAACTCGAAGTGAATACTGCTACAAGCCCAACTACATAAGGGATAAACAACAAATTTAGTGTTTCGAGCGCTCAAATGAAATTGAGCAAATGAAAATAATAGTTGTTGTTCATTAATTGTGATTCAGGCAAAAAATAAAAATAAAAAATATAGATCTTTTGTGGTTTATAGTAAAAAATGACCGGAATATGAGGTTTTAGACTTTTATCTCTTCTTGACTAGATAAATCTATTCTACAGTACTTCTAAAAATAACTTTATATTTTTATGATTTTAATAGTCACTTCAATATGGTTCTTCATAATTTTTTATTTACATACTTGAAAAAAAAAAATCAAACAAGAATATATTTTGTGCTCCAAGAATATATTCTTTTTGACGCATACCCTCAAATTCTCATTTCGCTATAAGATATACCTTATAAGGCGTTAATTGACCGAGTTTAATGTATAAAGATAGCTTCTGATTCTAAGTTTGAGACCTAGTAAACATCTTGTCATCTTCACATTAATTCGATCAATTAACGCTTTCAAATAATTATTATATATAAAAGTATTGTTATAAGTGCATCAATAATAATTATTTGAAGATATATGCCGTTAAAACTCTAACAAATACGATGATGTGTGTGTTTTCTCGATGTTTTAGAGTTATTTTAAAGATTTACTATGAACTATATATGCTTTAAAGTTTAAATTATTTTATGAGTGTATTATTACATATATGTATATACATACATGTGTTGTGTGTATATAAGTTTTTCTACGTGAATATATCATATCTTCATCCAAAATCATTGTATTGTTATCTAACAAAATAGAAAAGAAGAAAGTGATTGTCGTTTATATACGACAGAGTTTAAAAGCAAATTTCAAATGCAAAAACGACAAAAAAACTTATTTGGAAATCGAAACATGTCGGTTTACTTGCGTAAATGGAAAAATTCACGTCGTATAGAAACAACAGTTGTTCTCTCAAAAAAAGAAACAACAGTTGATAGTCTTCTGTCTGAAACGACATCAAATCTCTGCAAGTGAAATGACATGTCATTTTTATCTCAACATATTTATCTATTTGATGTTTGATAAAATATCACAAACAAATTGTTAATCCACTTTCTTAAGCATGCGACTTGTCAAGCTAAACGACAAAATTAGAAGATATTGAAAACAAATAATATCTGAAAAATTCACAGCCGTTGGATCTCGATCCGATGATAGAATATGTACAGTATCGGTATCCAAAAAGCAAGCCCCTTTATCTGGATAAAAAGCGAGAACACGTTGCTTGGAATCGAAACAGATGAAGTTGATGGCGATTACGAGAAGACACTGTACTCTTGGCCGTCCGATCATCTTTCGATCTGACCCGAATCAATCCAACGGCTCTGAAAGGCCCACGTCAGCATAATACTTCGCGTATAATTAGATAAGCTTCTTAATTATATGGTCCAGTATTTCTTTTTTCTTTTATTTTTCGCGGGAACCTCTGATTTCAGGTCTCCGAACTCGACCGAGTTTCGAGATTCCTTGGTTGACTCAGTTGTGGAGAGGCTAGAGAGAGAGAGTGGATGGTCTACGTGAGAGAGAGAAGCTATGGCGGTGAGGGTTTCGACGTGGTTCGCGAGCCAGGGAATCAATGGCTTCAACTGGAAGAACTCAAAAACTCGATTTCTCGTCAATCCTTCTTCTTCTTCTTCGTCTTCGTCGTCTCGGTTGCTGTTTGCTTCCTGTAGAATGCGGCAACGCCATATCAGGTAACCTCGAGCTCTCTCTCTTTATTAATTTGTTTGATTTTGGGGATTCGGAGCACAGAAATAGTGTTGATTTGTTCATTTCATCGCCAAATTTTGTGTTTCAGCTCTTTATGTTTGATTGATTTTGGGGATTCGTAGCATAGAAACGAATGAGTAGTTTTGATGTGTTCATTCTATCTGGTTTAACATAGAAGGTTTTTATTCTATGGCAGTTCGATGCGTAAGAGACCGTATGTGAAGAAAGCCTCGCCGGAGCTATTGAGAAATGGGGAGGCCGAGTCTGATTCGGAAATCACTTCAACGGATAGCGTCCCTATCACGAACCAGAATAGTTCTTCGAATGATGATGTTTCCAGTAGCGATTCTAGTAGTCTGATTGAATCTGATGATACGAAATCATTGGTATTCTACTTTACTTTGTAATTATATTTGCAGCGTGATCGTAAATTGGGGTCAAGAATAATGGCTATCATCCCGATTTTGAACAGGAAAGCGCGTCGAATGACAGTGTTTCCAGTAACACTGCTGACGAGAATATTGATTTCGAAGACCTAAGTGCTCTGCGTGAACATGATGATACAAAATTGGAGGTATTCTTCTTTACTATATATTTGAAATGTGTTGTAAAATCAGATTAACGTTAACGGCTAGCGTTCTGATTTTGAAGCCGTAAAGCTTGTCGAGTGGTTTACGTGATTCTGAAGATACGAAATCTTTTATGTTCTTCTTTTCCGTGTTATATGAAACGTGATAAAAAAAAATCTGGATTCAAGATGCAATTGTATTTGTTTCCACTTATCAAGATATCTACCTTCTCAATACTTGTTGAAATTGATTGAAGCACTTTGATTGTATTTAGTATCGGGAGTTTGAAGTCTGATGAACCCCAGGCCTTGTAATTATCATTTGTGTTACAGGTCAATAGTGCAGAAAGTATTTCTGGCGTTCAACTTGAGGATTTGATAGGGATGATTCGGAACTCTGAGAAAAGTAGGATCTATATATCCTCGATATTCTTTATCTTCCTTTTGTCTTTTGTTTCGTTCTTGCTTATCGTACTTCGGTACCTATTTTTTTCTGTAACGTTAACAATTGAATTATTTCTATTCTTGCGTGTCATGCTGCAGATATCCTTCTACTCAACCGAGCTCGGATTCGTGCGCTTGAAGATCTTGAAAAGATTCTCGATGAGAAAGAGGCATTGCAAACAGAGATTAACTCTTTGGAGATGAGATTGGCAGAAACTGATGCGCGTATTAAGGTCGCTGCGCAGGAAAAGATACACGTGGAACTCTTGGAAAACCATTTAGAGAAGCTGCGAG
Organism: Parietaria judaica; assembly: GCA_954871525.1. Lineage (NCBI taxonomy): Eukaryota > Viridiplantae > Streptophyta > Magnoliopsida > Rosales > Urticaceae > Parietaria > Parietaria judaica. The sequence goes on from OX940863.1 coordinate 2,952,917, forward strand.
ATGAATTGACTGATACGAATAATTTAGAAAAGTCAGAAGAATCTACTTCTCATGATACTGATCTTGATTTGTTGAGAATGGAAAATCTCTCTTTGAGAACTGATATCGAAAACCTCAAGAACGAGCTTGTTAAGGCTAAGTCTTCTGAGGAACGTATTGCGATGCTAGAGAAAGAGCGTGCATTGTTGGAGTCTTCTTTGAAGGATTTGGAGTACAAACTTTCAACATCTCAGAAAGATGCTTTAAAGCACGCCAATTTAAAAGTTGAGTACGAGAATTTACTGGAGAAGGTAGAAAATTTACAAATACTGCTGGATAAGGCCACCGTGCAGGCAAACCAGGCTATTATAGTGCTACAGCAAAACCAGGACCTTCGTAAGAAAGTTGATAAGTTAGAAGAATCTCTTGCCGAAGCCAAAAAGTACAAGTTATCGTCAGAGAAATTGCAGCGGTACAATGACTTAATGCAACAAAAATTGAAGTCAATGGAGGAACAAATTCAAAAGTCGGATGAAGAGATACATGCTTATGTTCAGTTATATCAAGAGTCTGTTCAAGAATTCCAGGATACACTAAGCAATCTCAAAGAAGCAAACGAGAAAAAGTCCAATGACGAGCCTGTCGATAATATGCCATGGGAATTTTGGAGCCGTCTATTGCTTATAATCGATGGTTGGCTGATCGAGAAAAAAATGTCGTCTGATGATGCAGAATTCTTAAGAAAATTGGTCTGGGCAAGGGATAAAAGAGTGCACAATGCATACATGGCTTGTAAAGAAAAGAATGAGCATGACGCTTTGGCTACATTTCTTGCGCTAACATCCTCACCCAAAAGGTATCATACTAAAACTTCTTTGGTACTTACTTATGGAAATTATTATAAATACAGGTGTTCAATTGAGCTTTTGTTGTTCTTTAGTTCAGGACTACACGTCGTTCATATTGCAGCCGAGATGGCACCCGTTGCTAAGGTGAGTACAGCGTAGCTCGTTCATCAGTTTCCTTATTTGTATGAATTTATGTAGTGAAACACATGTTAACACGATATTCTTGCTTGACCGTCTAAACAGTCAAAGTGCAGGAGAAGCTTGTTTGAAGATTATTTGACGTTTTATCGCATTCTTCATTTTACAGGTTGGTGGTTTAGGTGACGTAGTGGCTGGTCTTGGAAAAGCCCTGCAGAAGAAAGGACATCTTGTGGAGATAATTCTCCCCAAATATGATTGCTTGAAAGATGACATGATTCCCGACTTAAGAGTATGTTTGTACTTTGAAAATTTGACATAACTTCTTCTAGAAAAGCCTGTTTAATTATTGTTCGTCAGTAACGAGTAACTTGTTTAGGCTCTAGATGCTGTGCAAGAGTCTTATTTTGATGGCCGACTATACAAAAACAGAATCTGGGTTGGGACTGTTGAAGGTGAAGCTTTTGATATCTTTTTTGTATACATATTTCATTGGCATTGTTGGAAATCCGAATTATTATTTCATCACTCTCTTATGACGACTAGAAATATTGTATTTTAGACTTAATTCGGTAGGATAATTACATTATTTGCATTCAAGGAACTAGCATTATTCTATTCATAGGGTCAGTGATTATACTCTGATTATATGGTCTGAATGCTCTTCCTAATCTCTTCATATTGCACCTAATTATGCAATAACCATCTACAATCAAATATAATATTTTTTCAACTGTCATTAAATTCTCATTGTTTTTTTTTTTTTTTTGTGTGTGTGTGTGTGTGGGGGGGCAGGTCTTCCTGTTTATTTCATTGAACCACTTCATCCAGACAAATTCTTCCAAAGAGGACAATTCTACGGAGAACATGACGATTTTAGGCGCTTCTCCTATTTCAGCCGTTCAGCGCTGGAGTTGCTTCATCAAGCTGGAAAGAAACCTGACATAATTCATTGTCACGATTGGCAGACATCTTTTGTTGTATGATAAATCATTTCTTCTGTAAATTTTTCTGAGTAATTGACAGCATTGCCCTCTGACCTTTTAAAGTCAGAGCAGTTTTCTCACTGATCTGTGACAGCAATCTGCCAAATACTCACGGTTTCTTTGTGCTTCTTTTTTTTTTTTTTTTTTACAACAACATGACTCACTCCTCTTTTTCTGTCTCTTTATCAGGCTCCTCTGTATTGGGATTTATATGTTCCAAAGGGAATGAATTCGGCTAGGATATGCTTTACATGTCACAACTTTGAGTATCAGGGGAATGCTCCTGCTTCACAATTGACATCTTGTGGTCTTGATGTTGACCAGCTTAATCGGCCCGATCGAATGCAAGACCACTCAGGACACGATAGAGTCAATCCAGTAAAGGTACATAAAATAAATAACTAAAAAGTTGTACATCATTAAACATGTAGACGTATAGAGTTAGGGATTATAGTGTATATAGCAATTATATATATTATATAGCTTCATTATGTATAGGAGTTGGTTAAGGATGATTCTTATTATTTGTTTAACTAGCAGACTATTATATATATAAGATGTAATCTCCCTTGTCAATCAACATTATTCAACATTCTTATTCCAAAAAATACAAATAACTCTGGCCCGGACGACTTCTTATTTTAATGGTTTAAACTTTTCTCTTTTTTCTTCTCAGGGTGCGGTCGTATTCTCTAATGTTGTGACGACGGTGTCACCCACCTATGCACAAGAGGTTCGAACTGCTGAGGTGAGATTTCATATATAGTATGTCATTGTCTGTTGATATTTTCTTTATTTTTAAAAGGCGGTATATTTTTTAGTGGATAGAAGTTATAAAGAGATGAAAAAAAAAATGAAAAAAAAAGAAGCGGATTAAACACAAAATACTTATAGGTAGCTTATGATCCCGTGAATGTAAAGATAAGGTCGCTAGAAGTATCTTTGTCGTTTATGTATGCGAGGGCACAGAATGTTTTGTTTCTCTTTTTTCTGTCGTTAAGGAGGATAACTGAACCAAGAATTCTCTGTCTTTATCATCAATCCAATCACTGGTCGAGACCCAGGATTCTATTTTATCATCAATCCAATCACCGTTCACTTGCTGATAGTTTTTATACAACAATCTACAGGGAGGTAAAGGTCTGCATTCAACACTTAACCTCCACTCAAAAAAGTTCATCGGGATCCTGAACGGAATCGATACAGACGCATGGAATCCCGCCACTGATAAGTTTCTCAAAGTACAGTATAGTGCTAACGATCTTAAAGGAAAAACTGATAATAAGGAGGCCCTAAGAAGGATGTTAGGTCTCTCTTCTACCAGTTCCAAAAAGCCTTTGGTAATATTCCTTTTTTAATAATTAATTTGAAATTAATGGATTTTTAGTTGATTATCTAGTCACTTTTTTAATTGCTTGAAATAGTAGTTGCTTTGTATTTTATTACTGTTTATATATGCGTACTTGGTATAAATCTTAATAAATTAGAAAGAACTTTTGAAGCAAAACTATTCCAATCTATAAAATCAGGAACAGTTGATTTATTCTAATTACGTGGGATGTCTGCGGTATAAGTACCCGTAAAGTAGTTTTGTAAGGCAGGCTTATCCCATTGTTTATCACGGGTTAAGCACCATAGGTTACAATAAATGTGTCTCCAGATACCAATTTGAACACTAACGGGAGCTTATGGAGCCACATAAATCGTAACATTGTGTACTTAACCTTTTTGATAAACAATGGGATAATGCCGCCCCAAAGCACTACATTTTCGGTACTTATGCTGCAAATACCCAAATTATTTTTTCGTATCACTTACGCCCAGTCGATGATTAGGTGTCGTGCATTACAAGATTGGTGCCTCAGAAAGGCGTACATCTCATCAGGCATGCAATATATAGAACGTTGGAGCTCGGGGGACAGTTTGTACTTCTGGGTTCAAGCCCAGTAAATCATATCCAGGTACTTTAGTTTTTTTTTTTTTTTTAGAATGAAGGTTCGGAACATATGACGCAAAGGCAAATACTCAGACGCATCATTCTAAACGTCGAGTAAGAGATAAAATTATGGGTTAATGACGGCAAAAATACCCAAAGTTTGGTCAAAGAACCCCTCGTGTACCCAAAGTTTAAAAGTTGTGGCAAAAATACCCAAAGTCTTATTTGGGGAGTTGACCACTCCATTCTCGTAACGCCGTTAACTTACCTGTTGACTCTGGCCACGTGGACAAATTTGTTTTGTTAAGTGTAACCAATGTTGTGAAAAACGTATTTAAGCCTCGAGGCGATTTGCCGCCATGCCTCGAGGCGTAAGCCTCAAGGCGTTTGAGGCGTAAGCCTCAATAATATATAATTTCTAAAATTTACAATAAATATTTTACATTTTAGGTGAGAGAACGTGTTCAAAAGTGTTTCTTTACTAAACTGATTACTTTTAATGGCCCATTTTACATTTTAGGTGAGAGAACGTGTTCAAAAGTGTTTCTTTACTAAACTGATTACTTTTAATATTTTGGCCCATTTTAATGGGCCTATCATTAATCAGTTGAATAAAATATTTTTGTTAAAGGCTTAAAGCCCACAAATTATGTTATAAATCCTAAAAGCCGATTAGGTATAGTTATTCCTTCAAATAATCAGCAGTTTTTAATAGTTGATAAAAAAGGACTGTTCATCTTCTTTGTAGCTTTTTCCTCACGACTCTCTCTCTCTCCCTTTCTCTCTTTCTTTCTCTCTCTCGTAGCTATTTCTCCATCTCCCTCTCTCTCTTTCTCTCATGAACGCCTCAAAGCTGCTCCAGAGGCGTTTCAGATGAGGGCTGAGGCGTATCTTAGAGGCGTACGCCTTACTTATCTCTGCAAGGCGTAAGCCTCAGAGCGGTTTAGCCCTTCGCCTCACTGAGGGCGCGCCTTGATAACGTTTTTCACAACAATGAGTGTAACCATTAGCGGTTCAATTAGTTGTATTTAATAGTATCAATTAGGGGTTTAATTCATTGTTTTATTGTAAACGAGGCTGATGTAAGCTCGTTCACGTGGCAAAAATTATTATTTCAACAACCCACGTTTGTTCACGTGGCCAGAGTTAACGGGTAAGTTAACGGCGTTACGAGAATGAAGTGGTCAACTCCCCAAATGCGACTTTGAGTATTTTTGCCACCACTTTTAAACTTTGAGTACACGGGGGGTTCTTTGACCAAACTTTGGGTATTTTCGCCGTCATTAACCCTAAAATTATTATTATTCTGGGCATATTATCAAAGTGGTAAAAGAAACCATCCATGCCTCAAAAGCCTAACAAATACGAGCTCGCTATGCTCAATATTTTTTTCATCTTTTTTGCAGAGAGAATTTGAGGGAATTGCGAGTCAGTTTCAGAAACATGACGATATTCGATTGATATTGAAGTATGACGAGTCACTTTCGCATTCCATCTATGCTGCATCTGATATGTTCATCATCCCATCAATCTTCGAGCCCTGCGGTCTAACCCAGGTAACCATTCTTCTCACGAAACCCGTGCCGTTTCTATTGCTTCATGTTTATGCTTATCTTTTCGTATTGACCCTGTAAATTTTTTGTTCAGATGATAGCGATGAGATACGGTGCTATTCCGATTGCAAGGAAAACCGGTGGACTACACGATAGGTTTGTATTAAACTGACTCACAAAATATTATATAAACTTAAAAAAATGATTTTTTTTTTTACTGATTTAAACCTTTTATGCAGTGTCTTTGATGTCGACGACGATACCATACCTCCCGCTTTTCAGAATGGATATACATTTTTGAATCCCGATGAGCAGGTAAATCAAATTGTAAATGATAAGATTTGAGATTCCGACTTTGGTCATTCTTGTAAAGACAACTGAATTTGCATATCCTAATCGTTAACACAGGCATTGAACTACGCCATGGAACGTGCGTTTGAGCGCTACACGAAACACCCCCAGTCCTGGCAGCAACTAGTTCATAAGGTTATGAAAATAGATTTCAGCTGGGATTCTTCGGCAACGCAGTACGAGGAACTTTACTCCAAGGCCCTGGAGAGAGCACGGTCCAGAACCCGATCTTAACCTTGTCCGTGACGAAAAGATTCATTGATTCTTCGATACCAACTGCAAAAAGGCACTGCTTCATTTTTAGTTGATATCAACAATTATTATAGGGTATATTAGGATTTTCCGTTTTAACCTATATATACAGCTCATACTGTATAGATTTTTTATCGATTGAGAATAAGATTGAATACTACTTTTTCCATTGTATTCAATTCGTTCATTTTGTATGCACACAATCATCTGATAAATTACTCGCTGTCTTCCAATTTCAGAAATTTAAATTAAAAATTATATTCAAATTTATTACATCTTTAATTACAACTTACAAGGAACTTGCTGTTTGTTTGTTGATTATTTTTAGTGAACTTGTTAGTTGTCCGTTAATTGCAAGTAATATATACATATATATATGTATATGCCAGTATTGATTTGGATTTAATTAGTGGCGAAATTGAATTTGAGGGCACTATATTTATGCAGTTAATGGCAAGTACTTCGGTATTTTAAGATAATAAATGTCAACACAAAACTCATCTTCATTAATAATTCCCATCAAATTTACACCATCCACTACAAGCTTGCACAAAAGGACACTCACTCTCCCTAAACCCTTAATTACACCGTTTACTTTCCGGGGACGAAGTTGGTGGCGAACGCCCAGGCGTTGTTGTTGACTGGGTCGGCCAAGTGGTCGGCCAAGTTCTCCAATGGGCCCTTTCCGGTCACGATGGCCTGCACGAAGAATCCGAACATTGAGAACATCGCGAGTCTTCCGTTCTTTAGCTCCTTCACCTTGAGCTCGGCAAAGGCCTCCGGGTCTTCGGCCAGACCCAAGGGGTCGAAGCTCCCACCCGGGTAGATCGGGTCGACGATCTCCCCAAGGGGTCCGCCAGCAACGCGGTAGCCCTCGACGGCGCCCATGAGGATGACCTGGCAGGCCCAGATGGCGAGGATGCTCTGAGCGTGGACAAGGCTAGGGTTGCCCAAGTAGTCGAGACCTCCGTCGCTGAAGATCTGCGAGCCGGCTTTGAACCACACCGCCTCTCCGAATTGCACACCGTTACGAGACAACAGCTCGGGGAACACGCAGCCGAGGGCGCCGAGCATGGCCCACCGCGAGTGGATCACCTCAAGCTCCCGGTTGCGAGCGAACGTCTCGGGGTCAGCCGAGAGCCCGGCGGTGTCCCACCCGTAGTCACCGGGGAACTCACCAGTGAGGTAGCTGGGGGACTCGCCGGAGAAGGGGCCCAAGTACTTGACTCTGTCGGGGCCGTACCACGGGCTCCCGGAGGAAGCGACCTTGGAGGCGGTCTTCCTCATGGAGACGCGTCCGCCGTTGGAGACCTTGCCGGCGGCGGGGGCGAGGTCGACGGCCTTGCCGGCGAAGGCGGGAGAGGAGAGAGCCATGGAAGCAGCAGCCATTTGTGTGGAGTAAGACTAAGAGCTGAGAAGAGGGTTGATTGTCGTTGTGTTTGGTGATATGAGAATGGTGAAAATGGCATGTATTAATACGAGTTTGAAGTTAAGGTGCCTTATCTGGGGAGATCACTATCTCCACTCTCATTGGTTCACAATTTGAGAGTCCGATTTCCATCTCCACGTGGCACTCTCTGAACCACCAAGCCCAAGATTTGGATTCATACGATTCCCATGGCCATTACAAAAAAAATCTCGAGCAAGCTGTAGCCACAGCATAGCAACTTCTCCAACGGGATCCAGACACGTGTCGTTATAGATTTTGTTTATCTGCCACGTCACCAGCCGATTTGATTTACTATTTCAACGGAAAGCAGGACCACTAATATGTGGTTGAGTATAATATAGGCCCTACCATTTGTTGATATTTTTTCTTCTTAATAATTTCTAGTATGAAAATGTGACGGTTGTAAATCCATATATATATATATATATATATCTTTTTATAAGAAAAACGACAAATTAGTTCCCTAATCGGAGAGATTAGCTTGCCAACCTAGCATTTTTTTTCAACCTATTAAAGGGTATTTATCAATAAACAAATTACAAAGCGTGTTTAAATTGTTTTGATTTTTTTTTTATTTTATTAAGATGTTATATTATTTGAGAGTTTTTTTATTGAGACATTTTATGTATAAATTTTTTATTTTATTTTAGCAGCTTTGGGCAATCGCTCATAATATCTGTGAATAGAGCCGGCTCTTCTATTATGCCTCATGTACCTTATGTCTTTATATTTCAAACTAGTGTTCTTCAGATATTGATACGTGTCACACGACGTACGAAAGATTAAAAACCGCTCTGCGTTCAGATTTAAAAAAAAAAAAAAAAAACAGTGTTAAATGAACTTCTACCAATTTTGAAGTTACCAATTTTTCTGAGGTGAGATCTAGAATCACAAAATTCTCTCTTTAGAACTTATATAATTCGTTAAACTTAATTTATTTGAATTTTTATAGAGTATTTGTTAAAAATGTACTGGACAATTAAAATATATATATATATATATATTGATACAAATTATTTTAGTAATTATGCTAATATTTCCTAGTGTACACATCACTGTTTACTCTGTGTTTCTTTTATTATTATATTTGCAAATCACTATGAACATTTTGGTGTGCTTTGCTTTAATTTAAGAAAAATATTTACAGCGATGCGTCTGGTATATATTGATGTCTCTTTCTTTAATTATATGTAGCATCACTTTAACAATTCATGAGAATTTAATGGCACATTGTCTCATTAAATATAGAGCAATATAATTGAAAAAAATTAAGATGTTTCATTAATAGACCGTTAAGTCCATGTTTTAATTCACACAATTCCCTCAAACAAATCCATGCAACTCAACATACTAAACCCTAATTACACCGTTTACTTTCCGGGAACAAAGTTGGTGGCGAAAGTCCATGCGTTGTTGTTTACGGGGTCGGCAAGGTGGTCGGCCAAGTTCTCCAGTGGGCCCTTTCCGGTCACGATGGCCTGCACGAAGAATCCGAACATCGAGAACATCGCGAGTCTTCCGTTCTTTAGCTCCTTCACCTTGAGCTCGGCGAAGGCCTCCGGGTCTTCGGCCAGACCCAAGGGGTCGAAGCTCCCGCCCGGGTAGATCGGATCGACAATCTCCCCAAGGGGTCCGCCGGCAACGCGGTATCCCTCGACGGCACCCATGAGGATGACCTGGCAGGCCCAGATGGCGAGGATGCTCTGAGCGTGGACAAGGCTAGGGTTGCCCAAGTAGTCGAGACCTCCGTCGCTGAAGATCTGCGAGCCGGCCTTGAACCACACCGCCTCTCCGAATTGCACGCCGTTGCGGGACAAGAGCTCGGGGAACACGCAGCCAAGAGCGCCGAGCATGGCCCACCGCGAGTGGATCACCTCAAGCTCCCGGTTGCGAGCGAACGTCTCGGGGTCAGCCGAGAGCCCGGCGGTGTCCCACCCGTAGTCACCGGGGAACTCACCAGTGAGGTAGCTGGGGGACTCGCCGGAGAAGGGGCCCAAGTACTTGACTCTGTCGGGGCCGTACCACGGGCTCCCGGAGGAAGCGACCTTGGAGGCGGTCTTCCTCATGGAGACGCGTCCGCCGTTGGAGACCTTGCCGGCGGCGGGAGCGAGGTCGACGGCCTTGCCGGCGAAGGCGGGAGAGGACAGAGCCATGGAAGCAGCGGCCATTTGGGTCAACGAGATTTACAGGAGGTTTGAAGTGATGAGTGCTTGAGTATGGTATGAAGTGGAATGGCGTGTACATATAATAAATAGTTATAATAATATATGAGTTTGAAGAGTGATTATCTTGGGATATCAGTATCTGTATTCCCATTGGTTGTGAATCTTGGGTCTGGTTCTCTATCTTCACAATCACTTGCTTCTCTCTCAGCCAGTCAAGCTTGGATATTTTTTCTTTGTCTCGGCCATTGACTGGAAATATCTCCAGCTGGCATGCATCGCATCAGCTTCACCAATGGGATGCTAACACGTATATATCTTGATTTCCTTCATATTCTACGTTACTTACCAAATTGATTTACGACCATGTGTAAGTATTGTTATTAAAATGTTCTACTAGAATATAGGCCACGGTTTTTTTTTTTTTCTTTTGCAAATTTATGCTATTTCTGATTAATTATCCTAATTCATATTGCTAAATTGTTCCACATATGTTATTTATATTTGGGATATTAAGGGTAAAAGTACCCAAGTTATTCGGAAATAGGACGGCATATAGCCAACTTAAAAAAAGTGGCAAAAGTACTCAAGTTTACTTTTTTGGTGAATCGGTAGATTTCATCCACTTTTTTCTTTTTCTTTTTTTTTTGAACTATTTTTTGTCAATGATGATGTTAACAACGCAAATTGCAATGCTACTAAGAAGATGAACGTGGAATTTGAGAGAGGAAGTGAGACGAAAATAAGATTTTTCTTTGTTGTATTCAAAGAATTTGTGTTAGGGGTGAAAATAAAACCCGAAAACCGGGTAAAAATCCGAATCCGAATCCGTAACCGGATTTAAAACCCGAATCCGAATCCGGATTCCGGATTCGGGTACCGGGTATTAAAATCATAGAAATCGGGTACCCGGTACCCGGTTTAATACCTGAATTTTTTTTAATTATATTATTTTTCTTTAATTTTCTTTAATTATTTTTATCTCATATTTATTTGACTTGTAATACTTTTTTTTATTATTGTCATATCATATGTTTACAATTGATGTTGATGATGCTTGATGCGTGGAACAAAATAATGATGGCGGAAACGAAAAAAAAAAACCGTGAGACAATGTTTTTTTATGCATTTTCATTTTAAGACAATGGATATATATTTTTTATTTATGAGACAATGTTTATTTTGAGATAATATATTTTAAATTAAAAAAAAAAAACGGATCCGGGTATAAACCCGGATCCGGTTGAAAACCCGAATCCGATTTCAAAACCGGGTACCGGATCCGGTTTTCGGGTACCGGGTACCAATTTTTAGATACCCGGTTTTCGGATCCGGGTACCGGGTACCTAAAAAAAACGGGTAACCCGACCCGGTTTCACCCCTAATTTATGTTTACATACAAGTTTATTTTGATATTTGTGAGTTTGATCGTTTGAGTTTATTTGGTTTGATTTGTGTTGACGTCATCACTAACGGAAATAGTAAAAAAAAACTAAAAAAAATTAGATGAGGTTTACCAATTCAACAAAAAAAGATAAATTTAGATACTTTTGCCATAGTTTTTTTAAGATGATTCTATGCGGCCCTATTTTTAAACAACTTTGATACTTTTATCCCTAATAACCCTTTATATTTTATTATCTGCAAGACACAGATAATAATAAATAAAATATTCTTAACAATACTAAAGTTGTATGACTATGATCAATGATGATTAAATATTTAATAAACCCACAAATTGCCCAAAAAATAATCAAGGTTTATGAAAAATGCCCGTAGTTTCAAAAACTATTTTATACCCATTAATAAATTATTTTGGACCATTTTATCCCTAAAAGTAAATACAGTTATTAATTTGGTTTTATTTATTAATTATCTTTTATTCGAAAATTATCCATGAGCTATTATGACGGTTGACTCATTATCACTCATTATTATATTTTAAATTTATTAAATTTTGTGTAATTAATTCAAAATAAAAAAATTTAATTCTCCATCAACCATCGAGCTTTTTCCCCCACCTTCTCACTCTTGCCATCGACTCGCCATTCTCTCTTCTCGGTCATCGTCTAATCTACCCGCTCGCCGTTGCCGTCGTCCACGCTTTCTCTCCGATCGACGTTCTACTCTCTGGCGCACATATCTACTGCAACACAAAGTGGATAAAAATCTGTCGTCGTCCTTCTTCCGTCACGTCATCGCCGTCGTTGCGCTGTCGCCGTCCCGCACCGAGCGCCGAAGCTTCGATCTTTCTCTCTCGTTCCCCGTCGGTGACCGCTGAAGCGTCCTGCACCACATCCTCGGCGAGGTCGACCCGCTCTCTTAAGGCTAGTAGACCCGCTCCGAGATCCGCTCCCTCGTCGAAAAAACCATCTCTGAGATAATCTCGAACCACTTCATTGTGTAGGTCGCCGATGGTGAACGTAAGTTAATAAAATTTTGTAAATATATTTACAGTTTGATATTGGTATAGACATATACCAAATTCATGTTGATATTTACGATTTTCACAAACAGTCCCCGTATTAAGTATTGATATATACGTATACAATTTTTGGTAATTAAATTTACAGTTTGATATTGGTATATATATACCGAATTCATGTTGATATTTACGAGTTGCACAAACATTCTCCGAACTAAGTATTGGTAAATAATATACAATATTGGTAATTAAAATTACAGTTTGATATTGGACGATTTATGTACATATGGGATGATGAATAGTAAATATAGTTACGTAAAAATACAAAATTGTAAATTTAGAATCGTAAATATATTTACGTAACTATAGTTACGTAAAAATACAGAATCGTAAATATATTTACGTAATTATAGTTACATAAAAACACATGATCGTAAATATAGATAAGTAAAAATACAGAATCGTAAATATAATTACAGATTCGTAAATTCAGTTACGTAAAAAAAAGGCTGAAATAATAGGATTTCAAATTTTTGAAAATTTGATTAACAAATAAAATATCGTGAAAATAAGATTTTGTTTTTAATAGTCAAATAGGGTGGATTAAACGTGATTTGAAAATAATACTGATTAATAGGGGAGATTTGTTTTTAATTTATTCAGTCTGCTACATTTAAGGAAAATTTTTATTTTTTATTTTAATTAAAAAAACGAAATTAAGATTAAACATGATTTAAAATTTTAATCGTTTAAAATGCTGAATAGTAGGGATTTTTATTTGTATTTTAATTATGGATGGATAAATATAGTCAGTTATTATTTGCTACTTTTTAGGATAAAAACTGTTTTGATTTAAATCCAACGTGGTTAAACAGATTATTTATTTAATTATAATTAATTAAATAAAACACGTCAGTTTTTACACTTCATTAAAAAAATCACGCCAAATATTAAGAGGGTTATATTGGTCTACAATTTATTTTGTTGGTGGTTATTTTTACCAAAAATAGAAATGGGCATTTTTCTGAAACGTTGTGTTACAAATGGGCATTTCCTTCATTTACCCTTAAATATTTTGTATGAAATATAACTGAACAAGGCTAGCGGCGAATAAATATTGTCGGTATAATTTAAGTCATATAACGACAACATTGTCGTGGTCGTGGCCACCATAGGTCTTAAAAACTTATGTCAGCTTAGCAGGTATACTATAGTAAATACTAAATACCCTTTAAAAAAATATATTATATGTTATGCGTATATTTCAGAGTCTAGAAAAATTGAGGCCCAAGACATATAAGACCCACTAAATCGACTTTGACCCGCTCTGGAAAAGTCAACCCAAGCTTATCTAAAAAGTCAATTAGGCCCAATTCAAAGTGTCCACAGGCTCGACCAGGAAAAATCAACCAAAAAAGTCAACGGGGCGACCCGGAATGTCAACCGGAAAAGTCAACAAAAAGTTAATTGAACGACTCGAAAAAGTCAATAAAAAGTCAACCAGAACAGTCAACAAAAGGTCAATAAGTCGGCCCGAAAAAGTCATCCGAAAATGTCAATGGGCCGACCCGGAAAGTCAACCAAAAACGGGTTGACCTTGAAAGTCAACCCGAAAGGTCAACAAAAAAGTCAAACCAAACTCGCTCGAGAAATGTCGACTCGGCCCGGCCTAAAAAACATGCCTTCGTGGCGCACCGTGCTCCCCGAAGGAAAAAACATGGCGCGCCGCGCGCCCCGAAGGCATGAAATCGAATTTTTCGCCCTCTATAAATACGAGGGCACTCCCGCCACAATCGGCAAGCACTTCCCGAAGCCAAAAAACCTTTGTTTCCCGTTTATTCATAATTTCCGACTCAAATACTCGACTAATGTTGAGCGTCGGAGCGGGCGATAGAGGACCCCCCCCCCCCCCCCTAGAGTTCACGTTTTCTACTCTTTTTACAGGAACGGAGGTAGGTGATACAGGAAAGATTTTCGGCCCATCAAGACCGATGATCAAGCTTCAAAGCCCGTTTCGACCGTCATGCGGACATCGGGCCTGGCCCAAAATCAAGACTTGGACCGCATTCAAATTTATCGATTTTTAGGCATTAACATTAATCACTTCTTTTTTTTTGGAGGGTTTTACACTGCAAATATATTGGTACGATTTTTATTTTCTCGAAAAGTGTTTAGCGACCGCATTGTGTTGTAGCCTGTAGGTAATTTTGCAAACAATAAAAAAATGTTCAAAATAAATTGTTTAAGTTGTACCTGTTTTTACATGACGAGTGTTTTGTGTTTTGTGCTTTGTTTTTGTTGATTAAGTAAAATTTGTTTATAACAATGTATCTAGTATAAACATATTGATTTCTTAAAAAAAAAAATCATCATTGCTAGTTTGTTACAATTGATATTGCTGGTAAGCATAAGTACTGATTTGGGTCGTTGTCGTTTTTTTTCCGTAAGAGATGCTCCTTTTCATTTGCTGCTTTCCGAAAAATCATGTCGTTTCTTGATATCCGATACACGACAGCTCGTCGTTTTTCTTATTATGAGGAATAAATAACGCGTCGTGTGGTTTTAATTATAAGCAATAAAATCATTAATTCACTATGACTTTTTATTCTTTGATTATCAACGTAGATGCCGAGAAAGTCACACACGTAGCGGGCCGGCCCTGAATTAGTCGTATTTCGTCGAGGTCACAATTTAAGAAAAATTTTAGGGCCCTTAAAATATTTAAAAATGGAATTTTTTGTATTTAATTTAATATAAAATAATATGTTAAAAATATTAGACGCTTTATATTTGGAGGCCCGAGGGCCGACCTTGTACCGAAGGCCGGCGGGCTGCACACTTATAAATAAGAGCACGATGGGAAAAAAATAAGACGTTTCATGTATTCACATAATTCTCTTGAAATTGTTTCCTCTGCAAACAGAGTATCTAAATGTATCCGCTAGGGTATAGATTTACATCTCTCCACAACGGTCACACTCACACACTAGATGTCTTCACGATGACGCCGTTTACTTCCCGGGGACGAAGTTGGTGGCGAAAGCCCAGGCGTTGTTGTTCACTGGGTCGGCCAAGTGGTCGGCCAAGTTCTCCAATGGGCCCTTTCCGGTCACGATGGCCTGCACGAAGAACCCGAACATCGAGAACATCGCCAGTCTCCCGTTCTTCAGCTCCTTCACCTTCAGCTCGGCGAAGGCCTCTGGGTCCTCGGCCAAGCCCAAGGGGTCGAAGCTCCCGCCCGGGTAGATCGGGTCGACGATCTCCCCAAGGGGTCCGCCGGCAACACGGTAGCCCTCGACGGCGCCCATGAGGATGACCTGGCAGGCCCAGATGGCGAGGATGCTCTGAGCGTGGACAAGGCTAGGGTTGCCCAAGTAGTCGAGACCTGCGTCGCTGAAGATCTGCGAGCCGGCCTTGAACCACACCGCCTCTCCGAATTGCACGCCGTTGCGGGACAAGAGCTCGGGGAACACGCAGCCAAGAGCGCCGAGCATGGCCCACCGCGAGTGTATCACCTCAAGCTCCCGGTTGCGAGCGAACGTCTCGGGGTCAGCCGAGAGCCCGGCAGTGTCCCACCCGTAGTCACCGGGGAACTCACCAGTGAGGTAGCTGGGGGACTCGCCGGAGAAGGGGCCCAAGTACTTGACTCTGTCGGGGCCGTACCACGGGCTCCCGGAGGAAGCGACCTTGGAGGCGGTCTTCCTCATGGAGACGCGTCCGCCGTTGGAGACCTTGCCGGCGAAGGCGGGAGAGGACAGAGCCATGGAAGCAGCGGCCATTTGGGTGGAGTAAGACTAAGAGGTGAGAAGAGGATTGATCGATGAAATGGAGTGTTGTGTTTGGTGATATGATAACGGGGAGAATGGCCGTTATCTTATAAATAAGAGTTTGAAGTTAAGGGTCCTTATCTTTGGAGATAAGTATCTCTGCTCCCATTGGTTGTGACACCTAAGGTCAGATTCTCCATCTCCACTCTGAACCAGTTATCCAAACTTGGATCTTTGTGTTTGCAATTGTGAAATATCTGCATCAATGGTCACGTGCCAACAAAGTTGATTTCATACTAAGGGGACCACGAATTTGTGGTTGACAATTGAATTAGGTCACCGCAAAATTTGTTGCGCGCCTAGCTTTTTTATTTTATTTTATTTCAATAATATAACTACGGTCTATTGCTAGTTGATACTTACCGTTTTTCAGTTTGATTTATTTTAAGATAATCTTTTGAATGGCCTTGTTGTTATAAGGATATAACTTAAATTCCAAAATAAAAAAACATAAAGCGTATCAAAAGATGAAATTAACACAAGAGTTATAGTATCTTAATGTCAAATGTGAGAGTTACATTACGTACGTTTCTTTGTCGATTACCAATCATGATTCATTATAATTTCAATTGGAGTTTGTTCGAATACTCTCTCTTTTCCATTGTTGCGTGAGGCAATGAAGGCTGTACAAGCCATATAAGTGAAGAAAAAAAAAACTTAGGACAACAACACAATTACACAAGTCTAAAATACACTTAGCAACATAACATTTCAACAACTCTTCGTCAGGTCTTCGTAGCGTACCCAATGGGTCTTATGTCGTTTTGTTGATGAGCTGTCGTTTCTGTTCTCTTATATTGCCGTTTCCAAATAGACCATGTACCCGCTCTTATTTCTAGCTAGTTGTTTTCATGTATATAATAATAACACTAACGCAAAATAATTTATAATATTTAATCAAAATGGTCGTGAGGGTATTTTAGGGTATTTTATGTCGATAAACATTAAATTTCTAATGTATTTCAATCTCACAAATGGGGGGTCCGAAGCTAGTGGTTTAGAGAGAAGCAAGGCATGCAGAAACTAGGGAAAAATATTGGAGAATCAATGAGGTTGAAGATATACGATAGCATTGGATAAGAAACGTTACCACTAATACTCTTATTAATAATCGCAAAATGTTTTACCTTTTCACTCAAACTCTCATCTCAATCTCCTAATTCTCATCTTATACAATCTCGTTGACCCAAATGGCCGCTGCTTCCATGGCTCTCTCCTCTCCCGCCTTCGTCGGCAAGGCTGTCGACCTCACCCCCGCCACCGGTAAGGTCTCCAACGGAGGACGAGTCTCCATGAGGAAGACCGCCGCCAAGGTCGCTTCCTCCGGGAGCCCGTGGTACGGCCCTGACAGAGTCAAGTACTTGGGCCCATTCTCCGGCGAGTCCCCTAGCTACCTCACCGGCGAGTTCCCCGGAGACTACGGGTGGGACACCGCCGGGCTCTCGGCTGACCCCGAGACGTTCGCTCGCAACAGGGAGCTCGAGGTGATCCACTCGCGGTGGGCCATGTTGGGTGCTCTTGGCTGCGTGTTCCCCGAGCTCTTGTCCTGCAACGGCGTGCAATTCGGAGAGGCAGTGTGGTTCAAGGCCGGCTCACAGATTTTCAGCGACGGAGGTCTCGACTACTTGGGCAACCCTAGCCTTGTCCACGCCCAGAGCATCCTCGCCATCTGGGCCTGCCAGGTCATCCTCATGGGCGCCGTCGAGGGCTACCGCGTTGCCGGCGGACCCCTTGGATAGATCGTCGACCCGATCTACCCGGGCGGGAGCTTTGACCCCTTGGGTCTGGCCGAGGACCCGGAGGCTTTCGCTGAGTTGAAGGTGAAGGAGCTCAAGAACGGGAGACTGGCGATGTTCTCGATGTTTGGGTTCTTCGTGCAGGCCATCGTGACCGGAAAGGGCCCATTGGAGAACTTGGCCGACCACATTAGCCATATAGTAAACTCTAAAATCTTCATTACAACTAATAATTTCCTGCCTTGGGTTAATTTATTTTTAATCTCGCTTAAATTATAACGAAGCCTTTTTATTAAGACATGACTATATATATACGGGGCTTTCTCTTTAAAAAAATTGTATATAAAATTTTATTTTACTGTGGAGGCCTGATATGTTATTCTATTTTTGTGTGTGAAAAGGGCCGGTTCTAATTATAATAATATAATTATCAAAATGCTTTTTTTTTCTCTTTCATTTATTCAGTATCGAGGTACTTAGTTTCACACATTGTCTCATGAAATTGAAATAAATTGAGTTTAAGCGTCATACAGCCATGTATACATACGACTGTGATGCCATGTAGTTGTAGGCTACACATGGAGGCATGGGAGCCCCCGTGTCGGAAAACGACATCCCATGAGGAAATGTAAGGAAAAATCGGCCCCTGAACTCTAGCTTCATGGGCCCGATTCTAGTGTCTTGACCTACGGAATGAAAATTTTCGATCTTTAGCAACTCTTACATTACATGTTTGAAAAATATCCAAGATCTCGGGCCATTTATTTCCGAGTATGGTAGTTTTCCTTTTTTTGGTTGGAATTTCGGGAAGTAAGATTTTACAAATACCTTGACCCATCTCGTGATCCTAGTTCAGCTTTTGATAATTAAAAACGAAACCCTAGTAGCTTCACAATCCGTATGTCGCTTTCTTCTTCTCATAAACGAGTATAAATCACCCTAATAAACCCCATCTAATTTCTTTTTATCTTATCCACAACGTGAGCGTCTTTTAATTTTGATTATTTATTTTTTATTTTTTTTAGAATGACTTGAATCTATATGTTAAAAAATAGATACGTTGTCTACTACTCGGTGCGGTCCGGTTACCGACTAGCTAGGTCGGAAGCACGGTGCGGACCTTCGGGCTCGAGAAAGGGGGAGCCGAACTGGTGGAAAGCCTTATGGGGCACGGCGATCCCCGCGAAAGTGAAGCACATGGTGTGGCGCGCGTGGTCGGAAGCTCTTCCGACCAATGGGGCACTTCGGATCCAGGGGGTAGACGTTCTACCCTTTTGCAACTTTTGCGGGGCGCTCCCGGAGGACGCCTTACATGCTATTTGGGGGTGCGAGAGAGCCAAGGCCATTTGGGCATCATCGACGATCCACAGGTGGGTGGAAAAGACGGGGGAGATTCCGTTTCGGGAGTTGTGCTACCGGGCGCTCGAGAGTCTTTCCAAACCGCACTTCGAGCTCTTTTGCGGGCTAATTTGGGCGGCGTGGTCCGACCGGAACCTTCGTCTCTTCGAGCACCGCGTACGGGCCCCAGAGACTTGGGTGGAAGAAGTCGACGGATGGTTCACAAGTTTCAAGCGGTGTGCGTTCGCGACGGAGAACCACCGCTCGCCGAGGGAGGACGTACCGAGGGCTTGGTCCGGGCCGGCTGCGGGGAGCCTCAAGCTTAACGTAGACGCGGCTTGGGACAGGGAGACGGAACGGGCAGCGGTGGGAGCAGTTGTCCGGGACCACCACGGTCGGGTTATGGGAGTCATGGCTTCTTTGGTCGACCGTGTAGACTCGGCACTCACCGGAGAGTGCATTGCGATGCGACGGGGGCTTCTCTTCGCACGCGAACGGGGGTGGAAGATCGAGCATGCCGAGACGGATTGCTTGCGGGCTTCCCACCTCACCAAGGCACGAGACTCGTTGGGCTTGCAAGGTCCGATTATTGCGGAGGTGCAGGAGCTCGGCCGAGAGCTAGGCGGAACCGGAGAGTGGATTTGGGTTCCACGGGAATGTAACGAGGTGGCTAATGCTTTGGCCAAGAGACGTCTCTCTTCTCTTGTTTTGGACCTTGTGTGTCCTTATTGCCCGGAGTGGCTTGTAGCAACAGTGTTGAGGGATTCTCCTCCCCAACTCCTTTGATTGAATGAAATCAAATTGCTTTAAAAAAAAAAAAAATAGATACGTTGTCTCAAAGATTAAATCAGGTAATTAAAAAAAAATTATAAGTTCATTGTCATTGAACATTTTTTAGTCGTTCTAGTCAAGATATTAATGTAACCATCCAGCTCGTACGTAATGTCTGTGTGACGTGGCAGATAATGAAATCTAGATGGACACGTGGCGGAATCCAGTTCGAGAAGTTGCTTTGATTCATGTCATGTGGTGTCGCTGGAGATTTTTTGTGGAACGGACATAAGACTCAAAGGCCGGGCTCGGTGGTTCAGGGAGTGCCACGTGGAGCTGGAAATCAGCCTCTCAAAGTGTCGACCAATGAGAGTAGAGATAATGATCTCTCATGATAAGGACCATTTTACCCTCAAACACTTATTTAAACATGCCATTCCTTTCGATACCAAATCACCAAACACAGCAAATCACCGCCTTCCTTGCTCGCAAATGGCCGCTGCTTCCATGGCTCTGTCCTCTCCCGCCTTCGCAGGCAAGGCGGTCGACCTCGCCCCCGCCACCGGCAAGCTCTCCAACGGAGGACGCGTCTCCATGAGGAAGACCGCCGCCAAGGTCGCTTCCTCAGGAAGCCCGTGGTACGGCCCCGACAGAGTCAAGTACTTGGGCCCCTTCTCCGGCGAGTCCCCCAGCTACCTCACCGGCGAGTTCCCCGGTGACTACGGGTGGGACACCGCCGGGCTCTCGGCTGACCCCGAGACTTTCGCTCGCAACCGGGAGCTCGAGGTGATCCACTCGCGGTGGGCCATGTTGGGCGCTCTTGGCTGCGTGTTCCCCGAGCTCTTGTCCCGCAACGGCGTGCAATTCGGAGAGGCGGTGTGGTTCAAGGCCGGCTCTCAGATCTTCAGCGACGGAGGTCTCGACTACTTGGGCAACCCTAGCCTTGTCCACGCTCAGAGCATCCTCGCCATCTGGGCCTGCCAGGTCATCCTCATGGGCGCCGTCGAGGGCTACCGTGTTGCCGGCGGACCCCTTGGGGAGATCGTCGACCCGATCTACCCGGGAGGGAGCTTCGACCCCTTGGGCTTGGCCGAGGACCCAGAGGCCTTCGCCGAGCTGAAGGTGAAGGAGCTGAAGAACGGGAGACTGGCGATGTTCTCGATGTTCGGGTTCTTCGTGCAGGCCATCGTGACCGGAAAGGGCCCATTGGAGAACTTGGCCGACCACTTGGCCGACCCAGTGAACAACAACGCCTGGGCTTTCGCCACCAACTTCGTCCCCGGAAAGTAAACGGTGTATTTAGGGATTAGCGGGAGTGAGAGTGTGCCCTTTTATACGGATTAGGGCTTCTTTTGTGCTCGATGTAAATTTGTTCGGAATTAATGAAGATGAGTTTTGTGTGTTAATTTTGTTGCCTTATTAAACCCTGATTTACGATTTTTTTTTAATTAGACAGCCAAAATCATTGTGGGATGATAAATATGATAATAATTTAAATTAAAAAATAGAAACGAGTACAACCTATACAGACACCATAATTCATGAATATTTATAGAATTTCAATAATAATTGAATTTTCGTAGAGTTTATAAATGCGTTGAAAGTTCTAAATGTGTTAGGAATTTTGCCATAATTCCCAATTCGAAAAATGATAAAAGCGATAAACGAAATTGAAATCGACCCCAGAATTATAGTGGTTCGCTCCCAGTGTAGGAGGTACGTCAACTTGCCGCTTGTAAATCTCAATCCACTATCAATCTCTCAATCGGAGTTTCTGGTTAAACCCTCAATCCCAGTGTAGGAGGTACGTCCACTTGACTGCTCTGCGTCGGGTCTCGGTAGCGCTTTAGTGTAAATTAGGCTTCACACTCAACAAAATGATCACAAGCACGAAGTGTCTCATCATTGAGCCATTGTTAGAAACACAAGGAAAAGTAGTATAAGTATACATAGCGTTAGATTAAAATGTAAGGCATCGTCAAGGCAAAGAAAAAAAAAAGTTAACAAATAAAATCACCAATAAACTTAATTAAACACTTTCAGATTAAAAGAAGAAAAATAAATAGGAGAAGTTAGTATGCGTTAAGTTTAAATGATCCTAAAAGTTTATTATAGTTAATGTTGGACTTCGTTATTTTAGTATGTTGTTGGGAGAAAGCGCAACGCAACGGAATCTCAATATCTCCCAATAGCCGTTGAAATATGAAGGCGATAATAATCGAAACACAACCACGAACACGAGAAAATTTTAGCGTGGAAAAACCCCCAAAACGGAATAAAAAACCACTGGACCCGTAGGCCGCTTAAAATCCACTATAATCAAGAGTGAGGTACAAACGAAGTCTTCCCTAGATAAAACTAGAGGCATACATCATCATCATCATCAAGATCGAACACCAATCGATTACAACAACAAGCAAGAGAAGAATTTGTGAAAAACGTTCTCACAAATCAGCCTCTGGCTTCCACTCATCAGACCCTAGAAATGTCAAAACCACATCTCCACCATTAAAATGTACCTCTATGTCTTAGGAACGTTCTGTCCAAAAATCACGACGATCCAACGGTGAACGAATGCGCAATGACGATTTTTCTGAGGGTCGACGAAACTGGGTAGAAACGGCGAATTTGCTCTTTCTCTTTCTCTTGTTTTCTCTCTCTTCTTCACTCTTGGTTTTCTTCATCTCATCTAAGTCATTTATGACCTAGGCTTAATGGGCCGAGTACATGGATCAATGGGTCAAAAATAACGCACATTGTCGGGACTCCAAATAGGATGGACACTCAACATATGTTTGGTATTTTTATGTGATAACATTTTATATGGCTAATGTTGAAGTTCTTACTTTATAATTAAAGATCTGACTTTGGACTTCGATTTCAACCGGTTGGTTTCATCTACTTCAAATCAAATTTGCTCTTATCTGTATAAGTGATGCATAAAGTAAAAATGTTGTTTTTTGTCCTTTGGTTAAAAAAAAATAGAGCTGTTCGAATTCAAAAATTAGAGTTGTTGGAGCTAAAAGTTGTTTGAATAAATATCAGCTTTGGATCTTATTTTTTAGGCATCTCCTCACACACTATGAAAAAAATCTTGTGAAGAAGGTCGAGTCATTCAAGCACTTGAAGGTTGAAGGGAGTCCAGTCAAGATGTTCTTGCAAAGGGATCTTGCAACGTTAATCATCGGAAGCTGAAGCAAGTTGCGTCGATCAACATGTTACACATTAAGAGAGGTTTTATTTATGTTTATTTAATATTAAATTTTCATATTTTAACAATCTTCTTCGATAATAATGTTTTGGTTGATTAATTAAAAACTGCTCCTCAGAATAGATTATCTACCGTCGGAATACTCAACGTTTAAGTCCCCCAAAAAATTAACTTTGTAGCCTCCTAGACAAAGAAAAACAAATAAAATAATGAACTGTCAACTTTTTTCATACTAAGAAAATTAGAAATAACTAAAAAACTGTGAGAAAATAATGTCGTGGCTAATAATTAATCAGAACTCTTTCAGCCACAAGTTTGGGACTTACGTAGAATATAAATGAAATCTATCTAGACACGTGTCCAAAATGTATTGGAGAAGCTGCATGATGTTCATGAAGATATTTTATTTTTACAAAAAATCCCAGCCTGAAAATCTGAGCATGGAATTGGAGAAGAGACACTTATCTCTCATGATAAGCACCCCTTACCTTCAAACTCATATTTATACACCCCATTTCCACCATTATCAAACCACCAAACACAACACTCCATTTCATCAAACAATCCTCTTCTCACCTCTTAGTCTTACTCCACACAAATGGCTGCTGCTTCCATGGCTCTCTCCTCACCCGCCTTCGCAGGCAAGGCCGTCGACCTCGCCCCCGCAGCCGGCAAGCTCTCCAACGGAGGACGCGTCTCCATGAGGAAGACCGCCGCCAAGGTTGCTTCCTCCGGGAGCCCGTGGTACGGCCCCGACAGAGTCAAGTACTTGGGCCCCTTCTCCGGCGAGTCTCCCAGCTACCTTACCGGTGAGTTTCCCGGCGACTACGGCTGGGACACCGCTGGGCTCTCGGCTGACCCCGAGACGTTCGCTCGCAACCGGGAGCTTGAGGTGATCCACTCTCGCTGGGCGATGCTCGGCGCTCTTGGCTGCGTGTTCCCCGAGCTCTTGTCCCGCAACGGCGTGCAATTCGGAGAGGCGGTGTGGTTCAAGGCCGGCTCGCAGATCTTCAGCGACGGAGGTCTCGACTACTTGGGCAACCCTAGCCTTGTCCACGCTCAGAGCATCCTCACCATCTGGGCCTGCCAGGTCATCCTCATGGGCGCCGTCGAGGGCTACCGCGTTGCCGGCGGACCCCTTGGGGAGATCGTCGACCCAATCTACCCGGGCGGGAGCTTCGACCCCTTGGGTCTGGCTGAGGACCCGGAGGCCTTCGCTGAGCTGAAGGTGAAGGAGCTGAAGAACGGGAGACTGGCGATGTTCTCGATGTTCGGGTTCTTCGTGCAGGCCATCGTGACCGGAAAGGGCCCGCTGGAGAACTTGGCCGACCACCTCGCTGACCCAGTCAACAACAACGCCTGGGCCTTCGCCACCAACTTCGTCCCCGGCAAGTAAACGGCAACGGCCTCGAGTGTACGGCGATTATGGAGAGATGTAAATCAATATCCATACTTGTCTGAGATTAAATGAGATGATGAGTTACTGGATTATAGTGGAAAAGAGGAGAGACCTTGTAAAATACCTTGACTATTATGATCTATTTTAATGAAATGTCTCAATTTTTTCAACTCTTGCTACGCTGAAACAGAATATATATATATATATAATATATGTACATATACATAGTCATTTTGTAATAATCATTGTTCAAGAACAAAAGACATCATAATGTACAGACATGTGGCTACAAAACTTGTACTCATGAACTAAAACAGAGCAACGAATTTTCTACCTTTAAAAAAAAAAACACAAAAAAAAAAAAACAGAGCAACAAACCACCCTACAATGTGAAAACGACACATTTGGAAAACGAAAATTCAACTCGTACAATTATAAACCAAGTCTTAGTCAACCGCGTCAGAAAAACAAATGAAATGACAATACGTTTAAACTAACATCAGAACATATTAAAACGACATCTTGGGAAACGAATGAACAATTATTTTAGGGAAAAAAAAATTATTGAATAATCATAATTTTTTATAGAAGGAAGATAACTTAAAAGTAAAACAGCTAGTATATGTACCGAAGCGTGTTAAAAAACCATAAATAAGTTTTCTTCTAGTCAACTTATAGACAAAAGCAAAAACGACATTTATCATAAAACGAAAAAAAATACAAAAGATAATAACAATTAATGGTACAGAACCAAAGACATGATACTGAGAAAACGACAACATATCATAAGCAACTAATATATCGATATTCCACAACGAAATTTTATATAGGGTTAATGACGGTAAAAATAAATGGTATGCCTAACTATGGCGGTGTAGATTCAAGTTCAATTTTTAGTGGCTAAATTAGCTACTTAAATTCAAGTTTATTGTGGCACTCGATGAATCCGTCCTCGATCCGTCACTACTGTTTAGTACCCAAGTTATACTCAAGTACGATGCCGTGTACTTAAGTTCTATTCAAGTTGATAGTTAGTGACAGATTATAGACGAGTTTAATTGAGTGCACACAAAATTATAATTTAGATACTTTAGCCATTGAAAATCGAACTTGGATTCCGCCACATTGGGTATAATTTTTATACTTTTTCGTTCACAGAAAAATAGCTGACTGTACATGGAAGATGTCGTGAATCATTTTGGTTGATGACGTGGAAGATAAAAAAAAATATAGGTGTACACGTGTCACAATGTCATTGAGAAGCTGCTAGATGCATTATTGCATGGTGCAAAAAAATCCAAGCTTGGGATTAGTGGAAGAATTTGTATCAAAACAGGCTGTTAAATAGATAAACCTATATAAAATCAACAAAACTTAATGCAAGTATAACTAATGAAAAAAAAATGGAATTAGGGAAATAAAAGACAAAATATAAGTCCACTAAGGTTACTAATATATATAACCAAGAAATTTTGATGTTGAAGTTTTACAATATAATGCTTAAGAATACATTTTTTTTTTTTTAGATTTCTAGATAGTATTATGAAAAAAGGCTTTTCCAGCATGGTTGATCGACGCTTCGAATTACCGGACTCGTGACTTCTCATCTTCTCTTTCGATCATTTCTCATTTTCTCTCGATCTCACCCAAAGCTTCTCTTATCTTCCTCTCATTCACTTACCCATCGCTTTTTGCCTGCTCGCAAAGACTCTCCTCACCTTTTTTTTTTCTTCTTCTTTTTAAACAAGGTAATTTGACATAATAAGATCAATGTACAAGGAATTTTAATTTTTACAGATTTTTTTTAAACACATAAATCTATACACAGTAAAATAATGAATGTCAATATCATCCACCTCATTTACATTACGTAATAACGTGTTTAACATGATTTTATATCTATTTATAATACATATGTATATTAACATTTACAAAAATCCGATACTGGTTTTGTACACATAGTATATTTTTTCTTCTAAAATGAATTCAAGGGGGTATCTATGCAATTATTTGAGTTCAGCGGACATTTACGCACAAGTTGACGAGTTCTAAAAGTATTTGCATGAATAACTCTAAAATATATTATCAGTTATTGGATAAAAAAACGTTCTTATTATTTTACAGTACAATTTTATGTTAATTGAAAAATATTGATGATCAATTTGTTTAATAATTAAAATAAATTATAAAGTATTTTTCATCGCTGCGCTTTCGCGCGGGAATCCACTAGTATATATAAACAAGTGATTTTGATGCTTAAGAACTGTTAGTGAAGGCTTGGTTGGTTTATCAAGAATTTGTATTAACACAGGCTGTTAAATAGATAAACCTAAATAAAATCAACAAAACTTAATGCAAGTATAACTAATGAAAAAAAATGGAACTAGAGAAATAAAAGACAAAATATAAGTCCACTAAGGTTACTAATATATATAACCAAGAAATTTTGATGCTCAAGAACTGTTAGTGAAGGCGTTTTTACAATATAATGCTTAAGAACACATTTTTACCTAAAGTGAATAAGGTTAAACACTTTGTATGAGTAGTGTAATAACAAACAAAAGTCCATACTTGGTTTTTGAGGAGAGCAGTCACCACATTGGCAAGAGAGGAGTTGTGTACCATGGGATGAGTCACCATAGCTGAAAAGAGGAAACGTCAGAGACCGGTTAGAGATTTAGTTGAGCAGAATCAAGTGAAAACTAAAGAAATTGGGTGTTAAACTGGATGGGCAGAGAACAATTTGATTGAGAGCCTTGAACTTGGGGAAAAAAAAAAAACAGAGAATTCAACAAATCGCTTGATTGGATTGGCAAAGGGCATCAAATCATATCAGTTTACATGTATAGATTATAAAATGAATCAAAATTTGATAGAGATATTCATGAAGATGAAGGTTAGCTGAGATTGAAGACTGGCACAGAGCAGAGAAGCCGGACCAGATGGAATCGCAAGCGACGATGGCGAGCCAAAAGCTACTATACAATCGAAAAAAGAAGAATGAACAAACACTAACAAAAACTGATAAAAGTAAAAGAAGCGTACGACATAAACTCCAACAAATGGAATCGATGGTTAGTAGCACCATCTCTAGGTCTAAAGGAGAGTCTTCTTGATGAATTTCGACAAAACAGAACTGCTTGTGAGGACTTTGCGCGACGTAGCTCGCCCGGTTGCCCCGGCAGGGGAATGACGGTGGTTCTGCGACACGGAGAGAGAGAATAGTGAAGAAGCCGAAGTAAGAGTCAAAACACCAACATCCACATGGAATATAAAAAAGCTTGTTTTTTGTTTTTTTGTTTTTATAAAATTTTGGCTAATGCTATTGTTAATTTTATTATTAAATGTGAACATGGTGAAACCTGAATTAACAATAGCAATAAATGTTTTGAATGAATTTTGTGTTTTTTTTATTATCAATTTATTATAATCATATCGAACATAGTAAAACCTTGCATTAGTTGTAACAACAATTAATTTGTAGGGAGTCCTAATACAACCCAACTGTTTATGTAAAATTTGTAAAGCCAATAAAATACTTTGAATGAGTAGTGTAATATTAACAAACAAAAAGTTGGTACCAGGTAATTTGGAGAGCAGTAAGCGCATCCTGAAAGAGTAGTTGCACACCGGGGGAGGAGTCGCCATCGCTAAAGAGAGGAAACGTCAAAGACCGATTAGAGAGTTAGTTGAGGAGAATTATGACACCAAAAAGTTGGGTGATAACTGCATGGGCAAGAAACAAATTGATTGAGAACTTGAAAAAACCGAGAAATGAACAAAATCGCTTCATTGGGTTTGAATGGATTAATTAGACATAAATATCACAAAAAAATAAACGAACTTAATAAACAACAAAGATTCATACACAAATTGAAGATGGAGTTCACCTTAAGTTAAAGACCGACAATAAAACAAACTTTGATTGTCGGAGGCATACCCGTGACGGAAGTTCGCGCTTAAAAGAATTTGTAACTAATAGATTACGAATAATCTATAAAAACTAATGGCAGAGAAAATTTGAGAAATAATATCATAGTGAGGAGAGCAATCGGAGACACATAGACCCGAGTCGGCCACCCAAAAAGATAGCGATGCGAAAGAACAACCCAAAAGAAAGAGAGGCAATATACGGTGTGCAAGACAACGACCAAAGAATATTGTGATGCAATGCTCCGAGTCGCCGCAGCAATACATCGTGAAGTTGCTCGTGGTGGCACGACACTCAACGTTCATAATATTGGCTTTGCGGGCGTGCTGGTTACGCTGCTTGCACGTGAGACATTGGTGAGCCCTCGAAAAAAAATCTGTCGGCGCTCGGCATGGCGGGGAGGACCAACGGCGACAACCATATCATATTTGTGGAGCAGGAAAACGAAATAAAAACTCAAATTTCAAACAAATGCAACATGCGTTGTTGTGAGATAATATTTTATATAAATATCAGAGAATTTGCAACATTAAAAGCGTTAAAAAAAAAAGCCTCATGAACTGCACTTATTACGTTGCATGAAGCATGGAAGGATATACCAATTTAGAATTAATTACTACTATTAACTACTCATTCTATAATGTCATTTGAAACTGTTAATTATCATGACTTTCTCTCTTTCATACTCCATAGTGAGAGTATTAAATGGATTAAGTTGTATGCAATTGCACAACGTTTTAAACCTATATATATGAGACGTTAAATGAAAAATCGCGAGGAAGTGATCTTCATGAGACATTGGCTTGAAAAATCTAAAATATTAGGATTCGAGTATTGTTGTTTCAATACGGTGTCACGTCAACAATCAAAAACTCTCCTTTTATTTATATATAGATTAATGTTATCAGGGGCGGAGCCGGAACTCTAACTAAGAGGGGGCAAAAATTAATTGGCTATACATTTCATAATAAAACGTGACATTGAAACTATTATTATACATTGCATTATAACTATTTTTTTTTATGAACTTTCGGTTTATGAAAATAGTTCATTAGGATCTCTATATGATTAGAAATCTATATGTTAACTTCTCAAAATATTAATATTTTTTTTTTAATATTTAAAAATTTGCACGTCTTAAACTGATTGGTGGTTTTTATTCTATAGTTTTGTAAGTTGTCATCGTTTTAGTATACCTATAATTAAGTAAAGTATAAAATACCATGAAAAAAATATTATAATCATAAAAAATGTTGCTAAAAAAATTAAAAAAATATGGTGGTTTTGGGAATTGAACCCAGGGCTATAACTTGGAGGAGAACTTTAAAGAGTAACAAAATTCCACTACACTGTGGTGATATTTAGTTTATAAATGCTATGTTTATTATTTATATATAAATTTATAATACTATGTATATAAAAATAAAAATAACGTGCTCGGACCAAGTGGGGGCGGCCACCCCCACTCTGCCCCCCTTGACTCCGCCTTTGAATGTTATGATAAATGAATTATCAATACTCACGTATCACTTGCGGTGAGAGAATGAAAAAGGCATTATGTGAAGCAATTAATATTGTGATAAATGGTATGAGTTTTTTTTTTTTATAAATAAATGGTATGATTTTTATTTTATTTTTAATTCTAAATTCTAAAAAATTAGCATTTGAACATGTCGATTAGTAACCAATTGGTTCGAATACCTTCAATCTCCATGCAAAAATGAACATAGTAGGTAAGGTTACATTAAAAAATTGTAACCTGAATTTTAAACCGAAAGCCAGATATACACTGATACCAAATCAAATGTAAAAGCCGAATGTACAAAATAAAAACCGAATACTCGTGTCATTTGGTATTCAATTATTTATGAAATAAAGCAAGCAAATGATGTTTTGCAACAAGCAAGCAAACCTAAATCTGCTTAAAACGATACATATTAGGGATATAAGCTAAATCCTGACAAGCAAGCTCCACTATAAAGTTAGCCGACTTACACTATACAATATCACTTCATTATTTTTTATTTTCTTTTTGTTTTTGAGCCTGAAGACGTGCATACACTCGTGGGAATGTAGTTTCGCCTGTGTCTGAAGGTGTTTCGAATAAGCTTATTCTTGCTCGGTTTTTAGTATCCGCTTTAAAAATAGGAAACTCGCCAATCATCCACGGAAGTGACATGCTCATGGCATGCATAAGTGATTTTTGAGGGAAATCTACATATACTAATGGGATATTGAAGGGCAAGAGCACTTCATGCTCCGGGGCCCGCAACTTCTTCACCTTCTGAGTGCATCTTCTCCAAGTTTCCCCGGCCAAGTCGACCTTCCAGGGGCAGCATCCGCGCAGGTCGAGGGATTCGAGGTGAGGGCAGCCGCGGAGGAGCGCGTCCAAGTCCGACTCCGTCATGTGGCCTCCGATCAGCTCCAACTGACGCAATCCGGGCATGGATCTGCTGACAGCTTTCACATCCAAGACTCCACCGGTTATATTCCAGTTGAAAGACTTCAAGTGCGGGCAAAGCCGGCCTAGAGCTTCTACGCTCGAGCCACTGAGCGCGTAGCACGACAGTTCGATGTGTTCGAGTAGCGGAAGGTTTTCCACAGCCTTGAGCAATCCCTTGTTGGATAAATTTGGAGCGCAGGATATTCGAAGGCTTTTGATCTTACTTGATCTGTTACTGTTACACAAAAAGAATTGATGAGAATATTCAGACATCAAATTAAATATATAAAAAAATAACCAATGTGTACATTGAAATTTGAATACCTTTGCGCTAAACAATCGAGCATAGCGTCGTTGCAGATGAACTCGATGATGATTCCGAGCGAACGGGCACAACTCCGGTCGACGACATCGAGGAATATTTTATACAAGTCGAAGATTTCGTCGTCAAAGACGATTACGTTTCTGTTTAGATCATAACTAGAGGGGCAGACGGCGATGGTGTAATCGAGGTGGACGGAGGGGTCTGCGCGCCAAACGAGAGGATCCTTGGCCACCTCAAACCACTCCTTGCACACAATCTGCGCGCACCTCAGGATCTTCACCGCCGGAACCCGTGACAGGATCGACGCCGTAACGCCGCGCGGTAAATCCACCCAGTTTCTCCCCTGCTTCTTTCGAGAATTCTCCATGGATGATATTCGATCACCGAGTTTTGCTTTTTCGCTTCTAAAAGTTGTGATATAAAAAATAATATTATTCACGTCTGACTATTTAATCAATTAGGTATCTTTAACGTGCGACTATTTAATCAATTAGGGTTCTATTCTATCTTAACCGAATGATAATATTCACGTTTGTGGGCCAAGTTTAACTAAAGCCCATAAAATTTATTAAATTCGAATTTATACCCTGCCTGAATATTAATCTAGACCTAAATAGTAAATAAATACTACACGCTTCCGTTGTCAAATTTATATTTTAGAATACTCTCACGCCAAGCTATTTCTGTTTGCTTGATTAACAGAATGAGTAGTTTTGATGTGTTCATTCTATCTGGTTTAATTGATGTGAAGAAAGCCTCGCCGGAGCTATTGGGAGGCCGAGTCTGATTCGGAAATCGCTTCAGCGAATAGCGATTCTAGTAGTCTGATTGAATCTGATGATACGAAATCATTGGTATTCTACTTTACTTTATAATTATATTTGCAGCGTGATCGTAAAATGGTGTTACAAGTCTGTCTGATGAACCCCAGGCCTTGTAATTATCATTTGTGTTACAGGAAGTAATTCTGGCGTTCAACTTGAGGATTTGATAGGAATGATACCAACTCTGAGAAGAGTAGGATCTATATATCCTCGCTACTATCTTCCTTTTGTTTCGTTCTTGCTTATCTTACTTCGGTACCTATTTTCTGTAACATTAACAATCGAATTATTTCCATTCTCGCGTGTCATGCTGCAGAATTCTTAAGAAAATTGGTATGGGCAAGAGACAATGCATACATGGCTTGTAAAGAAAAGAACGAGCATGACGCTCTGGCTACATTTCTTGCGCTAACATCCTCACCCAAAAGGTATCATACTAAAATTTCTATGGTACTTATTTATACAAATTATTATAAATACAGGTGTTCAATTGAGCTTTTGCTGCTCTTTAGTTCAGGACTACACGTCGTTCATATTGCTGCCGAGATGGCACCCGTTGCTAAGGTGATTACAGCATAGATGGGTCATCAGTTTCCTTATTTGTATGAATTTATGAAGTGAAACACATGTTAACACGATATTCTTGCTTGACCATCTAAACAGTCAAAGTGCTGGAGAAGCTTGTTTGAAAATTATTTGACGTTTTATCGTATTTTTCATTCATTTTACAGGTTGGTGGTTTAGGCGACGTAGTGGCTGGTCTTGGCAAAGCCCTGCAGAAGAAAGGACATCTTGTGGAGATAATTCTCCCCAAATATGATTGCTTGAAAGATCACATGATTCCCGACTTAAGAGTATGTTTGTACTTTGAAAATTTGACCATAACTTCTTCTAGAAAAGCCTGGTTTAATTATTGTTCGTCAGTAACGAGTAACTTGTCTAGGTTCTAGATGCTGTGCAAGAGTCTTATTTTGATGGCCGACTATACAAAAACAGAATCTGGGTTGGGACGGTTGAAGGTGAAGCTTTTGATATCTTTTTTGTATACATGTTTCATTGGCATTGTTGGAAATCCGAATTATTATTTCATCACTCTCTTATGACGACTAGAAATATTGTATTTTAGACTTAATTCGGTAGGATAATTACATTATTTGCATTTAAGGAACTAGCATTATTCTATTCATAGGGTCAGTGATATACTCTGATTATATGGTCTGAATGCTCTTCCTAATCTCTTCATATTGCACCCAATTATGCAATAACCATCTATCATCAAATGTGAGGTGAGTATGTCCATTTGAAGACTTTGTAGGGGATGGCTGTGAGAGAGTGGCAGTTGGGGGATAACAGCTCAGCCATCTTTGCAGGATGCTGCCAATATGGATTTGCTTTTGGACCGCTCTCAACCGAACGGGTCTTCCGAGGAACTAGAGGTCTTTCTTCAGCCTAAAATAAACTGTTACCATTGCTCTTTTTATTTTTTATTGCGAATAAATACATGACTGCGCCAGCTGGTTTGCTTTATTATTGTTGAACGCCGACATGTCTGTTGATATTTGACTTTAGTTTGTGGACGAGGCAGCAAAGATATTTAGAGATCACTTACCAAAAGATGCTATACGCTTTCTGTTACATTTACCCTGCAACATTTCTGTATTTTAATCAAACACCCACTCTTTTGGTTTGCTTACTTTGAAATTGAAGTTTTTACCTACATTGGTTTACTTATTATATTTATCTCTAAATCTAGGAAAGTTGGAGAAGACCAAAGGGTATTGACTCCCGTGTTAGGAGGAAATTCAAGGGATGTGTTCTCATGCCCAGCATCGGTTACGGTTCCAACAAGAAGACCCGTCACTACCTCCCCAACGGATTCAAGAAGTTTGTTGTCCACAACGCGAAGGAGCTAGAAATCCTCATGATGCACAACAGGTTGACATCCAAAGCTCTTGTGCATTACCATAAAATTCAATCAGCCTCGGTGATTTAGATTTCTGACATGTTAATTGTTTCAATCAGAACCTATTGTGCTGAGATCGCACACGTCGTGTCGACCAAGAAGAGAAGAGTAGGATCTATATATCCTCGATACTATCTTCCTTTTGTGTTTTGTTTCGTTCTTGCTTATCTTACTTCGGTACCTATTTTTCTGTGACATTAACAATCGAATTATTTCCATTCTCGCGCTAACATCCTCACCCAAAAGGTATCATACTAAAATTTCCTTGCTACTTATTTATACAAATTATTATAAATACAGGTGTTCAATTGAGCTTTTGCTGCTCTTTAGTTCAGGACTACACGTCGTTCATATTGCTGCCGAGATGGCACCCGTTGCTAAGGTGATTACAGCGTAGCTGGGTCATCAGTTTCCTTATTTGTATGAATTTATCAAGTGAAACGCATGTTAAATGAGTTACAATCAGCCTCGGTGATTTAGATTTCTGACATGTTAATTGTTTCAGTCAGAACCTATTGTGCTGAGATCGCACACGACGTGTCGACCAAGAAGAGGAAGGAGATCGTCTAGAGAGCCGCCCAGCTTGGCATCGTCGTTACTGACAAGCTCGCTAAATTGAGAAGCCAAGAAGACGAATAGGCCCTTTTGTAGCGAAAGCTTAACTTATTAGCTTGAGATATATAAATATACTCTGTTTTGATCATGTTTAAGCATGATTCAATTTTATTATGCCTTGAATTATTATATTATTATGAGAAGATTAGACAATTGAATTTAAACCCTTGAGAAAGTAAAAATGTAATATTCCCTGGCCTCACGGCATACAAAAAATAGAAAAAAACGCTACAAAAAATCGAAAAGAAAAAAAAGCTCCAAAAATAGAATCTACTAGTTGAAGACAGTTCTTTCACCTCGGAATTCAAGACTTTACAAAACAAATCGCCGCCGCCACGGTTCCATCTTGATCCCGTCGATCTTGTTCTTGAAAACATTCCTACTCAAATGGTGCGCTCTAGCTCATCGATTGCGTCATTGGTTCTATCGAGCTGCCCTCGGAAGACCTCGCATTTCGCTGTCATGGCGACCAGATGTTGCTCGGAGGCTTTAGTGAAGTCTAAGCCGAGTACATGGCATGTCAATTCCGCGAGTGCAGTGCTGCTCTTTTGCCAAACCGCCTCCATCTCCTGCCATGCGGCCAGGGTGCGCTTGATTGCCGATTTGCCATACTCCTGGCGAGTGCCATGTCAGACAGCCTTTTGTTTGCCCTCTCCGTGGTCTGCTTGAACGGTCCGATGGCCATGAAGAGGTCGCTCTCGAGCCTGGTCCTCTCAAGTTGCTCTTTGAGATATTGAATCTCGAGTTCCTTTTCTTGAATCGTCATCTGACTAACCTCCTTGAATTCAGTTTGGACCGAAAAACCGGAGGAGTCGTCCCTGGCCCAGTCCATCTCCTCCATCCTTTCCATCAGGCTCACGTACCCTCATCGCCGCAAAGACTCCCCATCTTCTCCCAAGAATGAGCGCAAGATTTCCCGGACCCGGCGAGGTAGGCCTCGAGGGGCTCAAGGGTTTCGATAATCGGAATCTTGAACGCTAAGAGCACTCGCTCCAGCTTGTCGATCTCGGCGTCGGATTGTTCGTTTACTTCCCTTAAGGCCTCACAGATCGCCATTAACGCTTTCTTGGAGGTCGTGGAAAAATGGGGACCGAGAATCTGGCGCGCCATTTCCGCCTCGGCGGTGCTGCGACCGTGCTGGAGCACCTCCACCTCGCGCCAGGCCTTCTCAACCCGATCCGACACCATGTTCCTCCCTAGCGCTATGCCATACAGCTTATGGTTTGCTTTACGACTACAAGTATCGTTCAGCAAAAGTATGGCCTCCAAAAGCTGGTTCTCGAGCTTGAGTTTCGCCAGATCTTCCTCCAAGTCCCTCAGGATCTTCTCCTTCTCCATGGCTGCTGCTTCTTGATTCTCCATGGCTGCTGCTTCTTGATTGCAGAGAAGAGAGAAAGAGGTTTAAGAGACGTTATTTCCGTTATGAGTCTGACTTATGATTTATAAGCCACGAATGCTAAACTAGTCTAAATTCAGCCGCTCGATCTCGATTTGATCTGCCCCGAATCAATCTCACGGCTCTGAAAGGCCCACGTCAGCATAATTCTTCGTGTGTCCTTAGATAAGCTTCTTCTTAATTATAAGGTCCAGTATTTTCTTTTTTGAGAAATTGCTTAGAAACATTTAATTAGCTAAATAGCCCTCTTTTCATTTATCTTTGCAAAATAGCCAAATTACATGTGGTGACATTTTAATATCACATTTTATTCCTATAATACCCTTTAATTAACTATTTCGTAGTATTAGTTTCGTTATTAATTAAAAATAAAATAAATATTCGGTGCTAATAATATTTCTACGAGCTGTCACGTGTTTTTTTTATAAAAAAAATTAAAATTGTTAAAATAATAAATATTAGCTAATCACGTCAGATTTTAACTAATCACCTATTAATGTGGATATATTTTTGTGATGGTAAATCGTGTGAATGTAACCACTTTTGCTATTAATTTGGATAGTATTTTCTAATTAAATATATAAATATTTGATAATTTTCAAGCTGTATTATTTGAAGAGCTAACATCGTGTAAAAGCTAATCATATTTGTAAATTGAAATCGTGTAAATAGTTTTCTTTTACAGCACTACACATGCTACACATGGTATGAGTTTTTTATATATATATATATATATATATATATATATAAATAAATGGTATGATTTTTTTTTATTCTAAATTTTAAAAAATTAGCATTTAAACATGTCTATATATAGATTAGTAACCAATTGGTTCAAATACCTTCAATCTCCTTGCAAAAATGAACTTAGTAGGTTAGGTTACATTAAAAAATTTTATAAGCCACGAATGCTAAATTCTGGTACCATAATCGTTTTCATTCGGCGTCGTTTAGTTTTATCTAAAGTGTATTTTCTTTCAAAAACGTGTAGATTTTGTCGTTTTTTCTTCTACCTTCGACTTCGAATATTGTTGTTTCTTAACCGAACTCATAAATGAAGGAAAAAAAAAATTAATTCTTCAAGGACACAAACGACATGTCGTTTTCCCTACTTAATGACAATACTTGGAAGTTCCCGTGAATGTCATGTCACCCAGATCGAAACAGAAAAATAATTAGTTCATACATATATTATTACGTAACATCAGAAAGTGTTTCACCTGAGGTTTAAGAGAGAGAGCGTTATATGGTTAGTGTTAATGCTTAAAAATCGATTAACTTGAATGCGGTCCAAGTCTTGATTTTGGGTCGGGCCCGATATCCGCATGACGGTCGAATCGGGATTGAAGCTTGATCCTCGGTCTTGTTGATGGGCCAAAAATCTTCTCTGTGTAACCCGCCTCCGTTCCTGTTCCTGAAAGAGAGTAAAAAACGTGAACTCTAGAGAGGGAGCAGAGGGGGGTCCTCTGTTGCCCGCTCTAACGCTCAACATTAGTCGAGTATTTGAGTCGAAAATTATGAATAAACGAGAATCCATACTACAATCCACACTAATATTAATACAATACCGAAATGAAGGGAAATCAACATACATATATAAAAAATTGAGAAATGTGAATTTTTGTTGGAATTTAAAAAAACGAACCAGAGAACGTGTATATGTTTAATGAATGATAATGAAATTTTTCTAAATGATCATATTGATATAGAGCCAGCGATGGACCTACGGCAACGCCAAAAGTCATAATACAATTCTCAAGATTTGAAGGTTATCATATAGCCTATCATATCTTCTTTCAAATAGTTTGATCAATATTAATTATTAAAGATGAAAAAAATTCCCCATTGTTACAGAATCCTTATCAACGATTTAAAAAATAAATAAATTAGAAAAATAAAAGACAAAATATAAGTCAAGTAAGGTTACTAATATATATAATATAACCAAGTGATTTTGATGCTTGTTAGTGAAGGCATGGTTGGTTTATAGTGGTTGAGACTTGAGAGAGAACCAAATGATTGTGAAGATGGAAAATCAGACCCTCCAAGCGTCACGGCTGATAGGAGGAGTGAAGATACTGATCTCCCAAGATAACAACACCCTTACCTTCAAACTCATATTTATACACCCCATTTCCACCATTCTCATATCACCAAACACTTAACAACAAACAAACCATTTCATCAACCTCTTACTCTTACTCTCACTCCACCCAAATGGCTGCTGCTTCCATGGCTCTCTCCTCTCCCGCCTTCGCCGGCAAGCTCTCCAACGGAGGACGCGTCTCCATGAGGAAGACCGCCGCCAAGGTTGCTTCCTCAGGAAGCCCATGGTACGGCCCCGACAGATTCAAGTACTTGGGCCCCTTCTCCGGCGAGTCCCCCAGCTACCTCACCGGCGAGTTCCCCGGCGACTACGGGTGGGACACCGCCGGGCTCTCGGCTGACCCCGAGACGTTCGCTCGCAACCGGGAGCTCGAGGTGATCCACTCTCGCTGGGCCATGCTCGGTGCCCTCGGCTGCGTGTTCCCCGAGCTGTTGTCGCGCAACGGGTGCAGTTCGGAGAGGCGGTGTGGTTCAAGGCCGGCTCCCAGATCTTCAGCGAAGGAGGTCTCGACTACTTGGGCAACCCTAGCCTTGTCCATGCTCAGAGCATCCTCGCCATCTGGGCCTGCCAGGTCATCCTCATGGGCGCCGTCGAGGGCTACCGCGTTGCCGGCGGACCCCTTGGGGAGATCGTCGACCCGATCTACCCGGGCGGGAGCTTCAACCCCTTGGGCTTGGCCGAGGACCCAGAGGCCTTCGCGGAGCTGAAGAATGGGAGACTGGCGATGTTCGGGTTCTTCGTGCAGGCCATCGTGACCGGAAAGGGCCCGCTGGAGAACTTGGCTGACCACCTCGCCGACACCGCAAGCAACAACGCCTGGGCTTTCGCCACCAACTTCGTCCCTGGCAAGTGAAGAGCAACGTAATGATTGCATTGCATGGCATTTCTGGTTCTTAGTTCGTACTACGATCTATTATGAGTTACAGAGCTTTCAAGAGACCTAAATGTAAATTACGCGTTCTATTCTATTATGTTCTTTCAAGTGACCTAAATGTTCTATTCTATTCTATTATGTTCTATTCTATGAGTCTTTTTAGAATCCCCATGACCACCATTAATGAGATTCATCGCCTCATTGCTCGCTTTTGGTGGGGAGGCACGAAGGACAAAAAGAAAATACATTGGAAAAGGTGGGAGACTATCGCTAAGACAAAAATGGAAGGGGGACTCGGCTTTAAAGATCTCGGCGATTTCAACCGTGCGCTTGTTGGTCGTCTTACTTGGCGTATCATCCAACACCCCGGGTGTCTTATGGCTAGAGTGTTTAAAGCTAAGTACTTTCCAAACTCCTCAGTGCTTGACGTAGAATGTAAGCCTCACTTTTCCTTCCTTGGGAAAAGCCTCCTTTGGGGACGAGACCTAGTCCGACGCGGCCTCCGTTGGCAAATTGGGGACGGCAATATCCGAGCTTTCGCGCAACCGTGGATCCCACGAGCCAGGGCTTTCAAGGTGGTAACCACGGAACCGGAGGATGACTTTCCTTGGAGAGTCGCCGATTTTATTTCCCAAAGGAGTTGGAACCGAGAGCTTGTCACAAACTTAATGAACCCCCTTGATGCCGAAGCAATCCTACAAATCCCTCTCGGGGATGCGGGATGCCAAGACCGTTGGGTGTGGCACTTTGAGGATGACGGAGTCTACACGGTTCGCTCCGGATACAAGCTTGCAAGATCGGAAGTTCGGGGGGGACCATCTTGCTCGGATTCCGAGGAACCGCGGTGGTGGAAGAAACTTTGGGGTCTCCACATTCCCCCTAAAGTCAAGCATTTGGTGTGGTGGACATGGTTCGAGGCTCTTCCAACCTACGGGGCGCTCCGTGGTCGAGGTATTGATTGTCTCCCTTTTTGTAGCTTTTGCGGGGCTCTTCCGGAGAACGCACATCATGCGGTGTGGGGATGTGTGAGGGCGCAAACCATATAGAATGCTTCGGTGCTTCATAGGTGGGTGGAGAAAACGGGAGACATTCCGCTCCGTGAGCTTTTCTTTAGAGCTCTTGAAGGTTTATCGGAAACCCATTTGAAAAATTTTTGCGGTCTCCTTTGGGCGGCATGGTCGTACCGTAACCTTAGGATGTTCGAAAACCTTGATAAAGCCCCAGAGATTTGGGTGGAAGAGATATCCTCTTGGTTTGACAACTTGAAAAAGTGTAATCAAGATACGGAGGTGCATTTGAAAACCCGCGAAGCGACGCCATCTAGATGGACTAGACCGGATCACGGTGGGATGAAGATCAACGTGGACGCGGCATAGGACCCGGGTACGAGACGGGCCGGCGTCGGAGGATTGGTAAGAGACCATAACGGCCATGTTATGGGAGTTACGGCTGCCCTCTTCGAACACGTGGATTCCGCGTTGACGGCCGAATGTAAAGCCATCCATCATGGATTGCTTTTCGCCCAAGAACATGGGTGGGTCGTCTCGGAGGTGGAATCCGATTGTAGTCGTGCGGTCAAGCTCGTCAATGGTAGACATCTCCAAAGCCTTCAAGGACCGATCATTGAGAGTATCGGTAATGTTGCTAGGACGGGTGTGTTATCCGGGGGTTGTCGGTGGACACCGAGATCTTGTTTACGAGTCGGCGAATTATATTGCCAAGTCTCGCTTATCGGGTTTAATCTCGAATATTGGGTACTCAATTGCCCGATTTGGCTCTTCAATTATGTTGATCGGGATTTACTCCCCCATTAATGAAAGTTTCTATTTTCCTAAAAAAAAAAAAAAGTGATCTGAGGAACGAAATGTCTCCATTTAACTAAACGACATGTCGTTTTTGTTATCAAGTAAATAAACGCCATGTCGTTGTTTAGCAAGAAACGACTGGTTTCTCTGTAGCTAATCAACTTCGTCCCGTTCTACACTTCCTTCAAGAACCTTTTTTTTTTTTTTTTTGCTGATCAAGCAATTATAGTATTTGAGAAGGAAAAAACCCACAAAAAAATTCAGCTCAGTGTGATTTGTTTTGGTGATCGGAAAGAAGGAAATAATGAGAGCACCACCATCTCCACACTCCAGCTTCTTCTCTTCCCTTAAACAGGTACTCAAAGAAAATAACCAATGATTTCTCTCCCAATTTCATCAATGGACTTCACAGGTAGAGAAGAGACTGAAATCAGAACGCCAACCATCGCAACTCAACGCTTCGTCGATGGACTCTCTAAGCTCGCCGATTCATATTCACCTCGACAATGGCCAGAAGAGCTTCCCAGCTTCACAAGAAAGCAGCGAGCTTCCTCAAGCATTCCTCTCGTGTTCCCCGCAATTCGCACCGACCCATGAACAAATCCCTCCTCAGGAAGACGCCCCTGAACCCGAGACCGACGCCATTGATGACATCGACAAGCTGGTTCAGCTCCTGGGCTTATCTGATCCCAACGAAGAAGACGAAAGTCAGGGCCTTGGCTGTGGCTCTTGCCACTGCGAAGGGGGGTTTTATGCGAAGATTGCTGGGGTGAGGGGTCCAAAGTGCGCCAAGGAAGTGGAGAGATTGGAGAAATGGATTAAACACTTTAATGGAGGAAAGATTGAACCTTTGAGATTGTCACTATTGCTTCTGGGAAAAGCTGCTTTTGATTCCCATGGCGAGGATGGTGGTTTTGGCGTGTTGGAATTTCCCTCGGCCATTGATGACTTTCTGGAGAATGATCCTCCGAAAACATCTTAGTGGATTAAATTTTGAGTCTTGCGTTGTAATTTTTGTCAAGCCAAAACTAGAATAAGATGTTCATTATCACCATGATTGCAAAATTATGAGTGTTTTTTTTACCATATATAGAATTTGAGGTATATACATATATATGCGCTTAATTTAGGTTCATTCATCTGTAGTGTTGGAAATTTCTATTGACGTAAGTGCGAGAGTTTTCCCGGTCTAACTCTCGAATCAAAGACCCGTACTACGTTTATCAATAGTTTTTTCTTGTTTCACTTATGGGTACTTCAGATTCATCCATATATATATATATAATTATAATATATGTGTGTGTGTAAGAGAATGAAGGACTGTTGAAAACATAGTAAGAGTGGTTTCATAGAATTACATGGTACTTTTGATTTTTCTGACAATAGTTTAACAGAATTGAAAGGTTGATAACTGATAAAAAGGAAATAGGAAATGTCAAACTCTCCTCAGCTTCAGAAGTTTGGTCAACACATCTTTCATGTCGGGACGGTTTACGGGATCCGGATCGGTGCAGCACAGCGCCAGTTTCATGAGCTCTTCCAAGATCTCTTCCTCTTTGATGGTGAGACTCAAACTTATCATCGGGTCTAGAATCTGACACATCTTCTCTCTTCCGTTTTGCAGCGCTTTCTCCGTCAGCTGGCGCAAGCTCATTGGCACCCCGTGATCCTCGATGAGTCCGGTCGGTCTTCGACTTGTCAGAAGCTCCATCACAATCACGCCGAAGCTGAAGATGTCCACCTTTGCTGTGACTTTGCTCATGTACGCCAACTCTGGTAAGAACACAGATTTCTTTGAGAAATCATATATTTACATATATTTAGTACATATAAATGTTAAGGAATATAGTATTTAGCAGGAGTACCTGGTGCCAAGTAGCCAACAGTGCCTTCGAAGCCTAGTGATGACGGAAGGCTGTTTCCGTTCTGCTGATGAACACCGAGCACTCGAGCAGTTCCGAAATCACTCACATGAGTCACCCAGTCTTTATCCAGAAGGATGTTAGAAGGTTTCAGGTCACAATGAACGATCGGAAAATCGTAGCCGAAATGTAAATAGTCCAATCCAGTGGCAATTGAATGGCAGACATTGATTCTCTCGGATAACGTCCACCTCGATCGATCTCTGCTACTGTCGTGTATAACACTATCCAAGTTTCCGTTTTCCATGTATTCCAAAACCAAGGCCTTTATCCGCTCACTCTCCCAAGCGTATCCAAGCACCTTCACCAAGTTCCGATGCCTCAGTTGGCTTAGGGTTTTAATTTCTCTGTTGAAGCACTTGTCCGACTCAATGGAGAATTGCTTCAGGTTCAATCTCTTTACAGCGACGATGATCCCGTCTTCTGTTTGAGCCTTGTACACTGTGCTCAAGCTGCTTGAGCCGATGACATTGTCGTCACTGAAGAAATCCGTGGCAGTTTCCAGATCGATCCGGGTATATCTCTTCAATGGCAAGACCGGAGTGTATTCTTGCTCGGGATCGTCAACCTTCTGTGCTTTAACCCTTTTTACGCATGGAATTAGGACGAGAACAGATAGAGCTACAAGTAGAAATACTGAAACAGATCCAAAAGCAACGAGGATTAAACGGGTCTTCTTTGAAAACCGATGTGAACGTTTCTTGATGCATGGCTTCGGTAATTTGGCTCCACACAGATCTGGGTTCCCTTCAAGGCTGGATATTTGCATGATCTTGAATATTCCGGTTTCTGGGACCGGTCCGGAAAGTTGGTTGTACGAGAGGTTCAGGTTTTTCAAGGTGGAAAAACTTTGTGGGATATCGCCGTTCAACTTGTTACGAGAAAGGTCGAGTGATTCGAAGTGTTCTAGACTGGCCAGCTTTTTTGGTAGCTTGCCGTGCAAGCTATTGCCAGAAAGGTTCAAGTTTGCAAGCCTGCTCGTTCTAGCTAGAGCTTCATCGGGAATTTGGCCTGTGAGATTGTTGTTGGAAAGATCAAGTGACACGAGATTCTTGCACTTTTCAATCTCCTCGGGAATGAAACCAGTGAGTTTATTGTGGGAAATGTCTATTTCTTCAACCATTTCCAAAATGCCAATCTCGTTCGGGATTGCTCCTTCAAACTGGTTAAACGATAGGTTCAAGTAGATTTGAATGTTCTTCAGACCAGTGATCAGAGACCCGGGAATCGATCCCGCGAAATGATTGTGAGAGAGGTCCAACAACATGACTTGACCACGGCGGCCTATGATTTTCGGAATTGATCCATTGAGCTTGTTTCCATGTAGATCTAACTGCGAAAGCCATTCGTGCTCCGAGATGGAATTCGGAACTGGACCCGTGAATCTATTGTTCTCGAGAAAGAGCACGGTAAGCTTTTCTAATTCCCGAAACTTCTCGGGTAAGTTTCCTTCTAAAGCATTATTACTCAACGCAAGCCCTTGCACACCCGTGAGTTTGAACAACTCGTTTGGAAGGATTCCTGAGAAACTATTATCACTAAGGGACAATCGAATAAGTCCACTTAAGTTGCCAATCTCTGGAGGAATCAGGCCGACAAAGGAATTCGATAAGGCTAAAAAAGTCTCGAGATTCACGAGCTTACCGATGTCCGGGCTTAGCGGACCAGTGAAGTTGTTATCGGAAAAATCCAGCATTCGAAGGTTTGTGCAATTGAATAGGTCATCCGGGATTTCTCCTGACAACTGATTGTGCCACAACAGTAGGTTGGTGAGATTCGGTAAATTCCCGAAGCCGCGAGGAAGTTTTCCGGATAGCTCATTCTTACTCAAATCTATGGATAGAATCTGGGTACAGTTTGTGATACTCGACGGTATCTTTCCATGAAGCAGGTTGGTAGGCAAGCTCAAGTTTTTTAAATTATAAAGCGACCCGATATTTTGCGGAATCTCCCCGGAGAAGAAATTGAAGCCGAGGCTCAAGTAAGTCAGATTTGTCAGGCTCGTTACCGAAGACGGTATTTCGCCTCTAAGCTTGTTGGACTGTAAAGTCAACACTCGCATGGATCCTAACGACCCTAGCTCGGGTGATAGAGTTCCGGTCAGCTCGTTCCAGGAGAGTCCTAAATTGGTCAATGATTTTAACCTAAACAAAGAAACCGGGATTGTGGAATTCAGCTTATTTTCATACAAGTACAATTTTTCGAGGTTGATCAATTCACCGAGGTCGGAAG
This sequence comes from Parietaria judaica, assembly GCA_954871525.1. NCBI lineage: Eukaryota > Viridiplantae > Streptophyta > Magnoliopsida > Rosales > Urticaceae > Parietaria > Parietaria judaica. The sequence continues at coordinate 2,997,716 of OX940863.1, forward strand.
GAATGGCTCCGGTGAACTTGTTGTTATTTAACTGAAGACTAACTAGGTTGATACAACGACCCAATTGACTCGGGATTTCTCCAGTCAGAGAATTCTCGAACAGGATAAGATTTTGCAAGCTTGTTAGGTTTCCGATCTCCGGTGGTAGAACTCCCGTCAACTTATTTTGGCTGAGGCTGAGACTTTGCAGAGCTCTTAATTTGCCAATGGAAGGTGGAATTGAACCTTCCAAAGCATTGCTAAACGCCACAAAAATCTCGAGATCGATTAGTTTACCGATCTCGGACGGGACGGAACCGTTGAGATTATTATCGCTGACACCAAAGGCTAACAAGGAAGTGCAGTTACAAATGCTCTCGGGAATTGCTCCAGTGAGAAAATTCTCACTGAAGTCCACTAACTGGACATTTCTCAAGTGTCCTAGCTCCGGCGGAATATGGCCGGAGAGTGCGTTTTGGTAAAAAACCAGCTCGGTGAGCTGAGAACAGTGTCCCAGCCGAGCCGGGATTTGTCCCGTGAATGAGTTTTGAGAGAGGTCGAGAACCTGGAGGACGGAGATGTTTCCAAGGAACGGCGAGAGCCTTCCGGAGAGCCCCGTTCCGACCAGAGAGATCGCAACGACACGGCCCGTCGTTGCGTCGCATGTGACGCCGGAATAGTCACAGTGGTGCGTCGTGTCATTCCAGCCTCCGAGAGCTCCAGTGGGGTCGTCGGTGATCGCATCTCTGAAGGCTTTCAAGGCCTCGGCGTCGGCTTCGGACCCGGCGGCCGAGACAATGCGACGCTGAGAGTGAAAGAGTAAGATTGTCATGGCGATCAAAGTGGCGAGTGTTTGGGAAGCCATTGTTGTAAGTTGCTATGTCTCTGTAATGCAATATCACGTAGTATTTGAAGTAAAATTGGTTCCATGAATCATTGCAATGAGTCAAAAACTTTAGACTCACGAGTTGTGTCTCAAAGTCAAACCTTTTTTGCTGCTATTGTAGACAGTGATGTATCAATGCTAAAATCTAGTGGGCCGTATTATATATATATATATATATATATGTGTGTGTGTGTGTGTGTGTGTGTGTGTGTAACGTAACATTATCTTGGGAGATTGTCTTGTCAAATGTGAAAACAAGGTCCAAAATGCATGTGGCATATCAAACAATACATTCGGTCAAAGTTTTTGAACTAATTCCATGGATATCTATCAAGCAATAAGTGGGACTTGATGAGTTTCTTTTGCCCAAACCCCCGTGCCTGCCCGGTTTCCGCCCGAAAACTATGTTTTTTGCTTGAAAAGTTGCGACGGCTTTCAGAAATCGAGGATGCATGACTTTAGACTTTTAGTATTCTGAATTTGTTCATTAATTTATAATAGTTTTTATATTTTATTTTATATCTGGCTTAATTCATGTATTGGCTGAAGCTTAAATTAAATGTATTATTTTTTCACTTACAACTATTTTTTCAAAAAATATATCTAACAAATTTGTGGACCTGAAAAAAAAAAAAAAAAAAAAAAAAAAAAAAAAGATATTTCCGAACACTGCTGATTTGGAAGTGTGAAGTGAATCATAAATGATATTTTGGCAAAGAAAAACGCGCCTTTTGCACTGAAAACGAAAAGTGTTGTATATTACTGCAAAGGACACTTGACGCTTATTAAATTCATATTCATATTCTTTGTCGACATATTATTATTATTATTATTATTATTATTTCCCAATTATTAAAAAAAATCCAAAACATGTGATCAATGGTATTAGTACTACAAACATAAGGACAAGTTGATATAATTTTCTTAATGAAAATTTTAGCACATCGATGATAATCATTATCTGTATAATATTTAAGTGTAAAAATTATGGACGGAAATAAAAATATTGAATAAAATGACAGCTGTGGGATTTGAACCCACGCCCTTTCGGACCAGAGCCTAAATCTGGCGCCTTAGACCACTCGGCCAAACTGTCGTTGCTGTCTTCTAATCTAAAACTTTACGATATATAATATACGATAAATAAAATCAATTAATAATGCACACTTTTTCATTTGCCGCTTCAACATGAGTCATTTGACCAAATTGTTTGCTCAATTCTTAGGTTTCATTTGTCACTCCTTTATCAATATTATATCATATATCATGTATATATATATATATATATATATATATATAATATAATGATTCATGGCTTGAGATATATGGATTAATTCATATATGTGGGAAATTAATTACTTAATTTACTAATACAACAAAGAATATATTTAGAAATTATATAGTTATTTAGTATGTGTGGCACACCGCACACTATCGTATTATCTCAATATATTCAATTGTGTTTACTTAAATTAAGATTAAACGTTTAAATTTGAATTTGAATTTATGAAGATGTTACTTTTTAATTCAGAACATTACAATTTATATCTTTTTTATTATCTAATTAAGAGAACTTAATGTAATTTATGTTTAAAATTAAATATTAATTATACTCCCAAAATATATACGTCATATTTTTGAAAAACTTAATCTTTATATTTTAAATATATTTGTGTATTCTGGTTCACTACACGAAACATTTATTTTATGTATTTCAAAATACTTAGTTAAAATAGCACTTACATATATAGCATAATTAGTATAAACAGAATTAGTAATTCATGACATTTACGTACGTTAATGCATATATCTAGTTAACCTAAGACGTATAGGTGACGACCTATTTTTGTTTGTTGATGGAGTAGTTCGGTAATTATGAATAGACATGCAAGAGCTAGCTACGGAATTAATAATAGCATATATACACAGTGGCGGAGCTAGGATTTCAATCTAGGTGGTGCCTTATGTAAAAAAAATAAAAAATCCAAGCATACAGTTAACAACAACCGCAACAAGTAGCGCCGACGCCGGTATTCAATATCTTTTCAAAATATTTCAACATCGCAACAATAACAATTATATGTTTAAATAAAAACCCACAAATAATTGTTATAAGAAAAAATAGAGAAAAAAACAGCGACGAACTCTCCGAGCAACGAGAATGAAACCCGAACCGACGACCAAAATAGCTCGAGAACAGAGACATCATCCATGAGCCCCAAATCCTATAACACGAATCAAACATAAAATCAGTTTTGAATGTATACGATAATATTGTAACATCTAATAACGAAAAGACATCATTAACTGGCGGACTAGAAATGTTCGTATCCGAAATCTTTTTGAAATATCTCAACATCACAACGATAACAATTTCCTGTTCAAAAAATACATTTAACAATTATAAGAAAAGACAAAATAACTAATATATTTAAATAATAAACTGCAATATAGCTAATATAATATAATTAAACAATGTAATATAGTGGGTTTCTCTTATGTTTGCTCTTGTTTCTGTCTTCTTCTTTTTATGTACATATTTCTATATGTCGATTTCTTTTTCTACATAATTGTTAGTATAGATAATAATATATTATGCAATGCATATACTTCTAAAGTTATATTTAATGCGCATATATTGCACGTTTTATTATCTTGTTCATTACTCATATAAAAAGTCTGCATTTACTATAAAAATGGTGCAAGAACTGTGTCGTTCACTACCTGAAAGTCGAGTGACGGCGACGGCGAGAACCGACCGTGTGATAATTGCAGCAGCGGCAAGGGCGAGAACCGATTCGCGGAGACGGCGACAGTGAGAACCGAGTCACAACTAAGGCGAGGGAGAAAACTGATTCGCGGAGACGGAAACGGCAACAACCGAGTCGCAACGAGGGCGAGGGAGAGAACCGATTCGCGGAGACGGTGACACAAACAACCGAGTCATAACGAGGGGGAGGGCGAGAACTGAGTCGCCGGCGACGACGAGAGCGAGAACCGAGTCGCAGCGACAACGACGGCAAAAACTGACGGCGAGGAAGACGATAACGAGAACCAAGAGCGACGACGGCGTCGGCGAGAACCAACGGCGTGGAAGATGAGCGCCAATCAATGAGACCAGCAGCTAGGGTGTCGATGAAGGAATTGATTCATATGACGAAGGGCTTTTAGAATTCTGTTACGAGAAAGAGTTACGAGGAAGACTCGTCGAACGAGAAGCGAGCGTTTAGTATTCTGTTATTAACATATATAATTTTTTATTTTTTTTTAAACTGAGGTGGTGCCCATACACACATTGATGTGTATGTGGCTACGCCTTTGTATACATATACAGTGCGGAGCTATATGTGCATTAGTGAGTGCACGTACATATGCTCACTTCAAACAAAAAAAATATTATTCATGATTTGATTCGACTCTTCTCACTCCCTCTCTCTTTTTGACTCGATAAATCTATTCTACTATCCTTCAAAAAGTCCCGCTTTAATGTAGTTGTTTATGATTTTTGTTTATTTACTTATTTGAAAAATCGATTAAAATATGCTATGTGCTTTGTCTGAAATTAAAGTCTAGCTACGCCACTGATAGATAGATATATATATATATGTGTGTGTATGTGTGTGTTAATGTGCTAAAAATTGTAATACTGTAATTCGTGTCTTTTTTTTTTCTACGAGAATTAAGAGCGTTTGGATGCAAAGATCTTGATTCATTTCCCACCCACTCATCACTCATCAGTAAGTATTTGATTATTCATAAAAAAAAAAGTATTTGATTATAAAAATAAAATAAAAAGGGACCTGGAAAAATACTTTATGAACCGAAAATAAATAAATAATTATCTTTATTCTTAAAGCAGGCTTTAAATGGAATTTGTTGCACCAATTTTACGAGGCAACATCACATGAATTCGCATGCTCATCTTCAGAATAAGTAATACAAATTAAACCGGAAAAACAAACGCCATATCATGCCAAATTTAATAGGTTTTAAAGTATATATTTATTTATTATATATTTCTCTACTCTCTATACTAGTTTATATATATATATATATATATATATATATATATATATATAGTCTTTATTCTTACTTATTAAGCATTGTTGTTATATACATATCATGACATATCATTGTGAGTTTTAAAATGGGAAAAAGAGGAAAGTTATTATAAAGCAAAGGGTCATGAAGTACCTTATAATTAAATTACTAGTTCATAAATAATCATAATCAATAATCATATAGATCAAGTTTATTCGTAATCAATAATATATAGAGAGAAGAAAAACAAGCATGCTATTTTTGCGTAGCACAAGATTTCTTTTTATCATTATAGTGAACTATAAAGTTGAGACAATATTCCATAATCCACGCACATATTGTTGCAAACAATAATATTCAATATACGCAACTGTTTCAAAAATCAATAAATATTACCCAAAAAAATTAACGCAGGATTAAAAAAGCAATAAATAAATGTGTGATTCAGTATTAAAATGTTCTGATAAAGTTATTTTCAGACTAGTGTATGTGTGAATGAATCTGTTTCAAGTTTCAACCTGTTTTAGCTAAAAAGATCATTTAAAATCATAATTTACAACTCTCACGTATCTTTATTCTTTAATAATGTGACATTAATAAAGCAAAAATGATTTGACAATATATAGTTTATTTTAAAAATATGCTATGTTTGCATCGCCTATGAATTAAAGCCTTTCTATTTAATGTTAATCACTGTTTGTTATAAATAATCATGTGAAGAATGTCCGTATTTCATACTAAAAAGCAAGGTTCCGAAAATCGCGATTTTCGTTCGAAAATCGTTCGATTATCGCTGAAAATAGGCTTCTCGGTAAGTTATCTCTCTTAATCGTTTTCGTTTTATAGTTTTCGCGATTTTTCGAGGGGGAAAGTGAACAACTTTTCGTTTTAGGTTTTCAAGTGTTAAATTTCGAAAACTGGAGGACTTATCGCTAAATAACGAAAAGTCATTAGGTTTTTTCCGAATTGTTGTATAATTGCGGCAAAAGTACACATCTTTTGGAAATTGTTGATTTAAGTTAGTTACTCGAATATTTTGATGTAATTTCGTTTAATAAAATTGTATATAATTTTAAAACTAATCGGTTTGCATAATTTTTTTTTTTTAATTTGAAGTTTTTCTGGATTGTGATATCATTGTGGCAAAAGTACATATGTTTTGGAAATTGTTGATTTGAGCTAGTTACTCGAATATTTTGGTGTAATTTTGTTTTATAAAATTGTATATAATTTAAAAAATAATCGGTTGGCATAATACTTTTTTTAATTTGAAGTTTTCTAAAATATTGCGGCAAAAGTACAATTTTTAGCTAATTTGTTAAATTGAGCTAGTTGTTCAATCTTGTTTTAAATGAAATCAATTGTGCAGTTCATATTTTATATAAGAATAATTGGTGACTTGTAAATATTTATTTTGGTAAGTAAATAATAATTTATTTTACATATTTTGTAAAGTATTTGTAATTTTGTATGAGACTTAGTTTATGTTTGGCTACATTAGTATGAGACTTGGTTTGTGGCTTATATATTATATTTTGTATGAGACTTTTATGTTTATATTTTGTGACATTAGTATTTTATGTTATGTTTTTAGTGTAAAATATGTTTGAATTTTTTTTATAGGTTTTCCATCGATAAATCCATCGGCAAACGATTAATCCATCGATAAGTTCGATAAGTTTCGATAACGGCAAACGATAATTTTTATAGGTTTTCCGTCGATAACGGCATCGGCAAACGATTAATCCATCGATAACGGTAAACGATTTATCGGCCAAAACGGCATTTTGATCCTTTTTAGTAAAAAGGATAGTTATGGGAAAGGTATCCAAACTTATTCAAATTAGCGCGGCATATTCCCAAACATTTAACTGCGTGATTAGATATGCAAAATTATTAAATTTGCATTTTCAATTTATTTTTTCTCGTATGTCTACATGTATTTTAAACGTTAGGTGATTTACACATGTACGCCTCATATCGAAGTATTTAACATGAGAAGTTTTAAAACGTGAAAAAGAATTGTATTCATTTGAGTTTGTACACATGTAAAAAAAATAAACTTCAATAATGTAAACAAATCGATAGAATAATCAAAACAACCTTAAGGATTTAATCAGCACGATTGTAAGGTAAGTATAATATGCACACTATTTTGAATAAGTTTTGGGTACTTTTGCCGCAGTTAACTGTAATAACAATACCTGGCCACTAAGATAAATGCAACTTTTGTATTTCCACTAAGATGTATTAAACACATGCATATATATATATTGGCACATAGCTAGAATTGCTAATATTTTAAAAAAAAAAATTATGGAATTCTTCTCTTTCTTTCCAGCTAGAGGACCATTAATGAAAAATAATTGCAAAAGAAGTGTTTAAAAGCTTTAAAGAGGTCCCATTTTGAACAAGCAGAGAGGCTTTATATAACTAATGCTCATTGATTCAAATTTCTACTCACTCTATTCATCATTAACACAAGTCCTTGCATTCTCAATTTCTTTTAAAATAACCCCAAGTATTTTTGAAAAATGTCTCACCAAAGCCTGTTTCTGTTCTCCTTGTTCCTCATGGTTTTGTCTTTGAAGTCAGGAGGTACTCATAGTTTTTAATTAACACCCAAGTATTTTTTACTATATGATCTTGGGACATTTTGGTAAATTGTGTTTCATAACTTGCTAACTTTTTTTCTTTTTTCTTTTTTCAGGACATGTAGCAGCAGAGACTATGCAGGTAATACTAACCCTAACCCTAATAACATGAACTAGGGTTTTAATTATTATGAAGATCACAAATAAATTCAGTATTCTTTGCTGTAAATTTTCAGACGTGGTGCGTGGCCAAGCCCTCGGTGAGCGACGCCTTGCTGCTCCAAAACATCGAATACGCATGCAGCCACGTGGACGACAAGGACTGCGACCCGATCCGGGAAGGCTACCAGCAGCCTTGCTACAACCCGAACACGCTCGTCAGCCACGCCTCGTTCGCAATGAACATGTATTACCAGAAGAACGGAATGCACTTCTGGAACTGCAACTTCGACGGCTCCGGCCTCATCTCCTTAACAAATCCAAGTGTGTAATGTTCATACTAATTTTCTTCCTTGTGCTGAAAGATTTCTGGCTAATTTTATGTACTAATTTTGGTCTATTATAACCATTTTTGCAGGCTACGTAGCTTGCATATACCCAGGTATATATACATATATATAGATACACATGCAAATTTTATGATGCTATAATTACAGCATGATTTGATCGAGATCTCCCTTCTTTTTTTTATGATCTCCCTTTAATAGATGCATGTTATTGTGAAATTCTTTTTGCAGGAGGTAGCACTGATGTGGATCTAACTCGTGGGGTAACATTATTCTTTTTTTTTTTAATTATTATTCTTGAATATATTGTTTAATAAAATATTCCGATTCGTTACAATACCCATTTACCATTCTAATTTTTTTAATAAAGTTATGAAAAAATAACAACTTCTCCCTCTAATTTATTTGTGTATATACGTTAATTTTTTAGCGTCATAAAACAAAAAACAAAAAGAGCCAAATGCGTCACATATTAAAATTACTGAGTGATAATTCTATTCTGAAAAATCTCAAGACTATTTTCGCTATAACAAGACTTAAAAACTATATTTTATAATTATTAATTCTTGTCAGTTTTAACTAATTTAAATAGACGAAAACCGCCTCATTTCATTTGTTGATCCTGTTAATTGTATTTGGTGTCTATACTCAAATTATGAGCCATGAAAAAAAAAAAACATGTTACTTGATGATTACTAGTCTTTGTGAAAAAACGACGTCGATTAATTTTGACGGTACAGGGGAAATGGTGCGTGGCGAGCCCGTCCGTGAGCGAAGAGAGGCTGAGGAACAACATACAGTACGCCTGCGACAACGTGGACTGCAGCATTATAGGCGAGAGCGGCGCTTGCTACGATCCCGCCTCTTTGATCAACCACGCCTCGGTTGCCATGAACCTCTACTACCAGCGAACCGGAAGGCTTCGCTCCAGCTGCAATTTCATGGGCTCCGGCCTTATCGTCACCACTGATCCGAGTACGCAGATTCAACTCATCACTATTTGGCTGCAAAATATACTTATAATATGGCTAATTTTCCCTATACTTTCCAAGTTAGTTCTAACAATGGTGAAACCTTTTTTCCGGTTCCCGGTACCAATTAAAAAATCGACATTTTTTGCTACTGGAAGAGCCGGTAACGGGTATTATTCTACGTACCAATTTGAAAAAGGGACCGGGATGGTGAAATTATCGGTTTTCAAAACTATTATACGTTTATTTTATAAAAACCGGTGATTTGAATACAAGTTTTGAAATTCACGGAAATTCAAGACTTGGAAGAGAAGCTTTGTAAATCTCGGTTACCGGTCCCGGTTCTAACCATTTGGGAGTTTGATTTTGGCAGGTTATGGAAACTGCAAGTACGAGTATGATAAATGAGGGTTTTGGAGTCACTATGAGCAAATGCTACTAAATAATCCTGAAATATGATATTCTAGCTTTAGTATGAACAATTGTTGTGTTTCTTAAGAACTTTGGGTTGTTTATATTTATGGTGCCAAAATCATATAAGTAAGATATGAAGAAGAAAAATATATAGATTGTCTACTTTCTATTATATTTCATTAAGTTGGTGGCAAGCAAATAAATTAATGAGTCACCGGTTCCAGTTCTCGAGAAAACGGATGGCAAAATTCTGTTTCCGTTTTATTTATTTATTATTGTCCCTATCCTAAAATAGTGATATAAATACAGTAAGAACTTGCATTATTGGTTCCAAATTTATCTTTTTTAAAATAAATAAATATAATTGAAAGTAATTAATTAGAACTGTTAAAAAAAATAGAAATGAATTCTGATTTTTTCGGGATTCTGTAATCACAACATGAATTATAAACCACCACATTTGGAAGCGAGATGGTACGGTCTACCCGTCTTTACAAAATATATCTTTTACAGATTCAAAAACTAATTAACAGACTTTCAGATCTCGAATCGACCGGATGAATTAACTAGCCATTATTGAAAAAAACAAAAAGATATTTATATTTTCTATTAAAATATAATTGAAAATTTTCTTTCAAGAAGTACCAAAAGCTAGAAATTGGAAGCAACCCAACTTAAAATTAAAGAGAACAATTCCGCGCCACCTCGCTATGATCCCGCGATCACGGCGTGATACCATATGCTACGTTCCACGGAACGTCGGAATTCCGATTAAGAAAACGGACAGATATTATTTTGTGGTTTAGGGTTAAGAAGGCTGGGCCTGGTAAGGGGTCAAATATTTTGGCCAGGCCCATTAACATCAGACATGTCTCCGAATTCTCACGCATCCGATGGTTTTTTGTCGAAACGGTGTTTTATTATTGATTCAATTACAGCGCGAGAACTGTGATTCGCCATTGTTGAATCACCGAGAAGATTCCAACTTCACAGTCCAGCTCTTCAACGAAGAAGCCAATTCCTGAGCAGGAAGTGTACCTTGCGAGCACCATAAACCTCGAATCAATTCGTCTCTCTGGTTTCTCTCCGAATCACGAACCTCGGGTTTGTCTTTGACGTCCTTCTTTTCAGGTATCTTCATGCGTATGAACTTTGGGATTTCGAAGAAATTTTAGTTACAAAATTAGCTTTTTGGATGTGGATTTTCCATGAGATTGATTGAGTATCAATCAAGCTTAGGGTTCTTGTCTATGAAGAACTGAGCTTCATTTGGTTCAGTTCATAACTTGGAAGAAAGATATGAGCGATCTTCATCTTTTTCATTGATGTCTGAATTTAGATTCCATTTTAATTAAATTTCAAGGGATCGCCTTTAAGTTTTCGAATATTGTACACGCTTAGGTACTTCTTCTGCTTATGGTAGGTGAATTATATCTAGAGATATGTATTCACTCTCTTTTGTGTAGTTTACCTATTGCACTGGAGTTTCGATACGATTTCGATGAATTTGGAATCGAATAATTGAATAGCGATGTTGCGGACGCCGTCCCTCGCTGATTACAACTGTAGATGCGTTCGCTTGATGGTCTTCTTTTGCGTTTATTCTGTAGTTTGACTCGTTTTGGTAAGAAATTCGAGTTCTCCGCGTAATTATTAAGATGGACAGTTATAGTATGTAGCTTTTCTGAAACCTAGTGGCAATTCCCTATTTCACTGTATTGTTTTTCTTCTTATAGCATTTTAGGATCTACAGATTATTTTCTTCAGCTTCTTCGTGATCTCGATGGTGTTGTGTTATATATCGTGATTGATTTGTGCTTTGTTGCAGAAGCAAGGTTTCGATTACTATGGACGAAGATGACTTGAGTGATCTGTTTTGGTGGGTTTAGTCTTGTTCATCTATAAAAGTCGCACGGACGAGTCTAGAGGGAAACCGGTGACGCTAATATTTGTGTACGATATACGAACTTTAGTATATGCTCAAGCGTAAGCTTAAGATAAGGAAGAATAGGCATAGTAGCACAGAGATTTCTTGATTTTCTCCTCCATGGAGTCAACTGCCAGCTGGAATTTGTTGCCCTAGATCTCTTAAGACCGGAACAATGCAGCACCATCACCACCGACGCAATCTCGGGAACGGGTACAGGGCGGGTCCTCCATCACGGATCTCACCAGATTACCGCTACTTCAGCGGGGGCCCACCCGGTGCTTCTTTCCAACCACCGCCTCCTCAGCCGCCTCCGCCGTTTCTGCCGCGCAAATCTGACATCTTCACCGAGGCGGGACGATTAGCTGCCGAGTATTTGGTGTCCCAGGGTTTACTGTCCCCAAGCCTCCTTTCTTCTACTGCGAAATGGTACGCCAAGCGACCATCAGTCAGGCCCAATTCCGACCTCGAGGGCGGGACCCGCACGTCGGCCCTCACCCGCTTAGGTGGCACCGTCTCTCCAAATTTCGATGCGGACCCAGATGTCATTTCTGGTAGAAGAAGGACAGGTGATGACTCTGCTTTTCGAGCTCAGAGTATCAAATCCACTTCTGGGGGCCGGAGACGGCTCGCCTCCTCCTCTTCCTGTAGGGGATTTGGTATTGGTGTGAGTGAGAATGAGTATCCAAGATCCGCCTCCTTCCTTGGCCGATTGAGCTACACGGACGCTGATGACCACAGTACTAATCTTGTTTCTGAACAGCAACGGGTAGAAAATGATAGTACTCCTGAGTTTGAATCCCGTGTTACAGAACCACAGAAAACAACTGATGATTGCAGTACCGGTGCTGATATAGATGAAACTATCGAGAAACACGATGTTACTCAGAAGGCTGTATCAGAGGCTGAATCCTACAGTGACCCTCCAGATCTGCGTACCAGTCTGACAATGTCTCTGACAAAGATTCCCACGAGAACCCGCTCTTCCAAGGCACCAAAAATCCCCAAGCGTGATCATGATCCGCCTCTGCCTGAGCCAGAGAAGAAGTCTTCTCTTGATGATAATTCAGAATCAAGTCTGGAAATTTCTGCTAAGGCAAAGGGTAAAAGAGAAGCTTCGGAAAACGAGCTTGATCTACAGGAGGGACCGAAAAGGCCTAAAGATTGGCCTTCCTCCTCCGTAGTTTTGAATGATGGTGGGCAATCAGAAGCTGAGTTCGCTCAAGAAAAGCAAACTTTTCCTGGTTCGTTCAAGATTTGTGACCTCAACCTAATGGAGGTTTCCGACTCCCATGAGAATCGTCCCAATGGGGACCCTATCGTCAATTATCCAACTCTTTCGGAGATCAAAACTGAACTGGTGCCACCGCTAGATATTGACTTGTCGATCACCAACTCCATCGCATCGAGCAAAGAGATTGAAGTGATTGACTTGGATAACGATTCTTCCCCAGAAGATAAGGACTTGATTGATTCAGAGGGAAAGTAAGAATTTTGTTTTTCAACTATGTTTTCTAGCTTGCTTTATTAGCTTTGCCTAACGAAATCATCTTTCACAATCTTACTAAATTACCCTTTGTGCCATACCTGTTTTCACAGGACAGAGACTGTGTACTCAGAGCTTGACGGTTTTCCTACTCATACGCAAAGCACCGCCGACATTCCTGATGTACAAGACGGTTATGGCCTTATGATTTCAGAACTGCTCGGAAATGATTTTCCAAATTGCTCTTCCGTGCCAGATCAAATCAATCCCATTCATAGTGACATCGGTCTTCATAATGGAGAGGTACCCGAATCAAATGCTTCACCGATTACTTCAATTCATTCATACAACGTTCGATGCCTCACTCAGGCATATCGAACACTTATGCACAAATGACTAAGATCTAATTGCGACGCCTTGTTTTTATCAGGGTGCTCTTGGCGTCGGCGATGATGATTCTATTTACATGTCCCTGGGAGAAATTCCATTAAGTATGTCCTATCTTTGTCCTTATTTTTCGCATACACTTATTTATTGGTCGTCGATGATTATACTGATAATATTATTGACGTGATTAAACTTTAGTGAAGTTGATTTATTTTATCTTTTTCCCTTAACGTTTTTTTTTCCCCTGCTTATTAATGTTATTAAATTATTTGCCAGCTTATTTAAGGCCATGGGAGCAGCCTCCGCCGCAGGAATACGAAAAGCCGTTTTGACCGAAATTATAAAAGAGCGACTCCCGTGAGGATTTGGTATGCCTATTACTTTTAATCAACTAGGGATTATGGGTTATGTACTATGATATCCGAAGATTCTAATTGTGTTGCAAAAGCATCTATTATTTCAATAGTAAATTCGCTGTAATAAGTGTTTTGGCTTGTAAAGGATGCAATTAGATGTCTTTTTTAGGAATAGGTTTTGAGATAAGGAAAAACACACTTGTATTACCACCTATCAATAAAATAAAATAAAAGAAAAGAAAAGAAAAAAAAGGAGCTTAATCTAAATAATCAACTTGATAGTTTAAAATTGACAAAATAACCAATGTTTGGTTAATATTTGTAAAATAGCCATTTAACTATATTAACCATTATAAAAATAGTCATATTAACTATTATAACCATATTAACTTATGACAAAATAGTTAATATTTGGTTATTTTGCCAATAAAAACATTAAGTTTTCTAAAATGTAATGTAAACATGAATATGACTATTCATTATTACATTTCATTTAGTTAAATTTCTCAAGCTTAGTTGGTAAGCTTGTAGAGAGAAATTTTAGTGAACTTTAGTCTTTTTGCACTTTTGGTAGAAATCCCCCCTAGTCTTTTGAAAATTAGCAGCACATCGACCCTATCCATTGAAAAATGCCCGAAAATATTATAATTTGCGCAATTACTTCGTTGGGTTATATATTAATTGGCCTTCCACCTAATAAATTGATCTCGTTATGTAATTAATTAATAAAATATTCTCGGGTGAGTCACGTTAATATTTTACGGTCCACTCGGATTAGTCGCGTGACTAAAAACCGTGATTTTAAGTAAATAAAATGTTGCCCAATGGATAGAATCTTGTGGTCCACATGTAATTGTGGAAGTCTCTTCACATGATCAAATAGATATCACTCTCAAGTTGAAAAGGCACATGAAAAAGAAAACACTCATAAAATCGAACTTTTCCGGTTTAGAAAACTTAACCATGGTTGCGTCATACATGCATTGCACACACGCATTCTTCTAAGTAAAAAGTTGTACACCAACATTTCTTCAAAAAGCCTAGTTATGGTGACCCAACAAAGATGCCTTGGATTGGACCAACCACATGGTTAAGATTTAAGAATGTCTTTGGCATGGACTTAGTAAAACAGCCGTTTTCAGGACAACATTTATTAGGAATGTGCACTTTGACCCAAATAAGAACATTATTATTAGTCTTGCTCCCCTCATAATAAATATGCCCCCAAAAAATGAAAAAGCCATCACAATTAATAGAGATTTATTATGTTAGTTGTGGTCGGGATCACAAAAAAAAAGTATTATTTTATCGGAGTTATTAATTTATCGAGTATTAAATTAACGAGATTATCATGTAACAATCCAATAGAATCATATATCTGGAAAAATCAATTTTGTAGTTGCTATACCAAAAATATTTAGTGAAGAGCTCATTGGCTAATAAAAATTGACAATATATACACACAATAACTATACATATTCTGTATATATACTCGTATGGTGACGGTGAAGAGAAGCAAGGTAGAGTAACTAATCTTGCGAACCGGTATAATCGATAGCGGTTAATCCGGCAGGTTCTTCTTTTTCACCTCTAGTAATTGCCACACCATTATATTAATATATATATATAAATGAAAATGCCAATGTATAAGTATAGATATGGTGTTCGTTCAAAAAAAAAAAAAAGTATAGATATGGTGACGTATCATGTGACGCCACGTATGGTTAGCCCTGGCTGGAGATACTCATTAGAAGAGGTGGGTCCTCTCGCATCAGAAGCAAGCCCCATAACTCGCCATAAGCGTTTTTGTTGAGCATTGCAGCATAACATAATGGCGAGCTTCACTTGTGTTGTGTCGTTCATCGTCATCATCATGATCTTTGTCTCTTGCTTTTGATCTCATTCGAGCTATGATGCGCCTCTGAGCCCTAATTAAGAAGAGCTCAGCTTTTGGGCAGTTATGGCAATCACTACCCCAACTCACCCTTGTCGCACTACCTTCTAAAACTCACCTATCCCTTCTCATCATTTGCCATTGCATTCCTCTATAAGCCTCTCTCTCTCGCTTTTTTATTTATCGATAGAGTTTTTTGAAACGAGAAATTACGTAGAAATAAGCCTCTTTATTACCAGTGGCGCAACTCAGAATTACATTTGGAGAAGGAGATTAAACTAGAAAAAAATGATAGTCGTAATGGCCTTTAGAGGTCCGCCTTTGAGAGCATGCAATAAAGATAGATGACGGTTAGATCAGGTTGATTTCATTTCTTATTTTCTGTGAGAATTGAAATCAAGAATAAAAATAGTCGTATGACATTCACTTATAAATTATGAAAAGAACAAATATCAAAATATATTAATACAATGAATGGCTATCCGGCTATTACGTTAATTAACCCCTAAAATACCGATTACAAAATAGTTCAATCCAAAAGATCCAATAGGACTCAATGGTGGCGCAACTAAGAATTACATTTGGAGAAGGAGATTAAGCTAGAAAAAAATGATAGTGGTAATGGCATTCAGAGGTCCGCCTTTGAGAGCATGCAATAAAGAGAGACGGCGGTTAGGTCAGGTTGGTTTTTTTTTTTTTTTTTTTTTGAGAATTGAAAGCAAGAAGAAAAATATAGTCACACGACATTCAATTATAAATTATGAAAAGAACAAGGCAGTTGGTATAGAACAAATATCAAAATATATTAATACAGTGAATGGTTAGCCGGTTAGTATTAACCCCTAAAATACCAATTACAAAATAGTTCAATCCGAAAGATCCAATAGGACTCAATGGTGGGCTGTGGGATCCCCGTCTTGTGGCCCATTCCCTCTGCTTTCCCATAGAGCCTTTTAATAAATTTATATCGCACTGCGAAACTACCAAACTATTTAGCCGAACTAGTTAGGTCAAGATAATGGATTGGATCAAATACTCTAATTAACAAGAAATATATGTGTATAACTAACATGTGAGGCTTCTTATGCATACACATGTGAGATCTAATGCAATGAAAGCCACAAGGGGTATGATCATCACTTCTGGCATGAAGCTGAGCACTCATTTCTCCCAAAAGTTTTCAACTTTCTAGCAAGAAAGACATCAATGTCGATGACCAACCAAATGGGCATTAATTCAAGTTTCAAAAACATAGAATAAACCCTTTTGTTCGTTTGTTCTTGTTCTTTTTTACTTTTTTCCTTCTTGGTTTTATTCGGAGAAAATATTATCTCAACATTGGTAGGGCTTCCTCTAGATTCGAATGTCTCGAAGTGTCAAAAAATTAGTTGCATCGATCGAGAATTATACACCAAGAAATCACTCTATTATTATTAAATGCATAGCAGTAATTGCAAGCAATATACGAGCATGTGTTCCATTTTATTTATATATAATTATTGATGATGAGTGGTTCGAAGCATTGTTGTCACGCGAACACTATGATATCTTGCAAATTGGAATAATATATACATATATATATATATAATACACATAATTATTTCTATAGGATATTAAGTACTAAAGATTCATAATGTCCTACAAAGGAGGATGTTGGGGACATCATCCATTACATTAGAGTTTAGAAGCAATGTTGGTTGAATAATGATGTTTTTGGTGTTTGTGTTAAGAATTTATTCTCGAAAATTTGAGCTTAAGAGATTGAAAATATACATGTCTATCACATGTTTTTCTTATTCAAATTTATCACTTTTAAAAATTAGCTTTCGGAGCATGGTAGGTTTTATCTTGCTATTTTTTAGGGGAAAAAAAGGTACAAATATATTTGAAATTCAAAGAATAATATTTAGATTTGAATTACAAAACAAGGTGGTCACCTAGTGGATTCCACCGGCGTAGCCATGCTAGTGGAAATCTCCTCCACAAAAGTCGCAAAGCTCACGGCGCAACTTGCCGTGTTGCAAAAGTTCGCACCTTCTACGACCTCGACCACCCACAAAAATGGAATATCTTGAATTTCGTTCCGCACTCAATAGTTTTTTTTTTCTCTTTTTAAATCATAACTCTCGTCCCAATAGTTGTAGTTGCTAACCAGCTAGTCAGGACGGACCCAGGAATTAAGTTTGAAGTTGATTATGAAAAGAAATAATACGATCTGTTAAAATTTATTAAATTAAATCAAATCGCCCATAAACTTTGAGTGTGACAAGACTACCCTAATAACCTTTAGTACTTCTTTGGATCTGCCCCGCTCCTAGTGGCAAGACCCCGTACTTCTTGCGGGCTCGCAAGCCTTCGCGACAACTGCAACCGCAAAATGAGTGGTGAGTCCGACTGAGGTCGCAGAATACCTCGACCGGCCGTTGGACACCTTGAACTACAAAAAGAAGAGAATATCTTAGAATGGTCCATAAAAAGCTACCGGAATACTTTACTATAAAAATTTGCATATTTTTTATTAACATCTTATTACGTAAATAAATATTCTAAAATTTTAGAAGGGAAGTGAAACATTCAAACAATTGCCAACGCATGCTTTGCAATACGACAAGCATGCAAATACCAATTATCAAACAGCTTCCAAAATACATTAAACAAATTTGTTTTGTTGCAGAAAGAAGGATCAGAGCCCCAAGTACTGACAATGAGTACAGACCAAAAATACAATTATAATTTCAACAATATTTTATTCATGCTCTTGTAATTAATGCACCAAAAACAAAAACAAAAAAACTCAAGCAAATGTCCAAATTAAAGTATACGTTTAGCATATTCTCAAACCCAAATTAAATCAGTTTATCCATCTTCAGAAGCAAACTATTTAAAATTAGCTTGGCAAAAGCAAAGCTTAGTGTAAGATGTCACAAAAAGGAAAAACACAAGGCATCAATGCAAAAGAGTATCCTTGCATAAATTAACAAAAAGAGGGCAATATGCGATGGTGATTAATATAATAGGTGTGATTAGAGTTAGACTAATGCTTTATAAGGTGTAATCAATTAATGATTTATTTAAGCCAGCACTGTCCCATAATTATGAAAGCGAGAGGCATTCACACGAGGAGTTCTTTGCTCCCCTTAATTAATGTTTAAATTATTGAGTGATTAGATGTTAGTAGTGATGCTCTTCTAACTTTCCATATTAGTGCATTTTCCCTCTAAATTTTCATTTCTTACAGCAATGTCTCTTGTATTTTCAAAAATTGAATGCATTGAAAATATTAATTTGCATACACCAAATAATTTATCGAATATATTTTTATTAATAATCCAATGATACTATTATGAAACAATTAACGAGTGTAGTTATTCAAAAGATGTTCAAGCTGAAAGAACAGTGGAAGTAAGTGCACAAGGGATGGAGTTCAAGTTCTCCTTCTATTTTTAGTGTAAATTCAAATAAACAAAATCTAGGGTGCAGTTTGGTAGACAACTCGAACTGTTTTTGTTTTCTCTATTCAGAATTTTATAGTTGTAGTGTAAAAAACTCTTGCAGTTGTTTTTAAATAACTGTTTGGTACACATTTCTGTTTTTATTTTTTAGAAATAAAACAACAGAATAACTGTTTGGAATACGATTCGATTTTTTCTTAAAAAATCAAATTTAATACATTAATAAAATTTAAAAATATTATTACATTAATAATACAATAACATAAATATTATATTACGATGTAAATTAGATACAATCATGTTTAACATATCAAAGCTATATTATATAGTCTAAATAATCAGTTTTAACATGCATCGAGACTTTGAAGGTTCAATGGTGAAGTTTAAAGGTGGAAATTTGGTATCCGTTTTCCGGTTTTGTCTCTGTTCCGGTACCGGTCCCGGATCGATTATAAAAAAATCCAAGAAATTTAATTTAAACCCAAGAACTGGTACTTCTCGGTACCCATTTTTAGAATTGAGAACCGAAAAACGATGCCCTAAACAAATATTCCCCGGTTTTTGTTACCGGTTCTGATTTTAAACTACATGTCATTTTTTTAGTTTTTAGTATATCATTTTTAGTGTATTTTAAACTTTTATTGTCGTTTTTATACTATTTGTAGTTTTTAATTTTTGGTTTTCAAAAATACATGTGGTTTTTAAGTCAAGCACTTTTAAAACCGAAATCGGTAAAAAAAAATAGACGAAAAAAGAAGAAGTTATTTCCCGGTTCCCGGTTCGGATTTTACTCTTAATGAAGTCGATAAAAATAAGGAGTGATGAAAGAAAAAATTGAGTGAAAAAAACAGAAAACAACAAAAATCTGTATTTGAAAATCCTTAAGAAAAACAGAATAAAACTTGAAATGTTTTGGAGTTCAATTTGATGAGTTACACACCAAATAGTCATTTATTTTTTCCAGTGTAACTGTACAAGTTAGAAAACTAAAAAACTGTTCAAGTTATGTAACAAACACAGCCCTAGCTCTCTCCAATAAGTAACTCTTGTTTCGCCACAGGCTGAAAATCCCGTAAAATTGTACTTAATCAATAAAATTGATGAAACTAAATGCACGATTTAAATTTTAAACATTTTTTTTCTTCTTCTTCTTCAAATTATCGATGGGTAATTCTGCCAAAATATATAATTCATGTGGTGTAGTGAACAAAGATGTAAAGTTATCCATTAATTAGCTTAAAAAATAATAAAATATATTCGGAGCAGTTTTGTCAAAGGCGGTGAGGCCCACATGTCCCCTCGCACGCGTGCTGGATCGGACGGTGGGAGATCGATCCGGAATAGACGGAAGGCGTTTCCCGAGCCCCAGATCCGACGGCTGAGGATGTCCGGTTTGACTCCGCACTGTCTGAAAACCCGGCACACGCTTCAATAAATCCCCACACCCAAACCAACGAACCCCAACCCAAACCCACTCTCTCTCTCTCTCTCTCTCTCTCGTAGATCTTCTGTATCAGCGCAAATCTAGGGAAGAACTCTCTCAATCGCCATTCTTACACTTCCTGATGTTCTTCTTCTTCCTCTCGATCTTCTTCGATAGCCGCAGGTTTCTTCTCTTTCCTTTCTTTTTTCTTCTGTTTCATATATGAATATATATACTGTATGTGCGTGTGTGCTTAGAGTACTGGTTTAGGTTTAGGTCTCTGGATAGTGGATCTTACGATCGGAATCAAGCTTAGGGTTGTTCTTTGTAATTGATGCCTTCTCGATTGGTTTGACTTTGACTACCTGTAGATTAGGTGTTTGGCTATTTAGGACTGAGCTTAGTTTCGTCAGATTCAGCAATGATCGATCTTCTCATTTTCGTTTTTTTTTTTTAATGATCGGAAGTACTTGAATCTAGCATTTTAGGCTGCTTCTTTATATGCTAGAAGCTGATTGATTTTTTAGAAATTAATTGTATTTATTTTGTCTGGTTTAACTCTTTGCAGATAAGTTTTGATTCGATTTTCGATGATATTGGAATTGTATAAGTGAAATCAAGATGCCGTGGACGCCATCACTCGCTAATTACAACAGCAAATGCGTTCGCTTCGTGGTGTTTTTCCGCGTTATTCTGTAATTTGATTCGTTTGGGTAAGTAG
Organism: Parietaria judaica; assembly: GCA_954871525.1. Classification (NCBI taxonomy): domain Eukaryota; kingdom Viridiplantae; phylum Streptophyta; class Magnoliopsida; order Rosales; family Urticaceae; genus Parietaria; species Parietaria judaica. Next base: position 3,018,753 of record OX940863.1, read on the forward strand.
ATTTTTTTTTTTTTTTTTTGAGTCATGGAATGTTTTCTTTTTCTGTTTCTGCTTGCTTATTCTGTTTTGGTTCTGTCAACTCACAACTGTAGGCACGCTTTTGTTGGGGTTTTTTACGCAAGAAATTCGCTACCGTAGCATTTTTAAAATCAAGCGGGTGGAGAGTGAGAATGTTCATTGCAGTAAGTATCAAAAGATACCGTGCTATTAAAGAAGTTGAGAAGATTAAGATGAGTGTTGGGATCATTGCTTACTACCAACTGATGCAAGTTTGCCAGGTACGAATTATTCCTTAATCGTTAATCTGTGTTTTCAAAATCCGATGTTCTGAATGGCTATAATATGTATAAATAAATATCATTGCGAAGAATGGGATATATCTGCTTTACATCTTATAGGGTATATTTTCATTATCTTGTTCTATGACGAGAGAATTTTGTTTGCCATTCCAATTATCCGTTTATTCGTTTATCTTTCAAGTGAAGTGATGACATTTTCCTATATTGTATATCGAGGCTAATTTTTACAAAGTTTATATTATCGGTTGATATCTTTCATATACACGGATAAACTTGAATCGGTAGATGATTGTTAATGACCGTTCCACTATTTCTGCAGGCTGAGTATTTCCGTCAATTGCTTAAACCTGTCACGTAGTGAGTCTGTTGTTGCCAAACCATCAAGCTTTGGGATTTGGACAGACTTTCTTCTTGTTGTGTTCATACATAGGGAGACAGTTAAAATATTTAGCTCTTGTTTCCCCACGTGGCAATACCGTAGTTTTTAATCCTCTCATTTCAAGAATCTTCAAGCGATCATCGAGCAGAAATCCAACAGTCGTCCTCTCTAAAAGCGTAAAGCCATCTTCTCTACTTTCTTTCTTCGAAAACAAGCCTGATGCATAACGGTCATTACTTTTACCCAGATGGGTACCCTCCTCCCCCCGAATATCAAGGGTATCAAGGGAATGATAATTACACGCATGGGTATCAAGGGAATAATGATTACACGCATTTCCCGGTCACATCTCCTTATGGTGCAGAAATACCTCCTGATCCAAAGCACGCGAATCATTTCCATGGATTTGAATTCCAGCCCTCGGAGGTTTGCCCTAAGAACTTCATCATCTTTGACCAGACTGATCACCGCAGTCAGGTTATGTTCAACCCTGCAATGGCCCACAAATTCAACTCTCCCGGTTTAAACATGGGTGGATCGTACGCCCACAATAACTTTGTCGGGGCTGCGAGAAACAATGATGTTGGAGAGGTGTCATCTCCTATGAAGGAGGATTCGGGCGATATCGATGCATTGTTGAGCTTCGAAGGAGAAGAACAAGAAGAGTACGACGAGGAAGAGATGAGCACAGCTCGGACCTACGGAAACTACGGAAGCTCCTCTCCTGAATCTTGTTCCAATTACGGCGCCAAGGCCAAGAAAAAGAACAGGCCCTCTAATGGCGGAAGTAGCCACTGCGACGGTGATGGAAAACGGCAGAGGATGAAGAAGATGGTGAGGGCTTTGAGAGGGATCGTGCCAGGTGGAAACGATATGAACACTGCCACCGTTCTGGACGAAGCCGTTCAGTACTTGAAGTCTCTGAAGGTTGAAGTTCAGAAGCTTGGTGTCGGAAATCTGGAAGAAGATTAAGCTATTATGAAAAAACGCCCCGACGATCGCAGCTTCGAATACGGTGTGATCTTGTTCGATCAGTTTCGTATCTGTGCAGGTTTGGCTTGGCTTGGCTTGAAGAAGAGGAGAAATGCGCTGTTTGCAGCGAAGAAGTTACTATGTAATGTGTGTTGCCACTACTTTATTGTTATGCACTTTTTTCTTTATGTATTTTGAATGATCATTACTTTCCTGTCACTTTGTTATTAATGTCCATTCACGATCACTCTTTCATCTCGCACAAGTTTATTAGGGGTCAAAATTGGAAACCGGGTCCGACCTTGTCCCGTTCATAAATTAGGATGGGCCGAGGCAAACAGCTCGGTCCCGCTTAGTTTATCATTGTTTAACTTTTAAAGTTTATTTTGTTTTAGGGTTAATTGCGGCATAAAGACCCAATTTTTGGTCAAATGTTCTGTTGTGTATACAATCTCTGTAAATGGCGGTAAAAGTACCCAAACTCAGCATTTGGGAGTTGACCGAGAAAATTAGTAAAAATAATTTTTTTACTAAAAATTATTTAAAAAATAATAATTACGTGGCATACCACGTGGCAGCCAAGTGCCATGTGGCATGCCACGTGGCAAAGGCTAGCAGCCACATGGATTGATTTTCTCGGTCAACTTTCAAATGCTGAGTTTGGGTACTTTTGTCGCTATTTACGGAGATTGTATACACAGAGCATTTGACCAAAGATTGGGTCTTTTTGCGGCAATTAACCCTTTATTTTATTACCTCGTGAAGAAACTAATAATTAAAATATATTAAAAAACTAGACAGGTCGAGCTTCAGATCAATCCGAGTCCCGATCAAAACCACAACTTGTTTTGAAAAATTCAAAGTCAAAACCATGCCGGAAAAAGACCAAATCCAAGCAAATACACTCCCTAAACATTATATGAATCATGAAACGGTCAAGCATGACAATAGTTCTGAAGATATGTATGAACTACTTGTTTAATATATGTGAGGCATATAGGCTGCACAAACAAATATATAAATATATGTATATGTCTCACTATCTTTAGTAATGGTCTCTGTATTTTGGTGTATGCGATTTGTTAATGTAATATGGTGGTGTGTGTGGACGTGGAGATCATCGACATGCATGGATGGTGGTTGTTCGTCTCTTTGCTCCATTTGTTTATTTTATTCAACCCCAATACCTTCTCTCAGTGGCGCACATTTGAAAACTATAATAATATATTTTAAATCTATATATTCTTTCTACTTCTTAGTGGAACTTTGAGCACGGTTTTCATTTGATATTTTTCAAAATTTGAGTCTCATTTGTCTTATAATTTGCTATGTCTTCACAAATTAGCTAAGCCCTCAATTGAATAATACCCATTGTATGGATGGTAGTTTGAGCCTTGGTATTTATATCAAGCTAAATTTGAATTAGAATTGCGTTCAGAAATCAAGAATTACAGTCAAGGAGTAAAATTTTTATAAAAATAAAAAAATTACATTTAAAGAGATAATATGTACAGGGGAAATCAAAGAGGGTTAAACTAAAATTTTATATAAATTTACACCTAAAAAATAAAATATAAAATTAAGTCATAATAACAAAACAAAATATCGAGGGGATAGGGAAGCTGAACCCCACCACATTGTTACTAGTTCCGTCTATGATCGTGCCCAAAGCATATGCCTTGGCCCAAGCCCGAATCTTTCTGAAATATATTCTCTATTAGCAACCAAGTTATAATCCCAAATGTCATGGAAATTGGTCTGATTATTAGATTCCCAAATATTAGTAGGGTTTATATATCTTCTTTATGTCATAAAAATGAAAGTTTTGTTTCCATGGATGACTACTAGTTAATGAGTAACTCGGAGATTCTGTCATCAATTATCACGCTTAAGCTTGTTGATTGAATTTGCAATATCACTGCACTTTTTGGAGCTGTTAGTGGGCTCGTTTTATGCAACATGTCAACCATCTTTATAAATTGATTGCTTTGATTAAGGAGGGATTATCAATCACAATATGGGGTTAGGACAGTCCATGATGAGATTAACCTTAAGAGTCAAACCCAATAACAAGAATCATCTAAATAAGAATAGAGCTTTTGCACCCAAAAAAGTAAAAAGGGTAAGAGTTCATGAGAGTACAAATATGGTAATAATTCTTATATAAGATAATATTGCCATTGGTCGTATATTTATAAATTTTGTTAATTGTAATTCTAGCATTGTCGGAATTTGAATGGAGTTGAAACACAAATATAAACAAAACAAAAGAAAATAATTAAGTGAAGCACGTGCATTCGCTAGCGTATAAGTAACTCTTCTGATCACTAGTACTATAATGAAAATTTAAAATGAAACACGGGCACTCACTATACTACAACATGTCAAGAGACAAGCTATTTCTCGAGCTTCTTATCGCTGCCATTCATTGACTATCTATCTTTTAGCAAACTTCAAAGATGTCATTTCAAAAACATTAAGATAGAGCAATGAACGTAACCTAGGATTTAATGGATAAACATAAACATACACTCTTTAATTTTGACTTTCTTGTATCCTATTCTATATACTAGATCAAAGGATAGACATCACCATAGAAACTCAAGCACTAAATAAGCATAAGGCTATTATATATGAACAATGATATAGCTAGGATATTATCTTATCTCCATATACATGGCAAAACATGATTTCAATTGAGGGTCAACTATGAAGCTTAATCTACACGAAAACTCTATAAAAACCTAATACAGTGTCGTCAAAATTGATCTATATGAAAGTTGCAACGTGCAAGGTAGTTGGTAAACTTTAACTAAAAAGTTAGTTAGAAATTTGAAGTATTTTAAACTTTCGACACATCTTATGTTGTTGTCTTAGATTTCTCGTGTATTTAGACTTAAGTCATCATTGTGCATTTTGTAGCATGAAAAAAAAAAAGATTAAGCTTAAGCTTAAGCTTAAAGGTACGCAACTAAGATTCGTTTTTCTTTTTTCTTTTTGTTTTCTTTTTTGTTTTCTTTTCATTTTGCTACTTACGTTTTATATTTTAAGGGGTTTTAGGTTAAAAGTTCTAACAATGTTAATGGACAATATTGTATAACTATGTAAGATGTTAGTGGTGATTGCAAAGAATAAATCTAAAAGGATGGAGAGACGGCACTCCAACTTTGAAAGTAACGTAGAGACAATCAATAGCAAGTTTGAAAATTTTGGAGCACGAATCCCAACGTTCGAAAGCAACATTCCAACAAAAACACACTTACATCCTTTTGCCCTATCAAATGTCAAATTAAGAATCATGATAATCCAACAAAATCATTTCCATTTTGCAACGATATTCCTATAATTAGCCTTCTTTTCCATTTAGTATCACCATTTGTAATTATCGCCATATATCATTAGTGAAGAGTGTCGCTATGATTCATTAAATAATTGTCTAATAAGTTTCAATTAGTAAAAATTTTAGGTCTCTTAAAAAGAATATTAGCAAAAAATTTAAAGGGTGTACTACCAAAGATTTGTACTTGCACTATTGTATCTTTGGCAATGGTGGAAAATGTTTTTGTTTTAGTAGACGGGTATTGATTAATGTTACCCCGTCTTAAATTTATTATTATATATCATATGTATTATGTGCGTAGACAAACGTGGACCTAAAATTACCGTAATGTTGGATTCGTATTGCGGCCAATTTAATTCCATGCAATCTAAAATGCAAGTTAACTATATCTATTAGAAGATTATTCATATTGTCACATATTTAGATATGAAAGAGCTAAATAGATATTTTCATCATAAGCACGTTGTGGCTCTTAAGTTAACATTTTAAATTATAATTTTATACAAAAGATTATTTGGATAATCTAAAGTACAATTCAATTAATCGAAATAACCCTTTTAAATTTAAAAATGTAACAAAATATAATGGAAGAACACCTGGGCCGCCTTTACGGTCCAACTTCACCCTAATGGGCCCAACTACGGCAGCCTTACGTCACTGTATGACGTCATGTAAAACGACACACTTCAAGTCCGCGCCGCCGACAGCTCGACACTCGGCTTCTTCGACCTTCCTCGGCTTCGAGTCGACTCGACTCTCAGCTTCACCTTCGCCGTTCCTCGGCTCTCGGCTCTGCAGTGGTTCTCTCAAGCCTCAAACCATCGGTGGTTTCATCTCCATCGCTTCTTGAGGTGAGTTTTTGACTCCGATGAGTTCTCTGATTTGGATTTTTGGAGTTGCGTAGCGTGGATCGAGTTTTCTGTTTTGATTGATTTCGGAACGAATCGAACAATATGATCGAGTGTACTGCTTGGATTTCGATCGAATTGAATCGAATTTCGGATTGGATTAGACAGATTTGTATCTCCTTTTGCACTGTTCTTCGCATAGCTTATCATTGTAGTCAATGAAGTTTTGGTATTATTACCGTACTGCAGTATGGTCCTTATATCAAGTTTATATTGGTTATTGCAGAGCAAGCAAACCAAAGATAATGAGCATTCATCTCTGAACACTAAATCTAATCTGGGTTACAAATCAAGAGGCCGGGTTACCATAAAACGCGCCTATCAGTCGGTTCTGGAGGAAAAAATCGGACTCGTTTGGCTTAAATTTAGGTTTTAAGGTTTAATTTTAGCTTGAATTCGGGAGTGAGATTGAATTTCTTGTTGAATTGGGATTCAATCTGCTTTTAGATGAAGAAAGGAACAAATTTACATCCTTTGGAACTTTGATTTCGAAAATGTATAAATTTGGTGGCTTGGACCGAAAAAGAAATTCGGCCCGCCTTTAAATAAGTCCCGGGTCCGCCGCTGCTAGTCGCTTCAAGACCTTCCGTTTATCGTAGCATAAGAGAGAAATTATGGCGCAGAGAAAGCTGAACTCTCTAAAATGCGCCGTCGGCGAAATTGCGTCGCTCATCAAGGAGAAGAGCGTGGTCCGGGAAGCATGGGATAAAACCCTCCTGGCCGCGAAGTCCTTGCTGGCTCTCCATGTCGTCAATACTTACGTGGGCACCGTAGTTCTGGTGAGTCCTCCCGTACCATATATTTCTTTTTAAGGCTCTCGGGTGCGAAATGACGGAAAAGGACAGGTTTGAGTGATCCTCTGTTTCGCAGACGTACGGCCCCAGCATGCTCCCGACGATCGGGCTCACCGGAAACTTCTTCTTGGCAGAGCGGTTCTCGACTCAATTCGGTCTGGTGAAACCCGGAGATATCGTGCTCTACAGGTCGCCGCAGAATCCGAAGAGCGTTGTGACGAAGCGGTTGATAGGCATGGAAGGTGACTCTGTCACGTACGTTGTTGAGCCTGGCAAGAGCGATCGCTGTGAATCCGTTGTGGTACAATTTGTATACATCTACATCATGTGATATTGTTATTGCGTTGCTTGATTTGGTTTCGATTATGTCTTCAAACATATTTCTTCGTTCTTTTGTTTGTGATTTCCGTGTTTTAGTTTCTTTTTGTGTCTGATCATGGAAGTGTTTATTTATTGGCTTCGTCGGGATTCATTTGTTAACGTAGCTGGATTTTATGATTTTAGGTTCCGAAAGGACATGTTTGGGTTGAGGGAGACAATATCTATGTCTCCAATGATTCCAGAAAATACGGACCGGTTCCGTATGGCCTTCTTCAAGGAAAAGTATTTTGGAGGGTACGTTTATTTGCATTATTCCCAAATTGGTTATTTTCTGTGAATGAATATGAATACTTGAATCTGAACAACCAAGTCTTAGGTTTCACTATACTTCTGTACTTTGCGTTACTCCGTTTATTAACGTTGTTGCAAAGAGTGTCTTATTGTTTCTTGCTCATTTTTCATTAGATATGGCCACTCAAAGAATTCGGGTCATTAAGAAATAGCAGCGTGAAGGACCGCGTTTCCGATCGGGTACACTCATAGAAATCGATGGCATTTTCTTCTCTTGCATTTCCTTGCCTAAAAATCAGAGTGACGAAGTATGACCATATGCAGGAACCGTCACCGGACCAAGGTATCGCGAAGGACTAACAACGGTTTTTGAAGGCCACGGAGTCCTAGTTTCCAGAATCCTTCTTATTATGATGATGAAGGCAACCAAATGCTTGTGAAAGAGCTCTAGAAAGAGACAACACAAAGGGATAATAAAGGAAGATACGGAATCTTTCCAAAATCATTTTTGTTACCAATTTAGCGCAGAGCTTATGAGCAAATCGATCATTTTTGGGGAGTATTAACCTTAATTTAGTTTGATTACTTGAAATAGACATAAGCGATTGCTTGAAAACGTACACTTCTAAGTTGAACAAAGTTCGTTGTATTTTTTTATTTTTTTCATTTTGTACATGATTTTCGCGATTTAAGCCGATGGAACTATACGAGTTTATAGCTACATTGTCACCGTGGTTTGAGTTTAAATTAACTGTTATTAAAAGCAAGAAAATGTTTTAATGATGATCAACAAATTGCGTATGTATAATCAGGCTAAGGTAGCTTTAACTTAAGATCAGAAAAGCCTGATAAAGCCGCCGAGATTTGACGGATGGCGATCTTCTGAACTCACGCATAATTTTCTTTCACGACCAAACCGAAACAGAGGGCAGACTCTTACTCCTACCAACTTAACATTTAAAACCAGATTACTTTGTTACATGCCTGAACTTAACATTTAAAACCAGCTCTCATTTACATGCCTGAACTGTCGTTATCAGAACCCGGCAATGGTAGCCTTACGGCCAAAACTCCAAGTGCCTGCTGAATATCCATATCGTCAAACTCTTTATCAGTCTCGCCATCCGAGTCTCAAGCTGTTCTTTGACCGAAGTTGCTCGCCAAATCCTTCAAGCCCTGGTAAATTACCGCAGACAGGAACATGCTTCTTGATGCTGGACCGGATTATATAGGACTTGCTCTTGATTTCTGCATTACACGCTAAAAAGCCGAAGTTATGTTCTGGCTTCGTTCATTGACGAGGAAGACAATACGCATACCTGATTACTCACGCTCGCCACAGTCGTCCAGCGCTGCGGATTTTGTATCGCCACCGAGCTGTCACTGACGAAAGTTAGCGTCGCTGATTCTTCTTGAATGGTTGCGGGTATCAGTGGAGGTACTTCTCTCATGATCCACAGTAAGAATGCTGAAGGGACTGATGAACCTGGAAACCCGAAAAATGCAGATCTCAGGCAACAGTTAAATAATTAATTAATTACGGAGTCAGATGTTTCTTCATCAGAAACAGAGGTCCGATTAGTAACGATTCTAGCGAAATGATTGAATAAGTTTTGGAAATTTGGTACCCACCTATTGCGTAATAGACGATTAGTAACAGCGAAGTACGAACATCATTCACTCGCTGATCATGCCAATGGAAAAGCATCTGCGCCAAGAAAAATGATGGGCGTTTTAGATTTCGTGTAGAAGAGTATGCGATTGTATATGGCCAGCAAGGATTTACTTACGGGAATGTCGGTGAAAAGAGCCACGAAAGCTCTTGAAATGAAGCACGTCACACAAACAACAGCTAAACCTGCAACCTGTGACAAGCTAGGCACACTCAATCTTTTGCACATGACAGAACTCGAACAAGCTTAAACAGAGAACAATTCATTTTTAATGAAAGTCTTACAACCTTCGAAACCTCTGAAGAAGCTCTGTCAGTTCTGACTTTATTCATTTTCATGCATAGTAACACTCCTGAAGACAAAAAAAAAAAAAAGAGTAGGTGTTGTAATGAATCCGATATTACGAACAGAAAACAGACAAAAGTTGCAGAATTTTTGAAAGACACGTGCAAATAATAACGAATAAATGAAAAACATAATTACCCACCATAACAACCCAGTGCTCCAGCTAATAGAAGTGTTGCTATGGCAAACGTATCTACGTATATCTGACCAAGTAAATAAAGTAATCTTGTTAGTTTATGTTTTCTTAATAATATAAATGAAAAATAAAACCAATTAATGAATAATATAGTAATTAAATGTGTAAATACCCGAGCCACGACTGCAGAATCAATAGGATTTATCCCCATCCCGATCCAGATAACCACAGCACACGCCATCATAATTGCAAAAACTAGAAGAGTAACCTGATGAAAATCGATAAACCCTCGGAATCAATAGTGAAGCAAAAGTAACCTATAACTATCTTTAACATATAAAAACAGATAAGAATTACTATTTAAATAAATAGTCTGACAGAAAAACACACCAAGATAACAATTCTTTGGCGGCTTCGTATATGGACAAGACGGAAAGGGAAACATCTTCTGGGATTTTCTGTGTTCATTGAATTCCGCTCACTAAATGTCTTCACTAATAAAGATTCTTGACAGTTGTTTTCGTCATCCTCCTCGTCCTCGTCATCTGCCTGATGGCAGAGATCGATCCTGTAGAAAAATATATGTGATTATTATATATACATATATAGAGAGTGTGTAAGGACGCCTCTCTCACAAACTTTATCCTTACAAAAATTGGAAAATCGGAATCCATTAACAGAGAAGAACATACCAGAATGACAAAAGAAGAAGAAAAGCTGCAATAAACATTATGTTGGGGAAAGCTGCAAAAATAAAATAAAATAAAAACTTCAACAATCACGAACTTTTAAAAAAATTATAGAAATTATAATGGTATTGCAAAGAAGATACCCATGAATATAAAGCCACAAGAGTGAGACCAGCATTGCCACCCCTCACATGCAGCGATAAGCGTTATCACAAAATATGTACAGTAGCCTGTGATGGCATTGGTTCAGTTATGATCAATTAGAGCATGAAATGTAATAAAGATAAGTAAACTAGACAGCCAAAAATGAACAATGGAATGACTTCGTACCGATATTAGTAGAGCCAATCATCAGATGGAAAACCTGGAAATTTGGAAGTTGTAAATTAAAGATAAGAAACATTTAACACAATTTAAAGAAGAGTTCACATTTAGCCATATACATGTATTAAATATACAAATAAGCTACGTTGTTTATGATCTTAAAATTTTATCGATGCATCTCATAATCAGATTAATGCAATGAAACTAAGACAAGCAAGCATGATGCATTCATGTAGTTGTCTATGATTCTATTCAAAGTTCAAACTATTAAAGAATAAAGAAACATCAAAATAAAGCCTTTTAACGTTTTATAAAATCTATCCAACTAGAACGCACAACACCGGTATCTTCCACAACAATTACAAATCTCATTTTAAGACAATTAAGAAAATAAATGCTTAATTCCTCGCAATCAACTAAAGCTTTGACAAAATAGACTACAAAACCAGTTTTAAAGATAACATGTGTATAACACGTTTGGCGAACCTTTGAAACCAAAGGTTGGCTCCAAAACTTCTAAACACTATTTCATCGCAACCATGTATTTGGAACAAAACAGATTACAGCTCATTGCAATAATTCAACCAATTGCCCCAGTGTGATCAAAGAGAAGATAACACGGACAGAATCAGTCTTTCGCAAGCATTATAAGTCTTTGAAACCACAAGACAACGTTTGATGGAAATAATACACTTACTTTTTGCCGAGTCCAGCCAAGCTGTGAGTTCCTCGAATGAATCCGGAGTAACTGAATCATTGATTTAAATATTATCTTCTTTGCGATGAGAATGAAAGGGAATGGTAAAAAGAGCAGAGAGAATCTATGGTCATAAGCTATCTACTTCTATGGCTAATAAATGGAATCTGATAGATTATTCAACACCTTCCCAAAACCACCCCACTACCCATTCCCTCCTTAAAATTATTCCATTACGAAATATGCCCGGAGATTCGACCCCTCACAATCTCAATCCGGTCCAGTAATCCGACCAAAATGGCCTTGAAAGTGCGTAATTGTGAATGAGGATGGTCCAAAAGTAGTATCAAAGTACCAAGCTTTTCTTCACTAATTCATAGCAATTTGCTTGCTACTTTCAGTCTCACATATTGTATTCAAGCTCCAGCTTCAATTGGGCAAACCATTACACACACATTGCTTATCAGATAATGACTTCTTCAATTCATATCAGAAAACCAAAAATAGAAAGCGAAACACGAAATTCTCAACTCCCAATTCAAGTAACAATTTGACACATCGACATTGTTCATCCCCACAAAAGTCCCCAAAACCAAACCCTAACCTTCGCAATGCGAAGCAGAAAGCAAAAAAACAGACAAACCTGAGCAAAGGCGAGGAAAGCGATGACGCCATCAACGAGCGAGAGACCAGCATTGACACCGACCAAGCCTCGAGGAAAGCAGGAACCATCCCTCAATTCCATCATATGAATTGCCACCAAACTCTGCGCCGTCCTCTCCGAAACCCGATTCTCTCCGCTCGAGCTTTTCGCTGCTTCTAACAATGGAAGAGAAGATGACGTAGCTTCTGCTTGAAGCGGAGCGAGAAGGAGAGCTCGTTGACCATGGCGGATAAAAAGATCCGCAGATTCGGGCGATTCTGGTCGCTAATGCTCGGAAAATCTCAGAGAGAGACTCTTTTCGCTGTGGATTTTTGGGCAAGAAAATACGGGTGAATTTTGGTAAATAAGAGGGAAAGGCGAGGGCAGAGTGGTCATTTTTCGTTGCTGGTCGTGGAAAAAAGATACGGATCCGACCGTGCTTCTTCCGGATTCTCGCACGTGCGAAGACTTTGGGGAGTGTGGGGTTTCTTTCTTCTTAATCATCTGACTGAAAATGTAAATAAATCAATATTATAAAAAGGGATATTTGCGTCATTAGTAGTCTTACTTAATCAGTTGGTTACATTTAAGTTTTCCGTCTATGTTTTCGTAACAAAGAAACGTTAATGTAACCATGTTTTCATAACCGGAATAAGTACCCTTACCGGCATGCGTTCTCGTCCACTTGTCGTCGATTTAGCACACGGTTGTCTGTTATGTAAACATAGACGAAGAACTTAAGTGTGTTTGATTGACGGTGTAAGGGTACTTATTTCGATTAAAAATATATATATATGTTGAATTTTTTTCAATAAGTAAGAAAACTTATGCCGTAAATATTCCTTAAAAAAAATCTAAAGTTACGCCCATAAGCTAAAAGCAAGGTGTTAAATTTTGCGATTTTTCATGAAAATGTCGATCGATTTTTGTTTTTCGAGGATATGCGAAACGAAAACCCTTTCTTTCTTACCATTTTTCGCGAAATTCGCAGGGGCACGTGGGTAGAATTTCGTTTTTTGTGGATTTCGGCAAAAATACCTATTAAACTTTTGACAAAAATAATTATACTTGCACAAGAGCACCCCACCCCACCTCGCCACGCCACGTCGCGGCCGGCGGCGCACGTTTGGTGGTGGAACATTTGTGTGAGTCATCTCTCATCCACAAAATCCTATGACCCAAAGGGCCCAAGCCCTTGTCCCAAATATTTTGTATATAAACATCACCAAACTCTTATCATCTATCAATGTGGGACTTTCACGCATTCACACTTAACATACACATACACTTCACATAATATTTTGACTTAATATTATACACTTCAATTAATATTATACACTTAACATACATATTAACTTCACCTAACATACATATACACTTAATATACATATTCATTTAATATTAGGGGTAATGACGGCAAAAAACCCCAAAGTTTGGTCAAAGAACCCCTCGTGTACCCAAAGTTTAAAAGTAGTGGCAAAAATACCCAAAGTCACATTTGGGGAGTTGACCACTCCATTCTCGTAGCACCGTTAACTTACCTGTTAATTCTGGCCACGTGGACAAATCTGTTTTGTTAAGTGTAATCATTAGGGGTTCAATTAGTTGTGTTGAATAGTATTAATTAGGGGTTTAATTCCTTGTTTTGTCGTAAATGATGCTGGTGTGGGCTCGTTCACGTGGCAAAAATTATTATGTCAGTAACCCACGTTTTTCCACGTGGCCAGAGTTAACAAATAAGTTAACGGCGTTACGAGAATGGAGTGGTCAACTCCCCAAATGCGACTTTGGGTATTTTTGCCACCACTTTTAAACTTTGGGTACATGAGGGGTTCTTTGACCAAACTTTGGGTATTTTTGCCGTCATTAACCCTTTAATATTATACACTTCAACTAATATTAAATTTGTTAACATACGTATACAATTAACATGCATATTCACTTAATATTACACACTTAACATACATATTCACTTCACATAATAATTTGACTTAATATTATACACTTCAACTAATAAAGTGGGTTAATATTATAAATTTCACCTACATATTTAAGTTACAAATGTGTTTTGTTGTATACAATTATGTCTTATATTTATTAAATATGTAGTTTTGAACCTATATAAATATCTTGCTTAAATACTCAAATATGTTTTACAAAATATCCGTCGGAAACTCCATCGGCATGCGGTATGTCCATGAAAAAAGTGTGGTATATGCGGCATGTGGTATGTCCATGAAAAAAGTGCGGTATATACGGCATGAGGCATGCCATTTTTTTACGATTTGTCCATCGGCAAACGATATATCCGTAAAACGGTAAATGCGAAACGACATCGGCAAGCGACATTTTAAACCTTCACTAAAATATTCAAATATTTAGTAAGTCATTGAACATCTAAAGTACCACCATTACATAAAAAAAAATCTATAATGTTAAACCATTGTTAAATAGGGTTTTAAATTGTAACTTCTATAAGACATTGTAGAAAAACTTATTTTAATAAAAAAAAATTGAGTGATGGTACATTGCGTTTTCAAGGCATCACAAAAAGAATATTGCACATAATAATCGGACACAATTAGACTATAAAAACTTTTTCCAAAGAAAAATATACTATAACACTATTTTAATAAACAATACTTAAATAAAAGGGGTAATATTTTTATTTAAAGGCCTCCTCCAAGTACATGATGATACGACAGTGTTACACTCATTTTCTAAATAAAATAATACTGATTTCAGAAAAGTTTAATTCTAAAATATCAATCCTCAAGTTAGCTTTAACTCAAAAGTAAGGTTTATTATTTTTGTCAAAAATAAACTCATTAGTATATATAAATAATATTCTTAAACAATGAAGGAAATGAATTTGTGGCAGTCATGACCGACTAGAAGCTCCGATACCATGTGAAAGCAAGCGAGAGTTAACAAAAACAAGAATGCAGAGAGCAAATAATAAGAAACTCGCATATCCGACCGCTCCCAAAGTTGTCTGTCCGCTGGAGAACACATTATGATTCCGTTACTTTCCCCGTATCTATACCGAAATACTTTATTAATTGATGTATATATGTCTTTAAGAACGTATATTAAGTTAGGCTATTATTAAATTTTGTACATATATAATTAATATAGAATTATAAATTTTCGTGCATATTAATTACATACACGTGTTATTTAATATTTACAAAAGAAATTTGCATATATATCCGGCTGTTTGGCAAGTTGTCGGTCCGTGATGAACACATTCTCCTTCCTTCATTGTTCGGGTATTAATGTATTACTAGCGGATTGGCACCGCGCTTCGCGCAGTGGCGTGCACGGTAATATAATATTATTTATTGTTTATCTTTGGTTAAGGCTCAAATTCAATTCAAACAATTTTTTGAGTGACAATTCAAAAAATAAATAAAATTCAAAGATAATAATTTTACTTTGTATAAATGAAGCATGAATAGACTATATATAGTAGGTTAGTTTATTAAATTAGAATAATCACGGGTAACAAATTACAATCGCGGAGCGAGATTATTTGGACACCATGATTTGCATATGCACAATTTTATTTAGAGATATTTTGTATATCTATGATTATTATCTAATATTGTTTGCAATTCTGTAGGAAAACAATTTTGTTTGTACTTACAAATACTGACTTATAATCCAAGATGACGATTTGAAGTATGGAAGTAAAATCACTATTTGCACAACAAAACAAACAAATATTTATAAATTGATTCGAAAAGAAGCAAAAATTGGCACTTAAATCTTCTCACTTAAATACTTTCTGCACTGGAATTGTAACAAGTCTTCTTCTGGAATTGATACCAAGTCTTCTTCTGCAAAACTTCCCAATTGTTATAAAATATGTGCATATAAGAAGTAAAAAATATAGTCATAGTTGATAATAAGGACTTTGACATATAATATATATATATATAAGAGATTAAATATTTCAATGTAAAAGAGAATGCAATAATTATTAATCTGAATGATAAAACATATGGTGGATTGCATTCTTTCTTAATTTCTTATATTTCCATAACTATAGTGAGATTCAATTTTATTTTTTTACATCTTTAATCTCTTTGTACTTCAAAGACTGAAATCTTTTTAAAGCCTTGACTTTTTATCTTTAATACATATCTTTGCTCTTCGATAAAGTTGCTTGCAAAGTCAAGATCAAAATATAAAAACCAATCTCAGCCAAGCAGTAGAGAAAAAGTAGAAAAGCAAGCATGTAGCAATTTATCTCATCAAATAATAATTGAAATCGCTTACGATATTGGCCGTATATCCATAATTCTCTACACCTCGACTAAGTTCATCTCAACAACATCAACACTATCGACACAAACTTCTTCGCTATTTGCGGCAATCACAAAATATTTGTACATAAAAATTATTTATGAAATAAACAAAATGGAAGAAGAAGAAGAAAAAAATGACACAAAAAATACGTCTAAAAAGAAGTACAAAAAGTAATCAATTTTGATCATATAAAAACAAAAAAGAATGGACATGTATCATATGTTTAAAACTAAAACAAAAAGGGCATCAGCATTTTAGAGAAAAAAATGGTACCACTAACTTTTTATTTGATGAATCTATAAATGCAGAGAGCCAGAGTCTTCGATCAAGAGAAGAAATATCTGCATAAAAACAATTGCGAATTGCATAGCATGTAAAAAAAAAGATTAAAAATTAATGAGAATAAAATTGAACTACTATTGTGGACATGAAGAGCATGTGAGAAAACTCAAAGATATTGTTACTATATAAAGTCTATGGATTATATATGGATACGAAGAGTCCTATATATTGATTTAGTATAGGAAGAGTCTTCTTTGATTTTTTTTAGTGGCCATTGATTTTCTTTGACATTTATGATTGGAATTTTAAAATATTATAGACAAAGAATAAAAAAGCGTTAATAAACATTTATGCATGTTTCGGTTTCACCAATAAATTACTGATTTTATTTATTATATATGAACTGAATTCTTAATAAAGACTTTAAGAAAAACCTTTGAAAGAAAACATTTTGCGTGTGATTTCTTATAGAAATTGTTAATGTTACCTAAATGAATGTGACCTTTGATTTTCATTATTGTGATTAAATGAGCAATAACAGTAAAAAAAAATGATGACATAGAGCGACATATGCCTTAGGTAATTATGGGGCTCAATGTACGGGGGTCATCATTGGTGGGCTTCCCACCCTGATTTTATCGATTCTTTTGTTAACGATGACATTTGTATAAGAGAGAACTTTTGATTTCGTTAGTTCTCTGCTTTTATTTATATTATCATGAGTTCCATTTCTTATTTTGCGTTCCTTGAGTGTCAGTATCTTTGAAACTCAGGCTGCATTATAAGATTTGGCCTCTTTTATTAAAAAAACACAGTAAAAAAATGAGTCCAATTCGGTATAGTAAATGACCATGTACGTGTGCAATGGTGAAAAAAAATGAATTCAATTCAATAAATGCTACCTTAATTCTTTTGTCATTAATAAATTGAATGAGACGCTAATTAGTAACATTATTTTTTATTTTTTTTAATTCTAAATTCTAAAAAATTAGCATTTGAGCATGTCTATATAATAAAATTGTCTTGAGAAAACTTTGTCATCATGCTTTAATATATATGTATATATATAGATTACCAAAAGAGTGTATTAATAGGTTGGCATATATATATATATATATATATATATCACGTATATTAAGTTATGCTATAATTAAATTACATATGTATATTAAATTATTAAGTAATGTTTGTGACAGAGAGAGCTAGAGAACCCTAATTTTAGTTTTATTTTAATTAATGCGTTTTTTTATTTTCTACTATCCTAAGAAGGTGCAATGAACCAAAGGGGATATTTGAATTGATTAGTGCTAACGTTTTGGATTATGCTAATTAATTACAAAGTTGACTAAGATAATTGGATTAAATGTCTATCACCTTTGCTTTCGAATATATCAGTTATCTTTTTGCTTATCACCAAAACCAGTTGGCTCCTGCTAATGTATTTGTTTTTTACTCAATAATTACGTTGTTATCGTTTGAATGGAATATACTGATTAATTTTCATTGACTACTGATAAATGTTTTATATTTTATTTAACAGAAAATAATAGAGACACATATGAAAATAAAACTGATCGAGAGGGAGCATTTGAAAAAGGAAATATATAATTGAATGCTCTTTATTTTAAGTCTCTTACAAAAATTAAATATTTTGTTATTCACATACACAGATTCGATTTTTCTAATAAAACTATACATATTTCTGCTAAACTTTAGGAATATGTAAAATATTTATAAGCCAAATATATTCATTTTTCATACAATTATAATATACAATAATTGTTATTCAAAATAAGTATCCATAGTATGCTGATTTTATAAAGTAAAACTAATTACAAATATAAAAAAAAATAAAAAAAAAGTTAACACTTAAAAAAATATATATCCTGGGATTTCAAATTAACTGTAAATCATTTGGGGGAATGTAGAAACTTGTATATCCGACCGCTCCGACATTTGTCGGTCGCCCGGTGAACACATTATGGTTCCGTTACTGTTCCCCTATTAATATACTAAAATAGATTATTAATTGGCGTATACATATAATATTACTAGATTTTGTACACGTCGAAAATAGTATTGGTTTTATGTCGAAAAACGACAAAAAATGACTTTATATTACATATATAAATTAAATAATGCAATAATAATTTTGAGAAAGAAAAATAATTTTGGAATAAACGTTAATATCCGACCGCTCTAGAAGTTGTCGGTCCCCCGGTGAACACATTCTTGTTCCGTCATTGTTCGCGTATTAATACCAAGTAGTAGTTTAATTAATTGGTGCCATATATTAAGTCATCCAATAATTGAATTTGTACATATAAATTAAGTATATTATTATATTTATTATTATTATTATTATTATTCGATGATTTAATTTTTACACATATATATACACGCGTATTATTTAATATTTCAGAATCTTGTTAATACTCTTGATATGTTTATATACTATATGGTATACATAACACAATATATCGTACCGGTTCATATAATTAATAATATGTGCACAATAATATTAATATTACACACTACACTAGAGGTATAATGTAATTAATTAAATCAGGCAATTAATATGAATAATACACGTATACATATACAATAATATTATATATACCCCCTCTCTCTCGTTGTTATCTTCATCCCAGAGACTCAAACCAGTCCATATCCCTGTAATCTGTATCTGTAAGTCTCTCTCTCTCTCTCTCTCTCTCTCTCTCTCTCTCTCTCTCTCTCTCTCTCTCATAACACTCGAACTTTTCTCTCTTGTGCAGCAATGGAGAAAGGAAGCAGCAGCAAGAACAATGGGCTCGGAGCAAGCAAAGGGAGGCGAAAGATCGAGATGAAGAAGATACGCAAACCCGACGATCTGCTGATATCTTTCTCGAAGCGGAAATCCGGAATCCACAAGAAGGTCAGTGAGCTCGCCATCCTCTGCGGCGCTGAGGTGGGCTTCTTCATCTTCTCGCCCGCCGGCAAGCCCTACTCCTACGGCCACCCCTCCGTCCACGACGTCGCCGACAGGTTCATGCCCAACACCCTGCCTGCACCGCCAACATTCGGTCCTGCCACCGACCAAATCCTAGAGGCACACCGCCGCCGCCGCATGGCGGAGCTCAGCGACCGCCAGGAGCGCCTCCTCGACGACCTCGAGGACCAGCGTGTCCGAGCGGGGGTGGGGCACGGAGACTCCGTGCCCGCATGGTGGGACCCGGCTATAGAACGCCTGCCTCTGTCGGAGCTGAAGGACCGGAAGTCCATGCTGGCGGAGGTGCACGCCGCTGTGACCAAGCAGGCGGAGGCGCTGGAGCCCGACGCGGGAGAGCTAGCTGGCAGCGTCATCGACGACTTCTTTGGCTTCGGTTTCGATGGGAATAATTTGTTTTGATGATCTTTGTTGAACTTGAGTTTGGGGTTTAGGATTTGTTGTTGGTGTGATCTTTGTGTTTGGTTACTGGGATTTTCTTCCTTTGATTTGAATTTATCACCATGTTTTTCGTTTCTATAATTAGGGCTTTCGATCGTGATCATCAATGAAACATTAAATTGTACTGAAAGCCATGAATAAAGCTTTATGATCATCTTTGTTTATTTAATTTACGTGAGATCACAATCGCATATAAAAAATAAATAAAAAATAGATTAAAGAAATAATTAATTTGTAGTGCTCTAGCTAACTACTGAGATTATTACACTCTTAAAAAGTTTGTATTTATTGCATTCTCAATATTAATTAATTATTATCGTGTAATTGTAAAGACTTGATCGTGATAAACATTGGAGTCGTGTTTTCTTAGTATATAATATATATTATATATATATTTTTTTTATTTCAGCAATACTTAATTAAAATCATGTCTATGTGTTTAACATGCAGAAAAAGCCATAATTAATAAACGATCGGACGAAGGTTATATCTCTGAGAAGAAGATTCGAAAAAATTAATTAACATAAGAAGCAAATAAATTTTTCAACGTGTATACCACCGCGCATGCATAAACGGGAAATTAATACACGTGTACGACCACGATACGTAGAGATTAATATTACAAGACAAATTCAGTTGTCAATATTAATAAAGAGCTTTAACTCTTAAAAATTAAAAAGAGCCTTGATCACCTAGAGACTAAGATCATATTGTTGAAAGTTGAAACGTATGTACATGAAAATTCTGAAAATATTTTACCAGATTTAACAAAAGTTACTAACAAAATTTAGTATTTCAATGGTTGAGCACGTAACTAACTTGGTAACTTATATATAAGACGCTGCGATACGGGATTGAAAATAGTATTATACGTGTCCTTCCGTTACATAACCAATCCCGCGTAGTTTTTCTCGAGAAAAAAATAATAATTTAGTAGTCTCTATTGTTCTTTTATTTAATTAGTTACAAAAAATAATTCTGCATGTATTAACCAAGGTTTAAAATGCCGCTTGCCGATTTCGTTTTGCAATCTTCATTTTACGGATATATCGTTTGCCGATAGGCATGTCTATGGGCAAATCGGAAAAAAAGGGCATGCCGCATGCCGAAAATACCGCACATTTTCCATGGGCATACCGCATGCCGATGGAGTTTTCGACGGATATTGTGAAAAATATTTTTGAGTATTTAGGCAAGATATTTATATAGGTTTAAAACCACATATTAAATAAATACAAGACATAATTGTATACAACAAAACACATTTTTAATTTAAATATGTAGACGAAATGTATATTATTATTAGTTGAAGACTTGAAGTGTAATATTAAGTCAATTTATTTGATGAAGTGAATACGTAGGTGAAGTGAAGTGTATAAGATTAGTTGAATACCAAACATAATTATTTTTGTCGAAAGTTTAATTGGTATTTTTGCCACGAAATTTTTGCTTTTTATGAAAATTCGCACCACTTTTCCACGTTTTCCTTCACAAAAATGACATTGGGCAGGAAAATGGGCATGCCGCAGGAATTTCGCGAAAAATGGTAAAACGACAGAGATAACCGCAGACTTTCGTTTCGCATTTCCTCGAAAAAAGAATATCGATGGGCATGCCAATGGATATTCGGGAAATTTTATACCCTGATTTATTAACTATTCAGAGTAGATTGAATAACTTAAGTAGTTAATATCGTTATCGTATCGTTATTTATAATTCTCAGATTACTCTTCTCTCGTTGTGTGATCAGCAAGCGAGACTTTCTTTCTTTACGCGGTGCAATTCAAGAAAAGTTTCTATTTAGGCGATATGTAACTTGCCAAGACGGCTTACCACTTAATTCAATAACATATTCCGTTACGATTAAACAATTGCTTATACAGCTTTTTTCTTGGGAGAAATATGTTACAGCCTTACACCGATGATCAAGCGGTGATTAGAGCGTGTTATAATTAATTGTTTTTATCTAATTGAAGTAGGGTTTTTATTTTTTAAGCATCGGAGTGATCAATGTGTTATTATAACAACGAAAGTATAAGTTATAGATTGTAAAAAGAGATATTAGAGAAAAACGTATAGTCGCGTTGTAGTGTACACTTTGTAAGAAAGAAAGAAAAAACATTTAATAGAACGGTATGATTATCCAGCTAAAACGATACTACCTAATTTTATACTAAAGCAATACAATATCTAGCTATAATTTAAGGGTCACACAAATCTCATTTACAGAAATTAAATCCAAGTAAATATTTTGTAAGTATATATTATATATTGTTTTACTCCCTTCTCAATTTAAAACAAAAAAAAAAAAACACGCATGATAGTATGGATTCTATGGAAACATAGTAAAGCAAAAATTACCGTGATTTACCAATTGTTTAAAATATAAATAAAAAAAATCATATTGTATTATTTTATGTTTTTCTTCTCCAAAAATAATACAGTCGAAATAAATAACTTTAAGACCCGGTTATATTTTCAAGTTCAACGATGGTAAAACTTTGACGCTGTAAAATTCAGTTACTTCTTCATACATGTGTAGCTATAATAGAGGTTAGTTTCCCTGTCATTAATAGATTCATTCATGAACCATGATAAGTTTAAGACTTAAAGATATTTGACTATCAAAGTAAAAGTTAAAAAAGAGCCTTGACTAGAGACTAAAAACTTACTGTTGAAACGTACATATATAATTTCTCAAAGTACTATATTTTAGCAAAATATTAAAGAAAAAACTAGGATTAACTAGCAATATATATTGTATATATATCAATGAAAATTTCACTCAAATAACATGATATTACGTTTAATTCATGATTAAATTAAACTATAAACCTATAATTCATGTATATTAGATGTCAATAGGGGGTTTATTTTTGTAGTCAAACGTCCAAAACAAACTTTTAAAGGGGTACTAAACTATTACATATGATTAAGTTATCCATGAGGGCGCTAATAAACCATTTTCTATATGTTCGCTACTTAGTAAAAAAAAAAATAACTACGATTTATAATTTATTCTATTTGTAATTCGTCATCGCTGATGCTTAGTTCGATAATCTAGTCATGCACTCGTCGAAGAGTGCTATATTCGGCATCGAAATGATATTTGTAAATAAGCTAGCTTTAAATATATGATCGCCATTTGTCGTTATTACATATTTAAACTTCTTCTCGAGAAAAAAAAACAATTAAAAAAATAGGAACTAATATTTATCTTATATATATATTAATTAACAGGTATATATGCATGAGAAAAATTAAGTAACACAGTTGCTAACATCGTTATCTTCGGTTACAAATAAACAAGCTTTTACTTATTTTTGCGAAAAAATTAACTTTAGCGGGTACCATCGTTATCTTACAATTAAATAAACATATCGTTACCGTAGTCAATTACATTTAATACATCGTTACCGGAGAAAAAGTTAGCTTCAATAGTTAATACTTAATATCGTTACCGTAGTCAATTACATTTAATCAAGCCGGCCGGCTAATTTTTTAGATAAATTAAAAAATGAGCCTGTCTAATTGATATAGTTAGCATATTCAATACATCTGCTTAAAATCACATTGTAAACTTACCAGTTTTACAGTTTTTATTCATTTCTTAAAGTATTATGATTTATGACTTCCAGAAAACAAATTATCTGTGCCCAAGATTAGTGAATAGATGAATTAGCGGCATATTTTTCTTTTTCTTTTTGCAACGTATATTCACAATATTATAATTACCAACAATATAAAACATAATAAAAACATTCAAATAAATAATTTCTCGGTACTTAAGATTTATATTTTCTTGAAACTCTAAAAAATACACAGCTACAACCACAAAGAAAGATTTGGAATCCGGCGCCGGGACTTTAACTTATCTTTCGGGTGGCGTATATCCCTAAATTAAAAGATGGAGAAGCAAAAACTAAAACTAATAATGCGTGAGCTCTTTATCCATTGCATGCAAAAATGGAATATAATCAAGCATATAATTATTACCGCGCGCGAATTATCAATTCAAAAAATAAAAGGACCATAATAGTAAATTAAAACAATATTAGAAACAATTGCCCTAATTCCCTTTCGGCTCAAACCCCTTATAAATACACACACACGGGCACTCACTCACTCTTAAGTCTCTAAGTAAGCATTTTCTCTCTATCTCTCTCCTCCGAGAAAACAGGAACCAGAAATTTTCTCGGGAACCAAACAGCCATGGGCCGCCGGAAGATCGAGATGAGGATGGTGACGGACACCAACTGCAGGCAAGTGACGTTCTCCAAGCGCCGCACCGGCCTCTTCAAGAAGGCCAACGAGCTCGCCACGCTCTGCGGCGCCGAGGTCGCCGTCGTCGTCTTCTCCCCCGGCGGCAAGCCCTTCTCCTTCGGCCAGCCCACCGTCGAGGCCGTCGCCGACCGCGTCCTCCCGCGCGGGACCACCTCTCGCACCAGGAAGCTCAGCGCGAGGCGGACGAGGACGGCGGCGATGGCGATCGCCCCGCGATCGGAGGCGGCGACGCTGACCGCGGAGCTGAACGAGCTGCTGATGGATCTGGAGGAGGAGAAGGACATCAGCGACGCCATGGACGAGGAGATCCGGGAAGCTAGGGCGAAAGTCGGCGATGTGGAGGCGCTAGGGCTTCGAGGCCTGAAGAGGATGGAGAGGTCACTGAGGGAGCTTCGGGATGTGGCCAGCGAGAGAGTCGCCGAGGCCGATGCTTCGTCAAGCCTGCTCATGCTCGCCGGCGATATCTCCGGCGAACCTTGATCGGAGTGATTCTTCTGTGCATTGCTAAATCTGTATGAGAGAGTGACTGAATTAGAAGTAGCTATTTTCCTCCTCATGAGCTTGAGTTCGCGAAAATGGCGGATTGTTTGTTTCTTAATTTCATGTATCTGTCCAGTGTATTTATGGGGAATGACATTATTGTCCTTGTTTAGTTAATGAAAATGTTCGAAGGATTCTCTTGGATTAATGGCTTTTTCGGAAATGCCCTTTTCGGCTGACGCACGCATTTATGGTTATTTTGGAGCGATTTGCAATTATGTGAATTCGTCATTTGTTTCTTCTTTGATAGTAAACCCTTCCTAATTTGCATGGTGGGAAGGAGAGTTTGCTGAAAGCCCAGAGTTTGCTCCGTTTAAAACTTTGGCACTAAAGCCCTTATCATTTTGAAAATGAGCGCATTGCTCCTTAAATTTTTAAAATAATGAAAATCTTGATTTGCGACTTGAGTCTGGAAATTCAATGCTCGGTTTTTTTTTTTTTTTTTTGAAGGCAGCTTTGCTGCATGTGAGGATCGAACCCACGACCTCTACTTTGGAGGTAGTGATAATTCCACTTTGCTAGGATAGCCTAGTGGTAATTCCATTCAATGCTCGGCTATTGGGCCATCTTGATACAATTTTTCGTAATCATTTAAACAATGAATCAATCATTGTGCATAAGTAAAGTTTGTAATTTTTTAAGTGTAAGGGACAATAATTTACTTTTAAAGTGTTAAAACTAAGGAATCGATTTTCGCGAAAATCGAGCGATTTATCGCTGAAAACCGCTTCTCGATAACTTATCTCCTCTAATCGTTGTCGTTTATACTTATAGCGATTTTTCGATTCGAAAAGCAAGCTACTTATCTCTCAAACTTATTAAGTGTATTTTCTCGAAAAGAAAGCTACTTTTCGGTCAAAAACGATAAGTCGACCCTGGTATAAATTTTTCTTTATCCCGGCAGAAGTTCCAACTTCTTTTAATTTTGAAATTTAAAGGTATTTTTAGGGATTTTTTTAGTGGATTTTGAGTGTTTTAAAGTTTAAATGTTGTATATGTATGAATCATGTCAAATTTTCACACTTTTATTCTATATTTGTAGTAGTTACTTAGAAAGCTATTAGGTTGACTAAAAGTTAAACTTTGAGTTTCATATTAGTTTAATTGTACATTTTACGTTTTGAATCAAATGTTATAGTTGAAATTGATTTTTTTTTAGTATTTATAAATGAATTAAGATGGTTTGTGTGATTTTTGTTAAATTTTTTGCAGATTTGGGTTATATTTTATGGTTTATGCGAATTGTTTCTAATTGCGACAAAAGTACCAATTTTTTTTTAAAAATAGTGAATTTGAGATATATTTTAATTTTTTTTATGTAATTTCATTTTGTAACATTGTATATAATCAGGAAACTGTTAGTTTGACAAAATTATTTTTTTAATTTGACATTTTTTTTTATTTTTTCTGAATGATGACCTTATTGCGGCAAAAGTACATATTTTTTGGAAATTGGTTAAGTTAAGCTAGTTAATCGAATTTTTTGATGTAAAATCATTTTATAACATTGTATATAACTTATAAAATGTGAGGACGTTTTCCCGAATTGCAACCTTATTGCGGCAAAAGTATATATTTTTTTGGAAATTAGTTAAATTAAGCTATTTCTTCATTTTTTTTATGTAACTTCATTTCGTAACATTGTATATAATTTTGAAACTATGATTCTAACATAATTTGTTTTGTAATTTGATGTTCTTCAATTATTGCGGAAAAAGTACATTTGGTATTTTATGTTATTAAAATATTTTATGTATGAAAATATTTTATAAGTTTTCTCGATAAATCTATCGATAACCGATTAATCCATCGATAAGTTTGATAAGTTTCAATAACAGCAAACGATAAATTTTATAGGTTTTCCATCGATAAATCCATCGGCAAACGATTAATACGTCAATAATGGCAAACAATTTATCGGCAAAAAACGGCATTCAAATCCTTGGTTAAAACCAATGTACCCAAATATCGGCCATAAACACAAACTAGTAGTAATAATTAATTGATCTTGACATTGTAGTCCATGTGTCATTGGTCCCTCCTCTCTCATAGTTAGGCATGTATAAACTATAAAAGTGCTAACAGAATGGAGGGAACAAACGCTAAATTTTGAGCACCAGTATATATATATATATATATATATATATATATATATATATATATATATATATATATATATATATACTGCGTTGTGCACTGAGAGTGAATACTAACGCCGGGAACAAAAATACAAATCGAAATGAAACACCTTCATCGTCGTGAACGTTCACTTCCACCATTTCCGGTGGCTCCTTAGAAAGTGAAACGAGCCCGGACCGAAAGCTAACCCATACCTGAAGCAGAGAATGCTCCGCCTCTCATTATGTTCGCGACAGAGGATGATTCACGACCATTTGTTCAGGAAGCTGATGCACAAGTATCACCCTCTCCTCGTGTGTCCATTTCACCTCCATCCTCCGGTGACACTCACTTGAGCCGAGCTGCTACTCATAAGCGCATATACACAACACGATCCGCTTCGCGTGGCGCTGCCGGGAGCTCCTCAGGTGGCCCCAATCATGTCACCAGCTCTCATTCCGACCGCAGAGGATACTTCACCAACTTTCATTCCGGCCGCGACAGAGAAATCAGCACCACCTTTCGTTCCGGAAGCTGACGCACTAGTAAACTCATCTCCTCTTGAGTCCACTCGTGCTGGAGCCGTTGCTGGGAGCTCCCCCGATCTTTATCATAACATAGCTTTTGTAATAACATGTAGCTCCTGTAATACTGTATTGTAGGCCAAAAAATCATATTAATGATTTGCCTAATGCTCGAAAAGGGTTGGGCCGGCCCTGGAAATCACTACATAAAAATCTTAAAAATATCGTCAATCACGAAATAAATCAAGAAATATACATATTTTACCGCAAATAACGCATAATAAACAATAAATAGATACTTGCACAAATAGTAATCTGCACGAACGATCTAAGTTAGACCGTCTAAAGTACGATTGCCTTCTTACCTCGACGCATCATAAATAACCTATTTAATAGGTATAATTATGAGAGCAGATATTGATGATATACTTTAATTTTTTAAATTAAATAATAGAGTATACTTTTGCTAAAAAAATATACTAGATGATATAAAAACAAAAATATCCCACTAAAAAATAAAACTCTCGATAATTTATAAAAGGAGTTAAAGACTATTATTCTAATGAGCCCACAATGTTGTGAGTTAGTTCCACTGTTCGGCCCATGACTACTACTGGCAAGCTTGTAACCTAAGAGCAAAGGCTACAAATACAATACTTGAGACCAAACTATCTAAAGCAATGTTTAATTCAACATAAGCAATAGAGATATTAGCGGCATAACTATTAAAAGTTATCGAAAAACTAATGTTAAATATTTATTTTTTATTTTAGCTGGAAAAAATATTAATATTTTCCATTCTATAGACAGGTACCAAACAACCGGAAAAGGTACATGGCTATAACGCTGGAGAAAAATATTAATATTTTGTCCGACTAAAAAAAAAAGGTATTTAACGTTGATTTTTCAAACACTTTTAGTATTTGTGTCTTGAATAATCCTAAGTCATATAAAATATAAATATTACTATTCGTGATGATTAATGCATAATAAATTTCACTTAGGTATAAATTTTTGCTAATTTTATATCATATAATATCTACTATTTTATAATAAATTTCAGAGGACGATGGCCTCAATTTATATTTATTTATACCATATTTATCTAAATAAATATTATAGTTAGTTAATAATCTATATATATATATATAAAGAAAATCTATAGAGTATGACATGGCAAGTTGTAGAAGCAAGGATACTTGGTTCCTATTTTTTCAGATTTTATATTTTTGTTGATAAAAAAATGAAATGTAAAGTCTATACGCATGAACATACACAATGCCTTTTCATTTCAGCACTGAAACTCATTTACTAAAGCATTAACTCAGTAATTTAAACATTATGCCCTTTCATTTCAGCAGTGATACTCATTTATCAACACATTATTAAATAAATTAGAATACGAAAAGAATATTGTCTTTTAACTTCATTGCATCTCATCCATTGATGTTGCTTCACATCGAATGCAAAATGCCGATGTAGCCTCTTATCTAACGTACAGTGGGTAATCTCACCATTGCACGAGCCATCGTCTTCACCGTCCCACTAGCGAGGTCGTTGCTCCTACACCGTCCCTTCTCTGTTGATTCTCTCTCACTCAGTCTCTCCAACTATGGCTCACCTTAATCCTAATCATTCTTTGGTCTTTTTTATTTCAGGTGCCAACAAACCCTCTATCATGTGTCCATGTACCATCGACGCGGCAACTGACTCCTCTCCACGGCGCGCGCAGTCAAATGGTATGCCTAAGAGCAAATACTTATACTAATTTTATTTTTATAACTTTAGTTAGAAGTTTATTTGTGTTCGTTGACAGTTAAAGTATATATATATATAGGGAAACATCAATAAGTATGCCCGTTGGAGTAAGTGTTTTTGGAAAAAGTACCCGAGTTTGATAAATTACAAAACTATGCTCCAACACACTTTTAGTCTTTAAATCAAACACTTTTAAACACTTTTTAACACTTTAAACTATGCTCAAAAAACTGTTTATATTACATAAACACTTTTTGCCTTTACATAAACACTTTTGGGGCATAGTTTTGTAATTTATCAAACTCGGGTACTTTTCCAAAAACACTTACTCCAACGGGCATACTTATTGAAGTTTTCCTATATATATAACTGATTTTATATGTGTTCGTTGAAAATAAGGAAAACAACGCCATTGGCTCATCAAATTGGATTGGTATTTCTTTGATTTGATTTTGTAATGGCCATTAGTTACCATTTTCTTGATTTTCAGGGGCAAGTCACACACTGTTCCCAATAAGAATTAGTCGTGAATTCCTACATTATTATTATTGTCAGTTTTTTTTTTTCATTGAAAATCATGAATATCAATGGAAATGTTATTGAATGGTTATTATAATGTTTGAATATTTAGGCTAAAGAAATTATTGGGTAGATTTTTAATTAATCTAAAATGACATCAAAGTTTGTCTTTCTCCGGATTTTTTTACAAGACGTTGTCGTTGAACACACCCGCTTTTTTCGTTAGCGGGTCAAGCAATGGTGTATCATCCGAGCTCGGCGTGGAAAAATGGATATCGCAATTCCAATCATGTTTTGTGGATGAGAATTAGCTTACAATTTGGCTTTTGCTTCTCTCAGATTCGGAAATAATAATTATTTAGATTAGTTCCCTGAATGATATAATATGTCATTATTAATTTGTTATTGATTCCTGACATATTTAGGAGAAGATAAGCTACACGCTTACAGACTATGTGTAAGAGCATCTTCAATGAGACGACATTACATTGTTTTGGTGTGATTTTTACACTAAACTTCTCCAATGGGACTTCAAAAATCCCACCATTTTAGTGAAATGAAATAGTGTTGTACTATATTTGGTAGGGGTGAGCATGGGTTGGGTTGGGCCGCCCCGATGCTTTTTATGGACCCGACCCGATCACTTCGGGTTCCAAAAAAAAAATGCCCGATCCGGCCCAAAATTTTTTAATGCCCGAACCAAACCGACCCGATAAAAGATCGGGTTGGGTTGGTTTGGGTCGCCATGGCCCGATTAATTAAAAATTAATCTTATATAAAAAAAATAATATGAAAAAAATGCATCAATGTAACTCAAAATTCAAGTAAAAATACCCCAAATAAATTTAATTAAACACACATACCCTAAACAATATAAAACATGAAAATGAGAGATTGAACGGTCTTTGAATTTAAATAAATTTGAGGATGATAAATTTTAAAAGACTAAAGATTGCACTACTTAAATAAAAATTAATATGAAATATATATTAATTTATATTGGTCGGGTCGGAAACCCGACCCGACCCAAGGTTTTGGGCCCGACCCCGACCCGAACGCTAATCGGGTCCGACCCGATCCGACCCAATTTCGAACGGGTTAGATTGGGCGGGTTAGATTGGGGTCGGTTCTCTAACGGATTGGGTTGGGCCATCGGGTTGGGTAAAAAATGCTCACCCCTAATATTTGGTGTGATACTATTCATAACACCAAACAATATTTACTTATTTATTAATAAATTGAATAAGTATTAATTGAATAGATAAAGGAAATATAAATAAAATATTAAACGAATAGTATTTGGTGTTATGGTTTGACACCAAAATAGTGTAATTTTTAGTGGTGTGGTTGGACTTGCCTTGAAAAGAAAATAAAGAAAGAAGTATGGATTTGAGAATCTTAGCGTTTGGAAGCGTTTTGTATTTTCATTTTGTGTTTGCATTTTTAATTTTTTAAAACAACTTCATAAAAATATTTTGAAAATGTGATTGATTACTAATTTGTTACACTGTTTTTTGAAAATAAATAATAAAACAGTGTTTGATTAAGTTTTTGTAAATTAATTTTAAAGTTAAATTAAGCAATATGTGTTTGACCAACATAACCAAACATAGTCAAAATTATATATAAATAATTATTGTGCCCCGCTTTAAGTGTGAAGCTGCACAAAACTGTGGAATACAAACTTAAATTCGGGGACATATTTTATTTAATTTATGCTTCGCTTTATTATTTTATAACTCTATACTTAATTGTTTATTTATGTATGTAAATAACTTGGACGGCTAAGTCATTATTCTTTATAGAATTTCGAATACACACACATATATATATGTATGTATATTGCTTTTGCAGAAATAATTGTTATATATAGATCAGCGATCGGATCATAATTTGGTCAGCAGACTCGTGGATCATATGATTTAAAATGGTTGCGATTATTATATTAATCTACGATGGATTATGAAAAGTAAACTAAAAGAAAATGTATTCATAATTCAACGCGACATTTACTGAGAAGCAATATCAAAAGAAAGTACATTAAATGATCAAACATAATTTGTCTAAATTATTTATATTTATTAATTCTCGCTTGACATTGACAAAATAGACATACAAGGACACGTGTAATATTAACGGACTGTATGAGGAACAAATTGGCTGTATTTTTTGCTTTATGCGATGGAACTGGCATTTGACTCCTTGCAGAATCTTGAAATATACTTTTCGTAAAAATATCATAAAACACAACAAAATGAAAGAAAACCAAAATCGAATATATATTAATGCGTTATGATAGGATAAAGGTATTTATACGTATATGGTGTAAATTTAATATGAAATATGTAAGAAAAATATTAGCATCATAGATCCAAGTGTAGAAATTTTCTGATTCTGTTTTTTTTTTCAGACTTAAAATAAATTGATTTTGAGTTTATCCGAAATTAAAATATCATGATTTTAAATTTGCAAAAGTTATCAATTTAAATCGTTATATCTTAATTTTAAGTAAATTAAAACATAAATATGAATTGTTTGATGAATTTTTCTAGATTTTTACTACATATACAAGTACAACTAGTGTGAAATGGGATTTATAGGATTTAAGAAAACTTAGCAAGACTAATAAATAAAAGCCAGCTTTCAATCGTGGCCGTCCATCTAGAATACGTGGCGCTCGATTAAACTAATGTGAAATGGGATCCAGTTCCTAATCATCTTTACTTGACTAGTTCAGTTCAACTAGTTACTGATTAACAGTTACTGCAATAATTAATTATTATATTATTAAATTATTACAGTTTTACCGATATACCCCCACCCCACGTACCTCCTCTTTTATACACCCACGACGGAAAACGCGGACCAGTTGCGACTCGCGAGTTAATATATTCTCTCCTCCACTAACTAACCCTGCCGCAAATTACCAAAACACCCTCGTCTCCCTTCCCCAGTGGACCCCACATTCTCCGTGTTGATTTTTACTTTTCTTTATTCTTTATTTCTTCTTTGGGTTCTGTTTCTGTCCATGACTCTATAAATCAATAAAGCAATTAATAATTCAGACCGTGTAGTTCAAGAAAAACAAATAATAAAATAAAAGAGCACAGTTCCTACTTCTTCTTACAATACACCAATATATATAACCACCACGAACAACTCTGTTTCCTCTGTACCAAATACCCAATCCCACACAGAAGAAAGATATATATTATACATCGATATATATTTCCTGAGGAAGCTGAGAAAATGTTGGGAAAGAAAGGATGGGTGTTCTTCAGGAAGCTAAAGAAGGAAGCGACGCGGTCGTCTTCCTCGCCGTCAACTTCGCCGTCAGGCCCATCGCCGTCAACGTCACAGAGGTGGAAGCACTTCGGGTCGGCGTTCAAGTGGCGGAGGGTGAACCTCCACGTGTCGTTCTTGGACGACGTGCTGTTCAAGGTCGTTTCGGTGTGCGAAGCTGTCGTTTTGGTCCTCACTCTGGCCTTCTTCTACCTCTTCTGCGGATGCCATTTCTGATCAAGCTTGGGTTTCCTTGTCGTTTCTCTGATACGTATTATCGTGATTATGGATTTCGAGGCTTCTGACCAAGATCAAGAACAGAAAGATTTATCAGAATTCAGATCATGTACATGTACAATCCTAATTCCTAAACGAATCATAATGCAAAATCTAGGTTTTTTTTTTCTCTTCTTTCTTACGTTATTGAATATTGAAACCGCGTCCGTGAAGAGAGAGTCTTGTATCTATATATATATATATATATTTATACATGTATTTCACTCAAGCAACATGGTGGAGTGTGTATATATATCTAGATTGTAATTTCCTTTCATCTACGAGTTTGGACTATATGTAGATGCTAATACTATGCCTTAGTTTCGCTGTATTAAAAGATACTTTATTGAAATCTTAATTTACAAGTGATCTTAATTCTTATGTATAATGTCTTTTGATTATTTTAAAAACACAATCTGTATATCGAAATGCTAAGCGACTACGCAAGATCAATCACGAGGGGCATAACCGACCAGAAAATTTTTGGCGGCACAAGCATCTTGCGCCGCTAGAGAGGCTGGTGGGATATGCACTTCCGTCATTTTGTGACAGGCAAACCTGGTAGCGGTGACCGAGTTTCGTCCATACAATCTCTTGAGCATGACTGCGTGCAGACCCGGCTCAATAATTTACGGGAGCAAAAATAAAAACGAAATATCATGCTTGTTTAAAACTTTAAATTATTATGAAGCTTTTTGTTAAGATATAATAAAAATATAAAACTTTATTTCGAGAGTTTGTATTATGGTGGAGTTTTTGACGACGGCTCAAATGTTCTGTGAACAGGGACCGGCTGTGACTATACGTAACACATTGCATCAGCCGTAACATTTACAAGCATTATTTTTTGTTGATTAAACACAACACTCGTATCTGTTTTACTTTTTTTATTATTATTATTATTACGATATCTTTTGACATTTTTTCATTAAAAAAAAAACTATATAAAATTTACCTTGTTACAGTGAGGCCGTGAACTTGTTTTCCTTTTTACCATCTCTAATACCATATTATATTGAACTCTATAATTACTAGCTAGTTAGCTACACGTTAATAATATTTGTTTTCCAAGTGGAAATCATCTTAATGCAAGTTACAACCAAGCTCACATTTATAGATTTATTTTTAATTTTAAATTATTGTTTCCTCAATAAATTAAGTTATATGGTTGTCAATTCGTAGCAAATTCACGCTGTTTAATTAATTTATTTATTTGGCAAAATTTCAAAGTAGATTTTAATGGACACTACCATCACCATATACCCATTATTATTGATGATAAATAGGCAAATGAATTGAGCGAGTTTAGTTATATACCATCCACGTATAGAGGGGTTTTAATATTTTCTCATAAATACCCTAACTAATATCAACCAACTATGATCACTCTCAAACAATACCTTTATTGATATTTATATTCAATTATTAATATTTACACTTTGATGAGCTCGTTCTAATTGATGGCTTTATTCACCGAGTTGTCATGGTAAGTGGTAGATCTTATGCTATCATTTTACCTTTTGCCTAGGTGTACTCATATCGATCAAAAATAAAAACAACATATTTGAAGATATTAGGTTCGACTTTTACCAAAACTATATGTCGTTTACTTCGAGTAAATTCTACATTTCAACTAAAAAATGATGGTCATGTCACATGTGTTTAATTTGCATTTTGAAAAAAAAAGAGGATAAAGTACGATAATAATTTCTCAATGTTGTATTTACTTAAATTACAAAGAAATATATAAGCTTTCTCACGGAAATGACTTTCTTTCATGTTCATTTATAGAATGTTCCATTAATTTTAAACAAAATACAATACATACAAGTCTTGATCTGAAATTACACGTCACGGGTCTTGCTCATCTAAAACAAGTTTTGGTCAAAGTCAAATCCACCTAATGATGTCTGATACTCTGATATACAATAAAAAAATTTGGATTCTAGTTTCTATTTATTTTATTTTATTTTTATAAATTAGAGCTTGTAATAACCTTCTAAGAAACAGAGCACACCATAAAGAAGGTACGTCAACATTGAAAAGAGTTTGAATTGGTTTTGGATAAACAGGTACATTAGCCACACTTTTTGAATCTTTTCGACTAACATTCAAGCAAATAGCTGTATATGACTTTGCCCCTCACGTTCCATATGTTGACTATTCGAAAGTTGACCAATTTATATTTTCTATCGTACGTTCTGGTTGAGATTGTTAGTGCTAATATTGCAAATAAAAAAATTACTTGAAATCGTCTTTAAAAATGGGAATCTCTCTAACCCTTAAAATTTATTGTATGAGTAATAAACGATCAATATGTGTATATTAAAACTGTATCTATTTTAGCTGTCGTTTATGTTTGCCAGTGACTCGCATAAGCTAAGTAAATATGTATTTTGGTCTTTTCCCCCTTGGTTTTAGAAATAAAATTTAAATAAAATAAAATCAATAGGTCTATGCGTTAGCAATAAAATCAGATTCTTCTCAATTTATTTGCAGTGTTAGCAATATTAATGCGTCAAATCTCTCATAAATATTTTACATCATGCCCACAAAATTAGCTTTCATTTGTAATAGTACTGAAGGAAGGAAAACGACTCCAAGCTAGAAAGTCCCACATCGAGAAGAGACGAAGGCCAGACAGCATAAAACGCTTATAAAAAGGAATCTGAATTTCTATCAAAATCATACCTTTCTCGGCCTTTTGGCTAAGATCAAGTGTAGTATCTGTTCTTATCAGTTTAATATCTGATATGTGGGCCATCGGCCCACACGATATTAAATTCATTTTTATAGGGGGAGGGCCCACTACAGTAGCTTGCTGCTGGGGTCCTCGAGCGTCGCCCATGCGTTGCACTACTGCACGGGCCTGGCGCACCCCTCCGAACTCAATTAAACTTTTATAAGATTTTTAATATCATAATCATTAATGACCTAGCTATTTAATCGCAAAATTTGCATTTTTCTAAAATATCCATATTTTTGGTGTTACTAGCTAATTCGCAAAATTTGCATTTTACAATGTACAAATTTTTTTCTAGTTTCTTATGCCTGGATTTTTTAATATCAAAATGAAGAAAAATATATTAGATAGTTAGGGTCATTTTTTCATTTTAATACTCTTACTGTTTCATTTAACTATTTACTTAAAGGTTGAATATTTTTGTCGCGCTTTTATCTCTTTTCAATTATCGTATTCGGATTAAACAAATTAATTACGGGAGTAGCACATTTTTTTAGCATTTTGATTGTTGTACATTCTATCAAATTTTGGTTACTTTTAATGTCGTTTCTAAAAATGTGTTCACTTTCTTTCTTGTACGGGAGTAGCACGTTTTTTTTAGCACTTTTATTGTTGTACATTCTATCAAAAATGTGTTCACTTTCTAAAAATACCAAAAACAAATGCATCCATCGAAGAACTCCATAGTCTCATCGCTAGATTTTGGTGGGGCGGGTCGGAAGACAAGCGAAAAATTCATTGGAAACGGTGGGAGCTCATCGCAAAATCGAAGGTCGATGGGGGCCTCGATTTCAAAGACCTTAGTGATTTTAACCGCGCCATCATCGGGAGGTTAACGTGGCGAATCCTCCAAAACCCCGATTGCTTGATGGCTCGTGTGCTCAAAGCCAAGTACTTCCTGTTTGCATTGGTTCTCGACTTCTAACGTAAGCCCCATTTCTCTTTCTTTTACAAGAGTCTTTGTTGGGGACGCGATTTGATTCGACGTGGAGTTAGATGGCAAGTAGGGAACGGGAACATAAGGACCTTTTCTCAGCCTTGAATCCCGAGAGCCGGGAACTTTGGAGTGACAACCGGTGAACCCGATGATGAGTACCCTTGGAGAGTGGCCGACTTTATCAAAGGATGGAAAATGGGACCAAGACTTGGTTCGGAACATGATGAACCTCTTTCATGCCGAAGCGGTTGTGAGAGTTCCCTTGAGCCGTGAAGACACCTCGGACCGGCTTGTGTGGCATTTTGAGGAGAACGGAAATTACACGGTTCGGTCGGGCTACCGGCTCTCAAGATCCGACTTGCCGCGATGGACCATCGTGCTCGGACTCCCACGAACCACGATGGTGGAATACTTTGTGGGGACTACAAATCCCTCCCAAAGTCAAACACTGTGGCGGGTGTGGTTTGACGCTTTACCGACTTTTGGCGCTCTCCGCGGGAGAGGGATCGATTGCTTACCGTTTTGTAAGTTTTGCGGAGCACTCCCGGAGGATAGCCTCCATGCAATTTGGGGTTGTGATAGAGCACAAGCGATTAGGAAAAGCTCGATTTTGTCCCGTTGGTCCGAGAAAACGGGAAGGATGTCGATTAAAGAGTTATGCCTTCGAGCACTGGAAACACTTTCCGTGGGAAACTTGGAGTTTTTTTGCAGGTTAGTGTAGGCGTCGTGGACGGACCGGAACCTCAAACTCTTCGAGATTTACTCAAGGAGACCGGAGATTTGGATTGAAGAGACGGCGGGATGGTTCGCAAGCTTCAAGAAAGCGACAAAAACCGCGGGCTCATCGGGAATCGGTGACATAGTGGCGAGGCAATCCTCTTGGAAGGGGTTGGAGAATGGGGGGCTAACGCTCAATGTTTATGCGGCATGGACGGAAGAGCTCGGCCAAGCGGCGGTGGGCGGAATGGTGAGAAACCCTCATGGTGAGGTTCTTGGGGTCGGTCGTGCGGTTAGGTGTGGTGGACTCGGTGTTAACGGCGGAATGTGCGGCGATACTCCACGGCCTCCAATTCGCCTTTGACCGGGGTTGGCAAGTATCG
The DNA here is from genome assembly GCA_954871525.1 of Parietaria judaica. Classification (NCBI taxonomy): domain Eukaryota; kingdom Viridiplantae; phylum Streptophyta; class Magnoliopsida; order Rosales; family Urticaceae; genus Parietaria; species Parietaria judaica. The sequence continues at coordinate 3,056,671 of OX940863.1, forward strand.
ATGGTGGAATCCGATTGTATCTGGGCTATTCATCTAATCAATGGGAAAACTTTCAATAGCTTGCAAGGACCCATTATTCGGAGCATCGAAGACTTGCTAAAGAAAGTCGCATTGATCGGGAAGCTTCGGTGGAACCCTAGACTTTGTTACGAAGTAGCCAATGTGTTAGCTAAATCTCGTGTCCCCGAGGGGACGTCGGACTTTTGGTCTTGTACTTGCCCGGGGGATTTAATGCCCTATTGTTAAGGAAGTTCATTTTTCCCAAAAAAGACAAATATCAGAGTGAATACATATATAGACAAACCTCCCTTATCTCTTGTCTGTCTGTAGAAAAAGAGAGAAGCAAAATGGAAGCCACGATGTACGCAATGAGCACTTCACCATCTTCATACTCCTTCCTCAAATCCAATCCCAACCCTCTTCCGAGCCATTCTCGATCTTCCTCCACGCAGTGTCTGCCTCTCAGAAGAAGAAGATCTTCTTCCCTTATCGCCAAGGCGGCTCTATCCATCTCCAAAGAGCTCGTCTTGAGAGACTTCCATCACCGTAAAGCTCTCAAGGTAACACACACACACCTAATCTTCTCTCTTGAAATCTCAGGCGACTGCAGTATGTCTTTAACAGAGCTCTGCTTCTGTAGATTATCTCAGGCCTGCAGAATTTTGACAAGGAAAATGTGGCCTCGGTTGTCACTGCTGCAGATAAGGTTTGTTCTCATAAATATAAATATAGATAGATATAGTGAATATTATGTAATGGTGTCTCTGAATTCTGCAGGGTGGAGCAACTCATGTGGATATAGCTGCTGACCCGGAATTGGTGAAGCTTGCAATCAGCTTAACTCGTCTTCCGGTAAAGTTTATGGACGGGTAACGGATTTACCAACGGGTTTTTTCATAAGGTTTAATCTTTGATATCATGGTATTCAAAGTTTTTGTTTTGTATTTAAGGCATATTTAGTATTAACGATTTTCTTTGGAAAATTATCGGTGAACATTTGGCTTCTTATAAAACTTGTTAAGGATTCATCGGGTTTTCTGAATTATTGTCGGTTTTTGGTAAACGAGCGGTAAACCCTCAGTGGGTTTTTTCGGGTTATTGTCGGTTAACCCACCGAGCTTTTGAATTAATGTTTTAGTCCTTAAGATATCCAAAATGAAAAAGAAAACATCGAAGAATTATTCAGTAAAATAAGTATCATAATAGTTTGGCGTAGTTTCTCTCTATATTTAAGGATTATCAAAGTAGAGAAATGAGTTTCTATCGATTCTTGGCCCGTGACAAGATTTATAAATCGGGATCATAACTTATTGTTTCTTCAGATCAAAGGTGATAATAGACTTAACATGTTCGTATAAATATGAAGTGAAGTTATTTTCTGAAGGTAAGGATCAATACAAACTGATTTTGAATTGAACTAATATGCATTCTCTCGCCAGGTTTGTGTCTCTTCTGTTGATCCAACTGTGTTCCTGGCCGCCGTCGAAGCCGGAGCAGCGATGGTTCGGAAATTTTCTTAAGAAAAAATCACATTTTCAAAATGTGTTCAATTTTCTAAGTGGGTTAATCTGTGTAGGTTGAGATTGGGAATTATGACTCATTTTATGAGAAGGGTGTGATCTTCTCTCCAGAACAGGTACAAATTAGCAAGGACACTTCTCTAATTCTTTAGTTTTATTTTTATTTATTTATTTAATTTGAATTATCGCAGATATTGAATCTAACAAAGGAGACAAAGAGGATCCTGCCGTCGATCAGCTTATCAGTTACCGTGCCTCACACTCTAAGCCTCCCCGAACAGGTAACATTTCTCTGATGGCATTTTGAACTCGTCTCTGTTACGGTTTCACTCGACTTATACTACCGTGTTTGATTGGAAAACAGGTGAAGCTCGCTGAATTGCTGGAGCTGGAAGGCGTCGACATCATCCAAACGGAAGGCGGAAAGTGCTCCAACCCGTCACAATCTGGGGTTCTTGGTCTTATTGAGAAGGTTTTTATACTTCTTCAACTATGGATGGACACTTTTATATTACACTTTCACACTCTCAGTTTACATGAATCAGGAAATGATTTCACATTGCCAAATTGGAATTTTTTTATCTTTCTATTTATTAAAGGAAATTAAACTCTAGACCTATAGTTATCGATTACCGGTAACTGGTACCAACTTAAAAACTAGTATTTTTCTCCAAAAAAATTTGGTAATCTGATATTTCCTGGTCCAATTCTAGAACAAGGACCATAGCTTTTTACAAACCAAGGCCGGAAAATTACCGGTCCTGTTTTTAAACTAGCATTTTACTCGTCCCTGGTTCCCTGCAAAATATACTGGTTTTCCGGTCTTGGTTATCGGTTCTTGGAAGTATCAATATCTACAAAACCAGTACCGGTTTTTCTAATCCTGCAAACCGGTATGTAAGAGCTCAAAATACCATTTGTTGGTCCTAGTTTCGCCCTAATTTAGACTTGGAAAAAGGTCAAAATATTCAAACTTTTTAAATAATCTTCAGCAATTATTTTTTTTTGTTTAAATTTTTTCAGGCAAGCCCAACACTAGCTGCAGCATATTCCATCTCCCGAGCCGTGAAGATTCCGGTTATGTGTTCATCAGGACTAAGCGCTGTGACAACTCCGATGGCTATTGCTGCCGGAGCCTCCGGAGTTGTACGTTACTTTTCACCAATAACCATTTCTGTTCTTGATCTGTACGTGTTGCTTAGACTTGTCTTTTTTTTGTTCAAACACAGGGTGTCGGATCGGCCATCAACAAGCTCAACGACCTCGTTGCGATGATCGCAGCAGTCCGAAGCATTTCAGATTCTTTAGCGTCATCTGGGACATACCAACCGATCAAAGAGCAGAGTCTGAGGCTTTAAAATCTTCGTTCGGCGACAAGGATTTTAAAGTTTTTTTGTGAGAATGAGGAAATATTTATGAAAATGTGTACGTATACAACTAGTTTATGAAATTTTGTGCTCTAGATGATTTCGAAACACTCTTTAAATCAATATTGCCATTACCAATTGAATTGCTAGCTTGTACATTATACACATTAAGTAGCTACAGCCTACAGAATAATGATACAGAGAAGCTTAAAAATGTTTACAATTTCTACATGAATATAATTCAAGCCTTCTTCGTCAGTTCATCGAACTCCGAATCATCCTCAGTTCCTTCATCTTCATCTTCTCCACTTTCCTGCAATATATATACGCAATGGCGAAGATCCATTCAGCTGGACATTTCAAACTAGTACGAAATAAGATTAAAAATTTACATGATGGATTTAACTGTCGTGTAAACGCATGTTGGTATAGCTTCCACGACATTTTAGGCATAACTGTTGTATAAAGTTAGTTTACACGATGGTTTTGGTAACGGTCGTGCAATCTAGTATTTGTATTAGTGTAAAGGCTATATAGTTACCAAAAAGTACCTTTCTTTTGAGGTATTCTGCCATGGCTTCATCAAACTCCGCTCTCTTCCCGGTAGCTATATCGTAATATTGAACCTTATCCTGCAAAAACATCCAAATAAATCTTTAAATTCACACTTCATAACATATGAAGAAAAAAAAAATGTCGCACAGACCTCGTAAGTCATCGTCTTCCACTTTTCTCCACACGCCTTTCCGACCTGAACGAGCAAGGAACTTAAAGACAGAACCTATCTAAGTGAAGGCGAACCGGACAAGAATGCTTACATGTCTCATGGATTTAACTTCTGGATTTCGCTCTTGAAATTCTTTTCGGAAATCTTCCCTTGAATGTCATAAGAAAACCAGTCATGGAGAGTCTAACAAAAGTACATGGACTGTGACATCTTCCATTTTTAAGAAATTATCAAGAGCTCCACCAAGTAGTTTGTCACTTGGTTGTATAAAAAAATGTAACACAAACAAATTCTTAGCATAATAACCAACACTTTAAGAGTTGCAACTGTGACCAATTGAACCAGCAACAAACTAAAAACAACCCGCAGTAAACTAAATCCTAGAACACCGGGGTTTATCGAGGTTTAGGCCAAAACCAAAAGCGATAGCTCCTCATGTACTCTTTGTTGTCGCTCTCATTGATCATACAGCAAAAATCCCGATTCAAGAACAGAGACAGAACACCAGGATTTATCGAGGTTTAGGCCAAAAGCGATTGCTCCCCCCGTTCTCGTTATTGTCGAAGATTACAATCTCTTTACTGATTTTTACAGTTGATCAAACACGATCCAAAATTTCTTGCCTTACAGGCAAGAACTCATCTTGCCATGTAATCATGACTCGATCAACATTAGCTAATCAGCCCAACCAGAGTTGACAAATCACAGATAAGCTTAGCTAACTACAAATTTGCAAAGTTGTTGTACTAACTCTAAACTAGAATTGAATCAGAATATCACAGCAAACTCATTTTCAACACAAACACCTTGCATTCCTAACCAACTATGAAGTCAACAAAACCCAGAAATGGATAGAAAAAAATGGTCAAAAATAGCTTACAGGAAGTAAAAGAAAGCAGTCGGTGGCTTCTTGGGCTTATTGGCATCAACTTTCTTCTTCTGAGTCTTCTTCGGCTTCGCCTTTGACTTCTTCGCGGATTTTCCTTCTGTTTCCTCTTCGCAGACCCTTTTCGTGGACGCGGTTTTTCTCGCCCTCAAAACCATTCTCCTACAATGGCAGTTCGAGATTATACCATTAATGACTGTTTCGATCCAGGAGCCAACCGGAGAATGTGAATTCAAGAAAAGAGAAGAGAGGAGAGAGGAGATTACTGAGTCGGAGGCGTTGGAGTGGGCTCGGAAGAGAGAGGAGTTTTGGGTTTCTTCGCCATGGTTGTACCTCGCCGTCTTCGAGCCCTAGAGGGAGCTCAGCAAAAGTGACTGGTTTCTTCGCCACGCGAAAACGACGACTTTCTCTATGCAATTTTGAAAATTAATATTTTAATGGTAAACTGCGGCTAATGTACCCAATGTTAATTCTGTTAGATTTTTTTCCAATTTTTCGTCCATTCCCTGTTAAGCTCGCCACCTCAGCTCCACGTTAGCACCTGTTATTTTTCACGCATACTTTGGAGAAAAATAAATGATAAATATATCATTAAATTCGAGGGCTTAGATTGAATAAGCATTTTAAATCGATGGCTGAGGTGGCGAGCTTAGCAGGGAATGGACGGAAAATTGGAAAAAATCTATTAGAATAAACATTGGGTACATTAGCCGTCGAAATAAAACATTGAGTACATAATCCGCAATAAATCAAACATCGGGTACATTAACCGTAGTTTACCCATATTTTAATAATAAAAATGTTCTATTTATTCATCAACTAACATTTGTTTAATTTTTTTTTTACCATATAGTAATATAGTATGTTATATACACACAATCTAACAAAATATAGCAAATTAAGTCCACCAGGAATTTTATTTGGTTGGAGTCTCTTCTGCCAAGTTTTAAACCGTTACTTTTGAATGATTCATATTGTAATTAAGGAGTCCCGACATTTATTCGGGACACTCGTTTGGCTGTTGTCAATGGTAATGTGATGCAGAGTACTCTTCCATCCCGAGCCGCACCCGTATGGGAGATTCTAAAGTACAATAAGACTCGTTTTTCTTTAAAGAAAAAAAAAATGTATTCTCTTAAAAAAAAAAAAACATTTTACTAGTTATAATATTGAAATTAAGTATTTTACATGCACTAAATTAACCCTTTTTAATTTCAATATTATTTACACTTTAACAAATATTGGAATTGTAACGATGAAAATACTTTATATTTAATTTTGTTAGTAAAAAAAATACTAACATCGAATATGTATGTTAGTAGAAACTAATAGAATCATGTAAACCAAAGCATTAAGTGATTAATCTTCGATAACAACGAAATTAAAAATATTATGCCGCAAATATTTATTTTAAAAATAATTGAATCCAACTATCCAACAAAGTATACTTAGAGTAAGACTTTTTCAATTTGCAAAAAAACTCAAATGCATTGTTTAACTCGTCACATTAATTTATTAAGTTTGGATTAATAAACAAAACAAATTGTACGACGGAATTATCAAGTATCAACCAAGTACGACGGCGTTTAGCGCATCGGGTGACGTGGCGGAGACACGTCATTCAGGTGTGGGCCCACCACGGAGGCTACAAACTCACTCAGTTCTGTCTCAGTGTTGGAATAAATAGATAGAAAAAACTCGCATTCTCTCATTTCGCTTCGTTCTCGCTTCATAGATATCATCGACTTTCTCTCTCATCCGAAATCCGCCATGCAAGCCGTTCAAGCTCCCACGCTCCGGGCCTCGCCGCTCGACCCTCTCCGGAGCCGCCGAGCCTCGCGCTTCCCCAATGCGGCGGCGCCGACGACGACGCGGCGAGTCTCGTTCGTCCGAGCCGCCGCGACGGTCTCGGCGCCGAAGCGCGAGAAGGACCCGAAGAAGCGCGTGGTGATCACGGGGATGGGCCTGGTCTCCGTCTTCGGCAACGACGTCGACGCCTACTACGAGAAGCTCCTCTCGGGCGAGAGCGGGATCACGCCGATCGATCGCTTCGACGCCTCGAAGTTTCCGACGAGGTTCGGGGGCCAGATCCGGGGGTTCTCCTCCGAGGGATTCATCGACGGGAAGAACGACCGTCGCCTCGACGATTGCCTCCGGTACTGCATTGTTGCCGGCAAGAAGGCTCTCGTCGACGCCGATCTCGGCGGTGATAAGCTCTCCAAGGTTAGATTTTATTGGATTGTTGGAAATTTGTTGCCGTATGGATGTTGAATCGAGGGTTGAGCTTTGGAATTCATGGATCTAGATAGTTTGGAGTTCGGTAACTCTGTGAAATGGCATGCATTTTTGGATTTCGATTGTTTGTTGAGTGGCATGTATAAGGAGTGGTTAGTTAGGTTGCTATATGCGCATGAGAGAAATTGAACTCTTTATCTTCCTTGAGTAAGTTTGCTCAAACATTGCTGAGCTATCTGCGAGCTGGTACGAGCTAATTATCTTGGTTTGTGGTGTTTGTTATTGATGCGATTTTGAATTTCTGGCTTTTGCTCGTGACAATGCAGTGGTTTTCCTGGGATTCCCTTGTGAATTGCAGTTGGGGCTTTAAAAATAGTAGGTGTTTTAACTGGATGATCATTGAGTGCGAATGTTCTGAGTTTTAGGTTAATGTATAGGTCTTTAAATTATGGAATTTAGTGTAACTACAAGTAATCTAGATATCGGTTTCTCTGGGTTTTCTGTTTTACAGATCGACAAGGAGCGAGCTGGTGTGCTTGTTGGGACAGGTATGGGGGGTCTCACCGTTTTCTCCGATGGTGTTCAGGCTCTTATAGAAAAGGGTCACAGAAAAATTACTCCCTTTTTCATCCCTTACGCTATTACCAACATGGGATCTGCATTGCTCGGGATTGATCTCGGCTTCATGGGTCCCAACTATTCCATTTCCACTGCTTGTGCCACTTCAAACTACTGCTTCTACGCCGCTGCAAACCACATTCGCCGGGGCGAGGCTGACATGATGCTCGCCGGTGGAACCGAAGCTGCCATCATACCAATTGGGCTTGGAGGTTTCGTTGCTTGCAGAGCCCTTTCTCAGAGAAACGATGACCCCAAAACTGCTTCCAGGCCATGGGACAAGGACCGTGATGGCTTTGTCATGGGCGAGGGCGCCGGAGTTTTGGTAAGACTTCGTCATCGTATAATTGCAATATTCCGTGTATTCAAACTGCGAATGTGTTTCCGGGATTTATCATTTTCACGTGACAGGTGATGGAGAGCTTGGAACATGCAATGAAGCGAGGAGCGCCTATACTTGCAGAGTACCTGGGAGGTGCTGTGAACTGTGATGCTTATCATATGACTGACCCGAGAGCCGACGGTCTCGGCGTCTCTACATGTATAATGAGTAGTCTTGAAGATGCTGGTGTGTCTCCAGAGGAGGTATCACTATTCTCTAACCATTTTTCTTTCCCTTATATCTAATCAAACTGTATGTATAATATATCTTTAAATGCCTATTTCACTTGAAGTTTTTGTTTACTATCTGCTTTTATATGTTTTAGGTGCAATTTTTCTCTAATTGGTATTTCTAAACTTATCATGAATTCACTGTTATTTGCGGTTCCTAGACATTATTTCCAGCATTTAGTTAAGTTACTTCCTCCATCTAGTTACGGTTTCTTACAACACTTTTCCTCTGAAGCACGAGATAGAACAAACAAAAATCGGAAGTAGTCTTAAGGTCCTTGAAGTTGAACTTAGATGCCGGGACTTTCTCAGGGTTATGTGAATCCATCTTCAATATCATTCTTTTCCGGTTCCTTATTTATATAACTTATCCTCAACATTCTCAGGTTAACTACATCAACGCACATGCCACATCGACTCTTGCCGGCGACCTGGCAGAGATCAATGCCATTAAGAAGGTCTTCAAGAACACTTCCGGGATCAAGATCAACGCAACCAAGGCACTATCTCTCATTCTTTAATCACCGTTGTACTGCATATGATCATGTATTTTGATACGTGCTGACGAACATGTTTTTTCTTCACTGTGTGCCAGTCTATGATCGGCCACTGCCTCGGCGCCGCTGGAGGCTTGGAAGCCATTGCCACCGTGAAAGCCCTCAACACCGGCTGGTTGCATCCCAGCATTAACCAATTCGTAAGTCCCGCATAATTATATACCATATTTATATGATCAAAATATTTTGTATTGAAAATATATAATAAGTGCAGAACCCCGAGCCCGCCGTTGATTTCGACACTGTCGCAAATGTTAAGCAGCAGCACGAGGTCAATGTTGGTATGTCACTAACCCTTGATAATTTTCGAAGACGATCGTCAAATTTTGGTCTATTTCGTATTAAAGTTTATTCCGAATCTCATTTCAATTAAATTTGCAGCCATTTCGAATTCTTTCGGGTTCGGTGGGCACAACTCGGTGGTCGCCTTCTCTGCGTTCAAGCCTTGATGAGTTTCCAGTTTGGTGGCAATTTTTGTAGATGAACCTTGGTTTTAGATGATATTGATGAGATATTTCAATTTGTTAAAACATTTCATGAGTGTATGGAGTCTTTATCATCGGCCAATTTGTCGCAGTTTTAATGGCTTTAGTTTAATGACTCGGTTTGCTGTACGACGTCGTTGTTTTCTTACTCAGTCAAAAGAAATAACATGTTAGTGGTGAAATTGAAGAGCAAACAAAGTACAAAATAAGCGGTGTGCAATATATATATATTATATATTAACGATGTCTTAACTTTCTTAATCATTTCCCTCAAAAAAAAAAAAAAAAAAACCTTTCTTAATCATTTCCTAAACAGTAACAGTTTTGGCAAAAATAAATAAAAAATAGTCCAAATTAGAATTCTAAGATTATATTTTGTGTGCATTTTGGTCCATTTTTTTTATTTCTTTGAAAAAATAAAAATTTCATTAGTTAAGGGTTAAAATGTCATTTTCATAATTTAAATGATTATTTATATTTAATAGAAATTATACGAAATGCTCATTTTGTGTCAAGTTTTTTTAAAAAATGACAGTTTATTATATATATATATATATATATAACTGTTTTAAAATAGTCATAATAATAAAAGTGGGCTGGGCCTATGGGCTTGTAAATGAGATAAGAATGGGCCGGACTAAATTATAGTCCTTCCTTACTTCTCGTCACTAACAGGAGTGGAAACCAGTTCCACGTGTCAAGTGGACATTGGTTATGAACTCCCGCCAAAACGATGCTACTCCTCGGATTTTCGCGCCAAAATCCCAGACTTTCTAGGGCCCGGCAACAAGTGGGTCTCTCTCCGCCGAAGCAGTAGACATCTCTCTCTCTCTCTCTCTCTCTCTCTCTCTCTCTCTCTCTCTCTGAACCAGAGCAGCTAAGAAATGGATATCAGCGAAGAGGTTAGGGCGGCTCACAAGCGCGAGCTCATGGAGTTCCTCGAAGATGGCGTATGCGTTTTCTCGTCTCTTCTATTTCTCTCTTTTTTTCATTTTGCTCGGGATTTTTATATTTTGTGCGGAAATTGTTTCTTGCAGATATACATGGACGAAATCAAGGCTATGATTAACCACAAGCGTCACCGTCTCATCATCAACATCTCCGATCTCCATGCTTTCCGTGGCTTCGGTCTCAGGTTTGAGTCTCTCTATCTCATTCTCTTTTCGGAATCCTATTTTCGAGAGCTTCGCTTGATTTTAGGTTCTAAATTAAAACATCCAATTTCTTAATTGCCATCTTTTCAAACTCGCAGGATTCTTAGGAATCCAAGTGAGTACATGCAAGCGTTTTACGACGCGGCCACTGAAGTTGCGAACAAGATTGACGGGAAGTACTTGAAGATCGGGGAGCAAGTACATGTGGGCTTTGAAGGGCCTTTTGGTTCTCGGCGCGTCACACCCAGGGATCTACTGTCTGAGTTCATAGGCTCCATGGTCTGTGTTGAGGGCATTATCACCAAATGTACTTCTCGTACCTCTGAGCCTTTTGTTCATGTGTTCCTTGTTTAATCGAAAATATTTATGTTTTCCATTTTTATCATTGCTTAAGAACTTCTAATTGTCGAAGATTTTTCCAGTTCAATTAAATTATGAGACTTTCGAAGTTTTAATGGGTATGTTTTAATCTGGGTATGTTTTAATCTTTTGTCTCCGAGGGTTCTTGCAGGCTCTCTTGTAAGACCGAAGGTCGTCAAAAGTGTTCACTTTTGTCCGACAACGGGAAATTTCACAACTCGGGAGTACCGAGACATTAGTTCAAATATGGGGTTGCCCACCGGAACTGTTTATCCAACGAGGGTAATTTTAAGCTCCATTTTCTTTGTTCCTTCACTATACTTCAAGAGTTATTTTTTCTGAAAAAATGTAACTTGCTTAGGATGATAATGGCAACTTATTGGTGACCGAGTTTGGAATGTGCAAATACAAAGATCACCAGACATTGTCAATGCAAGAAGTACCGGAAAATTCTGCTCCTGGTCAGCTTCCACGAACGGTAGATGTCATTGTTGAAGATGACATGGTTGATGCATGCAAACCAGGAGATCGGGTGGCTATCGTAGGGATCTACAAAGCTTTTCCTGGTAAGAGCAAGGGCAGCGTAAATGGAGTTTTCAGGTATTTCTCAACCATATTTTTTTTAGCGTTAGACTTAAGTATTCTCTGGTGCTTATTACTCTGTAACATACTATTCTTGTTCAAGTTCTTATTAGCGATTGCGATTGTGCTGCACAGAACGGTTATCATTGCCAACAATGTTTCTCTGCTCAACAAAGAAGCGAATGCACCCATCTATAGTCCTGAAGACTTGAAAACCATTAAGAAAATTGCCGAGAGAGATGACACGTTTGAGCTGCTCGGTAATTCACTGGCACCATCGATTTATGGCCATTCATGGATCAAGAAAGCAGTCATACTTCTGATGCTTGGTGGAGTAGAGAAGAACTTGAAGAACGGAACCCACTTGCGAGGGTGAGTTGTACTCTGTAAACACCAGAATTATGTTTGCATTAACGGGGAAGTCTCTCATGTAATTGTATGTCTTGTTCATTTTTTAGGGACATCAATATGATGATGGTCGGTGACCCTTCTGTCGCTAAGTCTCAACTTCTGCGAGCAATTATGAATATTGCTCCACTGGCGATATCAACCACCGGTCGTGGTTCTTCTGGTGTTGGTCTGACAGCTGCTGTTACTCAAGATCAAGAAACAGGCAATCTCCTGACTAGACTTTTGCAGTTGGTTTTATATAGTATTGATTTCTTGATGATTAATAATATTAATATCTATATCAACAGGAGAGAGAAGGCTTGAAGCTGGTGCAATGGTTCTCGCTGATCGTGGAGTTGTCTGCATCGATGAGTTTGACAAGATGAACGACCAAGATCGTGTTGCTATTCACGAGGTGATGGAACAGCAGACTGTAACTATCGCTAAAGCTGGAATCCATGCTTCTCTCAATGCTCGATGCAGTGTGGTGGCTGCTGCTAACCCTATTTACGGAACTGTGAGTGACATTATATATTTAGATATATTATACATTTTACTAGTAATACATGATCTAGAACAGCATCTGACACTTGCGAGAAAGAAAAGTATTTGAAATTTACTTTTTTATCAAGTGATCTTTTCAAGATTTCCTTTGATTTGTACTAGTTTTCTCTCTTCAGTAGTGCGTAAGGGTTCAAAGAGATATGGTATCTGGATGATAATGTTGAAATTACACTATTTTGTTTTGTTTGTTTTTTTTACTTATTTGGTGTATGCTAATGTGCAGTATGATCGGTCATTGACTCCAACGAAAAATATCGGACTTCCGGACTCCTTACTTTCTCGGTTTGACTTGCTGTTTATTGTATTGGATCAAATGGATGCTGATATTGACCGTCACATCTCGGAGCACGTCTTGCGTATGCATCGTTTCCGCTCTGTACACGATGGAGGTAATTTTAAATTTAACTATATTTCATCGTTTTAAATTAGGGACTGTAGCTTTTTTTCCCAAACTTAATCACCATGAAAATGCAGGTGAAGCAACCCTCGATGGGAACTCAAGAAATGGGAGAGAAGAGGAAGCTGAGAACGATACGTCCGTGTTTGTGAAGTATAACCGAATGCTTCATGGAAAGAAGGTCGATAGAGGGAGAAAGAGAGATACACTCACCATTAAGTTTCTTAAGAAGTATATTCATTATGCGAAGCATAGGATTCAGCCTGACCTCACTGATGAGGTACCTTATTGCTCTTTCATTTGTATGATAAACAAAGTATTAGTTCATTTTTCGCTAGCGTTCAATATGGCTTGCTTTTTTTCTTCTTATTGTAATTTGACTTCAATTCCAGGCATCAGAGCAAATAGCTACCGCATATGCCGATCTTAGAAATGCCGGTTCAAATTCGAAGGTATATTTAGCTGTGTTCCAGATATAAATGTACGACGCATTGTGCAGTTTATTATTCTTAGCTAATGTGAAACTTTTGTACTGTAGACTGGAGGGACACTTCCTATAACTGCCAGAACCCTAGAAACCATTATTCGGCTATCAACTGCTCATGCTAAATTGAAATTAAGTAGAAAGGTAATAAGTAAAGCAGAATTCTGTTTGAAGTTTTGCATCGGTTATTCTGATTACTGTCATTTCCCAATGCTAGTTAATATCTTATCACGGTGAATCAGATTACTAATACGGGCTGTTATAGGTTTTGAAATCTGATGTTGATGCTGCCCTGCAAGTGCTAAATTTTGCAATATATCATCAAGAACTGACCGAGATGGATGAGCGTGAAAAAGAAAGGGAGAAAGAAATGGGGAGCAAACGCGGAGCTGATAGTCGCTCAGCCGGTCCTGAAAGTGCTCCCACCGGCAACGGAGGGTAACTAATTACCGTTGTATCCTGAAGATAAAAAAAAAGTCCTGAATGAAAATATTCAATTTGATTGATCTTTCGTGACTGACTTCTGCTTTTATTAGGTCAACAGCAGATCCCATGGATGTAGATGACCCACCAACTCAATCAGCTGCCGATTCTTCTTCAGAGAGGTCGATTTTTTCACACTTTTTATAGGTTTATAGTTTATACATCGACTGTATTGCGGGTTTTGACAAGTTAATACGTATATTTGTATTGTAGAATAGAAGCATTCAACTCTTTGTTCGGGCAGCACATGCGATCGAATCGCTTGGAAGTGATCTCCATAGACGACATCGAAGAGGCTGTCAACTCCAGAGCAGATGTTGCCTACTCGCGACCTGAGATTACATCCCTTTTAAAGGTAAATTTTCTCCATAGTATCATGTGCTTATGTTATAATCACCGGTAGATGAAAACCGAAGATGATACGATTTTACAATGTTTCAGAAACTGCAAGACGCTAACAGAGTGATGATAACTGACGACGTGTCAGTGCATATGATCTCATGAGCTGTGAGAAGCACACTTTGTCAGCTGTGTAAATCTCCGGAGAGCTGTTTTCGGGCGTGTCTCGGGTATCTTGAAGATCCCGGGTGCGTGGAGGCTAATTGTTCACTTCTTGTTCATGCTGAATGATGGTGCATTAAGCCTAGATAAAATTATTAGTACCACAGTTTCTTTCAGTAGCGCACTCTGTAAACGACTGTTTTAAACGAATCATGCTTAATTTAGCGTGTTCACGTGATTACATATATGTTGTGTTGCAACTGACATCTTCTCCTTACACATTTGACATTTCTAATTGCTCCACAAGTTAGTTTCTTGTGCTTACAATTGTATGTTTAGTGTAGTAATTTTGTTGTTTGTGGGTTATTAATGACTTGTAAACTGTTGGTACTTTTGGTTACTGCTAAAAATCAAGGTCGTTTTATTCTTGAAAGTATGATTTTGTCCAATTATATGGGCATCGCATTGCACCTTGGCTGTTTGATTTTAAATCTGTTTGACAGTTTTGCCATTGTCGTTTTTCCTACTTAACCCGCAATCATTCTTTAGTGTCATTTCGGTTTCAAATTCCTTGTCGTTTTTGACGTTTCTAACATTACAAGAACGTGGTCAAACTCTGCTTCTCATTATCATTTTTTGTCGTTACCCAGTATTTGTATCAGCTTAATACTGAGAATTACCGTCCAATAATAGGGTTAATGATGACAAAAATATCTAAAGTTTGGTCAAAGAACCCCTCGTGTACCTAAAGTTTAAAAGTGGTGGCAAAAATACTCAAAGTCGTATTTGGGGAGTTGACCACTCCATTCTCGTAATGCCGTTAACTTACCCGTTAACTCTGGTCACGTGGACAAATCTGTTTTGTTAAGTGTAATCATTAGGGGTTCAATTAGTTGTATTAAATAGTATTAATTAGGGGTTTAATTCGTTGTTTTGTCTTAAACGAGGCTGATGTGAGCTCGTCCACGTGGCAAAAAAAAATTATGTCAGCAACTCACGTTTGTCCACGTGGCAAGAGTTAACGGGTAAATTACCGGCGTTACGAGAATGGAGTGGTCAACTCCCCAAATGCGATTTTGGGTATTTTTGCCATGCTTTTAAACTTTGAATACACGAGGGGCTCTTTGACCAAACTTTATTTATGTATTTTCGCGATCGTTAACTCTCCGATAATATATGGTTCAAAATTCAAATTTATATACTACCTCGTTTCATCTCTTTATCTTTCGTTAGTTGCCAATTTCTACCGTTAGACATTGTCGTTTTCACTCGTTATCAACGATCCAATTCGAATGTCGTTTTTCTCCCATCATTTCGATGTCGTTTTTGTGCTATCCAAAAGGCTCGAGAGTTTTCCCAGGGAAAGTTTGTGAGTTGTGGGACCAAAAACGGTGACGCATTGGAAGCTCGCAAATGGCCACTCGTTTTCTCTGCTCCTTCCAACCCCAACACCATCTTCTCCTCAAACCCAAACCCACGACCTCCTTCTCTGCTCTCTGCTCCGCCAAGGTAAGCAACCAATCACACAGCACAGCTGACTCTCCTCAACGAAGAAATCCGTGACTGCACTGTTCGTCTCTGCTTCAGATGGAAGGCAGCGAGATAACGGAGACCTCCGACGCCAATGGAGCGAGGAAGATCTTCGTGGCCGGAGCTACGGGAAGCACCGGCAAGAGGATCGTCGAGCAGCTTCTGGCCAAGGGCTTTTCCGTCAAGGCCGGAGTTCGAGACGTGGACAAAGCCATGGCTACGCTTAAGAAAGACAACCCAGCTCTGCAAATTGTACGTCCTTGTGTGCTAAATTTCTTGTGCTGTTTTGATCGGAAATTGGGTTAGTGATAAGATTTGAGTTGCTTTTGTTGGTGTAGGTGAAAGCTGACGTCACTCAGGGTTCTGAGAAGCTAGCAGAAGCCATTGGAGATGATTCTGAGGCTGTGATTTGCGCTACAGGGTTTAAGCCTGGCTGGGATTTGTTTGCTCCTTGGAAGGTCATATATATATATATATATCTTTACAATTATAGCTAATATTTAATTATTCAAATCTTGATATAATAGTTTCGTATTGGTTGGGAATTTTCGGGGGTATCAAACTTGACTTTGTTCTGTCAAAAAAAAAAACTTGACTTTGTTCATGCTAGAGCTAGACTTAGATTGTATCCGTTTTCGAGGTCCGACCCGTTCATGCTAGACTTAGATTGACTTTATTCATGCTTCGTATTCTTCGTGTTTTCGCCGCAGGTGGATAATTTTGGCACGGTCAACCTCGTCGACGCGTGTCGTAAACAAAGCGTAAAACGATTTATCCTCATCAGCTCCATTTTAGTTAATGGTGCTGCGATGGGGCAGATTCTGAACCCGGCTTACATCTTCCTCAACGTTTTCGGACTCACGTTGGTGGCGAAGCTTCAGGCCGAGCAGTACATCAGAAAGTCTGGAATAAACTACACCATCGTCAGGCCCGGTGGGCTAAAAAACGACCCTCCTTCGGGGAATGTTGTGATGGAACCAGAGGTGACGAACACGAGATTTTCTTGCAGATTTTTCCGTACCAAGCTTTTGGTTTCATGTTTTTTCGCTTCGCTTGTGGCAGGACACTCTTTATGAAGGGTCGATATCCCGAGACCAAGTTGCAGAGGTGGCTGTTGAGGCATTAGGCTATCCAGAATCTTACTACAAAGTCGTGGAGATTGTAGCGAAAGCCGATGCTCCGAAGCGTTCCTATCAGGATCTTTTTGGTTCGATAAAGCAGAAGTAAATATTCGATTTCGAATCCGAGTTCTGTTTCTCGATGAAGAACAGTTTTTAGCTCTTCAAGTTGCAGATATGTTAAGGCTTGTATACTCTTATCACTATAACTAATCGCCTTACTTTTTTTTCTTTCATTTTACTCATATAAATTTGGTTACATCAACTCATTTATTTTACAGATTCTCAAGTGGAAGGCTAGTTTACTGTGTTTTGGAAAATTCACATGTACTTTTCGGTAGCATTGTAGTATGTGCGCGTATATATTTAGGTGCCGCCGATATATTGTGCTCGGAAAACTCCATATTAAACTTAATGAAGAAATTCTACAAATGATCAAGTGAGAGCAATGCACTACAATTTTATTTGCCATTTATTTTCGCTGGATTGAATCTATTTCTCGTTTCGTCGATTAGGGTATAATCTTAACACCACGAAAAGGAAAAGAGACGGCAATAATTCAGTTTAAAGTTAACGAGAAGGCAACATACATACGAATTAATTGCTAGAAGCTCAACAAGAGGGAGGACGAGACATAGAATAGAAACAGTTAAGCTCAGAAGAACCAAGCAATGAGAGAAACAAGGGTCGCGGCAGCCACAGGAACACCGACGGCTCCGGCGGTGCTTTGCATTGGCGCCGGGGGAATCGCTCCGCTGTCATCGGCCGAGACGGTGGCAGCAAAAAGAAGCACCACGTAAACGGTCAGAGCCATAGCCAATCTACGAGGCTCCATGATATTTTACTCGCTCACTTTCTCAAGAATTTAGAAGAGAGAGAGAGAGAGTGATTTATTGGTTGGTGGCTTTGTGTTAAGAGTGAGGAACAATACATGATAGACATGCTTATATAGAAGGAGCCTCTTCAAAAGAGAATATGCCTCTGTGTGAAGAAGCACAATCATTTGAAGCATGGTGGCTTTCATTTGAATTTTAAAATGTTGCACTGCACATGAACACATTAGTGAGTGAGAAACTCATTATTGACACTTATTTGAAAAAATATTATATTGTTGAGGGGTAGTTGCGGTTCCAAACTTAGTCAAAATAGTGCGATAATATTCTTAATTTTTCCAAGGTCGTGAAATTTGCATTTCGATTAATTCCGTCACGACTCACATGTATGAATGTCTATTTATTAATGTTGAGTATTAATGTGATATAGGCGTATGAAATATAAATGACTGCCTATTTTTATAAAGTAACTCTAAATTTTGTATAAGTTAACAAGTTTTCAATTATATTAAGTGACAAGCAAACATCTAAAGTCTAGGGACACGTAAGACAGAAGTTGTAACGAGGATGCTTGTGCTTTTTGGCAGCTTGTAATCAACTCTCATGTGCCAGTTAAGCTTAATCATTAACTATCTCTCTTTAAGTATTGTGTATTGGAAACCATGTTACTGTATCTTGCTTGTAGATTCTTGTATATATAATAAGTTTCTGTATCATTGGCGTTTTTCTCTTTAACTTCTAATACCCTCGGGAATTAATTTATACCCACTAATTAGTAAATTAGATCAATACATAAATAAGCTCAAGTCAAGCTCCATTAATTATTTTTTACTGTTGCAGTATAACATATAATATATTATTATATATGCACAATTAGGACACAGCGACTCTGTGGCCCAATGGATAAGGCGCTGGTCTACGAAACCAGAGATTCTGGGTTCGATCCCCAGCAGAGTCGTGAAATATTTAATTTTTTATTCCACTTCATTCAATGTTATTAACCCACTTTCTTTTTAACTAAAAAAACATCATCAAAGTTGCAATTACATCATCAAAAAATTTTATCAAAAAAAAAAGAAAAAAAGATCATACTAATTTTTATTTTTCTTGTTATTTTGCACTAAGAGCAGTTGATTCATAGAGCAGTTTGAGAAATTTTGTGCAATTAATATAGCAATATCAGACTCAACTATATAGTATATATATACAAATGATATGTCTAAGCTACATGGCTTGGGACTGAAGCTATCTAATGTAGTTTTTGTTACTCGTCAAGAAATGTGTGCAGATGGTAAAACTAACAAATGTTTCATGTTTTTACATGAGCAGGCAAAGATTACAAATAACAAGTTGCTTGTTCTCAAAGAGCGTCTTCTAGATCTGTCATGTCTTGTCAGTATTGGCGGAAGCAGCTTTCAGTTTTTCAAGCTGTTTCCGGAGATATGCCTGTTTTAGTTTCTCACGGTGAGCGGCTGCTTGCTCTTGCCTCCGAGATTTGAGCTCCGATGCCTTAACTCTCGCTTGGTTTGCTTCTTCATGAACTTCCCTGCACGAACAATTAGCTATTATCACGAAGAACTGGGTTAACGGTAAATGAACCGAGCAACAGACGAGATATAATTAGTTGAAGTTCTATAGCCATATCAGTTTGTCAAACCAAATGCAGATTCACTAGTATTATCTATAAACATTTTCTACCAATTACCAAAAGTTTATTACTCAATCATATAAGGCAGAAATTTGAATCACACTGTAAAAATTGCAGCTTCGATTCAATCTACATGAATATGAACCTGCTAAAAAGCTATTATTGTATTGTTTATTATATATCTATATCAGTTCTATGATCATAAAAGTAGGCATAGTTGACTGTGATTTCAGAATGTTACCTCACAAAACGCTTATGTTCAGCATTGTCCATCGTAGCAGCTGCTCGGCCGAGCTGCACTGGCTTCGTGTTAAACAGAACACTGTCGCCGTTTTCACCATCTCCACTTTCCACCGGTCTGTCATCAGGAGAATCGCGACGCTGCTCCGTGTTCTGTGGCCCGTCATCCTCCTCCCTTTTCCGGAGAAAATCCACACAATACTTCTCCTTCTCTTCCTCGTCGGACAGTTCACTATTCACCAGTTTCTCGTATATCTTCGCCTTCCGCTCCAAAGCTGCATAGCTATTCGAACCGTCTTTGATCGCCTTCAGCTCGAGCTTATCCCTGTGCATTCACCAAATTACATGCTCAAAAACCATATATTTACACTTCAATTGAAACCAATACCTTGCGATTTTCGCAAATTGCTAGTTTAGAGAAAGTAATTAAGAAATTGAATTCCTAAATCCTCTAAAGCGTTGAAAAATTGAAGATGTAAATATAAGAGACGAACTTTAGGGCACGGGCTTCGACGCCGGAGTTTGTGGAGGAGAGAGGGTTGGCGGCGACGATCTTGTTCTTGGCGCGGTGGAATTCGACGTCGGGGCCGGCGAAGTCCTTGAGCTTCTTGGCCTCTTCCTGGGAGTTGTAGAGCTGGGCCTTGAGCTCCATTATCGACGAGGCTCCCACGCCGGCGATCGCGCGCTGCTTCCGGGGCATGATCGACGACTCCGTCAGCCATCCCAGCGACGCAACCACTCTCTTCTTCGTCTCCGGCGGATTCTTCGCGCCGTCTTCCGCCATTTCCTCCGAGAAGCTGAGATTCGCCGATCGATTCCCGGTCTCAGACTCAGAATCTTCCGTTTCGTGTGTGTTCGGTGTTCGTGAGAGCTGAGCGTAGATGGGTTTGGGCCTTATGGATCACATGAAGAGGAAGTGGGCCAATTCCATATTAAAAGGGAAACTTGAAAAAATGTCACAAAAAAACACCATAATTCAAGTTTTGAACTCATATTGAAAAAATACATGTTTCTAAACTTTGCCCAATTTTAGACAATTTTACCCTTGATTAATTAACCCCCACTTCAATTAACTCACATAATTATTATGGTACTTTACCCACTTTTCACCCTTTTTTCGAGTCTTGTTTTTGTTCGAGTCTTGTTTCCCTTTTGGTTTCTCTCTCGCCCAAACCCAGAGCCTCCCGACAGATGACCACGTTCATCTCCTTGACCACAAACGCACACGATTCTGACCACGAATCGTGATCCCCCGTTTTCCACTATTCTCCCAAAATCAAAACCCAGATTTATACCTCCTCCCCAAATCGTGAAACTCCCAACCCTAATTGTGCTCTGAATCTCCGCCCAACCAACGACCACAGCAACCCACAACGACCTCTCCGACGACGACCACAGCCTCTCCGACGACGAACACAACGACCTCCGCCCAAACCACGACCACAACACCCACAACGATAGCGAGTTCCAAAGTCAGTAAGGTTCATTTCTAAAGTCAGCGAGGTTTCATTTACTTTTCAATGTATGATTGGGTTGATTTATAATGTTATGGTTTTCAAAGTATGATTTAGGGTTTGATTTGCATTTATAATTAGTATGTGTGTTGCATTTAGGGTTTCGTGGGTTGATGCTGTGTTTAGGAATCAGTATTTAGTGTTTTGGAATTCTTGATGTTGTGAATTGGTTGTAGTGGAACTTGTGCATTCCATCTGTTTGATAAAATGTCTAAATTAGGGTCTGTTTTACAGAGGAAAAAACATGTTTCTTGCATTTTTAGGAAAGTTTTAGGGGATGATTTTATCGATTATTTATCATGTTTTATTTGCGTTATGATTCGCAGATGGATTACGTAGTTGGTGAAACCGAGCGACATTCACATCGAGTGTGGTACCGCGGCAGCACTCGTTTAGACAACATCATCAAGTCTTTCCGAGAAAATAATCTGTTGGAACGGGTGCTTGCTACTCCGTTCGGCCAGTTCTTTGTAGAGCCCCGTCGTAAATTTTCGGGTGCACTGGTCCATCAAGTTCTTTGTCGCAGAATTCCATCTCCAAGGTCCGATGAACTTCTGTTCAAAATCAATAAAATTATATGTAAATTCGGCCCTCGTGAGCTTGTTGCCGTTACCGGCTTAAAACTCAACGACAAAGTGACGAAAAAACGACCGAATTCGCAAAAACTTTTATTGGCTTCTTATTTCCCCGGCGTTAAAAATAAGATAACGTATGGAGATTTGGAGAAGACGTTGACGGAGTGCACTGACCCCGAAGATGTATACAAGCTCGGGCTTTGTTGTTTTGTTGAGGGGGTGCTTTTGGGGACGCCACCGGATAAGTTTGTCCATCACGAGCATTTGGAAGATGTAGACGACGTGGATTACTTTTTATCCAAACCATGGGGCGAGTTGGTTTGGAATGTATCCGCCAAGTCCTTTTGTCGGGAAATTAATAAAGGCCGAGCAAAATCCAAAGGCGATGGCAAGTACTTATACCCCAAGTACGAGTTGACCGGATATGCCCCGATGCTTCAAGCTTGGGTGTGCAAAGTGGTCCCGCAGCTAGAAACCCTTGCTTCTACCATGAAACAAATATCTTCCACTGCAGTGGGTAATGTGCTCGACGATGACAATGTAAGTTTTCGTACTTTTTTTTAGTTATTTCGAGGACAGTTTGTAGTAATAAATATTATTTTATTTAGCTATAGTAAGTGTGTTTTTTTTAATGTATGAAGGTGGAGGTGCTCCCTTACATTGTAGCAGGGCGTGAAGAGGAGAACATGTCACCTTCAAAGGGCGTTTCCACACCAAGTTCTCCGTCGAAGCAGCCATCAGCCCGGTCTAGAGATGGACATGAAACAGAGGTACCGCTGCCCCCTCGTCACTCAATTGAGTCCTCAAGCATAATCAAGATGCTTGATGACATTAAGAAAAAACAAGAGGCCGAAGCTGCAAAATTTGACGAATTTTTACGGAAACAAGAAGTGCAAGAGGCAAATATCCTTGACTTGGTACGTTATATTTATATTCGTACATTTATTATATATAATTTTACCAATAGCTATATTTTGTTGAATATGTAATAATGAAATGTTGAATTGTATTTTTTTTTGGCAGACCAAGAAAACAAGCACAATTTTTAAGATTGTTCGTGACTTTGTTGAGTATAATCCCCATCTCAAACAAATGCCGATCCCCAAGAAACACCCACCTACCGACCCGACACCACCTCCCAAGCAACCCGACCCAGCCACCGAGCCCAGCTCGAAAAGATCAAAACCGAGTCCTACAGAAAGCATATCCCACAAGAACCTTGACCCGATCCCGAAGAAATCAAACCCGAGTCCCAAGAAACCCGACCCATCTCCGGAAACAAGCCCATGGAAACATTACCCGACAAGAAGCACGACCCCCAAGAAATCCGACCCATCTCCCGAGAAGACCAAAGAACCCCGAAGCCTCAAGAAAGCCGTCGCAATAAAGAGCCTTGCCCGGAGCCCGAAGAAACCAAACCCGAGTCCCAAGAAACCCGAGTCCCAAGAAACCCGGAGCCCGAAGAAACCAAACCCGAGTCCCAAGAAACCCGACCCATCTCCGGAGCCAAGCCCACGGAAGCAGTATCCGACAAGAAGCACGACCCCCAAGAAAGCAGTCGCAATAAAGAGCCCGCAACGTGTTAGAGCCCGGAAAGGGGTTATCTTGACGCAATCTCAGCCATCTCCGCAATCCCAGCCATCTCAGGGATCTCCGAGTGAAAACATAATGTTCGATGCATTGATTCATGAGATAGAGCACGAAGATACGAACCAGCCCTCTCAAGAAATAATTTTCTCTCCCCTTGTTCCGATACCAGTGCAGATAGTAGATCCAATTGAGGTTGCGGATGACTCGCCATTGATGGAGACGCCACCGGCGAAGAGGAAACGGAAGGCCCCAAATATGGATGACTTTACCAACCCGGACACTGAGACGCTGAAAAGGAGATCGGAACCGTATGTGTTCAAAGTTGTCGTACCGCCTACCAAGAGCCATCTCACCGCATTGAAAAGGTGGATTAAACAAGGGACACCCAAAAAGTGGAAGTGCATACAAGGAGAGGAGAATGGAAGCTGGTTTACGGAACTAGTAACTCCACGTACATGGATTAATACTACGGTATTTTCTAAACTTTGCACTATTTGTTCTTTGGGTTAATGTAGGAAAATATGGGACAATTATTGTGTTAACCAGGGACAATATTTGCGTAAAATATGGGACAGTTAGTGTGTTAACCAGGGACAAAAAATTTTGGGCAGTTTATATCTAATTATTGGTTATACTTTGTCTTTTTGCAGCACATTGATGCAGTGATGTGTTTGTTTCGACGTCGCCGTCGAAGCGTGTATTTCAAAGGATATAAACAGCATATCACGAACATGTGTCCGTATTGGACGAGCTCGCTCATGGAGAAAATGCAACGATGGAAAGAGGACCCAATTTGCGATCCTAAACTAGCCCAGATGAAATGGGCTGTAACCGGAGATCATGAAACTGCCCATGCGAGTTGGAAAAATATGGAAAACATATGTTTCGTCGTGAATGTCCGGGAATCGCATTGGGTTTGTGTAGTTGCTGATTTGAAATATTGGAGGCTGGAAGTCTACGATAGTGATCCGGGGTGTTGCAGTGACAGCTGTCTCGAATCGTTGCTAGAACACTTAGGCAGCGGTATACTTGGGATGCTTAAGATATGCGGATGCACTACTATGCACTTGAATGCTGCTGCTAAACCATTCAAGGTTGTGCGTATGAAAAGTCACGTTGTTCCGGTAGCGAAAAGAAAGTAAGTAATTATGTTTGAAAGAAGGAAGATATATTTACTTCTAATTGAAACTCGCTAATAGTTTTTTTTTTTCAGCGGCGATTGTGGCATATTCGCATTGAAGCATGTGGAAAACATCATGCATGGCGAGCCAATGATTGAAGTCCACAGCGACAATATCAAATATTTTAGAGCGGCATATGCTGTTGATGTGTGGTTAGGCAACGAAAGAGTGGTGAATAACATTTGTCCTTGACTTAATCTATTGTAAGCTAAAGAATTCAGTATAACACTTGTCCCGGTTTTGTGTAAACCAAGGACATGTTTTTAAGTTTAGTTGGGACAACTTTTGTCTTAACCAGGGACAAATTTTTATGTTTACCGCGGACAGTATTTGTGTTGTTCAGGGACAATTGTTGAAAAATATGGGACAAGTTTTGTGTAAACCAGGACACGTTTTTGTCTTCACCAGGGACAGGTTTTTATGTTTACCAGGGACAGTTATTGTGCTGTCGAGGGACAATTTTTGTATAAAACACGGGACAATTGTTGAAAAATATGGGACAGTTATAATGTAAGTCCTTGGCATTAATCATCGTAAGTAGGGACAATATTGTTGAAAAATATGGGACAGGTTTTGTGTAAACTAGGACAAGTTTTTGTCTTCACCAGGGACAGGTTTTTATGTTTACCAGGGACAATTATTGTGCTGTCGAGGGACAATTTTTGTATAAAACACGGGACAATTGTTGAAAAATATGGGACAGTTATAATGTAAGTCCTTGGCATTAATCATCGTAAGTAGGGACAATATTGTTGAAAAATATGGGACAGGTTTTGTGTAAACCAGGACAAGTTTTTGTCTTCACCAGGGACATGTTTTTATGTTTACCAGGGACAGTTATTGTGCTGTCGAGGGACAATTTTTGTATAAAACACGGGACAATTGTTGAAAAATATGGGACAGTTATAATGTAAGTCCTTGGCATTAATCATCGTAAGTAGGGACAATATTGTTGAAAAATATGGGACATGTTTTGTGTAAACCAGGACAAGTTTTTGTCTTCACCAGGGACATGTTTTTATGTTTACCAGGGACAGTTATTGTGCTGTCGAGAGACAATTTTTGTATAAAACACGGGACAATTTATGAAAAATATGGGACAGTTATAATGTAAGTCCTTGGCATTAATCATCGTAAGTAGGGACAATATTTGGGAAAAATATGGGACAGGTTTTGTGTAAACCAGGACAAGTTTTTGTCTTCACTAGGGACAGGTTTTTATGTTTACCAGGGACAGTTATTGTGCTGTCGAGGGACAATTTTTGTATAAAACACGGGACAATTGTTGAAAAATATGGGACAGTTATAATGTAAGTCCTTGGCATTAATCATCGTAAGTAGGGACAATATTGTTGAAAAATATGGGACAGGTTTTGTGTAAACCAGGACAAGTTTTTGTCTTCACCAGGGACAAGTTTTTATGTTTACCAGGGACAGTTATTGTGCTGTCGAGGGACAATTTTTGTATAAAACACGGGACAATTGTTGAAAAATATGGGACAGTTATAATGTAAGTCCTTGGCATTAATCATCGTAAGTAGGGACAATATTGTTGAAAAATATGGGACAGGTTTTGTGTAAACCAGGACAAGTTTTTGTCTTCACCAGGGACAAGTTTTTATGTTTACCAGGGACAGTTATTGTGCTGTCGAGGGACAATTTTTGTATAAAACACGGGACAATTGTTGAAAAATATGGGACAATTTTTTTATATTCCGAGGGACAATATTCAGGCAGATTCATTCTTACTTAAAAATTCGGGCAAAATATATTCCACAAAATATATTCCATAAAATATATATTCAGGCATATACATGTAATAGTTCCACAAAATCCTACGAATAATTCCACATAATATATTCCACAAAATATTTTCCACATAATATATTCCACATAATATATTCCACAAATAATTCCACAAAATATTTTCCACAAAATATATTCCCCCCTTTCGTTCCTACGAATAATTCCACACAATTACCCCCTTGATTTACATGTTACTCGGTTATGACCTAGCACTCCACAGTTCGAGCACTTTCTACGCTCCACAATGATTTCACCTTGCGACGGTCGACGCTTTGTCGGACGCCTTCCCCCCTTTTGTTTCTTTGGACGACCTGCCCGTTTTCTCTCTAGGGGAACTCCAACATGAATGTTCTTCAAATGTTCTGGGAGCACCCAATTACACTCATCACCAACTGGATATATCACACCTTCGTAGCAACTCCTTCAATTTAAAAACAAGATAGTTAAATAAAACAACAAACAATAGATCAAAAAAGGAAAAACTTAAACATATACATGTACGTCTCGAGCAAATAAAATGGCGAACAATATGTGTAGTTGCCTAAATTGCGTTTGAGGGCAGCAGCCGCAACGTGAACGCAAGGAATACCAATTGCTTGGAACTCGCCACATTCACACTCTTTTGTCCTTAGATCTACAACGAAACTTCCCGACGGTGTAATGACTTCGAATTCAAGCGTATCGAGATTATGAATAGTTAACAGTCGCGCTGCATCAAGGGTGTCTTTCAACTCTTTCTCGAGTTTGGGTACAAGAGTTGAAGTGTTATTTTGACCTACGGTTCGCTTCTCATAAAACCAATGTTGGAGAGTAAACCGAAGGTATTCAAACATATTTGTTATCGGAAATGTCCTGGCAATCTTAAGAACAGAGTTAAAACTTTCCGCATAATTACTCGTCATGGCGTCGTACCTATTACTGCCGAAATGAATACGTGTCCAATACGGAAAGCCAATTTCTTCCATATATACTGCTACATCTGGGTAATGGTTCCTCAACAAGTTCCAGTAGTATTGAAAGTCGCTCATCCAAAAAGCGTACGCAGCATTAAACACCAATTTGGTCGGATCTTCACTTTTAAACGTATGGATGATGTTCCTTTTAAGGTGGGCCCAACAAAAACCGTGATGAGCATGAGGGAAAATGGTCTTCACCGCAAAAATTATACTGTCGTGCCTATCGGAAATAATGGCTAGATCTTCAACGGGCCCGATGGCTTCCTTTAACTTCGTCAGAAAATAAACCCAAGAGTCATTGTCTTCAATATCTACAACTCCATACGCGATAGGAAACAACCTTGTTTCACCATCAAGTACCACCGCCGTTAACAATTGACCACCATACTTGCTCTTGATGAAGGTGCCATCCACGCATATCATTGGCCGACACGTTTTAAATCCTTGTAAACAAACTCCAACGGCAGCAAAGGCATATTTGAAACGACCCGCTTCCATCACAAAATCAGTTATCGATCCCAAATTCTTTTCCTCCATCACATGCAAGTAGCGTGGTAACTTCGAGTACGAATCCTCGGGTGTGCCCATTGCGTATGCCATGGCTTTTTCTTTGCATCTCCATGCCTTCTCATATGTTAGCTCAACACCGTAATGCCTTTTCAAATCTTCTTGCAAAGCCTTTGGCGTGAACGGTGAGCCCGTAGTAGAAAACTTATCCTTATAATTGTATCAATGGACACCCTGCTATTATAAAGGGAATAATATATACCGTATCACTAAAGAGTGCAGCCTCGGGTCTATAGTGGAATCACTTCGAGGTTTGACGAACAACTAGCAGTTCGTTGGAGCTTAAGTGATACGGGTCCATGGTCCCCAGGATAGCTCCGTAACGGATGATACGTACGTGATTAAAATACATTCTGGATAATGTTTAATCATTTGGCTTGACTTATAAAACTGAAAGGTCTGTGTCAGACATCATATAGTTTTATCGTTGGCGTGGCAAAAGTATCATATTTTGGTACACGAAATTAACTGATAAAAAGAAAGTTAGAATTTAGATTTTCTATCAGCACCACGTTGTTGGAAATTAAATTCTAAGCAGCGTTGCTTTTTGAACCAAGTCATTTCGACTTACGGTTAGTGATTTATGAATTTTCTAAGTTTGTGATCGGTTCGATAAACTTTGAAATTAAATCACATGTCACGAATTTAAATGATGGTGTGGCACCATGACATTTTTATGTGTGACATTGAGATCAGGATTTATTGATATAATTTAATTATTTGGATTTAATTATTAATATCTTATTAATAATTAATTAATAATTAATAGATTTATATTAATAAATGAATATATATATTTATATATATATTAATATGTGTAAATTCGAATTAGGGTTTGTTATATAAAACCCTAGGTAAATTCGAATGGCTTGATTTGGTATTTCTATATTTGCGGCATAAGTACCAAATGTTTTGGTATTTTGGCAAATCCCTAAAATCAATATTATCCATTGGATCGGTTATGATTTAGTATCAACCGTTGGATTAGGATATTGATGAATTCTAAATTAATAACTTGGTGACCAAGTTTTATTTTTCGAATTTGATTAATCAATTATATCCGTTGGATCGGTCTAAGATTTAATCTATACCGTCGGATTAAGAATTGATTAATTATATATATATATCTATATATATTCGAATTATATTTATGGATAAATTCAAAAAATTGTTTTAATAAATTAATTTATCCTAAACTTATTTGATCCATTAGATCGGTTAAGGAATCATCTCAACCGTTGGATTAAGATAATAAGAATTCGAATTTTATATATATATATATATATATATCATAATTCGAATTTTATAATATAAGAAGATAAGATTGGATTTTTGATTTATCTAAATCTTTCTTATTTAATTAAATCCCTAATTAATTGTATCCATTGGATTTAGATGAGATTAAATCTGGACCATTGGATTGAGATAATTAATTATATTTAATTAATGAAATTCGAATTTAGGGAGGGAATATCTCCAAATCGGTTACAGTCTTGAGCCTATAAATAGGGAGCTCATTCTACACATTTTTCACACCTTTCCCTAGAGAAAAATTCAAACTCTCCCTCTCCTTCAGGGTCTGCGAATTTTCTCTCTGATCTCTTCTTCTGGTTCGGCTTAGGAGACTATTTCTCCGGAAGCTTAAAAAGAACCATCAGTTAAAGTTTTGCGACGGAGTCCTGCCGGCGAAGCCCACGCTTCGGTTCGAGGATTCCAGGAGAATATCCCGGAAGATCACGGGAGATTCCCTCAGCAACGGCGGAGCCCTGCCCGACTCAGAGTGCGAAGCCGAAATCGCCAAACGAGGTACGGCCTTATGCATTGGGTTAATAAATGCAAACATTTACTGCTTTCTATTTATTTCCTATTATGACTAGTTTATTAATAATGAGTTATGAATATTAAATTGCATAATATTTATCAGATCTTGGGATATGGTTATTATCCGATATTCGGACCGTTGTTTGGATAACAAGTTTTCCGCTTTAAAATAATTTTTTAAATGTTACCCTGACGGTTCGGACGTATAAATCGTGATAATTATACGGAATACGAGACGTGATTTCCAACATATTGAGCTTACGTCAAACACTACATTGGTTTAATTTACTTATTTCCAAACATTTTAATGCATAAAATCAAAGGAAACTCTTTCGTATTTTCATTGGTTTCGTCATTTTCATTTCAATTTTCGGGTGAATTTGGTTTGAATATGGACATTGATAGATGTAATAACTTAATAATTGTTTGTATTTATTGACGCGTAGTGGTAATGCAAAGAACCGTACATTTGGCCTTATCATATTATTTCTTCTCATATCATTATTTTTATAAGAACATATATTGTTTGTATTCATTCATGCTTAGATGTAATGCTTGAAAGAATCGCTTGGGCTCACCATTACTTATAAAATCCTACATCAACTTCTCCTCATAAGAAAAACGCAATGCAGTTATTGAATAATATTATGTATTATGTCATTTAACATTTAAGTACAAGTTATTTGTGGAGTCTTGATACTCATTTATAGTCCCTTAAAAGAAAAAAAAAAGTAAAAAAAAAAAAACATTCCCATTACAAAACGAGAGTCTAAAGGTGGCATAAAAATTATGGACATTGAAATTGCAATGAAATAGAAGATATGGATAGTTTGCCATTTTCTTGGTCTTCTTAACGGGTCCAAGTCAATTTTCATTTGGTATGTTAATTACAATAAAATATTTTTTAATCAACCAAGTACTCGATGAGCTGAGTGGGGTTCGTAAATTGTCTCCCTTTTAGTTTTTACTTCATATTGCATTCGTTATCTTTTGCTTTTCTACTATAAACCTGCTATTTTTTTTAGAAAAAAGGTGTCTGAATTTTTAGACGAAGATTAACAATAGATATATTAATGTCACACTTCTATATATTATGGCCTTCACATTTGATTAACTCAAATGAAATCAACATGAATCAAATTTTTAGTAGTGTTTTATTATTATATTCAATTTCCGACTAACACTATATAAAACTATTGAATTGAAAATTTTCATTTTATGATAAACATGAGGAATAAGGAACTATATAAAAAGCACAAAGTTAATCGCTCATGAAAAATGTCAAGATAAAAATGAGGAATACGAAATTATAAAATTAATAGATTTATAAAAAAAAATATTTTAAATTTATAATCGATAATTAATCGCCACCGTGCGAAGCGCGGTGCCGTCCACTAGTATATGTAAAAGCATGATCTCCTTATTCTTCTAAGCAACTCTTCTATAAAGAGACCTTCAATCAAACGCATTTTTCTTAGAATTTAGAATTAAAAAAATAAAATAATGACATGGATGGTACATTTAATAGATTTTAAGAATTTATAATTTTTTATAATAATAATATGTAGTATTACACTTAAATTCTTATGAAAACCTTTAGCCTTCTAGACATTATTACCAAAAATCTATAATTTACTAATTATTTGCAATCTTTATAAAAATATATATTTTATATACACTTATTTTGTTATATTGATTCCTACTTTTGATTTTATGTTAAAAATATCCTTTTTTGTTGAGCATTAGTTTTCTTCTATATATATATATATATATTAAAGCATTTAAAGCATGATGACAAAATTTTCCCAAGAAAATACTATTATATAAACATGTTCAAATGCTAATTTTTTTAGAATTTAGAATTTAAAAAAATCACACCATTTATTTAAAAAAAAAAGTCATACCATTACACTATCAATTAATGTAGATTCTCATTTCTTTATTTTTCAGATTTTCTATTTTTTTATAAGTATTGGATTCATAACGTGTATTGTTAATGCCTCCTTTACCATGCACTTAATTTATAAAACTTTTTTTTTTTTGCTAGAGCCAAACAAATGAGGAGAAGGTATATTACTATATATATATGAAAAATCTTGGGCGGATCACATGTCAATATATGATCAAAGAGAATTGAAAATGCTAAATTTTCAGATTTATTTGTTTTAGAAGCTAAAAATCAAACATTCATCTACTACTTTACATTGAACAATAAATAGTTCATTATAATTGCATACATTCATCATTCATGCATATTCTTTTTACACGTATAACCGTGCAAATGTTTTGCTTTGTTCATTTAATGTCCACTAAGACCCTTTGAGTTCTCTAAAGTAATGTTATCATTCATCATTTATCTACTTTTATTTATAGACTATTAAAACTCTCTACAAAACGTTCACATAAGTTTATAGATGAGTTTGTACATCTATACACATGGAAATTCCCGAGGTATGTGTTCTTTTTCACTATATGTTTGCATTGTCTTTTTCGGATTACATTGTCTTCTTTGTAGTATGTATAAACTCTTAATTTGTGCATATTGTGTCTTTTTATTCCAGTTCAAATACTCAAGCATAAATGAAATTATTGGATCTACACGATTTCGTCGACATGGTTGTGCTTCCTTCTTCCGGATTTAATTTGTTGGAAATTGATGCTATGGAACCGAGGTATGGTTTCATAATAGGGGTAAGTTTTTATATTCTATCCGATTCCATCGTTAATATATTCCATGTATTATATGTTTCACCATGTTATGCCGAGAGGAGCTTTAGATTTGATACCGTTTCGAATTTAATATAGATAGAGTGATTTGTCGAGTGATGCTTGATCATTTGATATTGTTATTTTAGCAAATGGCATACTGTTATGTTCAATAGTTATAGGATCAAATTAATGTTTTAAAGATAATGTCAAACAAAATAAAAAACTAATGTTTTAAAGGTATTTATATTTTATATTTGATATATATATTTATGTTGAAAACACGCTGCTTATTTTTCTTTGTGTCTCTCATTTATTTACTGTCTTTTTTAAAATGTATTTTGACCTTTTAAACCTTAAATGTTAAAACAAATAGTTGAAATATTTTCCTTAAAATTGAACAACCCCTTCATTATATCCTTAAAACTGTTTCATGGCTTTAAGACTTAGAACACATGGTATTTTGGTACAACTTTCAATTTTGGTATTTTGACTTGCTAATCTGTTCAAAGATTTCAAAACGACTCCATAGACATTTTTTTTAATTATTAGTGGAGATGATCATATTATTTTTAAGAGAATAATCATAAAGATCGTTCCTGACTGTGTTACATTAAGTGATATTTTTTTCCCTTTCAATGATCATTGATATATTATTATTATTATTATTATTATTATTATTATTATTATTATTATTATTAATGCTCCATTTATAAAGCAGTTAATAAGTCTTACTTATTTGTTCTTATCTGTAATAATACAGGGAACCTCAAGAAGTTTTTTTTTTCTTTCTATTTATGTAGAAGAAAGTTTTTGGAGAATTGTCAATTCATATTATTTTGAAATTTATTTTATGAAAAATTAACTGCGCGTAATGAATGCTCAATGGTAGTTTGGACTTTTGGACAATTCCAAAATCACTTATATTACTCAATATATGGTAGAATTATTGTAAATATTTTAAATATAAAAGCTCATTTTTAAAATAGATATACGATTCAACAATAGCTTAGTATGATGCAGTTATAAGTATTTCAAGTACACACATTCCAAAAAAACAAAATTGTCCAATATTATAATCTGAATATATAATGGCGAATCACGAATGTAATACTATTACACTTTGCTGCTTTCAATATAAGTATTACAAAAACAAAAAAATCCACTAAAAAAAGAAGATAATTTATAATTTCTATTAATAAATTTTCTTTACATGTACAATTTAGTTAGACCCTTCTAATCCTTCAAATACAACTAATTTGTGGATAATAACTATGACCATTTAATTCAAGCTTTTACAAATAAATGATCATGTTTTAATAAAAATCATAGTTATATTACAATAAAATTGAGAATTAATTTGAGTTTAGCTCAATGTTGATGTGCCATCCAATTTAAACATACAATAAAATTAATCAATTTGCAAATATTTTTATCTTAATTGAAAAATAATATTACGCCACCGCGCGAAGGGCGGTGTCGGTCACTAGTTAATATAAGATTTGCATATAGGAAATAATGATCATCTCCCTCCAAAAGCTTCTCACGTGTATTTAATATTTATGCTGATATTGGAAATAGAACTAAACTAACCTATCTTCAAAAGTGTTATTAACCCTGAAATAATGCAACAATAAAGCTAAGTCAAATATATAAATAAATATAAAATATTAAACCTAAATGCATACGAAAGAAGTTAGAATATTTATCGAATGATTATTTTCCTCGTAATATTGTTATGCATCATTTATTCTTGTCCTTGAGGAACATCCGAACACTATTCTTCTTGATTGATAGAGTTGTTAATTCATTATTCTTAGGTGTAGATTCAATTTGAAAATAATAATAAAAAAAAAACTCATGAAATGTCTAAAAATCATTTAAGGTTTAAAAGAAATATGGATACTTTCAAACAATTTATTTATGCCCATTTTATTTTTAAAAAAAAATTGGACCATATTAACCTTGATTTTCATTAAATTTATATATTTTCGTATATTAATTATTTATTCTTCCTATATATATATTTATCAAATTTTCATTTAATTTGTTAGTTTGACCGAAAATTCAAAATATTCTCTCCTTTTTCCTTATTTCTCACACAGCTCTCTTCCTCTTCAACTCTCTAATCTTCCTCCGACCTCACTCCCTCATTCTCTCCTACTCTGTCGCGCCACCTTCTCCGCCGTGCCTCTCGTCCTCCTCTATCGCTGCCTCGTTCCTCCGTGTCTCTCGTCGTTGTCGTCGTCCTCCTCCGTTGCTGCCTTGCTCCTCTGTCTCTCTCCCTTGCAGTCGCCCTCCCTCGCGTCGGGTTCTCTCCTGAACCCAAAATATCCTAAGTCCAAAATTTTGTTAGCCAAAAATCGTGCAAATCCGAATTTTTTCTCTCCCAAAATCGTGCATTCGCCGTATCTTGGTCGCCGGATAAAAAACGAAACTATTTTTTGTAATACGTTTTACAAAATCTTTTAGTGGTAATATTGGTTGGAGGGGTAAATGGATTAACACGATTATGTTAATCAATTAATCCAATTTTGTAAATTGATTTACACAATTTTGGAGATTTACACGATTTTGGTGAATGAATTCACACATTTTGGAGTGATTTTACATGATTTTGCAGTGGTAATATTTTTCGTTAGGAATGCGTAAATGAAATTACAAAATCGGAGGAACTGAGGATCCCTGGTTAGGTAATATAGGTCAAGGCTGGTCGGAGGCCAAGGGTGTGGAAGAGATCGTGGCGGGTGTGAGGTCAATGAAGGGTTTGGGCCGCATCGGCGACGGACATCGAAGCAAGCCATCGAGTACGGTTTAGTATTCGTAATTGCATTTACCATTAAAGTTTTATAGTTGTAGTTACAATTTTGTATTTATAGTTACATATTCGTATCTATAGTTACAAAATTAACTTTGTAAATATTTTACAAGATTCGTATATATAATTACAGTTTCATTCTTATATTGAGATTTCGTAACTATATTTACAGCTTTATTGAAATTTCGTAAATTTATTTACTGTAAATATAGAATCGTAAATATAGTTACGTAAGTATAAAATCGTAAATATAGTTACGTAATATAATTACAGATTCGTAATAATGCAGAGAAATAATTTGAAATTTGTTTTTAAAAATACTGATTAATAAGGTAGAAATATTCAAAATTAGGACCCAAAAATCAAAAATAGGATTTGTTACAAATGTTAAAATAGGGAGAATAATTAGACTAATATTTGTTTAATCGTAAAAATATGAAAGATTTATTTTAATTTATTTAGTTTGCTACATTTAAGGAAAAAAATATTTTTTAATTTTACTTAAAAAAACGAAATTAAGATTAATGTGAGTTAATTGGAAGGGCATATTAGTCCATATTTCAATTTGTTGGGGCTTATCATTACCATAATTAGAAATGGGCATTTTTTTAAACATTGAGTTACAAATGGGCATTATAAATAGCCTTTTACGTACTCTCAATAAAATACCTAACATTTTCCTATTATTTTCTTTGTTAACTATCCCTATAATTTTTATTTTTATTTTATGAACAAAATCCCTATAGTTTATATTATATTACGTTTTCTCCATTTTCCCATAGGTGAGTCATCAACGTGTGTATCATGCCTTGTTGCTTCATCATTCTCTAGATCAATTTTTGTTATCTTATATATATATATTTCGGTAGACTGGTGATGTTTACTAAAGTAGTGGAGACTCAAGTGGTAGTGGAAAGCATCAGATTAAAGAAAGCTAGAGGAGAGCAATAATGACTAGACGACAAGGAACAAAAAAGGTTATATCCAAATCTTTGATCCGAAATTCGTCAAAAGGAAGAAGATATTAACAAATGATGTAATAATTAAGTTAGTGCCTAATATGTTTTATTTTTTTTACTGCTCTAATATTCAAAACTATGGGCCCAAACGATGGTGGGAATCAAAGGCGGAGCTACGTGGGCCTAGTGTGCATCCGGGCACCACCTGAAAACGTGAAAAATATTAAAATAATAGTGTTTAAGCAAAAAAAATAAAATTATATATCATTAT
Organism: Parietaria judaica; assembly: GCA_954871525.1. NCBI lineage: Eukaryota > Viridiplantae > Streptophyta > Magnoliopsida > Rosales > Urticaceae > Parietaria > Parietaria judaica. The sequence goes on from OX940863.1 coordinate 3,092,726, forward strand.
AATATTATATGAGCCCAAATAATAAGTCATAGAGCATTCAGCCCAACTGGCAATAGTGTTTTTCCTAAGAGAGAGGACTTCAATTCAACTCTTGCGCTAGTTATAGTTTTTGTTTATTTTTCTTTCTAAGTTTTAAGTTTTTTTTTGTTTATTTCTTTTCAGCTATTAAAATATATAGATGCATTTTTATACTCACTTAATATACTATTAAAAATATTATATTAACTATTTATTATATGGATACATTATTATACATAAAAATATAGATAAAAAGTTTCTATATATATAGGTTACAATGTTATTATTGATTGTTGTTAATTGTATGCTAGATTTTTTTTTTGAAATTTTTTATAAGGCACCGCCTCAATTGAAATCCTGGCTCCGCCACTGGTGGGAATACAATATAGTGGTGTGGTGTCTGATCCTCAAATAATGATGAGAGATAGATGTCTAAGATTTAAGAGATACGTTTCTCACGTAGGGGTAAAACTGAGTTCTCTATTTGTTTTCTTTTTTCTTTTCAAGATCCTATACGCGGAATCGGACTCCGGGTACGTATTGGAAAATTTGGAGCGTAGTTGAATTCAGAAACCGCGTATTCCCGAAATACCAATTTTGGCCCGTAGAACTGGATTCAGAACTAGATCTAATAATAAAATTCGGATCCAGATCCAAGACTCTGATATTTATAATAAAATTAAAAATACATGAATTAGTAATTCAACAGATTCAAAATTCGTGTTCAATTCAAGCTAAATAAAAGCACAAACAAAATACAACATAAGTTCAAACAAAGAGAAAACAAAAAGAACGTTCAACATAATTTAATTTTTTTTATGAATAAATAGTCGGGGAACACTCACATAGTGTCTCCTTCTCGATTTTAGTAATAGAGCCTCACATATGACGTAGCAAAAACGTTGTTACATATTATATTGAGACTAATTACATAAATCAAACATTAAAAACATCCTAACAACAAGACAATCATAATAAACAAAATAATACACAATGTTCATTTTGTCTAACCTAAACAATCTTTTATATTACTGGAAGCTCTTTAGAATCTGTCATATTTTTTTCTCCACAATCAACACCTAAACGAGTCAATACATCTGTCACTTGAATCTCTTGTCTATATAGATGATGTATCGAGTAATCAAAACCGTGTAATAACATATTTAATTGTTTCCAAAAATCCAAACGTTCAACATAATATAATATACTCCCACGATTATATGTTTAGGGTTATATGTTCATGAAAAATATATTTATCTGTTATAATTTATTATATAAAAAAAAAAGAGAACCCTCTTAGCAACACTTCACACTTGAATTAGAATATTTTATCTTCTCATACAACTATTTGTAAATATATTTCTATTCCATGACGATCAGTCTCCATGTTGTACTGTTCATCTTCTTCTTCTTCATTTTCAAACCCTATGTCACATCGGAACCACGTTACATCCCGGTAGAGAATGTCGCTCTCGACTGTGGATCTCCGGAGAATCAAACGGCTCAAGATGACCGGCGATGGATTGGAGATTATACAACTGATGATCGCTTTGTTCTAATAGAGGAAGAAAGTAACAAGAAGTCAACTTCTTCACGAGCTCTTTCTCAGGCGATCTCCATAGACGCGGTGCCGTATATGACAGCGCGTATATCCCGGTCGAATTTCACCTACAGCTTCCGAGTCTCAGTCCCCGGCCCGAAGTTTCTCCGGCTCCACTTCTACCCGGCTCAATACGATCATAGATTGGACGTCCTTGGCTCATACTTCACCGTAGTAGCCGGTCCGTTCACGCTGCTGAACAACTTCAGTGCCTCACTCTTCGCCGAACACAAGAGTCAACCAGCTTTCTTCAAGGAATTCTGCGTAATTGCCGAAGAAAACAATAGAACAATCAATCTAACTTTCTTTCCGGCCTCTTCATCTTCTTACGCTTTCGTTAATGCGATCGAGTTTGTGTCGATGCCAGAGACTCTGTACTACGCCCCCGAGGGCGATCCTTCCAAGAGCCCTCGCTTCATCCTCCATAATTTCAGAAACGACGTGCTCTTTGGCAGTTACTTGGACAAAGCGCTAGAGACGATGTATCGCTTAAACGTGGGCGGACGCACAATCCCGCCAAAGAAAGACACCGGGATGTACAGGTAATCACGGCGTTGGCGCTTTATCCTTTTGTTTCTTCTTAAGTTAATTTTTTTTTAATTAAGGCTAAGAACTCTGCTGCCTCGCAGAGAATGGTTACGAGACTCGGATGATTATTTCATCGGCAAGGCGGTAACTCCCGTCAACGCAAGCTTGCCATTGAAGTACATAACTATAGCAAACTACACCGCTCCCGATGAAGTGTACCAGACCGCTGTTACGATGGGCAGAGACGCGGCTAGTAACCGAGCCAGAAACATGACTTGGCGCCTGCCTGTTGACCGAGGGTTCTTCTATCTTGTGAGACTCCATTTTTGCCAGATTCAGGAGAATATCAAGGGTCCGTATGATATGGTTTTCTACCTGTACATAGACCAAAAGATGGCCGAAGACGCTGTGAACGTGGTATCTTGGACCGGAGGGCACGGCAATGGAATTCCAGTGTACAGAGACTACGTGGTCAATATTAGAGACGAAGATAATCTCTTCATCGCTGTGCATCCCAGAGGCGATGAGTCTTACTATGACGATGCTATTGTGAATGGGATAGAGGTGTTCAAGATGAGCAACAGTCGCGGCAAAAACCTCGCCGGGCCAAACCCGCCTAGTCCGACGCTTGAGAAATCTGGTTCCAAGAAAAGGACAGTGTTGATAATTGCCGCGGGGGTTTGTTTAAGCTGCGTTGTGCTATTTGCTGCGATTTTCACGTTATTTTTAAGGCAGGGGCACCAAAAAAAGAAGAACACCGATGACGTTGACGAAAGGCGCGTCTTTGTTGCCGGGGAGTCGGTGCCGTCATTTCTTTCTTTGGGAGATCAGGTCGGCAGCGGAGACATCGGTAATGTCTACAAGGTGTTCACAGACGGCGATGATTCACGGCCCGTGGCAGAGAAGCGGCTGAGCCTGGACTAGAAGCAGGGCATGGCAGAGTTTGGCACCGAGATCGAGTTTCTCTCTGAGCTCCGCCATGTGTGCTTGGTCCAAGTCTTATTAATAACAATTGCGTTTACTGTATGATTTGCTTATTGTTTTTAATGGCTTAATCACTAAATAAATTGATTCGGTAAGCTTTAAGAACTTTGGGAAAAGAAAATTATATATGATAAAATTATAAATTTATCTAGGAATGTAACTAGATGTAACATGTGTAATCAGCTAACATTAGGAACACATAAACTAGTGTATTATTCGTAATTTAGCTCACATAAAAAATAGTGATTTAGTTCTAAAAAAAAAAATTTAAATTGAATATCGGAAGAATTCTATTTGATGAATTAAGAATTTTGGTTAACATCCCATAGCAATTTGATGATCAAATGAATGATATTAAGAATAGAGTAAACTGTTCGATAATTAATTATGAACTTATATTTCTATATTGACCATAAACTTCCGTTTAGTATTTAATTTTCATTAGTCAACTATTTTATCTTTGAATATAGCCACGGCGTCTCTTTTATGTCTTTGCAAAACGCCGGGGTTCATTTTTATATAATATCGAGGCATAATTTGATAGTAAATAGATAACAACAACCTTTCAGAGACGTTTTAACCAATAATGGCCGGGTATATGTATAAATATTGCCGCGGCTTGACTGTTTTCAGACCACGTTTCAGCTACGTGCTGAAATATTTGCTCACAAAATACTACTCGTTGTTCAACTAGGTTTCAAAATAGTCCTCAAAGGTTTTTTATTTTGGAATTGGGTGGCACTATTGGCCAAGATTACATGTACTCACATTACAAGATATTTTTCACGGTGAGAACAATTGGCACTATTGGCTGCAGGCTCTATCAGCCAAGATTACACATATTACGCAATTTTTGCGTCTCAAGGGATCGAACCCAAGACTTCATGGAAGAGTCTTATTGTAGTGGGTTTAGCACTAGGCCAAGCAAGCTTGGTTCAGTCCTCAAAGGTTTCAAGGACTGTTTTAAATTGTCCTCAAATCACATATTTGTACTAGTGCAAGGGGCTGCCCAAGGAGGACTACCAACGTGATGAGGTCTAGGAGAAGCCAATAAACAAGTGTATAAAGAAGCCACCCGACAGTCACCCGACGTAACGATCTCAATGCCTAACTTCGATTAGCCACCCAATTTCACTACCAACTCGCCTTAAGAAATTTGTGGACAAATTTTCTCAACGCCGAGAGAATGATGTGGATATTCTTGGAAGGAAATAACTAAGATTTTGACATTTAGTGACGCAATTTCAACCCTTTATTTTCAAATATATGGTATTTAGCTTGATTACTATGTTGTTATAGTTAGTTTATTTGACGGGGATTCATGGCATTTGTTGCCTTATGTGTTTATTTTTTCCTTTTATCGCTTTGCACTGTTTTTTTTCATTAGTTTATGATGATATAAAAATTGAGCTTTTTCTTGTTAAGTCGAGTTTTATCTCGCAAAGAGCTGTTCATCGTGTTCTTCATATTTCTTCCTACATTTAATTCGAAAGCTGAGTTGGAGAAAAAATAAAGCAGAAATCGCTCTATTATAAAATAATAGAGACGTATTTAAATGACCTCAATGTCTGCTATTTTACTTTTTTCTAAATTTCATCAATTTTTCAATTGATTTAAATAAAATTTAGATGGACTATTAAATCTTAGACACGTGTTACTTTTAAGAGAGAGAAAAAAAAGGGTAATTTTCAGCAATAATCATCTATCTCACCAATTTCTTGCACATGAGTTACTAAACTCGTTGTTTGGCCGCGAAACTCACTATCGTAATTCGTAATACTTTTATTGCAAATCCATCCTTATAACTTTAAATTCCACATTTTTCATAATGTTAGATGGGCTACACCACCTAATCATCCTCCTGGCAATAGCCTACAACCCATAGTAGCTTTCATCGCAGAATATGACGGGCAATAGAACGCGGTCAAGATGATGGTCAAGAATGGCTCACATATGGCATGCAAGTATAAGTAGTGATGTGGCGCGTCTAACATGAAGAAGAAAAAAAGTGGCATTTAACGTTGTAAGGATGTATTTGCAATAAAAGTATGACGTTAGCGATTTTCACAGCAAAAAAATGAGTTCAGTGACTTATTTGTTAAAATTTGATGAGTTCGATGACTTTCTTCGCTAAAATATGAGCTTAGTGACTTATTTGTAAATGAAAAAAAAAAAAAAAAAGAGTTTATGACTTTGGTTGCGAAATTCCCTTTTAAAATTTCAAACATTACCCTTTATTCTTTACGGTATTCACAAAACTTTAACAACCAAGTGGAAGAAATTTTAGTACGAATTAGCAATAAAAATAAAATAGTGAAAAATTAGAGCTTTGATCATGTAAAAAAATCAGTTTAGGCTATCGAAAAAAATCAATATATTAAGTACTGTATCGTACTGTTATGTTATCTAATCAATCACCAAATTATGGACGTAGGTGGGGAGATATGTCTGATATCAATGGTTTGCATGTAAGAGAAATGGGCAATTAGATGTTCACTTGTAGTCTTGTATATAATGTAATTATCATCAATTTTATGAATTATTAAAACTAAATTTCTCGTTTTCTTCTTGTGTTTCAAATTCATAAATAGAATTATTTTTTTCTTTCGTAATTATTAGCTTAATTTAATTGTATATATATACTGAGAGAGGGCTAGCAGAGAATCTTTATCGCTCAATAGTCATGTTAAACACTACTGATGTTATTTCGTACTCCGAGAAATTGGAAGATTTGATTTTTTTTAATCCGGATTTCGAATCCAGGTTTCACGTAATAACAATAACCGGAATTCTAGGTTTCATGAATTTGTTCTTGCACTAGATTATGGCTATTATCATAATTTATTAGCCATAATTAAATTTAAATAATTTGGGTCTCAGTAACTCGAAGAAAAAAAAACTATAATTATGACTTATGTAATTTTCCAGAACTAGAATTTCAAATTTTGATTTTTGAAAATTTATAAATATTTTAAAAAAATTTAAGAATGCAAAAGTATATCCTTATTAAGAAATGAATTTTATAACTTTAATTTACCACTATTTGACTTTTTATCCCCAAAATTTTATAACTAATTTTTTGATACCTTATAGGTCAAAATTACCCTTACCGTTTATGACAGTTTATAAAATCGTTTTTGACGGTTCAAGATAATTTTTGACAATATTTTAAGGGTAATTTTGATTCTAAAAACATCAAACGAGTAGTTCTACAATTTTAAAAACTTGAGAATTAAAAAAAAAAAAGTAAATGGAGGATCAAAAATCAAATTTCCCTTCCTTACTTAACAAACAATCACACGCTCACTTCTGAAAAAAACACATGAATACACCTTTAACAAACATTACAAGCGAGGATTTGAGGAAGATGAATTCATATCATATGCTACTGAGAGCAGCTGCGGCTAAACGGACTGCCACAGTTTTTCTGGCTACTATTCTTTTCGGGGCTGCAGTTTTTTGGCTGTCCCCGCTTGCCGCTGCAAGCCCCCTTATTCCGCTTCCCGGTTCCTCCCGTCCCGGTACCTTTCCCCGTGGCCAGCATTCGCCCGGCATGGGCGCTGCCGTAGTAGACGTTCTCCTCCACCAGCAGCAACTCCAGCTCCAAGTCCTCCGCGATCCGGCAATCCGTGCAAACCCCGCAAGTGCTGTTATTGCTAATCTTTGCAAGCATGGTGCCCTCCGCCGTCGCCCGCAAGCTCGCGCAAACGAGGATAAGTGCCACCGCGACTGCGGTGGTTGACGGTCTCGGAGGGTGAGCGTGGCCCCTCCTCGATTGCTCGGCCGCGATATCAGGCGCCACCATGTATGGAACTGTTTTCGTGAGTACTTAGCTTTGCAAGCCGGAACAAGTTATAGCGGGAGAAGGGAAATTCATGCGTTTCACATCGATTAAATTAATATTCAACTAAATTGTTATTTAATTCGACCACTTGAATTGATGGTCTGGCCTCTACTAAGTGCTGTTATTTTATTTGCTTGCTTTTAATTACGAGATTAAAAAATTAAATTTATATTGGAACGAAGAACAGCAGTTCAAGTTTTATATTCGAACACCGTACAGTACACCTACACGACATTTCTGCAACGCTGCACTATATTAGAAAAATAAAATATGTAGTAGAAAATGGATGGGGTCGAGCCGGGGGCGAAGTAAGGAATTATCCTAAGAGGGGGCGGAAACTACTATCGAAGCGTCTTTTTGGAGAGTTCTCATTATATTTGGCCTTTACATGAGGGATAGGCGACGAGAAATTGTAAAACCCTCTAGCAATACAATTTGATATATCACAAATTTAAACATGTAGTACATATATTAAATAATTCCGAATAACAGAAATAAATTTAAGGTCCTTTAACTATGGTTCACATTAATCCGTTGTTAATATTTATTAATCCGAAAAATCAATAAAAAAAAAGTACAAGAACAATTTTTTTATAATAGTATAAAACTATATGTTTTTAATCAAAAGTGTGTAAATTCGTGAGTTGGCTAAAATAGAAATAACAACTTTCCATCTCTAAAAAAAAACTCAATAGTTAAAAAACGAATAGAACACAAAACTTAAACTAAATTAAGATATATATAAAAAAATTGATAGCAAAAACTCTACAAAACTAGTTTAAAGAGATGGATCGCCTCTGAAAATTTAGCTAACGATGTAGTCAACAGGATAAGACAATAATGGGCACAACAATGAATCACTACTTTTTTATTTTCAATTTCAATACTAACAACATGGTTTTCAAACCGAAGACGTTTTTTCTCCCTGATAAATTTCTTTTATTTAACATTTATTTGGGAAGTCGACGTGCTGCATATAAATTAAGTATAAAAAAAGGTGGAAAAATATAAAGTTATGATTTTCTAAAGAAATAAGTACTCCCGACTTGAATTTTGAGAGGCAGGGGTACATTCAATTCGCATTAATGAAGGATAACTGATGAAGTTAGAATTACAGAATGTCACGAAAAACACGTCTTTGCGAGCTAAAACTCTACTTTCTCAAGCAAAAGTTTATTTTTGTAATCATTATCAACTTAGCTCAAGCATACATTTGCTCTTATTTTATAATACAAGAAAATCATAATAAAATCATAAAGCCAAGATCTAATATTCCTAATTTAGTTAAAAAATCGAATCAAAATCAAGGAAAATAAATGCAAATAATATCATAGTAAAAGAGAATAATTCTCTATGAATTGAGTAGATTCACTTCTTAATTTAAGGCCAACTTGTATTGCATCATTCTCTTCGGCTTGGACAAAATTCGTCCTCAAATTTGGACCCTCGGCCCATGTCGGGCCTCCACCGCCATTGTTCGCGCTTGTGTCGACGCCAAAGCCGTCTTCGTAAAATGACTTAATTCTTTGGATCTACATTTCACTCGCACGCCTCTTTAGATCACTACTCTCGAGATACCTACGTTGTTGACATCGATAGTCGTGCTCGACTTGATTTTCGGGACCTTGATCGCGGTCATCACAATTGTCACTATAATGGACTAGCTCGAAACCTAAACAATCTAACATATGTGGCCTCCTCTTGCTCGGCACACATGTTGTCGTCATATACGACCTCGTCATACACGTTTTGGCTTACTCTATCATCGTACACATGTGTTTATTATTTTAAGCCCCTAAAAGTATGTTAATGACCAAAACTAAAAACTTAGGGTTTCAAATGCTTCTAGTGGAGGTGAAATAAGGACATTGTCGTGGTTTTTTACGACGGCGACGAATGGAGGGACACAAACGCTTGGCCCACCTAAAGACTTCGTAAAAGAAATTTTCTTATGCTTGTAACGGTTATGTGGGCCCATCATCAGCGAAGGAAGAGACAGAAATGATAAATAAAATAAAAAAGACATTGTAGTCCCAAAAAAAAATCCTTTTTATATAAAATTTTAAGGAAAAAATAGAAATCAAACATTACTAAAAATTAATTACCATAATTCAATTTTATCAATTTTCTTCTATTCGTGTTACTAATTAATATATTTTCCAGTTTTATTTGTGTATGCTGAAACTGAACTACATATCCTCTACGTCACCTTTAGTAATGAATAATGACTCATCACCCATTATATTCAGCAAAACTTGTGCTCTATTTCTTTTTGCTTTTCCTCTATTATTTAATTTCTTTCCAAGAGCCAACATTAATCTGATTATCGAGAAAGTGAAGTCACCATGTAGCGACAAAGAAGTTCCCATTGAGCTTAATCATTTAGCCACGTCCACAAAGAATTTCCTTTTCAACTTTATCATCCCCTAATCATGTTACTATAATCATAACCTGAACAAGGATTTAAATTTTTAATGTAAACATAAAGAAAATTCGTAATGTTAAAAAAAATAATATTAATTAAATTATATAAAAAAGGAGGAACTGGAAACCCCAGAATATTCTTGGCTTTGTATTTTTTTTTTGGGAAATACTATCCGACCAATTTAAAGAAAAAATCAAGCAAAGCTCGATTGTAGTGTGTCGTCTGCTAAATGAACTTCGTGAAAAACCTTTTCTTCACACCGCTTTGAAGATGGCATTACAATTAACTTTTTCAATACCGGAGTTACGTAGAGTATGTTCTTTCCACGGCGAACAATATCAAGTATCTGACGATCAACATCCAACTCAACAGGTCGACATCCGTGCTGCAACAGTTTTACCTCGATTCTGAGATCATACACCCGCTCATCCACCCCGAGTCTTTCATACAACTGATCCATCAACTGTGTGTGACTAATGTCCATCGGCGCTAAGAAAAAACTATTCTTCGCATTGGTGTAGTTCCACTTCTCATTTTCAAGAACCCACTCGCCATCATATTCGAAATATACATCCAAATCTGTTTTCACGGGAAAGTACAAAATCAATTAAGAAAAAGCAAGGACAATCACAAAAAAAATTGACATAAATAAGAATCAAATCATACCCATTGGTTTTGACATGGTGCCGATGGGTCTATGACAATGTTGATAAGAAACTCTAAACGAAAATCTGAAACAAAAGAGAAGAATGTTAATCGTACAACCTCCCACAAAACTGCCCAGAAAACTGTCCCTAAATAACCCAAAACTGTCCCCGAAATCCAAATTACTGTCCCCAAAAAATGAAGAAACTGCCCCAATACAACCTTCAAGTGATCTGCCCAGAAAACTGTCCCTAAAATACCGAAAACTGTCCCCAGAATCCAAATTACTGTCCCCAAAAAATGAAGAAACTGTCCCAATACAACCTTCAAGTGATCTGCCCAGAAAACTGTCCCTAAAATACCAAAAACTGTCCCAAAAATGCAAATTACTGTCCCCAAGGATCATAAGAAATTGTCCCAAGAACGTGACTCATACAACCTTCAAGAGAACTACCCAGAAAACTGTCCCTAAATTACCAAAAAGTGTTCCTAGAATGCAAAATACTGTCCCTTAGATCTGAAGAAACTGTCCCGATTCCTCAACATCGAACCCCAACCTCCCAAGCCCACGCCAAAAAACTGTAACAAAGTTCCTAACAAAGCCTTCCAGAGAAAAAAACCTAAACTTCATGCAGCTTAATGAAGAAAAATACCAAAACTAACAAGGATTCCATATCCTAACTTAGTGAAGAAAAATAAACCCTAGAATAAAAGCAAACCAACAAGAAATCAAACCAAGCTAAATCAATCGAAAGAATCATAGAGAAAACGAACGAACCTCATGCAAAATCAAACGAAAATGAGCGAGAGGAGAAGGGAGACTCACGGAGAGGACGTGCGTACGGCGGACTCGCGATGGAGGCACGTGGTTCGGTGGTCGGAAGATGTTTGAGTTCGAGTTGCTGCTCGAGTTTTGTGTGGGTTCGAGTTCTGTGTGGGTCGAGTTTGAGTTCTTTGTTGCTTGGTCGAGTGGTGTGTGCGATGGGAAGGGAAGACACGGGAAGGAAGGAAGAGAGGAGAGAGAAGGAGAGGGCAATTAATTATTTGGGTTAATTAATGTGGGTGTTAATTAATCAGGGGTAAAATCGTCAAAAATTGGGCAAAGTTTAGAAACATGTATTTTTTCAATATGAGTTCAAAACTTGAATTATGGTGTTTTTTTGTGACATTTTTCAAGTTTCCCTATTAAAAATCATCATATTCTCTTATGGAATTTATTTCACATCTTACATTACAAATAATCAATATAATATACAGATATGGGCCAGGCCGTGCCCGAGATTTCCGGGGCCAGAGGCGAGGTGTAATTTTGGAGCCCCTAGTAAAACTACAAAATTAAATTTCGAAGCAAAAATATGTAAGATATTTGTATAATAAATAATTACTCGTTTAAATATGACGCGTTTAGCAATTTTAGAAGCAAAAGCAAGCACTAGTCAAATATAATTTAAAGCAAGGTTCAAAATGCCGTTTTTGCCGAAAAATTGTTTGCCGTTATCGACGGAGTAATCGTTTACCGATGGATTTATCGATGGAAAATTTATAAAAATTATCGTTTGCCGTTATCGAAACTTATCAAACTTATCGATGGATTAATCGGTTATCGATGGATTTATCGATGGAAAACCTATAAAAAATAAATTATAATAACAATTATTATTTACAAATTATAAGTTGTAACTTGTTAGTCAAAATGCTCTCTTTAGTTATTTACTATTAGATAAAATATGCTTATTTGATAAATTTTGGAAAGAGTCAAAGTCATATTTTACTAAAATAAAATATTTTAAAATCACCAATTGTTAATTATATAAAATCTTCCCACTTGAAGTTGTATAAAAAAAATTGAAGAACTAGCTCAATTTAACCAATTTCCTAAAAATATGTACTTTTGCCTCCATAGTTGGAAAACGTCAAATTACAAAACAAATTATGTCAACCACACAATTTATGAATTATATACAATATTGTAAAATGAAATTACACCAAAAAAGTCGATTAACTAGCTCAATTAACCAATTTCGGAAACATATATACTTTTGCCGCAATAATTGGACAATTCGGGAAAACATCAAATTGCAAAAAAAATTATGTCAAACTCATAGTTTCCTAATTATATACATTGTTAAACAATGAAATTACATCAAAAATATTAAAAATATAGCTCAAGTTCATTAATTTCCAAAAAATAAATACTTTTACTGCAATTATATAAACAATTCTAACAAACACTAAAATCACCCCAAATCTGCAAAAAAAAAAAAAAAAAAAATCACACAAACTATTATAATTCATCCATATTCCTTAATAAACCTTAAAAAATCAAATTCAACTATAACATTTGATTCAAAACCTAAAATGTACAATCAAAGTATCATGAAACTCAAACTTGAACTTTCATTCAACCTAATAGTTTTCTATGTAACTCTATTAAATATAGAATAAAATTGTAAAAATTTGACATGATTCATACATATACAACATTTAAACTTCAAAACACTCAAGATCCACTAAAAAAACCCTAAAAATACCTTTAAATTCCAAAATTAAAAGAAATTGGAACTTTTGCCGCGAAAAAGAAAAAACTATGCTGGGGTTGACTTATCTTTTTTGACCGAAAAGTGACTCACTTTTCGAAAAATTGCACTCGAAAACTTTGATGGATAAGTGACTTGCTTTTCGAATCGAAAAATCGCGATAAGTATAAAACGACAACGATAAGAGGAGATAAGTTACCGAGAAGTGGTTTTCGGCGATAAATCGCTCGATTATCGCGAAATTTCGAACCTTGATTTAAAGTAATTTTGAGGACTTTGATTTGAGGTTTTTGCCCCCCCCCCCCCCCCCCCCCCCCCCCCCCATTTGTATATAAGTTTTTTTTTTTTGCCTACTTCGCCTCAGCATCCCCTCAAGCATGCCTCTAATCATAAGCATAAGTTTATAATTCGATTTTTTATTATTAGTAGTACTTACAGTATATGAAATTCAAAAAAACCTGACTCAAGTTTTTGATCCTACAATACTTATCAAGGTATCAGAGTTTTCATTTTATCTAATCCGAACAATTTTTTTTATAAATAGATGTAGAGAAGTACTCCATTGGATTGGAAGAAAAAAAAAAGTACACAGAATACCCAATTTAAGAACATGGAAATGTACCTACTTTTCGCACACAATTTTGAACATTAGTAAAAATCTAGAAATATAATTCAGAAACATGGCAAAACCTTTATTTAAGCCATCGTTCTACACATAATTAAAGAGACTACACTAAGCCATAACATTAGCCAATTCTGTGCCTGAGAAACAAAGAGAAATTGACATGAATAAAAGTTAAAAACCATAATCATACGAAAGCTCAATGGCGCTTCTTCCCTGTTGTAGCCTCCCAAGCTTTCAGTACGTGCCCCACAATTTCTTCCACTCCAACCCCATTCTTTATCTGAAATATACATGTGTATATATATATATGATTATAAATGACAGAAGCAGCTGAAACCAGGTTCAGATTGATGTCGTTTGCACTGAACCCACCTGAGCAAAGACGAAGGGACCCCCGTCTCTCATGCGCAGCGCGTCGCGCTCCATGACGCCCAAATCAGCCCCAACCGCTGCTGCCAGGTCGGTCTTGTTTATCACCAGGAGATCGGCTTGAGTGATTCCAGGGCCGCCCTTCCGAGGAATCTTGTCCCCGGCGGAGACGTCGATTATGTATATAATATAGTCGGCTAGCTCTCGGCTGAAGTTGGCCGCTAAGTTATCTGCAACCACACAATGAATCAAACAATTACACGAGACATGAGCTACTTATAGAGCAATGTACAAGAGAAATACCTCCACCGGATTCGCAGAGCAGAATGTCGGTCTTGAAGAGGCTGGAAAGCTCTTCCAGGGGGCCGAGGTTGATGCTGATGTCTTCGCGGATGGCGGCGTGAGGGCATCCTCCGGTTTCCACAGCTCGAATCCTCTCCTCCGGGAGCGCTCCGTGCTTCACCAAGAACTCGCCATCCTCCTTCGTGAATATGTCGTTCGTCACCTAAAATCGAACCACGTAACTACCTTGCTCCCGAGAGCTCTTTCTGCTAAGCTACTACTAGGATAAGATTATGCATAACTAAAGCAAAAGGTGAAACCAGACCGGGAACCAGTACTTCCATGCATTTTAGTTTCACGTCCGGTATTCTAAATTCGGAGCTGATTTTTGTCGAATCGGTCTTATTGGCTAATTCCAGTTTTTCGACCGGTAATCCAGAGTAAAAACCTGGTATTTAATATTTATCCCAGATTACTCAGTGCAAAAGTTTAACGGGATAATTGAGGAAAAAGTATTTAAGTTGTAATCAATTCGAGAAGAGAATACACAAGTTTTTTATACTAGACGGAGTACCCAAATGAATCAAATGAATTAAAAGTATGCAACTAAACAATTCAGTCCAACAATTGTCTCATCAACTAAGCATTATGAAAAATAGGAGAATGGTTGGCGCGTAGCGAAACCTTAACGGAAAAGATCACTTGTCGTTTTCTTTTATTTCATTTGAATATTTCGCCCACCACAAATTAAGTAGGTTTTTTTTTTTTTTTGAGGGACTACAACTCAAGTAGTATTACCTCAATCATCCCAAATTTCACCACTAACAATCAGGCTTCTTTGTATGTATTAGAAAAAAAAGGGAAGGTTTTTGGAGAGAAAAGTTGTGATATTCCGTGAGTATGAAACGTGAGACTTACGGCAGCGAGACTATAGTTGTCCCTCAAAACCGTACAAAGAGCCAACATCAGAGCCGTTTTCCTGCACACAACACAACACAACACAACAAAGCCCCAATTTCAGCAGAGAGACATTCCCGATGGAGAAAGTCAAAGATAGGTACCCAGTGCCAACAGGTCCACCGATGCCTACGGTGAAGGCTCGCTCGGTGAAGTCCCTGGTGAGGAGTGGCTGAGCCCTCTGGCTGAAGAACCCCGGCGAGTAGATGGGCTCGTGCGAGTGCGGCGCGAGCCCGTCGTGGCTGTGGTACACCTTCCCGTCCTGCCCCACCCACGACCCCTCGTGCTGGTGCTCATGGCCATGGCCATGCTCGTGATGGTGCGAAGCCATGTCGAGCAGTTTCGTCGGTGCGCTTCAAAAGTCCACCTCTGCTTCGACTACGAGGCTGCTGAAGGGTCCAATAGTAGGTTACGTGTGTGGGCCAGATTACCAAAACGCCCTTCCTTAAAATAGATGATCGATTTATCGACCGCTGACGTACGAGTACGACGAGTCCAACATTTTTTTTGTAGCTTAGATTTGAGCGCAGTATTTCTTATCTATTTTTTAATTAAAAATAAAATAGGAGGTGGGATGGGCCGGGTAAAAGAAGCCCGTGGGTCCGTGACTTTAGTTTTATTTTAGAAATAAAATTGGTTTTTTTTTGTTTTAACTTTTATTTATTTATTTTTATTGTTTGTTGTGTAACACTATTGACTGCAATTACATGCATCCACACATCTCGCTGGGAGAGTTGTGTAGCGGGTTTAACATTAGGCCAAACAAGTTCGGTGTCATTTGAATAGTATATTTTTTATTTGATCTTATAAACCAACGAAATGCCTAAAAAGCACTTAAGATGTATGAGAATTACCCATACTTTTAAACAATTCATTTATACCCATTATTAATAAACTTTTTTGGACCATATTAACCATAGTATTAATTATATTTATTAATTTTCGTTTATTATTTATTTATAATATATTTCAAATTCGAAATTAAATTATCCTATAATTATGGTTGACAACTTCCCCTATTAATTACGTTTTCATTTAATTTTGTTACTTTTTCCCAAAATCCTTTTCATTTATCTCATATTTTCTCTCTCCTCCGTAGTCTTCTTTCCCTATTCGACTCTTATTCTCTCGCGCAGTAGTCGTCTTCTCTCCGTCGCCCAGTCGTTGTCGTCCGTCACGCCGTCTCCTTTTGCGTCGCGTCATCGCCGCCGTCGTGCCGTCTCCTTCTCCCGTCTCCTTCCTCTGTCTCGCCAGCTTCTCTCTGTCGCCCAAAAGCTTGTTCGCTGAATAGGGCTTCTCAGTCGTTTGATCTTCTTCACCGTCTCTCTCGCCATCTTCGCTTCGTGTCTTTCAGTGGAGCCTAGCTCAGAAACATGTCCCTCTGCTCAACCTCATTGTTTGCGTTGTAAATTTTACAGTTCGACAGGTTCATAAAATATCGTAAATATATTTACAGTTTTTTACAGGTTAATAAAATTTTGTATATCTATTCACAGTTTTTTATAGGTTAATAAAATTTTGTTAATATATTTACGTAAATATACTCACCAACAATTACGTTTCGTGTGAGATCCTTGGATTGTTGTGTGTTTATTTCCTTTTAAGCCTTTGGTTTCTGTACATGGGACGATGAATCGTAAATATAGTTACGTAAATGGAATTACGAAATCGGGTCTTCATTATACGTAATTAAAATTATAATTTTTTTGGTATTTAAATTGTATTGGTATATTTATATATATACAGTTATGGTTGATATTTTGAATTTTTTTAAAAAATTTAAATTGTTAGAATAATGATTAATAGGGAGAAAATATTCAAAAATAATTAAGAAATGATTAAGATTAATCAATTATTCTATTTAGCTACATAAAAGGGAAAAAAATATTTTGATTTTATTAATTAATTTGAATTATTAATTAATTTTAAACGTAATTTAAATGCCGAATAATAATTAATTAATTCGAAGGGTATATTTGTCCATATTTCAATCAATTGGTGGTTTTGATTACCATAAATATAAATGAGCATTTTTCAAAATCTTCGGTCACAAATGGGCAGTTGGCTCATTTCCCCAATAAATCAAATATTAAAAAATTAAGATAGGCAAGAACTAGACCCGGTTTCAGAGACTCGAAAAATCCGCCCCCTTCTCCTTTTTAAATGAAAATAACTAGAACTTCTCATGTTATTTTTTGTTCACCCGGGTAATATTACTAACTATATTATGAAATTGAATAAATAAATATCAGAAATTTTCAATAATTTTCTTATGTTACATGTGACTCACCAATTAGCACTTCACAAAATAATTTTTCAGTTAGTAAAAAAAACGAAATTCCGAGTAAAACGACATTTAATTAAAAAGTCAAACGACACCAGAAACTTTTGATGCATGAACTCCAATACACATATTATATAATATATATGAGTACATACATGCACCAAAAAGCAAAAGACATAAGTCTTATATATAATCTGAAATTAGTCAAACAAGTTTCTGAGTGCGTTGCGCTTCGCACATGGCTGAGGCACCAACCCATTAATATTAATATTATTATTATCCTTGCGCTCATGATCATGATGATCGGCTTGATGGTGAGGCGACACGGCTTCGAGGTTGGGCAAGACCACCACTTGCTTCTGCATGTAGTCTTTCTTGTCTTGAAGGAGGTAAAGGAAGGCGATGAGAGCGATCTCGGCAGTGAAGAGCATGGTCCAGAGCCTGGTGCTTCGCAGGGTTCTCTTGCGATAGGCCTCTAAGCCTGTGTAGATGTTTATTATACCAACCAACGACACCAAAGTACCCAGAATCCAGTGCACTATGTACCATACTTTTCGTCCCTTCTTTCCTCTGAAATATTATAGGCCATGCATGTTACTTATATTGACATGCATTGGTGTGGTGATATATGTATATAATATTCAAGGCTCTACCATTATCGAAAAAAAATAATTAAGATGGGTTTAATTTTACGGGTTTACTGATGAGCTTTTATGTAATAATAATGTTTCTACTATATAGATATAGACATATAGGTTACAAATGCAGTTTTGAAACAAAATTGAATTTTATATATAAAAATAATAGTATAGCTGCAAGTTTAATATAAATATAGAGTTATAATTATAATGTTAAAAAAAATTAAAATTAAAATTAAAACGAAACTTGTGGGAAATTATAAATTTTATAGAAAATTTGTTGAAATCTCGAGTGTAAAGTAAAAAAAAAAAAAAACTAGTAAAACGATGTGCGAATATTCCATGATAATTAACTTGGAAAATAAAATCGACGTCCAATAGAAAAGTTGACGATGTCCTCGTTTTTTATTCCGAGTATTCCACGGCATAAATATATATTAACCGATTAATTACCTTTGGGGCCTGAAGAATCCGATGATGGTTTGTGTCCAAAGGGCAGTGTAGAGAAGTAGGCCTATTCGTTGATGGTTGTTGTTGAATGTGTTTTCAAAGTTTCTTACCGACATTACTGCTCCTCCTGTGGCTAGAAGAACCGAGAATGTCTGCAAACAGACAAAAATAAGAGCATAAGTTTGGTATATATCCTATAAATAATCATCTATTTATTTTCTTGATACTCAAGTATTAACGAGAAATGATTATTTCCTCCTTGTTTAAGCTTAATACAAAATCATTGCATATTTTTAGAAACAGGTGAGCAATATAATAACAAAAGTAAAGATATAGTGTATACTATATATATAGTGAATTAGTGATCACCATCATTAAAGTTAAAGCGGGAAATGATGATGATGTTTTATTACAAAGAAGAATATAAGTGCTGAACTACGTTGCATCACATAATTTAAAAGGAATCATAATCAGCTAAATAATTCTTAATTTTGTATAAATATATACTGTAAATAAATATATGAAAACAATTAGTCAGTTAAGATGATTAATAATTTCAAAAAAATTATATAAAGTAGAATTTTAAAAAAATTAATAGTTAAGACAAGATGTAGAAATTATTAATTTATCTAGTAACAAAATAGTATATTATTCATAATTGAGACTTATAAAAATATTATTTAATTGAATTTATTATAGTTGAGATTTATAAAAATATTATTTAATTTTTTAAAAGATCAGAAAAGAAGTATTGCCTGGAAAATGACATGGAGGTAGAAGAAAAGTTTTGCCCTAGTGGATTCACTCTGGTCTCTGCCTGAAACTCGAATGGTGAGTATTCCCAGTGGCATTAACAGCCCCATTGACACCCACAGAAGAACTCCATGAACTCTCACGTGCTTCATCATTTCTGGGCTCAACTGAAATTTAACCATATATATATAGGCTGCTCACTGGGAAGAAAATGGAGAGAGATATATAGTAATTATATAAGAGAATTTCCATACCTGGTGAGACTCGTGTCTCTTGAGCTTGTGACTGTGGTGATCTCCATCGGAAAAGCAGGAAACTAATGGTAGAAGATGAACCAGAAGAACACTCATAAAGATTAGCTTGAGATAGTTCTTCATTATTTCTTCAAAAAAAAATAAAAAAATATCAGTGATGTATTCTTATATCATATATGATAATTATGTGTAGGAGATTTTGAGAAGGGCTTAAACAGAAACGACAAATTTTTATAGAGAGAAATGATCATGTCAATGCCATTGTTGAGTACCTATATATATAGCGGATAATATATATTTTTAGGGTAGTTTGGTGTGCATGTGCGAGAAGATCATGTAAGATAAGAAAGTAAATATAATTGATAAAATGTTGCACTAATTATTCAACTTTAAGTTTTCAACAAAGTAGGGTATGGTCTCATCTTTTATGTCCCAAAAAGAGAAAAAAATTATACCGAATCACCTAATGAAAGTAAAATGATTGAAAGTAAGATATAATCAGTTTATTAATTAGTTATATATATATGCTAATTTTGTTATATATGTATAAAATTGATCATGAACTTGGTGTACTAAATCATGACTACTTTCTTCTTAATATCTGAAACGAATGATGTACTTGGAATTTTAATATACAGGGTTAATGACGGCAAAAATGCTCAAAGTTTAGTCAAAGAACTCCTCGTGTACCTAAAGTCTAAAAGTGGTAGCAAAAGTACCCAAAGTCATATTTGAGGCGTTGACCACTCCATTCCCGTATCGCTGTTAACTTACCTGTTAACTTTGGCCACGTGGACAAACGTGGGTTGCTGACACAGGAATTTTTTACCACATGGATGAGCCCACATCAGCCTCCTATACGACAAAACAACGAATTAAACCCCTAATTGGGCTCGTCCACGTGGCAAAAAATTATCATGTCAACAACCCACGTTTGTCCACATGACCAGAGTTGACGGTAAGTTAACTGCGTTACGAGAATGGAGTGGTCAACTCCCCAAATATGACTTTGGGTACTTTTGCCACCACTTTTAAACTTTGGGTACATGAGGGGTTCTTTGATCAAACTTTGGGTATTTTTACCGTCATTAACCCTAATATATATTATATATATAATGAACAGCTTCAATTTCCAAGCAAGAAGAATTATATATGGACTAATTTGTAATTAACAACATTTTTTAACAAAGGAATGCACATTATAGAATTAGCACTCATCATGAAACTGAGATGTGGAGGCCGTTATATGAGTACTACAAGAGATGATCATATGCAAGACAGAATCATTGATTTTGTGACATAAATAAACACCAAGCAGATTAATATAATACTATTTAAATTCAAAATGGAAATCATGCATGGTGCTAATTTTCATTTTCATCAAGGACAGCTGTTTGCTTCAAGATGAGATAATCGCTGTGTGAGCCATATTTAATTAATTTTATATTCTCTATGCATGTACATAGATTTCTCTATGCTCCTCAGAATTTAGATTATTATTAATAATAATAATTTAGAGAATAATATGTTTTGAACTCTATTCTCTAGTAACTAGTATTAACCAAAATATAAAGCGGAAAGCAACGCATGAAGTGGCGGCATAAACGTGAACAATATCCAAAGACGAATCGTTGAAACAATGAAAAACGAGATTGAATATAAAAAATGGGAGGAAATAAATTATTCGTTACTTCAATGGATGAACGACAGCTACTATATTTCAAATGATAAGTGAAAAACGAAAATGATCAGCAAGCCAAGAGTGTCTAAACGACATCAAACCCAAACTATGATGTAAAAATGCTGATAGAGAAATGAGTGCATTTGACTAAAATAGTCAACATTAATAAAGTCAACTACAATTGTATAATAGATACATATAGAAGATTATATATAATTATTCAAGACGCCGTTTGGAGTTTAGACCACGCATCGCCACAAATCAAACGAACTTATAAAATCATAATAAAATTGATTTTAAAAATGTTAAAAAACGATTTGCAGAGTATGTATTGGCTCGTAAAGTGCAGATCATATTATAAATTATTTTTTAGACAGGATAAAATAGTATTATTTTTGTTAGACATGTACTTAAAATGTATTTTATCTTTATTTAATTTAATTATTAATTTTGATATTTGAAATAACTTATATTTATGAATCTCATTTATCTTTATATATAGACTATCACGGTTTTCTCCGTCGCGCATAGAAAAAGGTTAAGCTACTGATCAATCTATTTACGTTGTCCCGTGATACAAATTTAAAGAAGCTCTCTCTCTCTCTCTCTCTCTCTCTCTCTCTCTCTCTCTCTCTCTCTATATATATATATATATATATATATATATATATATATTATAATCAATTACACGTTTGCTTTCCATCAAAGAAAGTTGCAGCCATGCATAAGCACTTCACCCACCACTTCCTACGCACAGCGACGCTCATGTTTGCGGTGGCAGTGGCAGCGGAGAGCCTCTGCGAGCGCAAGTGCGGCAGCGTAGACGTTCCATATCCCTTTGGAGTCGACGATCCGAGCTGCGCCAAAGACGGCGACATGAACTTCGTGGTCGATTGCAACGGCACTTACTCTCCTCCCAAACCCTACTTGAGACTTACTAGCATGGAAGTGGTTGCGATATCGTTGGAGAATGCGACGATCAGCGTCAGAATCCGCAACTCCTTCAAGTGCTACGACAAGTTTCGGCCCATCTCGAACCAGACGCTGAACCAGAGCATAGCGCTGGGCCGTTCGAGCCCCTTCACGTTCTCGAGCACCGAGAACAAGCTCGTTGGCCTCGGGTGCGACACCATCGCCTTCATGAGCGATGCTGACGGGATGTTCGGCAGCGGCTGCATTTCGCTATGCGCCAAGAACGTCGACTTCACAAGGGAGGGTTCGTGCTCGGGCCTCGGTTGCTGCAAGACCTCTGTGCCGAAGCGAGTCAAGAGCCTGGACATTCGGATCTTGACCATGGACGACGACAGGCGCAGTGCCTTTTCAGGGCTCAGCCACTGTGATTTCGCCATGCTGGTGGACCGGAACAGCTTCGATGTCACCAAAATGAGGCTCGACTTTGCGCTCGGAGATCCGGAGGTGGATATGGCCAGCGTGTTGCTCGACTGGGTGGCCGGAAACGAATCGTGCGAGGACGCGCAAGCGAAAGGGGGTGCGAGCTATGCGTGCGGCCCTAACACCGAGTGCTCGTTCTCCGACAGTGCCGTTGGGTATCAATGCCGTTGCTCCAAAGGGTTTCGCGGGAATCCGTACAGCAAAGGCCCCGGAGAAGGAGAAGGATGTCAAGGTAAGTTTACTTTTAGTACTAATCACATGATCATAAAATTACACTTTTAATTATGTACCCAATGTTTATTTTCGATGGCTAATGTACCCAAACTTTATTCCGTTAGATTTTTTCGTGTTTTCCGTCACTTGACCGTCAGCGAGTGATATGTACACTTTTCGTATTTTTTACATAACTCACTCATTTTTTATCCAAATTTTATACACAACCTACGGTTGGAAAGATAAGAGATAGATCTACAACTTTTGTGTTTTAAGTTTTGTAAAAAAAGTTTTTAAAAAATACGGAATTTCAATTACAACGTAAAACTGAACATTAGTTTAATACAAAATATTTGTTTCGAGCAAATTTTAATATACATAATGATTTTTTCTGATAAAACGTAAAACTAAAAATGTTGTAGATAAATCTTTTATCTTTCCAACGGTAGTATATTTATAAATTTTGGATAAAAAATGAGTAAGTTATACTAAAAATACGAAAGCTTTTTTCACATTACATCTTTCATATTTTTGGCATAACTCACTCTTTTTTTGTCCAAAATTTGTAAATAAACTACCGTTAAAAAAATACAAAAATTATCTACAACTTTGTAGTTTAACATTTCATCATAAAAAATCATTAAGAATATTAAAATTTGCTCGAAACAAAATTTTTGTATTAAACTAATATCCAATTTTATATTGTAATTGAAATAATAATAAATTAAAAATTACAAAACTTAAAACACTAAAGTTGTTGATCTATCTCTTATCTTTCCAACCGTAGGTCGTACATAAAATTTGGACAAAAAATTGAGTGAGTTATGTCAAAAATATGAAAAGTGTACATATCACTCGCTGACGGTCAAGTGACGGAAAGCACGAAAAAATCTAACGGAATAAAGTTTGGGTACATTAGCCGTCGAAAATAAACATTGGGTACATAATCCGCAGAAAAATAAAGATTGGGTACATTAGCCGCAGTTTTCCGTTAATTAAAATAAAAGTATATGTACTTTCTCGTGACTTATGATTTGTGATTATCATAAGAGTTAGAATTATGAATTAAGAAAGAAAAAAAAAACTATATACATGAGCGTTTTAGTGAATTAATATGTTTAGAATAGAAATCACAACCAACTTGTTACAGATGAGTTCTTTTCTTATTATTTCAGCTATGTGTTTCTTATATATTTTGGTCTGACTTTTTCCACGTACGGTAGATATTGACGAGTGCGAAGATCATGAAAAGTACACGTGTGAAGGGAAATGCAAGAACACGATTGGGGACTACGAGTGCAAATGTCCCTTTCTGATGACCGGTGATGGTAAAGTCAACTGTAAAAGATCCAGTGTCACGACCATTCTTACAGGTACTTTATCCTCAAACATCCCTTTTCTATTCATGTCTCGTCCGTGTTATACTTGTATACTGTATATTGATACAGCATTAATTAATTAATTAATTAATATATATAGTTTTTTTTTAAAACTAAAATTAATAAAAAAAACACCACCCGGAATGACACTTAGTAATTGGAAAATCGTTGACTCTCGTAAAGAATTACCTCGATGACATTTGCTAATTGCTCCGAGCTACACCAAGTTTACTGCTCGGTGAGCCAAAGTTGATGGACTTTTTTTTATTAAGCATGAAGAAAAAATCACACTACCTCCAAAGTGGAAGTTGTGGGTTCGATCCCCACATACAGCAAAGCTGCCTTAAAAAAAAAAAACATGAAGAAAAAACGACTTGTCACTTATACTAATTTAACAATTAAAAAGTCATACACCAACAACAAGAATATATGGAAAGCAATATGTACTAGTCCTGTAAATGCGAAGGAACCAAACTTTCGGATCCAATTTTCTAAATTCCACGTAAATAAAAATATTCGGAAATTTTGATTCTGTTCTTTTTCCCGGATCGTCGGATCTCGATTGACAGCCCTGATGAATTAGCCGTGAAAAAAACCGAAACCTAAAATTCTGTTTTTGACAAACGAAAGCATGAATCCGATATTCCGAACGCACGAAACCTGTATTTTCCGAGGACTTAGACAATTTTGAGACAGTTGTTGCAGCAATCACCTTCGCCATAACTATAGCTCTGCTCATGGTGTTGACCTGCGAGAGGAGAAAGAAAGAGAGAGTCTTCAGAGAGAACGGTGGTTTGATATTGAAGCACCAAAGAGTCCGACTTTTCAGCAAGCACGAGCTAGCCAAAGCTACCAACAACTACGACGACAACAACATCCTCGGACAAGGCGGTTTCGCCACGGTCTACAAGGGAGTTCTCATAGACAACGACCAGACCACGGAGATCGCCGTGAAGAGACCGAAAGACAGCAACAGCAAGCTCGACGTCGACAAGAAGAAGCAGTTCCACGAGGAGATCGCCATCGTCTCGCAGGTCAACCACGTCAACGCCGTCAAGCTCCTGGGCTTGTGTCTTGAGACCAAACTCCCGTTTCTCGTCTACGAGTGTGTGTCGAATGGCACGCTCTTCAGACACATCCACAGCAAAAAGTCAACCCTCCTCATGTCGTGGAAGACCCGTCTAAGGATCGCGATGGAAACCGCTCTGGCGCTCGACTACCTGCACTCGCTGGCGCACCCTCCGATCATCCACAGGGACGTAAAGTCGACCAATATTCTCCTCGACGAGAATTTCACCGCTAAAGTCTCTGATTTCGGAGCCTCGGTCCTCATCCCGCCTGGCCAAACTTGGATCGCCACGTCGGTTCAAGGAACCCCTGGGTACTTAGACCCAGAGTACTTGATCACCGGAACTTTGACTACGAAGAGTGATGTGTACAGCTTCGGGGTCGTACTGGTTGAGCTCATGACCGGAGAGAAGCCGATCTCGAAGGTGAGAACCGGGCCCAAGAGCAACATTATTCAGTACTTCGTGTCCGTGGTCAGAGAGAAAAAAGAAGACTACGTGGGCTCGATTGTCGATGCTGAAATCGCCCGTGACGAGGATGACACCGTGCAGATCGAAGCTGTCGCGGAGCTTGCGACGAGGTGTTTGGAGATCAGCGGTGACATGAGGCCGTCGATGAAAGAAGTGGCCGAGGAGTTAGGGAGGCTGAACAAGCTCAACGGATATTCGAGGGCTCGTCGGAGTTGCGATGCGGAGACTGAGCGATGCTTGTTCGAGCTCGCCGGGTATTTTACTCAGCCTGTCAGTTTCTCTGATTCTTCTGAACTGAAGTAGTCGCGGGTTTAATGTATTTCAATATATTATATAGTTGTGTTTTATGTAACAATGTGTCCTCATATTTAAGTAATCAGATTCTGCATGGCATGACAATATTTTGTATCTAGTTAAATTTTTATTTTTATTTTTATTTTTAAGAATAGTTAAATTTACATGATTATTGTCCCAAATATATTAAATAGATCATCATATGAAGTATGAACCATACGTGGAGGAATATTTTAATAACAAAGAGACATATGAAACATATGTTAGATTTATAATTTCTTTCCGTGATTGACATTAATAATTCGCAAAAACTATATGATAATAATTTGCTAAAACTAAAAGATAGTAATTTTTCAGAAATTTATAGATCACATTCTATAGTGTGATCTATGAATTTCAAAATTACTACCAAACCAGTGTTTTTTTTTTTTAAGTTTTTTGTTTTAAATTGTTCATGAAATTTATTCTTAAAGTTAAACTTTTATATTTTGTAATGAATTTGAAACTCTTCTTGCGCTGCGCTATTATGCTATATGAAAAAAAAAAAAAAATCGACACAATTGTTATTAACTTATTCGAATTATACTTTATATCAAGATTGATAATAATTAAAAATTGAGCCTTCTTAATTCCTTTTGATTTTGAGTTTAGTTCTAACTAAATTAAGTGATTTAAAAAATAAAAGTAAAAAACTATATATTATAAAATATTAAAATAATAACAATATTACATATGCATTTCTATTATCACTGTTCGTTTTAATTTTTATTATATTTTAAGAACTATTTGTTTTAAGTTTTAACATTACGTAAGAGTATTTATAATCACTAAAATGGCCCCCTCCATGTATACTTCTGAACAAATTTAATTAGTCATAACTAATTAAAATCAATTAAATTACAACATACATTAAAAAAAAACAATTATATTCAAGCCTGCAAGGTGTTGGGCCTGCTTAACGGGCCGAGAGCAGTGCATGGCCGAAGCTCATATATATTCAAAAGAAAACCCTAACTCCCATTTCCTTCGACCTGCGAGAGATACAGACTCCAGACTCTGCTCTTCTCGGCCTCCTCAGAAATGGCGATTTTCAGGGTAAGCTTCGCTCTCTTCCGATTCCAACACCATCTCTATCTCGGATTCGCCGATTGCTTCCCAAGCAAGAAATCGAAGTTTCATTTTCGAGACGAAATGGAGAATGTTAGGGTTTTGGGGCGCCATTGATGAGCTTTGGCTTTGTGAATTGCAGTTCCATCAGTACCAGGTCGTCGGAAGGGCTCTCCCCACGGACTCCGATGAGCATCCCAAGATCTATCGGATGAAGCTCTGGGCCACCAACGAGGTCCGCGCCAAGTCCAAGTTCTGGTGAGTATTTTCTGTTGTTTTTGATCTTAGGGTTTTGGATTCGTCTGGCTGATTTGGGATGACTTCGTCGAGTGCTTAATTTGGGATTTCGCATTTGGCATCGTTAGGTATTTTTTGAGGAAGCTGAAGAAGGTTAAGAAGAGTAATGGACAGGTTCTTGCCATCAATGAGGTATAATATATATAGGTGGTGCATATATACATATATATATATATATGTTTTATATGATCAATTTTGTGGGAGATATTTCTCTGTAAACGTTTGACATTACTCAATTGCTGGTAACACGATCCCAAATTGTTAGAAATCCTTTTAAAAGTCCCGTGAAATTGCATACTAGTCGGTTGTTCCGAGTAAATACATAAGTTTGTGTTATTATTGCGTGTTAATTTCTAATTATTTTAAGTTTTCGTGATCTGTTTAAATTCATTTCCTGGACATGTAGAAGACTCACAGTCTATAGTGTTTTTTATTTCATTTATATTTATGGGAATCTCATTATAAAAGCATTGTGGTTGCTCAGATCTTCGAGAAGAACCCGACCAAGATCGACAACTATGGCATTTGGCTGCGTTACCAGAGCCGAACCGGGTACCACAACATGTACAAGGAGTACCGTGATACCACTCTGAATGGTGCAGTGGAGCAGATGTACACGGAGATGGCTTCTCGCCACAGAGTGAGGTTCCCGTGCATCCAGATCATCAAGACCGCCACCGTCCCTGCCAAGCTCTGCAAGAGAGAGAGCACCAAGCAGTTCCACAACTCGAAGATCAAGTTTCCGTTGATGTTCAAGAAGGTCAGGCCACCTTCCAGGAAGCTCAAGACCACATACAAGGCGTCCAGGCCCAACTTGTTCACATAGGCTTGAGCTCGATCTTGAAAGACGAGTTTTCAAAGTGAGTCGATAATTCCGATCGTTTTGGTAGAAATCTTTTTGTCCGGTTTTGTTCTTGTTCGTCAGATATTTATGTCATTTGAGTACTTTAGGACACCGAATTGGCGGAGCCTTGAGGTTTTCGCAACTATTGTTTCTTTGCTATCTTATAGTGGTTGGCTATGGTTGCCTTTTACTAGCTTTATCACATCATATGATATTTCCCTACTCTGAAATTAACAGCCTGGTAGGAAGCTCTTAATCAACGTATAAAGGAATTTATGAAATCATCCTTGACAATTGTTGGAATTTCGTATAGTATATAAGGCACGGTATGAATATGCCGAATTTATCGATTTAAGACTTTAAAAACTGAATGTTTAGGTTTAGGTACATGAAATAGGGCTTTGGACCAACTACATTACCATTGGGTCTTTGGTGTTCGGTTTGCTTGGATCTTCGCGGCTTCTGAATACGTACTGAAGACTTATTTTGACGTAGCTACTATATAGTTTTGTCAGTAAGGATTATATATATGTATAAATTGACCAACTTATGATTATGATTATTGCTAAAGAAAATGTTCATTTTAAAAAAAATGAGTACATCGTTCGAAATTTGAAGTCAGTATCGGTTCTTTAAAGAATAAATTGAGACCGAAACGTTATTTTTACCTACTCTAACTGTGCATATCACTCTAATTTAGCCCAGAAAAGAACTATATGTTGATTTAGCCACACAAACGGGTGTGACTATAGCTTAGGTGTGGAAAACTCTTGTCACTCGTGGCCGTATCTTCTAACTTGGTACGACATCGTTGCGAGCCCGGTCAACTGATTCTGTGTTCTCGAGTCATCGAGCAACTGCTCTGTCCCGTCCTCATACTGCCGAGTTCCGTTGAGATTATTCAGCCTCGCAAGTTCATTGGCCACTTCTTTCATTGAAGGCCTTCTTATGCCGGTGTTCTCTAAGCATCTCATTGCGAGTTCACAAACCGATTTGATTTGCCCCTTCTCGTCAGAATCTGAGACGTTTTTGGCGACGTACTCACTATGCGTCGCTCTGACTTTTGATATGAAGTATTGAACGAAGCTACTCTTTGTCCTGTCTCTGCTGACTGAGATCGGCTTCTCGCCGGTGATGAGCTCCATGAGAACAACTCCAAAGCTGTACACATCGCTTTTCGTGGTCAAAGTTCCGGTGATCAAGTACTCAGGATCCAAGTACCCGAGGGTTCCCTGAACAGACGTGGCTATCCAAGTCTGCCCTGGTGGAATCAGAACGGAGGCTCCGAAATCCGAGACTTTGGCGGTGAAGTTGTCGTCGAGTAGAATGTTCGTTGACTTGACGTCCCTGTGTATGATTGAAGGATGTGCTAGTGAGTGCAGATAGTCGAGCGCGAGAGCGGTTTCCGCTGCGATTCTGAGACGGATTTTCCACGATCGGAGGATTGGCGATCTGCCGTGGATGTGCTTGAAGAGCGTACCGTTCGACACGCACTCATATACCAGAAGTGGGATTTTGGTCTCCAAGCATAAGCCCAAAAGCTTGACGACGTTCTTGTGGTTGACCTGGGAGATGATGGCGATTTCTTCGTGGAATTGTTCGGTGTCAATCTTGATCTTATCGTCACCTACTTTTGGTTTCTTCACAGCGATCTGAGTGGCGTGTTCGTCCGTGAGAATCCCCTTGTAAACGGTGGCAAACCCGCCCACGCCGAGGAGCCGACTTTTGTCGTAGTTGTTGGTTGCTTTAGCGAGCTCTTTCTCTGTGAAGATTCGGACTCTTTGGTGCTTCAACACCGAACCGCCGTTTCTTATGAATACTCTCTCCCGTGCTCGCCTCTTCCAATCGTTGATAATGAGCGCAGCTATAATCACCAAGAAAAAGCTCACTCCGACTACTGCTGCGATGGCTGTGACCCTGAAGCCTTGACAGCCGACTTTTCCGTCACCGTGCATCCCGAGAGGGCACTTGCATTCATAGCCCCCGAAAGTGTTCTTGCATTTCCCTTTACACTCATACTTCTCAGGCTCTTTGCATTCGTCAATATCTACACCAAATCAAACTTCAAAATGTTATTTACAAGGGGATTTTGCTTTAATATATTTTCAATATGTAATTTGGTAACCTTGGCATCCTTCTTCTTCCGTCAAGATGTACGGATTCCCTCGGAAACCGCCAGAGCAGTGGCAGCGATAGCCGAGAGCGTTGTCAGAGTAAGAGCACTTGGCGTTGGGACTGCAGGCGTAGCCCGCAGGTCCTTTCGCCTGGGCTTCCGAGCATGTATCGGTTCCCACCACCCAGTCGAGAAGCATGCTGGACATGTCCACCGCTGGATCGCCGGGCTCGAAGCCGAGCCTCATCTTGGAGACGTTGAAGGTCCTGATGTCAACAAGGAGTGCGAAATCGCAGGGGTTAAACTGCAGGATCCCGTCGTGGTCAGTCCCGCTGAGCAGCGTGACATTAATAGACTTCAGCCTCTTCGGGACGAAGCTCTGGCAGCACCCGAAACCCGAGCAAACCCCCTCCTCTCCCAAATCGACGTTTTCCTCGCATACTGACATGCAGCCGCCGAGGGACCTGCATTAGGCGGAGGAGGGGTAAGACAGTAACTTAGGTGTTCAATGAAATCCTTAAGTACTTGATAATAAATATAAGATTTTCTAATCCTATAATAGGCGCCTAATAGGGTTAGCGGGTATATCCAAAAGTTCATCACGGTGAACTCGCAATAAATATCCCGGAATTCATCACTTTTGTGAATTCCCGTAGGGTTATTTGTATGGATCCTACCAACCTGCCAATGCCGTCGTTGAGGAAAGCGAGCGTGTCGCAGCCGAGGCCAATCAGCTTGTTCTCTGTGCTGGAGAGTGTGAAGCGGCTATTGCGTCCCAACGCGATGCTTTGGTTGAACGTCTGGCTCACCTTCGGGCCTGACAGGTCGTAGCACTTATAGGAGTTGGGAACCCTGACGCTCACCGTCGTCTCTTCCAACGATATGTTGAGGACCACCATGTCTTCGCCAAGAACTAGCACCGGAGCTGACCCGGTCCGGTTGCATCGGAGCAAGAACTCCTCACCAGCTTCAACGTTGGCACAGTTTCGGTCTCCAATACCGAAAGGGTAGGGGACAGCCACGTCACCGCATTTTCGCTCGCAAAGCACCGCCGCGGCCGCGGTCCGTACAAGCAGTAGCATTATTGCGCGCAACATTTTAGGGAGCTTGTGTTATTAGGGTTCGTCTCAAACGTCGGATATGTATAGTATGGTGATGTATGGAATTTGTCAAAGCTATTACGTAGATATATTGTATTATTGGTTTGATTTGTGGACTTTGTGTGTATTTGGTTAATTAAACTCAACAAGTCTATTATTACAAATCATTGGCAAGTAAAATAAGTGAAAATTTACTAGTTGCTTTATATTATAAAACCTTTGGAAGATAAGAATCGTGAGATTTCATCCATCAACGTGATCGCAGCATGTAATCAAATAGAGTAAATTATAAACGATCATTGCGTTAGCTTGATACGTCGTTCATTTTCTATTTTAGTATTTCTAGTTTTTCAATGAGTCTTTCTTGAAATGAATCTAATATCTACGTTACTAGTTTTTTGAAATAAAATTTCAGCAATTTTTCGTCCCTGTACTGGCTTTCCGGGAGCTTTAAAAGGATCGGTGTCGATTTCTTGAAAACCTTTTTCTTCTTTCTTTCTTTCTTTTTGTAATCAGTATCAACACCGGTAAAGAAATTACCAGTTTCAAACCGGGACTGATAAAAAAAAAATGAAAGGTTTAAATTAAAGTTGTAAAAGTTATATTAACAAATGTAAGAAGAAAAAAAAAACAGGATCAGTGGGAAACTGTTATACAATTGGTGCTGAGTTTGTCCTCCGCGTGTTCTTGAACAAATAATCATCAATGGAAACCAGACTTGCAAAACAAAGGAAGAAGTTTTACATGTAAAACAAGCTTGACATTCAATGTTATTATACCTAATCTTTATCATAAAAATCATATTTCAGTAGAAAAAGCACACAACTAGATACAGATGCATTATTTGTAATAAAGATGAACGTTTGAAGCATAATTACAATAACCGCCGCCTGAGGATTGACTGGGTAGGAATATACAGTGACCTCCGAACAGCATTGCCTTACCACGCATGAGTTTGTTTTGATACGCCGAGAGTTACCGCAATCAAGGCTAGGATGGTCTGGAACAAGTTAAAGATCGAAAATTCGATTAGAGTAAACAAAAATTTATCTGTTTGTTACGTAAGAACAAAGTCAAGCAGCAAAAGCTTAATTAGTTCAAATTCGAAAACACTAAAACTAATTACGCGTAAATCGGGTCATTTACGCGAAATCATTCTATAATCGTAAATTGAAAGATGTCAAAGATCATAATTAAGATGTTGTAGTGTATAACTTACAGCAATCATGCAAGCAACATATCCGGGCTTCTCCCTGTAGTCCACATCCACGCAAAGTAAGATGAACGCTCCGACATACCAAGGAATGCCGCCAAGGAAGAAACCAAGTACAAACCTGTTTCGGAACAACAACAAAAAAAGCATCACTTCCATGATCTACATCAAAATTGTTCATCAAGTTACTATGGGTCTTTTCTCAGGCCTCGTTACAGTATCATCTCCATAAACTAAAATTTAATTCTCTAACAGACGATTAGAAACTTACAGTAACCAGCCAACTCCAAGGCCACAGAATGGAAGGCGTCGTTCTCTGATAGGGTATCCCGCCTCGACTACAGCATAACCTTCAGTAACAACAACTGTCATTCACTAGTCAGATTTAACTCGCCACTCTTTAAAGGGTTCATGATTTGTACATTAGCACGAAAATATTGCTCCAATTTTCAGTCAAATTCCTCAATAATTCATAAAAATAAAGTCACTAAGCAACATAATAGCAGAAAAACATGTCTTCCAACCAGCACGAACTTTTCGTTTTGAGTTGCTAAGTTCGCGACCCGAATTTATTTCCTTGGCCCGGGCCACAGCGTGGCCGAACAAAGCCGTCGATTAATTTTCGTACTCTCTCTCTCTCTCCCTCTCCTCTATTGTAAGACTTCTCGATCATAATGGATTCTTCGTCTCTGCTCGTGGTTTCCTAACCAAAATGGGTTTCCACATAAAATTATTGCGCCGTTTTTTCCTCTCTACTTTGCTTTGGGTTTTCATTTTAACATCCGCAATGAGTAAACTGTAAAATGGTATAGCTTGTATATGAAACCTGAGAATCTCGCCAGAATCTGATAACAAGTTCGGATATGGATTAGAAATTCTAGATTCTACAGGATTAATTTCTCTAATATATATATATATGTATATATAAAGTTTCATTCTAATCCCAATTCCATAAACCCTCGATCGAGAGCCTAGTAGGTTAGTACTAAGCATGAACCCATGATTTCTGCTCGGAAACGCACGATACGCAATAAACGCATTCAATTGACAAACCTAAAGCTGATCGATCATTTCAATTCGATCTCAAACCTCAACGATCAAAGCTTCTGGAGAGAAACCGAAACGTACCTGGTACGGTTTGATAGCCCTGATGATAGTGGACGTGAGGGTACCGGGGATGGCCGGTTGTGGCGGGAGGCGGTACCGGCTGAGGGAAGCCGACGGCCGGCTGCTGCGGCGGCGGATGCTGATAATTGGCCACGCCCTGGAACGTGCCGTAGTACTGGCTGCGCGGGTCGCCGGCGACTCCGATGATCTTCGAATCCTCGCTCATTCTTCTCTTCTTCTCCGGCGACGAGAATTGCTTCAAGGTTTAAGCTTTTGCTTTGATTGTTTTTATTTATTTATTTATTTTCTGTTTTTCTTTGACGCGTCGATGGAGAAATCGGCGGTGCTTAAAGGATATGCTGAGCTGGCACGCGTTGACCAAAACGCTGCGTTTTAACCTGTTGGAATGGGTCTGACCCGTTAACATTTTGGGCTGAATCTAGTAGGCCCAGTAACCTTAATTTTTTTTGCTTATTTATATGATGGACAAGATAGGAGAAACTTCAAATTAGGGGGGGATAATATATGATCGGGTACGAAACGCGAAACGATCATAGCTCGAAAGAAATGAGTTTAGATTGATCATAAGTGTATATGGTTCTACCTGTATCGAATACAATTAACATGATTAAAGAACGACACGAAAACGACAAAACAATGAGACCCAAACACGATTAAATAATAAAAAAAGTTATATTTATTTACGCATTTATTTATTTATTTTATTAAATACCTTATTCTTGTTGAATAAATAAAATTGTTAGTTAAATTTTAAAATCTTAAATTATATAATAAAATAATTTAAGTTAAATGAGTATAAAAAATACAAAAATAATTGAATTAATCAACTAGAAAACGGTCTACTCGATAAACACGACAATTAAGTACGGTAAGTTTGGGTCTCATTTTCTAATACAAATAACATATGAACAATGATTCGATTTTTGCGATTATCGAGCGATAATCGCTGAAAAGCATGTTCTCGGTAAGTTATCTCCTCTATGCGTTATCGTTTTATACTTATCGCGATTTTTCTATTCGAAAAGCAAGTCACTTATCCATCAAAGTTTTCAAGTGCAATTTTTCGAAAAGTGAGGCACTTTTCGATCAAAAAACGATAAGTCAAACCCAACTATAATTTTTTTTCACGGCAGGAGTTCCAACTTCTTTTAATTTTGGAATTTAAAGGTATATTTAGGGTTTTTTTAAGTGGATCTTGAGTGTTTTAAAGTTTAAATGTTGTATGTGTATGAATTATGTCAAAATTTCACGATTTTATTCTATATTTGCAGTAGTTACTTAGAAAGCTATTAGGTTGAATGAAATTTAAACTTTGAGCTTCATATTAGTTTAATTGTACATTTTAGGTTTTTAATCAAATGTTGTTCTTGAAATTGATTTTTTTAGGTTTATGATGGAATATAGATGAATTAAGATGATTTTGTGTGATTTTTGTTAAAAAAAAAACCAGGTTTGGGTTATATTTTAGGGTTTATCCGACTTATTTATAATTGCGGCAAAAGTACCCATTTTCTAGAAAATGCTGAATTTGAGATATATTTATAATTTTTTTTGATGTAATTTCATATTGTAACATTGAATTTTACATAATTATTTTTGTAATTTGACGTTTTTCTGAATTATTACTATTGCGGCAAGAGTATATATTTTTCAAAAATTGGTTAAGTTGAGCTACTTAATCGACTTTTTTGATGTAATATCATTTTATAACATTGTATATAATTTAT
Source organism: Parietaria judaica (assembly GCA_954871525.1). NCBI lineage: Eukaryota > Viridiplantae > Streptophyta > Magnoliopsida > Rosales > Urticaceae > Parietaria > Parietaria judaica. Next base: position 3,127,945 of record OX940863.1, read on the forward strand.
AAAATGTGAGGTTGACATAATTTTTTTTTTCATTTGACGCTTCTTGTATTGTGACCTTATTGCGGCAAAAGTACATGTTTTTAAAAAATTGGTTAAATGGAGCTATTTCTTTGATTTTTTTTATGTAATTTCATTATGTAACATTGTATATAATTTTGAAAGTGTGATTTTGACATAATTTGTTATGTAATTTGACGTTTTCCAATTATCGCAGCAAAAGTACATTTAGTATTTTATGTTATGACAATATTTTATGTATGAAAATATGTTATATTTTATAGGTTTTCCATCGATAAATCCATCGATAACCGATTAATCCATCGATAAGTTCGATAAGTTTCGATAACGGCAAACGATAATTTTTATAGGTTTTTCATCGATAAATCCATCGGTAAACGATTACTCTGTCGATAACGGCAAACGATTTTTCGGCAAAAACGGCATTCAAATCCTTGCATATGAAACAGATTTTGGTGTACATATAATATGAAAAAATAATAATAAAACAAGACACCGAACTTGACACGTAATAGGAATTGACACCCCTACTTCAAATAATTAGCCAATTATTTTCATGAAAACATTTTCAAATTAACAAATTTCAGACACTGGTTACAATTTATTTATTTCCATAATTTTCTCCGTGACAAGATCACGAGAAAGCTCATGCAATGTCAACTGATTACTGTCTACTGAAGTATACAGATACAAAAAAAATAAAAAAAAAATTCACCAATTGCATTCCAAAATGTGTTTCACGTTAGTTTTAGTAACAGTGTCGTTCTATTGGTAGGAGGACAGTTTCGTCATTCCAAGGTCACCCACCCATTAAGCAACAAAACACAAACGACAAGAACTGGTTATCTCAGTCTGAAAATTTAACAGCAAAAGATCTTGTATTTCCAAAGACGGTTTAATTTATCTTATTAATTAACCAAAGACAATTATCTCTGATTTTTTTTTAGCCAAACCCGAAGGAAAATAAAAGATTCTGAAGATCTAGGAAGCAAATTTTATAATTTATATACGAGCTTATAATAGATTGGAAATTGGCAAGGCTACATCATATCAGTATTATTAATGCATTTGCAAAGCCTAATAATATAATATTCAAACGGATAAGTTCCAATTGATTAAGGAGTTCTATATTAATAAATAAATAACGTCATATGTGTGCTCAAACAATTCATTTACATTTCTATTGAGCAAAATAAATTTCGTTATATAACAATTTAAGAATAAGTTTAATATTGAATAGCAATCATCGCTATTTGAATAGAATTTGGTTTCAGTCCCTTGAATGAATATTCATTTCATCGAGATAAGAAATGGATTGGGTTGGGAATCATGCCACGTCATCAATGATGTTACGTTCGGTTTAGCTATCATCAGTAATGACGTTACACTCCTCTCATAAATTCTGAAAAATCAACCTTTTCTCCTACTTATATATAAATCACTTCTAAATTCTAATAGTTTTTTAAATGTCAATTTTCAAAATAATATAATAGTACAATACCACGGATGCGTGTATCGCTGTATGGAATTATTAATGGTCTATAAATATAATGTAAGACTAGTTTTGTTTTCTAAAAATCACAATGGAAATGTTTCATTTCTGTGTGTGTAAAATTACACTAGTATTCTAAGAATTTATGTCTTCGAGTAAGTTAAGTTTAAGCCATTAATCCTTTTTTCTTTTTTTTTGCATGAACTCTACAACTTCCTACTATACTTTTTATATAGTTGAATGTCAACTATTTTGTTTCTCGAAATATTTGCTACTAGAGCAATCGATTTAACATGATTCTAGATATTTCGTTAAGTTAAACACATGTCACATTTAAAGATTTTCAAATACGACCGATCTAAACAACAAGTTGCTGAAATTTTAAATAAAGATAAAATAATAAACATTGCGCGCTTTGACTTTGGCTGTAATTTTTTTTTTAAATCTACACTACTACAAGAAATCAAATATTAGGTACTTAGATAACTAGTAGCTAATAATCCTTATATTATTACAATTAATAATATGGAACGATTAATGTCGTTTTGCTTGAATGTTTTACAAATTTTGATTGAAAATATCATCGGTATAGCTGAAATTGAACGACATTGTTTTGGACTACTTTGTTAGTTATATTATAGACTCGTCTTCATTTAATACAGATAATTTCTTATTATTGGTACTCCTTTAATAGTCCCCTCTTAATCTGTACGGATACTAATGCAATTTTGGAACTTATGAAGTACATATTTATGAAATATGTGTACGCTAATTATTGACCACATTTACTATACCAATTTATTTGCCTGCACTTGAGATACTGCAACTTTCTGCACATCGTTATAGTCTAAGACTTTCATATTATACTATCAGACTTATTTTTTAGTAATTCCTCTAAAAGCATTCGTGTCATCTCTATTTTTTTCTCGTTCTAGATTGGATAACGATAGTGTTTACGCAAACCATTCACTTGATCGTTTAGTTTTTTTAAAAAAGAATACTATTTTTACATAAGATATCTTTTTCTTTTGGGTTGAAAATTAGTTTTGCCTGCCACCCACCGTCTTCTTTTCTGGTGGGCCCAGAATCGGGATGATCCTAGGCAAACCCATCAGAGTTGATAATAGGGAGCAATCCGTCTCTTAAAAAGAAAATGTCTTTATTTTACAATTTCGAACCATAAAAAAAAAAAAGATAAACAGGTAAAAACCATCCACGAACTGAGCTCGGATTATACAGCCCGTGCAAATTGCGCGGGTGAAGGCACCCGTGGCCCGAGCAAACACGGGCCACAAGAAAAATGAGTGCAAACTCATGCCCACCCGTCTAGCCAGCGTCCCCGTGCAAATTGCACGGGTGCAGGTAGGGGTGAGCATGGGTTGGGTGGGGCCGCCCCGATGCTTTTTATGGACCCGACCCGACCCGATCACTTCGGGTTCTCAAAAAATGTCCGATCCGACCCAATTTTTTTAATGCCCGAACCAAACCGACCCGATAAAAAATTGGGTTGGGTTGGTTTGGGTCGCCATGGCCCGATTAATTAAAATTTAATCTTATATAACAATAAATAATATGAAAAAAATGCATCCATGTAACTCAAAATACAAGTAAAAATACCCCAAACAAATTTAATCAAACAAACATACACTAAATAATATAAAACATGAAAATGAGAGATTGAAGGTCTTTGAATGTAAATAAAATTAAGGATGAATTTTTTTAAAAGACTATAGATTGCACTACTTGAATAAAAAAATCAATACAAAATATATATTAATTATATTGGTCGGGTCCGAGACCCCGACCCGACCCAAGGTTTTGGACCCGACCCCGACCCGAATAATAGTCGGGTCCGGCCCGATCCGACCCAATTTTGAGCGGGTTAGATTGGGCGGGTTAGATTGGGGTCGGGTTTATAACGGATTGGGTTGGGCCATCGGGTTGGGTCTAAAATGCTCACCCCTAGGTGCAGGTACCCATGGCCCGAGCAAGCACAGGCCAAAAGGGAAATGAGTGCAAACTCATGCCCACCCCACCCGTCTAGCCAGCGTCTAAGAAAGTTTTTATGTGATTCTTACGCTTTTTATGATTTTTTTTTTCTAAGAAAATGATGATTCTTACGTTATACAGTTATAGAACTATATCATGAATAGGTGTAGTAACGAATATAATAGTAATACTAGTAAGAATGAGGACAAGAATATTAAGCCAGAGCTTATGCCAGCTGGAACAGTTAATCATGGAAAAAATAAACAAATAAAATCAACGGACTGAAAATAATATTTGGCCACAACACAACAAGGTCGTCACAAGAAAATATTATAATTCGTGGAAGGGGAAAATGATATAATAAATCAAAATACAGTGATTCCTTCAATTTCTTGTTGTCAAATAATTTCATAATTTGGTTCCACCACCACCACGACACGAGCCAACAACTTCTTTATTTTTTATTTTCTTTTTCTTTTTCATTTTCCCCACAAAAGAATTCTAACCTCTATTATCCACACTGGCACATTGACCATTTTGACCTCCCCGGCCCTCAGCTCAGAGGGAGGGGAATCGGGTGCAGCGGCGGCGCAGCGTAACCCTGCAGTCGTCCTTGGGGCATATGGTGGGCACGTACACGATCTCATCGCAGCCGTCTGTTCTCACCCTCTCGAAGTCGACCAGAGCCGTGAACATGGCGATGAACAGGACCAGGTGGTTCATGGCGTACCTCTGCCCCACGCACTGGTGCGCTCCGGCGCCGAACGCCAGGAAGTTCCGCTTGTACACCCGGTCCTCTTGCCTCTCCTCCGAGAATCGCTCCGGGTCGAACCGCTCCGACTCGGTGAACCCCTGAAGGCACGACTCGAACGTCGAAGGGAACACGATCGTCCCTTTGGGGATCGTGTAGTCCTCCGTCAACGGGAACTCTTCCGCCGCTATGTGCGGCACCAGAGTCGCCGGCGCGCGAAGCCGCACCACCTCACGCGCCACAGCGTGCGTGTACCGCAACCCCGCCAGCGTCTCCGCCGAGATCGGCCCCTCCCCGGTCCACGCCGCGGCGACCTCCTCGCGCACGCGCCGCAGCACCTCCGGGTGCGCGTCGAGCAGCGCCACCGCCCACAGCAGCGACGACGTCGACGCGTCCTGCGCCGCGAACAGAAAGTCAAACAGGTACGACCCCAGGTCGCTGTCGGCAACGTTCTCCGGCGCCGGCAGACCAGCGGCTTCAGCCGCCGCCGCTTCCTTCGCGTTCTCCTGCACCCAGAAGTCAACGAGGCAGGTGGGTTCGGAGACGGCCTCGCTCGCCGTCATCTTCTTTCTGCTCTTCTCGGCGCAGACCGTTAGGGTTTCGATCAGTCTGTTGACGGCGAGCCGGGCGTTTCGGAAAGCGGTACCGGGGAAGTCAATGGGGAGCTTCATGAGTCCGACGTTGAAGTAGTTGTAGTCGGATTTGAACCTCTCTCTGCTCTCCGGGGCTAAGTAAGGACCGACGAAGACGGTCTGCGACGTCTCGAGGTTCATGTCGCGGACGAGCCACCGGAGAGGGATCGACGACGAGGGAGAGGCTTCGGAGAGCCGGAACCAATTCTTTAGGTGGTCGAGGATGACGACCTGCTGCAGCGCGGTGTAGGCGGTGAGCGCGCGCGGGGTGAAGTTCGGCACCATCCGCCGCCGAAGATCCTTGTGCTCTTGCCCGGTCATGTAGATGAGGTTGTGCTCGCCGAAGAGCTTCTTCCCGAACGGGTGGCCGATCAGCGCGAAGGCGTCCGGCCGCACGTTGGCGAACACCTTGTGCGAGAGCTCGGTGTCGTGGATGAAGAGGATGAACCTCCCGACAACGTAGTCAGCGCAGAAGCCGAGCCCCGACGACTTGGCGGTCGCTGACTGCGCGTCCCAGAAGCCGGTGGGGTCCCAGACCAATGCCACGGCGTTTCCGAGGAAGGGGACGACCATGGTGGGCCCCGGGACCCCCCGCTTCTTCCTCAGGTACCGGATCTGCTCCACGAGCAGCAACAAGACGACGACGCACACCAGGGAAGACGAGAGAGACGGGAACAGAGAGTCCATGATGCTCGCTTTGGTGCTCATCCTCTCCATCCCTCTCTGTATTTATTTATAATAGAGAAAATGGGGTTTCGGTTGACGTGGGATTGACTCGTCAAAGACGCAATGCCGAGAGGTGGAGTCAGAATTGAACTTGGCAACGAACCAGAGATGGGTTTTTACTGCGGAGCTCGCTGATCTCAGGCATTGGTCGCAGGAGCCTCGCCAATGGCCGCTCTGGTTTTGGGTAAGGAGAGAGAGAGAGGACAAAGACAGTGAAAGTGGGGCCTGAAATCCAGCTGGGTAAGAGAGGACGGTGACGTGGTGGGGGAGTGAGTGAAGGCTAATATAATTTATTAACTTTTTTCAGACAAGTTAATCAGGATTATTTGCAGTGATTAAGGTGGGATTAGTCGTCAATTTCGAATTGGTGATAGAAGAGGCATGTGTTCGTTATATAATATACTATATGAATTTGTTGGTGAAAAACGACGGGAAAGGAGTGTGTGTGATTTATGATGAAAGCAACTACATATGCATGGAATTTAACATAAAAGTTGTGGTGTGACCTACACTTAGTATTCGAGCTCATTTCTGCATGTGGCTACATAGTTTTGAGTCCTTTTTTTTTTACACCCAAAAAGACAAAATTAAAATTAAAATTAAAATAATCGGATCTTGGGATGTTTTCTGCCTTGTTATAGCCAATCATGTATTCCCTGTTTTAAATTTCGTAAACGATTATTTCCAAATTCGATTATGGGTATATCAAGATAGCGATATATATATATATATATATTTAAGATTTTTATGCCGCAAATTTTATGGGTATATTGCAAACTCAATAGTTAGACCGATGTGGTTTTTGTTAAAAATATATATATTATCAATACTTTAAAAATTACATCATGTGTTTTAAGGATTTTTTTTTAATTTTATTTTTTTGTAACCAGGATGGTGTTTCCAGAGATTATTTAAAAATTGATATAATTTTTTTTATTAAAATTTTGTTTTGTCAAAGATTGAATTTGAATATCAAAAATCAATTTTGAGAAAATGGTCCCTTTAATAAAACAGTGATTACATGCTTAGAGTGAAAGATATTAATTTCCTTGAGAAGATTTTTCAAACAATTTTTAATGTAACTTAATCTTGTATTTAACACATAAATAATCAATCGTGCTTGAGTTAATCCATTTGCAGCCAAACTCGTGTGATATGCACATTTGTTGTCAATTTTGTGAATCGTGATTGATTGTGAAATCTGAAACGGATTTTAGAAACATATTGAAAGGGATTTTGTCTACTCATGTCATGTTTTTAGGATAGAAGAACAAGGCAGAATATAAACAAAATCCTCGTAAAGATTGTTACACTCACACGCAAATCATATATAATACAATGGAATGGAGTACATCTTGCTAATTATTAAGTAATAATTACAGCTGGCGTGCCATTATATTATTAGGGTTATTAACGGTATAACTACTCAAACTTTAACAATTTGAAGCGGCATATGTTCAAAGTGAAAAAATAGTTGCAGAAATACTCAAAGTCGACAAAACTGAAGAAACGCATATTCTGTAAAAAAAAAAATTATTACCAAATGTTGGTCAAATGCCGCGTGATATAACGAACGTTGGACAAAATTGAGGCGACACATGTTTCGGTCAACTTAAAGCCACGTGGAATTTGATCATTGTCCGTAAACGAAATGGACGGAAATATGCATAGGCGTAACTACAGCCAAGAACACAGGGGCTTAAGCCCCCCTCAACTAATTTTTTTTAGTACTAATTTTACTTATTTTTGCATTTAGCCCCTCCAAGTTATTATCAAAATTTAAAACAAACCCTTTATTTTCTACTAAACTTCTATACTAGCCCCCCCGAACCTTAAATCCTAGTTCCGCCACTGGTATGCATCGTCTCAATTTTGTCAGCTTTGAGTGCTTATACTGCATTTTTTTTTCTTTTCACATTGACCCTATGTCGCCTCAGTTGGTCAAAGTTTAAGTACTTATATCGCTAATATCTTTGTAATTGTAGCATTTCCTCCAAAAGATATGTCACACCAATGGGTAATAAGATTGTCAAAGCTAATAGCTTTCTCGGTTCTGGTTTTAATTTTATAAGTGACCTAATTTTTTTAAATTTATTTTTATAGATTTTGTTATGATATACCAGGCTTATAATAGATTTCTTTTACACTCATTAAACGTGGACCACTTGTTTGATTATATACACATGTGTAATGCGTTACGTGAATCATGAAATTGGGTAAATAATATCACTATCTTTCATGGTAACAGTAACAAGTGTCTTTAAAGAAGTTTCCTCTTTTGGTGAGTGATTTTTACTATAGTTCAATAATAGAAGTTTTGTTACACAGCACATAGAATATATTTTTTCATAAAATGTTACGTTGGCAATTATTTCATATAAACATATGTAATTGAACAACAACAAAAAAGAGGGCATAAAAAAAATGATTTAGGTGTCATAAAGCTCTCTTCATAAACAATATAGAACAATGCCTATTTTTTATGATAATTATTTTCTCTACACAATTATATTTTGTTATTTGTATACGTAGGAATATGTCATATATTATATTAACATCACTCCTTCCTAAGTTAGAAAATACGAGTCAACGGGTTAGGGTTAACTTAACCCTAAGTTTTCTTCTTCAACAAACTAGGCATGCCATTGTTTATAGTGGAATCGAATAATTGATGGAAAATATATGAGCGACATTTTCGCCGTAAGCCACAATCATATAATACATTAATAATTGACTTCATGATTTAAAAATTCAAACGTGCATATATGCGTATATTTTTTCAAAAAAATTATTAAATGCAAGTTGATTTTGATACCTTACGAAAATCACACATAAGCTAAGTGATAGCAGAAGTCATTTATTATTATTTATATTCAGAGTCGACAATCCTGTGAGAAATTTCTAATTTCATTCTAAAACTCAAAAGGGGTTTGTTAGTGCATAATCTATGTTAAACGCGCATGGAGTAAAAATGCTTAGCTCAAAACGGAAATTGGTGTAAACCCAACTTAATGCGAGTAGGTAGAAGAATCCCGAACACTTCGAATAATAATCCGAAAAACTCTTTCTACAACATACGAAATTAATATTTCGGTAAAAGTCTGAATCGACCAAACTACATATCACTTCAAAACTGGAAACAAGTAGTAGCATGAACCTAGAAAAGCCCGTCGCAGCATTGTAAGGAGCGCAATAAGTGCATGCTCACAGCCTACGTCCCCTTCTACCACCCTTTCGGCGAGTGCTGTCCGTGGGAATCGGAGTGACGTCCTCTGAAACCACCAACCAGACACATATCAACAAGCGTTTCAATAAAGAATTCAAATCAATGATAGTTAAAAGTGATCTTTCAAGCGTTGAAGGAATGTAATGGCGTACCAATACGGCCAATCCTCATTCCGGAACGAGCAAGGGCACGAAGAGCAGATTGGGCACCAGGACCGGGGGTTTTGGTCTTGTTGCCACCGGTGGCACGGAGCTTAATGTGGATAGCAGTGATGCCCAACTCCTGTACGTTCAAGTGAGAAAATTAGCAAAAAGAACGCATTTGCGAAAAAACATATTTTGATCATCAATCGGAAACTAGTATACTACGGGTAGTTAACAACCTTGCATCTTTGGGCAACATCTTGTGCTGCAAGCATAGCAGCATAGGGAGAAGATTCATCTCTGTCGGCTTTCACCTTCATTCCACCTGTTCCACAAATTAAACTACTTAATTCTTCGTAAATACTTGACTAAAATGGTAGAGGTATGGATAAGTGAGAAAATTCATTCATTGGAAAGCTTAAATACACAATTACCGACACTGAATCATTTACAATTGAAATTATGATTCCAATATTGTCAAACAAAGGCTCAAGTGAATTCTAAATTCAAAAGACAATTATAATAGAGCCCTAACATGCACACAACACAAAGACTGAAAGACCCATCATAAAAAATGTTTCACTTACCGGTGATGCGAACAAGGGTTTCTCTTCCAGACAGATCAGTCACGTGCTGCACTCAGTCAAGACACAAACATTAAGACATGTATTACACGATACCACCACACCACACAACAAGAGCAAGGTGGTCTTACAATGAATGTGTCGTTGAAAGACGCAAAGATGTGGGCAACACCGAAAACGTGCTCTCCCTCTCTAACAGCCGGGCCCAGAGTAACGGTTTCCTCCTTGGGCTCTCTGTTCTTCCTCTTGGATGCCTACAACCATCAAACAAAACCAACAGAATTAATACCCAAATCCATGATTCGTATTTAAAAAAATAGACAGCCATAGAAACCACCACAAGTCACGAGTTACTGACAAAATATTGAAACTGGCCCATCGACAACACTAGCCTAATGCTTCAGAGATACAATTTCGAATTCAAATGCCTCACAGAAGAATTTAAATGCTAGTATTATGTTTGCACATTCAACAGAAGAATGCATAAGCACCATTTATGTCAAAGGTGGAAATACAGCACAGTTACCATATATTCACACGCGTATTTTCAACAATCAGATTCACACTCACGATCGATAATTGAAAATCCTAATTTTTAAGCTTCAAATTGCTAACATTATGGATGCGCAGCCAAAGAAAACCTAGCTCTAATCCAGCAGATTCGTACACACAAGCAAGCTCAACGAAACTGAACAAAATCAACTGCTCAACTATAACGAGACACTGCAGAAAATCATCTGGATAGAAGATCTGAGATCGCTAGACTCACCATGTTGATGAAGCGGCGAGAGTGAGAGCTAGGGTTTGGAGGCACGAATTCGAAAGCTCGGTCACCAAATGGAAAGCCCACGCAAGCGGATAGAGAGCTCTTCTGACTGCGCTCTCTTCAACTTTATATGATACATCCATTAGGGTTTTAAGCTTCTGAATTTACGAAAATGGCCCTCAAGTTGCTTCGTATTTCCCTTGAGGCACGGAATAGCTTTTATTTTCCGTTTCAACCCCGAATTGTTACTCTCTTACGCTTCTGCCCTTCCCTCCTTCGTAAATAAATAAATACATGAAAGATTCTCTATTATTCTTTTCTTTCTTCTTAATCTCGTTTTCTTTTGGGTGAATAATCTGCAAAATCATTTTTATTGTTGCTAAAATCGGGGATAACTATAATTACTTGTGTCAATTTTGACCATAGATTATTTTGTATTTGCTCAAATTACCCTCAAATCTCAATTGACTTTTGGTGTGTAATTACTTCCGAATCTCAATTTTTGAGCTGATTTTTTATAACTTTTTTTTCTTATATATAATTTTTTAAAATTATTTTGTGCATGCTGCGAGTAATTATATTTTCTCCGTCGTTTTTGGTGTATTCAACCGACTTTCTATATATTTCATCTGGGCTAAAACAATTTAGTTTTTAAATAATAGTGAGGCATTAGCTTCTTCTACAATTTCAAAAGTTGAAAGTTTGAACCCGAGATCTATTGGAGAAATATATAGTGAATTATCACTAGGTCAAGTAAACTTGGTAGTTTTTTAAGAGAAACTTCACGAGGAAGAAATATGATATATTTTACTTATATTAGGGGATGATTGCATTGCATGGCAAAAATATATCATTTATAATTTTAGAGAAAAATATTGAATAAAAGTTAGCTTTGAGATTATGAAGGTGTAAGAAACACTTATCACTTAGCTTCGGAACACTATCATTTTTCTCTTTTCTGCATTCGTCTTGTGATGCGAATAGGCGATCTCATACACAAATCAAGAAAACAACTAGAATTAATTCTAATTCTCAAAATGAAAATCATTAAAACGACACTCAAACAAAGCACTAACTAAACTTGCACTAGGGATATAATAATACAGTACAATAATAAGCACATTACATATGCTCAGACCTGTCATCTTCCTCACTCGATCCATCCCCCGCGTGCCTGCAATTCCATAATAGGGTTACGAACTTACGATCGTATATCGATACCCCAAATATATTTCCGGTTTCTTAACTCATCGCTAATCATGAACCTAATATGAAGATATAATTATTTGCAATTTTATTAAATTATAAAATCACTGTGTAGTTATTAGCAATTAAGTGTTTAGAAGAACAAACCGCCAAGATGTCTTTAAATTGCGAGCTTTTCGGTCCAGCTGAAGGTTATCCATGGCAACCGATGCTTGGGTTACGTCCTGCGGAAGTTTGTCGCTGTCATGTCTCCAATTATAGTCATCTTTCCTGTAGCCCGATACTGAGGTTCCGCCTCTCCTGTCTAAATGCTCAAGTGTTTCAGGCAAGACAGTTACGAGCATGGAGGTCTAAAAAAACGGTCTCGATCACTTACCAGATGTATGCGATGTAGGAAGAGGCCTAGAATGAGATATCAAACCAGTTAGAAGCCGGAATCGGACCGGAATGCAATTTCATAATGTAGTAACAAAGCACCTTCCTAGTGGAGGGATGCCCCCAGCGACGGACGGTGAAGATGGTCGGCGTGGGTTCTCTATTTCTGAACTGGTAAGCCTCCTCCCGGTACTTCTTGCTTGCGATAGATTCTATTCGGAAAACAGTGAGGTGGTTGCGCTTTACATTCACGACGAGAACATAATAATAATATAGTGAATGAGATTTAGAGCCAAACCTCAAAATTTAAGAACCCTTCAAGCACATCCAAAAGCAAAGGACCGCTGTCTCTGTTTCTGCTGAGATCGAACCCGTTGTTGCTACTGAATTCTTTTAGTTCGGTTTTCCAAGAATCTTTTTGCTGCAATTTAGCAATGTGTTAATAAGGATAACCGGGAAACATCGAGTTCAAAACCAATCAACGTATAAACAAATTACGTTATTACCAGGTTACACTCTGGCAGGTAAACTTTCATTGTGTGGTTAAGTTGCGCCCAGTCGAGGTATTCGCCTATTAAAGCAGTGAGCAGCCTTCCTGCAGTTTGAAATCAGAGTATCCCGTGAATATCTCGGGAAACCTAGCAATTCATGCATACTCCACGCAGAATGTCCAGCGATTTTCGACAATTTACACCAAATTACGGAAACACCCCAGCCTCTAAAAGCTAATTGGACTTCACCAAGGGGTTAATATTTTTCATTTAGCTCTCGTCAAACAATGCATGCTCCAAAACTCCGTAATCCCTAAGGGGAGCGGCTAGTCCACCAAATGTGAATCCGGGTTAAACCCGGATTCGCAAAAAAAAAAAAAAAAAAAAAAAAAACGGATACCGAAATATCCGGATCCGGGTTTTTCCGGAACCGGATATTTCGGTATCCGGGAAACACAAAACCCGGATAAAAGAATATCCGGGATTTTTAAAAATAAAAATAAAAAGCCAACGGCTCTTTAATCTGAGCCGTTGGATCAGATTAAAGAGCCGTTGGCTTTTCGGCGAAAGTACCTGGACACGTGGCGAGAGAATAGAGCCGTTGGGGAGGCAACGGTAAAATTGTTGTCAGGTCCCTGAAATAGCCGTTGGACCTCGAAAAACACCACTTTACTCGAATTCCTTCGCATTTTCCCCTATAAATACACCACTTCTCAACCTCATTTTTTTCACACAACTTCTTCTCTTCATCTCTAATTCTCCCAAACTCTCTCAAGCTCTCATATTTCCGAATTTACTCTATAGTTTAGCTACTTTATAATTATATAAATACTCTCTATTTTTAGTTTAATATATTGTTTAGGTATTTTAGTTGTTATTAATTTAGTTTATTTAGTTGTTATTATTAGTGTTTTTGTTTATTTTAGTTGTTATTATTAGTAATTTAGTTGTTGTTATTATTAATTTAGTTTATTTATTTGTTATTATTAGTTTAATTTGTCGTTAATATGTCGAGTGGCAACAACCGTTCTCGAGGACGTCCCGATGTCCGAGGAAAAGGACGGTCCACTATTCCGTCGCCGCGGTCGATTAATAGCGGGACGGCTTTTAGTCAACATAACTATAATGTCGGAGTTATGAATCAACACAATGTTCCCGGTTCTTCTAGCCAACCGTTACCGGTTCATGCCCAATATGGTACCGGTGGCGTCGGGCCGAACCAACAATTATTATTTTCTCAAGGTAACGTCGGTGCTTTTACTAACTTACTTAATTATCAAGGTCCCTATATTCCGGAATGGCACAGCCTTAGCAACGAGGAACAATACCAAGCTCATCAACAAGTCCAACAACATCGTCAACAACAATATGTTTCCCCCGACGACGCCGAGGTACGTTTAATTTAAGTAGTTAATTAATTAAATAATAATTAATATAGTAACTTACTTAATATTTAATAAATAGTCATTAGTCATATACTCAATTACTAATAAGTTAGTAAGTTACATAATAATTAATAACTAATAATTTAGTTTAATTATTTTAGTTTAATTAATTAATTTGTCACGTCTCTTGAAAGTCTTAGTATGCTCTGTGGTTGCGGTTCCGACTGATCTTCCACATCAGAAACGAATTTCTTGAGATTTAATAATCATTTAATCATATTAGTTTAATTAAACTTTAAATGGTTACTTAAATAAGTTAAAAACTAATAATTTAGTTTAATTATTTTAGTTTAATTAATTAATTTGCCACGTCTCTTGAAAGTCTTAGTATGCTCTGTGGTTGCGGTTCCGACTGATCTTCCACATCATAAACGAATTTCTTGAGATTTTTTGTTAGTTAAAAATTAAAAATGGTATTTTTTTTTATGTGTGGTGATAATTATAAAGTTTTTACGGATTATGGTGTCTTAGAAAGATTGGTTTTTAAATAAGGTTTGCTTTGCAATCTCCTCCAAGCTAGCCTGGGAACATCGGGGAGTTCTGTCTAGAAAAGCTTGGGCCTAAAGCGAGATCATAGCATCCTTTCCAGTCGATCTGGCCGTGGAACCTCGGGGAGTTCCGTCCAAAAGAGCTTGATAATTATTTCCACACATAGAAAATACCATTTTTAATTTCGTTAACTTTTTTATTTAACTATATCAAATTTAATTAAATTAATATGATTAATATTAAAATTTAAAAAATGTAATTGTAATATTCCTTGTAATATATAAATTAATATTAAACTCTTGTAATATTCCTATGTTTTTTAGGAAACGAGGTCGAGGAACCAATCCAACGACCCCGATGCCGAGGACAATGATGATGATGATACGGAGGACCCGAACTACGTTCAAGACCAAGGCGAGGAGGAGGAAGTTGACGAAGTTCTACCAACGCCGCCACCGCCAGCTAGACGTGGACGTGGACGTGCCCAACAACCCTTAGTTCCGGGTGAGCGTGGTCGGCCCCCCCATCCGCCGACGAGGAAGCGAAAGAAATTAACGGGAGCGGTTTGGCAGCACGACTTCAAACCCGACTACATATACAACTACGAAACCGGCTTGGAAGATAGGTGGGGGATTTGCCGACACTGCAATGAGGAATTTAGGGCCCATCCGAAGAACGTCAAGGGCCGCCTAGAAAACCACGTCAAGACTTGCTTGAAGAAAAAGCGGGCGGAGGAGGTAAGTCGCTTACCCGATGATCTATATAGAATGTATATTGCTCAGTGGGTTGTACGCGATGGTTTGCCTATATCGGTGCCCGAGGGAGAAGGTTTTAACGAAATGATGATGAAGGTGGCGCCGATAAACTATAGGGAAATCTCGTATTATATAACCCACGAGACAATTATCAAATTTTATAACCAGCAAAGGGCCGCTTTACAAGAAATGTTCCAACAATCTTCTTACAAAGTGTCTTTAACGTCGGATTGTTGGAAAAGTCATGCTAATGATGATTATATTACGGTCGTAGCTCATTTTATCAACGATAATTGGAAAATGGAAAAGCGTATCATAGGTTTTAGGCCGATGAGGGTTAGGCACACATCCGTAAACCTAGCCGAGGCGATACTAGAAGTTTTGTCGGATTGGAACCTTAAGGATAGAGTAGTTTCCATTACGTTAGATAACGCAAGTGCCCACGCCAATGCCGTAGAAATAATGAAGGAAAGTTTGACCAATTTTAGGGACGATTGTTTTCATCAAAGGTGTGCATGTCATATTATAAACTTGATAGTTCAATCCGGTCTTCGCGTTATTTCAGATGGTATCGCCAAAATTAGGGACATTATTTTGTATATACGAGCATCTACTATGCGTACAGTTTCTTGGGAAGATTATTGCAGGGCTCACGGTTACCAGGTAAGAACGTTTCAACCGGATATGGCGATCCGCTGAAACTCGACCTACATGATGTTGGATGCTGTCTTACCATACAAGGAGCTTCTTACGAACTGGATCAACAACCTCGAGCAAGACGACCGCGAAGAAATCACTCCGGACGATTGGCTAAAAGCCATCCATTTCCAGGCTTTTCTACACCTTTTTAATCAAATTACTATTGATTTATCTCATGTTTACTCACTCACGTCTCAGAGAGCTTTGCCCGCTATTTTCGATATACTTTGTCATTTTGAAACCGCAAAACGTAATGCTTTATTTACCGATGTTGTAACCCCGATGATTGCAAAGTTCGAGTATTATTGGAGTCCTGACAAGCTCCCATTTCTATATTGCGCCGCTGTAATCGTGGATCCGACACTTAAGCTTTCCAAGCTGCAGGAGGTCTTAAATGCCATGCAAGCCCTCACGGGGGAGCCCTATATGAAGTTCAATTACTTTGATGCGGATCAGAAGATGAAGGCTCTTTATCAAGAGTACGAGCAAAAATATAACGACATCGAAGATCAGCTGGAGGAAACAAATCAACAACAACAACAAACTCAGGTAGTTTTTTTAACTTTATTTCTTAAGATTAATTATTTTAATTTCTTAACATTACTCTAAACCTTAATATTTTTGGTTCAATATAGGGCGGACGCGGGGCCGGTGGTTCACAATCACCATACGTGTACAATCACCGTTTATTCTACAACCTTACGGCTATTGGGCGCGGCAATACGTCGACTTCTTCACCGGGTTCACAAGGAGGTGGCGGTTCGGGATCTCGAGTTCTTGGTCGACGTCAACGGCGCAACACCGTCGACGAGTACGCCTGATTCTCCAACCTTCCTCCGACACCGTGCCCTAACGAAGGCATCGACATTCTTCAATGGTGGCACGCAAATCGATCGGAGTATCCGGTTTTATCCTTGTTGGCTCGTGACATTCTCACAATCCTGGTCTCAACGGTATCATCGGAAGCGGCATTCTCAATGGCCGGAAGGATGTTAGAGCCTCGCCGCAAGTCTACAAAATCATTGATGGTCGAGATCCTTATGCTTTCGAGAGATTGGATTATGACCAACAAGCGACAACAAGAAAACGATATGTTCGACCGAGAAATGACGAATTACTTTTCACAGATTCAAATGTAATTCGTTTTCAATTGTTCGTTTTCTTATTGTACTTTCAATTTGTAACTTCGTTTGCCGTTCGAAATTTGGTTGTAGTTGTACTTTCCCGTATCCGACCTTCGAGTTTGTTGAATAAAAACGCATATTTACTTTCTTTTGTTGTTGTATGTTTTATTTATTTCATAATTATTTTTTAAATATTTAAAACACTTAAAATAATTTAAAATTTTAAAAAATTATTTTTTTCAAAACCGAACTTAAGTACCAAAATGTTAGATTTGAACAACTAAACGAAACGAGGGACTAAACAATAAATAACACAATTAAAAAAAATTAAAAATAAATCCCGGATCCGGATATATCCGGGATTTTTTTTTCCCGGACCCGGATATATCCGTATCCGGGTTTTGGCAAATAATTTTTTTTTTTTCCGGTCGGGTGGGTAAATACCATACATTTTGGGGATTAGGAGCGGCTAAAGGCTAACCGGGATAATTGAGGTAAAAATATCCAAGTTATCGTCAACCGGAGAAGAGAGTACCCAAATTCGTTTTGCGGTGGGCGGGCGAAGCACCCATATGAAATAAAAGTGTGCTGACTAGACAATTTCGTCGAACTGCCCTGTCTTCGACTAAGCGTTTTAGTGGAAAATAGTCGCACACTTTTATTTCTTTAAAGTAACCTTCGTTCACCGCAACTTAGATACTTTTACCTCAATTATCCCTGTGAAGAAGACCGAATGACTGTCTTGCCCTTCCAATCTCGTGACCTGAAGGAGAAGCGTGGAGTTGTTTGGCGCGATCAGGAGGAGGCAAGGCTTCTTCCTTCTCAACCACGCGATCCTCTTCCTCAATTGCCTCAAACACACTCGCTCTCAGCTCAGCCTAAAACAACAAAGCTCTAATTCCAGAAGATCCAAGCTCGAGCCTTTCGTATGAGCTAAATCGGGGAAAGATGGTTAGAAAAGCGTACCCGGATCTTGGCGAGGACGCCCTTCTTCTCGAGGTTTTAAGGTCCATCATTTCCCGAGTATACTCATCCATCTTCCTACCAATTCCTTCCCTAAATTTTCACACTCCTATATTACTATGTTAACGGCCATGAGCTTTGTTACGTCATTTATGCATGTAAAACAATTTTTTAAAATGTGGGGGAATTTTTTCAAAAAAAAAATTAAGGAAAATGGTGAATTAAAAAATGAGTATTTTTATAAAGGATGAATTTTAAAATATATATATTTAGAATATAATCTTCAACGTGAATTACCTTCAAATCTCAATTATTTGCACAAGTCATCTCCAAACCAGACCTTTTGGTGAGAAATTACCCCATGGCCCATATTACACTCCTTTGTGTTGATCTCATTTATAAGCTCATTAGTTACATGATAAGTTTGTAATTGTTAATAAACTTGTATACTATAGTAACGAATTAGGTAAAAACAGCATTGACATTTTGAAAATATTTTTTTTTTCTTCAAAATTACATTGTGATATGTTGAATTAATATGGTTTAAGCAATTACAAAAACATAATATTTGTCTCTAAATATATAAGATTAAATATATGGCTAATCTAACATCTTAGTGCAGCAAAATTGCCCTCTCTAACAAAAAAGTGAATCGGTTAACAGCTCAAATTACAAGTCAAAATTGGCACCGAATTAAAGAGTAAATGAAGCTTATCGCAACGTAATCCTAGCTTAATTCTTCGTTTTTTCGTTCACTTTCCTTTTGGCAATGACCACGAGAGACTACTTCCGGTTTCTATGCAGAGATAAGACCAAAATAGGCGGCTAACAGAGAAAAAATGGACGCCATGACATAGGCAGTACCGACGATGATCGGCTCTTTGACCCCGGATAGCTCAAAATGGTGATGAATAGGCGCCATTCGGAATATCCGACGAGTAACTCCCCAGAAGTATCTTGTCGTCCTCATATACGAAATCTAACGAAACAACAATTTCAGAAGATTAGTAAGTAGAAGAGACAGAAACGACAAATAGTAAGTTGAAATTTTAGTTTGTGATATACCTGAACAATGACTGAGATTGCTTCCATCACAAAGATTCCGGAAGCGATGAAGAGCGGAAAGAACATCCCTGTGCAGGCCGCCATTGAAGCCAAAGCGGCACCGAGAGCCAAGGATCCCGTGTCACCCATGAACACCGATGCTTTGTAACGGTTGTGCAAAAGAAAACCGACACATGCTCCTGCCATTGACGCCCCGAATATCGATATATCTGGTTGGTTGATAGAAAATTAGGGTAAGTGCACAACAAGGTTTTAAGAATGATAGTACAGTCATATATTGTGGTCATAAGTGTATATTCTAACCGGGACTTATTGGAAGCACTGCAATGGACATTCCGATAAAAGCTAGTGCAGAAGTACCGCCCGCAAGCCCATCTAAACCGTCCGTAAGGTTGACTCCGTTTCCCATTGAAACAAAGCAGAATGAAGTCAACATCAGATACCATTTGCCCAGGTGAATGAGACCCAATGGCGCTGGAAGGGGAACAAGCATTTTCCTGTGTCACGATTCAAAACATCGATGAATGACGATTTTTAATGCGTAAAAAAAAACAAACAGAACACTTGACGACTAGTTAAATGATACATCAAGATCTAAATTCAATTACTACTTAGGTATTTCAAAATTTATTTTAATCATATTTGGATTTCAATCAGAAAAGCAGTCAGGTTCGATAAGTAAAAAGAAAGTATACATGCCGTAGGGAGAGGAGACATTTGCAATTGCTAGCCAGAACGAAAAGCAGGCGCCAACAGCTGCCTGGAAGGAATTGCAGATTAAAACAGTTAAATTAACACCATCATTCTTCAAAAAAAATTAAAAAAATAATAACACCATCCTAAATCTTACACAGTCAACGATCACTATAGAAAGTTATCTGCCCGGAAAAGCTGTACCTCCAAGAGAAGTCGTATGCGTGCTGATAAACCGCCAGTATGGCTCTTGATTAGTATGAGAAGATCGTCAATTAGCCCAATCGCACCAAAGGCCAGAGTTGCTAAAGCTGCTGCAGAAACTTCAGGAGAAGAGGAACCGGTGATTGCCTTTGCAACAAATACGCCTACGGGCACAAAGAACAATCCACCCATTGTGGGTGTTCCTCTCTTTACAGAATGCACGGACGGCCCTTCTTCCCTAATAATCTGATACATCTTCAAGGTATAGAGTAAAGGGACACAGACATAGCCGGCGCATGAAGCTAGTATGGCCGATATAAGAAAGGGACGGGTCAAATGGAAGGGTACTAATGGTAGTCTGACAATCCGCCACGCACACCAATCTACATAAACGAGTATCAGAACCGAGAAGAGTATCAGTCCCGCGTTGAGTAAAACCCCGTCCTTACTCCTGCAATGATACTAACATACAGTTAGTGAATCAAGTAAGAAATCCTTAAATACCCCAGAAATGGAAAACCAAGTTAATCGGAATACACACTCGATGAATCAAAACTTGTAGTCAAGAGTAGCTTGCATGTTATAATTCAAACCAAGCTTCGACATTTCTCAACTCTAATCGAACTTAGAGCAGGGCACTAGTTACAATCATCGAGGCAAAACGCGATCGAGCATTTAGCTCGGTTTCGAAGGAGAAAACACTTGCCTGTCTCTCTTATGCCGTCTCCCAACCGCCCTCAGGCGATGCGCAGACATATTGACCGCGTCATCGTTGCTGGACGCATTCGAATTGGCGGGCAAATCAACTTCGTTGAAGCTGCTCAACAAAAACTCACCGTCGCTATGATCGCTATCACTGGAAGAAAGCACAAACGCCTTGATATCATCGTTATCACCCCAATCATCGAGCAACGGCATATCAACTGAACCCTAACAACAACAACAAAAACCACAAATCCCTCAGAATCTAACGTGTGAATGAACAAGAACGCGTTGAAAATATAATTAGAAAGCAAGAACAGAGCTCACATCATCAAACGCTTTGAGTTGAATACGCCGTCTTCGAAAACGGTGCACGATTCTTCGGACATTCGATTCAGAAAGCTGCAAGAAAAAGACAAATTCATGCAAAAACACACATTGAAACGGAAATCTCTTAGCGAAGAAGATAAACGAGCAACAAAAACCTTGAGAGCGCGAGACGAATCAGAATGCCGAATCGAAAGCGAGGCCTGAAAACTGGAAACCGTAGTCCTGAGAGGAAGGGACCGGGGAGAAGGAGAGACACAACGAAAGTCTAAGGGAGCAGACTGGAAATGATATGTCAACGGCATATCTTGAGAGAAGTAGAAGAAGAAAAAGAAGAAGAAGAAGAGGAAGAGAGATCAGATCTCGAAGCGTTGCAAGAGCACGGCCATGGAGGATGAAGAAGACACATTCGACATTGAAGAAGCGTTGCAGAGAGAGAGAGAGAGCTGTTTGTGCTTAACGCTTGGGGGTTCCCCAAAAGGATATTCTCGTCTTTGTCGTTTACTTACATACAAATACAATACTTCGAAATCTCAGATATAAAAAGAAAAAAAAATCAAAATAAAACATGACATGAGGTGCTGACGTTAGGGGTGAAAGTGGATAGGATATGATAGAATATGGGCATGTTGACTAACCGTATCCACATATGTGGATATAAAATAATTGTATCCATTAACCATTTTTATTTTCGATTATCCAATTTAAATGCGGTTAGCGGTTAGCGGATCGAATTGGTTAATTTAAGGCGGATAGCGGATATTATCCAATTAATTTTGTTAGTGAAAAAACAAATACATCATACATAAAAATATAGTAAGAATAGTGAAACATAAAACATTCAAAAATATCATAAATAATATTTCATAAATTTATGATAAAACATTCAAAGTACCAAACAATATTTGTATGACATAAAACATTCAAAGTACCAAACAATATTTGTATGACATAAAAGACCACAAAAACATATGGTCTAACACTAGAATATTAGCTACATATTCTAGATATACAAATATGAATACAAACGATTATTAAAAAGCCAAGATGAAATCTGAATTATAATAAATACTATATTTAAAGTAATTAAAGCACAAAGACAACAATGAACAGAGTAGGAATATAACCTACCTAGGTTAATATAAGGGACAATCCAATCCACCGATAGAACTAATAAAATAAAATAAAAAATATTTATATATAATATATATATATTTAATTAATTATTTTTTATTTTTAAAATCCGGTTGCGGTTAAAGCGGATATCCAATTTAAATTAAAAAATATAACCATTAACCAATCCAATTCTGAAAAGCAGTTGCGGATATCCATAACCATATTAAGCGGTTGATTAAAAATGGATAAAAAAGCGGATATTTCGTAGCGGAGCGAATAGGATACGGTTGCGATCAGCGGATGGCGGATAAATATTTCACCCCTAGCTGACGTGTAGCTCTCGGATATTTTTCTCTTTTTGGCTTCTTCTATTTCTTAGATTGTCCTTTTATTTAATAAATCCATTAAAGAAATGTTGGCTCGTTTTTTTTTCCTTAAAGCTCATACATGATTTCCTCCGTTATGGCCGTTTACCGTGGCAGATTTTATAATACGAATTCCGAAAGACTGTTACGGTAAACAAGGATTTGAATGTTATTACAAAATTTATAAGAGCTAGCTCCGCCCCAAGACATTGGTGTCCGCAGCAATCAGAATTATGGACTTAGTGTAAAATCTTTACCATTACGGATTTTATGACAATTTCAGCCGTAGAATCATAACGACAGAGAAATTAGCACGATGGTAAACATATACATACATGATACATGAACACATATACATAGATTGGAGGTTAGATCAAACATGCGTACGCAATGCATAGAGGAGGATCAAGCAGAAAAGTATAACTAGCCGTTAACTAGCCGTTGATCTAATTATTTTAATAGTTATTAAACAGGTTAATCAGATTTTGATAACTGAAAATTAGGTTAACCGGTTTTAAACAGGTTAAGATTATTAAAACATGACTAACCGGAATTACGTTAAAGATATCAAATAGTGAAAAATAAACAGGTTAACCGACAGGTTGCAGCCCTAATAAAAAGACTAATGTAACCCAGACCATCATAAGATTAGACATATGAATTTAAACCCTTAAGAAAGTAAAAGAGGTAATATTCCCTCGCCTCATTTATTTCATTACCCTTTTACCCTCAAGACTTGAAAAGAGTTCCGATCTTCCCTTGCTGCCTTTCGTACGTTGCATTAAAGGCCCTTTTGTAGCGAAAGCTTAACTTATTAGCTTGAGATATATAAATATACTCTGTTTTGATCATGTTTTGTGTTGAGTTGAGACGCACACTCATAAGCATGATTCAATTTTATTATGCCTTGAATTATTATATTATTTATGATAATGATTAATGCAACCAAAGCTATGAGATGAGAAGATTAGACAGTAGTAAAAATGTAATAATCCCTGGCCTCACGACATACAAAAAATCGGAAAAACGCTACAAAAAATCGAAAAGAAGAAAAAGCTCCAAAAAATGAATCTACTAGTTGAAGACAGTTCTTTCACCTCGGAATTCAAGACTTTACAAAACCAATCGCCGCCGCCACTGTCCTATCTTGATCCCGTCGATCTTGTTCTTGAAAACATCCTACTCATATGGTGCGCTCTAGCTCATCGATGCTGTCATCGAGCAGCCCTCTGATGACCTCGCATTTCGCTATCATGGCGACAAGATGTTGCTCGGTGGCTTCAGTGTAGTCTAAGCCGAGTACTTGGCACGTCAATTCTGAGGCTGCAGTGCTGTTCTCGTGCCAAACCGCCACCGTATCCAGCCATGCGGGCTGGGTGCGCTTCATTGCCATACTCCTGGCGAGTGCCATGTCAGACAGCCTTTTGGTTGCCCTCTCCGTGGTCTGTTTGAACGATCCGATGGCCATGAAGAGGTCGCTCTCGAGCCAGGTCCTCTCAAGTTGCTCGTTGAGAACCTGAATCTTGAGTTCCAACGTCATCTGACTAACCTCCTTGAATTCAGTTTGGACCGAAAAGCGGAGGAGTCGTCCCTGGCCCAGTCCATCTCCTCCATCCTTTCCATCAGGCTCACGTACCCTCATCGCCGCAAAGACTCCCCATCTTCTCCCAAGAATGAGCGCAAGATTTCCCGGACCCGGCGAGGTAGGCCTCGAGGGGCTCAAGGGTTTCGATAATCGGGATCTTGAACGCTAAGAGCACTCGCTCCAGCTTGTCGATCTCGGCGTCGGATTGTTCGTCTACTTCCCGTAAGGCCTCACAGATCGCCATTAACGCTTTCTTGGAGGTCGTGGAAAAATGGGGACCGAGAATCTGGCGCGCCATTTCCGCCTCGGCGGTGCTGCGACCGTGCTGGAGCACCTCCACCTCGCGCCAGGCCTTCTCAACCCGATCCGACACCATGTTCCTCCCTAGCGCTATGCCATACAGCTTATGGTTTGCTTTACGACTACAAGTATCGTTCAGCAAAAGTATGGCCTCCAAAAGCTGGTTCTCGAGCTTGAGTTTCGCCAGATCTTCCTCCAAGTCCCTCAGGATCTTCTCCTTCTCCATGGCTGCTGCTTCTTGATTCTCCATGGCTGCTGCTTCTTGATTGCAGAGAAGAGAGAAAGAGGTTTAAGAGACGTTATTTCCGTTATGAGTCTGACTTATGATTTATAAGCCACGAATGCTAAACTAGTCTAAATTCAGCCGCTCGATCTCGATTTGATCTGCCCCGAATCAATCTCACGGCTCTGAAAGGCCCACGTCAGCATAATTCTTCGTGTGTCCTTAGATAAGCTTCTTCTTAATTATAAGGTCCAGTATTTTCTTTTTTGAGAAATTGCTTAGAAACATTTAATTAGCTAAATAGCCTTCTTTTCATTTATCTTTGCAAAATAGCCAAATTACATGTGGTGACATTTTAATATCACATTTTATTCCTATAATACCCTTTAATTAACTATTTCGTAGTATTAGTTTCGTTATTAATTAAAAATAAAATAAATATTCGGTGCTAATAATATTTCTACGAGCTGTCACGTGTTTTTTTTATAAAAAAAATTAAAATTGTTAAAATAATAAATATTAGCTAATCACGTCAGATTTTAACTAATCACCTATTAATGTGGATATATTTTTGTGATGGTAAATCGTGTGAATGTAACCACTTTTGCTATTAATTTGGATAGTATTTTCTAATTAAATATATAAATATTTGATAATTTTCAAGCTGTATTATTTGAAGAGCTAACATCGTGTAAAAGCTAATCATATTTGTAAATTGAAATCGTGTAAATAGTTTTCTTTTACAGCACTACACATGCTACACATGGTATGAGTTTTTTTTATATATATATATATAAATAAATGGTATGATTTTTTTTTATTCTAAATTTTAAAAAATTAGCATTTAAACATGTCTATATATAGATTAGTAACCAATTGGTTCAAATACCTTCAATCTCCTTGCAAAAATGAACTTAGTAGGTTAGGTTACATTAAAAAATTGTAACATGAATTTTAAACCGAAAGCCAGATACACATTGATACCAAATTAAATGTAAAAGCCGAATGTATAAAATAAAAACCGAATACTCGTATCATTTGGTATTCAATTATTTATGAAATATAGCAAGCAAATGATATTTTGCAACAAGCAAGCAAACCTAAATCTGCGTAAAACGATACATATTACTATATTAGGGATATAAGCTAAATCTTGACAAGCAAGCTCCACTATAAAGTTAGCCGACTTACATTATACAATATCACTTCATTATTTTTTTCTTTTTTCTTTTTGTATTTGAGCTTGAAGACGTGCATACACTCGTGGGAATGTAGTTTCGCCTGTGTCTGAAGGTGTTTCGATTAAGCTTATGCTTGCTCGGTTTTTAGTATCCGCTTTAATAATAGGAAACTCGCCAATCATAGTAGGTTATAAATAAATAAATGGTATGTTTTTTTTTTTAATTCTAAATTCTAAAAAATTAGCATTTAAACATGTTTATATAGATTAGTAACCAGGTGGTTCGAATAACTTCAATATCCATGCAAAAATGAACATAGTAGGTAAGGTTACATTAAAAAATTGTAATCTGAATTTTAAACCGAAAGCCAGATATACACTGATACCAAATTAAATGTAAAAGCCGAATGTACAAAATAAAAACCGAATACTCGTATCATTTGGTATTCAATTATTTATGAAATAAAGCAAGCAAATGATGTTTTGCAACAAGCAAGCAAACCTAAATCTGCGTAAAACGATACATATTAGGGATATAAGCTAAATCCTGAGAAGCAAGTTCCACTATAAAGTTAGCCGACTTACACTATACAATATCACTTCATTATTTTTTATTTTCTTTTTGTTTTTGAGCCTGAAGACGTGCATACACTCGTGGGAATGTAGTTTCGCCTGTGTCTGAAGGTGTTTCGAATAAGCTTATGTTTGCTCGGTTTTTAGTATCCGCTTTAATAATAGGAAACTCGCCAATCATCCACGGAAGTGACATGCCCATGGCATGCAGAAGTGATTTTTGAGGGAAATCTACATATACTAATGGGATATTGAAGGGCAAGAGTACTTCATGCTCCGGGGCCCGCAACTTCTTCACCTTCTGAGTGCATCTTCTCCAAGTTTCTCCGGCCAAGTCGACCTTCCAGGGGAAGCATCCGCGCAGGTCGAGGGATTCGAGGTGAGGGCAGCCGCGGAGGAGCGTGTCCAAGTCCGACTCTGTCATCTGGCCTCCGATCAGCTCCAACTGACGCAATCCGGGCATGGATCTGCTGAGAGCTTTCACATCCAAGACTCCACCAGTTATATTCCAGTTGAAAGACTTCAAGTGCGGGCAAAGCCGGCCTAGAGCTTCTACGCTCGAGCCACTGAGCGCGTAGCACGACAGTTCGATGTGTTCGAGTAGCGGAAGCTTTTCCACAGCCTTGAGCAATCACTTGTTGGATAAATTTGGAGCGCAGGATATTCGAAGGCTTTTGATCTTACTTGATCTGTTACTGTTACACACAAAGAATTGATGAGAATATTCGGACATCAAATTAAATATAAAAAAAAATTTGCCAATGTGTACATTGAATACCTTTGCGCTAAACAATCGAGCATAGCGTCGTTGCAGATGAACTCAATGATGATTCCGAGCGAACGGGCACAACTCCGGTCGACGACATCGAGGAATATTTTATACAAGTCGAAGATTTCTTCGTCCAAGACGAGTACGTTTCTGTAATCATAACTAGATGGGCAGATGGCGATGGTGTAATCGAGGGGGACGGAGGGGTCTGGGCGCCAAACGAGAGGATCCTTGGCCACCTCAAACCACTCCTTGCACACAATCTGCGCGCACCTCAGGATCTTCACCGCCGGAACCCGCGACAGGATCGACGCCGTAACGCCGCGCGGTAAATCCACCCAGTTTCTCCCCTGCTTCTTTCGAGAATTCTCCATGGATGATATTCGATCACCGAGTTTTGCTTTTCCGCTTCTAAAAGTTGTGATATAAAAAATAATATTATTCACGTCTGACTATTTAATCAATTAGGGTTCTATTCTATCTTTAACAGAATGATAATATTCACGTGCGACTATTTAAATCAATTAGGGTTCTATTCTATCTTTAACAGAATGATAATATTCACGTTTGTGGGCCAAGTTTAACTAAAGCCCATAAAATTTATTAAATTCGAATTTATGCCCCGAATATTAATCTAGACCTAAATACTTCACGCTTCCCTCATCGTTTCTTGTCACATTCTTTACGAATAATAGCGTAACATCTCGAGTTTGTCGTTTTAAATATTATTATCCAACTCAAAATTAAATTAGAGCACGTAGCCTTGAAAACAGCAACGAACGACAGCGTTTCATAAACAGAGGGATTTGAAGACTACTTTTTGATAGTGGCTCTTAAATTATAAATATTGTGGTTTTTTCTTAATTTTACTGAATAATAGAAAACTATTTCCATTTTGTCGCTTTTAAATATTATTCGAGCTCATAACTAAAGAAGGCCGTATTCTTCTAATTAATTAGACGACAGAAACGTGCAAACGACAACTTTAAAACAGCAACCAATACACATGACCAAGTAAGTAGTAACCAACCAACAAAGTCCAGAATAAAGGTTGACCAAAGTCCAAACTATTCTAGTTTGACGCATTCAGTACAAAATTCAAGAGCCCTACTTTGATCAAGATCATCAAGACTTGGGCGACAAGCAACACAAGCCGTGGAGCTCAGCAAGATGGAGAAGGAGCTCTTCGCCGTCATTGCGAACGTGAAGGCGTTGAACAAGAGGGCCAAGCAGAGGCTGCTCGACATGACGGCCTTCGACAGCAAGCTGGATGCAGCGGTCGAGAGCCGCTTGGAAGCACTAAAGGTCTTCCGGCACAAGCAGGACACTGGGCTGGAGATCATTATGAGCAACACAAGCCCCAACGCCAAGTCGTATTCCAAGTCCGAGGTGCTCTACCTGAGAACTAGGCGTTAACGGAATAAACTTTGGGTATTTTAGCCACAAAAAAACTTTGGGTACATAATTAAAAAAAAATGAAACATTGAGTATTTTAGCCGTAGTTTACCCTTATAACGCGAGCGAAATAACGGAAATTTAACGGTAGGTACGTTTGGCTTTAACGGAATAAACTTTGGGTATTATAACTGTTGACGTGGTTTCCCACCTCAAACAGTCAAGTGTGACTTGTGAGTGTATGATATTCTTGGAACTAGATGATTCGGTGGAATTCGATCTCTCACGTTGCAAGCTCTCGATTCACTCTCAATATATGTATATATATAAGCAATATAAACGAGACGAGGGATTTTTTATAGAGGTTCGTCCCAAGGCGGTAGTTGACTACGTCCTCTGTTAGTTTATTGCGACAATTGACATAGACGGATAGCTACAGACAGTAAATCACGCCTAGAACAGGGAAAAGAATGAGAAGAAGGAAAAAGAATACAACAAAATCTCTAAGTGAGCAAGAATGCCGGGTAGGAGCTTTCGATGTATTCTCTCAGGATTGTGTGTGCGTATATCCCTCTTGATCTGGGCTTGAGCTTGATATTTATAGACTTCAATTCTTCCCGTTGGACTTCCAGGAATCGTGGGGTCTTCTCTCCGTGATGACCGGGTAGAATGGCTCATCTTACTACACGTGTCCCACGACTACGTTCTCTTCGTAATGTTTGAATTATGCCCGTTGAAGACTTGACTTCGTACTCCTGGTCTTCCGCTTGGATTTGAAGTGAGATGCCGGGTAGAGAGTATGACGACTCTACCCTCGTCTTTCTGGGTTGATGACGGATAGATATTGGGCCTTTGGGCTTTTTGGGCCGAGTGGCTTTGTATCCGTTGGGCTTTGTCTGATTGAGAACTCTATTGGGCTTCTCAATTGAGCTTTTGTGAATATCGATTTATTTCTTTAAAGCCTTTAATCTTTGTTTGTAAATTTAATTAATTCACAACTTTAGCACTTTATGTCATATTAAATAATGACGAATTTGTACATCAACAATAACCACAAAAAAAAAACTTTCGGTACATAAAAAAAAATGATACATTGGGTATTTAAGCCGCAGTTTACCCTTGATTTATTTATATTTATCTCCTTTTTTTTTAACGGATATATATTTATCTCTAAATCGAGGAAAGTTGGAGAAGACCAAAGGGTATTTTTTTTTATTGAATCTTTTTTTCATTAATAAAGATAAATTCTTTATTAATCAGAACCTACTGATCCGAGATCAATAAGAGGGCGCCCAGCTCGATGTCGTCGTTACTCGGTTTTGGTCATAATCTTTGATTTTATTTAATTTAATTTTCAATTTGATATTAAATACGTTTATCTACTGAATATTATTTATTAATTTATATTATTAATAATGAAGGGTATTATAATAATTTTATTTAGACTTAAGTGGTTAATTGGCTATTTAGCAATATTAACCAAAACATGCTATGTCTTGCTAAAGACATATTTTAATTTGGCTATTTCTCTATAGTGCTCTTTTTTATTATTTATAATTGTTGTACTTTTTGGATTTATATTTTGGACCGGTACATATCTTTTTGGACTCGGTTGTTTTATTGCGATTTATTTTGGACCGATATGTTTTATCGTTGAGATAAATTCGGTTAAATGCTATGTTAAAAAAAACAGCTTAAGGTTATTATTAAAATAATTAGATCAACGGCTAGTTAACGACTAGTTATACTTTTATGTCGTTTGCTTTGTTTCGCTCCTTTCTCTGTCGTTTTGCAGGTGACACGCTTCATAGAATATTTTGCCGTTTGTAAACAAGTGTCGTTTGGTCTGTAAATTTTGTACTGATTAACGAGGTCGATCATCAAGCTATTTATAAAGCTTCGCATAAGGTCTCGCCTCGTTAATTCAGTTAAGATTGGTTGGCTATAAATAAGCCAAGCCTTTAGTCTGTAATCAGTTCAATTTTCATTCAATAAGTTCTCTTGTTTTTCTCTCTGAAAAGAATCCATGATTCTTGAAATGGTATCAGAGCAAATTCTGAGCTTCCGCCATTGACGCCTTCGCTTCGAGCTCATCATCTTCTTCGATCCTATATTCTCTTCCATCGCTTCAATCATGGGAGATGAATCGAAGAAGATCGCAACGGCTCATCAGATCGCAGAGAAGGCTCCCATCGACGATCCTCTCAGCGTCTACTATCTTCATCTTTCAGACAGCACAGGCGCAATCCTCGTATCTTAGGTGCTCACCGGAGACAACTACTCGTCGTGGTCAAGATCAATCCTGATTGCTCTCTCTGTCAAGAATAAGGTAGGATTTCTTGATGGATCCATACCAAAGCCAGAAAGTGAAGATGAAAGATTAGTAAATTCTTGGATTAGAAACAACAATGTGGTGGTGTCGTGGCTTCTCAACCCTGTCTCGAAAGAAATTGCCAAATCTATTTTGTATGGAGACACAGCTGCGGAAATTTGGACAGATCTTAAGGAGAAATTCAGGCAAAGCAACGGACCTAGGATCTTCGAACTCATGCGAGATCTGGCAAATCTGAAACAAGGTCAGGATTCTATATCGGATTCTATATCCAATTTCTTTACAAGATTGAAATCGATCTGGGAGGAATTGAATGAATTTAAACCTCAATGTAAGTCAAAATCATGCACTGAGTTTTACAATATGGAATATAGAATGATGTTCCTTATGGGACTCAATGATACATACTCCACATTGAGTTCTTGTAAATCGATCTGGGAGGAATTGAATGAATTTAAACCTCAATGTAAGTCAAAATCATGCACTGAGTTTTACAATATGGAATATGGAATGATGTTCTTTATGGGACTCAATGATACATACTCCACATTGAGAGGTCAACTGCTATTGATTGAGCCAATTCCACCGATCAATAAAATCTTTGCTCTGTCTCCAAGAAGAAAAGTATAACTAGCCGTTGATCTAATTATTTTAATAGTCCGACTGATGATAAACGACACGGGTTCTTCCGTCACACGCCAATAATCTTACAGAGACAATCGCATATCAATTTCAATCAAGCTTCTTCACAGACACAATACTCACGGCAAATAAATAAGAAATGATACAATGCTATGATGATCCACGCTAACTCTGGTGGGTGGTCAGCGGCTGACCACGCCCCACAGTGAAGCCCCGGGTTCCATCGGGCATTCTGGGCCCGGGCGGCGGTTTTGCAGGTTCGCGCAGCATCCCATGTCCTGTGAGCGGAAGACGACGTTAGATGATCCTTTTGACCTTGACCTAAACTTTTGGCCCAAAATGACAGAAACCTAAAAGGGCAAAAGTGAGGATTAAGTACCCATCCCATTATTGGCACCTTGATACTTGGACCGCCCTGATCGGCCTCGATTATTCCGACTTCTCTGCTCATTTTTCTCTTCATCGGGTGTATGATCATCAAGACGCTCACTAGGGTTATGGTTTGGCTCATCTACCGGTCGATCAGACCTATTGGTATGATACTTGTCGGAATCAGGACTCTTCCAGTACTGGGTTTTTTGCCCTTGTTTAGCCTAAAGCACACCAAGAAGAGTTTAGCTTGGTTTTGTTTTGAAAAACCTAGAGACGGAAACGATGTCAAGAAACCGTACCGTTTTCTTCAAAAGCTTGACCCGCATACCACTCCTCCAGTCTTGTTCGTTGCTCAAAGTAGCCACCTGAATGAATTCCGAACAGAATCTAAACCTCAAGTACTTATTATGACTGTAAACGAGTGGTATTATGAATCAGGGCATAAAGAAGCTTACCGCTTTCTCAGCAGCCTCTATAGTCTGATACTCAACAAGGGCGTGTAACTAGAGAGGAAAAATCACAATAAGGATTATAATAACACGTGAAGGAAAGTAACATATACAGAGGAGTCTCGAGGCATACCTTATTACTGACAATCATGTCACCCTTGTCACCATTTGATGACTCTTCTATTGCATGAGGATCATTTACAGAGATGCTTTTTATCCTACAAAGACGGTGAAAAAATAACTAAGCTAAGCGCTGAATAATGAATCTGAATAGTACAAGAAAGGGAACATACTTTCCAGCTTTACCAAACATTCTGGTTATATTGCCCACGGAATGATCCTCTGGTAGATTCTCCACCAATACAGTACAAAGCTGGGATGCATCAAATTAGTTATTAGACATAGGCATATATACTTATTATGCTGATGGGTAAATATCAACTCATCAAGTTCCCAGAAATTACCTTTGGATCCCTGACGGCTGCGGAAGCAAAAGGATGAAGTCGTTTCACTCTCTTTCCATCTGAACTTACAACCTACATTTACAACAAGTACACAATAGTAAATTTAAGTGTCTCCGTGATTTTATACACTAGAGAGAAAAGTATGATAATAAGACTTACAAGAAATGAAGACTCTCTCAGTGCAGCGGCTATCGAAGCATGGTGTCGGATTAGCTTTTTCATTTTATTGAATGACGCAATGACCGGCATAGGCACTGCATAAAAATAACTCCGAAATTTCAGAAAAGGAAGACAACAAGTAAATGGTAAGCAGCCTCCTTGAAGACATGTAAGACATGTATCATAAGTGTAACATAGTATTGTAATAGAAAATGTGCAAGTACAGAAGTGGAGATAAAACTACACAAGATTCTATTAACGAAATCATAGTGACCCTTGGCAGAAAACTTTCGGCTTATTATGTATGTTGACAAGTACAGAATTGAATGCCACCCCACCCTAAAGCCTAAAAGTGGCAGAAACCCGTTCCAGACTTTAATCCAATGTATATGTACAGACACACACACACACATATATAACAGTAAGCTTGACAACCAAAAGACCAAATGATCCTAGTTTCACTATAAGATTTAAGCTCTACATGAACAAGCAACTGCAGAAATAAGAATGAGAAAACGAGTCTCGGAATCTACTTCATGGACAGTTAATACATAGAGATGGAATCAGTTCGCAGTAATTTGATAGTCATTAGGCCCGGTCTCTCGATGCTCGGCACATTCACACGTGGTAGCACCAGGAAAACATCTAGAAGACCGGGCCCGTCATAAGTATCTGCTTTTACTCATCACCTTCAAGATCTCTTCACTTTCATAGCACTCAAGAACATGATGATAGATAAGCATAGTTGATAAATCTTCTTCTAAAACACTATCTTATGAACCCTAAACCGAATTCCACAGAGAGGAAGAGACACGATGGACACTTCAAACATTAATCTTGAAAGCGCGAACCTGCTTACCAAACCCTTCTTTGTTCTTCTTGATCAAGTTGAGCATGTACTTGTCCGTGGGCAAATTCTCGTCACTGAAATAATACTCCACCTACAAGAAATCACCATTAACGTAAGGAAGACTGTTTATCATCATCCGAAATTCCCAAATTTCAAATAATCGTCCTCCTAGGGCTCAAACACCAAAAAAATAAATAAAAAAATCACCTGCTCAATGATTCGGCGTTTCAAATCCTCCGTCAGAGCCGCCTCGGCCTCAGGCACCGCCGCTTGCTCCTGATCTCCGCCGAGCTCTAGCTTCTTCTGATCGTCGACGGAGAGAGGTGCGAGCGCGGGGTCGGGAGATCCCGCGGCGACTGGACATTCCGGCGGCGAAGACAGCGGAGACTCTTCTCCGGAGACGACAGGAGCTTCACCGGCGGTGAGAGGAGGATCGCCGGCGACGGCGAGAGACTCCATGAGAGGAGGAAGGGAGAGAGAAAGAGCGGCGGCTACAATGGAATCCGAAAATAGCTCAAGCCCCCGCTCGTTTCTTCTTTCCCCCGAGATTCTTTGAATGAGGCTTCCTATTATATATAGGGGAGTGAAATGTGTCGGGGTTATTTTCGTCATTTCAGAATTCTTCTTTTTGTGAAGTGTGAACGTTACTTTTGCCGCTTTATTGAATTTTAAGTGTCGTTTCTCTCATATGCGACGGTACTGCAATTGGAACCATGGTTTTAAATATCGATATCGATATCGTTTAGCACTCTCCATTTTACGAATATATCGCTTGCCGACGGGCATGCCGATGGATAAATCCGAAGAAAAAGATATATCGCTTGCCGATAATATCGCATCATTTCACGGATATATCGCTTGCCGATCGAAATATCGACAGATATTTCAAAAAATATTATAAGTATTTCAATCATATATTTATATATATGATAGATAGTTTCTAAATTACCTATTTAATAAATAACACATTCATAAATCATAATATTATGAAAACACATAATATTACACAAAGTCACAAACATAGAATATAACATAATGTCAAGTGTCAACATAACATATAACAATAAAATAGACATCATAATAAAGTCTTAAAGTACGAAATACAAACATAACTACAAACATAGAGTACGAACTAGAAATATGAACATAATACTCCGAAACCGTAACAAATGATAATCATCAAGTTTAACATACAAGTTGAAAATTTAACAAACCCTAAACATAAAACGTAAATCTCGAACATACCTTGCGATTTTCCCTTAAAAATATTTCACAAACCCTAAAAATACTAATTTCCCCCAAATCAGCAAGCAAATTAGGAAAAGGGTTCTGAAACTAGGTTTTTTTGGAAAATCGAGCACTTTATCCACGTTTTTAGGCTTAACCGAAAAAGATATTTTTACTGAAAATCGAACGACATATCCCGATAAATCCGAAAACGACAGCGATTTATTTGAAATATCGTACCGCATATCTCATTTTAGAGGCATGTCGTGGATATATCGACGATATGCCGCGATATTTAAAACCATGATTGGAACAATGAATTTGTTACTACTACATGGTATTATAGTAATCCATAAAAGATAATCGATATAATTCTAAAGTTCCAAATTTATAGCATAGTAAAGACAAAATATAATTTAAATTTACCCCCGGCATTAAAGTAAATATATTATTTTTCTTTGATCAAATTTCTATTTATCATTTTGTATGTAGCTCCCCCAACTTATTTTCCTTAATCAATTTGCCTCATAAATATTTGATCTTTATCAAATGCTCCCGATCCTGTAAAATAAAATACAAATTTTCTAAAATTATATATTTTAAATTATAT
Source organism: Parietaria judaica (assembly GCA_954871525.1). Taxonomy (NCBI): domain Eukaryota; kingdom Viridiplantae; phylum Streptophyta; class Magnoliopsida; order Rosales; family Urticaceae; genus Parietaria; species Parietaria judaica. Next base: position 3,163,421 of record OX940863.1, read on the forward strand.
CCTAATAAAAAGACCTCGTAATAATTATTAATTCAGGCCTAACCACGGTGTTCAAGCCCCGGCTCGCTCCACCCGGACGCTAGCCGTTTCGAATTTCGACTTACAAGTAGTCATTGATTGTGTAAACTGTAAATAATGTAAAAAAAAACTATTGAAAAAGGCTAATATATATGTCACATGGAAAAAAACGTAGAAACAACAATATATAATATATATATATATATTATATATCATAGCTCGCGAATGCGGTTCTTTACCTACATTCGTACCCTATATCAAAGCGAGACAACGTTCACTATTACACTCCTCATAAATACTTATACATAAAACTCATCCAAAAAATGCTAGAAAAACTATCTCGCGACCTAAGCCAACAGAGCCAAAACCAGCACCAGCACCAGCACCGAACCGGCCAAGCCAGCACCGAGTCTGGCCGTCCCCGAAAACCAGACCCTGACGTCATCGATGACAGGCCCGCAGAGCGAGCTCATGTCGTCGCTGCGGGTGTTGTAGTAGATGCTGTAGAAGGCGATCCTGCTACGGTCGGCCTTGGCCGTGAAGTTAAGTGCCGTCACGTGGAACGTAGTGTTGGAGTCCGGCGTGTAGTGCACGTTCTGCGCTTGATCGCCGGCGAACACCATCACGGCGAGCGGCTGCCGGCAGTGGTCGTCTGCGTGGCCGAGGGAGAACGTGAGCGTGTACGGTTTTCCCGCGTCGGTCTCGACCATCTGCGAAATGATGCCCTCTTTCCCCGAGAGGAGCTCCACGGCGCGCTTCCCCTCCGGCACACTGTAGTGGTAGGAGTCGACGTAGCGCACGGCCCGGTTCGACTCGACGTTCCAGCCGGGCAGCGCCGAGACCTCCTCGTCAAGGTTAGTGGGGAGCAAGACGCCGAGTGACACGTTCTTCGGCATCCACGGGCCTTCTTCGAAGTCCCCGTTGACCACCGCGTTGCCTGCACAGCGTGCTCATGATTACTTGTTTGGAAAGTTTGACCAATAAACATACCAAGTGGAAGCATGAAAAGACCCATCACTATAATAGTGGCTTATGTCACTTCAGTGTGTCGCGTGATATAAAGACAGAAAGTCCGGAGTGTAATAGAGAGTGGAAAAAAAGCTATTAACTAATGTACATTCTAATCAGTAGTAATTCATAGTTAAAAATAACAATTGAAATAAAAATAATTTGACATGAAATTGACATAAAAGTAATTCATAGTTTAAAATATTTAAATAGCTAAACTTATTACGTATTAGTAATATCTAATTTAATCAGTAATTAAATTACTGTAAGGAGAGGATGACGGTACCCTTGAGGGGCTCAGGGGTGAAGAGCTTCTTGATGGCGATGTCGTCAAGGATTGGCCCACACGTGGGGTCGTCCTCCATACCGGTGTTGCGGAACACGAGCGATGCCTTGTCAGAGTCGGCCTCGAAGGCCACCGCGTACGGGTCCCACCCCTGCACGTTGTACAGCGTCTGCAGGTCGATGGTCGTCGACACCGGCGCCATCGACACGTTGAGCGACTCCAGCTGCGCGCACGTGCGCGCCGCGCTGAATGTGACGGCGTAGAGCGCACCCTTCTCCACTGCCACCTCCTGCCGGATCTCCGCGTCGTTGCCCAGCCGCACAGCGTGCCGCCCCTGCGGGACGATCAGGATCATGCCGCCCTGCTTCTGCCCTGACTCCACCAGCTCCACCGTGCCCGTGCTCGTCCAGTTGGGGATCTCAGTGGGCCCGTCGGTCAGTGTCCCGGCTTCGCTCGGGAACCCGCCCGACGGGGTCGTCTCGAAGTCCCCATTTGCTATTGGGCCTGTCATCAAAGCTCACATCAGCTACTCGAATTAAGACGGAGAATTACCGTGATAACAAATGACACGAATTATTTACTGATAACATAGACTAAACATTACATATTTCCAAACAAATGAATAAAAATGAAGAGTAAAAACAATGTTCTACATGTATGCATAGTATTAAGAAATGTACTAGATTTTAAAGAAATTAAAATAATTTTTTTTTATACCTTATCCATAAAAATCACAGAAAAAAAAAAATCAAATACCAGATAAAAAGAAACCAACAGAACGACAAAGGAATAAATAAAAATCTGGCATTAATGCAGAAAACGACACATAGCCCATGGTAACGAACTCTTGAGGGTGACCTCATTGTAGTATTCCTCGCTAAACGACGAGAAAAAAATGACTATGCAATTGCCTCTCTGCGAGTGACGTGTCAGGTCCTTATTGGACAGACAGCGGGTGCAGCCGCGTGGGACCCATCCACCGCCTAGGTCAGACCCTCTTTGACTTAACGAGAAAGTGGTAAAATTAAAATAAATAAAATAATAAGAAAGTTGAAAAATAGAGCGCATGTCTAGCTGGAAATTGGGGTGGTAAACAGAGAGGAGGACAATTATGGAATAATATCAGGAATGTGTTGCCCAAGGGCATTAAGCTTTTTGCCAAATTAAATAAAGTAAAAAAAAAAAATGTTTTTATGGCGGGAAATCGCCCCATTAACTCGATATATATATATATATATGATTATATGTGTATGAATGAATGGACCAATTCTTGACCTTTTGTGTAAGATCGAAAATCGATGCTTCACCTTTCGATGTAAAAAGCTGTGGTAATGCACCATAAAGGAGAAGGAAGGAAAAAAAAGAAGCACTAAAGCTAAATTCACGATCAATTTTTTGGGCTTTTTTTAAATAATAAAAATGACTATGTTCACCCACATTTGGAATCGCAATTGGAGCTATATTTATACTATATAAATATATACTGTAATAGTATCAATAATTCGAGATTAAGATCTTCGTTTTAGTATTCGAGAGCGTAGTGCTTACAACTATAGAGCTCGTGCGTTGACGATTTCAATAAATTTGAGTGGAATAGTAATGTTATATTGAAATTGAAGCGAAGATAATATATATACATATAGAGTTGAAATTTGATTTAAAAAAAAAAAAAAAAAGGTCAACAGTCAAATTGAGCTCGAAAATTTTGTATCTTTTAGTTGGGGAATTTCTAATGCATATTGAATGGCCATGTCAAATATTATCTGAATATATAAAATGTCAAAAAATATCAGCATATACTTGTAAAATATTATCTGAAAATATTTGGATTTTTACACATGTGCAAGGGATGGCCAGGTGAAAGAGAGACCCACAAAGATGGATACAGCATACAGGATAAATAAGAATCTTTTGTTTTCCAAGTCCATTAAATAGTGACGTGGGACAAATTTGTCATTTAAGCTTGCATTTTTTCCCCATCGAATTCCCATTTTAACCTTGACTCCATGAATCTATAAAAGCTTGATTATGTACATAATGTAACTAAAAAGGTATAACACTTCACAATAAGCAAGCATAATAAATAATACTTTAATCCATCAATTTACACCCTTATATTAATTAGCAAAAATAAAATCTTTATTTCTATTTTTTGTCTGAATAGAAAATTATTTTGAAAATTCCTAATAATTGACAGATGAATTCAGTATTTATTCAGATAATACATTTCATGGCCAAATAAATCTAAGCAATCCAAAGGAAATGGACATTAAAGAAGAAACAAGGATGCCGTGAAGCACTCGAATACAAGTGGGCCTAGTCTCTCTCAGTCTCAAGGCTATTATTATGAATTGAATTATACTGTATAGTCTGAGACTATACTATATACAGATATATTATATATTTTTCAACAACATTTTTAATTTATTTTCCCTTTTCCGAAATTAATGTGAAGCAAAACCCATAAAAATGATTAGTTTCTAATTAAGGCACATTTGCAAAGTAATTAGTGATATCTCGGAAGAAGCAAGTATGAAATCGGCAATGAAAGCTCGACACAGTTAATTTCCATGGCTGAAAATGCCGTTCTGTTCTAGCATTGCACAGAAACACATGAAAGGCGCAAAAAAAAAAAAAAAAGGATTCGGAAAAAATGGAAGTACGAACACTTGAATCAGATCTCAAGCATAGGAAAGAAACACGAAGAACTTATTGTCGCAGCAAAAAGAGGAATATATTGAATGACTATGAGAGAGAGAGAGAGAGAGAGAGCTTACCGTCTTCCACTATGGCTATGGTGATGGCCAAACGAGCGAAGAGAAGCACGCAGAGAGCGAGTGGCTTCGTTGTTGCGAAGCTCTGGACCATTTTTACAGTATATTCTCTCTTTCTCTCTCTAAGCGGAGTGTAGTGTGTGTGAGCGAGCACTGAGAGTCTGAGACTGGGCTTATAAAGAGAGAGAGAGAGAGAGAGTCTTTGTACAGAAAAGATTCTAGTTGTGTCGTCTTTACTCGATTAGCTTCTTAATTAAGTGCTAAAACTAATTATAGTTACTTTAATTCGATTAGTTTGATTGACACAAAGAACAACAAAAAGCACTACTTTGGGCGCCACCATTGAATTTTCATCAATTTTTTTTTTTCCGTAATCATTTTTTGCTCTAAGTTATTTAGACGTGAAAATCGGGATGAGCATCGGGCTTCGTTTTTTGTTTTCCTACTAAGCCGGGATTTTTTAACATGTCAAAATCACTTTGGATAGGAAAAAAGCTCATTTTTATGAATCGGATTAAGCTTGATTATAAAATAATTTTCATTTTTTAGTTATTTATAATTAAAAATACTTATAAAAAAAATATCGGGGCGTGGCAACCTGGTTTTTTAAAGTCTTAACTTACTCTCATTTTTAAAAAACAACAACAACAAAAATGGTGTTATTTTCAAATAAAACTCGGTTGGACGGGGTTAAAGTCGGGCTCCGAACCCTAAAATTCTTAGCACCTTAAAATAAAAATAAAATGGTAATGTGATATTTAATTTTGGTTGTTATTTTAAATTTGTTACACATATTGTCTATTTATAAGTCCACAAGTTGTCCTATATAATTTTTTAAAGTTTTATGACATTATTTTCTAAGAGTTCCGTGCTTTGAGAAATTTGGTATCGGGGTGGGCCCGTCCACCGCCGTATCATGACTCGACGGCCAATTATTAAATTATAATTTTATTCCCACTAATGTCTACAACTATATATAAACTATTAAGTCGCATTGAAGAAGCAAAATAAAGTGAACACCATGAGAAGTAACTATAATTTAGGAACACTAGATCGAAGATGTTCATTAATAAAGAGACCACATTTATTTATTTTAAGGATTTGTCCCTTGCATTCCACTTAAATATTAATATGTCGTTCAACATTAGTGTCCTAACTCCTAATAATGCTCATTGAGCTTTAGAGTTTAGATTGTGTGCACACTTATTTCTGCTATTTTCAGTGTACAAGTCGTCTCGAGTAGTAAAACAATCGATAAATTTTAATTACCCATATTATGAGTTTATAGTTTGTACGAACGATTAAAGATATAACAATAGATTAATTTTTCACGGTTCAATTCCCAATATTCACTCGTTCATTCTCACAAAATTCTGTCTATTTTTTTTAAAAAAATTAATAATAATATAATTTTAAATGTGTCATTAATAGAATATCATCTCTCTTGGAAGTGACACGTGTAAAATATTTAACGGCATTTAAAAAATTAAAAAATAATTAAAAAATAGTGAAAACTGAACATTGAAGACTTATCATTATATCTCATAAAAAAAAAAAAAACTAATATGGCTATTAATCTATAAATTTTATATCTAAAATGGGCGTTTTGGAATGTTGGAGGCCCAATAAGTAAGTCTGAGGGCCCAAAAACTAATAAGCTCCATAATCTCTTTGGCCCAAGTTCAGACCCAAAAAGCTCCTCTCTCGATACTCCGACACTCGCAGCGACTGTACCAACCCCCGGAAAGCCATGGCTTCGTCGTCGTCGGTGGCCAAAGAGCTTCAGCGAGAATTGGAGGCCAAAGCCAGCGATCTCAGCAAACTCCAGAAAGGTAAGCTTTCCGTTGTCTGCTCAAAACCTAACAGTCTCTGCTACGTGTTGTTCGTCGCATCACGCCCTGAAACAATCGATCGGTTTTGCGTGCGCATCAGATATCTCGAAGAATCACCAAGTGAGAAAGAAGTACACTATTCAGCTCGGCGAGAACGAGCTCGTCCTCAAGGTTTTGGATTCTTTCCTACTTCTGATTTTCGGAGGATGTTATGTATTGTAGTCAGATTTTTGTTCGTGTATTTGGAATTTAGGAGCTGGATCTGCTCAAGGATGACGCGAATGTCTACAAGCTGATCGGTCCAGTTCTTGTGAAGCAAGATTTGGCAGAGGCGAACGCGAATGTGCGCAAGAGAATCGAGTACATTTCAGCTGAATTGTATGTTTCCGTTTCTCTAAAAGTTACATTGATCATCTGATATTGGAAAATTCTTCAATATAGAAACTGTAATGGAGATATCGTAGTGTGTGAATTTCGCTGCTGTAACTCGATAATTGTTCGAGCGCATCGGTGAAAGAAATTTTGTGTGTTTCCCGGATACAGGAAGAGGCTTGACGCGGTTGTGCAAGATTTGGAAGAGAAGCAAAATAGCAAGAAAGAGGCGGTACGTATCTGACATATGTTCCATATGATTTCAATTTTCCGTAAACTATTTGTTCCTGAAGCGCTTTTGTATGCGCTTTTTGCTTTGGTAGTTGTTGTGATTGAATGGCGAGTAATGCACTAAGTATGCTTAACCATCTCATGAAGATTTTTATGTACTTATAGGTGTGAGTTTTTAAGCCTTGAGAATATTTAGGAATCCATTAGAATCAATTTTTGCTAATTTAAAATCTAGGTTATGCAAAGATTACTTTTGAATAATTTTTGAAGTACAGCATAACCCTTTTACATAATAGCGTAATAGCATAGCAATTCACAAGTGATGGAAGGGACTGTTCAAGGCTAATATTGTTAAGCTAGATTCATCATTTTTAGTGTATTATCTCTAGTTAGAGCTAAACCTTATGCTTACGAGTTACGGACTCTCGTTGTTCCCTGTCGAGTCATTGTATGAGCCACAGAACAAGGGGTCTCTTAAGCCATAGAAGCTGCCTCTTATTTCCAGTTTTTTTTTTTTTTTGTGTGCGATAGCGTAACTGACCAGACTCGGCTTTGCGTTTACATTATTTTATACGTTTCTAGACTTCGCGTTAAATATAGCTTTACCGACAATAATTATGTCAATTGAATTTTGAATTTTCCATTATGCAGATCTATAAGGTGCAGCAGAAAATTCAGTCTGTTCAAGCTGCAAAAGGCAAAGCATAAACCCTAAATGCTCATTGATCATCTTATTAGTCCTGCTTTGTGCCGTTTGATGAGTTTGTGCTTCATGTGCTAAATGGTAATTTCGTTGCTCTGTGGCACTTGTATTTCTAGAATCTAGCATATTGATTAATGAGTTATTTGTTTTGGCTCCAAAGTCGAGATAAAGCACGGTGGTCTACTTTTTTTAATAGTGGTGAAAGTTGCTAAACTTGGTGGTTTGTTGCGGTTAAGTCACGAGACTCGATTTATGGTCGTAGAAGTCACTACTGTTGCACTTTTGTAACAAATGGACAATGCTGACCGTTAAATGTCACTTTTGTAACAAATTGAGCTCGGTAACTTATCTGAAATAAATTAACACTTTTGCCGTTATTTTGTTTATTTATTTTACGATGTTAGTTTATTTATGGAAGTGGCTGAACTACCCATGCCAGCGAAAAACCCTCTTTGAGATGAAAAATAAGTATAGTACAATCTTTTTTTTTGATAAAGTATAGTACAATCTTGATAGAGTAATAAACCTATAAGAGTTTTTTGCTTTTTTTAGAATTTTAAGGGAATATTCTTTTTGAATGGTAAAAATACAAATCTTTTACGTAATATTTTATTATTGGGGTTAAAGTACCAAATCTTTTTAGGTGGTAAAAGTATCTTTTTTTTTACATTCTCATTCTTAAATTGTTATAGTTTAAGTACCATTTTTTGGAAAGGTAAAAGTATATAAAACGTAGATGTAAATAATTGATATTTTCACCATAATTATTGTTAATTAGAAACACAAAAGGCACGACAAATTAAGAAAGGTTTTTTCATTTAATTTATTGAATAATTATATTATTTAAATCATTATTTCTTGTTTACTTTTTATATTAATATTGAGATTTAACTAATATGATTTATGTCGACTTTAATATTTTTTTTAGAAGCTAATTAAGTAAAACTAATTTAGTATTTTGACTAACCAAACAGTGCATTACTTTTTCTGAAAACACTTTTTCTGACAGTAATTTTTAAAAGCAATTCTGAAAACAGCACAGCAATGCTAAACTGGGCCTTATTGAATGTTAACTAACATTTTGATTTTAAATCGAGATTAGTTAAATTTATAATTTAACTGAAGTTGTTAATTTTTTTGAGTACTACTTTAATGAGATTTTATTGTAAGACTAAGACCGCCCATCATCAAGCAGCTCATGTTAGAGGTTACAGATCCATAAGAATCATATTTGGTATATTTGTGAAATTTAAAGATGCAACTTATCCTAGTCAAATTTGAACGCTCAACTATAAGTGGTAACTCAATGATCAACTATAGGAACTATTGTTTCCTAGAATACATGTATATTTACGATAATAATCAAATAATTAAGTATAAAAAATAAAATAAAAAATGACATTTTTCCAAATACCTCAATAAACAAAACAATAATGGGTCGAATTATTACTAGCTTATAATAGAGCCGTCTTCTGTTAGCTTCGAATTGGGCCCTTATTATGATAGCTTAAAATTTGGGAGAAGAAAACTTGGATATCTGTATATAATATATATATCTATATATATAATTTAAGAAATAATATATATATATATATATAATTTTAAGAAATTATTCTCGTATCTGAAAATCTAAATTTACAATAAATATATTTTTTTTTTTTACATCTTTGACTTTCTTGATTGTTTGACTCTTATATTAACAGAAGATAGAGATGCAAATGCAATCCAGCAAAAGTAAGGATGACATTGACTTATTAATGATTGATTTGAATGACGTGAATTAAAAGATAAAAGATAAGTGGCGTTAAAAGTTAAAATTCTTAATTATATTTAAATCATTATTTCTTGTTTACTTTTTATATTAATATTGAGATTTAACTAATATGATTTATGTCGACTTTAATATTTTTTTTAGAAGCTAATTAAGTAAAACTAATTTAGTATTTTGACTAACCAAACAGTGCATTACTTTTTCTGAAAACACTTTTTCTGACAGTAATTTTTAAAAGCAATTCTGAAAACAGCACAGCAATGCTAAACTGGGCCTTATTGAATGTTAACTAACATTTTGATTTTAAATCGAGATTAGTTAAATTTATAATTTAACTGAAGTTGTTAATTTTTTTGAGTACTACTTTAATGAGATTTTATTGTAAGACTAAGACCGCCCATCATCAAGCAGCTCATGTTAGAGGTTACAGATCCATAAGAATCATATTTGGTATATTTGTGAAATTTAAAGATGCAACTTATCCTAGTCAAATTTGAACGCTCAACTATAAGTGGTAACTCAATGATCAACTATAGGAACTATTGTTTCCTAGAATACATGTATATTTACGATAATAATCAAATAATTAAGTATAAAAAATAAAATAAAAAATGACATTTTTCCAAATACCTCAATAAACAAAACAATAATGGGTCGAATTATTACTAGCTTATAATAGAGCCGTCTTCTGTTAGCTTCGAATTGGGCCCTTATTATGATAGCTTAAAATTTGGGAGAAGAAAACTTGGATATCTGTATATAATATATATATCTATATATATAATTTAAGAAATAATATATATATATATATATAATTTTAAGAAATTATTCTCGTATCTGAAAATCTAAATTTACAATAAATATATTTTTTTTTTTTACATCTTTGACTTTCTTGATTGTTTGACTCTTATATTAACAGAAGATAGAGATGCAAATGCAATCCAGCAAAAGTAAGGATGACATTGACTTATTAATGATTGATTTGAATGACGTGAATTAAAAGATAAAAGATAAGTGGCGTTAAAAGTTAAAATTCTTAATTATATTTAAATCATTATTTCTTGTTTACTTTTTATATTAATATTGAGATTTAACTAATATGATTTATGTCGACTTTAATATTTTTTTTAGAAGCTAATTAAGTAAAACTAATTTAGTATTTTGACTAACCAAACAGTGCATTACTTTTTCTGAAAACACTTTTTCTGACAGTAATTTTTAAAAGCAATTCTGAAAACAGCACAGCAATGCTAAACTGGGCCTTATTGAATGTTAACTAACATTTTGATTTTAAATCGAGATTAGTTAAATTTATAATTTAACTGAAGTTGTTAATTTTTTTGAGTACTACTTTAATGAGATTTTATTGTAAGACTAAGACCGCCCATCATCAAGCAGCTCATGTTAGAGGTTACAGATCCATAAGAATCATATTTGGTATATTTGTGAAATTTAAAGATGCAACTTATCCTAGTCAAATTTGAACGCTCAACTATAAGTGGTAACTCAATGATCAACTATAGGAACTATTGTTTCCTAGAATACATGTATATTTACGATAATAATCAAATAATTAAGTATAAAAAATAAAATAAAAAATGACATTTTTCCAAATACCTCAATAAACAAAACAATAATGGGTCGAATTATTACTAGCTTATAATAGAGCCGTCTTCTGTTAGCTTCGAATTGGGCCCTTATTATGATAGCTTAAAATTTGGGAGAAGAAAACTTGGATATCTGTATATAATATATATATCTATATATATAATTTAAGAAATAATATATATATATATATATAATTTTAAGAAATTATTCTCGTATCTGAAAATCTAAATTTACAATAAATATATTTTTTTTTTTTACATCTTTGACTTTCTTGATTGTTTGACTCTTATATTAACAGAAGATAGAGATGCAAATGCAATCCAGCAAAAGTAAGGATGACATTGACTTATTAATGATTGATTTGAATGACGTGAATTAAAAGATAAAAGATAAGTGGCGTTAAAAGTTAAAATTCTTAATTATATTTAAATCATTATTTCTTGTTTACTTTTTATATTAATATTGAGATTTAACTAATATGATTTATGTCGACTTTAATATTTTTTTTAGAAGCTAATTAAGTAAAACTAATTTAGTATTTTGACTAACCAAACAGTGCATTACTTTTTCTGAAAACACTTTTTCTGACAGTAATTTTTAAAAGCAATTCTGAAAACAGCACAGCAATGCTAAACTGGGCCTTATTGAATGTTAACTAACATTTTGATTTTAAATCGAGATTAGTTAAATTTATAATTTAACTGAAGTTGTTAATTTTTTTGAGTACTACTTTAATGAGATTTTATTGTAAGACTAAGACCGCCCATCATCAAGCAGCTCATGTTAGAGGTTACAGATCCATAAGAATCATATTTGGTATATTTGTGAAATTTAAAGATGCAACTTATCCTAGTCAAATTTGAACGCTCAACTATAAGTGGTAACTCAATGATCAACTATAGGAACTATTGTTTCCTAGAATACATGTATATTTACGATAATAATCAAATAATTAAGTATAAAAAATAAAATAAAAAATGACATTTTTCCAAATACCTCAATAAACAAAACAATAATGGGTCGAATTATTACTAGCTTATAATAGAGCCGTCTTCTGTTAGCTTCGAATTGGGCCCTTATTATGATAGCTTAAAATTTGGGAGAAGAAAACTTGGATATCTGTATATAATATATATATCTATATATATAATTTAAGAAATAATATATATATATATATAATTTTAAGAAATTATTCTCGTATCTGAAAATCTAAATTTACAATAAATATATTTTTTTTTTTTACATCTTTGACTTTCTTGATTGTTTGACTCTTATATTAACAGAAGATAGAGATGCAAATGCAATCCAGCAAAAGTAAGGATGACATTGACTTATTAATGATTGATTTGAATGACGTGAATTAAAAGATAAAAGATAAGTGGCGTTAAAAGTTAAAATTCTTAATTATTTTCCCTCTTGCCAATCAAATTTCACATATGAATTCTTGTCGTTTTGATGATAGAGAGAGACAGATCATGCGATTGAAAGATAATTGAAATGACTTAAAAATATGCTAATTAATCATTTTCTATGATCTAGTGCAGATTTTATCTCAACGATAATATCTTTATGAATGGATTAGAAAGGTTCAAATTGATCACAAAATCCCTCAATTGGAATTGGGTCTCTTTCATTTGTGGTGTCAAATACAATAGCTTTATAACAAGATTTAACAATAATTAAATCTTAGCACCTCCTTGTCGGCAAAACAAAAATATAAGGATAACCGCGGTAAAAGTATTTAAAGTATAAACAATTGAGGAGGCAAGAGTTAAACGTGAAAAATAGCGACAAATGTACTCAAAGTCAACATATATTCAGCGCATTTTTAATACATTTTTTTTTCACGGATGTTGGTCAATTTTTTAATCATAGTGCATGGCTGCATGCTATTAAATTATACCCGAGATACACATTTATGTGTTCATTTAGCTATCTAACATCTTCTCTTACTTAAATTCGATGAAAAAAATTGAACGAAAAAAATATGTTGCTTTTATATTTATCGACTACTTTGGATATTTTTATCGTTATTTTCTTGACTTAAAACTTCCGTCGCCTCCATTGATCAAAGTCTTGATATTTTTGTCGTGATTATCTCATTTGTTAGTGTTGTGTGTAATTTATATATGTTCAGTGGAAAAGAAACGAATATTGTAAGTGATGTATCAACATGATTATTCAAAATTAGAAATGATTGTTATTAGAATCTTTTTAACAATCTCTAACGTACTAAATTCTTCTTTCATTTACAATTCCTTATTTATTTTTTAACATGAAATTACGCGTCACCATAAATCTTTAAAAATATTCTTTTGAGAGGTCCAAAGGGTGCTTTTGAAATAAGGAATAAATGCACTACAGTGTATGATTAAATCCATTAAGGTCACTTCACTTCAGAGAAATGAAACAATACACATGTTATATTAATGTATTCTCTCTCTGTCTTAGAGCATATCATTAACACCAAGAAGCTGAGGCCTGAGTGTTTGGGCAACTCATTATTGGTCCCAGTACTACATTATACACGCCACGAGCTCAAATCAGATATTATAATATATATATATATATATATATATTTATATTGAAGAACCAACTTCACACCTATTGTGATTGGCTATTTTGTGAGCTACCGTTGTGACTATAGTTTGCATTGATTATTGCTTCAGTCACTACCACAACTATGTCTTCAGTCGTGCATATGTAGAAACCCCGCGATTACAAGTTGGTTATGGTTTTCTCTTCATTATTATTCTGGATTGATTTATTTTAATATCTTATTTGACCTCCTTGGAATCGCACGAATAGCTCCTGTTAGTTTGTGGATAAGCTGCACAAATTGTGGAACTACTCCTTGGCAGTCACAAACCCTTGGGAGCTAGCTAGGGTTGATATAAATACGAAGATTGCGCCTCAGATCATCTTCAACCCTTCCAGAGAATAACCTTGCCATCAGTATTCATCAAGGTTATCAGCTTTCACAGAACGGTGTATTATCATCGACTATCCTACCTCGGGAGAGGCGTCAACTGCGTTGTGAAGAAGGGAAGTGACCACCGTCACAAGTCAGGACTCCATCACCGTTTCAAGACCAAGCTGTTCTACCAGTTATAGCTTCAGGAGGAGCCCTTTTCTTTTAGCTATTTTACTATTGATTGTAATTAGTGCTTGTAAACATTATTGGTGATTAATCTGGGCTAGTGCCCCGCAGAAGTAGATAGGTATCGAACTGCGTTACCAAAACATCGCGTGTGTTCTTTATTGCTTTCACGTTGTGTTTGGTAACTATATTCGTAATCCGCTTAAAACGTAGTAATCTGACTTTACATATATATATAGAGAGAGAAATAGAGAGTTGTATTATAATTTATGTTCCACTTTTGTATGTCCATAAAAATATGAAAATATTATTAGCAACTACTCTTTCTTTACCCTCAAGGTGTTACATGTATAAAAAAATGATTTATTAGAAGCACAAAGGTCACTTGAACTTTGTTCGTCGGTGCACATAGTCCCTTTAAATTATTTTTTTAACAATGTATGTTTGGTTGAAAATTGACTCAACCAGTCTAGACGTTACATGTGGTAATGTTGATTTGTGTGTGTATTTCGGTGGTTGAAAATTGACTCAACCAGTCTAGACGTTACATGTGGTAATGTTGATTTGTGTGTGTATTTCGGTGAAGGGTAGGGCCGTATACTCTCGTTAGTATAGCTATCGAGTGTTCAATAGAAGAAATAAGACAATTAATAAGAGTAAATGTTAGTTCATAAATGTGATATTCCTATTGGTTTCAGTATGTTCTTGTATAAATTGTGTGGAAAAGTGCTCAAGTGTAAGAAGAGGGAATGTTTTTTGGGGTTTTGTGATTGGTGTTTGAGATGACGACTTAATGAGGACATCTTATTCTACTTATAGTCTACATTAATGTGCATCTAATGGACTATGATTTCAAGTATAACGTTAATTTTTGTGGTCATTAGTCCCATGTCGATGTGCTTTGCTGACGTGGTGATCTTGTCTGGTCTGGTTCATGTGAGGGAAGATCTTGGTCTTGTCGCGTAGTTATGCCTAGCTCGTATGGGTTGCGTCAGGTCGGGCCAAGTTAAGAGTAAGAGATCTTGCTCGATGTAGAATCCTGCTCGGGGGGCGGGTTTTCCATCTCGAGCTTGGCATATGAGGCTCTGTCCGACCTTGTATATTATGTTTACGTGACAAAGGGTTCTTTCGGAATTTTTCTCTTCTCCCACGTGTCATTTTGGTCAAACGTTTTTGTTGACTGTTTGACCATGATAAATTTAGACCCCAACAAACAGTAAACGTCCCTGATTATTTTGAAAAGTGCGTACATTGTTCCATACGAGTTAGAAATGACCCGAAATATTCAATTGCGCCCAATACATGACTTATTGTATGGTATTTTAATAAAATTTGATTTGTTTTATAATAATTCGAGGCCTTCATTTAACAATTTATTTAATATATTGATTTTGCTCGATAACTAATCAACAAAAATAAATGCGAGTAAGTCATGAGTAAGTCATTTGTTGCATATAAGCTGTATTTTTCTGCCAGTAGTTTTAACGCGTGCGAACAATGTATGCGAAGTTCCTACCAACTGATACAATTGACTAAGCTCACCATTATATATGCAATGTTCATCAATTTTATTGTCATGCGTAGTTAACTGAAGAAGCTACAATAAGCTGAGCAAGTGAGACGAACGTATTAAAAATGCTGATCTTGAGACTTGACTTTACGAAGGTAATTAAAAAAGTAAACATCACTGGAACAAAATTAGATTTTTTAAAGACAAAAACATGTAATTAATGGTAGTGCATGCAGACGTGTAAATAATTAATATCGCGACATATATTCGTGACCAGATATATGTTGCTACATTGTTATTTTAATTTGTATACACAGAGAAATATATATCATTGAATTACCACGAGGATTAGCATGGACGTTTTCTCTTTTGGGTTTGTGTATATATATATGGAGAAATTCATATTTTGTTTCATTCTCCAAAATACTTAAGTCAAAGTTTTTCAATGAGTTTATATTAAGAAAGCAATTTCAGTCATATTACACTATTTTTAACTCGAATTTTCTCGCTTTTAAATGAGTCGTTCGTAAGTGTATTGTATTATATATATCTACATAAATAATTAATCGGTATGTCTCTCTACTATGACCACATTAATTCATAACATACATTATGCATGTATACGTATGTTTATGGCTATACTGACTAGATTACATATGTATAGCAATGACAATTAAAGCATTAAAAATATTTGGAACGACTCAATTTTTTAATATTTATTAATACCACTTATCTATTTTTTTAGTACTAGTTTTCTTTGACATGAATGAGGCATTTTTATATAACTTTGAGATGGGGTACTAAATGAGTTATTTCTGGATATAAAAAAAATATGTAATACTCAATATTAATTTTTAGGGTTAATGACGGAAAAATTACCCAAAGTTTGTTAAAAGAACCCCTCGTGTACCCAAAGTCTAAAAGTGGTGGCAAAAGTATCCAAAGTTACATTTGGAGCGTTGACCACTCCATTCTCGTAATGCCGTTAACTTACCTGTTAACTCTGGCCACGTGAAAAAACGTGGGTTGCTGACATAGCAATGCTTTACCACGTGGATGAGTCCACATTAGCCTTGTTTACGACAAAACAAGGAATTAAACCCCTAATTGGGCTCGTCCATGTGGCAAAGCATCGCCATCTCAAAAACCCACGTTTGTCCACGTGGCCAGAGTTAACAGGTAAGTTAACTGCGTTACGAGAATAGAGTGGTCAACTCCCTAAATGTAATTTTAGGTACTTTTGCCACCACTTTTAAACTTTGGGTATACGAGGTAGGGCTGTGCATAAAACCCGAAAGTGCGGGTTTTAAACCGAAACCGGACCGAATCCGATTTTAAAAAACCGAAACCGAATTAAAACCGGGTTAAACCGAAACCGAATTTTTCAAAACCCGCAACCGGAATAAACCGGTTCCGGGTTCCGGGGTTTGAGTTATAAAACCCGGAACCCGGTTAGTAGGTTACTAAAACCCGGTTTTTTTAATTAAATATTTAATTTATATTTATAATTTTTAAAATTAGTAGTCTGATAAAAAATAAAAAATATATTTATAATTTATATTTATGTTTAGACTTGTTTTTATTATTTTTATGTCTTTAAATTGTTTGTTTCTGTTTTTTTTTTAATTTATTTTTTTTATTTTCAGGTTAAAAACGGGGTAAAAAAAAAGAACCGGATTTAAAACCCGAACCCGAATAAAATTCGGGTTCGGGTTTTAAAACCGGGTTTTAATTTTAAAACCGGGTAATTACCCGAACCCAGATTTCCGGGTTTTCACTTTAAAAAACCGGTTTCGGGTTTGAAAATTGAAAACCCGGAAATCCGGGTCCGGGTTCCGGGTTAAAAAAAAAACCGAGTTTTGGACCCGGTTTCAGCCCTAATACGAGGGGTTCTTTGACTAGACTTTGGGTATTTTTGCCGTCATTAACCCTAATTTTTATCTATAAACGAATTGCAATAGTTGCTCGTGACTTGATCATCTAAAATTCATTAATATATCTTTGTTCATATATATTGTATAAGATACATATTATCTTTATTTTATTTAATTAAGTGTATGTTTAAGCTAATTGCGTCATTATTGCAATAAAGAAGTTGCTTTCAATAATTTAAGCATATTTCGAGACAACCATTTAAAAAGAAAACTTATAACAAAACAACAATATTATTAAATCTTTAACAAGCCTACTAACATGAGCACCATCTAGCTTTATCCAATCTAAACAATTTTTATAAGACGGAAAAAACTAAGGTTGTTATCAAGGATATTAAGGACACAAGTACTTTTTTTTTTTTCCAAAAAATATTGATAAGTACCGATATTTTTTTTTGCCGAACAAAATTGCCAAGCTCTAATTATATAAATATTACATGCCATACGTACTTTTTCTCCGGCTATTTTGTTACATGTGGCATGCTATTAGCAACTTCGTTAATTTGATAAAAAAAATACTTATCGTTACTTTTCATAAGAGAATTAGTAATGTACCGCTAATAAATATATGATCTCTAACTCTCTACTATATATTGTCGTCCGAGCAAAAGCATTAGCAGCTTTATTCTCTTCTTGATAAATATGTTCAATAGAGTAATTCACACGAAAATCCATACCAACTACGTTAAGCACCTCGTTTATGATATACTTATATATAAAACAAGTTTCATTACTGTCTTTTTTGCATTTTTTTGATTGTCACGTAAATAATGATGATAAACAGACCCACCACAATTCTCAGCCTCTGGAAACGTTCCCTTAATATACTGACGACTCTATGTACATATTTAGGAAGACAAAAAGAAAGAAACAGTCTCAACGCTTATCTGATCTTATCATGATAAGCGTAGATATGTTTATGTTTGATACACTTAAACATATATATATATATACGGCCATTTTAAACCTGCGAAATGTGAACATTAGAAAGATTCCCTTGTGAATTAGTAGTGCTCCGACCCACCAGCGAGGTCGTTTAGGGTTTGGGCTCGGCATGCTTGACAAGACTAGTGACCGTATTTTACGCATTGTGAGACACGGTAGATGCCACTAGAGTTTGAGTTTTATTATTGCACCATTCACAGTCTTGAAAACGGCACTGTCCGTACATATATAGACACACACATCTTGTCCTTTTGGAAACTATATATGGAACCATATATTTGCATACCAAGTGATTGACTTAAAAAGGAAAACAATATACAATGGACTCTATTGATTTGACTTCACACATTGAATAAATAGAAGATCCACTGTTGTTATATGGTGTACACCAATTGAAAAAAGAGAGGCATATATAGGTATATATTGTATAAGTAGTGGCCATGGCTTACACTGGATACGGGGTGATCAATGAGTAATGGAATATTGTATTTTGATATTTTTATAGGAAAAATTGAATGCCTTATTTGAAAAGATAAAAATTGTATTTATGACGTAGTTGGTATTTAGTTGCGGTAATATCGGTATTTTAACCACATTTACCACTTCGAAGAATATGACAAAAATTGAATCAGAGTATTAATATAAATATATGTTATTAAATTTCAATAACATAATCATTAAGTACGTAAAATAATGATGATAAATATAGATGTGGAACTAATAAACTAGATATAAAATTATATTTGAACTTTAGTCACATGCGGTAAATTAAGTTTTCGATTTGGTTAATTTTATAGAAACCGAATACCGCATCCGAATGATATATCATTTTTTTTAGTTTTTATTCGGTATATTCGGTTTTAACTGTTTGAAAGTATTCAATATATATATATATATATATATATATATATATATATATATACACACACACACACACAAGATATCGGTAAATATGGTTTTCAGCTTAATATTCGGTTTTACGATATATTTTTTTTTTCACTCCTTCACATGCATATATTTGGTTCTTGATTTCTTCATCGTTTAAAACACTATAAGTCTAAAACACTTCTTTATAGTAGTACGAAGTTTTAGAATTTTATTATAATTCCTAAATAATGACTCTTTTAAATTATGTTTTAATTCGTAGAGTACAAAGTACTCTTGGAAATTTTTGATTCTAAATTTGTATAATTAAAACTTAAAACTAACATTGTAAAGTATTCTATTTCTGTAAACTTATTCTCCATATTTCTAGAAGTAAAAGAATATTCTAAAATAATATAGAAATGTACACCAATTTTTACCCAACTAAGGTCTAAGGAGCACCTCAAGGTGGAAATATGTATCTAGCTAGTTATTTTCAGTGCATCAACAACTGACACGAGCATAGTCTTCTTCGTTATTATTATTTTTACCTTTTGACAACGTGAGAAAAACGGGGTCAAATATATATATATATACACACACACACACAAATAAAAGAGGTCGATGTGCGAGCAATGTGACAATCGTATTTGATCCCATGACGAGCAAACGAATATTTACGTGCTATCTTATATATTTGATCCTTGATGGCATAAACGAACGAGCCGTTACATATTATCTTATTTTGATCCACCAAGGAAACCGATACATGCAATTTTATTTGAGTATAGAAATGAGCAAACGAAGATACGGGCTATCTTATTTGATCTCGCACATGAGCAAACGAGGGACTATATATCTTATTTTTATCTTAGACACGATCAAACAAACGGGTACATGCTATTTTTTTTATTTTTTTTTTGTGTCTAGACATGAACAAACGGAGTGAGTCCTACGTGCTATTTTATTTGATCTCAAACATGAGAAAACAAGCGGTTAGCTACTATCTTACTTGATACAAGACACGGGCAAACGAGAAGACACATGCTATCTTAATTATTTGATTCTAGACATGAGAAAACGAGCGGCTATACATTCTCTCTTATTTTTATCGGAAATGGGTACATGCCATTTATTTGAGTCTAGACATGAGAAAGCGAGTGAATACTACATGTTATTTTATTTCATCCCATACATATGAGAAAAAAAGCGCGCGGTTAGCTGATATCTCATTACTAGACACGAGAAAACGAGAAGACACGAGCTATCTTATTTGATCACAGATATTAGCAAACGAGCGGCTTCAAGTTGCCCATGCCTATAGGCAGAGTTTGCCCAACATGATCATCACCGGCCTCTATCAGATCCCTACTATACCACTTTGCGGCGATGAATTCAAGCCACAGAAAAATTATCAAATTCTTGGAAGAGAAGTGTTGTTTATATATATCCTATATACGTCTCTTTTAGTGTGGAAAAGTAAAATTTGGGTCGCTGATTCTCATTTCCCAATGATTTATCTATTTGTCTTTTCTATGGATATGCTACGCTAAGTCATGCGAAGACCAATATTAATAATAATTAATATATGATATATCATACAGAGATAATCAAGTGTATTTTAAGATGATTGGTTAGTATGTACGTGAACAGAGAGAGGTCCCCACATAATCTAAATTCTTCAATATCTACTTCACTACTACAAATTGTTTATTAGACCACGCCGATTCAATCACGGATGTCAAAATTCATGGTTGAAATTCAAGTTTAGACAACGGATATCATAAACCATGGTTGAAAATCCAGTCTGCCGTTGTCCCGCCGCGGTCCGCCGCGGCGTACTCTCTATTCTCTATTTGAAGAAAAACAAGATTTTTCTCTCATAGTAATGATCAAATTCATTTTGATAAATAGTAAGAAATATATTAATGTGCTTAATAATTAGGCAAATGGACCACAATGTATTAAATTTGGTTCCTTCAATGAGAAAGAGAGTTCTACTCAACTTGCCTTTGTCTTCTTCCCGTAGCTTGGATGAGGATATTGGATCTTTTTTTTTTGTTCTTTCGTCTTTGTCTCTACACGTTGGCCAAACTCATTAATTTATTTAAATAAGTATAGCAATCTATACATAAAAATATCAAACAACCAAATAGAAACAACCAAATAGGTTGTCGAACTTACATCGATTTAGGGCAAAATGTGATAAACGCGGTAAGTGAAACACATCTTTTGCTCCATCGAGTTCATGACTATCCCCGCATGCTAACACAAGTTTTTTCAAAATTCTCTTTGAAGTTCGATGCATTATTGACTTACGACGGTTCAATAAGATCTTATTTTCTTATTCATGCACGCGGTGAGAGATTATTAATGCATATCTTGTGCCGCTCTTTTCCCGGCTCAAAGGGACTAAACGTAGTTTTTGGGGCTAAAAATGGTACTACCAAATTTCACTAATCAGCATTAAGCTATATTAAAAATAAAATATGAAGCCGAAAATGCAAACTATGTATTTCTTTTCAAAAAATACCGATATATATGTCTTGAAGATAGTTCAGTTTCATGCTTTATATATATAAACAAATTCTATTTCTCTTCTACATATTACGTGCCGAAACAAAATTCCTGTCGAAGTACAATAACTTGAACAATTTGCTTTCAAAAGGATTTAATTGTACCAAATATAGTGTTCCAAATAAAGCAAGAGAAAAACACAATATATTCTTGGACATATATGTGGAATCGATGTATATATATGATTAATTAGTTTGTTTATATATAATTCATCTTTCATGCGAGGTGCATGCTAATAAGATAAACCCTCAAGACTAATTAAGTAATTAATAGTATATATATTTAACACACAGTAAAGGATATGAGATAAGTGCTATTTCCAACCACTAGAAAAAGAGTGGACCATGATCATGAAATGTATGGCTTTATCACATGAGATATGACTGAAAAATGGGCACTCTCTAGCTAGCTATAATAATAATAATAAGTTGAGGGCCTGAAATAATTGTACCAAATTGTTGGAAATTGAAAGAATCAAAGCATCTTCACTTGCTTGACGGCAAACATATAGTGAGAAGAAACGAGCCTTATTTGGTCCCCTTTCCTTCCCTCTTTCTAAGTGCATGGTCTTGCTGGCCAATTTTCTTTGTGGTGGAGAACATATTCTTCATCATTTTCACTGGAGAGAGAGAGATTATTATGAGCTAATTTGTTAACTCAACCCTGGTTACTTGTACACTGAAGGGCAACGGTATCATCATTGCGTAGATGAAATGTGAAAAATGTCTCGTACGTAGCATATGGCCGTGAAACAAACAACTCCCTTGATCATGTCAAAAAATTAACTGTATATATCTCTCTTAATGTAGTGTATGTATGAACCACTTAGTTATGATATATATATATATATGTCATATTTTCCCTTCGATATGATAGTCAGAAGAAGAAGAAAAAAAGATTTCTAGCCCCTAAATACGAGTCCAATGTGAGCATAAGCTTGACTTAATCCGTCACACAGAGGAAGTCAGCCCGGGTACCGGCCAGAACCAAGGATGGATAGGAGTTCAGCCCAGCTCGGGTGAACACGAGCAGAACGTCCGGATAGAAGGCAAGCCCGGCCAGAGGCAGACGAGCAAGCCAGCTCGGGGACAGAGAAGCTGTCCGGGCAGGAAAGGGAAACTCTACCCAGAAAGGAAGACGCGTAGCTTGAGGAGCAAGCAAATCAAGTCAAAGATTCGGCGAGATTATTTAGGGTAGTTTCCTGATTTTGTGCGATTTGGTTAGCTAGGGTTTCGCCTATGTGAGGCTATAAATATACCTAGCATGTACACTTTGTATAGAGTTGAGTCCATTAGAATTTCGAGTTTATCTTCTTGTATTGCCTTCGATTATTAATCAAGAGAATTTCTTCTCCCAAAAGTTTGTGTCCTTTATTTTTCTGTTCGATTTCTTTTGGTGTTATTCGTGTTCTTTGCAGATCCGTGAATTGGGATCCAACAAGTGGTATCAGAGCTTCAATCAAAGAACATGTCTTCATCATCAGAGTCACCGATGGAAAGAGCTTTGGTCGCGCCGAAACCAGACTCCAGAGAAGGCACAGTTACACTCCATTACCCCATGCTCACGAAGAGCAATTACGCCGTGTGGGCGTTGAAGATGAGGGTGAATCTGCAGGCGCAGGGAGTGTGGGAGGCCGTAAAAAGCGGCAATGTCGAAGGGCGCAAGGAAAGAATGGCTCTAGCCGCAATCTACCAAGCAGTTCCGGAGGAAACCCTTCTCATGCTCGCCGAAAAGGATTCCGCGAAGGAAGCATGGAAAACTCTTCAGACCATGCACATGGGCGCAGATCGCGTCAAGGAGGCAAAGGTCCAAACCTTGAAGAGTGAGTTCGAGGTTATGAGGATGAGGGAGAGCGAGTCGATTGACGACTTTGCTATGCGGCTCACGTCCATTGTGACCGGCATACGCTCGCTGGGAGACAAGGTGGAGGAGACCACCGTCGTCAAGAAATTTCTCCGAGCAGTGCCTCACCGGTACATGCAGATCGTGACATCGATCGAGCAGTTCGGCGATCTCAAGACCATGTCGGTCGAGGAGGTTGTTGGTCGTCTCAAAGCCCACGAAGAGAGACTTCGGGGTTACGCTGACAAAGACGAGGAGAAGAACCTCCTGCTCACGCATGAAGAGTGGACGGCCAGACAGCGAAAAACCGGGGGAGCCGAGTTTTCTACAAGATCCTCAGGTCGGAACAACTTTGGTGGAGAAGTCCGAGGACGCGGACAGGGTCGTGGACGAGGTCGAGGTCGGGATATGCGAGGTCGCGGCAGTGGATCTACCCGTCAGGAAGGCACGACCAGGAGAGACAAGAGCGCAGTGAAGTGCTACAATTGTCAGAAGCTTGGGCACTTTGCATCTGAGTGCCGGAGCAGGAACCAGGGCGAAGAGGCGAATCTAGTGAGATTCCAAGACGACCAGCCGGCATTGTTGTTTGCCGAGCAGGAAACGCACCTGGACGAACAGAATGGCAAGTGTGACGCTAAGGCCCGGGCAGAAGTGATCAGTGTGCCGATCAGCCCAGGGGCCGGACAGACCTGTCCGGAGGAGACCAGCGAGAAGGTTTTCCTCATCGAGGATAAGGTTATTGCAAACCTCCTCGTAGACAGAGAGAAGAAGGTCAGTACCGACGTATGGTACTTAGACAACGGAGCTAGCAACCACGTGACTGGGGACCGATCTAAGTTTGAAGAGCTCGATGAGAAGATCACGGGCAACGTGAAATTCGGCGACGGATCAGTCGTAGAGATCAGAGGCAGAGGGTCGATCCTGTTCGAGTGCAAGAATGGCGACCAGCGTCTGATGACCCAGGTGTATTTCATCCCGAATTTGAAAAGTAACATCATCAGTCTAGGACAGATGACTGAGATCGGGAACACGGTGTTACTACAAGGGTCCTACCTGAAGATGTGGACCAAGGAAGGAGAGCTGTTGATGAAGGTGGAGCGAACACCCAACAAACTCTACAAGATTCTCCTGAAGACATGCCAGCCCGTCTGTCTTATGGCATCGATGACAAACCCGGCTTGGCTATGGCACGCACGGCTGTGTATACAACCTCCGTAAATGACGGCAAAAGTACCCAAACTTGGCATTTGAGAGTTGACAGAGAAATTAGTCCATGTGGCGGTTAGCCTTTGCCACGAGGCATGCCACATGGCACTTAGCTATCATGTGGCATGCCATTTACGGCAATAATTATTATTTTTTTAAAATAATTTTTAAGTAAAAAAATTATTTTTATTTTTATTTTTTTAAAAAATTAAATTATTTTTCAATAATAACCAATAATGAATATTTAATAACCAATAATGAATATTTAAATTTAAATATTCATTATTGGTTATTATTATTAAATATAATAATAATAACCAATAATTAACGAAAAATAGTAGTCATATTTATATTTAACGAAAAATTAGTTTTATTTGTTTGCATGATATTTGTTTTGTGTTTGCATTTTATAATAATAATTTTATAATATGTTTTTTTATATATATTATTCTTTTTTTTAAATTGTCATTAAATAATCATATGATTATTATTGGTTATTATTATTAAACTTATTAAGTGATTTCGTTCCACCCATGAACCGGGTCGGAGGCGGAGCTTGAGTGAACCGTGAACGGTGATTTTTTTCTTTATTTATTTCGTTTGACCCACTTTTCTAAAATGAGTAATTATATTTAATAATAAGGGTTAATGACGGCAAAAATACCCAAAGTTTGGTCAAAGAATCCCTTGTGTACCCAAAGTTTAAAAGTGGTGGCAAAAGTACCCAAAGTCACATTTGGGGCATTGACCACTCCATTCTAGTAGCGCAATTAACTTACATGTTAACATTGGCCACGTAGACAAACGTGTGTTGCTGACATAGCAAGTTTTTGCCACGTGGATGAGCCCACATCAGCCTCGTTTACGATAAAACAACGAATTAAACCCCTAATTGGGCTTGTCCACGTGGCAAAAAATTGTTATGTCAGCAACCAACGTTTGTCCAAGTGGCCAGAGTTGACGGGTAAGTTAACTGCGTTACGAGAATGGAGTGGTCAACTCCCCAAATGCGACTTTGGGTACTTTTCCTACCACTTTTAAACTTTGGGTACACGAGGGGTTC
Organism: Parietaria judaica; assembly: GCA_954871525.1. Lineage (NCBI taxonomy): Eukaryota > Viridiplantae > Streptophyta > Magnoliopsida > Rosales > Urticaceae > Parietaria > Parietaria judaica. The sequence continues at coordinate 3,189,065 of OX940863.1, forward strand.
TTTGACCAAACATTGGGTATTTTTGCCGTCATTAACCCTAATAATAATAATCAATAATGAATATTTAAATTTAAATATTCATTATTGGTTATTAGATAATCATTATTGGTTATTATTGAAAAATAATTTAATTTATAAAAAAAAATTAAATATATATATATATTTTTAAATTATTTAAAAAATAATAATTACGTGGCATGCCACGTGGAAAAGGCTAGCAGCCAAATGGACTGATTTTCTCGGTCAACTCTCAAATGCCGAGTTAAGGTACTTTTGCCGCCATTTACGGAGGTTGTATACACATCAGAGCATTTGACCAAAAGTTGGGTCTTTTTGCCGCAATTAATCCTATTATTTATATCGTGATATGATGAGGTGTTTAAAAATAGATAGGGAGTGATATCTAACCCCACCTTTTCAAAAAGCATCATGAGTATCTTCCACAAGTCGATCTTCTTTTTGTCTATAAATTAATTGACCATATTAATTTTAAAAGAATATATAGCTCGTCGCATATATCATGTGATATGGTTATATTCAGCTTGTGTTTCTCTTTTATTAATATTCCAATTAATATACAAGAATAAATATATAAAGAAGTACAATCACTTTTTTCTCTCTTTACATTTTATTATTAATTATATCTATATATATTCCTAATATGATATAGAAAAATTGATAGTTTCTAATCACATTGATATTATAATTTTCTTGTGCTTCATTATGGCTTCAATCGTTATTTGTTTAGTTGATAGGTGGGCTATGAGAGTCATATATAAAGGAGAATTTCGTTAATTAATTTTAATCATTTCAAATTCTTATATTCATTTAGTAGTAATTAAAGTTTATGTTTATTTCTTTTTAATCAGTTACACAAATTGTATAAACTATAGTATAAACTACTATCAACCTTTATCTATTGTTTTTGGCGATAAAAAATTTATCGTAATTTCGTTAGTATGATTCTCTAAACTTTCTTATTAAAAAGTTATATGCTTGCATCACACACACACATATATATATTATATAATTTTCATGTAATATATATAGTGATTATACATTACAAAAATACATTAAAACAACCAATCTTAAGAGTTCTAATACAGAACTGATTAATTAAATAATTAATTTAGCTGCATACTAAACTATATTTTGCAACATAAATATTAATTAAACCAGATCAAGGATATTCTTTATATATATATATATATATTATATACTATAATATATATGCCCATTTCAAAGGTGTTGAACATTCAATCTATGCATATTGCATATCATGGTCTTCGAGCCCAGTTAAAATAAAAGTATCATCTAATATCACACGGCAAAACGATACTATTTTCAATTAATTTCTCTTTTTTTTTTTCTTCACAAAATAAGTTATGGATTGTTTCTAGGATATATATAACAAAATGACAAAAATGCCTTGATCATCATCAGTCAGTTTAGGCTTAATAGCTATAATTGGGATGTATTTTTACTTACATAATCATAATAAGCGTTGAATATATAATCCTAGCATATCAGAAAAGGACCACATGGATATATAATATGATGGAGATATATATAGCAGCAGCGATGATATATATATATATATATATATATATATATACACTTATATTGGAAAATTCTAATGCATGGAATTGTGACGAAGCATCGTTTTAGTGTACAGGACCACTGAGACTTTCGAAATCAAAATTTTACTCGTTTCCTCTCAGCGATCACGAGTTGTTTGAATTATCAATCTTTTTATACATATAAATATATATAGTTTTTGTTTAATTAAATGTTTATATCAAACTTTGTGTGTGTTTATGCACCACGAAGCCGTGTGTGGCAGCAAAAGAAGTCTTCTTGATTGCCATACGATTGTTCACATGCATGAAAGTTCAGATTATAATAATCACTTTCTCTTTCATAATTGTAGAATGTCATATCCAAGCTATTTATGTTTTTTTCTTTTCTTTTTAGTCTTTCTCCATTAAAAATTTAATAGAGAACAATATGTATTTTAGAAATCAAACAAGTAAAGTCAAGAGAACGCATGAATTTTACGTTAAATTTAATTTGGAAAGAAACCCATTGATAATTTGGGATAATAATTAACTATGATAAAAATTTGTTACAATGGACGAGAAAATCACGAGTAAAGAAGAAAATACAAAATTTGTTAAATTGATAAAATGACGACTAGGTAGGTTTTACTTAACTAATTCTAAAACGTCTTACATATACAAACCCTTATCCGTTTGCATTCATTCCACCACGGAGCTCTCAAAATTTTTATAAGAAAATATTAGTTATAAAATTATCAAATGTGTTTACATCCTTTATAAATTACTAGTTATAATTTTTTATTATAATATAGGGTTAATTGCGGCAAAAAGACCTAAACTTTGGTCAAATTCTCTCCCGTGTACCCAACCTCCGTAAATGGCGGCCAAAGTACCCAAACTCGACATTTGGGAGTTGACCAAGGAAATTTATCTATGTGGCTATTAGCCTTTGCCACGTGGCATGCCACATAGCACTTGACCGCCACGTGGCATACCACGTAATTATTACTTTTTAAATAATTTTTATTAAAAAATATTTTTATTTTTTAAGAACTTTTTAATTTTTTTAAAAAATTAAATTATTTTTCAATAATAAAGATTTAAATTTAAATATTCATTATCGGTTATTATTATTAAATATAATTATTCATTTTAGAAAAGTGGGTCAAACGAAATAAATAAAGAAAACAAATCACCGTTCATGGTTCACTCAAGCTCCGCCTCCGACCCGGTTCACGGGTGGAACGAAATCACTTAATAAGTTTAATAATAATAACCAATAATAATCATATGATTATTTAATGACAATTTTTAAAAAAAAGAATAATATATAAAAAAACATATTAAACAATTATTATTATAAAATGCAAACACAAAAAAAAAAAAAATGCAAACAAATAAAAACAATTTTTTGTTAAATATAAATATGACTACTATTTTTTTTTGAATAAGTGGTGTGTATTTGAATAAGTGGTGTGTTCACGGTTCAATTTTTTATTGGTTATTATTATTAAACATGTTAAACAATTTTAAACAATTTGAATAAGTGAACTGTGAACGGTGATTTTTATTTTGTTCGACCCACTTTTTTAAAAATAAATAATTATAACCAATAGTGAATATTTAAATTTCAATATTCATTATTTGTTATTATTGGAAAATAAATTTATTAAAAATAAAAAATAAAAATAAAAAAATAAAAAATATTTTTTTTATAAAAAGAATAATTTTTTTTATAAAAATTATTTAAAAAGTAATAATTACGTGGCATGCCACGTGGCGGCCAAGTGCCATGTGGCAAAGGTTAATAGCCACATGGACAAATTTTCTCGGTCAACTCCCAAATGCCAAGTTTGGGTACTTTTGCCGCCATTTACGGAGGTTGGGTACACAGCAGAGCATTTGACCAAAGTTTGGGTATTTTTGCCGCAATTAACCCTATAATATATATATATATATATATATATTAATGTAACTTACAACCTTTATGTTAAGTTGATCTGAAGTCCAATTAATTTAATGATTATGCGCATAGCTAGATTATTTAAATTTAAAGGCTCGTTGTTAGGTGTGATAAGCTTTGGGAAATTTAACCTATATATCAACATTAATGGTTCTCGGAAGTTACTTTCATTAATTAGAGTATAAATTTCTTTCAGGACAATAACAATTAACAAACCCACTAGTCAACGTTTATGAAATCCTAATTCCTTTTTACTGAAGTGTTTTCTTTTTTTAATAATGATCTGCTAATAAAACAATAGTTCTCTGCCAATTTGTTGATGACTCGTGTCGTGAGTGTTCATGCCCAAAATATAGGTAAGGTTTTTATTTTTTGTGTGGACAAGGAAGTGGGGTTTGATTTGATGTATATATATATATATATATATATATATATATATATTTGTAAAGTATGTAAACTTTAAGACATAAAAGAAAAAGCAATATATGTTATTTATTATATATAAACAAACAAAAAACAAAAATTGGAGGAGTTTACTTGCAATTAATAATCAAGATATGGGTGGTTGCTAGGATAACCTAGTGGTAATTCCACACCACCTCCAAAGTGGAAGTTGTGGGTTCGATCCCCATTGCAGCAAAGCTGCTTTCAAAAATAAAATAAAAAATAATCAAGATATGGGCATAATAATAACAAAGTTAGTTGGTTGCATTGCTTGGCAGTTGACCCTGTGATATACTTTTGTTAAACCACTCTAAAGAAATCAACGGCTAAGACATTAATCTTTTTTCCTTTTTAATATATAATTTTTCTTTTTATATACTCTTAATCCATTTTTAGCTAAACCTACCATCTACACAATTGTCAAAAGAATATGCTTTCAATATGTGTGATTTGCCATTTGGTAAATAAAATAATAATGTGAAGACCATAAAAATTTACTATATTATTTATCGAATATTAATTTAACATGGTGATTTAGTATTGGGACCAAACAAAAATTATAAATTTGATTATAAATTTATCGAGTATTTATCTAACGAGGTTATATTGTTCGACGTCACAATTGCTTTTGTGAATTTTTATGTTTTGAAAAACTCATATATTTTTTTATTGTAAATTATTATTGATCGATGGTTCATATTTTTTAAAATTATAAGATATAAGTATATCTTTAAATGTTTTTTTTTGCGAGAGAGCTAATAACGTGTCATTGATTCATATATTTTATTTATATTTTTTTTATCATATCTGTGATATATTAGTATAAATATATTTGTGTATTTGTATGTATCATGTATGTACATGTATAAGATATAAATATATTAATAATCCATTTTTTTAATAGTAAGAACGAAATATAAAAAGCAAAGATATTATATATATTGATAAATTATTTGAAAAGGATTATATAATCAACAATTAGATAAGTAGCCAAAAAATTATAGGGTTAATTTCGGCAAAAGACCCAAATTTTGGTCAAATTCTCTGCTGTGTATACGACCTCTGTAAATGGCGGCAAAAGTACCCAAGCTCGGCATTTGGGAGTTGACCAACCATTTCCGTCCAAAATCATTGTTCCCTGTTAGCCAGCTGTTAGACATCACCCACGTGGCCGCTGACGAGGCAAAAAATTACCACGTATATTGTACACGTCAGAATTAAAAAAAAAATCATAATAAAAACATAAAAAACAAAGCAAAAGAATGATTTTGGAAACACAACATTAAATAAAACAAAAATTAAATGAATATAAAACATGAAAATATTAATTTAATATCATACCACATCGACGTAGAACCCTAAAAATTAGGGGTTCTTCTTCATTTTGCCTTATTCGTCTTCTTCGCAGACTCCTCTCCCATGGCGCACGAAGGAGTCGATTCTTCCTCTTCGGCCAGTCTTCATTACCGGATCGGGAACCCCTTGCGTTGCGTCTCCTCAAAGAAGGTAAAATCGTCCATCGCCCAATTTGTCGCGCTCAGGCCCTGGATCATCGCGTTGAAGCTCGCGGCATCGGGCTCGCTGCCCTCGTCCCGGAACCTCCGGAAGAGTCCCGTGGCATCAATGATGTTCTCGGCCTTCGCCAGCCCGGAGATCATCGTCGTGCACGTGATCACATTTGGCTTCAGCCCGAGCTTCTTCATTTCTTGCCAGTACACGTACGCTTTTGTAAACTTGCGTACGCGGCAGAAGCCATTGATGAAGATCGCGTACTTAACCTGGTTCGAAGCACATTTTAGCTCCTTCATGGATCGGAAGCACTCGAGTGCCTCGCTGATCTTGTCTGCCTTCACCAGCCCGTCGAGCAAACAGTTCCACGTGTATACGTTCGATGAAAGCCCTCGCTGCATCAGCTCCTCCATTACTAGATACGCCTCGTCAACTCTCCTGACCTTCCCGAACCCTTCGATGAGGGTGCTGTAGATGACTAGGTTCAGCTCGATGCCTTTCGATTTTGCCTCTTTGAAGAGCCTATCTATCTTAGCGAGCCCGTTGACAACCGAGCCGTACGTGAGTACCGTCGGCTCGAAACCCTTCGTGCGCCTAGGAGAGGAGTCGGCGAAGAAGAGGGGCGAATAAGGCAAAATGAAGAATGAAATTTTAAATTGAGGTTTTAATGTTTTATTTTAATTTAATGTTGTGTTTTATTTTATTTATTTCTTGTATTTTTTGTTTATTTCTTTTGCTTTTTTTTTTTTTTTACGTTTTTACTAATTTTTTTAGTTTAGTTTATTTTTTTTAATGCTAATGTGACAGTACACGTGACAATTTTTTGCCTCGTCAACGGTCACATGGGCGATGTCTAAAGGTTGGCTAACGGGGGAACAATGATTTTGGACGGAAATAGTTGGTCAACTCCTAAATGCCGAGTTTGGGTATTTTTGCCGCCATATACGGAGGTTGTATACACAACAGAGCATTTGACCAAAGTTTGGATCTTTTTACCACAATTAACCCAAAATTATATGGGTTGAAAGTTGGTGGTGAAGAATTGAACCTTAGTCTTTGGCCCCACAAGAGACAAAAACAATAAGGAAGTTACCATTGCACCACAGTAGAGTTTCTGTACAAATGGATATGTTTTTTTCATATATTATATACGTGTTGTATATATAATATTCATTTAATATAAATCACCGGCTCGGATCAAGTGGGGGCGTCGGACCCCGGTTGGACCTAAGTGGCTCCGCCCCTGATTGTACACAGTTTTTAAAGAGGAATTACCAGTATATCCTTGTATCGACTTACCGTCGGTTTCTCTTTACACAATATAATGAAAAGGTACATGAAAAAGCTTCATTTTAATTTAAATGATAGAATGAAAAAAAAAAGAGAGTACATGATTAAAACGACGAGTAAGTTTTGTGATATGGTAAATATGTTGGGTGTCCCTCCTATTTGGAGGCCCAACAATGTGGGTTATTTTTGACCCATTGATCCATGTACCCGGCCAATGAAGCCTAGGTCATAAATGACTTAGATGAGATGAAGAAAAAAAAGAGTGAAGAAGTGTGAGATAAACAAGTGCAAGAGAAAAGAAAGAACTTCGCGGTTCCCGCACAGTTTCGTCGACCCTCAGGAAAATCGTAATTGCGCATTCGTTCACCGTTGGATCGTCGTGATTTTTGGACAGAACGTTCCTAAGACATAGAGGTACGTTTAGAGTGGTGGAGATGTGGTTTGAATGCTTTCTAGGTCGGTCTGAAGTGTGGAAACCAGAGGCTGTTTTGTGAGAACGTTTTTCACAAATTCTTCTCTTGCTTGTTTGTTGTAATCTGAGATTGGTGTTCGATCTTGATGATGATGATGTATGCCTCTAGTTTTATCTAGAGAAGACTTCGTTTGTACCTCACTCTTGATTATAGTGGATTTTAAGCGGCCTACGTGTCCCGTGGTTTTTACTCCGTTTTGGGGGTTTTTCCACGCTAAAATTGTCTCGTGTTCGTGGTTGTGTTTCGATTATTATCGCCTTCATATTTCAGCGGCTATTGGGAGATATTGAGATTCCGTTGCGTTGCGCTTTCTCCTAACAAAATAAATATGATTAGAAAGCGTAAGAAGAAATTAAAGTAGACACTACCGGTACATTTTAACCGTTATAGAAAATAGAAGGTATATTTCGGCAAAGAAATAAAAATGACCTTTTTATTTATTTTATTTATTCGATTAAAAATAAAGAAGAGAGGACACAAGCCATAACTCACTTTCTGAGACCCACACTGAAAATCTAGTTGCCCATAAAGCACGTGATGCACATGCATGCCTTGAGTTCGTAATTGCAATGCAAACCGGTACGTAGTTGTTTTTTGTTCATATTGATATCAATGCAAGCTTCCCAATCATTAATATTACTCAAAGAGATCCATTCTTTTATTTATTTATTTTATAGTCACTTTCTTCTAAGTTTGTCTTTTCTTATTTGCAACAAACACTTAAGGTGTTGGAAATCAAGTCAAAATTCAGCACCTATGGTTGTGTTATTTGAATTTTTTTGTGTGTACAAATCAGGTATATTTATATACATATTATAAAAAATAAAAAATTGATTTGATAAACGTTCTTACAAATCAAACAAAATATAACGAGGAATATAAAAATGGCACATAAATTTTATATTGAAATCCATTTTGAGAATCAAAGTATGGGAGATGCCGTGTTTTACGATCTGAAAAATATATCCAGGTCGCAAACTTTAGTAATAACCGAACTTACGAATATGCCGCGTTTTACGATCTAAAGCGACACAAATATTTATAAGTATATATCATAAAACTTATAAGATGAGTGGTTGGGATTGGCTCCCATGATGTTATTTAATGTTGAAATCTGCTATCAAAATATGTGTGAATGTGCTTCTTAGTTCTCTATATTCTCTAAGACTATAACGTATTTTGTTTTCTATGTTTATGGCTCTCAATTCTCATGCACATGGGTTTTCATGTCTATCATTAGATGGGTAGATTTTCATAGATATCGCAATGGACCAAGAGACCCTCATACATGTGTGTAAAGCTAAATGCCTATTTAATCATTTATTCACTATTACTCATACGCATATATATATATATATATATATATAATGTCCCACTTTTTTGGTTAGTGGTGAGTGAGGGGTTTGACCCAAAAGGCACGTAAAATCAATCCAAATTAACATGTACAAGAATTTTAACCCTACCAGGTTAACCGGTAGCGTAGCGTAGAGTTTTTCAAGAGCGGGCGAAAAAAATTAAATTAAAATTTTAAAAATACGATTAAAAATATTTTTTATAATTAACTTTTTTAAATCCACTAAAATACTTAATGGTATAATCATATACAAATTATTACTTAATATATAATAAAAAAATCTTTATACTAAGAGAGACTATTAATATAAAAAGATCATAAATATATATAAAAATTTGATGTTGATAGGATTTGAACATTGGTCTCCTAAAATCGAGAAAAGAGCTAAATGTTATATATATATATATATTAATACAAATATATTAGTTTACAAATAAATAACGGAATTGAATCAAGTAGAGGCGGCCAAACCCGATCGAGCCTTAATAGCTCCGCCACTGGGTAGTACGGATAGTGACCATGCAGTAAGTTATTCAACATATTACTGATAATTCTTGTGCTAATGCAAGCAATTTAAGATGTGTAATCAACATATATATACATCACAGTCGGCTCATGGTCCACGTAAGCATATATAGTCGGTGAAAAGCAGTGTTATATAACTTCATAGAGAAGAGAAAATGAATATAAAAAGGAAAAAGTCTGCTGATTAGAAACGGGTCAGCAACAAACAAATCCGAATCACAAAGCATATTATGATATATATATATATATATGTATATATATATATATATATATATATATGGAGGAAATCAATTATACACATGGTTGTGGTTGTGTTTGCAAAGCATAAGCAAACAACTCATAAGAATATTAAAGGAAAGTGGGAGTTTAACATGTCTTAGGACCAGTTTGACATTATTTTTTGTATTCTTTTGATATTATATATATTTTTTCTTTTGTTTTATACTTAAATTAAGATATAATCTAATTATAGCAATTTCTTTACACAGTTACGGTTATATATAGCTTTAACCCTAGAAGAAATCATGTTACTATACAAAAAGCAAACATTCAATTGGTCCACGTGGCATCCATGAAGTAGAGCCCATAACCATAGTGAGTCCTCCTCTCTTATTCCCTCTCGCTCTTGCCATAGCTGTCTCGTGTCTGGTCCATTTCTGTATTCTATATTCAAGACACAAACAAACACATACACACGCTCACACATATATACATGTGTACATATATATATATATATCATAATCAATATTACATGTCCACGCTATATTACATGTATCATCAGAATTAGTGTTGTAACTCATCACCCATGTATAATCTATGATGGAGCTCCCACCACTGAACACCATTGTCATCTTCTCTCTCTCTTTCCCTCTCTATCTCAAGATCAAGACGCGATCTTTCTGCAACTGCATTACAGGCTATATATGCAGAGAGCCTCACATGTCTGCCACTTCTTGGCTCTGTGTATCGATCGCTCTTTGTTTTCTCATATATACTTGCCCTTTTTGTGGAAGCACCATGAAGCCAAGGGAAAAACCTGTCCTTTCACGTCTTTTATCCTCACAGTCAGAGAGAGCCACTACTAAGTAGCGAAGCTGACTTTTGCCATAACTGAGTCCAACAAAGACGAGTTTCGTCACGTGTTTCTGCGTGTCTTATACTATATACTATATATATATATATATATATATATATATATATATATATATACACAACGAGCTTTCTCGAGGAAGATTATTATAAATTACCCTTCCTTCAAGGCAAAGCTCGAAAAGAATGTCGTTTTTTTGCACCAAGAACTTCTACGTTGAAGAGTTCCAAATGGGAAGCCTCTCTCACAGCAGCTTCTTCTCCAGCGATCTCTTGCCGTCTCTCGGAGCGCGAATCAACCAGACGACGAAGCTTCGCAAATACATCGTCTCGCCTTTCGATCCGCATTATAGGTTTCTACAACCGTTACAGTTTTTTTTTTTTTTAATAGCTTTTGTATGTATGCATTATCATTGAGCATTGTCTTGATTTTCAGGGCTTGGGAGTTGTTCCTCGTCGTGTTCGTGCTCTACTCGGCGTGGATTTGCCCCTTCGAGTTCGCGTTCTTGCCTTACAAACAGAACGCTCTTTTCGTGTTTGATAACATTGTCAATGGCTTGTTCGCTGTTGACATTTTGCTGACCTTCTTCGTTGCGTACGTCGACAATCGCTCGTACCTTCTCGTCGACGATCACAAGAAGATCGCGGTCAGGTACCGAATGGTCATGATGCAACGGAATATCGCTTCATCAAGTGAAATTAATTACTCGGTGCTGAGCATTTTTCAATGACTTGTATACAGGTACATATCGACTTGGTTCATCTTCGATGTCTGTTCAACGGCTCCGTTTCAACCGATCAGCCTTCTCTTCGGCGATCATGGAGGTGAACTTGGGTTCAAATTGCTCAACATGCTCCGACTTTGGCGTCTCCGACGAGTTAGCACTCTGTTCTCAAGGTTTCCATATATCTCTTAAAACTCTCGAGTTTATAAGTTCATAAAAGTTCAAATACTCAACCATTCATATATGCGTTTCGCCAGGCTCGAGAAGGATATCCGGTTCAACTATTTCTGGACGCGATGCACAAAGCTCGTAGCCGTAAGATTACTACAAAAGCCGAAACCCGAGACTCCTCTTCCTTTCTCGAGCATTAATCATCGTTATAACGTCAATAATTCCCTTTTTTGTCAATGTTCAGGTGACCCTTTTCGCGGTCCACTTCGCCGGGTGCATGAACTACCTCATCGCGGACCGATACCCCGACCCGAGGAGGACGTGGATCGGAGCGGTGTTTCCGAACTTCAAAGAAGAAAGCCTGTGGAACCGGTACGTGACGTCGATGTACTGGTCGATCACGACGCTGACGACCACCGGCTATGGAGATCTCCATGCCGAGAATCCGCGGGAGATGCTCTTCGACATCTTCTACATGCTGTTCAACTTGGGGTTGACTTCGTACCTCATCGGCAACATGACAAACCTGGTTGTTCATTGGACCAGTCGCACCAGAAACTTCGTGAGCTGTCCCTCTCTTTTGTGTCTTTTCTATTATTATTATTACTGTCCCACCACCAAAGGGTTTTTCACCTGCACTATTGGGAGTTCCACCTGAAAATCCATATTTCTATTGGATTCTCAATGGACATGTCTCCATCCAACATTATCTTAACCGGTCCCACGCGTCACGTCACGCTACAAAAATACGAATTCACGGAGAATAATTACCCGACTAGTTAGATTTAAGCTTGTACTTTTGAAGTGCAAGATTCGAGTTAGTTTATGCTTATTTAGTCTCTCCCACAATCTTTTCCCGTTCGGAATTTTTAAACCGGGTCCGTCTTGGAGAGCAGTTATCGGTTGCGATAGCCCTCATATTCCTTAACCTATCGGGCAGTATGATCTGTTTCAACTCTCAATTATTAGGCCATGTTCAGTTTATGTTTTGCTAAAGGCTTGTGGGACCTGAAATATTTTTTGGTCCTATGCAATCTAGAATTGTCTTAAAGCTCGGTAAGAATTGTGCCATGGAACCATTATAAAATGTGATGCAAGTCGGTTGTGCAAGATCTTGTAGCTACCCCACCTCCACATATCCATATCTTGGAAATTTCTAAACAAAGTCAAACGTGGTTACAAAAAAATATGAGATTCCTATAGTGAGATTTTAGACCCGGCGTCTTTATCGTCGAAGGAAGGGCAAGTCGGTCTTTTAGTTATTTGTGTCATTGTCCGTTTAAGTCTTGTATTAAGTTTCCGATTAAGTGAGGTTATTTACGTAATTGATAATAGGAGCTTAGCGTTTCGTTTCGTCCCGTCGTATGTTTTGCTTTTTCGGTTTGGCGTAAGACATCATGTTAAGAGGTTTAGGCGTAATCTCGAAAGAACGGTCTTTTGTTTAATGTTGCATGAATATAGTATCCGGTAATCATCACATTAATGATTACCATTAGCTTCTTGTTCGTTTCCATTTCATTTTCATTACCGCATACGACTGATTGAATTAACAGCGTTAAATTTCTTGGTCTGGCGATGATGCAGAGAGATACGATCAGAGCTGTGTCGGAATTCGCAATGAGAAACCATTTGCCGCCGCGGATACAAGACCAAATGCTGTCGCACGTGTGCCTGAGGTTCAAGACTGAAGGGTTGAAGCAGCAAGAGACGATGAGGGGATTGCCGAAGGCGATCCGCGCGAGCATTTCGCATCATCTGTTCTTCCCCATTCTGCAGAAAGCGTATCTCTTCCAAGGCGTTTCTCCAGACTTCCTTTTCCAGCTTGTAAGCCGCGGAATTCATAAGTCATTTCATCTGTTTGTCTACAAATAATCACCATTCTACATTTATCTGACGTGTGCTATAATTCACTTGAAAGGTCTCAGAGACGGAAGCCGAGTATTTCCCGCCTAAAGAAGACGTGATTCTGCAAAATGAAGCTCCCACTGATCTCTATGTGCTCGTCTCAGGAGCAGTGGTATGTTATCTTTGTCTTTTCGTTGTGTAGAACTATAAAAAATAAATCTTGAGGCAAGTTTTAACATGAAGCTCATTTGTGAATCCGTCGGCAACAGGATTTCATAACCAAGATCGACGGGCACGATCAAGTACGTCACTTCGATTTTCCTTCTGTTGTTTCAAATGTATTATGATAGATTTAAGGGAAAAAAGAAGACATTCTTAACCTCGTCTAATCAAATTTGGATCGAACAGGTTATCGGAAAAGCACTCGCCGGAGATACTTTTGGAGAGATTGGAGTCTTGTGTTCCCGGCCACAGCCATTCACAGTTCGGACCACTGGGCTGTCACAAATTCTAAGACTCAACATCACTCCTATCATGAGCACAATACAAGCAAACACAGAAGATGGGCGCACTATTATGAACAACTTTTTCACGGTACGTAAAACGTTAAAAATCCCGGCACTAAGAATCTGTTGCTTCGTTATTATTCTCTAAACGGAACCTTCTTTCTTTGTACTCCCGTAGAAAATCAAAGGGCAAGAGAGCGTCGAGTTTGAACAACCAAATATGGTTCCAGAAAGGTGTCAAGATAGCTCACAAAACGACATGATAATACAAGAAGAGAGGGGCTCAGATTTGCAAGGATTCGAAGCATCCGAAGGTATGGGGAAAGTTTGGGTCAACCCTAGATCAGCCTTTTGTGCGGATTTAAAGGCAGGAGATGCTCAAACCGCTCCGAATGCTGTAATCAGCAAGGAGCATCTGAAGGTGGTGAAGAACTTACTAGGAGGAGGAACGAGTCTGAACAAATCGAAAGCCCTAGCGGGTCAGCAAGGAAACAACAGCATTTGCGATCTCATGCTAAGCTATGAGAACGAGAGGAGATTAAACTTGCCTCCGATTGGGTTTCTTGCGCCCGAAGAAAGTCAAAGCCCTTCAAGCTCCAATGTCGAAAAAAAGAGAATTGAGCCAATAAGGAAAAGAGTCACAATCCACAAGCAGAGTGCTTACCAGCAGCACGGAAAATTAATAAGCCTACCGGACTCCATTGACGAGCTGCTCAAGATCGCCGGTAAGCTTTTCTCCATCGTCAGAATATTAGTAACTTTACTGTAAACCTGAAACACAAACTGTTGATGTGACCAAGTATAAACTAGGCAAACTATCGAGTGAAATTTTTTGACAGTAATTATTCAAATCTAGTACGGTATCAACGAGCTTTTTCGTATATGAAATAGTGTTTGTTCTCACACTCTGTGAAACTGCAGGTGAAAAGTTTGGAAGCCACGAACCTAGAAAAATCATCAATTCCGAGAACGCAGAAATAGATGACATAAGTGTCATTCGCGATGGAGATCATCTGTTTCTCGTTGATTATGAATGTAACCACTTGAATTTGACCTAACGTTAACCGAACGGCATGTAGGATGGGTATGCAGAAATAGATTGTAATTCTGATCTAGGCAATGTAAAATAAAATAGTGATTAACAAAATTCGATAACAAAAGTTGAGAGCCTGTTGGGGTCAAAATGTCAGCAATTTGATATAAAACCAGTGGAATCAATTACAAGATGATAGTACTTACTCTTTAAATGTAAGCCTCGTTCTATAATTTATCCAACGCTAAGCAATATTATTACAGCTTGGACTCGAAGTGTAGGAAAGTCATGGAAAATTTTCCTTTCTGTAAGCTTCTATGATACGGAATATGATCACTCTTTCATGATAGCGCTTTCGATGGGGATTGGGTGAGCTTCTGTGTTAAAAACGAACTTATCCAACGGAATAACGGAGGTGTCACTGAACAATAAATACAAGTACTTCAGCGTCTCGCCCAAAAAGAAAGTCTCCATCTTGTCTCTTTTGTGAGGAGGAATTGTAGTGACATCGTCTAGCGAACTGTATCCGCCGCTATCAACTCTCGTGAACTTCTCAAATGCTTCGAAAATCTGCCAACCCCACTCACGATATCTACAGAAAACAAAGTTCCCAATTAGCATTAAAATATATATATATATATATATTATAGTTTGAACTACTAGAAAACCTATAGTGAGATGAGAGAAAATCATACTTTGGATCCTCCGTGATGCGATATAAGACAAACAACGACTCAACAGTTTCGGGACGCAAGAGATTGTGTCGATCTGCTGGTTTGATGATTATGTCGTTCACATACTCGGAACTCTTGTTTCCCCCACCATAATTCCCTTCAGCATAATCCTGTTTAAATATAGGAAGCTATAAATTTAAAATACAATAATCAGAAGAAAAAAAAATAATGTTTTTTTTAACATATTATATCAAGAATAAGTAGTGACCTTTGTGTGAAAGTAAGCTATTTCTGGGGCAAGACCTGTCGCGGTCACTGAGTACATCTCAAAACAAGTTTTTGTCAAATCTTCTGCAAGCTTTAGATTTTCCAAATCCTCAAAATTAACTAAATTCTCTTTCATAGCTTTTTCCTTTGTAAGACCTTTAGTGGCGCCAAGTGCAAGAGTACCCGGCAGGAAGCACACCTGCAAGAAGCAAGCAATAACAACTAAATCGCAAAATTATCTATGACCATGTAAATTTCTGATATATTTATTACCTAAGATTATTATTTGCCAAAAAAAAAAAAAAAGATTGCTAGTTTTTTATATACTATGACCAAATTTGCCATGGTGATTGTTCATCAGTATAGCTTATAAACTATTTTTTCCTCTAACTTACAATCGAAAATCCAATTTCTAATAACAGAGTAAATACTTATCCTTAGTGATAATGAAAAAAAAAAAAACACGCGTGCACAAGTCTAAATTGAGAAAGGAGATGCAAGAATTGAAAATGAGCCACATACCAAGTGATCCATTTTGGGACTAAATTCACCGTGACGTCCGTAAGGCAATTCTCCAACAAAAACCAGCTCATTCGGGATTGACTTTTTAACAAGAAGGTGCTTCATACCCTTCACTGCTTCCTCATACATATCGTGAAGATATTTGAAATTACTGTCTCGATCTGATCCCTTCTGAAGCCAAACTTTCAATAGGTATTCATAGTAGCTATCACCCCGAGAGCCAAGTCGGATATTTTCTCCGCTAAAGTCACCAGTCTGAGGGCTGCATTCAATAATATATATATAAAAAAGACATACATAAAAAAAATTAAAGAATAGACGAAAAACATAAATTCACCACCATTATAGTTCAACATTATTAGTTTTACATCTTATTTTCCCATCTATTTCAGGCTTTAGTTCAGAAGTAAAATCGCAATGACCGAAATTCATCTGATACTCATTATATATGTAAAAGATAAATTCTCATACCTAATATAAATAGGCACGAGTCCTTCGACCTTTGAGAGAGTCTTCATGTGCTCCAATACCTTCATTGCAGTTACAGAGTACTTTGGATCACCAGAAACAGAACTGAGATAATTAAACTCCATTTGTACAGTGGACACCTCAGCAGTACTGCTTAGCCCATCGGGAGCAGGATGAGCAGACGAATCATGCAAAACAACGTCGCTATAGGGAATAGCAGTAGGGCTTGAAGTAAAAGCGGATAACAACCGATCTGCCAAGCTCTTAGCAGTTTCAATGTAGATAGACGTGTTTGACCCTTTCGCGTTACTCAAATGGTGTGCGCTCAAAAGTCCACCTAAAACACGTATGGTCGTTTCAAACAAGTTGACTTGCCCCTTCTGGGCGATCCTTTTGGGAAGCTGGGTTTCGATCCACGCGCTTGCTTCCAAAACGATTTCATCGACGCCCATAATCATGGCCGTATCGAGAGCGTCCACAACAGTGGCGCCTAATCCGCCTAACCCATCAACTCCTCTCTGGGAAACGGGCATGAGTTCATCATAGCCCATTGCGTACTTCTTATAGCCATCCCAAGCGTGAGTAAAAGCCTTTTTGACACTCTGTTGTCTGTCTATCCATTGAGATTCTGAATTCAAACTCGTGTTGCTTCGACCATTTTCTCCAGGCGGTAAACGGGGAGGGAGACGTGGGGGTTTTCTCAGAAGCCTCCCGAGTCGGCTCCCACCGAACACGGTGACCTTTCCTTCCCCGGAATCCGAAACGGGATGGCTTGAATTTGCATGTGTTAGAACCAGGAATGCTATACCCAATAGCATTAGCAACAATAAAAACTTCCCTGTACTACAGCTTGCACCGCTAGGCTTAATGTTTCCGTTTAGAAGATTTTGCGAAATAACCTGCGAAATCAAACTATATTTTTACCAATTTTGCATAATCTAATGACAATGTTCTTATAAAGTAGATACTTTTTCACAGTGGTGGATCCAGGATTTCACGTAAGGGGGGGCTGGAATTTTTTTGGCCATCGAACTCACAAAAAAAATATAACTCCTAATTTATTATGGTAGAGATTTTTTTTTTTTTTTTTCAAATACATATATATATATATATATATATATATATTGATTTTTAAATACAATAAACAATAATATTAGTTAAGAAAAAAATATATTTTTTTTCCGTGTAAGAAAGGTTAATTATCACTTGCTATTCATTGGTATCATTATTTTTTTATTAATGATGCAAAATGACACTACAAATATTCGAATACAATCATGAAATAAAAAGTAATATGCAATTATGATACAAGAAAAAAAAAAAAAGAGTTAACTACAGGTATGAGGTAACATAGAAAGTAAGTGGAGGATTAAGTGAATAAAATGAAGATTTGTGAAACATTTTGTCGAACAACTTATGGGCATACAAAACGCAACAAGGCTTTTTCACTGTCATGTCGATCTCATGAGATTTGAGTTGAGTATCAACGTTCTTCTTAAGACTACAATCATGGATAACATAGTTTGAAATCTTAATCAACTAAAACATGACCAATTATCAATCCACAGAGGAAAAATCCGAATTCCAATAAACTTTAGCAAAATCTCCTAATAAACACAAAGGGAAAAAGAAGAGCGACGAATCAAATTCGAGTGTCGGAATCGATTGGAAGAAACGGATTTACAAATCGACGGAGATCCAGACTAACCTCGAACGCGGATCGATGGCGGAACTTGGCGTTGTCGTAGTGGACGTCTCTCTTGGAATAAGGCAGCGACATCGGTGATCCGAGCGAAAGCTAGGGCTCGGAGGATTTTCTCGAGAAAGTGACGGAAAATGTTCGAGCTTGATTATGTAAAACGAAAAATCAGCTTTGAATTTGATTGGATTACGAGTCTCTGAGTTTCTCCAGAGTCAATGGTTGATCTGAAAATATATGTAAATAAATGTCAAAGTCAAACCATTGATTTTGGATCTACGCGCCAACAGATCTTTGCCTGTAATTAACAGAACGCAAATGTTAAACTCGGGAAAATTGAATATGTTTTTAACATAATGCAAGTAACGGAGCTAGTTTTTCAAATTAGTCCGACTTCAATTTGCAAAGTTAAAGTTAGGTCATCGCTTGTCAGGGAGATAACAAAATGCATTCCGACCTCTATTGAGACGGCGGACAGAACAACCAAATATGTTTGACCGGAATTGAATAGAAAAGAAAATTGGAGGTCGTATTAGTATCTACTTAGGATGTGAGATTGTGAAACTTTGAGGGTAATAACATGAGAGATTCGTGCGAAAGACTAATTAAGAGATGAAAGGATTTGAATAGTATACAAGACACACGATTAATTTTTTTTTAATAAATAATAAATACTATATTATTTTCTTCTTCTTCTTTGGACCGAGGAAGGCATGTGCCATTTCTGGGTCACGTATTAGTGTGGTAATCAGATTATGTTTTATATTCTCTATTTATCTTATGAAAATTTAGAAAAGGAATAGAAAAACATAACAAGTGTATAGAACTAGAATCAAGATGATTTGGAGTCATGCATGACCATCAATAAATATGCCAGGTCAAGTATTCTCATAAAATTTAACCAAGCAAGCTTGGCCCAGTGGTAACACCTCAATTCAAGAGGTCACGGGTTCGAAACCCCATGGGACTCAAAAGAGTGCCCCCTTTACATATACGTAAACTTAGTCAATAGTGTCACCTGTTCTTGCACTGAATATATCTAGTAATGCGAGAGTGCATTGTAACATTGGCCGATAACGTCACTCCTTTAAAAAAAAAGTATTCTCATAAAATTTGATTGATAATTATATTTTAAACTTTTGCGTCAATGTTCAAACTTCAAACACACAAAGATGGAGAGCTACTTGTTTTTGCTTTATTTTATTTTTGTAAATATTACAATACGGATTTTTTGTTTGTTGGATAATTTGTCGTCCCACATTGGTAATGTATAGAAGAGGGACTTGCATCTATCAGTTATATATAAGCAGTATGTCTTTTTTAGATAACTTGTTTGCACTATAATCTACCGGTTATAAGTGGAAGTTTTTTCCAATATGAAATGATTGATCACTAACCGTCTCTCGTTTTTTAATCGTACTTCGTGTAATTTTTTGACATCAACTTGCTCGCGAGCACGTTTTTTAATCGTACTTCGTGTAATTTTTTGACATCAACCCGCTCACGAGCACGGACGTTTTCAAAGAAACGATTACCTGAGCACGAACATTTTCAGAGAAACAATTGTCTCACTGCCTCGAAAACTGGCATGAGGGAAGTTAAAAATGATCTAAACTCTCGATGAGCCACATCTGTTTGTCGCTTCATGTTAGTAGCGTTAACTCTATTTCTGTTAGTCGCTTCATGTTAGTAGCGTCAACTCTATTTCCGTAGTAATAGACTTAATTAACATGCTAATTTGCATTTGTAAGAAGAATCAAAACATAAGAGCATATGGTTTCTTGGTACCAAAGTTTCTTGAAGAACACTTTCTGAAAAGAGAAATGTATTGTACGACTCGTGCGAAATAGCTACAACGTCATGCACGGAGCAAAATGCCATGGCAAGAGATAGTGAGAACGAGAAGTCCCCTTCTCCTGCCATTTCAGTCTCTTTAGTACTTTCTCTTTCATTTTAACTCATACGATATATTCCAAATAAGTTTATATATATGACGAGCTAAAACTATTAAAACATGACAGCAAACACAAAATTAACATGAGTATGGCTGTATGGATAGAAGATCTTCTGTATGCTATGAAAATAATTTAATAGTAAACATTAATATAAACAGTAGAATTAATTACTTATACTAAACAGAATAATTATAATATAATAGCATTTTTAAGTTGCAAAAATATTCTTATCATATTTTATAGAAAATTCATCAATAAATCCGCCAATAAGTAGTTTATTGGTCGATAAAAATCGATAATAACAATAAATAAAAAATTTCAATTACGTTACCTAGAACAATAAATAAATACGTTACCTAGTATATGGCCGGATAAAATTCGGAACTAAAACTTCTGTTCCGGATATATAGATTCATATATTTCCGAACTAAAAACCAATGTTTTATTACAAAATTTCAAATGTCTAAACGATCATATTAAATTTCAAAGTAAGCTAACCGAATAGATCAGTTAAATTTCACTTCGCTTTAAAGCTATAAATGCTCTAATCGGATTCCGGAGTCCTCGTCTTGATATCGATCATATTCATATTCCTCCTGAAATAAAGAACACGAATTCATGATTTTATAACTTTCCCAACTGAACGCTAGAATAATATTATTTCTTATAATATTTGAAATATATTTTTTTTCAAGACGGAGAGCGCGCTTTTTTCAACTGAACGCTAGAATAATATTATTTACCAATTGAACGTAGTATAAGTATTAAGTACAATTTATAAATAACATAAAAACCTCGTAGAAATATGAAAAACTAGTAATCTTAATTCTCAAGGCTTCACTCACATCATTATTGGACTCTTATCTTGGTCTGTGTAGATGACAACACTTTTGTTCATCAAATCAAACAAGACAAATCTCGCTTGATTTGGACCGCTTTCAAAGGAACAAGCTCTCATCGCGTCATGTCTTAAGGAATTCAGCGAAGCTCGTGCCTTGTTTTCACGAGCCCTCTGGATTTGCGAGTGAGAGAGTCGGAATTTGAAGGTGGATGATTTCCCAATAGGGAAAGACCGGTCGCATTTGCGACCGTCTCCTCTTTTGGGCTTGTAACTCGGGTAATCTGACATCTTAAACGCCACACGCTGGGTCAGCTTCAAGTAATTGGCTGAAGCAAGATGACTGAGCTTCCATTGACAAAAAGGAGGCGTTGTCTTGTGATTAACGTGAATTTCTCCGTCCGGGCGAAGCATACTCTTTGCATTGGAGAAGAAGTTATTGATAAGCCTCCTATGCCGTCTGTACAGTGAAAGTAGATCACACGGTGAAGCAACGAAAACTAATTATATAAATGCACCAAAATAAGTATTGAAACCGATATTTTGAGGTCTTTTAGTCTAGAGTCCGGATTTTCACAAAATAAGTACTAGTACCGGTTTGTAAAAACTGGTTATATCAATAATTAGTACCAGGTAGCGGGAGTTAAATAAAATCGGTATTTACCACTTGAATGATCGGTAAGTGTATAATGGGTATTGGCTAAAAAAAAAGAAGGGTAAATACCGATTTCTAAAAGTATATTATAGAAGTTAATCTTATATGAAACAAGGACATATATCCCAGTTCCCAATTTTTACATCGATACCAGAACCGATATTAAACCGAACCACCTAACCTTGTAACTATTCTCGCCCCTACACTATATGGATATATATAAACATATATAGATATATATTATTTAGGACAGATAAATATCGTCTCGCGATTTATAAACATATACTCGGTTTAAAAGCTTCGCCCTCCACTATTATATTATCCGGGACCGGTAAATACCAGCTCCAATTTGCAAACATGTACCTCATAAATTTTTCGCCCCTACATTAATATCCTAGACGGAAAAAAAAAGAAGACAAATGGACAATGAAACAAATCTAACAAAAACTCAACACTTACCGGATTACACGGATTGTGTGTTCCCTGCCTCGAAAACCGGCGTGGGGAAAGTTAAAAATGATTCTGTCAAATCGCCGGCTAACCAAATTAACGTTGCACTTCATCTTTGTGGCATCCACGCCGTGCAAAACAGTGGCCCCGAACATTTCTAATGTCTTCGCATTTGAATTGCCTTTCTTGTACATTTTGATCAGATCCTCTGCTCGAGAAATTAAGAAAAAGGAAATTAACACAGTAATGAGAAAATCTAAATAAATAAATAAAAACAGTTTACGTCATTATAATTTTAATATGTTTAGTTGCGTATATTTTAAATTGATTCAAAACCAACTTTTTTATCTTTAAAAAAAATCAGGATCACTTATATCATGATCCATATTTTTAATATATTGAAATAATCTTAATACTTTAATAACAAAATGACATTAAAATTTACAATACTATCAATTATCAAACACATTTTTTAGAGGAACAAAAAAAGAGAGAGAGGAGATTTTCATACCATACGAATCAAATGACGAAGCAACGATGTTCCGACCCTAGCCGAATGCCATGGCCAAAGAAAGCGAGAACGAAAAATCTCCCTCGCCAACGAGTTGTATCTGATGGTTCGAAGAATAGTGCCTGAACCATATCTCTTCGTCTCTCTTGATCATTATCGCCATTGTCACTCACGTTGCTATCTTTTTCTGCTTCACTATATCTATATAAAATATATAAGTAGAGGAGTCCGTTACAGTGAAATATAAACGTTGAGAGGAGCTTATTGATATCTTTTATTTTCAAATATGAGTTGACCGATTATTACGCTATAAACTGTTTCGGATAATTTTTATTCCCTGAATACACTGAAATGTGGGTTAAATTAACATAATTAATACTAGCTAAACTTCTCCAACAGTTTCAAATTCAAATTATATTTACCTTTGAATTAAATTCTTTTTTTTTTTTTTTAATTCTAAATTATACATAGGCAACTTCTCTCACGGAATTTGTATCATGGGTCCGGCACTGGTGGGACGAAATTATTAACACTTTCACAATAGACATCAAAATAGATGAGCTGAAAATGCAACAATCAGCATAAATGAAGATGTTTTAGCATATGTATCAAGGATATCTTAATGTGGTAATCAGGTTATGTTTTATATTCTCTGCTATCTTATCAGACTTTGGAAAAGAAAAACATAGAATCAAAATTGAGATGACAAGGAGTATTCACATGTGGGGTTCGGTACACCTGTCGTGTCAGAGCATACCCGTAAATTTGATTAATAGAAATTTTCATTGTATTTTAAGTTCAAACACGTATAAAGATAAAACCAAACTGATTTGACCTAGTGTGTTACTTCACTATATCTCTTCGAGAGATCGTGAATTCAATCTCAATGCCATGCGGAACTGTGTGTACATATGTAAATTTAGTCAATAATGTCAATCATTCTTACGCTGCGAATGTATCTTGTAATGTGAGTACTCGATGAATACGATTACTTCAACAAGGCAAGAAAAAAGAAAACAGATTAAAAGACAAGAAAAAAGAAAATGAAAAAGAAAACAAAACAAACAACTTCATTTCATTAACTTATTATTAAAGAAAACAGATCTTGTTATTCTTGACGATCATTTAGGAAAATGAAGATAACTTACCGTAGGAATCCAACGATGTGGCAATGATATTCTTTGTGTTAGACTCACGTATATAATGGTCCATTAGGCTTATTAATTTATTGGTTTAATTAAATAAAGCTAAATTCCTATTATACTCTTGAGGTAGGATTTCATCGTTATTTTAGCAAACGATAAAAACTATTAGATAGGCTTTGTCGAAGACGCAAAGGCCCATCCTAGTTGGAAAATCCACTAAGAAAGCAAGCCCAAGATCGAAGGCCCAGTGGTCGGGGTCCAACAAAGAGAAAGTACTCAAGCAAGCTAGCCCACGTCCATCATATGGTGCACGCCATAAAATTATGTTCTCGTCCCGCTTGGTGGGTATATTTTAAGAGAAACTCTAGGAATTGGTCCTCTCTCTACCTACTTAAGTTTTCCTCTCCATCAAAGAAAGTTTGTCACATTAAAGAGGTTAAGAGAGAGACACAATTTTGGTGATTAATCGTTTCCGCTACTATTCCGATCATGGATCAAGGTACGCTTTCTTGATCTAATATTTATACGTGAAAATCATCTCGATCTAAGATCTTGGCTAATAATGTTGTATGCAATATTAGAGAATCGATTTACATAATCATGTACGACATTAAATGAATGCTTACACTTTGCAGATGCAAACTCCATTGCAAGCGACCTTGTGAAGTGGATTCGATGGTTTGAGCAGTAGTGCATGATAGTCTTCAATGAAGACACTCCTTTCATAGAAGAAGAAGAAGACTATATATATTGAAGCTAACGTACTATATATACGTTGTGTGGGATGTGTTAGTTGATCAAAACCGAGACGACCGTTCTATGAAGTTCAAGCAAGTGAAAACAGGTTTTGTGGAGAAATTCGAAGGCTGCTGGAGAGTGGAGCCTCTATTTGTCGATGAGAGGATGTGTTACCCGTTCAAACCGAGGACATGGTCGGAATATTGTTCGTGCACCGCCGGAAAGGGCAGGCTCGGGTCGAGGGTGAGCTTGGACCAGCTGATCCAGCCAGCCATGGTCCCTCCGCCACCAATCTCATGGTACCTGAGATAAATCACCGCCAGAACAACAGAAATGTTAATTAACGATCTGCGCGCCGAGGCCGCCAGAATCAAGGGCGATTATGGCCCACATAATCCAAACAACGAAACCGGACGCTCTTATCAAGTGATCGGTCTTAGTACCGAGTAAGGCAGCTATATTCTTGTTATGTCCTAAAATTGTTCAATTTGCTTCAGAAGATTCTAAACACGAGGAAATTTTACATTTGAAGGATTAAATGATCTTGATCAAGTTTGTTTTAGAGTTTTTTAATCAATAAAATGTACAAAATGATCTTCTTTAATTATATATATACATATATACGTTGTGTGGGCTTGTTTAATTATAGTTATTTTTAATATTTTAAAATATATTTATGTTACGATGAATATTAAAAAACATTCTATCCTTCATAAATTACTGTAATAAATTACTAAAAAAAATTAAATGGAAAATCTATATAAATTACTATATTTAAAAATAGTGGCCGTCCACCCACACCACTTCATCTTTTTTTTTTTAAAGTATTGTCACGTTTTTTAGTTAATGGTGGAACCCATCTTCTTATTATTTTTTTAAAGTTATTTGTGATTTGTTGATATTTGTCACATAAAAATAATATTATTTGTTAATAAGTTTTCAAAATTTATTAATTTTTCATTTGTTTCTAATAATATTTACATATATACAAACACAACTACCATTCCTCTAACATGCATGTTTTCAAATTCTTAAATTATATATCATAACAAACTAACTTAAGTGCTAAATTTTCTCAAATTAAAATAAGGGTTAATGATGGCGAAAATACCCAAAGTTTGGTCAAAGAACCCCTCGTGTACCTAAAGTTTAAAAGTGGTGGCCAAAATACCCAAAATCACATTTGGGGAGTTGCCCACTCCATTCTCGTAACGTTGTTAACTTACATGTTAACTCTGGCCACGTAGACAAATCAGTTTTGTTAAGTGTAATCATTAGGGGTTCAATTCGTTGTATTAAATAGTATTAGCTAGAGGTTTAATACGTTATTTTGTCGTAAACGAGCCTGATGTGGGCTCGTCCACGTGGCAGCAATAGTTATGTCAGCAACTCACGTTTGTCCGTGTGGTCAAAGTTGAAAAACCACTCATATATATATATTTACCGAATCACTCGGCCATTGTCTTCCCTTCCTGAAAAACCAGAATGAGGAAAGTTGAAAACTATTCGATCGAATTTCCTGCGAATCAAGTTGCGATCGCGTTTCATCCTCGTCGCGTCGACGCCTTGCAAGACGGAGACGCCGAGGCTTTCCATCTTGCGCAAGTTCGACTTGCCTTGCTTGTACTTCCTGATCACTTCATCTAGTAGTACTCCAGAAAACCGAAATGACATTATAAATCGTTTCTCTATGAAAACTTGCCACGATCTCCACGTTCACTAAGTTTATCTGCTTATGAATCGTCGTCATACAGATACACACAGTGACGGAACTAGGATTTAAGAATAAGGGGGGCCAAAAGAATAATTATCTAAAAAACTATGTAATAATTTTTAAAAGGGGGGCCAAATGCTATGCATTAGTCGTATTAGAAAAAATTACTTAATTATTTGTAACTATAATTATGAAACTTTGGTGTTGTGCAGGGGCCATGGTCCCCTATGCCTTGTACGTAGTTCCGTCATTGGATACACATTATAAATCCTATAAATACACATATACAGTCTATGTAGTTCTATACATCTATCATTATCATGTATGACCTCTTTTCTGTAGGACTTTTATAAACGTATATTAACATTTCTATGTTACTATATTAAGTAGTAATCAAATATACAGTAAATGTTAATTTGCTCCTAATTCAAATCTCTAAATTGTAAACAAACTAGCTAGCTTCATTGCAATAATAGGATAAGTGGAAACAATATTAACGTTGAATGAGTACTAAGATGTCATTGATAAATAGTTTAAAAACAACAAAGATAACGGAACTGTTCAGTAATAAATAGTTCGCTTGACTTTAAAGCCATAATGGCTCTAATCGGATTCTAAGTCATTGTCTTGATATTGATCATATTTATCTTCCTCTATGTTGTCGTTGCCGCCGTCATCCTCATCCTCATCTTCAATTTCATTGTCATCGTCATTCTCATGCTCCTCGCTGTCGTAGTCGTCGCCGTCGTCATCATCATCATCATTATCGTCACCACAATCATTATGTTTGTAACTAAATCGCTGGGAAGCTTGACGTGCTTGATTTTCACGAATGCTCTTAACATAAGAGGCACACATAGACGGTATTTGAATGTGCTTGAATTTCCCAAAGGGAAAGGCTGGTCACATCTCGGACCGAACCCTCTTTTGTGCTTATAAAATGGGTAGTTGTCTCTCTTGAACTCCACACACTCAATCAGCTCCAAGTAGTTCACCGATGCAAGTTCATTCAATCTCCAGCTTGAAAAAGGAGGCGTTGTTTTGTGATTCACGTGAATTTCTCCATTCGGGCGAAACATACTTTTCGCATTTGCAAAGAAGTAATTGAGAAGCTTCCTGTGACGGCTGTTAAAAAGAAAAGAATTTCATATAGTGAATCAATGAAGAAAAAAAAACATTATAATTAGGAGTTAGATTATGACCAGATAAATCAGTTAAGATATTTTGATTTTGGCCCCGTTTTGAACAAATTATTTGCAATTTCTACGGACAAGTACGTATATTAATTAAATTAACCAAAACAAACTGATTACTCGTTCTAACTCAGTAAGTACTAGTTTCCATGAATTTTAAAATTGATGCTACATAAATTGGGACTGATACATACCCGGATCCGTAAATTTAGGTTTTTGGTTTGTTATTTTAAAACATCAACTTTTTGAAATTTGTACAGGAAATTTTCACCTAGAATTTCCTGCTGTTAGCTATATGATAAATATATCCTAGACATTAAAAGAGAAATAGAAACTAGAACAACCCTACAAAAACCAACACTACTTACCCAATCATACGGCTATCGCCTTCGCTTCCCGGAAAACCAGAATGAGGAAAGTTGAAAACTATTCGATCGAATTTCCTGCGAATCAAGTTGCGATCGCGTTTCATCCTCGTCGCGTCGACGCCGTGCAAGACGGAGATGCCGAGGCTTTCCAGCTTGCGCAAGTTCGACTTGCCTTGCTGGTACTTCCTGATCACTTCATCTACCGAAATGACATTATAAACTAGAATGTAGAGAGATTTTGAGTTGAGTGTCTTGTAAAAGGAGATTAATTTGATACCGTATGTGTCGAACGAAGTGGCGAGAATGTTGCGTGCCGAGCGGAGGTTGAGCGCCAAGCAAAGCGAGAAGGAGAAGTCGCCGTCGCCAACTAGTAGAATGAGATGGTTCGATGAATAGTGCGTCAACCATGTCTCTTCTTCAGTATGATCCATTAGCTAGATCAATAAATTGTTGGGAGAAAGCGCAACGCAACGGAATTTCAATATCTCCCAATAGTCGCTGAAATATGAAGGCTATAATAATCGAAACACAACCACGAACACGAGACAATTTTAGCGTGGAAAAACCCCCAAAACGGAGTAAAAAACCACGGGACCCGTAGGCCGCTTAAAATCCACTATAATCAAGAGTGAGGTACAAACGAAGTCTTCTCTAGATAAAACTAGAGGCATACATCATCATCATCAAGATCGAACACCAATCTCGGATTACAACAAACAAGCAAGAGAAGAATTTGTGAAAAACGTTCTCACAAATCAGCCTCTGGTTTCCACTCTTTAGACCGGCCTAGAAAGGTCAAAACCACATCTCCACCGTTCAGAACATACCTCTATGTCTTAGGAACGTTCTGTCCAAAAATCACGACGATCCAACGGTGAACGAGTGCGCAATGACGATTTTCCTGAGGGTCGACGAAACTGGACGGAAACCGCGAATTTGCTCTCTTTCTCTTTCTCTTGTTTTCACTCTCTTCTTCACTCTTTTTTTTCTTCATCTCATCTAAGTCATTTATGACCTAGGCTTCATGGGCCGGGTACATGGATCAATGGGTAAAAAATAACCCACATTGTTGGGCCTCGAAATAGGAGGGACACCCAACATAAATTAATTCCACTTCGATGAATATCACAGAGAGAAAGCAATGAAGGAAGCTACTTGATCTCTATCACTCTGCTCTCCTAACTATCAGAGAATAAGAACTTCTGCTATAAGGTAACTATTTATATTGTTGCCGATTGATGATTATATAATAAAGTAATTATAAAAATTGGTGCCATATTCTCGATTCTTCTTTTTTAATTTTCGTGCCAATCACCAATGATGTTAATTATAAAAGTGTAAATTTTATTTTTATAGTTACTCAAATTTTATTTGTCACTTTTTTTTCTCTCACTAACTATGTGTCGAAATCCGAATTTTTATTTTTATATTTGTTTTATTTCATTCAAATATCAACTTTCAAAGAAACCCAAATAGCTATAATTAAAAGTTCTAAAACCCAAATTCTTAATTTGATAATTTTTTTATTTTAATTGCTATTTAACTTAACAAGTTATAAAATTCATTATTTTTAAAACACCTCAAAACCGTGTCTTTTCCGGCTATCATTAGATTTCTATCTTCACAAGCATTACAACAATGATTTTTATAAGTAATTGGAACTTTAAAATTAAAGTTATAAAATTTTGTAATTTTGTGTATGATAAAAATATATAGTTATAATTGAAAATGATAAAAATGTGTAATGTAGAAGAAAAGAGAAATAAAGATAGTATTTTAACGAAAAAGTACAAAAAAAAAGTATATCATCTATTTTAAAAAATTTACACATAAATGAATATTTTATTAATATTTTTTTTTTTAAAAAAAAGAGGTGATTAGTCAGATGAATAAAATAAACGTTAATTTTATACATTAAGGTTAAACCGTAAACGTAGGCCTGCACATAAAACCCGGAAATGTGGGTTTTTAACCGAAACTGAACCGAATCCCGTTTAAAAAAACCGAAACCGAATTGAAATCGGATTAAACCGATTTTTGAAAAACCCGTAACCGAATTAAATTGGTTCCGGGTTCCGGGTTTTGAGTTATCAAACCCGAAACCCGGTTAGTAGGTTACTAAAACCCGGATTTTTAAATAAATATTTAATTTATTTTTATAATGTTTATAAACTTGTTTTTACTAAGTATTATATTTTAAATTAACATTAATATTACATCTATGTGTACAAAGTTTGGATTGGTGTATTTAAGATTAGGTAATATTATGTATTAATGGCTTTATAATTGTTTTTACTTCAAATAAAAAAAAAAGGGTTAAAACCGGGTTCGGGTTTTAAATCCGAGTTTTCAAATAAAACCGGGTAATTACCCAAACCCGGATTTCCGGGTTTTGTTTTTAAAAAACCGAGTTCGGGTTTGAAAAGTCAAAACTCGAAAATCCGAGTTCGGGTTTCGAGTAATGAAAAAAACCGGGTTTTTTACCCAGTTTCAGCTCTACGTAAACGTATGAAAATTTAAGACCCCATTTGTTTTACATTGGTAATCGGTAGTAATGATGTTATTTGGATGAGACTGTCACATAATTCACGTCACATCGTATCTCTTTGCAAACTTTCCACGATCTCCTTGATTCACGTTGTCACTCACTCGACTTTCACAGTTCACTAAGTTTATACGCTTACAAATTCACTGTAACTCCTCGTCTCCTCGTCATACACGTCCTTGCACTTGCAAGTTTGCAAATTGCAACAGTATTAGATTAGATGATAAAAATAATATTATATATACATATATAACAGGATAATCGCAGCAGAAGTAACTAAAATTTAAGCAATTGTATGTAACAACAAAAGTATTCAATGTCAACAAATATGCGGCGATATATTTTTCCGTCCACTTTTTTCGTCGAATTTAAATAAAAAAGTATGTTAGTGCTTTGGATATTGACCATATAAATGTATATCTTATGCACTATGTTAAAAAATTGACCAAAATATGTAAATAAATAGACGGAAAAATATGGCATGTCACATATGTTGGCTTTGGATACTTTCACTGTTATTTTTTCACTTTAGACTTTAACGCCTCAATTGATCAAAATTTGTTAAGTTTTGCCGTAATTATCCATGTATAAAATATATACATTAATACATATACTTATGTTCGTACTTAGTACTACGAGTATTACCTCTATTATTCTATACATCAATGACCTCTTATCTATGAGTTAATTTCCTAAATATTCACAATATATAGCTTCTAAGTTCTAGCCTTCTACATAATATAAATTTACAATCCACATAAATTTGATTAACGTATGCCATTACACATTTGTATTCCATAAATTTGCAATGTTATCAAGTATAAGAATGCAAATATACAATAAATGTCTGCTCATATAAGGAACAAAAATAGATAATAGATTCATATATTTCCAAACTAAAGAAAACAATGTTTTGTTACAAAATTTCAAATGTCTTTTAATTGGAAGGAACTTTGTGGCATAAGTGCCAAAAGATTGGGATTGACAATTGGGCCATATGAATTAATGTCATTAATTAATTGGTTAATGGGCTTAATTAATATGATTCATGAAGCCCATTAAGAGTTAACCCTATTCCTTTATATGGTGATTAAGAGAAAGAAAAATTAAGTGATTTAGGCAATTCATAAACCCTAAAGGAAGTTTCCCATTCTCTCCACACCACCTTGAATTCGACATCACCCTTGCATAAGGAGGTTGTCGAATTCTCAAGGCTCTCTCAAAGGTTCTTGGTTCGTTTATAATCACTGGATAAGCTCTAGCAATCCTTGTTCGGTGATTTCCGGCGTGAAGCGTTCCGTTGACGACGTGGTGTACGAAATAGAGTGCCGTGCATATTGACGGCTACGGGATCGGCATCTAGGCGTGGACAAGCATCTCAGAGAAAGCTCGACGTGTTCGTGGAATTGGATCATCAAGACGGATATGAGAAGCGTTCTGTAAAGACTATGTCTTATCCGGTAACGAATAATAATAGCGTGATTATCTAGATCGTATGATTTCTTTAATTTCCCAGAATTTCCGCTTCCGTGAATATGCATAATCTTAGAAATATTCAACATAAAATAATCAAACTAGCTAGCTTTCATTGCATTAATATATAATAGGATAAGTGGATAAGAATGTTAACGTTGATTGGGTACTGTTGGTTCCCACAATAGATCACTGCCAAAACACCTCGACAGACGACGAAATATACGAGCAAATAAATATACCACGCACCACTTTATAAAACACTCTCACCACTGTGCAAGTATATAATGGAATAAGGCAGACACAATAGAGTATACGAATACACACTCTGCACAATGACTCACACTCTCACTGTATTTGTGTTTATATAATTATAATGACATGTGATGCACTCATACAAAGCCAAGAGGAAAATGAGAGAAGTTCTCTCTGATTATATTGATCGAAATACAACAATGGAGTTAATTAAATAAAGCGACTACTGCATCTATAAATTGGAAAAAACAAGAACAATAAAACCCTAAACAACTTATTCCTAATCGCAAACAAGAAGGGCCTAAATACTAGGTCAAAGAGAACGTGGCTTTTAATTGACTAAGCCTTTGGGACTTAATCTCATGCACACGTGATTCAACTTGCTTGACCAAGTCCCAAGCTTATCTACTCACAGGTACTAGTACTACGATGTAATTGAAAAATAGGTTAAAAACATAAAAGATATCGGAACATATCAGTAATAATCATAATGATAGACGGTGTATGAATGTGCTCGATCATATTCATATTCCCCTTCTTCTTCGTAGTCATCGTCGTCGCCATTGTCATCGTTAACGTCACCGTAATATTCATGATGGTAACGAAACCGCTGCAAAGCTTGGTAGTCATCGTCGTCGCCATTGTCATCGTTAACGTCACCGTAATATTCATGATGGTAATGAAACCGCTGCAAAGCTTGCCGTGCCTGATTTTCACGAATACTCTTAACATAAGAAGCAACACATAGACGGTATTTGAATGTGCTCGAGTTTCCAATAGGGAAAGGCTGGTCACATCTCCGACCGAACCCTCTTTTGTGCTCATAATACGGGTAGTCGTCTTTCTCAAACTTCGCACACTCGATCAGCTCCAAGTAGTTTCCCGAAGCAAGATCATTCAGTCTCCAGTTAGAGAAAGGAGGAGTTGTCTTGTGATTCACGTGAATTTCTCCGTTCGGCAGAAGCATACTTTTCGCATTCGCGAAAAAGGAGTTGAGAAGATTCCTATGGCAGCTGTTCAAAAGCACGAATCAAAGACAAAATATACATCCATTCAAAAAAAAAAAAAAAGACAAAATATACATTAAATGAGACAATTAGGGGTGAAAGTGATGCAACACAAATTATTTAGCTACAAATCATGGACAATTACATGCAAAACAAATCATGGGATTTAATGTTACAAAATCATGAGCAATTACAATTATATTAAAATATGCTATGATTGTGTGGGTTATTTATTTCGTAACTATATATGCGACATTTATTTGGGTAGAAATTAGTCAACTATTATTTTAGGAAGACATAGTCACTCTCATTTCTTATATGTAAACACTAGTGAAGGGAGGTTGATGATGATATGAAAGAAATACCATATATAAGATATATATATATATATGAGATATGAGATATGAAATTAGTCAACTTTCCTTCACTAGTGTTTACATATCTCATATATAAGGAATGAGAGTGAATATTTCTTCCTAAAACAATAATTGTAGCATATTTATGAAATAAATGTCTACAATAAATAACCCACAATCATAACATATTCTAATATAATTGTAATTGCTCATGATTTTGTAACCTTAAATCCCATGATTTGTGTTGCATGTAATTGCCCATGATTTGTAGCTAAATCACACGATTTGTGTTGCATCAATTCAGAATCGAATAAGTAGTTCGAGATATATTAGTTTTGATCCCTGTTGTACAAGTATCCGTTGGTAACCAGTAATCGGTACATATACAAGTTACAAACTGATATCTACCACCAGTTACCGTTTCTATCAATTTAAAAATTGTTGTTATATAAATTAGGACTTGCACATACTGGTTTCCGGTTCGTCAAAACCGGTAATCAGTAAATTAACACTTATCCAACCCAATCATACAGCGATCGTCGTCCCTTCCTAGAACACCGCAGAGTGGAAAATTTCATATCGCCGGTGGGACAAATCACTATCACGCCTCATCTTTGTCGCATCCACTCGTGCCAAAAGACAATTTTAGAAAAACGATCCATACCCGAGGGAGATCTGAGATTCTTAAACCTTACAAAATACAGCGGATCCTGGTTTTAAAAAAAATAAAATAAAAAGCAAATACCAATTTTTAAGAATTTAAAAGACTAATGTCACATAAACTTGTATGGATAGCCAATATATACCGGTTTCTGGCTTGTTAAAACCCGCAACCAGTATATATCGGCTCTAGGTTATATCATACTACCGACACCTAAAAATACCGATTTGAAACCCGAGTCTAAAATTTCCACCCTTACATGATAAAAGAGATTTAGAAACTCAAACAGGCCTTAAACAAAGCCAACACTCACCGGATCATACGACTGGCGGCTTCTCTCCCCGGAAAACCGCAATGCGGAAAGTTGAAAATGATCGTGTCGAAACGCCAGCGACCCAAAAGAGCATTTCGCTTCATCTTTGAAGCATCTATGCCGAGCAAACCGTGGCTCCGAGTTTTTCCAGTGTCCTCAGGTTGATCTCTCCGTTCCTGTACTTGTTGATCACTTCATCTACTCCAGTAGAGATTAAGAAAAACGAACAGAATCATTTCTAAGCTTCGAATATACAGAACAATGTCATACATTTCGAAGAGAAGGTGATGATTTTCATACCGTAAGAGTCAAACGAGGTTGCTACCATGTTAAGAGCCGAACCGAAGGCCATGGCGGAGAAAGGGAAAAGGAAAAGTCTCCTTCTCCGACCAGTAATATCTCATGGTTAGAGGAGTAATGCGTCAACCATTGTTCTTCGTCTCTCGCCATTACTGAAAGTTTGTTTCTCTTCCTCGTCATTCCTTGAAGAAGAAGATAGATGATCAGAGACAGTCAGAGAAAGTGAGAAGAGACAAGAATAAAAGAAGCGACTTGACTGATTCACTAACTGAGGAGCTATAAACGTTGAAGTAATCGTTACTATTAACGGGGTGAGACGTCAAGTACATTTGTTTTTATTATTATTATTATCCTAATCATTACTATTTACTAATAACATTATCACTATTAATTATTGCAGCGAGCAATTTGTTTAGCATTTGACGATTTTACAATATATAATTTACAAAGTAGAGTGAAAAAAAAAAACTGAGTTTTTATTTATTTGCTTTTTTATGTTATTTTTATTATGATTAACTATATTATTACTTAAGTTTGTTATTATTTTAATTAGTTATTGGGCATACCGTCCTAAATGAGTCAATGACTATATTTAATTATTTATTTCTTTTCAAAATTATGTTATTAAAATCAAAGTTCAAAATGCCGTTTTTACTGATAAATCAGTTGCCGTTTTCAAGGATTATCAGTGGTTTTTCGAGGATTATCGATGGAAAACTAATAAAACTGTAGCTTATCGTTACCGACAGTTATTGAGGATTATCGACACTTATCGAGGATTATCGATGAAAAACCACTAAAATAGTTTTAAGAATATATTTACTAAGTTTACATATGTAAGTAAAATATAGTCTCACTCTCACATATGTAAATACTCAAATAAAATCCTGTCATACTCAAATAAAATCATGTCATACTAAAATAGTTTTTTTTTTTTGCATTGAAGGTACTTTTACCGAAAATTGTTGAAAAGTGCAAAAAAAATTGAAAACTTCCTAATTTTTTGTTATTTTTACACTGTTTTTACGAATCATAGATTGGCATGGAATATTTGCCGATGACTACCAGCAAGACGGATAATCGACGATTGCCAAGGATAATCGAGGAAAATTCAAACCTTAATAAAATATTACTTATTAGCTTTAAGTAACGTATGAAAATTTAAGACAATTTTTTACACCGATAAATAAAGTGATGTTATTTGGAAGAGAGTCTCGGCCTCCACCCCTCCAAGCCCAAACCCATAAATCGTTTCTCTTTGAAAACTTGCCACGATCTCCACGTTCACTAAGTTTATCTGCTTATGAATCGTCGTCATACAGATACACATTATAAATCCTATAAATACACATACACATATACACATTATAAATCATACATATAAATACATCTATCATGTATGACCTCTTTTCTGTAGGACTTTTATCAACGTATATTAACATTTCTATGTTACTATATTAAGTGTGTTATCAATATCCATAATGCATATCGTTGTTGCACTACATAACATAAGTAATCAAATATACAGTAAATGTTAATTTGCTCATATAAAGAGCACAAATACATAGATTTCATAAATTTCCAAAATAAAAAACAAGGTTCTATAACAAAAATTCAAATCTCTAAATTGTAAACAAACTAGCTAGCTTCATTGCAATAATAGGATAAGTGGAAACAATGTTAACGTTGAATGTGTACTAAGATGTCATTGATAAATAGTTTAAAAACAACAAAGATAACGGAACAATTCAGTAATAAATAGTTCGCTTGACTTTAAAGCCATAATGGCTCTAATCGGATTCTGAGTCATTGTCTTGATATTGATCATATTCATCTTCCTCTATGTCGTCGTTGCCGCCGTCATCCTCATCCTCATCTTCAATTTCATTGTCATCGTCATTCTCATGCTCCTCGCTGTCGTAGTCGTCGCCGTCGTCATCATCATCATCATTATCGTCACCACAATCATTATGTTTGTAACTAAATCGCTGGGAAGCTTGACGTGCTTGATTTTCACGAATGCTCTTAACATAAGAGGCACACATAGACAGTATTTGAATGTGCTTGAATTTCCCAAAGGGAAAGGCTGGTCACATCTCGGACCGAACCCTCTTTTGTGCTTATAAAATGGGTAGTTGTCTCTCTTGAACTCCACACACTCAATCAGCTCCAAGTAGTTCACCGATGCAAGTTCATTCAATCTCCAGCTTGAAAAAGGAGGCGTTGTTTTGTGATTCAAGTGAATTTCTCCATTCGGGCGAAACATACTTTTCGCATTTGCAAAGAAGTAATTGAGAAGCTTCCTGTGACGGCTGTTAAAAAGAAAAGAATTTCATATAGTGAATCAATGAAGAAAAAAAAAACATTATAATTAGGAGTTAGATTATGACCAGATAAATCAGTTAAGATATTTCGATTTTGGCCCCGTTTTGAACAAATTATTTGCAATTTCTACGGACAAGTACGTATATTAATTAAATTAACCAAAACAAACTGATTACTCGTTCTAACTCAGTAAGTACTAGTTTCCATGAATTTTAAAATTGATGCTACATAAATTGGGACTGATATATACCCGGATCCGTAAATTTAGGTTTTTGGTTTGTTATTTTAAAACATCAACTTTTTGAAATTTGTACAGGAAATTTTCACCTAGAATTTCCTGCTGTTAGCTATATGATAAATATATAGAGAAATAGAAACTAGAACAACCCTACAAAAACCAACACTACTTACCCAATCATACGGCTATCGCCTTCGCTTCCCGGAAAACCGCAGTGGGGAAAGTTGAAGAGTATCATGTCAAATCGCCGGTTAACCAAATCACTATCGCGCCTCATCTTTGTCGCATCCACGTCGTAGAATACGGTCCCTCCGAGCCTTTCCAATTTCATCAAGTTATACTTCCCTTTACTGTACTTTTTGATCACTTCATCTAAAACGAAATGCACACTATGGAAAATCAAACTATTGAAACCTAACCAGTTAAATAATTCCACTGCATACATGGAAGAGATTTTCATACCGTACGAGTCAAACGTCGTCGCGACCATATTATCGCCCGAGCCGAAAGCCGTGGCTAGAGAAAGCGAGAAGGAAAAGTTGCCTTCGCCGACGAGTAAGATCTGATGGTTTGAGGAGTAGTGCGTAATCCATATTTCTTCGTCTCCGGCGAACATGATCACCAATATTGTATAATAGAAAATATAGTTCTTTGCTATTCCGTTAAACTATATGTATAATATAAAATATAATAGATGATAATTCAGAGAGAAGAATAAATAACTAACTGTAATAGTTACAGCCTTACAGGAACTAGTTTCGATTTTTTTGAAATATAAACGTTGGGTTTTACTGACGTTGAGAGCTAAAAATCAGGTTTTTATAAGTTAGTCAGTTACTTTTGAATTTTAATTATGAGTTGACCGATTATTACGAATTATAATAATGTATGAAAAATGGCTTTTTAAAAGACAGGTTTATTTGGATGAGATTGTCCATAAACTCACGTCAAATCACAACTTTTTATGAAAAATAAAATAATTGGATATTATTAAATAAATTATTTTAAATTTAAATTATTATCATTAAAAATAACTGTATATATAAAGATGCATAGTTAAATTTAATTTTTACAAGAAAAATGTATTAAGATCTGCATTCAGATCTTAAAAAACACACACTTAAAATTTATTCATTCAGATTCAGATGTCACATCTTATCATTCAGATTCAGATGTCTTAATCTTAATGTAAACAAACGCACCCTTAAAATCAATCTGCTCGAAACCTATAACCATTTATTATTTTATAAAGTAAGAAATATTTGTTGGGTTTTTCTAAGATCTCACATATTCAGAATGCGGAAATTCCGGAGATCTTATAAACTAAAATACTCTAGATAACTTCGCTTAATCAAAACTTAGTTGTTGAGAATAAATTCTCTACAGAACGCTTCTTTACCTTTAGTCACGACCGGATCTCCACATCTTCGTCATAGATGATGCGCCTAGCCTTTCTTCCTTCCACGTCGATCATGAGCCGCTCAAGTGTGCGGACCTCTACGTAGTTCACCACGTCGATAAATGGAACGCCTTTAAGACCGAATTTTACCTTCTAAGAATACTAGTTCTTCGAAGACGATTAGAACAGGAACAAGAACTTTACGGGTGCTAGAGAATTCGAACTCTCTCTTGGAACAAGTGATGGTCGAATTCTAGAGCTAGGGAGTACATATAATCACTCATGAACGTGAATCTTTCTATTCTATGAATGGTTAGTTTTCCTTTTTAATTGATCACATCTATAAAAGGCCATAGGATAATATGTAATTAATGAGTATTATTATCATATAGTCAAACTCAATTAATTACATGATTCTCTAATCAATATCATGTATCAACTTATTTAATTCACGTGGGCCTATTTAGATCCAATCCTAAAACTTTGACACTTATGCCACAAGGTTCTAACAATGTTCACCACTAACTAACGATAAAATAGAATAAAAATTGATAATTTATAACAAATATTTATAAAATATCGAGAATTTACTAATTATTTAAATCATATTCATCAAAATCAATAATACTAAAAACCTTAGAATACTATTAATAATATAATATTGATGTGTTTTGCTTAATGTTTTTTTATATATAAATATGTTGGGTTTTT
Organism: Parietaria judaica; assembly: GCA_954871525.1. NCBI lineage: Eukaryota > Viridiplantae > Streptophyta > Magnoliopsida > Rosales > Urticaceae > Parietaria > Parietaria judaica. Next base: position 3,228,331 of record OX940863.1, read on the forward strand.
TTAAGATATTCTCATCTCCGGAAGCCGAAATTATAGAAATACGGATGTAGAAATACTAAAAACCTTAGAATACTATTAATAATATAATATTCAGTATTTTTTATATAGAAATACTGAACTCTTTAGAAACTGATGTATCTTCAAAATCAGTGTCTATAACAAATTTATAAAAACTAATTATTCAGTGGGTAAAAATTTAGTGTCTAAAAATCACATTTTTACTAGTGCTTTCTTTTGTCACACACGAGATCCAATGTCGAACCATATCTCAAGCTTTTTTGCATGTAGTAACCAGTTGAAAGTGGCAGCTTTTTTCATTCTAGTTACTTAAAGTGGATCATTTCAGCCATAGAGATATTTTTATTCACCAATGCAAAATATGTATTGCTTTTCTCTCTTTCTAAAATGAAACATTTTTCTTTCTTTCTTTTTAATCGGACATAATTTAATAATTTAACAGGTTTTTTCTTTCTTTTTCTCTAGAATAATATAATCCCTCTGATAATTGATTAACTCATTAAGTGATTAAAATAATATTTAATTATTGTTAAAAAAAATTATTTTAATTTTTTCTTCTATTGTATTTTTAGTTTTTTTGTTTCTCGTTTTACCGACATGTAATATTTTAGCGTTTCCTTCTTCACTAGGAATTGAATTCTGTATCGCACCATTTATGCATTAATTTGGCTGCAATATTGGTGATTCCTTAACCAAGTGTAAAGGTAAGCTAGTAAGATCACTAAGTATGGGCGTCATGAAAAAAATTGCCTAGGGTCCGCGAATACTGAGGGCTGACCTTGGTAAATATAATTCCCCGAATACTGAGAATCCTAGAAATACGGATCTAGATAAATACGATCTATTAAAACTTACTTGGTGAGAATATTTATCTACCGATTACTTTGACTTGTCACGATCCGAATCTCTGATTACTCACCGGAGGTTTTCCTTCCCGTCGTTGCTCCTTAACACCACGCCTTTGCCGAGACTACGAGCCGCTCAAGAGTGCGGTCATCTACGTAGTTCACCATGTCGTCAATCGGAACGCCTTTTACACCGGAAACCACCGAATCGGAATACTAGCTCTTTATCGGCGATTGGAAGTAGGCAAATACTCTCTGGGTTGCCTAGGGAATTCGATTTAACTCATTTGGAATGAGGTGGTCGAATTCTACTAATAGAGGTGAATAGAATATGCACTCATGAATGAATGTGTATTTCATATGAATGGTAAGTTTCCATTTATTCTTGATCTCATCTATATAAGGGTATATGATATATGTGATTAATGGACTTGATGAATCAAATAAGTCAATCATATTAATCACATTTGATTCTCTAATCAATATCATGAATCAACACATTAATTCATGTGGGCCTGTTTAAGTCTAATCCCAAATTTTTTGGTACTTATGCCACAAAGTTCTAACAAAATAAAATTATAATATATTATATATCAATAATAATTTTTAAAATAAATATTAAAGTGTAATAATATATAATAAATAATTAAATAATATGACAATAATTTTTTGTAGAAAAACTCGATAAACTATATCAAAAATCTTTGAGAGTTAGGCATGTAGTTTCTAATTTGGCTTACTGATAATGGAAAAAAATAAGGGTAAATTGCGGCTAATGTACCTAATGTTTAATCTTCTGCGGATTATGTACCCAATGTTTATTTTCGACGGCTAATGTACCCAAACTTGATTCCGTTAGATTTTTTTTTGTGTTTTCCGTCACTTGACTGCCAGTAAGTGATTCCTCTATATGTACAGTTTTCGTATTTTTGGCATAACTCACTCATTTTTTCTCCAAATTTCATGAATAAACTACCGTTGGAAAGCTAAGATATATATCTACAACTTTGGTGTTTTAAGTTTTGTAAAAAAAGTTTAAAAAATACGAAATTTCAATTATAACGTAAAACTGGACATTAGTTTAATGCAAAATATTTATTTCGAGCAAATTTTAATATACTTAATGACTTTTTATGATGACACGTAAAACTACAAAGCTGTAGATAAATCTTTTATCTTTCTAACGGCAGTTTATTTATAAATTTTAGACGAAAAATGAGTGATTTATGCTAAAAATATGAAAGATGTGATGTGAAAAGATATTATGTGATGTGAACTATATGAAAAATCCTTGAGAGTTGAGGCATGTAGTTTCTAATTTGGCTAACTGAAGCACTATTAGTGTGTTAGAGGACGTTAAAGCTATATTTTTTTAGTTTAGGGATATTTGAGCTAATTACTACAAAATTCATGATCTGCTTTACTGAAACTCTGACAGGAATTGTCGTTCGTTACAGTAACTTGTCTTTTTCATTTTGTTTTGTCGTTTTGAATATTATGCCGTCTTACTTTATGTTTGTCGTTTTACGTACTATGTCTTTTATGAATTCTTAAAAGCCCAAATAGCTATAACTAGTTTACAGATTTGATTCCATACAACAATGAAAGAATGTTGTTGAACACTTGCTAAAATTCTCATACAACACATAAAACTTATGCCGATTGTCATGAATTTTAGGGGTGGTTATTTTCGCCTCGGTTTAGGTGCCGTCTCAATTCCGTCCCCTAAAAACTGGGTCTTTTTGCAATAAAACCGGGGCCGAGTCATCGCTACTTAATGGCTATGTTAGTACAAAACAATACATTGGCTATAAAATTTGGAGTATTTAGTATGCTTTATTTGGAATTTATAACTTTGGATTATAGTTATTGGCCTTTGGTTAGATTTTGATTTTTGGATTACGATCATTTTCTCTTGGATATTGTTAATATATCAAATAGGGTGAGATAAAATATTCTTAAGTTTCTTCCGAATTTTCGAGTCAATTTTTTTCAAAAGGAACTAGGCCAAATCGGCCACATTTTGAATATATATATATATATACATATATATATATATTTCAATTATCAGCTTGGGTTCTTGATTATTAAAAAAAAAAACCTTTTCCAATAAAGACTAGATTGAAAAGGGCTAAAATATCAATTGGCGGTCCCGGTTTTACCCCAAAGTAAATTTACCTCACCAATGAGCACTTTAACTCTTTTGAAACAATAAAAACCATGTAAATTCTATAACTTATCAAGACTTGATATACATAAATGTAATCTTACCCACCCATACCATCTTGAACTATATTAATTACTTGTATAGTATAAATCCCAATAAATCCCATGTGTAAACCCGATTTAATGTCCTCACATTCTCTATTAAATTTATTTTTTAAGACAGGTATTGATAATTGGTATCAGTTGTACATTGAGCAAGCTGTACCAAACAAGTGTAACAGTTGTATTGAAGCACAGATGATCATCAAGCAGATATATATCACCAGAAAGGCAATAACTCTCACACACTTGCAAATTTATTGAGTTTGGCAAAACCTTATGGCCTGCAATTACATGCACTCACAAACCAAACCCTAATAATTATCATCTCCTAACGATATATATATATATATACCTTATTTATTTTATTTTTCAGTTATAATTTATTTACCGGTTGATGATACGATGACCTACTTCAACTAAAGAGCTAGCTACTCCAATTTAAACATTAAAGTTAGTAATTAGGAATTTGATGGCATAAGATGCATCAAAATTATTTAATGCTTTTAATTAAATTTAAGTGAATGAAAGTAAAATATAATTTTACTGTACAGGTTCAGTTCCTAAGTCCTTTCGTGCTTTCGCTATTTAAATAATTTCAGAGAGTCCTTTGTCAAATTAAAGTTGTATAACTTTATAGTTATGTGTATTTATTTGCAAACATATAGAAATCCACTATAGAATTCTGTACTGTATCTCATAGAAATTTGTGATTAAAGTCCTCAAACTCATCTATTTCTCTCCGATAAATCTTTGAAGTTAATTTTTAGCAAACATATAGAAATCCATTATAGAATTATGTACTGTATCTCGTAGAAATTTGTGGTTAAAGTCCTCAAACTCATCTATTTCTCGTAGATAAATCTTTGAACTTAATTTTTAGCGGCTAAAGTCTTCAAACTCGTTAAGTTCTTACAAACAGGTCTTGGACCTATACTGCTAACTATTGTTTGACTCAATACTAACTGTCAGGAACTTATTTGTAAGAAACTCATGAGTTTGAGGAATTTAACTGCAAAAAATTGAGTTCAAAGAATTATTTGTAAGAAACACTTGAGTTTGAAGACTTTACCGGTAAAAATCTCTAAAAGTATCCATATACATTTTTTAATGCTATGAGAAATAAAAGGAGGGCAGTGCGAAACTTATGCATTTACTAAGTCTTAAGCACCACCCACCATATTCCGTGAGAAGCCCTTCTTACTATGACATATCAATTTAACAATTCAAACCATAAAGTTTAAATTCAAAATAGGACGTTATTAGTGATCCCCATTTCAACACCACGTCATTACTTTGAATTTAACACTTCGGAAGCCACATAGGTGCCTAGGTAAGAACTTTGTACCGGTATATTTTACATTTATATCGCAGACAACAAATACACTGCACACATGCATATTATATATCAAAGAGGAGAGGATAATAATGGCAAAAGTATTTAAGTTTTAGTCAATTGCATTGGCAGGTATCTAAGACTTTTGTAGTGAGAAAAATACTCAAGTTGAGTAAAATAATATTTGTGTCCGATTTATCTTTAAAGCGTTTTAATGGAGAGACATGCATCTCCTTCAATTCAACACAAGTTTGTTAGTTTAACTTTAATCTTTTCGTTATTATTTATTTCAATTATTTGGATCCCTCCTATATTAACATTTTTTTGAAAGAAATTAAACGGAATTGAAAGGAGCTACTATCTATGCTAATTTCCAACTAAAAAAAATGTATCTAGCCACTTATAATGCTGTAAATATATGGATAATAAATCGGATTCTCGTCTTGAATTTATCATTTTGAAAAGTAAAAAAAAAAGTAAAAACCAGAATTTTCTAGATCCTAAACAATCCAAAATCAAATCCGGATTCTAGATTTATCAGAAGTAAAAGTCTCTGTTCTAGTTTTATATATTTTAATATCTTGTAGGACCGTTGGATCTTAATATCCTACAATTTTTATTTAAATATAATTTTTTACAATAATATATTAAATATACACTTCGGAAAAAATTCAAAATCATAAATTCTTAATCCGATTTAAAAAAAATATAGTATTCCAGCTTTTTAGATTACTGTATAATGTATATACACCTCTTCTTCAACTTCAATTTTTTTTAAACAATTATGGCTCAATTTTAGTTGTTCGTGTAAATTTATACTTTTTTGTTTTTCTTATAGGAGTAGTTTATAATTTTTAAATACATGATATAATTTTTTTAAAACTAAAGCTTTATTTTATATGATATCATGGGCATTTTAATACTAGTACCAAGGCATGATATAACTTTGAAGACATATAACATATATATTACACGATATAGATATTGTAAAAATGATTTAATATACACACATGTATCTTAGACTTTGTTTATAATGTAAAAATAAGTAAAATATATATATATATATATATATATATATATATTACAAGAACAAATAATTAACATATTGGCAATTTAGGGCCGGACACGAAACACGAAACAATTACGACACGATTTAAACGGGTCCAGGTCTACCGTAAATGGATCTGGGTCCAACCGTGTCGAACACGATTAACACGATTAAATAACGGGTAAACACAGCACGAACACGATAACACGATGGGACCCAATTATACACGATTAAGGAGCAAAAAGTTACATTTTATATATGTTATTAAGTATTTTAATACTTATTATATATAATATTTATGTTTTTTACTTATTTATTACATCGTACAATTGATGAACATAATAAATTGTTAGTAAATTGTAAAATCTTAGACAATATAATTAAATAAATTAAGTTAAATAAGTATAAATTGAATTAATTTAACATTTTAAAATACATGAATATGTTAAATGGGTTAAATGGGTAGACACGATAAGCACGACATTTAAATGGGCCGGGTCTGGGTCTCATTTTCTAACACGATTAATAAATGGGGCGGGTTTGGGTCTACATAAAATAAGTAAAAAAACGACTAAGACCCAGCACGAACACGACACGAAACCCGAATTGCCACCTGTGTGTGTGTATGTTAAATTAACAATTGGGTACGTGGTTTCGAATTTATATTAGTACTAAAAACGCATATTTTGGTTTTTTTTTTTTCACTTTAAAACAAAAAATAACGCTATTAAGGTAAAAAGTTAAACACAATTTTACCAATCACTAAACTTTCGGTTTAAATTAAGTTTGAACCGCATTTGATACAATTTTTTTTTGTAATCATGTCTTAGTTTCATACAAGGTTTTAAATTTTGGGAAATTCGGTGCGAAATTCGCTCGAATTTCGTTTTTCTAGGGTTTGCGGTTCGAAAACCCTGTCGTTTCTCTTTCTTTTTACCAAATTTCGCGAAATTCGCATGGGCACGGGTGTGGAAAATCTTTTTTCGTTTTTTACTGTAAAAAGTGCGAAATTTGGTTGGAATTTCGGTAAAAATGATATTTTTGGTAGATTTCGGCAAAAATACCAATTAAACTTTCGGCAAAAATAATTATACTCACACAAGAGCACCCCACCCCGGCACGGCCGGCGGCGGCGGCGCGCGCGTGTGGTGGTGTAACATTTGTGTGAGTCCTCCCCCATCCACAAAATCCTATGACCCTAAGGGCTCAAGCCCTCGTCCCTAATATTTGGTATATAAACATCACTAAACTCTTGTCATCTATCAATGTGGGACTTTTTGTTATTCATTCAACTAATATCACACATTCACACTTAACATACACATACACTTCACCTAATAATTTAACTTAATATTATACACTTCAAATAATATTATACACTTAGCATACATATTAACTTCACCTAACATACATATACGCTTAATATACATATTCATTTAATATTATACACTTCAACTAATATTAAATTTGTTAACATACATATACAATTAACATGCATATTCACTTAATATTACACACTTAATTAACATACATATGAACTTCACATAATAATTTGACTTAATATTATACACTTCAACTAATAAAGTGACTTAATATTATACATTTCACCTATATATTTAAGTTACAAATATCTTGTATTTATTAAATATGTAGTTTTGAACTTATATAAATATCTTGCTTAAATACTCAAATATTTTTTACAGAATATCCGTCGAAAACCCCATCGGCATGCGGTATGCCCATGCGAAAAGTGCGGTATTTCTTTTTTTTATAATTTTTCCATCGGCATACCCATCGGCAAGCGATATCTCCGTAAAACGAAAAATGCGAAATGAAATCGGCAAGCGGTATTTAAAACCTTGGTTTCATATATGTTATTTGTCTTCAAAAATTATTGCCTTAATTTTAATATTAAAATGACCATGATATTATATACTATAAAAATTTAGTTTTAAAAATTTAATATCATGTATTCAAAAATTATAAATTACTCCTATAAAAATATTTTTTTATAAATACATATTTTATAAAATTATTTGATTTTATTTGACATATTTAAAATAAATAATAATATGTGCCACCGGAAAGAATTATTTTTAAAATAAATTAAAACTAATAATTTTTTAGGAATGATTTGATCATTTGATTATTTAAAAAAAATAAAACATATTCCTTATAAATACATATTTTATAAAATTATTTGATTATATTTGATATATGTAAAAAAAATTAATACCTATATATGGGCCAACGGGTAAGAAAAAAATTGAAAAAATACCACGTAGCGGCAAAAGTACCCAACCTTTTGCCACATGGCGGCTTGTGCCACGTGGCACGCCACACGAGACAGCCTAACGGCGACGTAGGTAAGTCTCTAACGGCGTTAGTTGATCGGCAACAAAAGTGCGATGTTAGGTACTTTCGCCTACATTGTTTGAGGTTGGGTACCTATCGGAGAATATTGCCAAAATTTGGGTATTTTTGCCGCAATTAACCCAAATATACCCCCCTATGTGTTATCTATGAATAATTTAAATCTTATCCTCCGGATGTAATTCTTGGTTTGCTAGCGGACGCGCAGTTGGCTACAATTAGATACTGTTGCCATATTCATTATATATATATACACATAAATATATATAAATTATATAATAGCAGTGCGATTCGATCTTCAGTTTTATCTTTCATGAGTCTACTACCCTACTCCTCTACTTGAATATTTTAAATGTTGTTTTTTTTAGATCAAACGCATGAAATTCCCTTACCAATATCACCAACCAAAATGCCATGACAAGTACGTACAATTATCTCCCTTAAACTCTGTTATTTTCGCCCATATATATACACACACCTTCTCGTCGTTGTATATCTCACTTCTCTGATCTCAAACTCAGCCATATATATATACGTATATCTATATACGTATATACTCAGCCATATATATATACGTATATCTATATACGTATATACATGTGTAGGTTCTGATCTCGTTTGCTCTACTTTATCATCACCAGACAAATGAACCAGAACCCACGCCATATTCTCCAAGAACATGATCAGCGCTCAGATCATAAGTTACCTCTTCCTCGCGAATCTTCTCGTTCTCGTCCTCGTCTCTCCGGGAGCTTCGTTGGCCGTGCAGTACGACCAAACGAAGGCTTTCAAGGCCGTGCGCCGAACCCTGATCGGCTCCGGGGAGGACTCGCCGCCAGCTCGATACCAAGTGTTCCACATCAAGAACACGAAGCCGTTTTTCTTGGACGGACCGGCAAAGAGGCAGAAGATGACGAAGAAGATCAAGAACACGACGAGAGCGACGCCTAACTTCTCGGTGATGCTTCCCAAGGGGTTCGTCCCTCCGTCGGGCTCCTCGCCGTGCCACAATGGGAATCCGAATTCGGTCGTTTTCTTCTGCTCCCGTACGAAGCCGTAGAGATGAACTGGGAGATACTTTTGGCTCTTTTCGGGTTCTTTTTCGGGTTCTTTTTTCTTTTACAAATACTTTTGATGGATCGTGAGTTTTGATCTATTGTCTTGTAATGTTATATGTGGAGATGTAACTATAGATTGTGAAATGTATATGAGAAGAAAATCATAGTCCAATTGATTTATCCAGATCAATCTTCTTCTTCTTCTTTTGATCGAACAGTTCTTGTATTAATTGTCGTTCGAAATCTTGGTAAGAAAATAATATTATTCAGCAAAAAAGATTAATCGATTGGCGAATTTTTTTAATACAAGGAGCAGAAGAGTAATTTCTGTCATTATTATTCATACCTAATAAGCAATACCATATTTATTTGGCTACATTAATAGCGAATAGTTATCTTTTTATTACATATGTTATATATGGTTACGTTTATTTAATTAATTAATGGAAGAAGCATGTGAATTTAGCAATTTGCTTACGTTTCGTAGCGTTTGTGCACTCAATGCATGCACAAATGCAATAATATATGATAAACAGGCTGTATTATTGTATACATATAATAATATTGTAAGTCTTTTCGTTTATGCTGTTTTATACTACTTTGTAATTAATGTTTTTGGCATTGCAATTATATATTTTTAGAGTATTTAGTTTACTATATAAATTTATAATATAATGTCATGAAAAAAATTCAATAGTGTGATCATAGGCGGAAACAACTTTTATATGATGGTTTAAGATTTAAAGAGTATTTTTAAAAACTAATTAAGTATTAAAAAACAAATTACACTAAAAAATATATTATGAATGTTTTTTTAATAAATAAATGTATTTGCAAATATAAAAAATGAGGGTAGAAAACAAAATTTCCTTTAAAATAATTAATTAGAGAAATACATTATAGGAGTCCAAAATAGTCAACCATTTATCGAACTCTCAACCTTCGCCTACAAACTACATAGACAGACAAGGATCCTCGTACCGACCCTCAAGCTCAAAGGCTCAACTTGTGAGTCAACGCGCATCGACAGAGAGAAATCGGTCAACCCCCTGAATGGGACAGTGAAGGAAAGCTTCACGAGGCAAAGAACCATGTCTCTGAGGCATTCCATCGAACGCCTCGTACGCAAAGCCCCACTCTTCGCTCGCGCACTCTCCTACGCCCTCTCGCCCCCGCCGGCGACCTCCGCTGCCGTCGGTAACCGCCACGACCCGTACTCGCTCCTGAAGGGAGACCCGATCCAGATATGCTCGTCCATGTGGGTCAAAGCCTTCTCTTGCGCCGCCGCGCCGTCGGTCCCGAACCTGACCGGGTTCCTGTCCAAGTTCGACCTCTGGGTGTTGGCCTACCAGCGCTCGTGCGCGCACGTGACCGGCACGTTCCCTCCTCGCAGCGCCGTCCACGCCCAGATCCTCCACGAGATCCTCTCCCTCCGGAACGCCGTCGTTTACGGGCGCTTCGCATGGAACGACAAGCTTCAGCCGTTGGTTCGGAGCCCCAACGACAAGAGGCCCGGGTTGAAGAGCCTCTCGAAGAGGAAGCTCCAGGCTCTGATGGAGTCCGACGAGCCCTGCTTCCAGGACCGGGTGGTTCAGGAGGTTCTGCTCATGATTCTCGAGCCCGTGTTCGAGGCACGATTCTCGCCCAAGTCGCACGCGTTCCGCCCGAACAGGAACGCGCACACGGCGATTCGGACGATCCGGAGCAACTTCGCCGGGTACCTCTGGTTCGTGAGAGGCGATTTAAGCGACGTTCTTGTGGATTTGGATAGGAACGTGGTAATGAGTTGCTTGGCAAAGACGGTGAAAGACACGAAAATCCTGGGGTTGGTGAAATCCGCGCTTAGAACTCGGGTTCGGGCTCAAATGCCGGTGGATTCGGATGCGAAAGCGGCGAAGAGGAAGAAGAAGAAAGGGGCGACGAAGAAGAGGATTCTGAACGAGAACGAGCCGAAACCGGACCCGTATTGGCTCAGGACGTTCTTCGATTTCGCCCCGGAAGAAGCCTCCAAGGTACCCTCGTATGGCTGCTGCGGAATCCTCAGTCCTTTACTTGCTAATGTGTGTCTCCATGAGCTAGATAAGCTCATGGAAGATGAGATTGTCGAGTTCTTCAGGCCGTCGAAGGAGGATTCGATATGGAAAGACGCCATAACCGACGGGTGTCACAATCCATCGTGGCCGGAGTTTGTTCCCTCCAGCGGGAAGGAGAAAACCAGAAAAATGGATTACATCCGATACGGCGGACACTTCCTAATCGGAATCAGAGGACCGAGGGAGGAAGCTGTGGGACTCCGTAAGAAGGTTATCGAGTTCTGTCAGTGGAAATTCGGATTATGTCTGGACAATTCGCAGGTGGAGATCGAACACATAGCCCGAGGGGTTGAGTTCTTGGACCACATTCTCTGTCGTAGAGTGATTCACCCGACGCTTCGTTACACCGCCAGCGGGGGCAACATTGTCAGCCAAAAAGGCGTCGGGACTCTGCTTTCTGTCACGGCGAGCTTGCAACGCTGCATCCGCCATTTCCGGCGGCTCCAGTTTGTGAAAGGAGACAGAGATCCCGAGCCTCTGCCCTGCAATCCGATGCTCTACTCAGGACAAGCCCACACCAATTCTCAGATGAATAAGTTTCTCGAGACCATGGCCGATTGGTACAGATACGCTGATAATCGCAAGAAAGTCGTGGGATTCTGCGCGTACGTGATCAGAAGCTCTCTGGCGAAGCTCTACGCCGCGAGGTACAGGCTGAAATCGCGAGCCAAGGTGTATGGGATCGCTTCGAGAAATCTCAGCCGTCCGTTGAGGGAGAGCAGCAACAATTCCGCTCCCGAGTACTCGGATCTCTTGAGGATGGGGCTCGTGGACGCCATTGAAGGGGTTCAGTTCTCACACATGTCGCTGATACCTTCCTGTGATTACACTCCGTTCCCAAGGAACTGGGTGCCCGATCACGAGCGGGTGCTCCGCGAGTACATCAGGCTCGAGAATCCGAAATTCTTCTGCAAGCTGCACCGCTCGGTCAAGGGACGGGGTCTGAGCTTGCCTCAGGACGAGTTAGCCGAAACCGTGTGGAATTTCAAAACTCACGGGGCATCGATCCATCAGCGCCGCCTTGAAAGAGCGCGCAGAATTGATGATATTCAGGAACAAGTGTGCTATATCTTGATCTTACCGATAGCTTGTTGGCCAAGGAATACGCATACTAGCTATAAAACGACAATGTTCGTGTATAAAGGAAAGATTAGTTACTGATATTGTGCCATAATTCAGATAAATTTATTTTACCGATGTCAAAGACAAGCTTTATTTGGATTCTTTCAAAGATTATCTTCTCTCATACTTTTATAGCGTGATTGTGTTCATTGGCTATTTCCGGTAAAAATACACAAAAATTAAGTGTAGCGGCCTTTTTTTTATCGCGGCGTATATTCCTAATTTTTTCGTAAGTAAAAATTAGTGACAAAATCAATGATGAGAATGACCCCACATCTCTAAGAGGTAGTCCTTGCAACTACCGTCTACAAAGGACCGATTTTCTTGGACCCCGTTGGTCCATCTTCGTCTTGGAGTGGGGCCGCCAATGTTTCGGCCTCCGGTCTTGAGGCTGTGGCGGTATTCGACTGTAATGTGCTCGAACACTTCAACGTCAAACATGTTGAGCTTCGGCTTTGGCGCCATGTTGTCCCTGACGTAGGCAAAGGGCAGCTGATCTCTGGGGTTGAAAGCTTCCAACTCGTTGAACAGCAGGCAAGAGAAGTGGTTGCTTTTCACGCCGTGCCTTCGTATAATCAGAGCACTATCTGGTACATCTGCCAAAAACAAAAACAATACCTTATTTATTCACAATCTTGAATTGTTCTTAACTTCCTATTATTTATTCTAATACTTTTTTTTGGAAGATAAATACGGACAAAAGAGAGAATCCACTATGATCGAAAAATTGATTTACACCTGTGACAGAAAAAGTGCGAAAAAAAAACCGACGTGCCTATCAACAAAATACTTAAACTGAAAAGTCCACATCACATGGGCAAGTCCCACATCGGGACCCGGCCTATAATAATATTCGGCCGAAAATTTACAAAAAGGGCTGGCCGGGCTAAGAAAACGGATTCTCGTCACAAATGATAGGCTTATTAGCTAAGCATATGCAATTTGACTTTGCTGTATTGCTTATTATAGGCATTAGGCATGATTATTAATTGAATGATGACTTTGGCTAGCTAGCGTGTAGCCCAAGACACTTCAAAGATCATCCAATAGATAGTGAATTCATCAAATATATTTGCACGTTTAGAAAACTCGAGTCGAACCTAACTTCACTTGCAAGACAAATTATAATAAATAGTGGGGATAATAATTGCAAAAGTACCCAATTTTTTTGAAATTAATGCAACGTAATCTCAAGATTTTAATTACGCGGATTAAGTCCTCAAAAACACAAATTTGCTTCATCCAACGTTGGAGGAAGATAGTGTTAATTGACACTATTGTGACGGAAACATCGGAAGAACCAATTTTTTTTTTTTTGTCTTTGTGAGCTTCATCCGTGCAATTGGAAACTTGGGATTATGCCGCACTAATTTCAAAAAGTTTGGATACTTTTACCACCATTATCCTTAAAAAGTGACAACAATATCCATTTAAATACCTTATTTTACCTACGTAATTTTTCTACTCATGCAATAATGTCACAAAGCAGGTATTATGTGAGGAAGCTTGAGAAGCAAGTTACCTGAGGCGTAAGGAAGCTTATCCGAAGTCCATGGCTTCAGACCAAGCTCACAGTAAGTCTCCATTTGCCTCCTCAAACCGTCAATGTCCCGCCATTTCTTCCACCTCGCCGTCGCCACGGCCTCCTCCATGGTGTGAACATAAAACGGATGCTTCGAAATCGCCATGTCCACGTCTTCCGACACGATGAGGGAATGAATCAGAAGCATCGGGTCGACGGTCAGTCTCAGCTTGGCGTCGACCCAAATACTGAACTTTGCGTTCGGGAACAGCCTGTGGACCAAGTACTTTGGTACGACGCCATTCATGGCCGGATTGTCGTACAGATATTCGCTCAAGACCTTGACAATCTTCCAAACGCCGACGGTGTAATCGCGCGAAAGCAGCTTGTGACGCTCGAAGCCTCTCAGCGTGGAGTCGTCGACAAACACGTAAAAGCAAGCGTTTTCGAGGGTTTTGGACCCGAGCCTTCTCGGCTGCCGTATCTTGTCGTGATCGTTGAAGATCGCCGAGACCACGACGACGCCTCTGCAGTTTTCCATGGCGATTCGATCTGATTTTTTTGGGAAGGCAACGTGTCAAACATAAAAAGACAAAACAATATTTAAAAGAATTGTGAAAGAGTTTCGGTACGAAAATGCCAAACCCGAATCGCTAATCGGAAAATCCTTGAAGAACCCGCAAGGAAGCTCCAACGTGCCGTTTCGACGATCGAAATAGGAAAACCGGTCTCGAGCGCTGAAATTCCCGCCGAAAGAGTCGGATTTTCCCTGCATATACGTAAAACCAGACACAGAAGAAGAAAAAGAAGATGAAGACGAAGCTTCACACAATTCTCCAATCTCCTTCACGACTGTCCGATAATCTGAGACCAAAATCCTTATAAGAACAAATCGAATAAACGAAATCTGTGAACGTAAAGGCGTCAGAAAATCGGTACCTGAGAAGAAAATCGGGGACGAGCAATTGGAGCGAAGAGTTTGGATTGCGTACTTGGTGTCGCCGTACGAGGAAGGGTAGGAGAAGAGAGGAGCTTGGATGGGCTCCAATGGCGAGGATTGTTGTGATCTGAAGAGAGCGAAGAAGAGCGAAGCCGAGAGATAGAGCAGAGAGAAACAGAGGAGCTTCCATTGAGAGAACAGAGGAGCTTTCTTCGACCATGTTTTCCCCATGAAAATTCTCATCGTGGTTTGCTCGTACTTCAATTATATTTTATTTTATTTGTTTTATTTATTTATTTATCTTGATATTATGATAATATCATTAAATTTGCCTTTGGATTTGCATGCTTTTCTCGTTATAATTCGACGGTGGAATTTATTTGTTTGTGTATGTTCATTATACATATACAAGGGAAAATAGCGGCAAAAGTCCCTAACTCTGCATATTTGTTACAGTTAAGTCCCTACACTCAAATTTTGGTGGTAACAGTCTCTATCGTTAAAATATTGTTGCACATCAGTCTTTCTGCCGTTATCATCTCGTTAAGTGGCACATTGGCTCCATACGTGTCATCTATGTCACCAAATAGGTCCACCTTGTATGTGCTTCCTTATATACACATAATTAAATTAAATAATTTATATATGAAAAGGATATTCAAGGTAAAATTAGCAACAACAAAAAAAAAAAACTATAAACCGTTAAATCCACGTGTCGCGATGAAATTAAGCCACATTTTTAGTGGATCCCACCATTTTGAAAATTCTTGTCGTTTTATCATTTCTTTGTGATTTAATAATGTCGTTTATATATATTTTCTTTTTCTTTCTTGACATTGTATAATTAACGTTAATTATTAGATCAAATAAATGACATTATTAGAATGCAATACCAATGTTAATCACAGAATTTCAAGAAAGAAAATGAATATATATATATATATATATATATAAATGATATTATTAGATCGCAAAGAAATTAATAACAACAAGAATTTTCAAAATGGTGGGATCCACTAAAAATGTGGCTTAATTTCACCACGACACGTGGATTCAACGTTTTAGAGTTTTTTTTTTAGTTTTTTTTTTCTTTTTGAATACTTTTGCCTTAACCTTTTGAGTATTTTTTTTATTTGTAATTTTACCGTGAATATCTTTTTTATATATAAATTATTTAATTTAATTATGTGTATATAAGGAAGCACATGCAAGGTGGACCCATTTGGTGACATGAATGACACATATGCAGCTAATATGGCACTTAACTAGATGATAACGACAGGAGGACCAATGTGCAACAATTTTCTAACGGTAGGGACTTTTACCACCAAATTTTGAGTATAGGGACTTAACTGCAACAATTATGCAGAGCAAGGACTTTAGCCGCTATTTTCCCAATATATAATGAATGTATCTGAGGCCTCTAACCCTATCTTTTGTTTGTGTATATATCTTATATATATCAAAATATTCTAGGTGTGAAATTTTGTAAATATAAATTAAAATTTTATGTTAAAATGATTTTTTTTTTTTTT
Source organism: Parietaria judaica (assembly GCA_954871525.1). Taxonomy (NCBI): domain Eukaryota; kingdom Viridiplantae; phylum Streptophyta; class Magnoliopsida; order Rosales; family Urticaceae; genus Parietaria; species Parietaria judaica. The sequence continues at coordinate 3,244,486 of OX940863.1, forward strand.
TTTTTGCTGAAACGGATATCGTCGCATTAATTTGTTATAATATTATGGAACATAAATTCATGCGTCACTATAGATTATTTTTAGGAAAGAAGGAACATGTCATGGTCATTAAAAAAAAATTGACATATATGCAATGAGACTTCAAAACTTGCCAATTTTCATGACACATTTAAAGTAGGGGTGTAACCGGAGCGGATATCCGGTTTTTCGGAACTATCCGAATCCGGATCCGAAAAACCGGATATCCGAAAATCGATATCCGGATATCTAATTTCAAAACCCGGATCCGATATCCGAATCCGGTTTTAATACCGGATCCGGATATTATCCGAATATCCGGATCCAGTTTTTATTTATTAAAAAAAAAAAAAGAAGAAGATATAAAACGTTAGTTTTAACTACTAAAAAACTCGTACAAGTCTACATATTTTCTTGTTGTCCAAAAAACCGAACAAATCTAATACATATTGTCACATAATACATATAAAATTAAAAATGCATTCAAATCGCCGTCTTCAAATCGACAAGAATAGAGTCACCTAAACCTAAAGAATTAAAATATATTAAAAAAAATTAAAATATTAAAATAAACCGGGTTTAAAATCGGATACGGATATCCGGATTTTATAAAATCAAAACCCGTATCCGAATCCGGTTTTTAATCCGGATCCGGATATCCGAATCCGATTTTCGGATACGGATACGGATTCGGATTCGGATTCGGATTCGGATTTTAAGATCGGATACGGATACGGATTTTTAACCGGATTCCGAGTTTTCGTTACAGCCTAATTTAAAGTCTTCCACCAATAAATAATATAGTGCAAAAGCGGGTCACTTTGAGCATTGGTTAATTTAGACTAATTGGCGTCATAGCCCCTCTAAGTTTAAACATTGTTGCATTTTCCCCTCTTACGTTTATTTTGTTGCGTTTTTCTCTTCATATTTTTATGTGTTGCAGAAAGCTTATTCTCTATTTAACTTTCCTTGAATGCCATGACGAGAAGATTCTCATTAATAAGAGAGACACCGCACATTTTCTTTTCTAATAGTTGGATTTAAAATTATTATTGACGATTTTTTCATCATATAAACTAATTATTTATAATATTTTACAACAGATAGATTTTTTATAGAACAAATAAGAATTTGTTAAAATAAAAAATACACTTAATACTTTGCCAATGCCATGCACGTTTAACTACTCAAAGACATTCTCGCAAAAAAAAAAAAAAAAAAAAACTACTCAAAGACATGCATGCAATGAACTATTTGTGACTTTATTATTATTATTATTATTATTATTATTATTATTATTATTATTTCATACCAATAATGGTTTCTTCTTCCTTTTCTTGGCTTGAGCGTTGTGTATATCATATTTGAGCCTTTTGACAACCTTGGTGAATTCATCAAAGTTAGTAGTGAGTGCATGCAATCCCTCTCCTTCCAAGCACTCGTTAATGCCGTCTTTCAACGAAGGTGGGTCGTCAAAGTCGTCTCTTGCTTGCTTAAACTTCTCCCAATTCTCCTTTGCAAGATCGCCATGTCTTGGCCGCTCTATTGCTATTAAGATAATAGCCTGTCATGCGTAGTACAACTTTCATTAATTAGTGATTATATAATATTGGGATTTAATGTTGCTTTCATTGCTCGCAAAATTAATATGTTTGACAATAATGGCGGAGACTTGAGATTGATTAATTCCACTTGTTTTTTGCTTTTTTATTTTTATCCTTAATTTAATTATATATATATGTGCAATAATTCGGTAGGGTGAAGTAAAAAATTGTATTAATAAATTTTAAACCAAAAGTTGAATATCTTGATATCGCATTTAGATGGTGTAAATCAGACAGGCAGAGAAAAAAATTTGAGACCCACATTTTATTCGGTATTTTATTTTTATGAGAAAGAATTCACAAACAACATATGTGAATTGGATCATGTATTGGTCTCTATGTGTAATATTTTCTTGTTGAGTGATTATGTATAATAAAAGATATATTTTGGTCATATTTTTTAAAGCGGTAAATACAGACAATTTTATCGTTAAGAGGTACACCATATATTCTAGAAAAATATGATTTTTATCTTATACTGTAGTTTTCAATTTTCTTTCACAAAAACACCGGAATGTTTTACGGCCCGTCCACCCCTAGACTCAACATAATTATATCGAGTCACCTTGTAAAGGAAGCGACGAGCGTCCGAAATGCTGTCTTCATTTAAGCATTTGCAATTGTAAGCTTTTTCAAATTCTCCCTTCAAATTAAAAACATTGGTCAGTGATTTGATTGAGAATGAACCATCTTCATAAATCAGGCAACTATATGATAAAGATAAAATGATTATCCTTCATTTGGGATTTGAAATGTTGGTTGTACTTAACTAACCCAGAAAACGGGAACCACCATTTTTTTTTTAATTAGAATAACCTAAAACCGGAATTTCTATACATATCGGTCTAGATTAATTTACCTTTTCTTAAAAAAAATATTTTTGAAAATATAGAATTCAGAACCAATAATTCGGATTTTTTTTTTCGAATGAGAAAAACCAGAACTAGTATTGTAATAAATGAATAATATTTGAAAATAAATAGATGAAAGACCTTGTAGATTAGCATCTCCACAAGTAACATTTGGATCTCATACTCTTGATGGATTCTTCCGTCCCTCCTTGCTCTAAGCTTTTCTTGCTCAAGTATTTGCACTGCTTTACCTTCGTTTCCACTCATTTCCATCTTTGCAACAACCCTCTATATAGAGCACAATCTATTTCTTAAACATGTAGCTATTCCATCAGAGCTTAAATTATATCTTTTTATTTAGTTTCAAAACAAAGGTTTTTATTTATTTATTTATTATTTGTACAAATAAATAATGCAAAAGTGGCGAATCACAAACTAAATGTACAGATGTTGATTTTTTTTTTAAGTAAATGGTATATTTTTAGAAGTGAAAAATTCCATAGACTAAGCCCTAAATATCGCAAGAAATAAAAGAGAAATAATAAGATTATTCATATGATCATTTTACGTACAAATTGACTAGAGTTAATGCATGCACGTAATATATAAACCTGGAGCTTGAGAAAATCAGGTGTGTCCTCTTGGAGCTGAAGTTTGAGCTCGCACTCGACAGAGTTGAGTTTCCGACCGTCGGCTCTGGCCTCGTGATAGTCAACCAGCCTCTGCAACGCCGACCTGCCTCCGTGGAGAGCAGCGAGCCCCATCGACCTCTTCAGCACTCGGCTCTGCTCTCGCCTCCTTGATCTCCACCCGCTTCGGCTCACGTACGCTGCTGCCAGGTAGGCGCCACCGAGGATGATGAATGGCACGCTCGTCGCCGCCCACGCCCCGTACTTAGTCTTCATCGCGAAGTGGTTCTTGATGGTAGTGGCGTCGTTTGAAGCCATTATTTCGAGCTTTAGAAAAGCTTGCCAGTGCTGGTTTGCGACGTGATATGTTGACTTGTGCATGGAAATAGAATCCTTGTCGTTTGGAAGCTATGCTTAGCTCGAAAACAAGGGAACGAATTTGTAGGTTCGAATATATATGACGATGGAGAGAACCCTAATAGAGACTAAAGTATTGATTTTCTATGGGATTTAGTGTGTAGAGAAAGAAAGAAAAAGAAAAACTAATTAGCATCCAATTTTAAGACTTAAAAAATTAGGGGTATTGCTTTCAATTGTTTTTAAATAGCATTACTATATAGTAAGTAATGACTATAAATTTATTCAATTGTTTAGGCTTGATAGTAATATTTTGTTCAACGGGCTATAACGTGGTCTCGATTTTGTATTTTTTCCATAATTAATTTATTTTTACTTATTAAAATGATTATATATTAATTACACACCAATCAGAGAATAAGAGTTAGGTTTTGGTGGGTATACCTTAGGACTAATAGGGAAAAAATTTATATACGACTAAATATGAGCAAAATATAAAGTGAGATCCCAAAATATAAAATAGAGGTCGTATGGAGACAAAATACAAAGTTAGGCATCACTATTTTTTTTTCTTCTATAATTTTAAGAAAATAAGTAGTGATCATAACTGCTAATTTTTCTTAATAATAAGATTTTAATATATTTAAAATTTACATTTCTTGATGGTTTTTTAGTTAGAATATAATTTTGATAATTTTTTTTTTGACGAATTATGTTTTTTTAGTTAGAATATGTTTTGAATGGTAATATTTTTTGAGTTATTGATCTTTGTAATATATATTGAATGTTATGTTCTAGATGCTATGGAGATTATATTACATCGTGGATATATATTGGATTGGTGTGTGATAATATCAAAGGCGGAAGCATGGTCAACCATACCTTGGCTGAAGCCACCCCAAAAATTTTATAATTCCTATTAGCTTCAAGGAAATAACACGTGTAAGCCCCTGTGAAATTACAAATCCAGCCACCCTAACACTTTTATAATTGTTATTAGGCCCAAAGTCAAGTCCAAATACAATTTTAATAAATTAGAAGTCAGCCACCCTAACACTTTTTTAATTGTTATTAGGCCCAAAGCCAAGATTTTTTTTTGAGCCCCCTCTCTCGGATTCCTGGTTCCGCCTATGGATAATATAATCTTACTATATTCAAAAAACCCCACAAGATTCAATCCAGGTCCAGATAAATCAAGCCCAAACGACAAGACAAAGCTTCCACGACAAAACACACTAAAATAATGTCGTACAAATCGATGGCTTGAGAAGTCAACGGGAGGCTCAGTGGTCAACACAAATAATATATAAGATTGCATCAATTTTAAGTTTATTATCAAACTTTAACAATTAGAAAAGTAATTGAAAAACCTTACAAATAAAAAACCAGCAACTTGTATTAATTATTAAAATTATGGGTAAAAAATTAAGTCAATACTTGGCCCTCATTTTGTTTTCTGTTTTTCTCATAAATTTATATTTTTGTCCTTATTTGGTTTTGAGTTTATATTATTGTCCATATTTGATTCTTAGGGTACCCTGCTAAAAAATTATTCTCCTTTATTATGGCCAAATATATGCAGAAAATTATAATGTTAGAGATGTCATTCATATATAATATTTTAGAAATTAAGTGAGAGAGACACAGTCACCTTAATCATAACAAAGAACAGAAGAAAACACCAAAAAACATATGAAGAAAAATAATTATACAAATCGTTTTATTCTAAATATATAATGTATATACAAGTCGTGCCATCAACATCAAGAGCCTTATAATTTTTATTTAATGGACTAGAAATCAGCCATATAATTAATGAATAGTATATGGTTATTTTTTCTTAGAAGAAGTAATTGTTAAATTCCTAATGTCTTTGGCCTTTTGGATGTCTTGTTTTAGTATGTGCACAAGGTTCTTGAACTCCGGAAATCCGGCGCAGCTCTGATAGATTCCGGCCTCTTCCATGCTGACTTTCACCGCCGGTTGGCAACTAAACGATGATCTCAATTCACAAAACTTATGCCAAAGCATCTTTGCTTCTTCTTCTTTTTCATCACCCTCTTGTGCCAGCAATATAATCATCTAAACACAGCATTAATGCGACGCAGAATTAAAAAAATCATACTTTATTCCATGATCATATAAAATACATCACCTCTTGAGTTGCGTACGTACCATATATATATATATATATATATATATATATTTGCGAGATACGTACCATAAATAGAGGACGGCGAGCATCAGAAATATTTTCATCAGTCAAGCATCTCTGATTCAATGCCTTTTCAAAATCACCCTAGAAAACATATGTTAAGAAAGATTAAGCCAAGAGAAATTATTTGATTTTATTTACTCAAATGATAAAAAAGTAAATAAAATTTGTGTTTAAAACATAAGTGAACTTGTTTCCTTTCCTTGTTATAATATAGTAAATCGATATAGTAGACTATTAATTATTAGGTTGATTAATATTTTTTTTTTTTTCATATTCCCAACGGCAATTGTTTGTATGGAGGTCAACTATTGAACCTCAAAGATATAAGGTTCAAATACTCAACCACTGTGTCATCGCTTATTGCCCGATGATAATACTCTTAGTTCACTCTTAATGTATATTGAGATTACACGTAAAGAGCACATACATTAACCATATATACAACGTAGCTTTTGCAAGAAGGCCCCGGTTTTTATTTTATTTTTGTATCTTTACCCTCAAATTCTATTTTTAGATGTAATATTTATATAAAATTTCAACTCAACCGATCTATTTTCATTTTATTGAAATTTACTTGTAACTTCTTTAGGTATATATTTTGGCAAAAGTTCTAATCTAGCATCCGGGATAATTCCTTTTTTTTTTTTTGAGGGACATCCGGGATAATTCTTGGTTCCATTAATGTGTATATATATATATATATATATATATGTGTGTGTGTGTGTGTGTGTGTAAAGTGTGGATACAAAATATATATATAATGTGTCACCTCTATTTTGGGTCTTGTAATATGAATCAAAGAAATATAATTGTATTACCTTGTAAATGTACATTTCAACAAGTAGCATTTGGAGCTCATACTTCTCATGCCATTTTGAGGTTTGATGGGCCTTGTGTATCTCCACCTCCAATATCTCTATTGCTTGCTCTTCTTTTCCACTCATTTCCAGTTTTGCGGCTACTCTCTAATTTCACTCATTAAATCAACCATAAAACTACTGTTTAGATGAAAAAAATTCAGGGTTTTTCTTAAATATATAAATCATAAAAACTCAAAAGCAAAAAAACATTTAACAAAGGGATATGAACGGCAAAAGTATCAATTTTCTTCTAAAAAGTAATAATAAGTACTTATTATATTTTTATTTTTTTACCAGACAAAAGTGCCAAACTCTAATAATTACATGTTACAAATACTTTCTTAGAGGCTATTTCGGTACCTGTTTCAAAAATAAAAATAAAAACAAGAGTACTTATCGTTATTTTTTAGAAGAGAATTTGTAATTATGCCGCCAATAACCCTTTAATAAAATACAAGATCTGCCAATTCGTGTCCAATAATTAAAAATATTTGAACATGTATTGTTGTATATAAACTGTTTGGAACGCTGCCAGATTTTTTTAGATAATATTTTAATTTTTTTAAATATGCATGATCATGAGTATGAGTATAATACACAACTATATATATATATATATATATTGAAAGTTTTCTTTCCATATTTATGTCAATCTTAGTATTTCATTATTGATCAATCACCTGATATAGCCTTAGATATAGAAAGTATAAGAATTTCGCTTACCGTCAGCTCTTGGAAATCAGGCATTTCATGAGAGAGCAGAAGCTTGAACTCGCACTCGGCGATCGCCAACTTCTCAGCGTCCGCCCGAGCTTGGTGATATTCGAGCAGCCGTTGCAGCGCCATCCCGCCTCCGTGGAGGAGCCCCAGCGACGTTGACCGCTTCAGAAGCGGGCGCCGCATACGCCGACGCCGGCCACCGCTACTTCCCCACTTCTTCACTCTCCACAAAGCCACCGCCGCCAGAGCTCCGGCACCGACGAGGACGCCAAACGACACTGCGTTCGGCATCCCCCAGTCATAATATTGCCTTACTATTTCTGTAACATTAAAAGGGTTCGAATACATGACGCTATACATTAATTATTCGGATTTTCGCTGTATGATTAATATGTTAGTATTATATATGAAGTGTTGACTTGATACTTTGGAAAAATATGATAAAATATTCGTATCTCTATCAGAAGCAGTACGACATGGTGAGTAAGGAATTAATTACTTGATGCGATAGAAAGAATGTCGTTTTCCTCAACTGGAAGCAAACAACTTCTGGAATTTATAGGCTGTTCTTCTAATTTCTGATAAAGAATAAAAGCTTATGGTTGACTCCAAATTCTTTTCGTTTAAAGAGTTTATTTTTTGTCGTTTTATAATGTTTTCCAATTGAATGTCCTTTTTTTTTTTACATAGTTTTCTTTTTTCATATTGTTTCAAATTATTTTTTTTACCAAATGCATATGATCTCCTACAATCCTGCTACTTTTACCAAAGGCTAAATCAAGCTTATTTATTTGGTTGAAATAAATCATAATTCTAACTTTATTATTCACCCAAAGAAAATCGGAACCAGTCGTTTCTAACTGTTGGGTTTCAACAATTATGTCGTTTTTTTGGAACCTTTCTTCTATTCTTTTCCCCCTTTTTTCTGCTTTTGCCGTTTATCAAAATTGAATAGTTTTCTAGTCGTTTTGAAGAATAGAGTCTATTTCTGAACATGTCGTTTCCACTATTTTGTCGTTTTACATCCTTTTCTTTTATTTCATATCGTCTCACTGTTTTGTCGTTTAAAAAAATGTGTCGTTTTACAACTATTGTTCAACTGACTTACTTATTTACATCTCTTTCTTTCCTCATCCTAATGCCGTCATTGTTCCCCGTCGTTTTCCCAATTTTTTTTCGTTTCGTTCAACCCATCGTCTTTTTCATTCGTACGATGCAGGCCATTTAGATTTAACTTTGTCGTACTTTAGGCCCAAAATGTCGTTTTAGTCATTTCTCTTTATATGGATCGTGTAACACGCTCCTTGTTACTTTTTTTTTTTGTCACGAACACTCATGGAACAAAACTTTTGAAAAGACCCAAAACTTAGGAGAATCCACGACTTTACTTGGTCGTTTAATAATATTATCCAAAGCAATTCCTTGCTTCAATATTGTGCCAAGATCAAAAGCGACATTACATATTCAGTGACTGATAATGACACGTCACCATGAAAAGCCTACGAAGCAATCAATAAATATTAGTTTAACTTTCAAGTGAGCATTATAGTCAATACACATATTATTATATTGGCTTACTACAAACCACGTACTCTCTCATCATACATATATGGATTTCCCAGCTTATTTCCTCAGCTACGGCAAAGCCAAGAGCCAAACCCTAATCACTCCATGCAAACCTATCACCAACTTTCCAACAAGAATACCGACCAAACTGCCACAATATTATTATAATCTCTCTAGAGCACAGGGTAAGCCTCGCATTGACACGTGTCGTCTTGTCGTCAAAGCAGGTACTCACCACGGGGAAAGTTCAAGCGATTCTCCATTGATACCGGTTGTAAGCTCTGCGGCTCGAGCAGCTGGAGCGTCACTCGCTATGGCATGCATTGTCGGTGCTTTCTGCTGCGGCTTTGCACCGGTGGGCCACGCCAGGCCCGGACAGGGAATGTGGTCTCGTGTGATGAGCGGTACCAGCTCTGAAAGCGAGCAAGAGAAAAGAATCATTTCCACCCGTACCGAGGCTCTTAAAGCGTTTTTTGATGTGATTTTATACCTCGCCTTGCCTTCCGCCAATTTCCCGCCGCCTCCTAAGTTTAATATCCGAGAAGATGTTTACAAGTTAAAGGTTGGATTTTATTCAATTGATTAATTATTTAAATATTAATTAGTATTCTTCAAATACGGAAACAAGTTACAATTATGTTATTGTGTAACATTTTGCATGTCATGACTTTGTAGATTTATATATATACATTTTTCCCTTATATATATAATGTGTGTTGTATATGAATGTTTTTTCAGCGAGCAGCATTGGAACAAATTAAAAATAGAAAGAATTTAAAGTTGGTGTTGAAAGAATTGGAAAAGAAGCGTGATGCTTTTTCCAAAACTGATCCTGAAGGACAACACTTTGTTGAAATGGTGTTGGTAGAGATTTTAATATTTCAGGTAATATCCCTATGTAATCGTTTTTTGAGTAAAACCAGAGGAATTATTGATTATTATTTGCATGGGTTTGTTCATTTTTAAATTTAATTGTAATATCCTTTTAATAAGATGATTATATATAGTTGTGTTGTTTATTGGATACAAATACAGGGAGATTATAAAAAAGCTTTGAAATATCAAGGTTCACTAGAACAGAGTCTCCCTCCTTCAGACGTTCGACCTTCTCTCTATAAGGTTAGTCTATTGCCCCGTTAAATAACCGCGTTAATTATTGTTTAACTCGTCTCTGAAGTTTAACGAATAAACCTATTTTAATTATTATTAAATCATATTAAACAGTGAATGACAAATATTATTAAAGGCATAAAATGAATATAGTTTGTTTCTTAATTAGTAAAGTTAAATATTGAGATTCTATACTATCATGTTCTCCTTCTCAAGTTTCCCGTGAGTGTCATATTCACTCATTATTTAATTGAATTGAAGTTAAACCGAACTCATCTAGTTCGTCTAGCCAGGGTTTGAAAGCCGAGACATGCCGCGGCCCGCGGGAAGCCTACTATTTACGACATATTGCGGCAAAAAAGCAACACACATTGGTGCTAAATGCCCTGTACCGACCAATTTACATGGCTAAATGTGGGTCAGCCGCAAAAAAAAAAAAAAAAACACCTTTTTTTTTTCTCGTCATCTTAACCCTTAAATTCAACTTTTTACTCTTGAAACCCATAATTTCTTCAAAATTCTTTTTTTTTAATCCTTTGCATTATGTATAATTTATATTTATATCAACCGAGTTTTTTATATCTAATTTTTATTACAAAAATTTCACCAGTATACCATCATTCTGCACTATTCATTGGTTTGTGAGTACTCATCGAGATTGATTTTTAAAAATATGCACAGAAACATCATCGGTATACTTGCTGCCTTAAGCATACCCGTAAACTAAACATACGGGCAGTATGCGGTTTGCAGACCTTTAATCACTGCGTCTAGCTATATTGTAACCTGTGTCCGAGATTGTGAGCCCTATTTTAGGGTCTATGTATGCTCCCTATTTTTATGCTCTTTAACACTGGTTTTGATTAATATATTAGAAAGTTAATTAACACGGTTTCTTATGAAAAAATATTTTCCATTGTCATTTATACAGGCAGTCATCTATACGATGTTGATGGACGACAGAGCTGAAAAATGTTGGAATGATTTCTTTAAAGCTGATGATACAATTCCATTCCCAGGAGACTTTGACCCCAACAATTCCAGTTCTTAACATATATCTCGTACCGAAAATATAAGCATTTAATTTCTCGAATCTAATCCTAATTTATTTTGAAATAATATGTACTTATATATATCTAGTATTATAAGTAACGGGTTTAACGTTGTTCTATGGAGCTTCGAGTATTTATGTCGTAATGATATTTGTTTATCATTTTATTAATTTCAAGTGCTATGGCTCTTCTAGTCTTTTTTTACAAAAGATTTTCAATTGTATACGTTGTTGAGAGACGACAGAGCTGAAAAATGTTGGAATAATTTCTTTAAAGCTGATGATACAATTCCATTCCCTGGAGACTTTGACCCCAACAATTCCAGTTCTTAACATATATATCGTACCTAAAATATATGCATTTAATTTCTTGAATCTAATCCTAATTTATTTTGAAATAATATGTACTTATATATATCTAGTATTATAAGTAACGGGTTTAACGTTGTTCTATGGAGCTTTGAGTATTTATGTCTTAATGATATTTGTTTATCATTTTATTAATTTCAAGTGCTATGGCTCTTCTAGTCTTTTTTTACAAAAGATTTTCAATTGTATACGTTGTTGAGAGACGACAGAGCTGAAAAATGTTGGAATAATTTCTTTAAAGCTGATGATACAATTCCATTCCCTGGAGACTTTGACCCCAACAATTCCAGTTCATAACATATATCTCGTACCTAAAATATATGCATTTAATTTCTCGAATCTAATCTTAATTTATTTTGAAATAATATGTACTTATATATATATCTAGTATTATAAGTAACGGGTTTAACGTTGTTCTATGGAGCTTCGAGTATTTATGTCTTAATGATATTTGTTTATCATTTTATTAATTTCAAGTGTTATGGCTCTTCTAGTCCTTTTTTACAAAAGATTTTTAATTGTATATTTAAAACCTTGCTTTGTATAAGTTACATAAAATCATTAATTTTTACATGAAAAGCAAGTCCGAAAAGCCAGGCCTTGCAAAATTCAGGCCTAAAAACGAAACGCAGTTTCAATATAGTGTATATATAAAGTAAATTTACGTGAGTGTAGCGAAAAAAGATTCGTGAGCCAAAACTAAAATAAATTAGGTACTAAAAAAGAAAATAAAATAAAATACTATGCGCAGATTCAGAAACCCGGGTCAGCCAAATTTTGGGATCCCGCGCCTTGTACCGGTTCTTAGCTATTAAACCGAAACCAAACCGGGGCGACCGGACCAAGGTTTAAAATGTCGCTTGCCGATGTCGTTTCGCATTTTCCGTTTTACGAATATATCACTTGCCGATGGGTATGTCAATGAGCAAATCGTAAAAAAATAGCATGCCGCATATATCGCATTTTTCGCATGGGCATACCGCACGCCGATGAGATTTTCGACGGATATTTTGTAAAAAAAATATTTGAGTATTTCCAACTATATTTTTATATGGTTTTAGTTTCTAAATTACCTATTTAATAAATATGACACATAACCATAAAAACATATAACCATAATAAATATCACACCATAGAGTAGTAAAGTACACACTCATAAGAACACACTAATCGTAAAGCCATAGAGTACAAACACATAGCAATAGAGTAGTAGAGTACACATTCATAAAAACATACTGATAGTAAAGTCATAGAGTACAAACATAGAAAACTCAAAAGAAGCTCGATGAACGTGGTTGCTGGAAAATGTGATGATGCCCAGTCTGGTAAGAACAATAATCATACCACGAGATCACGGAAGCGTAGTTAGCTAAGTACGTCTGAACATGCGATTCGTAGTTGTACTGGTCTAAACCGACGATCATGTTGAGAATAGGAAAATTCGGATTTCGACGAATCGCTGGGCTTTGTATAATTTCACCAGTGGGTCCCCGGATCGTGCCGTCTGACGTACAAAATGACATTATTTCGAATCTAGATGACAAACTGTCGATGTCGGTCGACCACGACGGTGAAAGAGACCGTGGCGGTGGTAAAGTCGGCGGTGTAGGCGGCACGCCTAGCTAGATGCTATCAAAATAACGATCGAAGTTGTGGTTCGCACCATAATACTCATCATGTGGCGGCTAGGCACCAGGCGGAGTTGAAAAGAATGCCTGATGAAATAATCCATGCGATGAGACGTCCTGCCACAGGATGATTCGTCGTGCGAACCCATGTCACCGTAGTAGTCCGCTGTACGCCCATCACCATAGGGGTCTAGGTCTGCGACATAACTGCCCATCACCATATGGATTCAACCAGTGGGAAACCTCGTGTAGCGGATGACAAAGTTGGTCCTTCCATCGCCTGTGCATGATGTTGACGGCCCAACCCCGTCCTCTGAGGCTCTTGAGCTTCCTGTGCAAAAAGTCGTATACACGATACATCATGGCCATGGTGGGATGTATCTCCGAGTCGGTGAAGCGTAAGGCCAAGTACATGAGGTCTTATATCTGAATACAATGGTCAATGCCCTCCCAAAACTTTTTGTCCATTAACAAATCCTCGACAGCGTGCCATTTCGCCGTCTTTTTCCACGAGCTTTCCAACCACCACGGAAAACTGAACATTTGGCGGAGTCCAGCATTGTTATCCTTCACGCTCTGTATTGTCAGGTAATTTATTACCCACTTCTGCGATGCCATCCGTCATATTCACGAAGTGTGGGGACTTCACCTTTCTAAACAACACGCCTTCGTTAATGAAGAACTTACTCACATTATGGCACACTCGGTCAACCAATTGGGGGAGAATCATTCCTGGAAACTTCTTCTATTTCAACTTATCCTTCTTCAAGTGTGAGAACGGAGTCGGAATCACCTGCAAAGGGGTCGGCTGTGAGGATGACGAGTCACCTGGCACACTGCCTGCGATGTGCGGGCATTGTTCCAAGAGTAATCGATCTGCCGTCGCTTGTCTTCTAGCTTTCTTTTTTATGCGCATAATCTCAGTCTCAGTGGCCTCGTCGTCTAAATCTACTTGATCTCGTATCTCTTGACATCTCTTGTACACCTCGGACGGGACCCCCGCAAGGTTGGTGCGTAGCTGGCGCCTAACAATCTCTTCCATCTTGTTTTCCTATTTTTTTTTTATCTCTAAACTTCCCGAGAACGCCCCGATAAACGTTTCTCGCCTCCGGCGGCGCATTTGGGCACGCTTTAGTGTTTTTTCACGATCGTTCCCTGCGATGTGGTGCTTCATCCGTGTGATGCCACCACCTTTTATGACATGTCCACAATAAATACATTGGAATCTAGGGAAAACTGGAGTACAATGCTCCTTGGCGGGATCGACGGGAGGCATATCTCACCTAAATCAAGAATAAAGATAACAATTATATTCCAAATGACCAATTAATTCACATATTGAATGGTTAAAATCAATATAGTAAAATATAATTATAATTTAATTAGCTTATAAACTAAATTATTAATTCAACAACATCATTTTTTACGATTATTAACTAAACTAATAAATAGTTAGTTACTAATCTAATTCAAGTTCAACAACAAATTTTATATAATCATCTTGTGCCTAATTTAAAAATTACAAACTAAAATACATACCAATTTATCAACAACATCATCAAGATTCAAGAATATAACATTTATTTTTCATGGACAACATCAATCAACATACAATACCTAATTCGATTTTCAAAACCTCAAATACACATACTAAATAATCTTCTAACTAAGTAAATATACATGATAACATCATATTAATCAAGATATCCACAAATAATTAGTCGAAAAATTAAGCCTAAAACCAAAAAAATTACTAAATCCGAACCCTAGATTCAAGAAAACACATCCAAACGAAATTTTGGAAAAATTACATAGAGTAGCTCGGATTTCTACACCCTTACCCTTTGATTCGTTGCGAAAAGGGGAAGATTTGGGAAGCCACGGTCGGAAATCGTAAGGGCAGTCGAGGGTATCAGAATTATGAAGAAGAAAGAATTCTCTTAGGAAGCTATGAAAGAGATAAAACTCAGCTTGTATTGCTTTTGCTATTACCGAGTATATATATACATTGTATAGCAACTGATTCTATTAACGATGCATACGTCACTACTCTAACAGAATTAGTTGAGCACAGTCTGAATACTAATCCTAACATCCCCCCGCAAACTAAGAGTGCTTCTCGAAGACTCGAAGTTTGTCTCTTAGGTAAAGAAAGCGAGGCTGGGTGAGAGGTTTAGTTAGGATATCAGCCGGTTGCTCAAGTGAGGGAATGTGTTGCACGACAAGTTGCTTTCGAAGCACCTTTTCACGAACAAAGAATTTGTCCAGTTCTATGTGTTTGGTCTGGGCGTGCAAGACAGGATTGGCTGACATGAGGACTGTACTGAGGTTGTCACAGAACATTGTCGGTGCGCACGACGTAGCTATTTTGAGCTCGGACAAGAGAGATTGAGCCCAAGACACTTCAGCGTTGACCGAAGCGAGACTTATGTATTCGGCTTCGGTGCTGCTACGTGATACTGTACACTGCTTCTTCGAGCTCCATGAGATAAGGTTAGTGCCCAAGAATAGGCAATAGCCCGAGGTCGAGCGACGGTCGTCCGGGTCTGAGCCCCAATCTGCATCACAGTAGCCTTGCAGATCTAGGCGTGTTTGCTTAGAGAGCTGAATTCCATGGTCTAACGTGCCACAGAGGTAGCGTAGAATGCGTTTGACGGCCTTCCAATGCGCTACAAGAGGAGTTTGCATGAAATGACATACACGGTTCACCGCATAATCAAGTTCTGGTCGCGTGATGGTGGCGTATTGCAGAGCTCCGACCACGCTCCTGTAAAAGTGTGGGTTGTCAAATGCTTCACTTCCAAAGTAACTAAGACGCTCACCGGTGCTCATAGGTGTAGGTAGAGGTTTTGCATTCTCCATATTGAGTTTGCTCAAGAGATCGATAATGTACTTCCGTTGAGATAAGTAAATGATGTCTCTAACCCGAGAAACTTGCAATCCAAGAAAGTAGTCAACGTCACCGAGGTCCTTTAAGGAAAACAATTTGTGAAGTTTATCTGTGAGACTGGTGATCTTAGAGCTAGAGTTTCCAATAATCAGAATGTCATCTACGTAAACTAACAAGTAAGTAGAGTGGTTCGAGGTGTGCCTTAGGAACAATGAGTGGTCAGATTTGGACGAGCGAAAGCCAAGGGATAAAAGAGAATTGGTCAAGGTCTGAAACCGTGCCCGAGGGGCTTGTTTTAGACCGTAGAGAGACCGTTGAAGTCTGCATACATGCGTTTGCTTTGTTGCATCTTGATAAAGCGTAATTATTCTAATAAATAAAGGATGTTTCTTGACATATTACTTTTGTTTATTCATTAGAATAGAGCTATTATGTGGTTTTTATGTACGCAAGACAAAAGTGAAAATAAATCAACAACATGGGCTTAATTGCCAAGGACCAAAGTGCAAATAACAATAAAATACTCAGCCTCTCTCCACGTGCTATGTATTGAAGTCACAAGCAAAAGAAAAAAAGAAAGAAGAACATATATCAGATTCAAAAGAAGAGAGGAAAAGCACAACGAAGAAAATAGGAAAGCGAAGAAACCCAGAGATGTACATCAATGATCATTTCTGAAGCTCGAAGTCCACCGATGCTACTGAGAAGAAGATTCGCCACTGTTCCTCGAAGATGCCGGTCACTGGGTTTCGCCGCAACCGATGTCCGAGGTCGTAGTCCCGTCGTCGCCAATGCTCTTCGGAGATTTGCCGTTGCTCGAGGTTAGTCACAGCTTCTGGTTCGGAGCTAGTTCTCTGATGTGCGGTGAAGATGCTTTGTCGTAGCTGTACCGTGATGGGCCGAGCTCGTCAAATAAAGCCCAAAACCAGAAAGACGAGAAATATCCTTTTGACAGCTACGGTAATCTAGGAAATACTGTTGAGATTTTACGGAGGATTTAATTTTGATTATTTCGGGAATTAGCTCGTTTAGGGTTAGGAGATTATCAATATAAATAGTCTTGGTATTATTCAGAGGGGGGAAGTCGATTTTGGGGCAGAGAACAGAGAGCGTTAGGAGTATTTTCTTTCTCTGATTGCAGCCATGAATACGATTGGCTAAAGTTCTGTTTTGAGTTTCTGAAACTATGATTCAATAAATCTGTGAGGCATAATTTTGTTCTATTTTCATTCCCTGAATATCGATTTCTTTATCTAAAATTATATTATGTTTTCAACGATATCGCTTCTCCGATTTATATCAATTTCAATCGTCGGATTACGTTAATTTAGCAATTGTATCATTGTGATAGGTGATAGTGATTTAATCGTTTCCATGATATTATTGACTTCTTATAAGTGCATCGACTGTATTTTTGAAGTTTACATACCGTTAATTAATTGACTCGTCGTACTTGTCTTTTGATTGTTGAACACACGTTTTGTTAGTTTGCTACGAGGTTAGTGAAATAGCGAAACAGGTAAAGGAGATCGACTGAATTAAATATTACCACGGTGTTTTATTGTTCAGTTTTATTGAAGTGTTCTAAATATTAATGCTGCTTAGATTTTGAATTCAGTTACGTTTGATTGGATTATCTCTGAGTTAGGTTTGATTTAATTGCGTTTCAATTGAATTAAATAATCTTAAGGAATACGTTAATCGGTAAGATATTCGGTAGGTTGAAGAACAAATTTATGTCGATGATCAGATGAATTGAATCATTAGTGGAAGTTACTCATGCCAATTGGTTCTCGTATTATTTTCTCACATTTTTCTCTCATTTTATTTACTTATTCTCTCAAACCAAAAATCCCCCTTTTTATTTCGCTTTTATTATTTTCGCAATATTTATTAGAAAACTCTTCGTGGGATCGACCCGTACTTACACTACTACATAAGTTTTGCAGGTTACGGTTTTTATTAGTAATTTGGGTTGCATACGACAGCACACCACATCTTCAAATCCCAGAGGTTGGATTATGTATACCTCTTCTCTAAGTTCTCCATTAAAAAAAGCGTTGTTGATGTCAAGCTGCTTGACTGGCCAATTCGAAGAGATGGCAAGGGTGAGCACAACCCGAATAGTAGTCGGTTTAACTACCGGACTAAACGTTTCATTGAAGTCAAAGCCATGTCGTTGGTGAAAGCCTTTAGCAACGAAGCGAGCTTTATACTTAGAGATGCTCCAATCGGGGTTCTCTTTGACTTTGAAAATCCAGCGACAACCAATAGAAGTTCGATCGAGAGGTTTTTCAACAAGAGACCAAGTATTATTGCGGAGAAGAGCTAGATATTCGTCGGTCATGGCATCTTTCTAATTGGGAATGGTTAAGGCTTCTTTGTGTGAAGATGGTTCGATGGAGGTAGTGAAGATACGGGGTTTGAATATGCCGGATTTAGAACGTGTTTGCATAGAATGAAATGGAGGAACATGACAAATAGGGCTGTTAGAAGAACTATTAGGGACTGGAGTTGGAGTAGGGGCAGTTTGGGAATTTTCTGAAAAACCAGATTTTTCAATTGGTTGTGCAGATTTTTTTATGAGGGCTGGAAT
Source organism: Parietaria judaica (assembly GCA_954871525.1). NCBI lineage: Eukaryota > Viridiplantae > Streptophyta > Magnoliopsida > Rosales > Urticaceae > Parietaria > Parietaria judaica. The sequence continues at coordinate 3,262,953 of OX940863.1, forward strand.
GGGAATAATTGTGTTTGAGATTGGAATTTTTGGTGAGAAGGGAAAGCTAGACTCATCAAACACGACATCTCGTGCTATGAATAAACGACCGGAGGAATCTAAGCATTTGTAGCCTTTGTGATTTAAACTATATCCTAGGAAAGTGCATTCTTTGGACCTAAGGCTAAATTTGTGTTTTTGATAGGGACGAAGGTACGGATAACAAGCACAGCCAAAGGTGCGAAGCAATGTATAATCGGGGACTTTTAGAAACAGAATTTCAAAGGGGATCTGACCTTTATGTTTGGAAAAAGGAAGTTGATTGATGAGGTATACTGCAGTTCTTGCAGCTTCATCCCAATACTTGAACGGCAATGAGGCATGTGCTAACAAAGACAATGTAATGTCAATGATGTGACGGTGCTTCCTCTCGGCTACTCCATTCTGCTCATAAACATGTGGACAAGGATGTTTGTGGATGACTCCAGTTGCCTGCAAAGTGTCGGTGAACGAGCGATATTCACCACCCCAAACGCTTTGCAAAGTCTTGATTTTATGACCAAACTGTAGTTCAACTTGAGCTTTAAATTGTTGAAACATATGAATGGCATCAGACTTGTTCTTCAGAAGATAGATCCATGTATAGCGAGAGAAGGCATCAATGAAATGAACATAGTATCTATATCCATGGGAGGATTGTGTTGGAGAGGGTCCCCATAAATCCGAGTAGATCATTTCCAATGGTGTGGTGTAGACTGTTTCAGAATTTGGGAAAGGAGTTTTATGGTGTTTGCCCAACACACAAGCTTTACAGAAATCAAATGGAGTTTTATTCAAATTCTTGACATTCAAACGATGTAAGATCGTGTTTACAGATTTCCCGGAGGGATGTCCCAAGCGGGTATGCCAAAGATTGGCTACATTATTCGAAAGGGAAAGGTCTTGATCTGCGGAAGCTGTGAAACAGTGAGAGGATCCTGACTTGTGTCTTGACTCGGGGTGGGGCTGCAGTTGTATTGGGCTGATGTCAATGGAGTAGAGTCCGTTGTCACATTCCCCTTCCAAGAGGAGTTGACGAGTGGCCTGATCTTTGACACAACAATAATCAGGATGAAACTCAAAGAATGCCGAGTTATCTCTTCCAAATTGAGAGACGCTGATCAGATTTTTTGTGATCTGTGGAACATGGAGAACATTATGTAAGTAAAGAACTTTATGAGTGTATGGAGATCGGAGAACCGACTTACCAATGTTCTCAATGGGAAGTCCAGACCCATCTCCCATGTGAACTTGTTTGGAGCTGTAGCAGGGCTCGTGACTTGCCAAATTCTGAGTGGAGGAAGTGCAATGATTTGTGGCGCCCGAATCGGGGTACCATTCATGGCTGCCAACGTCTGAGCTGCTCGCAAGCATTACGCTCATGTGAGGGCGAGTATAGTTGTGGTTTTGTTGCTTGGTCGAGTCTGAACGAGTGTGTGGTGGTCGCTCATATCTATCGTCACATTCATAGCATCGCCAGCACTGTGGGGCTTCATGACCAGGTTTCCCGCAAAGCTGGCATTGGTAGCGAGTCGGTGGTCTGCTTCTTGGTTGAGAAGAATGGTAGCCATTTCCATAATCGGACACATTTCTGGGAGCATTGTATCGATTTGACGAGGGGAAACGCCTTTGGGTTCGATTTGTGGTGATATTCGCATCTGATCTAAAATCTTGATTCAAATGGGAGACATGCCTCTCAATCCGAGCTTCTTGAGCGATGAGAAGGGCCTCAATTTCAGCTACAGAGGACTGAACTGGACTTGAGTACACAGCTATGATCAGCACATCATACGTGGTTGGTAAGCCGTTAAAAATGGCAGCAATATGCTCCTTCGGACTGAGTAATACACCAACCGATGCAAGAAGATCCACAGTAATCTTGATTTGAAGAAGATAATCGGTAATGGAGAGGTCATTCTTCTTCAAGTTTTGAAGTTGAGTACGGAATTGAGATACCTTGGCTTCGGTGTTAGAGGTGAAATACGTATCCAATTCCTTCCAAACTGATGCAGAGGTGGTGAATCCAACCATACGATTCATGAGAGGCTCTGTTATAGATGACAGAAGCCACGAGAGGAGTTGATCATGTTGATCCCAGTCAATGAAGTCTGGATTAAGCTACATTGAAGATGAATCGGAGCTTTCGGCAACGAACTTTACTGGAGGTATCGGATTGAAGATGTAGTTGGCCAACTTGTGACCACGAATAACGGCAATGATCTGGTGACGCCAGAGAAGAAAATTGTTGTCTGTGAGCTTGATCGAGAGAGGATGAGGAAACATAACAGGTACGAATTTCTTCATGACTGAGGGATCCAAAGAAAATCTGAGATCTGGACAGCGAAGAACGAATCGCCAAAAGACGAGAAACAGGCTCCGTTAATGAAGAAAACCGTAGATCCGGAAAGGCGAAGAACGAATCGCCGAGCGATGAGAATCAAACTCCGTTAATGGTGAAAACCAGAGATTTGGAAAGACGAGGAACGAAGGTGAAGCAATGGTGAGCAAACCTGCTGTGATACCATATCAGAATTATGAAGAAGAAAGAATTCTCTTAGGAAGCCATGAAAGAGATAAAACTCAGCTTGTATTGCTTTTGCTATTACATAGTATATATATACATTGTATAGCAACTGATTCTGTTAAAGATGCATACGTCACTACTCTAACAGAATTAGTTGAGCACAGTCTGAATACTAATCCTAACAGAGGGAGTCGCTTCTCTCGCTGGGTTTGGGGCGAAAAATGGTACAGGGGTTCGAGAGAGACAGTTGAGTGAAGAGATAGGGTTTTTTTAAAATTCGCACCTCATTTTGTCGTTTTGAAGGCAAAAAACGACATAAAATTTTCGCAGAGTCGTTTACATTTCGACGACATTTAGTAAAATTTCAACGAAACGACCCGAGTTTCGTTTCGCATTTCTGCGGAATACAAAAATCGGCTCAAATTTCGCGCAAATTTTGCGATATTTAACACCCGGGACCGGACTAAGACCGAGCTTTGTGACCCAAAACTCTACCCTTATTTCACAAAATAACATTGATAATATAGGTGTGAAAATATCCCGATTTGTTCCATTAAAAAACGACACAGTCCAAGCATTAAAGCGTTCGATCTCATATACGTTAAAAACAGCACGTGCCGAATTCTAAATATGGACTTGATTACACTATTTCAATGGACTGCATGCGCATGGGCTGCATTTTTAGCCACTACTCGCCTCGGAAATGAAGGCTTTCCGTTATATCGATGGCTTGAGTGGTTAAGATTGAGCCTGCTGAGCCCACGTGATGGTTCAGCCATGGACGAGCCACCGCACGTGCCTTGCAGGTGATCGCCCTTTGCGCCACATTAATGCTCGACAGTTTCAAGACAAATTAATGGGACCTTCTTCGGAACTTGATCAATGCTGCGAGAACTCGTGTCCTACATACTCACTTTGAGTGTCTCCATGCAGATCATCAAATGGTCAGCACTCAACACTTTTATCTAACTAATTTGACTCTCTAATATGCAATACTAATTAACTAGGATAATACATTTTAAATAGGTTTATTTATAATATAGCCTTAGATTAATTGCAATGGATTTCCGACGTCATATTACTACTTCTTTTTCCGTTAATTAAAGTCAAGTTATTATTTTCTCTGAAAGGCGTCAATAAATACGGCTTAAAAGTTTTTTTTTTTTCAATTGTTTAAGTTTATTAAGGATGCTATTAATTCTTACTAATGAATTTCATTATATGACAAATTGTATATTATTAATTATAAATATTTAAAATTAATGATGGCGTGATAAGGCCGGCAAGCTATATAATCGGCGACAATTTTTTAGTAGGCAGTATCACCAAGTAGTGGCGGAACCAAGAATTACTTATTGGAAGGGTTAGATGTCAAAAATTTAACTTGATTTAATTTTTTTTATAATTAGCGGGGATTACACTTAAATTTTAAATGAATTTACACAAAAAATAATAAAAATGGAGTAATAATGTACACACAAAATTTGGAGGGAGTGGTTTCAACCCCACCACTCCTCTAAGTGGGTCCGCCACTTGCGCCAAGGCCACAATCTCATCGTGGTTGCTAGACGGACTTAACCAATCCGACTTTTGTTAAGCAGTAGGATTCAAACAATTTTTCGTTTATATTTAAGGAAATATATATAACAAAGATATGCTAATGGCATTTGCAACGTCAAACATTAAAATATATATGAGATAAATTAATGTGACATAACCTTTTATACGTAAAAAAAAAGAGTAACCAAGTAACGTGGAGAATCATCTAGCAATTTGAGAGGGGATGCAGGGCCGTGTCTGAGATTTTCGGAGGCGAGGACAATTTTCGGGGCCCCCAACTGTAATTGCAAAATTCAATTTTAATGCAAAATTATATACAATATTTATATATAAAAAATTCTCATTCAAATAAAACGCGTCTGACGGTTTTATAAGCAAAAGTATTAATCAACTGTGGATAATCGAGTTTCTCGACCATGTATTTTTTGATAGACAATGTAGCTAAACCACTCAACCTATCTTGAGACATGGTTGATCGAAGATAATACTTGATCAACTTTAATTTCAAGAAGTTTCTTTCTGCATGTGCAACTGTGACTGGTATGATTAGTATAATTCGGTAGGCTATCCAAGCATTTGGATATCTATAATTCAATTCTTGTATGTAATTCAAAACATTGATCACTCTCTTCTTGTCAGTTGACATGTTCACACTTAATTAGAGAGAAAATAATTTTGGGATTAGAGAATAAATGACAAGAGGAAATTATAGAGTGAAGTGGGAATAAGGGGCCCAATTAATTTAGGAATTGGGAGCCCAAATATTATAGTTTAGTGATTTTTATTAAAACAAATTAGGGGCCCTAAATAATATGGGAATTAGGGATCCAAATATTAAAATTAAATGGTTTTGATTATATTTTTTGGGGCCCTTAAATTTAATTAAATTGATTCTAATATATAAAAAAATTAATTTAAGTGATTTTGGGGCTTTAAATTTGATTTTCTGGGGCCCTTAAATATAAGATTTTTTATTTTTTTTTTACTAAAGGCGGGTGCCTACTCCGCCTCCCCTCAGGCACGACTTTAAGGGGATGTATATATGTGGAATTCATTTGGGGTTAATGACGGCGAAAATATCTAAAGTTAGGTCAAAGAACTCCTCGTGTACTTAAAGTTTTAAAGTGGTGGCAAAAATATCCAAAATCGCATTTGAGGAGTTAACCACTACATTCTCGTAACGCCGTTAGCTTACCCGTTAACTCTGGTCACGTGGACAAGTCGGTTTTGTTAAGTGTAATCATTAGGGGTTCAATTCGTTGTATTAAATAGTATTTATTAGGGTTTTAATTCGTTATTTCTTTGTAAACAAGGCTGATGTGAACTCGTCCACGTGGCAAAAATTATTATGTTAGCAACCCACGTTTGTCCACGTGGCTAGAGTTAACGGGTAAGTTAACGGCGGCGTTATGAGAATGGAGTGGTCAACTCTCCAAATACAATTTCAGGTATTTTTGCCACTACTTTTAAACTTTAAGTACACGAGGAGTTCTTTAACCAAACTTTGAGTATTTTCGCCGTCATTAATCCTTCTATTTATATATAAAAAAAAATACATGTTTTTTCCTTCGTGGGACTAATCTACGTAGTACATAGTTTGCTATACGTACGTGTCAATTTCCTTATCATGCACATCTTAGATTGAACGTGGCAGTTCAAAGATTAGATGACTCGCAATTACAAGTGAAACTCGAGATAAGTGATTGTGTTTGCTTTATACTATTATTAAGCTTCGAAATTCGAATATACTGCAAAACTTTTATTAAGACTCTCTGACTCCCTCGTGGACCAAGGCCTGGGTCCACAGGTTGAGCAGAGCCAGAGGCCAGGGGCGGAGCTATTGAGGCCTAAGCGGGGTCGGCCACCTCCACTTTATCGGAGTTATGTTATTTTTTATACATGAATTTATACAATAAATAAATAAAAATATACATAAATACAGTACCGGGTTCGAGATTAAGCGAGGGAAGCGAATGGCTTGGGCCTCGGATTTCGAAAATCCCATCGCCGGATGTCGACCGTTGCAGCCATTAAAGAGATTCGTGAAAGCTTCAAGTTTTACATGTTTCACGGAGAAGATGAACATATGATAAAATGATGGGCCCCATACTCTTATTTTCTCTTTGTTTATTTTGTCAAGTGTCAAAATCATGTAGCCCATTGATGTGGGACTCTTTTTTGCCTCCTTTTTTATTTTTTTATTATCTTGTTCAGTTTTTAACATGACTAGTCTGACTACAATTAATCAGTTATCAAATACAAATATCTATATATTTTAGTTAATTATAAATTAAACTTATATTTAATAATTTTCTTACTATATTCTGTGTTGCCTATAGTTTATACTATATATTAAGAATTTACTAAATGTTTTACTAGTTTATGTATTTTTTATTTATTTAAATTATAGATTATTTTTTCGCCTCCACTTATTAAATTTTCTGGCTCCGCCCCTGCCAGAGGCAATATATATAATTATATATATAATTTAAGGCTGTGGATAATGCTTACGAAAATACTATCTTAATTTTTAACTGAGACATTAATTTAACTATGATAATACATTTTAAATAATTAGCTTTATATATTATATAGCCTTAGATTGCATTGGATTTCAATGATTAATGTCATAAACTGAAAAACGACTTCTTTTTCTGTTAAAGTCGAGTAATTATCTTCTCCGTACGGTGTGAATAAATACGGCTTAAAGTTAATGTTTCAATTGATTAAGTTATTTCCATATTATGATAAATCGTATAAATGAATTACATATTATGATAAATCATATATTAATTATAAGTATCCGAAGATATTGATGGCGAACCGAAACATTTTTTAACAAGGCCACAATCTCCTAGTAGCTGCTCGAAGGACCTAACTGATCGAACTTTCGTTAAGCGTGAGGACTCAAACGATTTATCGTACTTATATATATATATATTTTTTTTATGAACAACTAAGACACCAATATATATGTTAATGGCGTTATTAATGTCAAACATTGAAATGTATGAGATAATGTGACATCACCTTCTATACTTTGAAAAAAAAAAGTAACCAATTGATGTACGTGGTATTCTATTTTTGGAAAGTACATGTTTTTTCCTTTTTGGGACTAATATTTACGTAGTCATAGTTTGCTACGTACGTGTCAATTAAATCTTAGATTGAGCGTGGCAGCTCTAAGATTAGATGACTCGCCAATCGCCATTACAAGTGAAACTCGAGATATTGATTCTGCGTTTGCTTTATATTATTATTATTAAGCTTCGAATATACTGTCAAACATGATACTCTCTGTCTCTGACTTCCTCGTGGACCAAGGCCTGGGTCCACGCGCGGGTTGAGCAGAGGCAATATATATATTATATATATAAATATATTATATATATATATATGTATTTTTTTTCATGCTTGGATAAAGCTTACGAAAATAGTAATACTATCTTAATTAGGATAGATTGTTGGACGTAAATAAGCTTTGCTATCTTTTATGTACGTAAATTAATACATTTAAGTCATGATTAACTATCGTTAATACTAAATTATTATATTTTATCAGTTTGATTCACAGGCCTCTAGGCAGTTAGACTTAGAGCTACGTTGGCATCAATGGGTGCATTGGAATTTCTCTTCTAGTAAGGGAATTGTTTATTTTCTACGTTCGTTTAGATTTCCACGTTAATCATTCTTTAAAGCTTTTTTCCAACTTGTTTTTTTCTTTTCAATTTTATGAGATATTCAAAAGTATCTCTTTATTCATGAAACATACTAAATTTTATTTGTCGCGGCAAAAATTAAAATTTTATAAGTTCTAAATTTCTTACGGCAAATTTTTTTTTATAGAATTTTTGCAAAATGAAATTAAAAATGTGATGCGTGATACTTTGTGTATTTTTATCGCGAATATTTTTTTATTTACTCAAGATTCGTTTAATTTTTTAAAAAAAATTATGTTTCACCTAGACGAGTTAATCCTAGCTACGCCACTACTTTTCTTATGAATATTTATTTTTATCTCTTTAATTTGTTTAGCTTATCACTTTAAATAACGCTTTCCCGACTTATTACTCTATAAATCGAACTATTAAATAATTATATATATAACTATTCTACTCTATAGACTAAATATTTTAGTCAAGCCATGACGTATTTGTGAGATCCCGTAATTTTAGAATTTTCAAATAGAATATATAAGTATTTATTCTATTTTAATTACTAATTAATGTAGGATTTTTACATACGATAATAGAAAATATGTTCAATATTAAAAAAAATATTTTTTATGATATTTAATTAGCTGCGAAAATATTTATTAATTAGAGTTTTATTTGAACCCAATTAAGTTGGGGTGTCATGATATTCTGATTCTCCCTCTCTACATAGTCTTTGTTATTGGTATTTTTCAGAGCCCGGAAATATTAAGGCCCAACCCAAAAATGCAACCAATAGACCAAAAGCCCGCAAAAATGACCCGGGCCCGACACAAAAATTCAGTGGGACCCGGCCCAAAAAGTCAACGGGATTCGTCCAAAAAAGTCAACAAGACTCGGGCCGAAAAAAGTCAGTTGAAAGTTTGGTACTTTTATCGTAAAAAGAGCATTTAAAAATCATTTTTTTAAAACCATCGCGCCAACGCGTCATCGCACCATCACGCCAAGCAATATTCAAATTGTTCAAGGGCCCGTGAAAGTTATCAATAATTGATAGTATATTCCCGTACCCTCCTATAAATAGGAGTTTTATTTCAATCAAACGATAACTCACATCGTCTCAGATCAACTCATAAAAAACGATCTCTAAAGCGATAAAACCTCCGTCTTCCATTCTCTTAAATATCCAGACCTAAATACCCGACTAATGTTTAGCGTCGGAGGTGGATACGGAGGCACCCCCTCCGTACCTCTTTAAGTTCATGTTTTTCTCATTTTTTCCAGATACGGAAACGGATGCGTCAATTCCGGAAGATATTTCTGGCCTATCTAAAACGACGAATCAAACTTCAATGACCCGCTTTGACCGTCAAATGGTCATCGGGCCCGGCCGAAACTCTAAACACTGTATTTCAGTATTTTGGCCAAATTAAAAAGTTAGGATATCTCATAATTGTAGGATTTTTATGAAAATTATCAACAACAAAAATAGTTGTTTGTTTTCAAAAAATAATGGTAGTTTTTGAAATATACTTTTTCATGTTCCGTACCGATTTTATTTTATCAATAAAATACCTTAAAAAACCCTTTTTGAGAATCCAAATTCCTTATTTAGCCGTCAAGTCTTAGTAATCGTTTGGCTAGTGATTAGTTTCAAATTTTGTAGTTAGTTAATTATTATCTAAGAATGTCGTTCGTAGATGCGTCAGAGAGTCGGAGTCACAAGAAAGACGACAGTAGCGATTCAGATGAGTTAACCTCACTGCAGTACAAATTTATTTTCAAAATAAATTATTATTTGACATGTTTGATTGTTTGGATTGTTGAAACATATGTTAGATATTATTTTCATGTGTGCTTGCTATGTTGTTTCATAATGACTTGCATGAATAATTTTATAAAGTTTCAGTAATAGTTGACTATACAAGATTGATGTTTATTATTAAGTTACGATCATGAATGATTGTCAATAGATGTTGTATTCCATTGGATGATGGAATTACGATTAGAAATTTTATATGTGGTTATCTTATCGATCATGCATGTTATAAATGCATATGACATGAAGAACAAGAGAAACATAAGTGTCCTACCATACCTCTACACAAAGGTTTCCCAATATTAAATGATTTCTCCTTGATGGGATTAATCGTGCGATTTTGACGAACTGTCAAATAAAGTTTACGATTTCTCCTTGATGAGATTAATCTTGTGGTTTTGATGAACTGCTGATGTTGAGTAGTTTGATTTTAATCATTGATGGAATTAATGTTGCGGTTTTGATGAATTGCTAATGCTGAGTTTTGATTTCTCTTTGAAGGGATTAATCTTGATGCTTTGATGAACCGCCAAAGACCAAATTGATACGTACACAAGATGGTGATCACCTAGGACAAGATTAGTAATAGACCCTAAAACGTAAATTGAAGCATAATTGGGAATTTTCATTGTATTTTTGCCTTATAAATATTTTTCTGAGAAAATAGTTGTATCTCACTGAGTTTTTAGCTCACACAAAATATTTTTCATTCGTACTGGTTGTAAGAAACCAATGATATAATTTCGTGGTGGATTGGACAGTGACGGTGGATGATGTGCGAGAAATTGGGTAAATGGGTAATCATTGTGAAGACGTTATCCGCAGTTTTATTTTGTACATGTTTTTTGTTTTGAAAAAGAAATTCCTGATAAATATTTTTTAACTAATTTATTTACTTATTGGTCAAGTATTTTCAAAGAGTTATATAGTAGTTGGTAAGTGACGACTTCAAAAAAGTCATGTGTAGTCAAGACACTAATTTGAATTCTTCCCTGCTTAATACCAAGGTTCGAATTTTCCTCGATTATTCTCCATAATCGTCGATTATTCGTCTTCCCGGTAGTCATCGACAAATATTCCATGCCAATTGATTATCCGTAAAAACAGTGGATTTTTCAATAATTTTCGACAAAAGTACCTTCAATGCAAAAAGCTATTTTAGTATGACATGATCTTATTTAAGTATGACATGATTTTAGTTGAGTATTTTCATATGTAAGAGTGAGACTATATTTTATTTACCTATAAAAATTTAGTAAATGTATTCGTAAAACTATTTTAGTGGTTTTTCATAGATCATCCTCGATAATTGTCGATAATCCTCAATAAGTGTTAGTAATGGTAAACTGCAGTTTTAGTAGTTTTCAATCGATAATCCTCGAAAATTCATTGATAATCCTCAAAAACGGCAACCGATTTGTTGGTAAAAACGACATTTTGAACCTTACTTAATACTAGGTAATTCGAATTTACCTTAGTCAAAGTGTCTAAGATAATGACACATCATCATGTTCATTTTATTGACTCAAGGAGATAATGACACGTCATTAATCCGTCCCATTTATTCAAATTTAATGGCAGTTAAGCAATTTAATTAACTACTTATCGCTTAATTAATTTAAAATCAAATGTGAGTGAAAATAGGACAAGACATGTTTCCTATTTTCTCTCCACCCTTTAAATTCGATTATAATACAATAAATTAATCAATTAATTTATTTTTCTTCCAATAAGAATAATGTATTTAATTAATTAAACCTAAGTGTATTTATCCAATAAATTCGCCACCTATATGTACACACATTAACTTAATGTGCCATAAGTCATTACTTATTTTGTGCACCATTATAACATTTATCAATTGGTCACATGTACATGTTAGTAAATTGGTTACATAAAAATGTTACATTTAATTCAATTGATTATTATCAATTAAATTAATTAACTATTTTAATTCGGATTAATTTTCTAAATCAATATTTAGAATTAAGAGATTAATTCACTTGAAACAAATATTAGAAATCATTTAAGTCGTTACTTTACATGAAATATGTTTCCAAAATACTATTTCATATTTCTAATTTATTCTTATTCAATCATAATTCTATATCTATGATTTAACGCTAGACCTCATGGACACAATTGATCGAAGCTTCAGATAAAATATGTGGCATCATAAATTCATTAATTTGGTCATCTTTAATCTTGATATTCGACCGATACCACGACAGGGCCAAATACCGAGAATCTCTCAAATCACGTGCGTATTAAGTTTTCGTTTGATATGAGCTATCGTATTATCATACGGTCAACAATGTATTTTTATGTATAATCATGTATGCGTATCATTAAGTTGAAAGGAATGTTATAAGTAATACCGTTTGACCTTTTTAGTTATTTGAATCATTAACTCCTTTGTTGTATTGTAAATGAGAAACATATATCGTGAGTTGTCTGTACAAGTCACATGGTTAGATAGATGAGTTACTAAGTCATCGAACACCAGGCCCGGTTTGTTCATTTACAATCCCCGAACAAAGCATGATATTATACTAGGTGTTGAATCACCCATAGTGCATAAATTCCATATCTGTGAAGACCCTAATGTCGTTGAAATAACTTAGCGATACCGACTGTCGAGATATTGACTCACTATTGTAAATCTCACGCATTAACTAATCAAATCTCGTAAGACATCTCAACACATTATGTGCTCACTCAGGATTAAGATTATCACGGAAAAATTCATTGTTGTGTGATGTTAGATAAAAAGAGATAAACAACATTTCACATTTTTCTTGACAACATTCCAGTGCTCGAGTCCAGGTTTTTACTGATAACGGCTCACCACGCCAACTGCGTAGCAAATGTCGGGCCTTGTGCAACTACGGTTGAGGCTTAGGGTATCTTCTTCATGTCTTATATCTCTTGATATGTTTTAGGAGACATTTAAGACGATCGATGCACTTTATGTCTAAAAGGTAACATAACTTTCTTGGAGTCTTGCATATGAAAGCGCGTCATCAGCTTATCTATATAAGTTGCTTGGGAAAGTCTTAATATTCGGTTCTTTCGATCTCCGAATATCTGAGTTCCCAAAATATAAGCCGCCTCTCCTAAGTCTTTCATATCAAATTGCTTTGCAAGCCAGAATTTTACCTCTGATAACTTACTATTATCGTTTATGATAAGTAGTTAGTTATCTACGTAGGTCAAGAAAAACTATTTTGCCTTTTTTTTTATCATCTTATAAACACAAGGCTCATCTTCGGACTGTATGAATCCGTAACCTTATACAGTTTCATCGAATATTTTATTCTATGATCTAGATGCTTGCTTTAGTATATGGACTTAAACAACTCACAAACTTTGCCCTTTTTGCATTCTTCCACGAATTACCCGTCTGGTTAAGCTATATATATCCGCTTGTCAAGATTATCGTTCAAGAACGCAGTCTTGACATCCATCTGCCAGATTTCATAATCTACGGGGGCGGCGATAGATAAAAGAATTCGGATGGATTTTAGCATTGCTACTGGCGAGAACGTATCCTCATAGTTTATACCTTCCTTTTGGGTGCAACCCTTATCCACTAGTATTGCTTTGAATGTCTCAACATTCCCATGCGATCCTCTTTTCTTTTTAAAGATCATCTTACACCCTACGGGTTTAATCCTTTCAGGTAAATCTACAACTTTCCAGACTTTGTTGTCATTCATCGATTTCATTTCAACGTTCATGGCTTCTTGCCATAAATCATCAGAACAATCCATGGCCTCTTTGTACGATAGAGAGCCATCTATCAATACCCTCACTCATTTCCTCTTGAAATCAGATTCTCTCAATACCGGAAAAACTCCGTTTATAGTTTTTCTTACCTTTTCCGACACCCAAACGCCCGACTAATGTTGAGAAGCGACACGATCAATGAAGTTCCCCTCTTTTCCTCCCTATAAGTTCACGTCTCCTACTCTTTCCTAAGGACGAAGGTCCGGGATCGATATACTCTGGCGAGCCCAGCTTGAAGCGTAAAATCTTTCCTCAACATAGACGAGGTCAGAGACTATCGAACTTCGGTAAGCTGAGCTCGGGAACGACGTCACTCTCGATTCTCTCCAGATTCGGAGGGCTTTCTCGGAACCCTGAACGAACGGGAATGTCCCGGAAAACACCTCCGACCCAAAAGAGACAAACAATCAGACGTCTCGCCCCATTTGAACACCCACTAACCCTGAGCTACGTGATGTCGATATCTAATTTGGGTACGTAGCAGCCTTCATCTTGTGAGGTCAGACATCATTTGTTCATTTTGCAGGAACTCGCCGCCATACAATGCCAAGTCGCATCGCCACGTGGACATGCCGGCTCAGGTCGCCTTGCTTGGGGCAACGATTGAGCCCCAGCCACGAACAGGCCTGGCCCAATAGTATGGGCAATTTGGGCCACTGCCCAAGGCCCCTAAATAAATAAATAATTTCTAATTTTTTTTTACCTAGATTTACATGACAAACCGAGAGAATAAAAAGGGGCCTTAATTTTGTGTGAACATATTACTAAATGTGGGCCCTAATATTATTTTCTGATATAAATAAATAAAAATTAATCATTACTTCTTAGTTTCTTTTTTTAGAGGCCCACGTAAGAATATTTGATTTTATTTTGGGTAAACAACGGCTAGTGTACCCAATGTTTGATCGGCTGCGGATTATATTTCCAATATTTATTTTCGACGGCTAATGTACCCAAACTTAATTCTGTTAGATTTTTTCGTGTTTTCCGTCACATGACCGTCAGCGAGTGATTCCTCCTCTACATGTATACTTTTCATATTTTTGGCATAACTCATTCATTTTTTGTCCAAATCTAATTAATAAACTACCGTTGGAAAGCTAAGAGATATATCTACAACTTTGATGTTTTATGTTTTGTAAAAAAAGTTTTAAAAAATACGAAATTTTAAATACAACGTAAAATTGGACATTAGTGTAATGCAAAATATTTGTTTCGAGCAAATTTTAATATACTTAATGACTTTTATGATGAAATGTAAAACCACAAAGTTGTATATAAATCCTTTATCTTTCCAACGGTAGTTTGTTTATAAATTTTGGACAAAAAATGAGTAAGTTATGCCAAAAATACGAAAGATTTTTTCACATCCCATCTTTCATATTTTGACATAACTCAGTCATTTTTTTGTCCAAAATTTATAAATAAACTACCGTTGGAAAGATAAAAGATTTATCTACAACTTTTTAGTTTTACGTTTCATCATAAAAAGTCATTAATTATATTAAAATTTGCTCGAAAGAAATATTTTAAATTAAAATAATGTCCAGTTTTACGTTTTAATTGAAATTTCGTATTTTTTTAAAACTTTTTTTACGAAACTTAAAACACCAAAGTTGTAGATATATCTCTTAGCTTTCCAACGGTACTTTGTTCATGAGATTTTGATAAAAAAAATGAGTGAGTTATGCCAAAAATATGAAATTTGTACATCTAGAGGAGGAATCACTAGCTAACGGTCAAGTGACGGAAAACACGAAAAAATCTAACGGAATTAAGTTTGGGTACATTAGCCGTCGAAAATAAACATTGGATACATAATCCGCAGCCGATCAAACATTAGGTACATTAGGCACAATTTACCCTTTTATTTTTAATATTAAGTGTATTGAATTAAGCTTACATGCCACAATTTTTTTTATCTTTTTCTTGTACCTCTTTGACTCTACTACTCTCTAATAAGTGACGGCTATATATATAAATTAGTTATGATAAAACTGTTATTGTTTTGGACGAACAAAGAACATTTTTTTTAAACATTTGTATTTCTTTAGAGTATGATTTAGAATTAAATATATACGATGAAAAAAACTAATAATTGGTCAAAATACTTCAAAAAGAATAAATTAAAAAAAAAACACTAGAAAAATATTTTAATAAGATTAATTGACATTCATAAAAATCTAATTAAGAATAAATTGACTATAGTAAATAATTTAATTAAGAGAATAATACAGTATTTACTTTATTAAAAATTAATTTTATTAAATATATTAATATTAAAAATAAAAAAGGCCTCACGTTTGTTTTTCGCCGAAGGCCCCCACAACCGTCGGGCCGGCGAAGAATCAAGCTTCGATCCCGATCCCAGCATTAAGCGAGCATTGGGCCCGGCTAAAAACCACGAATTGGGCCGCATTAGTGTTGATCCGTTTTCGATCATATAACACGTATTATAAAAAAAAAACTTATAAACAATCATTAGTTCTGTGTTCAATTAACGATTTTTTTGTGGTAATATGCTTGACATTTTTGTTGGCAGTATGCTTGGTCGCTCTTGTGTTGCCGAATTTTTTCAAGAAAATAACTCAATATCGGTTGAGAAAATTGAGGATAACTTAATCCTCTTCATCATCGTGTCGAATTTAGGACCTGAGAGAAGAAAAAAAAATCTAATTTTCGAATGGTTAAAAGTTTTATGGAGACTACGGATTCAAGGCTTACATATAGAAGATTTTATTTTTATATTTTTGGCTACTTTTAAGGAAATTAATGGAATCTATCTAAGCAAGGCTATAAAAATTGCTTCCATTTCGGCTAAAATACTTAGGGGAAATTTTGTTGAGAGTATTTCAGAGCTTTTTTCTCATATTACACGGGGATATCAAGTGTTAGCATTTCTTCTCAAGAAAATATCTGAAGCATTCCATTCATCGTCAATCGTGTGTTAATGTGTGTTCGCACTTGTCGACGCACGCCGGAAGTCGTATTAGCCTCTTCTAAAGCCTCCATGTCGATCTCTTAATTAATCGGATACAAAGTGGTTAAAACACGTGTAACATCGTCTGGGAAGTTTTTTTTTTCTTCAATTTTTTGTTTGGTAAACAAATCGTTGTGTAACGGATCAATCTTGTAATCGTCATTGTTGATTAATCTGGGTAAAGACTCCGCGGAATTAGATACGTATCGAACCGCGTTACTAAAATATCGCATGTGTCTCTTTACTTCCGATATCGTACCGCGTTACCAAAATATCGTATGTGTCTCTTCACTTCAAAAAATTAGTCATGATTATAAGACGTTTTATAATTTGTTTCATGTCAAACTATTATTTACAATTATGACGTATTAATGAGAGCTTCGGGAGTGATTAGGCACATATAATGTATATATTAATGAATGGAAGGAACATTAAGATGTAAGACTACGAGGGTTTAAAACTTTAATTAATGTTTCCTGAATTTAAGTGTGAAACGTCACGTTCTTTGGTTATGCGGAAAATAACGACAAATAAACATACGTGAAAATAAAGAGACACACGCGATGTTTTGTTAACGCAGTTCGATATCTATCTACTCTGTGGGGCCCTCACCCAGATTAATCAACATGGATAATTACAAGATGGACGTTACACAATCGATTTGTTCACCGAACAACAAACTGGAAAATACACTCTAACCAGTGCGACCAGCGATGTAACCAGCCCTGTAACCTGTTGATTATGACGACGACACGGCGACTCGGCAAGCGGGTAAGACGACTTCCGGCGAGTGTCGATGTGTGCAAGCATGCACAACTCCGTTGACGATAATGAAGTGCTTCAGACCTCTTCAAACTTCTTCTCGGGAAGAATACGCAACCGAACGATCCACAGAGATTGTGAGAAAATAGCCTAGAGAACCCTCTGTAAGCTTGGACGATTTTCTCTGAAGTTTTTGATGAATGGATGCACGATTTGGGAGCCCTAGATCAGTATAAATAGAGCCCAAAAAGTCCTCAACAAAATAACAACTTCTTCCACATTTTTTGGCTTTTTACTTAGTCTTTCCTAGACTAAGTTTTTCCTCCATAATTCGAATTTAAAAAGCTCATTCAACTCTGATATTTGAGCAGCAGATAAGGGAGAACGAATTCCTTAAATATCTCAACCAAAACGGACCAATTCCGCTTTATGGATAAGGAGATCGTAGGTATGACCGCGCGTATGATCAACAATACGGCCAAACATGTAACTGCACTAAACTGTCAAATAAAGACAGTTTTTCAAACTCCCCCTTTGCATTTTTGTTGAGCAGATAATTCGGTGACTAGATAAAATATGTAGACAGTAGCAACGAACAAACGATCATGAAATAAACTTGATCTTCAGATAAACCTAACTGAGTGACCAATGTTCCGACAACCAACAAAAGTTTAACAAAAGTAAACTTAATACAACCCAAATCCAAAATAGCTAAAACAGTCTCTTAAAGCAAAAGGAATTTAAATCAAAATGATTAGTCGGGTCACTCATGGTTCTGCTCCCCCTGTCGTCGATGTCTCCCCCTGTCACCTTTTTCCCCCTCAGCTGACGTAAAATGGCAAAGACTAGTCGGAGTGGGGACGAAGATCCCGCTGAATGTCAAAAATAGATTTTGAAGAAGAGCTATCTGGTCGGAGAGAGCGTGAACCTGTGCCATAGTAGACTCTAAAGTACGGACCACCAGCGTTTGAGCCCTCTGAACATTGACCAACTCCGAACGAACCGCAGCTAACGTCGGATGAACTGTCCCTGTAGAAGAGTGACTATACTGATCAGGTGGCCTTGAAGAGTAACGCTGATCCGCATGTCGAAATTGTCGCGCAGGAGGCGAGTGAGTACGCGTCTTGGGCAATGACTCAGATCTGGTGCTATTCCTTGACGAAGGTTCAGCTATTGGCATGGTCTTGGTACGCGGAGAGCGTCGAGGAAGAGGCTCACTTGGAACAGACGAACGAGAAATATGGTTGTTGCGTAATGAAAGACCATCACTGACGGGATGAAGATCCGAGTGCTTCTCATAGCCAGACTTGGTTGGTCGACTTTGTGGCAAGTTTTGAATTGCTTCATCGGGTTTTGCAATCTCGGGTACTTGAGAAATTAGAATCTCCGAGATAAGACAGGGTGATGGTAAACTCTGAGCCGGAAAACCGATATTTGCAAACTGCATGATGTTATCATATAGAAAACGCCCCAAGTCCAATGGAAGACCTTTTGCAAAACAGTACATTATGCGAGCCACTTTGACTATAACCCGATACTTGTTCGATGACGGACTGATGTTTTCCATAACAATCCTCCATAAAGCAAAGAACTTGAGAGACAAGAGAGCCGCTGGAATAGCCGCTGCCCCTCGAGGCCAAAATCCGGCGTCATCGCCGGTAAGCACACGATAAATCGGAGTGAGATCTGATAACTGACGATCGTGATGCGGAATATCTTTCTCCGAAATTGGGTATTTTAAGAAATTGGCAATAATGGAAGGAGAAAAGTCAACGAGATGACCTCGTACATAAGCTTTGCCGAACCAGTCGCTTGTCTTCAATCTACTGGCGGATTGGAGGTTGCAGTAAAACTCCCGCACAAGGGCCGGAAAAGTACGGCGTAGGCCAGTGAACAGAAAATCCAAATTAGCACCCTTGATAAATTCTTCAAAGTTGGTACCGTCATAAGAGCGCGTCTCGAGATATCTCTACATGTGAAGTGGCCGGTGTTCACAACGTTCCCACCTTTCTTCAGAAGCGAGGTCGTAGAACTTGATACTTAGAGCATTAGCGGTCAGAGAAGGACTGGCCGAGGAAGGAGGTTGACTCGGTGGCGACACGGCTGAACCGGTTCCAGGCAAGTGATGCTCAGGAACAGTGCAGTCAATGATGTCTTTCTCAGCTGCCGGAGGAGCTTTTCGACGCTTGGAAGTCCGTGGAGAGCTAAAGAGTTTACGTTTCAGAACGGCTGGAGTTTCTTGCATATCCGGAGACTTATCAGAGTTACTTGATTCCTTAGAGGATGACGAAGCAGACACACGAAGTAGCGAGCGATGAGCAAGTTCCGGCACCGGAGAATCGACACCGAGAACTATTTCCTTAATCTCTTTCCTAGTGGTAACACTGTTTCATGGATTGGAAATCCTTCCTTTGATCGATCCTGTGACATCATCGGCTAGAGAGTCGGCAACCACATTTGTGACGGAAGCAGCTACCGAAGAGAGAAAAGCGGCCTCTAATTCGGAAAAATCTGATCCGTTCTTTATTTTTCCAGCATTCGTGTTGATGTCAGAATCACCGAAGACAATGTGTGTGTCACCAAGGTCTGCCAAGTTGTCGGTATCAGCCATTAACGTCTCTGTAGATGACAAGACCGGAGTGGTTTTTGTGATTTCAACATTCTCCAAATCTTCAACCGAGATATCGGCAGACGGGAACATGATTTCCTCGGCACCCTGAGCTAGAAGAATCCTTCGTTTCTCGTCAAAATCGAACATGGGAAAGATATCCTTCCCATTGAGCTTGAAGTATGAACGAGGAAGCCCATTGTTGATCGGTGGAGGAGCGGCGTCGGGCAAAACCATGACCGGCGGTGGAGTGAGTTCATCACTTGGCAGCGACGGAGTGGGTCGCGATGATGAAGAGCTCCGAAGTTCCTTCTTCTTCACTTCGTCGACTGGGTTCATGATACGTGAAGCTTTCTTCCCCATTGTAGAGCTCGAAATAGAATCTAGGTTTATAGGAGAAAGAGGGCTTTTCGATTTCTAAGGAAGAGGGCTATGTAGAGCTCGAATTTCGTGAGAGAATCGGTTGAGAAAAACACGGCGTGATCTTGGAGCGACTGGGATGAGCTCGGTGAAGAAAATCGCGAGGAAGAGGGAGAAGAAGGAAGCTCGCGAATTCTGAGGGGGAAAAAGAAAGAATTTCTTTTTTATTATAATGATTATCCCGAATTTATTCGATAAATCCCATATTTTGTAAACAATAATCTCAACAGATTGAATTTTCAACACATGAGTAGGGAAGCAGTTGCAAATATTTTGACGAATACTGATTTTCTGCATGCATGGATCAGATATGAAATTGTGAAATTACAAAACTGTCCTTTACATGGTATTAACCCATGATATGATCAGGAATTGGGTTACAACCAGAAATTCTATTGTTCATATACGACAAATTCCAAGCTTACTCCTGAGTTCTTCAAAACTAGTGGAGTCTAGAGGCTTGATAAAAATATCTGCTAACTGTTCCGTAGTGCTGACATGTTCAAGAGAAATTATTTTCTTTTCAACAAGATCACGGATAAAATGATGTCGAATATCAATGGGCTTTGTTCTGGAGTGTTGAACCGGATTCTTTGAAATACATATAGCACTCTGATTATCGCATAACACTGTTAGTTGTTGTTGATCAATACCGTAATCACAGAGCATTTGTCTCATCCATAATAGTTGAGTACAGCAACTTCCCGCAGCAAGGTACTCTGCTTCAGCAGTAGATAAAGAAATAGAGTTTTGCTTTTTACTGTACCAAGAGACAAGATTGCTTCCAATATAGAAACAACCACCTGTGGTGCTTTTTCTGTCGTCGGCACTTCCGGCCCAGTCAGCGTCACTATATCCAAGAAAACACAAAGGAGATTCCCGAGAAAACCAGAGACCATAATCAATGGTACTATGAATATATCTAATGATCCGCTTGACTGCAAGAAGATGAGATTCCTTAGGATCTGCTTGATAACGGGCACAGACCCCAACACTCTGACAAATATCGGGTCTACTAGAGGTCAGATACAGAAGACTTCCTATCATGCTCCTATAGAGTTTCTGATCAACATATTTTCCATCTTCGTCTTTCATGATTTTCTCACTCACTCTCATGGGTGTTCGCACAGACCTTGACGTACTAACGCCAAATTTTTTAACCAAGTTTCGGGCATATTTGGATTGATAAATAAAAATCTCTTCAGAGCGTTGCTTTATTTGAAGACCAAGAAACATTGACAATTCGCCGACCATACTCATTTCAAATTCAGTTTCCATCATGCGAATAAACTTTTTCACCAGATCCTCAGAGGTCGAACCAAACACAATATCATCGACATAGATTTGGGCTATCATAGTGTGAGACTTAAGTCTGAGAATGAAAAGAGTTTTATCTGCTCCCCCACGAACATAGCCGGCTTGTAAAAGATGAGATGTAAGACGATCATACCAGGCTCTTGGCGCCTGTTTTAGACCATACAGGGCCTTGTTCAATCGATATACATAATCTGGTAGAAAAGGATCTTCGAAGCCTTGGGGCTGAGCAACATACACTTCTTCATTTATGACTCCGTTGAGGAAAGCACTTTTCACATCCATCTGATAAAGCTTGAAATTTAGACTGCATGAGATTGCAAGAAGGAGACGAACAGACTCAAGGCGAGCTACAGGAGCAAAAGTTTCGTCGAAGTCAATTCCCTCTATCTGAGTGTACCCTTGAGCAACCAGACGGGCTTTATTCTTGACAACATTTCCTTCTTCGTCGGTCTTATTTTTGAAGATCCATTTTGTGCCAATGACATTCATCCCAGAGGGTCTTTCTACAAGGGTCCAAACATTATTTCGCTGAAATTGACCCAGCTCTTCCTGCATAGCATTTATCCAAAATTCATCAGTTAAGGCGGCAACAACATTTTTTGGTTCAAATGTAGATGTGAAGCAAGAATATCCAGCAAGATCACGATAGTTTGGTTTCTGAATTTTTCGTGTCTGACGATCTTCATGAAGATTTCCAATAACTAACTCTGACGGATGATTTTTCTTGATACGAGAAGATGGTTCACCATGATACTGAGAGGAGATCTCATCAGTTAACATTTTATCATAATCACAAACATTATTTATAGAGGTGCCCTCAACATGTTCACTTGTCTGAGAGCCTTTGTTGCTTGTATTTATCTGTTCATCGGGTGAGTCTAGAGAATGAGAAGACACGAGATCCAATTTTGTAGTATAGACTTCGGAATTTTCTGGAGGTCTAGTGTTCAGACTATGATTGTTGACGTTATCAATGGAGTCATCGACTTTGACGTTGATTGACTCGATGATCACACCTGTTCTCTTGTTGTATACTCTGTAAGCACGACTGTTTAGAGAATAGCCGAGAAAAACTCCTTCATCACTTTTAGCAGCAAACTTTGTGACTGGGGTTCTGTCATTCTGAATGTAGCACTTACTGCTGAATATGTGAAAATATGAGATATTTGGCTTCCTGCCTTTCCAAATCTCGTATGGAGTCTTTTCAGTCAGAGGACGGTAGTAGACACGATTAATAGTGTAGCAGGCGGTGCTGATGGCTTCTGCCCACCATTTCGGTTTTAGGTGTTTGGCGTTGATCATAACACGAGCCATTTCTTGTAAGGTACGATTTTTCCGTTCCACAACCCCGTTTTGTTGTGGAGTGATAGGAGCTGAGAATTCGTGACTTATCCCATGTTCGTTGCAGAATTGAGCAAAATAACCGTTTTCGAACTCTTTTCCATGATCACTTCTAATTCGCAAGATTTTGCCAATAGTTGTCTCCTTCTCAGTTTGAAGTCGTATGCACAGATTCTTGAAAACTTCAAAAGTTTCAGATTTTTCTTTAAGAAAATGAACCCAAGTGAATCTTGAGTAGTCATCGACACAAACATAAATATACTTCTTTCCTCCGGAGCTCGTAATACGGGTTGGACCAATTAAATCCATATGTAGGAGTTCAAGAACACGGCTGGTGATAAACATCTGTACTGTTTTATGTGATGAACGGTGTTGCTTTCCAAGTTGGCAAGGACCACATATATGGTTACTCTGGTTGTGAAGAACATGTAAGCCTCGTACAGAACCTAATTTTGCAAGATTGAACATCTGTCTGCCATTTATATGTTCAATTTTTGCATGCCAGAGATTCCAGGTGTTGGTCATTGCACTGAGACATACAGGATCCTTTGTCAACAGGTAACAGTTATCAGACGATCGAAAACTAGTCATAACAACATGTTTATCTTTTAAATCAATAACATAGCATGCTTCTGCAGTGAAGTTGACATTGTTCCCATCATCACAAAGTTGACTAACACTTAGAAGATTTGCCTTTAGATCCTCGACCAGTAGAACACTACTCAAATTCTTAACTCCAGAAACATTGAGATCGCCTTTGCCGAGAACAGTACTCTTTTTGCCATCTCCAAAGGTGACTTTGCCTTCGTTGCTTTCGGAGAAATTCTTTAGATGATCCCTGTGTCCGGTCATATGCTTGGAAGCCCCACTATCAAAGTACCATGCGTCATTTATAGATGATCGGAAGGAAGTATGGGCAACTTTGCAGAAGATATTGTCTTTTGGAACCCAAGCAGTTTTTGACTTTGGAATTCGGAAGAGAAGAGATTTTGGTACCCACGCTGAGCGACCTCTATTGATTGCTTGCCTATTCGGAAAGGTTCTCTGTACATTCTTCGAGAATAGCTTGTACATTTTTCTGCACCTCGCATCATGATGAAACATGGACTTGCAGAATTCACATCTCTTGGTTGCTTGACCTATAATACCAAACCTGCTTGTAGAGTCTCTGTTGTTTTCATTCTCTACATTATTCCAGTTATCTGACTCCTTTCTGAAGATACGATTATAGCTTGTACGGTCGTATTTGTTCTGGTTGTTTTTGTAAGACAATGCTTTTCCTTTCATGAATCCAAGGCCGGAACGATTTCCTGAATGTCGTCCTTGTTCAAGAATATCATCAAGTTTGGATTTTCCAGAGTTGAACTTCATAACTGCTAGTTCCATTGAACTTATCTTCTTGTCTTTTTCGGCTGCACGATAGTTTGCCTTTGAGAGGGAGTCTTTTAGTTCTTCCACTTGAAGACTAAGTAACTGGTTCTGTCTTTTTAGTTCGTCTTCAGCAATGAATAAAACTTGTTGTTCAGAAATAAACTGCTTTCTGTCTGATTTTGCTCGATTAATCAGACTTTGATATTTGTGCATAAGCTCATCAACTATTATTGATAGAGTTTGCTTTTCAGCAATCAACTTTTCTTTTTCAGAGGTAAGCTTCTTGCTCAAATTATAAACAAAGATCCATTTGTCGAAGAGAGATTTGAATGACGTTTGAAGGTTTTCTTCAGAGATATCTTCATCTGAGTCATCAGCGGAATCCATGTTCTGATCATTAGAGTGATGTGATGCAGTGAATGCAACATAGTGGCTGACAATTTCTTCGTCATGTTCGTCGTCAGTGTCATCATCACACCATGTAGCATTATAAGATTTTGCCTTCTGCTTTTTGAGTGTGTTAGCACACTCAGATTGTATATGACCATACCCATCACATTCTCGGCACTTGATTCCTCTCCCTTTTACCTTATCATCAGTAGTACGACCATCATTATGACCATGATTGTTGTTCCCAGATCTGTGGTTACCGCTCGAGTTACTGTGTAAAGAACCACTTCCTCCTCCTTTGAAAGGTGACCTTTGAGTGTTAAATTTCTTTAACATCCTACCAAAATTTTTAGTAAGAAGAGCAATGTCATCCATGGTTACATCACTTGTAGCATCGCCAGCTGCATCATTGGTAAACTCACTGGTTGTATCATCTCTGTGATCACGTTTGGTAGAAGTTTTGAATGCTACTCCTTTTTCTCTCTTTGCTTGAGACATATTCATCTCAAAAGTTTGAAGGGATCCAACGAGTTCATCCAAATTCAACGTGGTTATATCTTTGGCCTCTTCGATGGCTGCAACCTTGGCACTGAACCGTTCTGGTAATGACCGGAGCGTTTTTCTAACCAATTTTAGATTAGAATACACTTTTCCAAGTTGAAAAGCTTGATTTGAGATCTCACGAAGCTTTCCATTGAAATCTGCAATGGTTTCATCTTCGGTCATACGTAGTTCCTCAAATTTTGATGCAAGCATTTGGATTTTTGAGGTCCGAACGGCCGAGGTTCCTTCATGGAGGTTTTGTAATGCTTCCCATGCTTGTTTGGCAGTAACACAAGTAGATATGAGTCTAAATTGTCCTTCATCGACCGCAGATACGATCGCATTTAAGGCACGACAATTTGCTAGGGATGCGGTCTCATCTTCGGTATCCCATTCACTTAGCAATTTTTCAACCATTTCTCCAGCGGTATTTTTCTTCATAGGAGAACTCCAGCCATGTTTCACAGTGCTCCAAGCTTTTGTGTCAATCGATTGGATACAAATAGTCATTCGAGCTTTCCAATACGAGTAATTTGTTCCGTCTAACACCGGTGGTCTTATAAGAACCGTATTTTCGCGTGAGCCCATTGTGATTCAAAGAACGCTAAGATCTTTCCGCTGCCTTTGAAATCAAAGAAACACTTTTGCAGCGACAAGCTCTGATACCAATTGAAACGTCACGTTCTTTGGTTATGCGGAAAATAACGACAAATAAACATACGTGAAAATAAAGAGACACACGCGATGTTTTGTTAACGCAGTTCGATATCTATCTACTCTGTGGGGCCCTCACCCAGATTAATCAACATGGATAATTACAAGATGGACGTTACACAATCGATTTGTTCACCGAACAACAAACTGGAAAATACACTCTAACCAGTGCGACCAGCGATGTAACCAGCCCTGTAACCTGTTGATTATGACGACGACACGGCGACTCGGCAAGCGGGTAAGACGACTTCCGGCGAGTGTCGATGTGTGCAAGCATGCACAACTCCGTTGACGATAATGAAGTGCTTCAGACCTCTTCAAACTTCTTCTCGGGAAGAATACGCCAACGAACGATCCACAGAGATTGTGAGAAAATAGCCTAGAGAACTCTCTGTAAGCTTGGACGATTTTCTCTGAAGTTTTTGATGAATGGATGCACGATTTGGGAGCCCTAGATCAGTATAAATAGAGCCCAAAAATTCCTCAACAAAATAACAACTTCTTCCACATTTTTTGGCTTTTTACTTAGTCTTTCCTAGACTAAGTTTTTCCTCCATTATTCGAATTTAAAAAGCTCATTCAACTCTGATATTTGACCAGCAGATAAGGGAGAACGAATTCCTTAAATATCTCAACCAAAACGGACCAATTCTGGTTTATGGATAAGGAGATCGTAGGTATGACCGCGCGTATGATCAACAATACTGCCAAACGTGTAACTGCACTAAACTGTCAAATAAAGACAGTTTTTCAAAGTGGTTATGAAAAATAGTAACATATTTTCGTAAAACATATATAATAGCTATGTAGTCACTGCTCACTAGCCATGGCTAAGTATTGGTAGAGTATTTATGATATACTCGATCAACAATTGAATTCAACATCTTATCCACTACGGACTTTGAATCAAATCTTGTCCTCTGACGTGTTCTCAACGAAAGAGATAGTCTTATCCTAATATGTTGGGTAATATAACCTATGATTCTAATTTCTGAGGGCAAAAATAATAATAGAACCTCACTTCTGTGTGAGACATTATTATTGGATTTCTGTCTGCATAGCCACACGTACATACAGTAAGGTGGTGGGCTACACTGGAAATCGGCAATGGCCTCTAAAATCTCAGCAACAAGATATAGGTTTTTTGGTTGTGATTTGTGACTACACAAGGGAGAAAAATAATATCTATATATGGTTTTCGTAAACATTATTTATTACTGCCATTATTATTAGAAATGTTAGCGAGATATATACTCATAATAATTATCAATATTGTTGCACTTATATCTTTATCAATCCTTTATCAGTCC
Source organism: Parietaria judaica (assembly GCA_954871525.1). Taxonomy (NCBI): domain Eukaryota; kingdom Viridiplantae; phylum Streptophyta; class Magnoliopsida; order Rosales; family Urticaceae; genus Parietaria; species Parietaria judaica. The sequence continues at coordinate 3,290,072 of OX940863.1, forward strand.
GTATCTCTAAGTCTAATGACGTTAAATGTCACTAAACTGTCAACCATTTATGCCATGTCATCAAAATTCATTCAACATCATTCAATTTTCCATGTCAAAAGACACATTAAAATGACTACTAGCTCGACATTTCCAATCGTAAAATTTTTCAACGATATTTTAAAAAATGACAATAATAATTTGTGAAAACTTAATTGTATGTTTTAAAAATTTGTAATAATGAAAAAAAATAATGAGAAAAAAAGTTATACAAAAAATTAACGAAAAGATTTAAAAACTTTAAAAAATTCAATTAGGGGTAATTTTATCATTGAACTTACCAAAATAATTAGCATTTTTGCCGCCAAGTCCCTAATTATTACTATTGAAATAGTGCTTTTGAGAATTGGCCACACCCTGTTGGCTGCTAGTACTGTTTATAAACTTGCATGCCTTAAATCTTATCCCTTTCCAGTTCCCACACATATTGCGTTATAGTGCATGCATGCATGCATTATAACTTAGATCAGCTTTTGTCACTGTATAAATTGTTTTTTAAATATATTTTTCATTGTATTGTGATGACCAGAGGCAACTCTGGCCCCAGGACCCCATCTAGGTCAAACATCAAACATTAATAATGCTACAGATGATTGCTGCATTATGTATGTATGTATGTATGTAATATCGACTTCATGATCAGTCATGTGATTTTTGTAGACGAAAAAACAGTTCACTATAAGGCTGCTTATACGTCCCATAACTTGTTGCTATTGCATTCACTTTTGCTTTCCAACAATATATAGTGTAAAAAGCTAAAATTATTTCCGAGTCTAAAAAATTAAGTAAAAAGTCTTAAATTGTTATCTGATAAAAAGATACATAATCACAACCAATTACATTGCCTTGAAAAAGTGTGTATTATTTACTGTTTTTGACGACCTTGAAATAAATAAATAAAAAAAACACCACTAAAAGTGTGGGTATATATATTAAAAAATTTAGCCTACCGGTCAAATCATCATTGACATTTTGTTTGTTTACATTTACTACTTTTGTGACAAATCTTCAAGTTTGGTTATAGTTTAATATTATTAATATATGCATTCTTATATGATCATGAGGAATAAATAACTTACGTCACTAAATATAAAAACATAATATATACACACGTTTATAAATATATGAAAAATGAAACTAATATATACATCGAAATCCCCAGAATAGAATCTTAAGTTGATATATATATATATATATATATCTTTAATGTATACATCACATCGATAGCTAATAACTTCAGCTTCTTACACACATATATACATCACACTTTGGAATAAAATTTTCTAAAGCATACGCAGATCATAAAATGATTGAACGTCATTACCAAGAATATATCCATATTACTTATCAAGCCCAAAAAAGAAATAAAGAAACAGTATATTTCCACTTTCAGATGCACAATAATTTAACCTAGAAACTACATACCTACCTATAATAAAATAAAATAAATAAATAAAGAATGCAACAAGCTAATCTAGCTGGACCGTTAACGTCGTGATCAACATATGTTTGTCAATTATTTTCACAGAATGAGCAGAGACATTTCATTGTCAGTCACAACTCACAAGTGACAGTGCTTTTTATCAGAAAGAGATATACACAACAATACATACACGTATAATGGAATGGTGTTCGATAATATCGGGTCATTTGTGGCCGTCGATCTCTTCGAGAGAGTGGGACCCACGAGAAAGATCGATGTCACAAAGTCACCATAATATTGATGGACCATAATTGGTGCCGAGCTCAGTGCAGTAACATATATATATATAACCCTAGCTAGCGGTAACAATAATTTGACAGATAAGTAAATAAAAGACAAGGGTCCTCGAGAGGGAGAGAGCCACATCATGGCAATAAACTTGAGGTACCCTGAGCCTCCACGTGTCAGAAGCTACACCCTTGGCATGGTTATCAAATATAGCACGTGCAATAGGGGTGAGCATGGGTTGGGTTGGGCCGCCCCGATGCTTTTTATAGACCCGACCCGATCACTTCGGGTTCCCAAAAAAATGCCCGATCCGACCCAAATTTTTTTAATGCCCGAACCAAACCGACCCGACAAAAAATCGGGTTGGGTTGGTTTGGGTCGCCATGGCCCGATTAATTAAAATTTAATCTTAATATAACAAAAAATAATATGAAAAAAATGCATCAATGTAACTCAAAATTCAAGTAAAAATACCCCAAACAAATTTAATCAAACAAACAACACTAAATAATGTAAAACATGAAAATGAGAGATTGAAGGGTCTTTGAATGTAAATAAAATTGAGGATGAGAAATTTTAAAAGACTATAAATTGCACCTCTTGAATAAAAAATCAATATGAAATATATATTAATTATATTGGTCGGGTCGGAGACCCCGACCCGACCCAAGGTTTTGGACCCGACCCCGACCTGAATAATAGTCGGGTCCGGCCCACCCGACCCAATTTTGAGCGGGTTAGATTGGGCGGGTTAGATTGGGGTCGGGTCTATAACAGATTGGGTTGGGCCATCGGGTTGGGTCTAAAATGCTCACCCCTAACGTGCATATGCGCGAGATGATATTATTAATTTTTTTATATATAGTAATAATAACAATGAGGGAAAAAAAGAGAGGCTCCTATAAATTCGGTGGGCAAAAAGGCAAAACAGAAAAGAATAATAAAAAACTAGAGAAAGAAGAAGGAGGAAGAATCTGAGGTAGATGGGTCTGGGTACTCGCAGCTGGAGTGACAACGGCCTTTCAGAGAGAAATAATATGGACCCCCATGCAGTGAACATCAATTGAAGATGAGGGGTCTCCGAATAATAAATTAATAATATTATGGTACCGAATGTACAAGAATGTCCCAAATACATGCAACACACAAAATCACTAATTTGATAACGAGGTTTCCCAATATTTATAATGGTTTCTAATTAAGAGCATGGTGATCGTGATTACAACTTAGCTTGTAAATATATACGTACGTAGTTTGAATTTATATATATATATATATATATATATATATATATATATATATATATACTACATATTCTCTCGTTTTTCTGCAAACATACCATGGTTTTGTCATATTAATTGTGAATTAATTGACAAAAGAATATAATTTATATGCGTTACATGGTTGGCGCCTGGCGGTTTTTCAATGTCATGTTTTTGTGTTTCATGGAGCTTCAATAATCACGTAGACACAAATTCAAATACTCAACTATCGAGCCGACCTCTGTTGACAATAATCATCATTTTTTTTAATGATTTGGAGTTAATGAAATTGATCTCCATCGGGAAGAACTTAGTAGCAAGGACTAGTATTATTAACCTGAAGAACATGACATAATTTACTGATAGATAGCTTATGAGCCAAATGACATAAAAGCACCCCGTTCAAAGCCAGCCAATTATACATTTAGCATGAAGTTATTATCATTGTATATTAACCATAACACGTAGATAATATATATATATATATATATATATATATATATAGAGAGAGAGAGAGAGAGAGAGAGAATACACATTAAACCGCCATTAAATTAAACGTTATCTCAGGTCTCTTATAAATAATTTAAATTCAATTTAGTCTTTGCTACTAATGAAGGCGGAGTAAGCCACCGTCTACAATTAAAAAAAAAAATCCAAATTCAGGACCCCCAATAAATACAATTTAAAGGCCCTAGAATCACTGTAAAGTTATTGTCAGATAGAGAAAGTCGTATTGATAATATCAAGCTTCAAAATAAAGAAAGCTTTGACTTGTTTGGTAAACAATAATAGTGAAGATGCCAAGACAAGTGAAGTTGAATATCTGATAATGATAGATGAGTGATCTAGTTACATTGTCTATCAAAAAAGATATAGTCGAGAGACTTGATTACATACATATTTGATTAGTATTTTTGCTCAGAAAATACTAATGAGTAGTTATTTATTATAAATTTTCTTATATACTTTTGCATCAAAATTCAATTTTACAATTATCATAGTGGCCCCAAAATACTTCTCGTCTCGGGTCTCGAAAATCTAAGGCATTGATTATATTATAGCTATGTAAAAGTTTATAGATATAAAGTGTTATTTTATCTTAAGTCGTTGTCCTCGGGTCGACCTTCTTCTTGCAACCCTAGTTCTAAAAGATGAGGGTCACAGCATGAGTGGACAATAATTCAACTACATGAAATATCAAGCTTGCCTAACTTTTCGATTGAATGAAGGAAATTATTTACTGTTTGATTAGAATTTTGGAGAAAAGGATTGAGAAATCATTGGCCCCCCAACGATGGTCGTCCACGTAGATGTACTAAAAAGTTTAATAAACTAAAAGTTATTGTAGTTTTCCGTAGCCATGGACATATCAAATGTATGGGAAGTTCTGCGTGCCCGTCCAGCCTTTTTAGTGGCGAAGACAACCCGCGCTTGGGATGCTTTTAGGCACGGGTTTCTAAACTCGTGTATAATGCACCAGGGAGACAAAACTCTAGCCGACCTATTTTTTTGTGCTTCAAATTTTTTATTATATGTATTTTTTTCTTCTTTGAAAAAAAGGGCGGCATGATAAAAAAAAATAAATAAAAAAAATCTGCAAATAATTGAGCTTGCGTTGGACTGCACCCGAGCTTAAAATACATTGCTCGAGCACATAGGCCATGTGAGTTTAAGCCTGACTTGGCTCAACTCCTAGCAGAGATTTCCCCACCAGGGATTTCCCCACCAGAGCCAGCAGAGAAGAGCCCGAGCAGAGATCTTCGTAGCAGGAGTTCTCCCACCAGAGAGCTCCCCACCAGAGATGGGTCCGACCAGAGATTTCTCCCAGCAGGAAGGGACCCGACCAGGAATGGTCCTACCAGAGATGGCCCTAGCAGAGATGAGGGAGAGCAGAGATGGCTCCCTAGCAGACGAGCCCCGAGCAGGAATGCCCCGGGCAGAAACACACCCTAGCAGCCCTGCTAGGGACACACAACCAGAAGCCAAACTTGAGGAGCAAGTTTGGAGATTTGATTTGATTTCCTGATTTTGTCAGGATTCGAATGTAAATGTAAAAGATTTGATTGAGTTTATTTTAGGAAGTTTTAGCTAGGGTTTCGTTTTTGGTCTCCTATAAATACTAGTGTTAGTGTTTATTTTTTGTAACTCCATTATTGCAATTTTGCCTTCGAATTAATCAAAGAGAATTCTTTCTCCCAAAGCTTCTTCTTTTTTTCTTCTTGCTCTTTGTGTGTTCTTTGGTTGCAGATCCATTCTCATTGGGAACCAACAGGCCAGACATGCAATGACTATTGAATTATATATGTCCCATGCACACTATAATTTTTCGTATTGAATTACTTTTTTATCTTTTGAATAAGTTTAATTTAATTGGGATTATGTTTCGCTGTGAGAATTGGAATATCTGTATTTATCTTAAAATAATCTTTTAAATAATATAAAATATATTTTTGTAATATTATGATATTTACAAATAAAACCAGTTGATTCTTTCTCCAAAAACAAACATTCGTAAAAAGTGATAATTATCTTCATTTAAGACTTATGCTTTCCTCCCATCTATTTATGTGTGAGACAGTCATATAGAGTCTCGATGGCAAGAAATGGTAAGTTATGCTATCATGCATCGTCGGGGCAAGGGGAGGTGCTGAAGAGATATTAGCGAAATTGTGCATGTATGGGTTGCATGATTGCTTGAGATCGTACATGTATAAGACTCTATGGTCAAAGAAGTTTAAAAGAATTGATTCGTACGTACTACCTATGTCAACAAGATGGATTTTATATTCGGTAGCCCATTCAAAAGTAGAATTTAAGCGTGTTTGACTTGGAGCAAAGACAAAGTACGCTGAAAATACTCGTGTTAACTTTTAGAGACAATCGTCAATCCAATAGAGCATCGAAGGCGTTGAACGTGACACCTTTTTTTCATGGGTTTCTTTCTTTAGAACAAGACGGTCCAACTCCAAGTCTTTAACTCATATATATATATATATATATATATATATATATATATATATATCAAAGCAAAGAAAGCATAATAAATTAAAGTCATTGACTGAAGTCTACTTCAGAGTCACATTAGTATTAGATAGACTTCTCATAAACCACAAACCACTTATGTAGGCTCTCACATCCCCGGCCCACACCAAACTGACACGTAAATATTATTCCATATTTTCCACTACTTTTTCTTCAAAAACTCATATTCAGCAGCCAAAAAGGAAGAAAAAATAATAATTCAAAAAGTTATTTGAGTGAGTAAAAAGTGATAAATCTGCAGTTTTTACAAAAAGTGATAAATTCAAACATAGCTAGGTGAAAGTTTAATGTGACATAATTTATGCATGTGATGACACTGATCATATGTTGTGTCCTTGTTCAGGTTTTTCATACGACAAATCATACGATGGGCAATTTAGCTTCAATAATTGAAACTGACATGATGATCAATAAGATAGTACTTTGTTAATACTTGACGAAATCTTTTGAAAATCCAGAGGTGTAATTCCACCAATTATTATGTATTTCCATGGATGAAAGCCTCCATTTAGAAAAAATAACTATCTATATATAGACCGCACTAGGGGGTGAGCATAGGCCGCCCTCAATGCTTTTTATAGACCTGGTCCGCTCACATTGCGTTCACAAAAACAAAAAACCTAGATCCGACATAACATAAAATATATATTCCGAAAAACACACTCATAAATCATAACATAACACAAACATATAACATAAAAGTCATAATTCATAACATAATATCGACATAACATAAAATAAGTTAGGCATCATAATAAAATCATAGAGTACGAACATAAATAAGAACATAGAGTACGAAGTACAAACATAAATGTGAACTCCGCACTCTCCATTTTACGGATATATCGCTTGCCGACAGATAAATAGGAAGAAATAGATATATCGATTTCCAGCAAATATCGTATCGCATTTTTCATTTTATGGGCACGTCGTGGACGTATCAACGACATATCCGGATATTTAAAACCATGTTTATTACCAAGATATCCACATTGTGATTGAAAATCCTTTTTGTGGCTGAAAAAAAGTCGCACACATAATTATAACTTTGTTTTTATCCACTGAACGAGCTTAGTGTAATACTCAAGAGCTTTGGTAAAGCTGGTCATGTCCGTATCTTCCATTGCCGCTTTCACCCAAGGTTGTGTCATGTCATCGTATAAATATAATAAACGTGAAATGAATATTATCGTTGCTTAATTTTATTTACTTTACAATGAGAAATGGATAATATGAGAAGAGACAAGTGTATAATAATAAGTGGAAATGGAATTAAGAATTTAGTTAATTAGATGTTATTGATTTTATCAGTTGGAGTTAGTCCCCAAAATCCCCCACCGGATTAAACTCGGATACCCAATTTTTTTTAAAAAAATCCGGATACGGATATATCCGTATCCGGAAAAACCCAGATACGGATATATCCGTATCCGGATATTACGCAACCCGGATATCAAAATATCCGGGTTTTTTTTTTAAAAAAAAAAACTTTTAATCTGGGCCGTTGGATCATCAAGATCAACGGCGCAGAAAATAGATTTAATTAAAATATATAAAAAAAAAAACCCGGATCCGGATATATCCGGGAATTTTTTTTTCTGGTCCCGGATATATCCGTATCCGGGTTTTTGAAAAAAAAAACAAAAAACAAAACCCGGATGGATTTTTAGTATACATTTTGGGGACTAGTTGGAGTAGCGTCTGGATTACATCGTGGTTTTCAGTCAGAAACTTGACAATATATATCTATCTACTTCATTGACAAGACGCTGAGCTGAAGACCAATCAACTTGTTGGGTTCTCCAAGTCCAACCTGAATAGTAATATTAATATAATCAATATAATATTAGGTGAGGAAACCCTACTTGTGGATATGCTCCGTCATGAATATATATATATATATATATTCGCAGATATTGAAGCTTAGATATTATGGACAGATCATGTTAGATTTAATTAAGATATCTATTATCTACTAATGTGTCTACAAAAGTTATTGTTAATGTTCCGATAATATATCAAGATTTGTAAGATTATGTGTTTTATTGCTAATTATTTTATAAAAAAAAAAAAGTGAATACGTGATATCGAAAGATAACGAGATTTGGCTCGTTATTTAAATAAATATATTAAGATTTTACATGAAAATAATAATAATTAACAAATTTTTTAAAATTTGGTTACTTCTCTCGTACGTCACTATTTGTTGCTACTCTCATTTTGTCTATTTAAATGAGGAAAAAAATTGTTGGTAATTTTTCTTTGCAACGTCTTCTTTTTTTCGATCTGATGAATCAATTCAAACTTCAAGAATCTTGCTGTTAAGTTATATAGATCTATATATTGTCAACTGCTATAACATTTATGGGTAACATAGGTCAGCGATCATATGTTAAAGTTCGATATTAGCTAAGGCATTAACAATACAATACATTATTGTCAAAATAAATCATGAATAAATAAATAAATACACTAAAAAAAATAATAAGACTTTGAAAAAGCTTTGTGGGGACCTAGTAGTCAGCTAATTGTCACCTTGGGACCTACTTCCTCAAATTACACAAAGGATATATATATATATATATATATATATATATATATACAGGGACGGAAGGATGCATTGGTGGGGGTGACAAATGTCACCCCCAATTTTTAGAAATTAATTATATATATATATATAAAGTTATTTTAATAAAAAATGATATAAAAATATTAATCTAAATGTGTGATATCAACAGTTCGACACATAACACACGGGGCATGCATTTGGATCGTTAACCTGTAATAATAAATTTATATTACTTAATTAGAGTATAGTTTTTATTAGAGTTTTTAGAAATCGATAGCTAAATGTAATAAATTGTATATCTTTTAATTAATTTGATTTAGAAATTTATTTTAGTTAGATGTGATATATTAATCATGATATAAAAATTAAGTTGAGTTAGTTTTGTTTACTATTGCAGATGAAAATACCGACTATTGATTCCTTAGAAAAATGTTGATACGTCAATTAAGGTGCCGATAATTAAAGACCATCATGCTTCAAAGTTACGAAGAGTCTCACCTAATGTTGATTTGATATTAACGAAGTAGAACGTGACTTGGGTTTACGATTATATAAAATGTGACCCGACAGTTAAAAAAAAGTATATTTTAATGTCATATAAATATAATTAATTTTAATCATAGTATTTTATGTCTTTTTTTTCGTCACCCCTTAGTTTGATTCCTGGTTCCGTCCCTGTATATATATATATAGTGTGTGTATATATATTATACAGTGAAAATAGAGACAGAGAGAACATGTTACCAACTAAATCCTAAAGGATATATATAGTACAGAAAATTTTATGTGATAGAGTAACACCAACATTAGACATATTTAAATTGTGGGGCAAATGTTCCTTATCCATCTATCTATATATACGGCCGCTCTATAAATTTATGTCACGAAATCACCTTGATATGATGTTTTCATATCTCTACGATACTTGAAATCCACATATGTATTATTATTTTTTTCATATCACCTCAATGTGTCTTCGATTTTTCATTTTACTCTTAAAAGACTTTAATTTTTGAATTTAATTGCCGAAGATTTTCTTTTTAGAACATAGAACTAATTGTATCGAAAACTTTCTTTGAGACTTAAGTTTAGTCTTTAATTTGATTTTGGACCTTATAGACCTTACATTTGGATGAAGAGTTAATTTCTCTCAAAAAACTAAGAGAGTATGAGTTATTTTCTCATTAAAAATTGACGATATAGCATTATTTAAATTCATAAATTGGGTGATAAATACTGAGTAGACACGGGCCGGCATCAACGAGCTTGGAGAGCCCAAGATCCAATGTCAAAAAATGGTAATATTTTTAGAGTTAAGTTCCCATAAATATTAATTGGTACCATCTATATTAACAAAATATATTATATTGAATATTCAATCTACAAAAACTCTAAAATTAAACGTGTTTGATCTCAAATAGCCTTAGATGGCTAGTTCTTTGAGAACTTTAACTAAAAAATCATCATGGAGTTGAAATAAAATAAGCTAAAACTTTTAGATTTATTTATACAGACACCCACCATTTTGATACAAAAAGCCAAAGCGCATTGAAAACGAAGAAATTGAAACCCCGTTTAGTATAAAAAAAGCCAAAGCGCATTAAAGATTGGGATATTGAAAACCAGTTAATGAGATAATTATTTCATTTCATTGAACTTGAAAACTGAAACGTACGTACTCAATTATTTATTTATTTATTTTTGCCAAAATAATGGAGTGCACTTTTTTTATTTTGAGTACATTTTAATTTTTAAATCAACAACAAAAAAATGTCCGAATAGTTTGATTATTCAATAGGTTTCGATATATTTTATCTAATCAAATCTGATAATAAGATTGGTTGAGTGCTAATCTATTGATCAACCAACTTTAAATTAAGATATAATCATTACTTTCTATTAATATAATCCTATATGTCAGTTTCAGTGCAAGCCGCCAAAGCACAACCGAATCTAATTACTATAACATACTTGGTCTAATTATATCAAATCTTCATATTCTAAACCCCTTTAATGAAAATATAGTTTTAATTATATATATTATTCAATATTCTAGGAGATTATGTCTCCACTTACATTAAATATCTTATATATTCTTTGACAAGCATCCCAACTTCTGCACATAATTACATATATCACGGGGCAAGCGGTGAGATTAATATTAAAATTAGTATAGCTAATCATGTTATTATAAATGATTAATCATCAATAATTTAACTGCTAAAGTAAAAGGTTTGCAAATTAAACCCGTCCAAAATGATCACGAAAATTATTCATGTCGGTCAAAACTATATAATTGCAAAATAGAACAAGAATTTACGAATACGGGCCGCAAAATCTTATATGGACCATTATTAAACAAAGTTAGTGTTTTTTGTATTATGTATTTTTTTTTAATTAATTCAATTGGTATATGATTTGTTAAATGTCCTTCTCCAACATCATAAACAACATCTTGAGCTGCCCACAAAATCATTTAAAACAGTTCTGGATTTTGTATATTCTGCTCCAATTTAAGGTTTGGATATATATGATATCCAATATTTAGAGATTTTGGGGCACAAATATAATAACTTTTAACATGGAACAAATAAAGGTGAATCAAAAGTTCTCCATTTAGTAACAGGGGATCCAAACAATTCTTATTCTTTTATTTTTGTTTTCCTTTTGGCCAATAAACATGTTTGGAAACTCATAATTGTGGAGAATTTTCTCAAAATGAGCACTTAATTTTCGTCAGAGAAAAAAGTTTAATGGATTTTCTGCAATAAATAAAAATATGCTTTATTTAGATATCCCCATGAAAAGGAAAATAATTCTAGTGCTTTAAATTCCCCATAAAATGGAATGGAATATGAAAAAGTGATTCATAAAATAAGGGTTAATTGCGGCAATAATGCACAGCCTTTGGTCAACAGGGGTTTTAGGTCCCCAACCTTTCAAAGTGTGGGAAAAAATACACAACGTTTGTTGAATGTAAAATCCGTTGGTCCTTCCGTCAGGAATGTTAAATTCTGTTGATGTGGCATCGTTAAACTGCCAAATGGACTGCCAATTTGTAATATTAATTACATAACCTAATTAATAGGAATAAATTAAACCATATTTTAATTATGATTCAAAAAATAAATTAAAACTTTAAATTAACGAGCAATACTTATTTAACGCGTAGTTCCTATTTTTAAACTTGTACTTCAATATTATTCACATCTTTACTATGTCATTTTTTAACTAACCGTTGTTTTTAATAATCGGTCGTTTTTCCAAAATTTTAGTCGTTTCTAATAAATTATCGTTATGTAATCTTTGCAAATTATAGTCGTGTTTAATAATCCGTTGTTTTTCAAAATTTTAGTCATGTTCGACGAAGAGTCTATTAGATTTTTAGAGGGGAGTAAAAATTATTTATTTAATATTTAAAGTATTAATTGTTTTTTGAATCAAAATTAAAATCTGATTTAATTTATTCTTATTAATTAACTTATGTAATTAATATTACAAGTTGGCAGTCCATCTGGCAGTTTAACGATGCCACATCAGCAGAAATTAACATCCCTAACGGAAGGACCAACGAATTTTACATTCAACAAACGTTGTGTATTTTTGCCCACACTTTGAAAGGTTGGGGACCTAAAACCCCTGTTGACCAAAGGTTGTGCATTATTGCCGCAATTAACCCATAAAATAATGTGTAATTTGGCCCTAATGGTTCTTCGGAGTATAAATACTGGTTAAAGTACTTAAAGTATATAAAATTTTACGGCATATTTTTAATCTTATTTTATTGTTGGAAAAGTACCAAAAGTAATTTTTTATGTCACTGTACGTTTTAAGTTGCTTCCATTATGACTCATTAGTCAAATGTCACTTGCCACCTTTTTATACTCCCATGTATTTCACTTTTTCTCGACTTCGTAGATGATAACCCCGAAGTCAGAGTCTGTAACCCCACATTCAGGGTTAGCGTCTCTGACTTCAGTGTTGTTTTAGTATACAAATCCTAGATCTTGCGTGGGACCACGGTAATCTGACTTCGGGATTAATATCAACGACATCGGTGTTATTAACTCCATTGTCAGTGATGCTAAATAAATGTGACAAATGACATTTGATGGATGAGTCATAATGGAAGTCACTTTGAACTTACGGTGACATGAGAAAAAATGCTTATAGTAATTTACCACGATAAAATAGGATTAGAATTATGCTGTGCTTCGAAATTTTGTGTTCTTCAAAATATTTTTGCTTGTATTTATCCTTCTTCCGATGACAATAATGAGACTTTCAGTATACTTTTTTTATTTGTACATTTTCCAGAATTTTTTGAAGATGCCAACATCTTATAATTACTCGAAGTCATACGCTTGATGATTTATTTTTTAAAACAAGTTATAATTTGTTAATATAAATAGTAACAATCAAATTTTTTTTAATACTTTTGTTAGTACTTAGTATTGTTTTATACATAAGACAAACACGGAATAGTCTAAAATCGGTTGTACAATAATGTTATATAATATTTTTTAGTAGATATAATATTTTAATAATTAGAATAATATTCGTCTGAAATTCAAATGAGATATTTTTTTTATTAGTATGTAGAAATCACATTAAAAGAAATTGTAATTTAAGAGTTGAAAACATATTACGATGGGGAAGAATAATTTCTCTTGCAAAAGGACTCACCATAAACCATTGATGAAATGAAGTTGATCCTCAAAAAGTAGATAATGAAATAACACTATAAATAAATTTCTTTGGCTTATTCTAATGATATTCCTACTTTATGACTTAGTGGTCACAGCTCTCACTATGCTGTGATTACAAACGCACGTTTCTTTTTTTAATTTTAGATTTTTAATGTATATAGTAGGGTTCAAAACTTGTACATGATACAAGAGTCGTTCAAATACTAGACGAATGAATATTATTTTATCCATTAATATGAATCATAGCATGAAAAAAAGCTAAGGCAAGATCTTTGGAAAAAAAGATGTCTTGGTTTACGGTTTCAACGAGAAAAAGGGTTGATACAAAAGAGAAAGAAAAGGTGATAGGTTACGTTATATTAAATTTATACATACATATATATATATATAAGCTTGCCGTCTCATAGCTAGAAAATATCATATTCTCGATTATAATATGCACGTAACAGTATCTTCAATACTATTACTACATGACATTTGACAACTTCACGTTGGACCACAGCTTTCTAGGTTTCTTTCTATATGTTATTTTGTTCTTGAAATATAAGAAACAAGGAAACTCTCTAGGCGTGTGTATACATACATATATATATATTTGTGTGTGTGTCAATAATACTATCTTAGTTGGATATTAGAATAATACCCGCCTTTAAGAAAAAGTCTTACCAAAACAATATATATATATATTAATACATAGAGGCAAAATTACTAACCATCCTATAAGAGGTTGTTGAGACTTGATAGAGCAATTTGGAAACAAGAAAGAAAATCTCCGGAAAACGGAATCGAACGTTCCGGTCCGCCTATGGCTACCGACGGCCGCCAATTTGTTGTTAGCATGTCAGAAAAAGGCCAATCAATACAATACAATTCTATATTGATATTTGAATGTTAAATGCTATTTTTTACCCGTTAACAAACTCATAAAATATGACCGTCGGCACCGAAATTTTTAAAACTCAGGTATAAAGTAGCTTAACACTTGCATTTAATTGGTCAATATAATAACAAGAAATTGATATACTAATTCTCTAATGACATTTATTAAAAGTTATTAGAAGTTACAACAACATCCTATATGTATATACTCTAACTCAAAAGACAATAAAATACTATTTAAAATAATTAATAAAATGGTTCCAAATTATATGTATATAAAAAAATCTAAACTTAAAAGGGCCTCAAAAACTCAATTTAAGGACCACAATTTAAAATAATATAAGTTGTATGATTCAGTCATACTTGGAAAAAAAAAATATACATTCAAATATACAATTATTTAATTAGTGCTTTTTGCATTTAAAAACAATATACGCGTAATATTTGAATACACATTTATTTATTATATAATTATATATATTTCGCATTTATATTTAATTCTATAATTTTAGTAAGGACTCTAAAATTACTCTACGCCTTAGGCCCCAAAAATCTCCGACACGATCTTAGTAATTTTTAAAACTTTTGGGTTTTGCTTTTATTTTTTATTTTTAATATAAAAATTCGATTTTCGAGTTCTATATTAACAAAAGTACTTAGAAATTAGAATATGAAAATAAGGAGAAAAAAGTGTCCCTCGATAGAATAAATGGTGAGCAGAGACACAATGCCAGGTGGCTTTTGTTTATAGTAAATAACGCCTCTGATCTGACCCTCTCTCTCTCTCTCTCACACACACTATGCCTATTTAAACCCCTCTCTCTCGCTCCCTTCGATCACACCAACCATTTTCCCTCCTTCTTCCTCAACTGATCAACCATGGTAGTTCTCTCCCAACCCGCGTTCGACCACTTCTCCCCCATCAAGCCATGCAAGCCCCTCTTCGCCGGAATCCCCGTCGTCGACCTCTCCGCCCCCGGCGCCGACACCGCCATCGCCAAGGCCTGCCAGGACCTCGGCTTCTTCAAGGCCGTCAACCACGGCGTCCCATTGGAGCTCATTTACGAGCTCGAGTCCGAGGCCCAGAGATTCTTCAGCCTCCCCCAGCCCGACAAGGACCGGGCCGGCCCGCCCGACCCCTTTGGCTACGGCAACAAGCGAATCGGACCCAACGGCGACGTCGGCTGGATCGAGTACCTCCTCCTCAGCGGCAACCCAGGGATTCTCCCCGGCGAATCCAACTCCATTTTTAGGTGAATTCAAACTCAAATACCCGTTCTTTAGGCTCCTCTGTTCACCTCTGTTTTTTTATTCAAATTCTTTACTCTGTTTTCTTATTTCAGGTCTGCGATCGAGAAATACGTCGCAGCCGTGAAGAAGATGACTCTGGAGGTGACGGAGCTGATGGCGGACGGGCTCGGGATAGCGCCGAGGGACGCGGTGAGCCGGTTGCTCCGGGACGAGAAGAGCGACTCGTGCTTTAGGCTGAACCACTACCCGCCATGGCCGGAGCTTCAGACATTGAGCGGACGGAGCTTGGTGGGGTTCGGGGAACACACGGACCCGCAGATCGTATCCGTGCTGAGATCCAACAACACTTCGGGCCTCCAAATTTGCCTCCGGGACGGGACTTGGGTTCCGGTCCCGTCCGACAACACCGCGTTCTTCATCAACATCGGAGATGCCTTGCAGGTAAAGAAACACAAAAATTGTATTATTGAATTACATTCATACAACAAAAACCGTCGATATTTGAAAGTCAAATCCTATGTATCGTAGTGGGCAATCGGCACAGCTCACTTTCGATGGCCTGTTCCTTTGAAAGTTGAAATTTCTTCGTTTCTCATTGCTCGGGTATTTTTCCGGTTTTTTGGGTTTTGATGTTGTAAAAACTGTAAATTATGTATTTTTAATTTTTACGATTTACATTATTGACAACATTAACATTAAGAATATACGACGTGAAAAAATTATTATTTCTATCTAATTTATAAGTATTTGGCCAAATAGCAATTGCGATAGTAGGAGAGATATTCACGAAATTAATAAAAAAAATGTTAAAATTTATTTAAAATGTTATTTTTTTTTATTTCTCACCATTAATTGTGTGTACTTAATTCATCTCACAATATTTAACTTTTTGTAAAAATATAAGCAATTATCCTTTTAACTACTCCCTCTTAGAACGTAGAGTTTGACTCTGTTTTCAACCTACTAGATTTGCTCAAAAAAGAACTTCATAGACTTTTGACAATAAAAGAAACACACAGAAAAAGAGACAATATTTAATATCTAGTACGGTGAAAAGGCGATTGACTAACGAGGCATTGACGGTGCAGGTGATGACTAATGGGAGGTTTAAAAGCATAAAGCACAGAGTGTTCGCAGATCCAATGAAGTCCAGGCTCTCCATGATCTTCTTCGGGGGCCCACCGTTGACCCAGAAGATCTCGCCGTTGACTTCTCTCGTCGGCGACGATGAAGAGAGCTTGTACAAGGACTTCACGTGGTGCGAGTACAAGAAGTCTGCCTACAAGTCAAGGCTCTCCGATCACAGGCTTCGACTCTTCGAGAAATCTCCCGTCGATTGATCACATTCACCATATATATGTATTTTTATTATAGGGTCTATATATATATATATATATATTATTATTATTATTGCTGTTTTTTTGTTTGTCAAAGCTGGGTATAGCTAGGTTTGGAAACTACAGTTGACTCGACTTGCCTATAGAAGGAAAAGACTAATGGGTTGTTTTTTTTTTCTTTTCTTTTTTTACTTTTTTTGTTAGGTTAAAAATGTAACAAGTGCGTATTTAATGTGCTTGTGCAGTTAATGTAAGCCAAGCCGTTTATGTTCGATATAATGATGTCATCATCTAACTTGTCTAAGATTTCTTAAGAGTTGTCGCTCAACACGGTACATTATATATGGTTATACCGAATAATGAATTAAGATAGTTTAAGATACGACACGAACATCAAAGGTACATTACACATATTGACATTCTTACTAATACTTCTATGTCGATCTAGTACTACTATATCCGGTGTTTCTTTTTTTCTTTTATCCAAAATTTGTATTCTTGTTTTTCGGCCTTTAAAGTTTTGGTTGCGATTATTTTAAATATATACTTTATATAATATTCTAAATAATAGTTTGTCAATTGGGATCATTCGACGGTCTAAATTACTTAAAAGTGCGGAAACTGTTATAATTTATTGGATTCGATTTATACTCGTCAAGAAATTTCAACCAAAACTATCAAACACTTGAACTTGTATATTTAAAGTCTAAAAACTCAAACACTTTAAATTGTATATCGAATCCCTAAATACAAAGCCGACTCTAAGTTCGTCGTATTTTATATCGAGTAAATTCTTTGATGCCTTCCTTTAAAAAGATATATGTACACATTTAATGAGAAAGTAACTATAAGTCTTCTTCTGAAGCACGTCACGTTATAGTCTTGAAAATAAAAATGTAGAAGAATAATTGTGTGTGTAGGTGTTGCTTAGAAGTGAACCAGAGTCAGTGTATACATTAAATTGCGATAAGATTAAGACACGTCTTACTACTATCAACATGTGATGTTACGACTGCATGTACATCGTGGCACCAAATGGGTTGACCGAAATCCCACCTTCATGACGTCACTCTTCTAAGGTTTATTTATGATCTTCAATTCATTCAAGCTTTACTTTACATTAATTCTGATCTCAATAAATGAAGGCCTAACAGAATGGTAGTAGTAGTAACTGGTAAGCACCTTTCGACTACTGCATCAATTAATATATATGAGGAGGACCATATGTCATATATATCAAGGTTTAAAATACCGCTTGCCGATTTCGTTTCGCATTTTCCGTTTTACGGATATATCACTTGCCGATGGGTATGTCGATGGGCAAATCGGAAAAAAAGGGCATGCCGCATACCGCATATACCGCACTTTTCGCATGGGCATACCGCATGCCGATAGAGTTTTAGACGGATATTTTGTAAAAAATATTTGAGTATTTAAGCACGATATTTATATAGGATCAAAACTACATATTTAATAAATACAAGACATAATTGTATACAACAAAACACATTTGTAACTTAAATATGTAGGTGAAATGTATATTTTGGTGGCTATAATACCCAAAGTTTATTCCGTTAACGCCAAACGTACCCACCGTTAAATCTCCGTTATTTCGCCCGCGTGGCATATATTATAAGGGTAAACTGCGGCTAAAATACCCAATGTTTCATTTTTTTTATTTATGTACCCAAAGTTTTTTTGTGTGGCTATAATACCCAAAGTTTATTCCGTTATCGCCAAACGTACCCACCGATAAATTTCTGTTATTTCGCCCGCGTGGCATATTTATATATATATATATATTTCTCTCTCTCTCTCTCACTGAGACAAAAAATTAAAAGCGTACAGGGGTTTCGATCACACGCCCTCGTTGAACCCGCAGACACACTGAGCCACTTGTCCACCTTCATCTCCTGCTATGGTAATCGACATTTAAATTTTTCTGTAAAACAAGTGTACATATGTTGTAACATGCAAAAATGTTACATTTAACATATAGTTAGACTTAAAATTATGACATGTTAAAGTGTAATAAAATTTAATTAAATATAAATTATCCATATTAAAGTGAATGAAGTAATATTATATTTTTAAATAATATAACAAGTAGATAATTTATATGTAACATTTATAAATTATATAATTTATAAAATGTAACATGTAAAATTCAATTACAACTATATAATAAAACATGTAAAAAATATAATAAAATAACATTACATGTAAATATTCATAACTAATAGATTAAAATAAAATTATAAAATATAAAATAACATTATGCTAGATATATTATATATTACATTTATAAATTACACAATCTATAAAATGTGTATGTAAATATTATTTTTATAAATATTTATAAACGATATTATAAATTGTCTATTAAACCCTAAACCCTATTAAAAAAATATATGCCACGCGGGCGAAATAACAGAAATTTAACGGTGGGTACGTTTGGCGTTAACAGAATAAACTTTGGGTATTATAGCCACACAAAAAAAAACTTTGGGTACATAATTAAAAAAAATGAAACATTGGGTATTTTAGCCGCTGGCGAAATAACGGAGATTTAACGGTGGGTACGTTTGGCGTTAACGGAATAAACTTTGGGTATTATAGCCACCAAAAAAAAACTTTGGGTACATAATTAAAAAAAATGAAACATTGGGTATTTTAGCCACAGTTTACCCATAATATTAAGTCACTTTATTAGTTTAATTTAAGTGTATAATATTAAGTCAAATTATTATGTGAAGTGAATATGTATGTTAATTAAGTGTGTAATATTAAGTGAATATGCATGTTAATTGTATATGTATGTTAACAAATTTAATATTAATTGAAGTGTATAATATTAAATGAATATGTATATTAAGTGTATATGTATGTTAGGTGAAGTTAATATGTATGTTAAGTGTATAATATTATTTGAAGTGTGTAATATTAAGTGAAGTGTATGTGTATGTTAAGTGTGAATGTGTGATATTAGTTGAATAACAAAAAGTCCCACATTGATAGATGACAAGAGTTTAGTGATGTTTATATACCAAATATTAGGGACAAGGGCTTGGGCCCTTTGGGTCATAGGATTTTGTGGATGGGGGAGGACTCACACAAATGTTACACCACCACACGCGCGCGCCGCCGCCGGACGGGTGGGGTTTGTGTGAGTATAATTAATTTTGCCGAAAGTTTAATTGGTATTTTTGCCAAAATCTACCGGAAATTTAATTTTTAGCGATTTTCCAACCATGGGAAAAATCCTGCGAAACGAAAGGGTTTTCGTTTCGCATTTCTCCGAAAAACGAAAATCGGTCGAAATGTCGATCGATTTTCGCGAAATTTTGAACCTTGTATTATATATATATATATTAATTTTAGGGTTAATTACGGTAAAAATACCTAACTTTTGGTCAAATGCTCTGCTGTGTATACAACTTCCGTAAGTGGCGGCAAAAGTACCCAAACTCGGTATTTGGGAGTTGACTGAGAAAATTAGTCCATGTGACTGTTAGCCTTTGCCACGTAATTATTATTTTTTAAATAATTTTTAGCAAAAAAATTATTTTTATTTTTAAAAAATTTACCCTTAATTTTATTTTTAGTTTCTACAATTTGCTTCGTTTGTTGCTTTGCGTTTGATTTATACCTAAAAAAATCATGTCCTATAAAGACACATGGGAGCAGGGTTCAAATGCATGTATGCGAAACACCGTAAGTTTAATTTACGGGTATGTTGCGAGCACAACACGTAACTGGTGAAATTTATGTAAAAAATAAATAAATATCATTTTCAATGGGTAAACCACACGTATTTTTGAAATAATAATAATAATAATAATAATAATATTTAGAAATCTTGTTGAGATATATATATATATATTTATAACTAAAATGAATTAAAATCTCAAATGTTTTAGATTTATATAAGATTTATAAGGTTTACTTGCGGTTTTTGTTGTTTTTTCGTAAAACGATTACCGAGTGTATCGAGTTTAGACCGCATATTTCTAATTTGCAATTTACCCGTACCGCGGTCCGATTTTTTAAACTTATATAAGGGGAGAGTATATATATATATTATATAAAATGGAGCTTGAAAGGATGTGGATGTGCAATAATAATATTGATATTAGAAAGGAAGCCCACAGTTTAGGGGAAGTAGTCCCCACAATTCCTCAACACAAAATAAGAAGATTCTAAGGGAAAATGAGAGGTTTGCTTTAAGTCACTATCAACACCAATCTTTCCATAACTATTAACAAACATTAATAATATATATATATATATAAATAAATTAATATTGGAGTCTTCCATCATCATTTTCCCAATAGATATTTAAAAAAGAATTATCAGCATGTAATTAATTTTTTTTATTTTATTTTCATGTGGACTTCTTAACGTAGTTCTCAAGACGATGAATCTTTTGGTCTGATGACGATCATTTTGCGTGGTATACTATTATGTTTTTAAATTATGCTCATTTAAGCGTAATGTGTCAGCTACCTTGTATAAGTATCACAAGATTTCAAGTCAAAATTAAATAATTGTTAATTTAGAGAATAATCCATGATTTAACAGATCTTACTGAGTCCATTTTATGAACTATGTACTTATATCCATTTAGGTATTATTGGACTATATACTTATCATAAAGTCTTGTTGAAATTTATTAACATTGAACGATGAGATATTAAAACAAAAATTATATTCAATGTACTTTATAACTTTCATAGATTAATAATAATGTGAATTAAGAAAGTCGAATTTTATGACATTGTCGAAGTTATTAATTTAACAGCGTTTTTCAGAATCGAAATCAAATAAAAATATAAGTTAATTAAAATTATTAATTACTGAATATTAATTAATTGACTAAAGAAATTCTAATATATATCTTTGACTGAATAGATATTGACATGTTTATAGTCTACAACCATATACGATAACCACTAGATTATTTAAAGATCGATATTATCCGAAGAGGATGAAACAAATATATTATTCAGTTTTATTAGCACGTTTAGATTTCTTTTTAATCACGGAACTGTATCAAAGTGGAGCAAGGAAAACAATTTTTGGCACTAATTAATGGAAGGGAATGTATATATAGTACTATCTGCACAGTACGTATTATATACATACAGAGAACTGACTTAACTACAATAGCATATATAGGAATATTGTACTCTAATACAGGAAAATAATATCAACCCCTGGTTCCACTGAGGAATATTATTTTTATTCCGAGAGAAATCGAGGTACATTTTCAATACTTCTATTCGAAAATATAGATGGAAAACTTGTTTTTATTTATTTATGAATTGATCCAGCAAATAAATGATTTGGTATAGTAACATTTATTTTAGTCGGTTTAACCAAGTTTTTGCATTATCTTATCATTTTATGAACATAACAACTTTTGATAAATGAGATATTTGCTGAAAAAATACTTATAAATCAGGTGAATTTCAATATATATTTTTTTTCGCAATGATTATATTTTATTACTAAATAATTATACTTCTTAGTTCTTACAACATTGAACATATATATCACAACAAAAATAAAATAAAATGTGCCGTTTAATTAGAAAGTTAAAATATTGTAGGGTTTTAATTTCTTCCCTTTATTTGCGGAGAATCATTCACCAAAGGAAAACATGTTCAATAAATTATGCCTTTTTTAGTTAACCGTTGAATTTTTTAAATTCCAACAGGAGAGAACAGAATATTTGACATTCTCTTCGTGTCATAATGGAGCATATAATGGTTTGATTTAAAATCAGCAATACTTTTTAATTTTATAACTTATAGATTGTTGAGCTAATTAATAATTAATTAGTGAGACAGACGTGACAGATCTAGTTCATATAATTAGTTAATTTTGAAGTAATGTACATATATGTGGACAACATGATTCCGGCGGCACTGGCCATGAATTCATAAGTTAGCGGGCCACATGATGCTCTTGCCGGCCGTGGCCAGCTAACTATGTGTTAAGTACAATTGTTTGAGGCGCTGAAATCAATAATTTATAAATATATGTTCAGCCTCCTATCTTTTCGATTTGTAATTCTATATATTGAAGAAACTTGTTGCGGAGCTCGCATCGACAAGATACAAAACTAATAAGATTTGTAAGTTCGTGTGGATTTTATCATTCTAAATTACTGCTCATTAGAGCTTAATTAATGTGCTCAATATCACCTTGAACATAAGATCACATCTCAAAACTAATTACTAAGAAAAACAAGACATGATTATTTAATAATCACAGGTACGTTAGATTTATAATCCTCTAGTAAAAATAAAAATAAATAAATTTTTTAGTCCGAAATTATACCGTTTTAATAGAGGCTTAAAAAATTCTACGCCCAAGACTTATTCGAGCTCCGGACCGTCCCTAAAAAGCATTGACGGAAAAATGAAACATCACAAAAATAGAGGACAATGATTGAATTGATGTAATATGAGTGTGAAAATTGGGTGTACGTGGATCTTAAAATATGGTCGGCTAGGTTGGGTGGGGCATAATCTGGTGTGAATGAGGTTTGTTTGGGTGGTGGGAAGCAGTGGATATTACACATCGTCATAGTGGCGGAGCCAGAATTTTAATTCAAGTGGTGCCTAATTAAATTAATTTTTTTTATAACAAGTTTAAGTAAAGTTTTTAATTTCTTTTTCAAGCACACAAATAACAATAATAAAATAATAATATTGCAACTTTATTAAAAAGATAAATAAATAATGTTTCCTAGTACAAAATATGACGTCACGTTTTTATTGGATGTATTGCATAATAGACGCCTCGTCAATAAATTAATTTATACTTTATATTAATTAACATAAAAATAAAGAATAATTAAATAATGATATTTAGTATAATTATCTTAGTATTCAATTATACTAATTTAATATTTTCTAAATAAAGTTAAATAGCATAATAATATACAAAGTTTTCTTTTATTACACAGTTTGGAGCAATATTATTATAAAATATTAAAATGATTATAATTAATGAGTATTCTTTTATCAGACTTCCAAATACACAAATAATCTTTTTTATTAATAAGTAATATTAATATGTTGCTGCACCAACAGTATATATATATATATATATATGCACATTAAATATAATACAAAGTTAGAAGAATTTTTTTTTAAAGAAGCACTTCACTGAGATTCGAACACGGGTTCTAAAAGGATCAAGTCATTATAAGGAAACACTTGCCAGCTGAGCTGCAGATACTAATAGATTGTTTGGCAAAATTTTGAATTATTATATATATTATATAGGTATTTATGTTATTTAAAAATATTTTTTTATTATATATATTATATAGGTATTTATGTTATTTAAAAATATATTTTTTTTATTTTTAATTCTTTACGCATCTTTTTCAGGTGGTGCCCGTATATACACTCGGTTCTACGTAGCTCTGCCCGTGGACATCGATCACCCTCAAAGCATGACTCTCATCTTCCAATCTGGTCTCTGTGATGACCCATTTCATGTTCAATCCAAGGTCCTATCGACCCTCAAAATTTCACTTTTTTTTTTTAATTATGATGATGTTCAATCATTACGAGTGAAAGCAGTGTTTTCAATAACAAAAGGGTTATCTTGGTTTTTGGATAATTACTAATATTGAATCGATCATTGTACTTTCCTTTCGCCTTTTCTTTTTGCTCTGAAGTAGTTATAATAATATGTATTTTTAGGTTATTGATACATGGATAGGGTGTTCTGATTTAAATGTACGTGATGATATATTTTGAAAGAGGTTAACTTTAATTTTTATCGGTATATTTTGTATATTCGAAGTACCAGTGAGAGTTGAAAAAAAATAAAAAAAATCCATCTCGCAATGAAAGAAAAAACTCGAGAAACATATATGATTTGGTTCTGATTTTGAAGAGGCCTTGGTTCGGTTTTGACCCGAGCCACCTGGCCCAAGTGAATATATAAAATGACCGTTTAAAATCGTTTGCTATTTATGGTAAAAAAAATTAAAAATGTAAACCAAAAAACAGTCATCAACATTATACATAATAAAATATCATGAAGCATATCATCATCGATTTGATCTTCTCGACAATAAACCTTGAATACATCTTATACACACACATGCACGAGTATAACTATTGCTTTTGACCAAATCAATGTTCATGAATTTTGTTACATTTTTTATTTGTAAAAATTCACGTATGGCCATGCATAGACAATAACAGCTAATGAATTTTGGCCTTTTTCGTACGTTTTATAATCCAAAAGAAAAAGGCAGACAAAGGTAAATCTAATGTCTCCTGCAATGTAAAACCAACAAGGGAAATTCAAAACATGATCAACACTGAAACCCTAAGTTTCAGACTAGACAACACGTGGACTTGGCCTCATAAATTTCTCCAACAAATTCCATCAAATACAGGCTATCTTTCTCACGAGTCACGAGAAGGGTTTGGTCAGTATAACAGTACTATTGTTTTTTTATATCACGATGTCGATCGATACGTACAATGTGTATACGTGGTTCGAGTCGTTGCTTAAAATTTAGGGTCATTAATATTATTTATAAAATATAAACTATATATACTTGTGCGTGTAAATAATAAATATATGAGTAATGAGTTATTACATCAAGTTGTACATGTATCATCATCTATATTCTTATCCGTGTTCTAGAAACAGAGTTCATATTAATGAGCCCATGGGTTCGATTTGCATGGAAAATCTTCCATGCATGTGTTTTTTTTTTCCTTTGTTTATGAGTTAGCGACATATGAAACGGATGAAATAATGACCGACTGTATTTATATAGAGAAAGATGTATATACTCTATATATCATAGGAATAAGAGCGACAAAAATATTTAATTTTGATTGAAATTGAATTATGATATCAATAAATATACCTTATTTCCCAAGATGTAACAATGAAGGTATAAATATCATGTGTAATGCTGACGCTGACGTGTTATGTTATATTACATGGGCACATTTATTTTTGGGTTCAATCGTCGTATAGCCAAACTAGAAAAATTATTTTGCAAAATAGTCAACCTTTTGATTAATATTGCCAAATAGCCAATCAACCACATTAATAAATCACGAAAGACCGTATTACCCTTGTATTAACGTGTATTAACTATATTAACGTGTATTAACTAAGTTAATTTGTTTAAAAATAAATTAAATTTTTGTTAAAATTTTAATCACGATTTTTTATTTTTAAACAATTAACTCAGTTAATACACGTTAATATAGATTTTCTGTAAACACAAGTAAATGTTCTTATTTTTAAGAAAAATTAACTTTGTTAATACACGTTAATAACTAAGTAACTAAGTAAATTAACTAAGAAAAATTAACTTTGTTAATACACGTTAATAACTAAGTAAATTAACTTTGTTAATACATGTTAATATGTTAAAAGGGTATTATAGGTATAAAATATGTTATTAAATAGCCACCTCATCAATTTGGCTATTTTGCAAAGAAAAATGAAAGTTGGCTATTTGGCTAATCAAACGTTTCAATTTGGCTATTAAGAGTCATTTCTCTTTATTTTTTGTGGTTAATATATACAAGATGATGAATGTTGTATTATTAACTGATCTATTTTAAGTTTAATTTATTTATTTTTAGATCGATACTTGTTTGAGCTTAATATTCTATGTTAATTATACGAGGTTCTATTTTAAAACCGCAACGAGAGAAGCAATTGATAACTTCTTGTAAATATTTTATTATAAATCAATTACTTTTATATATAAATAGAGATATATTATTAATTATAGAACGATCGATCATTTTCAGTCCATACAATAATTTAGCAAGGCGACTTTTCTTGCTTACAACGTAAAAGGCTGGATCGCCAACAATCCTTTTCGAAAAGCATACTTTAAATAAATTCCCTTTGCTCCAAGGATAATATTATGCCCTATTATTAGAATAAGAATATCTCCTCGTTTCCTAGAATGTTCCTATAACTTAAATACCAATCTTCTCTATATATATCCTGACAGTGTGTATATAAATATATTACACAATATGTCAGAAATGCTATCTAATGCAAAAAGCCAAGGGAAAGAAGACGTTACTTTCATACACATTTCAACATCAACGACCGCAAGTGGCACGCATTAGATGAACATAAACCATATTTGTACGACGCTTTCGTTGACTTTGGCTTAATACAGAAATATATACATTAATTAAATTAAAAAATATATGTATATAAAGATATATACATCCCATCGGATCTCTTTATGATTTATTTTTATTTTTTATTTTTTTGGAGGGAATCTCTTTATGAAGTTTGTTATTGGTTTAGAAAGCAACTTTCGAAGACCTAATTAAGCCGTGCGTTTTCATACTTGGTTTTCAGTTTCACACTATATATTGTGACACGTAATAATTAAGTGTTGAATATATAGTTAGTGCTTGATAATTTTCAAAAGCATGCAAAGTTTTTATTATTAGTTCATAAGATTAGCTAGCCTAGCCGCCTAAATTAAAACATGTAATGGTGTTAATATCCCATTATTTTGATCTTGGAAAAATTGGAACAAAATGAAACGAGGTCGACTTCTTAAAAAATTTAAATGTGAAATGATATGAACCGTTGGATAGAGATTCGGTCTTGGTTTGTTATATATGCAATAACATTTCATGTTGCAAATATCGTTGGCAGTTTAATCCTTATATATTTTTCTATGAAAATTTTATTTATAGTTAAATTCTAATGTATAAGCTTCAAAAACGTTACTTTTTATTTGGTTGTAAAGTTTAAGTCAATATTTTAGAGCACATATGCATTATCAAGAACAAGAAACCAATATCCTAAAAAAAAAAAGAACAAGAACACAATATGGACATCAAGAACACCAAAATTAAATGAACATCAAAAAACACTATATGAACATCAAGAACACTATACGAACCTCAAAAATACTAAATGAACATTAAAAATACTATACGAATGTCAAGAACACAAAAAAATATTCACACAAAAAAAATCCAAAAAAACTTACCCGAAAAAAAAAATCTTCGTTTTGAAGGCATGCATAAACGTCGAAATTCGGCTAAAATCCGAAGAGCCCATGTATTCAAGATCTTTGTGTGCCAAGCTTTTTATTATTTATGACGATATCCACTAAACAAAGTTTAGACCTCCCTACCTTACTCGAGGCTTAAATACTGTGGTGTAAATTTTACTCTATGATTCTGAGCCGTGGTATAACCAATGTTTCGTACTAGTGGTTGAATTTTGCTATGGGTCCCACTGTAGACTACGATTCTTATTACGAATATAATACATGTCCCAAAAGAAAGTTATAATAATTTATAGTACCATAGATGTTGTAACGACTTTAAACCGTGTAGAAGAAATAAATGCTACTATATATGCTGTAACATTTCCTATTGCATTTATCTTCGGCAATTTAATCTTTAAATATTATTCCATGAGAAATTTTTTATAGTCAAATTCCAATATATAAGCCCAAAAAATGTTACTTTTTTAAATTGGTTATAAATTTTAGGTCAATATTTTAAAAATCAAGAACACCAAAATCAAATGAATATCAAAAACACTATATGAACCTCAAAAATACTAAATGAATATTAAAAACACTATATGAATGTCAGGAACACGAAAAGTATTCACACAAAAAGTCCAAAAAAAATTTACCAAAAAAAAAAATCTTCGTTTTGAGGGCATAAACGTCGAAATTTGGCTAAAATACGAAGAGCCCATGTATTTAAGTTCTTTGTGTGCCAAGCTTTTTATTATTTATGACGATATCCGCTATACAAAGTTTAGACCTCCCTTCCTTACTCGAAGCTTAAATACCGTGGTGTAAATTTTACTGTATGGTTCTGAGCTATGGTAAACCAATGTTTCGTACTACTGGTTGAATTTAGTTACGGGTCTCACTGGAAACTACGATTCTTATTACAAATATAATACAAGTCCCAAAAGAAAGTTATAATAATCTATAGTATATCATTGATGTTGTAACAACTGTAAATCGTGTAGAAGAAATAAATGCTACTATATATGTTGTAGCATTTCTTGTTGCATTTATCGTCGACAATTTAATCATTACATAATTTTCCACGAGAATTTTTTATATAGTAAAATTCCAATGCATAAGGACCAAAAATGTTACTTTTTGAATTGGTTGTAAATTTTAAGTCAATATTTTCTAACACAATATATACACCATGAACACCAAATTCAAATTACCATTAAAAACACTATGAACATCAAGAACACTATATGTGCATTAAAAACTATATGAATGTCAAGAACACGGAAAATTATCAACACAAAAAATCCAAAAATAATTTACTCAAACCAAAATCTTCGTTTTGTGGGTCTAAACGTCGAAATTCAGCTAAAATCCAAAAAGCCCATGTATTCGACATCTCTGTGTGCCAAGCTTTTTGTTATTTATGACGATATCAACTGCACAAAGTTTAGACCTCCCTACCTACTCGAGGCTTAAATATCGTGGTGTGAATTCTACTCTATGGTTATGAGCCGTAATTTAATCTATGTTTTCGTACTATAGTGGTTGACTTTAGTTATGGGTCTCACTGGAGACTGCGACTTTTATTACAAATACAATACAGGTCCTAATTTTTTTAAATAATTTGTAGTATCATTAATGTTGTAACGACCGTAAACTGTGTATATTAAATAAAGGCTAACTCTTCCCGTTTAGGGGCGGACCCAAAACTTCGGTATAGAGTGGCTTTTTAAAAGAAATATTATGATTTGGAATGATTTTATAAGTTTTTAATTATTTTTTTTATCTAATTCAATATATAGTCACTATGTACCGCCCCTCCGCTCCATTCATGATTTATACCAGTCCCGTTTGGGACGACCGAGGCTTTAAATCGTCAAATAATGTCGGAAACTAAGCTGGAAAAAGAAACAAAGTGCATACGTTTTGCAAATGCAAAGCCATATATAATCTTCTTTAGCAAGAATACACATGTTTATAAGACAAATGCAAGCAAAAAAATTATGTTTGGAAAAAAAAATGATGGTCCTGAAATATATATCGGACCGGCATCTTCCGATATCCATCCTCTAGATTAACATGCCTAGTATGTAAAGAACCATATTTTCCTTACCTTGTTTCTAAGACTTTTTTTTTACCTTTTTTTTTAATACTATTTAAATCAATAAATTAAATAAAAGTAGGTTACTAAGCATCTTCCACATTTTGGTCCGTAATCAACTCATTTGCATTATATATATAATTGTGGATTGGAATGAGAACTAGTGAGACTTTAGGGTGAACAAATGCTCTTGGCATGTCACTTCTAATTAATCAATAATTAGGTTTTCCAAGTTCATTGAACTTGCAACATTTTTGCCACCCTTTTATTTCATGTTCATTAACCCTTTTATGGTATATATTGTGTGCTTATTTCTTTGGTATAATTGATTAAATCACTCTCTTGTATTTAAAGTCTTTGTTTACATTATGGATTTACAAAACACAATCAGTAACGTTTTTTCAATGGTTGGATTGATGTTAGTGCACAATGAAGCATCATCCAACAAAAGATCTTTTTTTTAATAAACAAATATAGTACGAATAAATTAATAACTTATAATGAAATTAGCGATTTATACAGTACTAAACTACTAATTAAATAAGTAATAATATTTTTTTAAAGCATGTTAAAGATGCATCATTGGCCAATAGAGCTGTGCATGGCGACGTCGCAACCCGTCGCGGCTTGGTCGCCGAAAATCGCCGGAAGACAAGTCGCGATGCATCGTGACCGGCGAGCTCGCGATGGTTCGCGATAAGAGAGAGAGAGAGAGAGAGAGAGGGTATGTGAGAGGGAGAGATTCGGAGAGAGAGAGACAGGCCGATGTGGACGGAAATCGCGACGGTTGAAGCTAGTCGCGATTAATCGCGACTTTTGCCGCAAAATCGCGATGCGTCGCGAACCACGAGGTTGCGTCGCGATCCAGACTCACAATGGAATTGTGCAGCTCTATTGGCCAATAATTGGAGTTCTATTCGGGACTGTCCTTTCTTTCTTTCTTTCTAATCTGTACTGTAGTGTAATATTGTTTTGTTTGATATTGAACTACGACTGGCTTAATATTTAACCTATCAATTCTATTAAATGTATCTTTCAGTGCATTAAGTAAGTTCATGGTCTGTAACTTTGTATCAAACAAAATGACCCCTCTCTAAGATCTTCTTAGATTTTTATTATAACTTCTTTTTTTAAATATAGCAACAAATTTATTTAGTATAATGTAATATGATGATCGTAATACAATGGATTTTCAGTGACATCATCATTGGACAAATAAATAAACGGGTCCAAGACCCAAGAACCAGATTCAATACCAAAATTTTGAGAACCAAAACCGGAACTAAACACGAGAGATAACTCTTTCCTAAACTGGGTTTTCTTTTAAAAAGAAAAAAAAATGCAGTATTAAGAAAATGAAGGTCTCTATTTCCGCCTATGGCCCAATACTAGCATTTTCTAATTTGGGCTTATTGCCCAACAGTATAATAAAGACACTTGGTCCATTTATTTTGTCTCTAATGTTTTTCTAAACGAAAATGAACAGTCCATTTCTTTGGATTTTTTTATTATTTTATTTAGCTATTAAGCTTGCGAAGAAAAAAGGAAACGTATCTATGGAGATATGCCGTATTATGAGTAAAGTCCGTATAAAAATACGATTTGCGTAATACTATTAACTAAAATTACATAATTTATTACAAAATGATACTATTATCTTTACGGGGCATTAACATGCCGGTTTATGAAAAGTGCACCTTTTAATGATCTAGACTTTTAATTTATGGCATTGGAGATAAATCTAGGCATCGTTAATTATAATGGAAATGTAAGAAAAAAAAAAAAAACAAACTCTCTTATATTCTTCAAAATAAGACATTGCTTTTAGCGTAAGGGCCAATGCTCAATGAGAGCACAAACATGTCGTGTTGGCATGTCCTACAAATTATTCACCAAACCTTCGCCCCATGAATTTGCTTATTTCGATTTTAGTTTATAATAATGAGTAATTAATTCTATATTTTAGTTTCATTTTTTTTGTTTTTTTAATATTGTACAGAAATATGTTAATATAACGTGTGCCACTAACCTCTTGTTTTTCATAGCGTGTACCATCAGATGTCTTTTCCTTCACAATTTACAATGATTCGAAACGTAAAAAATTGACTAAAATGAGATAATAACATGTCATCATCAGCACGTCATCCTTGCCATTTAAGGTCTGGACCATGGTTTTAAATATCGGGATATGTCGTAGATATATCGACGACGTGCCAAAAAAATAAGAAATGCGATACGATATTCCAGGAATCTCGCTTTCGTTTTCCGTTATATCGAGATATGTCGTTGGTATGCCCTTCATCTTCCGTTCGTGTCGTTTAGCACAAAAATGATGATATATGGGTCGAATTCGCAATATATATATAGGGAAACTTGAAAAAATAACCCCAAAATACAAGTTCTACCCGTTGTGTTCCCCGATTTAATATATATGAAATATTATTCCCCAAATTGTCTCTTACTTTTTTTATTCCCAAAATACCATTTTTACCACCAACTGTCTAAGTTCAAGAGGAAAACTGTCAAACTTTACCCAGAAAACTATTTAACTTAAAACAAACTGTCTACCCCGAAAGAGAAAACAATCTAACTTTATGTATAAAACTATCCGACACTACAATTTACGTTTTGATAACTGGGGATAAAACTAACCTTCTTGACACTAAGTTGTCAAAGTGTCTAACTTTAAGATGAAAACTATCTAACTTTACTAGGAAAACTGTCTACACAAAGTTGCAATATTTTGTGAAACTAACCAACTGTCTAACTTCAAGAGAAAAATTGTCAAACTTTACCCAGAAAACTATCTAACTTAAAACAAACTGTCTACCCCAAAAGAGAAAACAATCTAACTTTATGTATAAAACTATCCGACACTAAAATTTGCGTTTTTATGATGGGGGATAAAACTAACTTTCTTGACACTAAGTTGCCAAAGTGTCTAACTTCAAGATTAAAACTATCTAACTTTACGAGGAAAACTGTCTACACAAAGTTGCAATATTTTGTGAAACTAACCAACTGTCTAACTTCAAGAGGAAAACTGTCAAACTTTACCCAGAAAACTATCTAACTTAAAACAAACTGTCTACCCCAAAAGAGAAAACAATCTAACTTTATTTATAAAACTATCCGACACTAAAATTTACGTTTTGATAACGGGGAATAAAACTAACTTTCCTGACACTAAGTTGTCAAAATGTCTAACTTTAAGATGAAAACTATCTAACTTTAAGAGGAAAATTGTCTACACAAAGTTGCAATATTTTGTGAAACTAACCAACTGTCTAAGTTCAAGAGGAAAACTGTCAAACTTTACCCAGAAAACTATTTAACTTAAAACAAACTGTCTACCCCGAAAGAGAAAACAATCTAACTTTATGTATAAAACTATCCGACACTAAAATTTACGTTTTGATGACGGGGGTTAAAACTAACCTTCTTGACACTAAGTTGTCAAAGTGTCTAACTTTAAGATGAAAACTATCTAACTTTACGAGGAAAACTGTCTACACAAAGTTGCAATATTTTGTGAAACTAACCAACTGTCTAACTTCAAGAGGAAAACTTTCAAACTTTACCCAGAAAACTATCTAACTTAAAACAAACTGTCTACCCCAAAAGAGAAAACAATCTAACTTTATGTATAAAACTATCCGACACTAAAATTTACGTTTTGATGATGGGGGATAAAACTAACCTTCTTGACACTAAGTTGTCAAAGTGTCTAACTTCAAGATGAAAACTATCTAACTTTACGAGGAAAACTGTATACACAAAGTTGCAATATTTTGTGAAACTAACCAACTGTCTAACTTCAAGAGGAAAACTGTCAAACTTTACCCAGACTGTCTACCCCGAAAAAGAAAACCATCAAACTTTATGTGAAAAACTATCCAACATAGAAATTAACGTTTTGATGACACGAATAAAATTACTTTTTTTTTTTACCATAAATCCCTTAAGTGTCAACATTAATGGTGTAAACTATCTAAGCTAATCTAAAAAACTGTCTACATTTCCTTGCAATTTTTTCCAACAGGAAAAAAATGTCTAACCGGAAGAAAAAAACAATCTAACCGTAGCTTAAAAACTGTCCACCAGATCCTGGTATTTTTTTAAAACAGAAAATGTGTCTACCTAGATGAGCAAAATATTCAAACTTGTTATAGAAAACTATCCACCCCTCAAAACTGTCTACCTTGATAGGAAAAACTGTCAAATTTTAAGTAAAAAACTGTCTAAAAGGGTATTTTGGGAAAAAACATGGCAAAATACAAGTTCGGGAATAGTTTTTAAGAAACATTAAATCGGGGAACAAAACGGTTAGAACTTGCATTTTAGGGGTCATTTTTTCAAGTGAAAAGCCCACACTTCGAACCCTAACTCGTCTTTCCCCTAAACTTTAAAGAACGAAAAGGGGAAAAAGAGGCTCGATTTTCGCTTGGATCCAAGTTCCTCCATTTTTGCACAGCTCGGCCAAAATATAATGAAGAAGATGATGAACCCGAGGAAAGAGAAAATAATAATAAAATAAGAATAAAGTTGTGGGTTCAACGATTTTGTTGTTTCAATTTCTAAATTATAATCAGTATAAAACCTTCATTGTGGGACCCACGTCCAATCCTAATCAAATCAATATAACAAAACCCTCAAACGTATCCCATACATTTTAAATTAATATTTAAGTTAACAATTTTATTTTTCAACTGAGTCCTTTACATTAGTTTGATCAGATCCCGCCGTAGACTTCCACGTCCATGAAGACGAGGCAGAGCGCCGCGGCCAAGGAGAGCTTGGCGCACGAAGACCGCTCCTTCGCGTCCCCGGAGAGCCCGCACACCGCTTCTCCGCGCGTCAGATAACATTAAGTTTTTAACCACAAAAACTAGCCCAAAATACATTTATACATATATTCATATTAGAAGTTTATAATTTTATAATAATAAAATTATTAAATAAATATAATTAAACTTTTAAATTACAAAATAGATCATTTTGAACCAGTATAATTACGAGATGCACGTACAGACGTACCTGGCTAACGACGCTTCC
Source organism: Parietaria judaica (assembly GCA_954871525.1). Classification (NCBI taxonomy): domain Eukaryota; kingdom Viridiplantae; phylum Streptophyta; class Magnoliopsida; order Rosales; family Urticaceae; genus Parietaria; species Parietaria judaica. The sequence continues at coordinate 3,325,065 of OX940863.1, forward strand.
GCGACCTTGTGGTATCAATACTGTACCACGTTCGTCCAACTTCTTCTGATTATTATTTATCACGGTTTCAGAGTATTATATTCGTATTTGCAGTCCGTACTTTATGTTTGTACTTTGTAGTTATATTCGTACTTCGTACTTTATGATTTTATTATGATGCCTACTTTATTATTCTATATTATGTTGACACTTGACATTATGTTATATTCTATGTTTGTGTAACATTATGTGTTTTCATAATATTATTATTTATGAATGTGTAATATTTATCAAATACGTAATTTAAAAACTATATAGAAATATGATTGAAATACTAAAAATATTTTCCGAAATATCCGTCGATATTTCGATCGGCAAGCGATATATCCGTGAAATGATGCGATATTCTCGGCAAGCGATATATCTTTTTCTTCGGATTTATCCATCGACATGCCCGTCGGCAAGCGATATATCCGTAAAATAGAGAGTGCGAAACGATATCGATATTTAAAACCATAGTCTGGACAACGAAAATTGTAAGAGAACACTCTAGGCCTTTATTTTCTTTAAAAAGAAAGTCAATGGATGCAGAGAAAAGATCACCAATGATTGGTCATTGAGTCACCGACATGTAATCGGTCAAGTTCTTCCCAAGCCTTCGTTGTGACTGTGATCGATCTGTGTGTATGATTATGATTGATTGCAAACTCATTGACACTGTTTGCTTTGCTAATTTTTTTTATGGGAAAATAGCGCGAAAGTTCTTGACTCTACATATTTGCTGTAATTAAGTCTTTATATTTAAATTTTGATGGTAAAAGTCCCTACTTAGAATCTTGTTCCACATTAGTCCTTATGTTGTTATCATATCATTAAGTGCCACATTGGCTACATACTTGTCATCCATGTCACCAAAAAAATTACGGCAAAAGTACTAAAAGTAACAAAATTCAAAAAAAAAAATTCTATACCGTTAAATCCACATATCATAGGGAAATTAAGCCACATTTTTAATGGATCCACCATTTGAAAATTCTTGTCGTTTTCATATTTCTTTTCGATTTAATTTTGTTGTTTACATATATTTTCATTTTCTTTCTTGAAATTCTGAATTAACGCTGGAATTGGATCTATAGCTTATAATGGCGGATCCATAAAAAATGTGGTTTAATTTCACAGCGTTGTGTGAATTTAACGGTTTAGAAATTTTAGTATTTTTTACTTTTGATACTTTTGCCTTAATTTTTTTTGGTGACATGGTTGACACATATATAGCCGGTGTGGCACTTAACAATATGATAATGGCATGAGGACTGATGTGCAACAAGATTCTAACGATAGAGACTTTTGACACCAAAATTTGAGTATAGAGACTTAGCTCCAACAAATATATAGAGTTAAGAGTTAAGACTTTCGCGGCTATTTTCCCATTTTTTTTTATTTATCAACTTTTTTGTGCGTATTTCTTAACAACATAAAATCCCCTCACGTGTCGTTTTGTTTTACTTCCCTAATTAAATAATTATTCTGATTCGTTTCTCGTTCTTCAGATTTTGATACTCAGAGAGAGAGAGAGAGAGAGTGAGTGAAAGAAGAGAGGATTTTCGCAAATCTCTCTCTCCTTTTCCTTTCTCTCTCCTCAGATTCAATCCATGGCGGACGACGAGCCTTCCATCACTCGCTGGTCCTTCATGGTACTCCAATCTCTTTCTCAACCTCAATCTGTTGAATTCAACGCGTTTCGCTTTTGTTGGATCTGATTCCCGAAATGCTGAACTCGTCTCTTTGATTTGTGATTCAAATGCACCAGATTTCGTGTTTATGTTAGATTCTGTGTTTTTTTTTTCCCCGGTATTTTAGTTAGCAGTTGGAGAGTCAACTCCGTTTCTTGCTTCAGATTCACTCTCTGTGCTTTGATTGAGATTTTAGATCTTCGGTCTGAATTTGAATGAGAATCTGGATTTATTTAAGCTATCATGTGTATATATAGGATTTTAAACTGTTTTATGATGCCAAGTTTGGTAGAAAGAAGTTGTCGGAATCGCAGAACGGCCATTCCACTGATCAAACCCCCGTCGGCAATGGCAATTCTCCGGCAACAGTGTCGAACGGAAACGGCACTCACACGAACACATCGGACTTGGCCATCTACGAGCAGTTTCGGAATCAGGTATGACATGCATTCTTTGCTCTGAGATTAATCTGATCTCGTGGTAGTGCTATCGAATTTCATTATTAGAACTGTTTTCTTGCAGGGAAGGAATTCGACTCATGCCAACGGCGCGTCGTTGAACGGACATGGCCAAGTACCGTATGATATCTGTGATCCCTCATGCGTTCAGATATATTTAGGAATGAGAAACTTCTGTTGTAGATGCTTCAACGCTTGATTTAATAAAATATTGGGCTTGAACTGTATATTTGATAACTCCGAGGCTCGTAGTTGATTGAGATTTTAGATCTTCGGGCACAATTATGCAGAAATTTGTTGTCGCTACTACATTGTAATCTCGTGTAAGGTTGATTTAGTTGGAACTCGTGGAACGGCTTAGAAACTGATCGATAATTTTATTTTCTTTTTTGCTGGTTTTGCTTTAAATCCTCCTCCTTGATAGATATCTGCTTTTATGACCTCTTTGCAGGCAAAAGTCTCTACTACCGGCTTTTGACTCTGCCGATACACGGTCTTTAGCAGAGAGTTTGTGTAGGTAATTTGCACCACATAGTTTCATGTTGGGAAATACTTGTTTTGTACCGAAAATCTGTTTCTCACCATTCATAACATCATATTTGCAGGGACGTTATTCGTGGGAGTCAAGATGTTAACTGGGAGAGCATCAAGGGTCTCGAGAATGCCAAACGCTTGCTTAAAGAAGCCGTTGTCATGCCAATCAAATACCCTAAGTACGGCCAATTATATATTTGATACTTCTGTTGGCTGTTGTGCATCATTATAATTACGACAAAAGTCATGGTTGATTGTGACTTTCTTGATAAAACACACTGTAATTTTCGGATTTATTTTTAACCTCAGGTACTTTACCGGTCTTTTATCACCATGGAAAGGAATCCTTCTTTTTGGCCCTCCTGGAACTGGAAAGGTTAGTTTGCTTCTGAAATGAAGATTCAAGATGTCTATTCGAATGCTTTCATTGAGAGGCTGATTTTCATATTACTATAAGCAATATTCCGGACAATGTCTTTCGAGTTTTACTAAACAAATTGTGATTTTGGAGTTTCAGACCATGCTTGCAAAGGCTGTTGCAACAGAGTGCAATACCACTTTTTTCAATATTTCTGCCTCGTCTGTTGTCAGTAAATGGCGTGGTATGTTTGCTGTATACTTATTATATACTGTTCCTGATGTAATCGGAAAACCCTTTTTGGAGCATATTATGTCATTTTTGAACTGTGCTCAGTGTTGAGTCGATGACCACCCCATGTTTCATCGGCTTTACTGTATATATACGGATATTAAGAATGCTTAACGTTACAGGTGACTCTGAGAAGTTAGTCAAAGTATTGTTTGAGCTCGCGAGGCACCATGCACCGTCCACTATTTTTATCGACGAGATTGATGCAATCATCAGTCAACGTGGTGAAGCACGCAGTGAGCATGAGGCGAGCAGACGTCTCAAAACCGAACTTCTCATACAGGTGAACGGTGATGATGCTTTCGTACCATCGAATTATTGTTGTAGATCGATCACAATTAACATTGTTACAATATTATGCTTAAAATGTGTAAAAACTTGCTAACTTGATGAGATTGCAGATGGACGGTCTGACGAGGTCGGAAGAGCTTGTTTTTGTTTTGGCAGCAACAAATCTTCCTTGGGAATTGGACGCAGCCATGCTCCGTCGTCTCGAAAAACGTGTATCCTCAAATCAGTTAGTTTACTGCTTTAAAACATGACTTTAACCTTAAAAGAAAACGACTATATCTGCAGTGTACTGAGAGAACTATTTTAGTCAGTTTGTTTGCCTTAATCACTGTAAATAGATCCTGGTGCCTCTACCGGAGCCAGAAGCAAGAAGAGCCATGGTTGAAGAACTCCTCCCGTCACCCACTGAAGAGACACTTCCATATGATTTCTTGGTAGAGAGCACTGAGGGTTTCTCGGGTTCAGATATCCGCTTACTCTGCAAAGAAGCCGCAATGCAGCCGCTGAGGCGTTTGGTGGCGGTCCTCGAACAGAATCAAGAAACAGTGCCTGAGGACGGTATGTGAACATGACTCCATTTTTGCCCGTTAAACCTTGCTCTTGATAAACTAGAGAAAAGATGTTTCAGACCTTGATCTGTATTTCTGATTTCCGGAATGCAGAACTGCCCAAGGTCGGACCAATCACCCACGACGACGTGGCTGCGGCGCTGAAGAACACGAGGCCGTCGGCCCATCTCCACGCTCACCGCTACGACAAGTTCAACTCCGACTACGGCAGTCAAATACTCCAGTAAATGCACACACCGTCTCTACCAGTGTTTGTTACGGTCAACTAGTTTCGGTTGTTGAAACAAGTTTACCCTATTTTGTGCAAGTTTGCTGTAAAACTAGGGTCATTAATTCTCACTGTCTATTCAAGCTATCATTCATTGAAGCAACACAATTTTCAACGTTTGCTTTGCCGTTGAGCGCCAATTAGTCGGGATTAAACTTCGAGTGTGCTAATCCTTCGGATATTTCCTACACCTACTTAATTTGATGCGGTAGTAGTTTTCCGGTTCCGACGACTGGCAGGAAAATCGAATCTAAAAACCAATTAGTCCATCAAAAATCCTAAGAACCAAATCATATAATCAAATTTTTTGAACCTAATGGATCTCCGAATCCAGTTTGCATTTTAAAAACAAGTGTTTTAAAGACTCGTTTAGACCCGGTACTTGATTTCATGTCTAAATTATGCGACTTAATTTCAGTAAATATATTTAATTATTTATTAATTCAATGTAAAATATATATTCCGAATAAATTTTTATTCATTATTATATATGAAATATAAGGCATAATTTAATGATGACATGATCTAATGAGATCCAAAACGGAATTTCAATCCAGATTTCATCGATTTTTAATTTTTAGAATCAAAAAGAAAAAAAGATCTAGGTTGCATTAAAATTAAGAAGATAGCAAACACAATATGCCTATATTAATGTGCTAAACATGACAATATGTATGAACCTACAACTCTTACAACTCCATCTCAACTTGTAAAGATTCGGTTCGCATCACGTTATTTAAACCCCTCTGACACGTTGCTGGTCTTTCCGGTTCTTGCATCGCTCCATGCTTTAGCGATCGTCTGCTTCATTTCCTCGTCGCCTTCATCATACATGTTCTGTTACACAAACACATAAAACCAATTCTCAATACTGAATTCTGCATTTCCTAGGATGAGAATCGCAACACCGTTGAACTTGAAAAAAAGAAAACCGTACCTTCATCAAGTCCATGATTCCCGCCATGGGATCTCTCTCTTTGTCCAAACCCGGTTTAAGCTAAAAAATCGAACAATCATCAACCTATACTTGCCCTTAAATTCTTCAAAATATAATCTTTAATGCTAAACCAAGATCATACCTTATCTTCCTTGTAGTGCAAATCTAACCAGTTTCCCTTTGCAGCTTTGACCAGCGTGACCACGACTCGGTTAGGTTTGACAAGCACCTTACACTTCTCCGGTACGATGTCCTTGTTCAGCTTCGGAATGGCGCATCGGTAATTCTTTCCTCCGACGTTGAGGAACTTCACGTCGAATGATATGGGCTTGAACTCAGCTTCCATTTTCTCCGGATCAACTCCCTCCAAAGGGATATATAGCTGCCAATACGGCACCAGAAGCCAAAAAAAGAACACTTAGCCGACAGGAAAATCATATTGACCGACGAACCGTGACATACACACTGAAAAACTTTAATTCTCACCTTGACCTTATCAGCGTCCTGTTCCCAGCTGAATGTCGCAAGGGTAACGAAATTCACCGACGTGTTCAACTTCAATGGAACTTTGACAGCCGTCGAAATTGGACTTGTAGCTTCTTTGGTTGGTCCAGTCACTGTCCCCGCTCCTTTCGAGAGCTGGTTTTCACAATTTCGAATTATATTCACATGATTATTGTTATGGGTTAATTTTGCAAAGGTTATTTAATAAAGGAAAATTATCTCGTTAATTATTTCTTTATTAAATAAACCTATTTTTTACCAAATTATTCACCGGAAGCCCGTTTTCGAAAAATAAAGGGTCAAAATGATCCCAAAAATATCGAAATACCCAAAATCGATATAAAATTTGTAAAAAACGGCCTCGGGAAACATCCGGGACCTCCGGGACACGCCGGGAAACACCCGGGCGGGTCCCACAGGCCCCCAAGGGTCAGCCGCCACGTGTCAGCACCCCCACAGGCCTCCCAAGGGTCAAGGCCCTATTCCCACACGTGTCGAGCAGCTGCTGGACGCGCCAGAAGGATGACATCAGCTGGGTGACTCACGCTGACGTCACCAGCTTGGAAGGCAAGCCTCTCACGCAAGCCGCCCACGTTTGCCGCGCGTGTGGGCGCGTCGCTGCTCCGATTGGCGTGATTTTTCCGGCGTTGGATCGGCCACGTCCTGAGGATGCGAAAAAACATATAATTTTGCACCAGGGGCTTCCCGAGTCAAAAGTTATTTGCATTTGAATCCCCGGGTTCTCTTATAAATAGAAGCTCGGTTTCAGTTAAACGGTAACTCATTCTCTCTCAACGGAACTCGACCAAAACTCTCTCTATACCCTCTATAACTCGCCTCCCCTCAAATATCACTCTAATGTTGAGCGTCGGAGGTGAATCAGGGGGTATCCCCCCCGGTTCTCCCTGATCTCGGGTGTTGTTTTGTCCAGGTTCTGGGAGAGAAAAAACACATTTGAGCGGAAGTTCTGGAGAAGATTCTGGCACGATCCAAGACCCTCCTTGCCAAGGTTCTAGGTCCGTGAGGTGCTCGTTCTATCCACTGGTCTTGTATCTCCGGCAGATATACAGATTACGCGGATAGCCCGAGGACCCGGATCTGTCCCCGTGACGCCGGTCGAGGGTCTGATCCACCAGGGTTCACTGGAGAGTCGATACCGTGACCCCCCCTACGCGGTGGCCAGGAATCCGTTTTTGGTGTCCCGAACCTGTAATCCGGACCAGGCCAAGTCCTGGCCCTATTAGCAACAGGTAGTGGAGTTTACCACGGATTTCTGGTCGTCGAGTCAGAGGAGGGTCCGTTCGACTCAAAGGTCCGGAGCCCAAGCCCTAAAGTCACAAAAATAAACGAGACGACATTGGGCCCGGTCCAACACGAGCAATTGGGCCGCTGAATGTTTGAGGCATTTTTCTGCATCAACATTTTGGCGCTAGAAGGAGGGGCTCACGAGTTTAAGCCTCGAGTCCCTACCAGCACATTCGACCACCACGGTCGCCATACATCACACTCGTTGTAGTCGAGCCGCCACGAGCTCGGATTCGCACCAATAAACACCGCCGCATCATTGCCGGTCGTCAAGCCCCATATATATATACTTCCTCAAATATATATATATCTTTATCACATAATATATAAAAAAGGGTTATCAACAACCAAATCCTATATTCCATATATATTCATATTCAAGTATATATATTATACTTAATACACAAATATATATATATATACATATACTATGCACATATACAACTAAATATATATGTGTATACGTATATCCTTTACACACAAAAAAAAGGAAGCAGAGCTCCCACGAGGCCAACGTAGCGGAGGCTTCGTTGTCTCCATCCCGGGAAGTTTCGCCGCCGACGAACCAAAACGCCCGGCATCACGACGAAGGCCCGCACAAGACCAGCCCTCTCGCAAAGTAAGCCTGCTGCTCCAAGCTACTCCGTGCACGACCGGCCCCACGTCGACGGCGCCGGGATCGGAATGGGAATCCTCACCGTCGTGATCACAGCGACATCACGGCAAAACCACATACGGACAAACTCTGCCACGAAGCGGGCCCGCTGCTCCAAGCTCGCCAATAGTTCGGCAACTTCGCCGGGCAGCTTCAGCACGAACGCCGACGACCCCGAGGCGACCTTCCGGCGCGTTTCTCCGCCACCGCGAACCACCTCGTCGCTGCCCGCAATTTTGCGCACCACCGAGGAGAGCCCGGTCAATATCGTCGGTCTCTGAAACCTCCGATCCGAAGTTAGGACGCAGCCCATCACCGCTGCGCGCGGCGACGAACTCCGGCGCCATCGATGGACTCGCTGCAGCCCTCGCCGTCATCGCCCGGCCCGAGGTCGGGAGCTCACGCCCACGAGCTTCCGCTGCCCCCCGTCGCACGCGAAAGAGCTCCTCCGCCGGAACACTCGCCCGGAAACACCGTCGCCACGGTCATCGACGGCGAAGCTTCGGCGGTCTTATGGCGACGGCAAGTGCAAGGAAGCCGGCGACGATTTCCTTTACTGGAAGAAAGAACCAGAGGGAAGAGGAGAAATAAAAAAAAAAAAACTCCTCCTGATCGATCATCGAAGAAAAGAAGAGAGAGGAGAAAAAAAAAGAAAAAAAAAGGAGAAAGCCTCCTGATCGAAGAAAGAGAAGAAAAAGAATGAGAAAAAGAAAAGAAAGAAAGAAGAAAAAGATAAAAGAAAATAAAAACAATATATATACATATATATATATATTAAACAATTCTGATGGTGGCTATTAAATGTGTTTAAACATATATGTTCACACCAAATATTTATATGTAAACATACATATATAAATATAAAGGACTCACGATGATGGCGCTATGATCAAAGTTCGAGACACGGATCTCGAAGTTCAAAATCGACGGTCAAAGCCTAAAGCCCGAAGACGAAGCAAAAAGCCATCGCGATCGTCCCGACGATCTCGAAGAGCCGTCATGGTCGCCCCAAAATCCGAGGAAGGCCAGGATCTCAATCCCGCCAACCCAGGCACAAGCACCGAGAAAGACCAGGATCTCAATCCCGCCGACTCGGCACAAAGTCCGAGCGCTCAAAGCGTCACTCGGCACACCAAGCCACGCACAACGACACGACATCCGGCTAGCCTCCCAAGGCCGTCAGGAAACTGTCAGCTGCTTATCCTCGGGTAAACTCGTATCTTTTTCTACTAAACTAAAATTCCAAGAAGTACCCTTGAAGGTACACTGGGTTTTATAAAAAAGTGCCCCCCGAGGCATAAATTTTTGCTTTTCAGCGTTATCTCTCTCAAAGTATTATGAATGAAATGAGCTCTCACGCTCACTCCTTTTACGGAAAAGAAAATATGGTAGGTGATCTCTTAGAAAAACACCCGAAGACGTAAGTGAGGGGTTATTTCGAAAGAACGCCAACCCCGCACACGCGAAACATGGCTGGTAGGTTATCTCTGGGACACCCCCGTAAACACACGGCAGGTGATCTCTCGGGAAACCCCCACAACCGTAAAGCGTAAGACGGCGAGGTGTCTAGCGAAACGCCCTCATAAACGTAAGCAGAGGGTTTTCCCAGGGACGCCCCCATACCTCATTCTGAAAGAAAAAACCAAATTCCAATAAGTACCCTTGAAGGTACACTGGTTTTGTAAAAAAGTGCTCCCCGAAGCACAAGTTTTCGCTTTTCAGCGTTATATAAAAAGAGCTCACACGCTCGCCCTTTTGCGAAAAAGAAGATATGGCAGGTCATCTCTTGGAACAAACACCGTGCAGACATGAATGAGAGGTCGTTTCAAAGGAACACCTACTCCACGCGCGCAAAAACACGGCTGGCAGGTCATCTCCGGGACACCCCCGTGCACACACGGCAGGTGATCCACGGGTAAACCCCCACGATCGTAAGAGCGTGCGACGGGGAGGGACCTGATGAGACACCCTCATAAACGCAAGCATAGGGTTTTTCCCAGGACGCCCCCATACCTCTTCATAAAAAAAGAAAAAAAAGAGCTCTCATGCTCACCCCGTTTTTACGAAAAAAGAAAATACGGAAAGTCATCTCTCAAGAGAGCTCCTGAAAACGTGAATGGGGGTTGATTCGAAAGAACACCGACTCCGTGCACGCAAAAACGTCACTGGCAGGTTATCCCTGAGACACCCCCGTGCACACACGGCAGGTGATCTACGGGGAAGCCCCCACGCGACCGTAAAAGCATACGACGGTAAGGTAACTAGCGAAACACCCTCATGAACGTAAACAGAGTATTCATCCCAGAGACGCCATCGTACATCTTTCCAAAAAGTAAAGACCAAAAATCCCCCTCCGAGCAAAGATAGTTTTCCACAAGGCAAAGCCTTCCGCAAAACTGGGGGGTTAATGTTATGGGTTAATTTTGCAAAGGTTATTTAATAAAGGAAAATTATCTCGTTAATTATTTCTTTATTAAATAAACCTATTTTTTACCAAATTATTCACCGGAAGCCCGTTTTCGTAAAATAAAGGGTCAAGATGATCCCAAAAATATCGAAATACCCAAAATCGATATAAAATTTGTAAAAAACGGCCTCGGGAAACATCCGGGACCTCCGGGACACGCCGGGAAACACCCGGGCGGGTCCCACAGGCCCCCAAGGGTCAGCCGCCACGTGTCAGCACCCCCACAGGCCTCCCAAGGGTCAAGGCCCTATTCCCACACGTGTCGAGCAGCTGCTGGACGCGCCAGAAGGATGACATCAGCTGGGTGACTCACGCTGACGTCACCAGCTTGGAAGGCAAGCCTCTCACGCAAGCCGCCCACGTTTGCCGCGCGTGTGGGCGCGTCGCTGCTCCGATCGGCGTGATTTTTCCGGCGTTGGATCGGCCACGTCCTGAGGATGCGAAAAAACATATAATTTTGCACCAGGGGCTTCCCGAGTCAAAAGTTATTTGCATTTGAATCCCCGGGTTCTCTTATAAATAGAAGCTCGGTTTCAGTTAAACGGTAACTCATTCTCTCTCAACGGAACTCGACCAAAACTCTCTCTATACCCTCTATAACTCGCCTCCCCTCAAATATCACTCTAATGTTGAGCGTCGGAGGTGAATCAGGGGGTATCCCCCCCGGTTCTCCCTGATCTCGGGTGTTGTTTTGTCCAGGTTCTGGGAGAGAAAAAACACATTTGAGCGGAAGTTCTGGAGAAGATTCTGGCACGATCCAAGACCCTCCTTGCCAAGGTTCTAGGTCCGTGAGGTGCTCGTTCTATCCACTGGTCTTGTATCTCCGGCAGATATACAGATTACGCGGATAGCCCGAGGACCCGGATCTGTCCCCGTGACGCCGGTCGAGGGTCTGATCCACCAGGGTTCACTGGAGAGTCGATACCGTGACCCCCCCTACGCGGTGGCCAGGAATCCGTTTTTGGTGTCCCGAACCTGTAATCCGGACCAGGCCAAGTCCTGGCCCTATTAGCAACAGGTAGTGGAGTTTACCACGGATTTCTGGTCGTCGAGTCAGAGGAGGGTCCGTTCGACTCAAAGGTCCGGAGCCCAAGCCCTAAAGTCACAAAAATAAACGAGACGACATTGGGTCCGGCTCAACACGAGCAATTGGGCCGCTGAATGTTTGAGGGCATTTTTCTGCATCAACAATTATATAACAACCATACTTGTAGATAGATAATTTCAGAGAGAGGAACCAGAGAAGAAGAAATAATTTGTGTAAAATGCTCAGCTCACCTAATGGCATACGTCATGGTGCGTATATGTAAGATTTTATATAAAAAAAATATAATTCAATGATCAGCTTAGTATAAACATCCCAAAAACAAAACTCTATAGATAAGGCAAATAACTAAATGAGATAATTAATTTGTTAGCGCTAAGAAAGATAAACACTGTTATACCCGAACCTAAATAAAAACCCTTATACGGTTATTCTTGCAAAAAGCCCTTCATTTCCCCCTAGTTTTATCTTTCCTTTTATGTTTTTACTGACGAATTATGTTCACTCATATGAGGCGACCTAAAGCAAGCTCAAACTTCAGAGACAAGCACACCCAACAAAACAAACCCAGAAAGACCCAATCCCAAAACTATTATTACCTTATCTTCCAGAGATTGGATCTCGGTGGAGATGAGAGTGAGAACGTGAGGCCTCTGGGCGATGCTTTGCAAGTGTCGAAGCTCCTCCAAATCCTGCAGTGCCTCCCCACCCGCCATTTTCGTCTTCTTAAGCGAACAAAGATTCAATCTTCAGAGAACTTCGATATATGATTCTGAGAAAATTGGCTGTTTATATGTAGAAGAGAGAAGAAACCCTTTTTAAAGTGGCAATAGATGGTTCTGGAGAGTGTTGATCGGGTTCTGTATTATTGTAAGGTTATAGCCCAGAATGAACTCGAAAAGGTCTACACGTGGCATTTTCTCATTTATTTTATTTTTTTAATACCCAAGTCAGCTTCAATGAGACTGGAAATTTTATTGGAAAAAATAAAATTAATTCATAGACTTCAATCTTCATCATCCAATACTCATCAATAAAATGGGAACAGTAAGGTTCTTTTTTCAAGAGGACACCTAATTCTCAATTCATTTCTTAACGATTTGAATATAAAACAAAGCTTTATACATATATATAAGAAGTAAAAACCTCTAAAAATCACTTAAGGTTTAAGAAAATTGCTCATAGTTTCAAACAATTAATTAATACTTATTAATAAACTTTTTTGGACCATATTAACCCTAATATTAATTATTAATTTTTGTTTTAATAATTATTAATAATATAATTTTGAAATTATAATTTTCTATAATTAAGCTTGACAATTTCTCCTATTAGAATTTCCTATGAAACTTGACAATTTCTCCACCACTCTCTATCGTTCTCTCACTCTCATCGCCATTAACATGAAACTGAAACAAGAGAAACAAGCCTCTCTCTCTACTTCTCACGATATCCTCGTCGGATTGACCGCAATCGCCGGATTCCTACTAATCGGAGAAGAGCGCGCCGTTGCGACTCTGTCGCATCGTCGCGTCACCTCTCCGTCACCACATCCTTAGCGAGGTCGACCCGCTCTCCCACGACGAGTAGATCCGCTCCGAGTTCCGCTCCCTCGCCGGGAAAACCATCTCTGAGATTGTCGCGAACCACTTCCTCGTGCAGGTCGCCGATGGTGAACATACGTTAATAAAATTTCGTATATATATTTACAGTTTTATATTGGTAATTACATATACCAAATTTATGTTGATATTTACGATTTGCACAAACAGTCCCCGTATTACATATACAATTTTGGTAATTAAATTTACAGTTTTATATTAGTATATACATATACCAAATTCATGTTGATATTTACGATTTGCACAAACAGTCACCGTATTAAGTATTGGTGTATACATATACAATTTTGGTAATTAAATTTACAGTTTGATATTGGTATACATATATACAGTTATGGTTGATATTTACCATTTGCACAAACAGTTCCCATATAAAGTATTCGTATATAGATATACAAGATTCGTAATTAAATTTACTGTTTGGAATCGGTATATTTAAATACAATTTTTGTTTGTAATTGTGCTTACACGATTTAGGGTTTTCGTTTAATGGAGTTCAAGATTTTTGTGAATCTTGGTTTTGTGTTAAGAAATTTGAATTTAAATTTGTTATTGATTTTTTTTAGGGTTGTTATTGATTTTTTTTTCTAGCTATAAAAAAATTATGCATATTTTTATTTATTAAAATCAAATTATTCAAATATTCCTATTTAATAGGAATACTAACTATGCTACGGTAAGGGTTATTTTTTAAGCATTAATTGGTTGATTCTATTATGCTACAATTAAGGAACATTAATAATAATAAAAAAAAAATGGTATTTTAGTCCATATTTCAATTAATAGGTGATTTTGATTACCATAAATAAGTTTGGGCATTTTTTTCAAACATTGAGTAAAAAATGGGCATTTGGCTCATTTAAGCTCATTTAAGAAGTGATGTAAAAGTGACTTGTATAAGAAGCACAAAAAATGCTTAATCAGTACACTTGAAAATGAATAGAATCACAATGAGTAGATAGATTTTTAGTACCTTTTCTCTTTCAGCCTAAGCTTGTCAACCATTTTCTATCAAATCGGGTATTATGGGTTCTATGTCCTGTGAGAAATACTCTCAAGTTCCATCTCCAAATGCGCTTTCATCCTGTAATTAGAAGCCAGTTTCTTATCCAAAACCTGTTTCGCAGCCAATAGTTGCGACTTTATCGCCTCGGCTCGACCTATCTCGGAATTACAACGCTCGTTGTTGCCTTGGAATTTCACGAAGCTCGATTGCAACTGAAACACACGATCATCACATATTCAGACTGAGAATCTACTCAATGCAATATACATATTGAGCAATATAATCTACAGATGTTTACCTCATTGAGGCCATTCCTCAACTCTTCCACTCGATTTCGACACTCCACAGCGAATCTCTCTGCATTTTGCTTGAATTCCTCCATTTCCGAGCACTTCGAGTCGTAGAGCTTGTCCTTTTCCTTCTCCACTTCCTCCAGATCCTCGATCTCGCTATTCAAAGCCCTAGAATTGAAAAATAATCCTGACTTCTACTTCTGGAAATGCATTCAATGCAACAAATTACGCATGTCTTTGTACCTCAATTGCTGAATTTCGGCTTCGTATTTGGAATCCAGGCGGTTGATTTCGGCTTTGAGAGCTAGGATCTTGAAATTCCGAGACGCGATCTTCTGCTCGAGCACGCAGCACCTCTGCTCCGCGATCCCGATGTCCTCGAGCTTCGAGACCAGAACCAGAGACTTGCTCGCTTGCAGTTCCTTCTCAACCTGCTCGCCAATCTCTCAGAATCACACCTCACGAACATCGACAGACATGCACAAAAGTATCAGAGAAATCGGAGTATTTGAGACCTGGAGAAGAGAGAGACGGCTGTTGCCGTCGAGCTCCATGCGTTCCAGCCGTTCGCTAAACGCAGACGAGAACGCCATTGTTGGCTGCGAGAGAGCTCCAAAATGGCGTTGCTTCTGAAAACTGAACCAGAGACTTCTGCGAGGGAAGAAGATGATATGCGGAATTCAAGTATTTATAGCTTCTGGAGTTTCCTTGAACGACAAGGAATATAAACACCACATTGAATCTGTTCAATAGCGCTAATTTGGTAAACGACATTGTAGCATTATAAGCCAGCTGGAAAAAAAAACGACATAATTTTGGGACATAAAATCGTCATGAATCATAACAACGATATTCTTAGAAACGACATGACTACGTGACAGTATTAAAGGCAAACAATATAAAATTAGAAAAAGTTGGTAGCTATGGAAACAGAAATAGAAGCAACATAAGTGTAGAAAACGACACTCGTTTGGGAAACTACAAGAATAATGAAAGTAAACTCACGTCAAACGTATATACGAGAATAGTTCCTTCGGAAAAAGAAAAACGGTAATGATATATTTTAATTTGATGCCGCAATATTTATTTACCGCCAAATTAGATGGAATTTTCAACAACAAAAAATCCGGTTACTTTTGACGATACGTAAGGTTATATTTATGTATAAAATATATTTTCGGGTTACTTTAGATTCTCAATCATTTATTTAATTACTTCTTAGACCGTTCAACTAATTAGAAGTAAGAAGTCTAACATTAAGTTCGTTGATATAATTTCTTCCAAATTAATTTCATGAAAATAAACCCACACAAGAAAAAGAAAACAATCTCCACACATAATTTGAATAAAATACTCTTCCTTAAACTCCACATAGAAAAAGGACTTATATTATATAAAGTATAAAAAATATACAATAAATGTTCTTTTTGACTTTTGTCAATGGTTTAGCCACCTAAAAAAGCAATAATTAGACCCTAAGATGATTCAAAGAAATCTTATGGAAAAACATTTCATATGATATACAATAGAAGATGCCACTTTCTGAAAGCATCTTCACCGAATTATGGTAATCAAAGTATTCAATGCTTAATGTTATTAAATTATAAAAAGCTCAATAATGATCATCTCTTCCGACAAAAGTCAAGAAGCTCTAATAATTACTATGATTCTTATTATTATCTAAGTACCACAATTCACATTTCTTTTAAATATTTTTTTAAAAAAAAAATTCACATTTCTCGATAGATTTTCTTCTCCTACCTTCAAGTTATATAACTATATGTATATGCTGACGCCGGGTTCCATTAAGAGTCTCTTTTACAAGACTTTCAACGCGTAGCCGATGATAAAATATTAAACATAGAAGAAAGCTCTTCATCTCTCTCTCTCTCTCTATATAACTATATATTATAATATATATATATATATATATATATATATATATATGATCATGTGCCGACAGAGACTAGAGTCATTCTTGCTTAAGGCTAAGAATTACAATGAAGCTTTGTATTTTTGGCTACAATAATGGGTGTGATCCTAGGATTATTTGCCTTAGTATATTATTGTACACAAGGTTCAAATGTCCACGAACCGTGAACCGTCTACCAAATTTAATTTACAAGTGTATCGCAGGCACAACAGGTAGACCGATATGGAGTTTTCAAAAAAAAAAAATTAAAAAATCCACAACCAATGGTAGACCTTAAACTGATGAGTAAAACACAAATAATTTTATATCAATAGTTTTTTTTTATAAATATATTGAATTAAAAATTATAGAGTTTTGGAGTTTATATGTGTTTTTATGCGATTTGAAAGGTTATTATGTGATTTTTTGCGGCATGCGGTTTATTTGCAGTTTTTAGAAAGACGACAACTAAGTGTGTCGATTTTAAACTACATATCCACAAGTTGTAGTCTACCCGCACCATGCCTTGATTTTTAATACACTGAATATATATATATATATATATATATGTGTGTGTGTAACGTTATATCAAAAGCAAAACTAAAAGGGAAACAATGACACATGAATTTACTTGAAATTTTAATGTAGATAAAAACACAAACAAATAAAAAGAATCCGCTATAACCAAAAGTAAGTTACTTGTAATACAGAGCTTGCGAGAAAAAAAAAAGTTATATCAATTATTTTTAAAAAATGCACATTACAAAAATTTATAATCCAAATGACCCAACCAATAATTTAAATTACTCTTCATATGTTTTAGAATAAATCCATGAATTGCATGTTACAATTATTCTATGCATATCCCTCGGAACATGTTATTCCATGGCCAACTATAGTCATATATGTAGAGTTACTAATAAATAACAAATTTGGAGAGCAAGAAAAACATGACATGTAAAAATAAATAAATTAATTAAAGCGATCGATGTCGCATCTTGCACGTAGAGCCTAACATGATCGAGTTATAATCACATGATGAACAAAGTCGGTGTGTTTCTTTTGAGACCTCGTCCGAGTAGATTAGCAAAGACCGACCACGATCTAACTTATTATTAATGTCAAGCGTTAATCAAATCAATCAAATTGCGTGCATGCACGAACTCAAGGAATATATTCATAACCACAATCGCTTTTGTTAAATATTACACGTATATATACTCAACAAATCAGATTGAGCATTTTCATTACTTTATTTTACATATTTAATATATGCATATATGTGTATATATATCAAGAGAAAAGTATATATATATATATATATATATATATATATATATTATGTCAGCTGATATTGTCGCCGTATATACGATATACGATAATGTTTCCTAAACTTTCGCCAAATACTTTGGAAGTGAAAACGTTCGCTCTAAGATTTCTACTAATAATACCTTGTGTTTATGAGAAAAAAGTGCTATTTGTATACTTCTTAGTTTTGGTGTTCAATTTCGATCATTTTTATTAGTAGCGTTCATGTACCGTTTTTTATTTTAACATTCACATGTGTTAGAGCAAATTTATATTTATCTAATTTTATCTATTTTTTCCGTATGTACTATGATAATTTTTCTTTCATATTATTTTAAATTAATTTATTTGATATTCGAGATTTCGAGTGCCTCCATCTTCACTTCAAAAACAAAATTTTTGACCTATAACGACAGTGCTAAAACCGTGTTGCTATGATATTCAGCTGGCGTGAAAGGTTCTGGTTAAAAATGTCTTGTTTGGGATCTATAGTGACGATATTAATGTCGCCAATAAACAATAATAAAAAATCGCAAAAATTTCATCGTATTCATAAACGATTTCGACGCCGAATGTATGAATTTCATCGCCATAACATATAAATTCGTGTATTTTGCAACAAATTGAACACCATTTTAAAAATACAAAAGCTAGCACATGTTTATTCTACGTGAATATGGGACCAAACCCTAAGGCTAAGCAAGTAAGTTGAAATCCTAGTAAGAAAGACGTGGCATTAGTCAAAAGAGCCAACAAAACGCCGATCTTGGAAATTATTTTCTCGTATACGGCAGATTCTAATAAGGAGAGCCAAGAGAAAGAAAGCGATTCATTCATACATGTACACAAGGATATCTACTGTATATCCATACTTAATCTTTTGTGGGGCTCATATTTGTGCATGAAATTTGCTTTTTCATGATCAATCTTTTTGTTTCCAAGCATTTCTTCAAAAGTAACAAAATTAAAATGAAAAATTGCAAAGTGGGGTCTGATAAAGTTGAAGGCCACATGTGCTCCACGTTCGGTGATGTCAAATATTAGACCGTGCCTCATCACTTCTAACTAAGGCCGAGTTAACCTTGTCTGCTCTATTCTCTCATTAATATATCTACATAGATAATAGCGGTAAATGTATTTAAGTTTAAGCAAAAATAACAGTCATGTACTCAAGTTTCATTTGTAGTGACTGAAAAATATTCAAGTTGCGCAAAAGTATAGAGTTTATGTTTTCCGTCTCTAATTCCGTCATCGCTGCTCAGAAAGTATGCACTATGCATATCATACTCAGTTAACTGATTTTTTTTGTAGCTATAGCCATGACATTTGTGAAAATATGGTCGTTCAAAAGAGGCGTAATAATGGACATAATTCACGGGGATCTATAAGCACAAAATTGAGACGAAAAAGCATAGACATCCTACACTTTAATGGCCGCTATAAATAAAATTTGAGTACATGTGCCGCTAATATATTATTAAACCCTTAAAATTAAGCAAAAAAGTTAAAACAAAGCTCCTTTGCATAAAGGGAACGCTCAAATGGCCAATGCTGACGGTTTTGAGGCCAGAAGAATAAAGCTCTCTTCAGGATAATATTGAAAAGAAGCCTAAAAATAACTAACTTTTATGTGTCTGTGTCTGTGAACTTTAAGTTACCATCTTTTTTCTTCTCATCAAACCTCTTTATATATATACATATATAATATATATATATATATAGTAGATGAAAGGAAACTTAAGAAGTGCATTAACGATATCATCTTTATTATCACGTTGATGAGGAAACAGTTATGGATTCCACGTCCAAAAGGAGGAAGCTTTACTTGTAACCTTTGAAGCCATTGGTCATATTTGAATCACTCTCTCTTTATTAAACTAATATTATGCCCTAATATATATCTACGAAGCAAAATAATATATTATACAAGTATATCGTAAGTAAGGATACACATATGGCGCATTAATTAAGCTTTATATATAGCTATATAGTCAAAGAATGGCGTCGTCTAATTTCTCATTCATAACTATTATAGTTAAAAGTATCAATTATATTCTTTATCCTGAGAGTGACAAAGGTGTCACTCTTGTAGGTACGTCATGATATTGAAAGAAATAAGATCACCTATGATGATGGAATCCCATTTGTCCACTGAAATGTTACAATAATGAAATAATATTATATATATATATATATATATATATATATATATTGGTCGTGATAATTAATTTCTTTGGAGAATAGATTATATATATATATATATATATATATTGGTCGTGATAATTAATTTCTTTGGAGAATAGATCAATTGAAAGATGATAATATTATTTTTCGAGGGATATTCTTCCTTTTTGTGTTGCCTCAAATACGAATAATTAATAGCGCCTAAAAGGGGAAACACCCTAGCTTATTTGTTTTTTTTTTTTTTTTCTTTCTAATAATAAAAAAGTAATATCTATTTACATGAACACCCCTGAATTTCTTAAAATGGTCTTCTCATAAAAACTTGGAAGGTCAGCAAAAACACAAACATCCAGTACATCAAGCTTTGGTTATCCTTTCTGGCAGCCTGTTACACGGTAATAATTCCATTTATATTGGAAATAAACCAAGCACGAAAGAAAATAATCAGATCATAGTAAAACAAATTATTATGAAGAAAAAAATTTAATATAATCATTCAATTTATTAATATTATGTACAATATTTCCTTTCCAGTAAGTGTACACTCAAGCATTTGAGCTTTTTACATCATATGTCACATAACTTCACCTTTCTTCTCTAGCTAAAAAGAGAAATTAAGGTAAAATTGAACATAAATCTTGAATATACGTTGGCTTATTTTTTTAATATCATTTGACCTTTTTTATTTACTCTTCCTAATTATAGTATTATATAAATTTAATTAAAAAAAAAGGTGATATAAAAGTGTCCCGTCGAGTCTAATTTTTTACCTTAGTAGCCGAAGAAGTGAGCGAGATCGAAGCCGAGGAAGTAGAAGGCGTGGACAATGTTGATAATGCCGACAAGCCGACATTGTAAGCCATAGTCCCGTCAGGCTGAAACAAGCCGTAGTTCCTCTCCGACGTCGGTCCGGGCTTCATGTCCTCGTTGAAGAGAGCGAACAGATACACTTCCAGTCTCATGTTCGGTCTCAATGGTGTGCCCTCGTTTGCCAGCTGCCTCCTAAGCAGATTCCGATTGTACACGGCTGCGTTCTCGAGCGTCGCGCCTGTCTCATCCGAGTCTCCCTTGGAAGGCCACCCCGTCTCTGACACGCGAACTTCGACGCCACCGTACCCCATCCTTGCCATTGCGAAAATGACGGCGTCGACCTGCGCGTAGAGCATGTTGTCGTAGTGCAGCTTAGTGTAGGGATCGACCATGCCTGAAAAAAAGAAATTAAATTGTTAAAATTGAAAGTATTAAACAAAAAGAAGAAATATTCAAAGTTACATAGATTGATAGATATTCTGATATTAAGAGAACACAAAAATTTCAATATAGAAAAAGTAACAGAGAGTTAATGTCAAGATACTATAGCTTTTCATTTACTTTTTATTATAAGGTGACCGTTTTTCATTTTTTTTTTTACATATATATATATTTGGGGTTGAAGCAGTATTAAAGTTCAAATACTCGACCATCTAAATTACGTCTATAGAACCATCATTATCTCTAAAAGAAAAGACGGAAAGCAGAAACATACCCGAATTAGGGTTGAAGAGGACATAATCGAGCGGGATTCTCATCGGGTCGTCCTTGTACGCGAAGTAAGGGTAGGCATTGATCCAAAACGGAGACTTTGTGATAGACAGGAACTGAAGAAGCTGCGACATCACAGCAGCGACCTCAGGCTTGAAGCTCCCAGCGGATGGCGGGTACGACTCCTCAAGGATGGCGAGCGAGCTCGGCGTCGACACCTTGATGTACGAGTCAAGCCCCAATTGACGAAGTGCACCATGGACGTTAATCATGGCGGGGACGAGGCTGGAGATAAGTGACGACGTATCGTCCCCGGTGAAGACCTCATTGCCGACAGCAATACCGGTGATCATCGCAGCCGGGACGTAGGGTTTGATGTGGGTGCTCACCCACTGCAGGGCCTGCTGCGGATCGGCCAATGTGGGAAGCATTGCGTTCTCTATCGTCACCGTGAGTTCCACGTGGGTGTTTGCAAAGGCGGTGAGAATCTCCGGGTTCGTATCATAGATTCTCGCTTTGCTCAGCTTCAACGAGCTCATGAGCTGGAGAACTCGCTCCGGCGGCGGGAGGTTGTTGCCCAATTGGCCGTAGTTGATTCCGAGGCCTCTCACTCCTATAACAAAGAAAAACATAAAACATAATCTACATATATGAATATATATATATATATATATATATATATATATGATAATGTATGCTAAAATATATGCAATTATATACCTGATAAACGGAGGAGAATCATGAGAAGAGAGAAGGCATTGACGATCCGGCAAAAGAGTACTTTTGCCATAGCTAGAGAAGAAGTGAGATTCGATTGATTGTTGAATTATAATTTTTGAGATGATATAGGGTTTGATTTTGAAGAAAATGGGAAGGTTTGAAATATAAATTAAGTACCTTCCTTTTCTTGGTTGAATTTTAGTTTTGAGGTTTGGGTTTTGGGAGGGTTTTTATTAACTTGCCTTGGAGATATTGTATTGGGCAATTGGCACTTACCTCTTAAGTGGTACATATGTTTCTATATATATATATACGTGATGTGATGATAATATTGTCACTTGGGTTTCCTAAATTTTACTCATTGGATCTTTTTGTGACTGGCTTGTCTCTTTCCAAAGCCACGAATTGTATCGCCATAAATAAACGAAATGCCCCGGCCGCTTTCTTCATGGAAAAGTAAAGGCAAAGGAAATCCCACTACGTTGGTATTGGTTTAATATAGGTGGGAGGCAATTAGGGATCTTGGATTTAGGGTTAGAGAAAGATTAAAATTAAGATTATCCCAAATAAATATTCGGAAACATTATGGAAGAGCGTTTTTTATTTATTTATGAGATTCTTTATTAGAAATAATTGCCTTTAGGGTGCTGCACTATTGACCTTTGGGGAATATTGTACACTATATCCTTATAAACGGGGATTAAAAATGGACAATTCATAATTATATAATTTGTTGACCTAATTCATGAATCTAGAGATTCCCTTAACACATTATGAAAGTAGCCTAGGCAAATTAATGTGATAGTTTGTGCTACAAATTTGGTAAGGGACAGTTCATATACCATGTATGAAGATAAACATAATAACTACATATTTACCTTAAACTTCTAAAAATTTATACATAAAATTTTAGATTATACATTGCTTTATCCAACCACAAAAAATGGAAACTCGCAGTTAGAATCAGCCATGAATATTCTTCATATGATTTGAATGAGCATCCAGTAACATCGAAGTTCGTGATTAGGTTCATCAAGGCTGAGACCTGAGAACTTATAATTCCATCATTATTTTATAATTTCTTTTTATTCCACATCTGAAGGAGGAATAAAATAAAATCATGCATAACAATCGCTTATATATGCGAGATTCCTCCCATCAAATCCAGCAGGTAGCACTATAAAATATGTTAATTTATGTAAAATGGAATATATTAGTATATTATACATTTCCAAATTCCTTTATGAATCGTCATAAAATCCACAGTATAACATGTGGAAGATCTTGCAGTTTGTTTTTTTGTCTGAAACAGAGTGTATATAATGAAACGAGGAATATTAAATTAAAGGCACGTAATTAAATTTAAAAGAGAGCAATCATTAACATTTCTGGAATAATATACAAGGCAACAAAATTAAGGGCCGGTTAGTATTTATGAAAAAAGGCATTATAGCATATATAGTATATACTAATACTACTAAGCACTAGTATTTAATCTTTAATTGGAAGCAAATATTAGTTTATGAGTGATAAAAAAATCATAAGAAATTACAGCTAATCACTAGGACGGCTTGCAAGACTTTCTTTCCGGGTCAGTATTTATATATCATATAATTATTATTTATTAAAAAAAATGCATTTCCTTATCTATATGTGACAACAAATAGTGCCACGTGGCTAACTAGAAATTAATTATTGATTAGCTATTTAGCAATAATTAAATTAGGTTTAAGGTAGCTCGGCCTAGTCCAACTAAAAATGGCAATGCATACTACCATGTTTGCTAGAGAATTCAGTCAAGAAGATTCCATAACTAAAAATCAATATAATTTAATTAAAGTAAAAGCTATAAATCTAAAAAAGTTTCAACTAATTATCCACTATTTCAGTAAATGGTTCAAGTGTCGACATTAGGATCGATTCAACGTATTCCGTTTATTGTTCTTTTCATATTATATACTACTAGTACACCGGCACAGCGCGAAACGCGGCAATAAAAAAATCATAAGTATGACAAATTTTTATGTGTTTCTTATATTTTAAAAATAAAAAACGTTTGTGTTTTATGAACGGAACTCTATTAACTTACAAACAATCTCGATAAATTATACCAAAATTTTATCTAAGAGTTGAGGTGAATGCTCGTGATGGTACCTTTGTCATTGCTTTTACGGCCATGACTTGTTTATAAAGTGCACATTTTAAAATGATTTTTGTACCGATAAGCAAAGAGAGATTTTTTTATGCTAATATAGAAAAAAAAAATCCCAATTTATCATTTTTACGATGTCTTTACTATTTACCATACATAATTCAATATTTTTTTTATGCAGATTATAAAAATTATAAGAGCTTTGGTCAAGTTCACTTGAATTTTTCCATGACAAAATTATAAGAGACTTGAGTCCACAACGATATGATATGATAAATTTGACATATTGAAACCAATAGTACCTATAAGAGATTAAACAAACATTAGATTAAGAAGATCTAATATCATGTCTTCTAAACCTTGGATTATTAAGTAGTCACAACATTTGAAGAAGAAAAAAAATTTTAATCGATCAAAAAATTATACAAACCAACACACTTAATAAACTAATCGATCAAGTTTAGATTAAATTTAATGAACCTTGATGAAAGCCCGAGTCACTTATGGAAAAAGTGTCATAAAATTAAAAAGTATAGAGTGATGATGATATAAAAGCTATATACATCGTTGATGATAGATTAATTTTATATAAAAAAATTAAAATTGAGGTAAATAGATGTTTCAATACCTTATCATAATTTGCATGTCACATTAATAAAAAATTATTATGAAAAATATAGTACTTACATCTTTTTTACGCGTGGTGTGCTGTGGTGATAAACATTAGTTTTTCAAATTCAGGTAAGATATACATAAAAATATATAATTTAGAATGCGTGTTGTAATCAAAAGAAACTAAGTAGTAGTATGTCAATTCTATTATTGGCTCTACGACGATATATTCTTTACATATATATCAAAAAGTACCGAAAGTTGTTTTCTTTAAACTTCCCAAATATTTATTAATTAAACTGGCGCAAAGTTAAAATTAGAGAATTAAATTCAAATAGACCTCAAATGAAATAATACTAATAAGAAATGGTTTTTCATTATATTTAATGTATTTAAAGATATTGTATTTCATTATATTAAAAATATATTGAAAAAATATTTTCCCCCTTCTTGAAAATTTTGGAAGTAGTTATCGATAAATATAAAAACAATGAAGTAAGTATTCATTAAATAATAGAAGATGAGTCGATTGTATGCACTTATAGTGGATTAGCATCGCGCTTCACGCGGTGACGTAGTATTTTTTTAATAAATTTTAATAGATGTAGAATAACTTGAAAGATAAATATCAACATCAAACTCAATGCGCAATATTGTTATTTAATATGATCATATATATATATATAAGTGGAATAATGGGCACAAATTTAAATCGAAATTTATTTTATAGTGGATGTTGGTGGACATGATCCGAATATGTATTTAAATACTTATAAATTCTTTAAAAGAAAACTTGATGAACCAGTAGTCGTGTTTTCACTTATTAATAAAATAACATAAGAATTTAAATTTTATAAAATAAGACTTTCAATCATTTTTAGACATATATACCTTTTTTAAGGCATATATACCTTTAATGAACATATCGTAATCGAAGATGGCCGAAGTTTCTTTCTAAATTGCTTGGTTATTCTTGTGACTTTAAATAAATAAAAGTATTATGCACGATGAAGTAAATATTGAAACTTAAATGCTATCTAGGAATGAATCTGCATCATGATTTTACATAATAATTAAAAAAAGAAAGAAATATCAATTTATATGTATTCTTTTCGGTTGGCAAAATTATGGGTTGTAAATATTCATTACTCGGAAGTCATATTCACATAAAAAAAATGTTATAGATTCTTAATATTTCTTTGAACATCATAGTAAAAAACAAGATGCTCTAAATTTTAAATGCACAAAAAAAAAATGAACATGGAAAATTTATTTATTATCATTATTACTTCTTTTTTTAATTGTTTCATTATTATTATATACTCTTCAATTTTTTACCTCTTCACTAACTAATAAGAATCGCATTTCTAAATCTAGAAAATGTATGCATAATGATTATAAATATAGTCATAGTTGATAATAAGGACATGATATATATATATATATATATATATATATATGATATGATATAATATGAGAGAGACAAAGTTTTGACAAAGGAGCATAGAAATAATTATCATTCTGAATGGTAAAATGCATTGGATTAACATGTCAAAAGAAAAACATTCTATCTTAATTTCTAATTACATTCCCAAGTTATAGTGAGATTCAATGAAGCTCTTGCAAATTCAACAGAAAATTAAGAAAAATCTACAAAAAAAAAAAACTCAACCAAGCAAAAGTGAAAAACTAAAAAAGAAGCAAGCATGACAACTGAAAATCGCTTACGATATCGGATGTGGATACATAAATCCCTACGCTTCGTTCTTCGCAGAAATCACAAAACATTTGTACATCAAAATTATTTATGCCATTTCGATTGATTATTACAGATTTGATAAAAAAATAATAATTCTTGAATGAGGTATTCCACTTCAGGGATGAATAGAGTCATAGACACAAAAAGTACTTCTAAATTTAAGTATAAAAAAGTCCTCAAGTCTTAATTCTTATTCATATAAAAGCATAAAATAATATACACAAAATACATGTTCAAAATTATAATAAAAATGGCACCAATTCAGTGTGAGCAAAAAAAAAAAAAAAAAACTAATACTGTAATACCCATTCAATTTATATATATATATATATATATATATATATTATTAAAAAAAATGAGGAAATGTCAGAATGAGGTATCGAACCTCATTTCCCCCTCTCTCTCATCAGCTCCCGTAACCCCCTCTCTCTCTCTCTACTCCAAACTCTCTCTCTCTCTCATCAAGTAAACTTCGGCTCGTAATATCTCTGTCACCGGAGCTCCGATCAACGAGATCTTGGTACCGTTGGAAAGCTCTCAAGGTGGTGAACAAGATGCTGGGCGGAAGTTGACCGGAGGTGGTGGCGTTTGGCCGGAATAGTCGCCGTAAGGTTCGGTTTCATAACCCGAGATCTATTTCATTCCGGTTAGATTTTGAGAAAACTAACACCGGAATCATGTTCGTGAAGCCTATTAGAGTCCGTTGGTGGTGCCACCTCGCCGTCGTCGTCGTCGGCCGCCGCCGTCGACCGCCGCGTCATTTTCCGATCTCGAATTATTTTGAGGGGTTTTGAAGCCCTCGTCGAGGAGATCGAAAGCCCTCAATCGGAATCGTCATCGGACTCTCGGTAAGCCCGAATTTCCTTGACCTAGTTTCTGAATTTAGATGATCAAATTAGGTGTGTTCTGGGCCTTGATTGATGAAATTGACTTCGCCATTGCGTTTAGAACAGTCGAATTAAGCTAGGAGAAGCATAAAATTGTCGAATTGATGCCCGTTTTGCTGCTTCGTTTTGCGTGCCCGACGGGAATTCGGCCCGGGCTAAATTTTAGTGTATCGGGTTTTCAATTGACAATTTGAATTCCAATCTTAGTAGTATTTGACTTATGAATGGTATCGGTGTTATAGCTGGCACGGATAGTCGTCCCGTAGTCGCCTCGAAGACTGTGCCACCCGAACCACCCGTTTTGACTAATTCAGCAGATCCCGAAGTCTCTAGTCATCAATCTCAGGGCCAAGACGAACCCGCATCATCGACTAGCTAGTCGATCGGTCAAAGTTTCCACGGATTGAGGTAGGGGCTATTACATTTTCTCGCAAATTAAAATGAACGTAGAAACCAACGCTCTAATGAAGATTGAACCGGATATGTTTATATTGGAATTAATGAATTTATATGTTAATTAAAAAGATAAAAGTTAGTATTGTGATTGATGTCGCTTGTTGGCGACGATGGGAAAACATGTATGATTTGCATCGGTTTGATGCTTGATATTATATTTTATGTTTATGTTACGTCGGTATGACGTATGTTGTTATGATACCCGCTTCGAGGATGATTAACATGATATGGTACCCGCTTCGGGCGGATGATGTGTGTTGATATGGTACCCGCTTCGGGCGGATGAGCTGCTGACGAGCAGCTGGCTACTGCGCAGTAGGCCGGACATGGATATGGATACATATATGGATATGATTGGTGACCCAAAAGTCAACATTTTGACCCATGGCGAACTGGCCGTCTTTGGTGGTGATTAGGATCCCGAGTCAAGGGCGAGTTACGGTTAGGGACTTCTAGTCCACCTGTGCTCGTGCCTTGAGGACTCGATGGGATTTAGTGGAGTAAAGACGCGAGCTGACTCGGCATGGATCACCGAAATGATTTGACTTTTGTGGGGTATAATTATTTATTTTATGAAAATGATGATTAAATGGTTTATGATGACGTTTATTTTTTTTATTTAATTGAAATTTGACTAATAATGGTTCGGTAAAGAGAATTGGTAATAGATTCCCTACTGAGCATGTGGTGCTCACCCCTTCCATATACAATTTTTTTTCCTTCCTTCCAGTTACAGGTGGTGATCAGTATCAGACTCCGGACGAGGAGTAGTTTGAGTTGGGAGGTCAACGTGTTGATTAGCTAAACCGTACTTCTAGTGTTCGTCGAGGTGAATCTCGCTTTTTGGGTTAATCTTTTATTCAGACTTGTAATGGATTAAATTAAGGATATTTGTGATGGTGATACTTTATATTTGTCGTTTTATGGTGTTGTATAAACTGTGGTCGTTGATATTGTATTGTCGTTTTTTGTCCCATGGGCAAAAGTTATGTGTTTGTTGACGTAGACGTTGAATATTCAACGGTATTGTTTAAATGATGATGTGTCATTGACCGGTCCAAGTTTGAAAAGTCGTTGTTTTTGTCTTATTCTACTAACCCCCATCTAGGGGCGTTACAGTTTGGTATCAGAGCATAGGTTACGGTATCTAGGGTACAACACCATAAAGTTATTTATTTATTTTAAGTGTTTTGGGTCGTTTTTTATTTTGTATCACCATCCATAATCCTGACATTTAATCTTTTTACAGTTATTCAACATGGTTTGGAATTCCCAAAGTACCCTAAATATGCGTCCCCCGTTAGATCTTGAAGAATCTGCATTGTATTTGATGTTCGATAATACGTGTTACAATCTCTTAATTCTGCAGTTGAAATAATGAAATATTTTAAGGGGATCCTGTTCCAAAATCCTCTATAGTTTGATGAATTTCCTGATGCTGCTACAGAAATGCGATTGATATTAATGAAGAAAACAATTTGAGGTGCTTGATAATTCTGATGTTGTAGATAGCACTGAAGCTAGAATGGTAAATTTTGGGTAATGATTTCATGCGGAATGAGTTTGCGAGAACCTTACGCTAAAGCGTTTCTCTAATTCCTCAGAACTGATTGTTTCAACCAAAAACTTCGAGACATGTATTATTCCTTCATCGTTTTGCGCTCATATAGGAAATTGCCAAAAGCTTTAATGATCTGCAAGTCTTGTAAGCTTGTCATTGAGGGAAGTAAATTCTTACTTGACGTAATCATCCTTCGTATGATCGAGTTTGACGTAACATTGGAAGTGAATTTATTGGAAAAGTACTGTGCTACAGTAGATTGTTACAAAATACATGGTACCCTTTGAAACAAAAATGAGCATGTTAATATGGCCTTATAATTTGATCTTGAAGTCTCTTCTTGGAAAAAAAAAAGTATTTTGAAGGGTCGGAAGTTAATTGTGCCATCGAAGGTGTGAGGCAAAGTGCAATCGACCCGCACATCCCCATAGTACAAGATCTTGAAGATGTGTTTTCCTCGGAGATTTTAGGATTTCCTCCAGATTGTGGATTGGGTTTGACATTGACCTAGTTCTTGGGAGTTTTCCTATTTCTATGGCTCATTACCGTATGGCTTCAACAGAATTGGCAGAATTGAAGAAGCAATTAGACGACTTGTTGAGTAAAAAGGTTTATCCGGCAGAGTACATTACCGTGGGGAGCGCCGGTGTTATTCGTTAAGAAAAATGATGGTAGTTTACGCTTTTGTGTGGTCTAGAGACAACTCAACAAGATAACGAGTAAGAATAAATGCCATTTTTCGCGCATTGATGATTTATTCGACCAATTCGGAGTATGCAAATACTTCAACAAAAAAAAATATATATATAGATTTGCGGTCGGGTTACCACCAGTTGAATATTCGAGATGCCGACACCCTGAAGACAGCGTTCCATACACGTTATGGTCACTTTGAGTTCATGATTATGCCTTTTGGTTTAACAAGCTCCATCGGCGTTTATGGACCCGAGAGCAGAATTTTCCAATCACAGTTGGATAGATTCATTGTTGTCTTCATTGACGACATAATTATCTATTCAAAAACCCTAGGTGACCACGCAGAACATTTGCGAATAGTTTTGCAAACTTTGCGGGACCATCGTCTCTATGCAAAGAAAGAAAAATGTGAGTTCTTGATGACAGAAGTGAAATTTTAGGCCACGTGATCTCGCAAGAAGGTATTGTCGTGTACCCATCAAAAGTTGAAGTTATCTCGAACTAAAGGCAGCCGAGAAATGTGACAGAAGTTTGAAGCTTCCTAGGGCTTGCGAGTTATTAAAAAAAAAAAAAAAAAAAAAATAAATCGTGGAGATTTTTTTTCAAAAGATTGGTGCGCCGCTAAGCAACCTTACCAGAAAAGATATTCAGTTCAGTTGGGATGACAGATGCAAAGAGTCTTTCCAGAATTGAAACGATGATTGACGAGTGCTCTTGTCCTTATTGTTCCAAATGTAGATGAAGTGTTTACAGTGTATATAGATGCATCTCAAAATGGACTTGGCTGTGTGCTCATGGAACCAGGGAGAATGGTGACATATGGTTCCAGGCAGTTGTAGTTGCACGAAGTAAATTATCCTACACATGACTTGGAGCTGGCAACTTTGATAATTGATATTAAAATTTGGCGTTGTCATCTTAATGGCTTAAGATTCGAGATATTCGCCGATCATCAAAGTCTCAAGTATTTGTTCACGCAAAGAGACTTGAATTTACGGCAACGAAGATGGGTGGAGTATATGGAAGATTATGAATTTAGTCTACATTATCACCCAGGAAAAGCAAATGTGGTGGCCGATACATTGAGTCGGAAGAACCATGGTTTGGTTGCTTCTCTGAACTTAGAGCCATGGAAGAGATCAGTTACCATTGGCGATTACAATTTAGAATTTCGTAGCGACGGGTATAAAGCATGTGCGTATAACGTAATAGCCGTTCCATCAATGGTACTCCAAGTTAGACAAAGTCAGTGGAGCGATGAAACGTTACAAGAGGTATGGAATCGATTACAAGCTGGAGAACAACTTGAAGGATGGAATGTGGGAGTCGATGGATTTTTATTGTACAAAGGAAGGCTTGCGGTAGCTGATGATACTACGTTACGAAGCGCCATCTTACATGAAGCTAATCGTTCCAAGTTTGCTATTCACCCAGGGAGTACGAAGATGTACCAGGATCTGAAGAGGCAATATTATTGGTACGGAATGAAGTCGGATGTGGCGATGTTTGTGAAGGGATGTCCAGTTTGCCAAATGGTCAAACCAGAGCATCAAAGGCCTGGCGGAGAGCTTAGGCCACTCAAAATACCCGAGTGGAAATGGAACTGCATCACTATGGACTTCGTTTTGGGGCTTCTTAGGACTTGAGGGTGGACATGATGCGGTGTGGGTGATTGTTGATAGACTGACAAAATCAGCTCACTTTATCTCCATTCGGACAGATTACAAAGTTCCAAAACTTTGTAAACTATATGTGGGAAAGATAGTAAAGCTTCCTGGGGATTCCTGTTTCAATAGTTTCCGACCGAGACGCTTATTTCACCTCAAAGTTTTGGAATGTATTACAAAAAGAGATGGAACTCAATTGAGTTTGAGCACAGCTTTTAATTCTCAGACTGATGGTCAATCCGAGTGAGTGATTCAGATCTCAGAAGGCATGATTCGGGCGTGCACCTTGGATTATGAAGAAAGTGAAAGAAGCAAGTACTATTCGTGGAGTTTTCTTACAACAATAGCTTTCAGGCTAGTATCGGTATGGCATTGTATGAGGCCTTGTATGGTCGACCTTGTCGTTCGCCTCTATGTTGGGCCGAGTATGAAGAATCGTATTACTATCAGTCCTTTCTACCCCAGAGAGACAACTAAAGTGATTAAGCTTATTCGGGAAAGCCTCAGGACTGCTCAAAGTCGCCAGAAGAGTTTCGCGGATCGAAGACGAAGGCCATTAGGATTCATGGTTGGCGACTATGTGTTTCTGAAGGTTACACCTATGCGTGGTGTTTCTCGTTAAAAAAAAAAAAAAAAAAAAGAAAAGAAAAAAGAGGTCGGCTCTGCGATACACCTGTCCATTGGAGATAGTAGAAAGAGTTGGACCACTTGCACACAAGCTTGATTTATCTCTGCAATTATCTCATGTTCACAATGTGTTTTCATGTGCTGATGTTAAGGAAAGATGAACACGATCCTCAACAAATCATTGAGTAGATAAAGATTTTCATTCAAGAAAATGACAAGTGCAAAAAATACCCGATTCAGATTATTGACCGTGAAGTTAAAGTTCTTCGTCAACGAGAAAATTCTCTAGTCAAAGTGGTGTGGAACCATCACGACATAAGAGAGGCAACATGGGAGTTAGAGTCGTAGATGATAGAGAAGTACGCGTCTTTGTTCGGGGATAGTTTCGTTAAATTTCGAGGATGAAATTTTTAAAGGGGTGGAGTATTGTAATACCCATTCAATTTATATATATATATATATATATATATATATATTATTAAAAAAAATGAGGAAATGTCAGAATGAGGTATCGAACCTCATTTCCCCCTCTCTCTCATCAGCTCCCGTAACCCCCTCTCTCTCTCTCTACTCCAAACTCTCTCTCTCTCTCATCAAGTAAACTTCGGCTCGTAATATCTCTGTCACCGGAGCTCCGATCAACGAGATCTTGGTACCGTTGGAAAGCTCTCAAGGTGGTGAACAAGATGCTGGGCGGAAGTTGACCGGAGGTGGTGGCGTTTGGCCGGAATAGTCGCCGTAAGGTTCGGTTTCATAACCCGAGATCTATTTCATTCCGGTTAGATTTTGAGAAAACTAACACCGGAATCATGTTCGTGAAGCCTATTAGAGTCCGTTGGTGGTGCCACCTCGCCGTCGTCGTCGTCGGCCGCCGCCGTCGACCGCCGCGTCATTTTCCGATCTCGAATTATTTTGAGGGGTTTTGAAGCCCTCGTCGAGGAGATCGAAAGCCCTCAATCGGAATCGTCATCGGACTCTCGGTAAGCCCGAATTTCCTTGACCTAGTTTCTGAATTTAGATGATCAAATTAGGTGTGTTCTGGGCCTTGATTGATGAAATTGACTTCGCCATTGCGTTTAGAACAGTCGAATTAAGCTAGGAGAAGCATAAAATTGTCGAATTGATGCCCGTTTTGCTGCTTCGTTTTGCGTGCCCGACGGGAATTCGGCCCGGGCTAAATTTTAGTGTATCGGGTTTTCAATTGACAATTTGAATTCCAATCTTAGTAGTATTTGACTTATGAATGGTATCGGTGTTATAGCTGGCACGGATAGTCGTCCCGTAGTCGCCTCGAAGACTGTGCCACCCGAACCACCCGTTTTGACTAATTCAGCAGATCCCGAAGTCTCTAGTCATCAATCTCAGGGCCAAGACGAACCCGCATCATCGACTAGCTAGTCGATCGGTCAAAGTTTCCACGGATTGAGGTAGGGGCTATTACATTTTCTCGCAAATTAAAATGAACGTAGAAACCAACGCTCTAATGAAGATTGAACCGGATATGTTTATATTGGAATTAATGAATTTATATGTTAATTAAAAAGATAAAAGTTAGTATTGTGATTGATGTCGCTTGTTGGCGACGATGGGAAAACATGTATGATTTGCATCGGTTTGATGCTTGATATTATATTTTATGTTTATGTTACGTCGGTATGACGTATGTTGTTATGATACCCGCTTCGAGGATGATTAACATGATATGGTACCCGCTTCGGGCGGATGATGTGTGTTGATATGGTACCCGCTTCGGGCGGATGAGCTGCTGACGAGCAGCTGGCTACTGCGCAGTAGGCCGGACATGGATATGGATACATATATGGATATGATTGGTGACCCAAAAGTCAACATTTCGACCCATGGCGAACTGGCCGTCTTTGGTGGTGATTAGGATCCCGAGTCAAGGGCGAGTTACGGTTAGGGACTTCTAGTCCACCTGTGCTCGTGCCTTGAGGACTCGATGGGATTTAGTGGAGTAAAGACGCGAGCTGACTCGGCATGGATCACCGAAATGATTTGACTTTTGTGGGGTATAATTATTTATTTTATGAAAATGATGATTAAATGGTTTATGATGACGTTTATTTTTTTTATTTAATTGAAATTTGACTAATAATGGTTCGGTAAAGAGAATTGGTAATAGATTCCCTACTGAGCATGTGGTGCTCACCCCTTCCATATACAATTTTTTTTCCTTCCTTCCAGTTACAGGTGGTGATCAGTATCAGACTCCGGACGAGGAGTAGTTTGAGTTGGGAGGTCAACGTGTTGATTAGCTAAACCGTACTTCTAGTGTTCGTCGAGGTGAATCTCGCTTTTTGGGTTAATCTTTTATTCAGACTTGTAATGGATTAAATTAAGGATATTTGTGATGGTGATACTTTACATTTGTCGTTTTATGGTGTTGTATAAACTGTGGTCGTTGATATTGTATTGTCGTTTTTTGTCCCATGGGCAAAAGTTATGTGTTTGTTGACGTAGACGTTGAATATTCAACGGTATTGTTTAAATGATGATGTGTCATTGACCGGTCCAAGTTTGAAAAGTCGTTGTTTTTGTCTTATTCTACTAACCCCCATCTAGGGGCGTTACAAATACCTCCAAATTTTTATTTGACGAATTCGAAAGTGTCAAGAGGCGGAGACTTCGATGAAGAGAAGAAATATTTGCAGAACATAAAAAAAAAAGAGTAAATTTCATAAAAAAAAATTATACTAAAAAAACAAAGAACAAAAAAGGACCCAAATCTTATCTTGAGGATGAACAATAGTAGGTAGTGTATAAAGACTACAGGGGAAGAACATGAAGAGTTACAACAATTATTTGATTTTAATATGAAAATAGCAATTGGGATCTAGCCCAGCCGATTTCTAGAGAGAGAGAGAATTTCGAGAACTTCTTAGAGAGAGAACTCGAGTTTTTCATATGAGAGTGGTCTAGGAATGTGATGCTTAAGCCTTGTATTTATAGTAAAAGGCATGCACACATAACTTCCAAGAATAGATAAATCAATCAACCTTAATTAGTGTCAATTACAAATTAATCAACCTTAATTAGTGTCAATTACAAATCAATCAAGAAACAATTCCAACCTTCCCATTTAGTATAGGAATCGAAAATGCGACGATTAAAGTACCAAAAGATTTAATTTCATATGATTTAAATATGTATCATGAAAATCAAATACCTACCATATTAGGTAAAAATCGATTTCATCATATTTTAATCAAGGGAATACATTTTCTTTAATTAAAATAAATACCAAGAAATCCAATCCCATTCCATGAATAGGTGTTGTCGATTTCTAACATTATTTTTAATCAAAAATTAATTCAAATTAAATCAATTTAGGTGACACATGATTTATGAATCTTTTCCTTATTTGTAAATAACCTTTCAATTAAATAATGTCATGAATCAATCAATATTAATTTTCATGCATTATAAATCTTTATTTAAAACTTGCAAATCAAGTTCTTATGATTCATGCATAATTAATATTCATGATATGATTCTTATTTATTTAATTTAGATTAATGCCATATTTGTATATAATTAATTAGTATCACAAATTATCATAACACATAAATTTAGATATCTACTCATGCTCAAAATCGCCAACTCATGCTTGGTAACCAAGCATGGCAATTTCCATGATTCAAAATCTTACCTTATATGTTTATCATGATAATTAACATAATTAATCTTTTATTAAAATATGATAAGGAAAATACCTAGTGGGCTTATCCACCAAGGCTTGGTCGAAATTCCTCTCTAATAATAAGCTAAGATTAAACCCAATGGACCTAGCCCATTAATTTTATCTTTAAGTAATTCTCGTGAATTAACATAACCTCTTGTTATGATATATAATTCATATCTTTTTCTCCGTAGCTTTTACACATAAAATCATATAATAAAAAACTCTTAGAATTAAATTTACTACTACATTGATGTTGACAATTTATTCCATTTTTTACTTTTTCCGATCAGCTATTTTTCGGGCAAACTTTAGGTACTTTTGCCGCAACTTTTTGAAACTTTCCAAAACTTGACACAAGCTTCAGTTTCAATTGTTCTATCATAAATTAGAATAAAAAATATTCTAATTGTACGATTAGTCATTTACAGAGCTATCCTGGGGACCATGGACCCACATCACTTAAGCTCCAACGGATTAATCCGTTAACTCCGGTGTTACTCCACTAAAAACCCGAAGTTGTACTCTTTAGTGATGCGAATAATATATTCCTTTTTATCTTAAGGTGTCCAGTGATATAATCAAATTCTAGTGATTAATCTTTCACTTGATGATTCACACTTGAGCAGGCGTTTTGCCGTTAAGCCCCTTAGTGCTTTTCTTCCTGAATTCCATCGGTGGTATTGTAGACGACTCACTTACGATTTCGAGTCGTAAGCTGCGCATGAGTCCCGTACTACTTCTCACGACCGACAATTCCGGGAATCATCTTGACTTAGTAAAAAGCTATGTGATATCCATATCTGTGATCGAGCTACCCTTCCCTGTCGACTATCATGTTCCCAATATAGCGGCTTTGGGAACATCGTTATGTTGTGTTCTTTAACTAGCAAATCAAAGAACAATCAAGCTAACAGTAAGGGTTCAAGATCACTTCAGGATTTAGATTAATTACCATTTGATCATCTTTTACGACTTAGTTCAAAGTTGTCAGTGACGATCTTAGTTGAGCAACTTTCAGAACTTAGTCAAGTCCTATCCAGTACAAAGACACTTCGTACTTAATGCACTTAATGGGTATGACACACATATCTATCCAGAATAGGATTTTCTCCATTTAGTCGCATTAATGACTTTATCAATTAAGAGGCTCCCACCCGCTTAATTAAGTCACGGATACATTTAAGTTCATTTATTGCATCTATCAATTCTTCCTCACATTGACTCTGGTGTGATGGATAGATTACAATTGCATTCCATTATGAACTATGGATAAACATTCGATTATACATAAAGAACTATAAAAAAAGATTATCATAATAAGTGCCTTCTTTATTAAGAATGATGTCATAAAATTTTACAAAGGGTAAATAAAACATTGTTTAAGGGCAATATGCCTAACAAAATCGGCGCTCCTGAATGGTGAACTGGAAGAAAAAGTATACGTTGCTCAGCCGGAAGGCTTCGTTGACAAGACCGCAGAGCACAAGGTGTACAAGTTGTCAAAAGCTCTTTATGGATTGCGGCAAGCACCACGTGCATGGAATACTCGACTCGACAGGAGTATGAAGAGTCTTGGTTTCAAGAAGTGCTCCCAGGAGCAAGCAGTCTAGACGAGGAACTCAGGAAAGGAGGCCCTCATCGTCGGTGTGTACGTCGACGACCTGATCGTAACCGGATCTAGTGTAGAAGGCATAGATGGATTCAAGAAGCTGATGATGAAGGAGTTCGAGATGAGCGATCTTGGACTACTCTCATACTACCTCGGCATCGAGGTCAATCAGAATAAGGAATGTGTCACTTTGAAGCAGTCAGCCTACACGAAGAAAATTCTGAAGCAGTTCAAGATGGCGGACTGCAACCCGAGCAAGTATCCTATGGAGGCAAAGTTGAAGCTCGGGAAAGACACAGAAGGAAACCCGGTGGATCCCACAGAGTACAGGCGTGTCATCGGGTGTCTCAGGTACCTAACTCACACCCGACCTGACATCTCATATGCAGTTGGCATGGTGAGCCGTCACATGGAGAAGCCTACTAGTGTTCACCAGCAGGCTGTGAAGCACATCCTTCGTTACGTGAAGGGAACGATGAGCTATGGGATCCAGTACGGAAGAGGAAGTGGAGCTGAAGAACTGGTCGGTTTTACCGACAGTGACCTAGCCGGTGATATCGACGACAGAAAAAGTACCGGAGGGATGGCGTTTTATCTCAACGGGAATCTGATCACCTGGCAGTCACAGAAGCAGAGAACTGTTGCCCTTTCATCTTGTGAGGCCGAGTTCATGGCAGCGACCGCAACGTCGTGTCAAGCGTTGTGGCTGAGAAATTTGTTGAGTGAAGTAACCGGAACCGAGCAGAAGCCAGTGACTCTCTACGTGGACAACAAGTCCGTAATCGCACTGATGAAAAACCCGGTGTTTCATGGACGCAGTAAGCACATCGACACTCGCTTTCGCTTTATTCGCGAGTGTGGGGAAGAGGGAGAGATCATCGTAGAATTTGTCAGCACCAAAGAGCAACGTGCGAACATACTCACCAAGGCTCTAGCGAGAGTCAAATTCGCAGAGATGCGAGAACTTCTCGGCGTGAAGAACCTCGAACCAAGTCAAGCTTACGGGAGAGAATGTGAAGATTAAATCTTGACTTGGCCCCACCACTTTTACTTGGCCATCACGTTTTTCTTGGCCACGTTTCTTTATCAGCTTATAAAGCTTGTACTTGGAGCACAAGTTTCTTAGTGTATTAATGTCATTTACTAGAGTAGTGTTATCTATATAAATACCCCTTTGTCTTTGTATTTTGTACTCCAACTCCAATCCAATATATAATTCGGTGCAAACTTTTCTTTTCATTTATTGTTCATCAGGTCTTGCAAACACTCTTATATTTATATATTATACAAACACAAAGTGACAGTGTGAGGTTATTTTGTGAGTGTAGTGAGTGGTAGTTGTCACTTCCATTTTCTTTGTTCTTGGGCAAACAATCCATTATATTTGGGAACTAACAATGTATTCATCTAATAAACTTTGATCCAAAACTCGTAAAATCAGTATAAGCAAGTGGTTCACCTTTCTAAAAAAAAAAAGGAACGAAATAGCAGACAACTAATATAGCACTACAAATCTTATATGTGCTGGTAAAATAAACTAAAAAATTATAAAGAAAAGTGTCGTATCCTTCGTGGAAGCTTGACATTTGCAGATAAATTCTACAGAATTGAATAAGTATTTAAAAACCCTATTTATTTGCGAAAGATAAGAGATGTAATTGCATAGTGCTAATTATAGTAAAAACTTTATTGCATGGTCATCACACACGTCGGAGAAATATATATTACGTGTAATAATAATAATAATAATAATAATAATAAAATGTAGTTTAATGTGCACATAAAACTGGAAAATTAAGAAGAATATTATTTTAGGTACCAATACGAATATGATGACTTTTCAAGAGATAACTCATCTTCAAATTATTGATCTAGCTCGAGCACGCACGATTTTGGAGTTTTAACGTGATCTATTGCGTTAGTGTTGGTACGATCACAACCTGAAAATGAAAAAAGAGTATTGTAATACTATTTGGCGTTGAGAAACTTCAGAGGCAAACAAAATACGTCATATGGCCAAATAGAGTGACCAAAGGATAAAGTTGGTCAGTGTTTTGGTACGTAAATGGATAAGGAACATGGAACCAATACGTGGGAATGATGAGACCCTATGTGTATACGTCCCTTTCTCAAAGATACATTTTGATCGACATTCTTTTTTCTCACCTTTTTTCATTATCTATGATGCAAAAAAAAAAAAAAAAACAGTATATAATCTTTTGTGTGTGTTTGGCACGACTATTCACGGGGACCCACTTCGAACAAACCCTTGGCTTTTTGTAGAGTCGATTGTTTAAAGCTAGTGCGTCTTTATTAATTAATACACGTTAATTAATTACACCACATGCTGAAATTACACATATATGTTCATGTATATATAGGTTTGGACATTTAGAAGAGGTATCTATAGTTGACGGTTCGTAGATTAGGGGTTGAATTCAATAATTAATTTCATGAATATTGGACTCTTGACTCAGCCATTTACGTACGTCTTCTTGCCATACATGCATGCATGAACCTGGAAACATTTTAAGAGAAAAAATATATATATATCTAGGTGGCGAAGAC
Organism: Parietaria judaica; assembly: GCA_954871525.1. Taxonomy (NCBI): domain Eukaryota; kingdom Viridiplantae; phylum Streptophyta; class Magnoliopsida; order Rosales; family Urticaceae; genus Parietaria; species Parietaria judaica. Next base: position 3,365,322 of record OX940863.1, read on the forward strand.
TAGAATTAGTAGCATTATATATTGTACTAATTAACCTCATGATATGTCTGGTTTCTGTCGAGAATATATTGCGAACTGTGCAGTGTCTAGGTGTAATGTTGGTCTCTAATTAAGACTTGAGTTCAAACATGATGGAAAGTAAATTACTAAATTTATTTTTCCATGACTTTTTTCTTGTGATAGTCGTCGTGATTAGCTTAGTTTATCAGTTGTCGTTTTTGACTTGTAGCAAATTATTTCAGCTTGTCTACGTGGATAATCATGTCTTCGACGTGGTATCATGATTATTGTATTTTCCCTATTAGACCAAGATAAATAAGAGTTAAATATGAACATGAAAAACGTGTCGCGTTAATGGTTAAATTATTTGGTGTATCATGTATGAAATAAGTAGATAGATAATATCGATCGATTAGCTAGGTTACATGTTTTGAATTTTAATATAAAGTACTTACTATTATAAGTCCTATATATTGTATATGTTACACTTTTCTAACTGAAATTTGTTACATTATATATTGGCTGAGTGTTTATATATATATATATATAAATAAATAAATAGTTCGAAGGGTTTCTTCTTCCGTCTTTCATTTTCTGTCCAATTCGCAATCTCGAACTTGACACGAGACAGGCCTTGAGCGTCATTAATTCGGGACAACCTTAAGTCCGAGTGAGATTTTACACTTGAGCTATCTTTTTCTAAGGATATTAAGAGAGAGAGAGAGAGAGAGAGAGAGAGAGAGAGAGAGAGAGAGAGAGAGAGAGAGAGAGAGAGAGAGAGAGAGAGAGAGAGAGAGAGAGAGAGAGAGAGAGAGAGAGAGAGAGAGAGAAACCATGTGGTCACACAAGTAAAGACAGACTAAAGAGGGTAGAAAGAGATCTGTATTTTGTAAAAAGGGTTACACAGATTCTCAAAGTTGCTTCGAGTAAAAGTAATTATTGTGATCGACAACCAAATGATACAGTAAGATTTGAGAACCCAGTTCTTGGCTTTTTTTGTTATTTCCTTGTTAGTTTTGTAATCTCCTGCAGTATATTTTATTTCACTGTCTTTAATTAAACATGTTTTTTAATGCTCAATGGAATTTTCCTAATCGCTAGGTCAATATATATAATAAATATAGCTGCATTTGTTTAAATATATATATATATATATTAAAGTGTATAAATAGCTATGTATGCTAGCTTATCCGTGTCATGCATAATCTGAGAAACTTAAAGTTGTTAATACATAACTGGGAATTACTAGTACTATGTCTATGTATTAACTTAGTGAGGAAGTGTTGAATAATCAAGGGAATTATTATTAAAAGTGATAGTACTATATGCATTGCTTACACTCGATACTCATAATAATGAAATAACATATCGGGTTGTTTTCAGGATAATAGCGGTTAAATTACTTAAATTGTAGTCAATTGTACCGTTAAGTTCGTAATTTTTTTTTTTGTGGTGAGAAAGGTACCATTCTCACTACAAATTGTAGGAACATACCGTTAAGTTCCTAATTTCTATTATAGAAGTAATTTATTGAACAATCTCATTTCTGCTAAAATGTTTTTAAAAAACATGTCATGTCACTTTCATACAATTTTACTTTGGTTTTAATATTATTCTTTTTTAATATTTGAATCCCTCTTCTATAAAAATTGTTAAAGAAATTGAACGGAATTATTATATTTTACTAAATTCAACTATTTTTTCATTAAAATTAGACTCTTTTTTTTTTCTGTGATGCAATTGATTATAATTTGAATATTTTTGTTGCTATTATCCTTTGTTCCTATACTTTAATTGCAAGCTTTCAGGTTTATAAAATCTAACCTTTATTTTTTTTCCTTTAACTTTTTGACCCCAAGAGGGTTTGCGAGCATGTGTACGTGGGAGAAAAATCCAAAGTCATTTTCCATAAAGAACATGCTTTTCCAAAGAGACGTTTTCAAGCAGTATGTAAAAAAAAGGAAGCACCACTTAAAAATAGATTAAATAATAAAGCCAATCCCAAAAATTAAACAGTGATTTTACAATGCACGAGAGTCTACTTTGACATTGCACATGCAAATGTTTGCTCAAATTAATAAACTTAAATACACATCTTTTGGATCCCAAATCACGGATCTGCAAAGAACACGATCACCACCAAAGAAAACTCGAACAACAAATTGAAGAACATAAACTTTTGGGAGAAGAAATTCTCTATTGATATTAATCGAAGGCAAAATACAAGAAAATAAACTCGAACTCTAATGGACTCAGCACTTTACAAAGTGTACAATGCTAGGTTTATATAGCCTCACATAGGCGAAACCCTAGCTAACTAAATCGCACAAAATCGGGAAACTATCCTAAATAATCTCATCAAATCTTTGACTCGATCTTTGCTTGCTCCTCAAGCTACGCGCTTTCCTTGCTGGGTAGTTGCTGATTTTCCTTTCTTGCTCGGACAACTTCTCTGTCCCCGAGCTGGCCTGCTCGTTTGCCCCTGGCCGAGCTTGCCTTCTATCCGGACATTCTGCTCATGTTCACCCGAGCTGGGCTGATCTCTTGTCAATCCTTGGTTCTGGTCGGACTGACTCCCTCTGTATGACGGACTAAATCAAGATTAAGCTCATAATTTATATATGTACGCTCTTTTTCCAATCAAGAACATTGTTATTTATAGCCGACCCATAATTACAAATAGCAAATACCATTTTAGGGTTTATTATTTTCGAGTCTTTTCATTTATGAGAAATAATAAAGTGGGACAGAGATGTATAGCGGCTAATATTGCTTGCTTTATTTGCAGTGAAGCTTATCATGATAAGATAAGCCACATTTTGGAGGAAAATATAAAGAAATTAGTAAAGAAGGTTCATAAAAAGCAAGATCAACTGTAGTGATAGGAAACGAGTTTATGAGAGAGGGTTATTAGAGGTAAAAGTACTTAAATTATTTAGAAATGGGCGATATAGAACTAACTTGAAAAATTATGGTAAAAATACTCAAGTTTTACCTTTTTAGATGGATCGGTAGACCTTATCCATTTTTCTCGTTAATTTTTTTACTATTTTTGTCAGTGATGGCGTCACCAACGCAAAATCGCGATGCTTTTGAGGAGATGAACTAAGAATTTGACAGAGAAAGTGAGAAGAAAAATAAGAATCTGCTTTATTGATGTTCCAAGAATTTGTGTTTACATTAAGGTTTATTTTGATGGTCCACAGTTTTTTAAGTCGCCTTATTTCCAAAAAAAAGAGTACTTTCGCCGCTAAAAAGCTTTAATTAAATAAATAGATATTAACTTTAACTTTTATGGGGGTCAGGGGTGTTAGCCTGGAAGGCAGTTTCTCTAGGGCATAATGGACTGTTTTGGTCACGTACTGTCGCACTTATGAAGCTTGTGATTAGCTTCCACTTTATATCGTTTCTTATCCAAGTAACGTTACATTGGAAGAACCAAAGTAAAAACGAACTACATATATATACTTGCTTACTTTATATATCAAGAAAAATATATTAAGAGTGTCATAAGCTTTTGCTACTAGTTGCTACTTGCTAGTTGCTACACTAGGTGATTGAAAAAATAAAAACGATATTTGCAGCACAAGTATCATTTTTTTTTAATTATCTATAAGATTCATTCTTGTTTTTAGCCGTACAAAATACTAAATTTCGATATTAATCATATCTAAGACGAGTACAAAAAAAAAAAAAAAAACTCGATAATTAAAATATATAAAAATGAATTGAAACTTATTGTTATTTTAAAAAAACTGATACTTGTGCCGCAAATAACAAAAACAAAAGATATATATTATCTCCACCATTTAACATGAGATTAATGCAATTTTCTCGTGGACACGGTTGGTAAAAAAATCACGAAGGTGGGCAGTGGGCTTAGTACGTATGCGGATAAGATAAGGCTGATATTTGTTTTGAGCAATATTTAATAAACTTGACAACTTAATTTTAAATTTAATAGATAAGTAAATGACTTATTTTATTACTATCGTATTGACTTTCAACTCCTTTTCTTTATATCAATTTGACCCATGAGATTATTACTCTCCGAGATTTCCAAATCTCTATTATATGTATATGTGGCTATTTTAAAGAGAAGAAAATAAGACAAGGAAAACTTTTATATTTATTTACGGTAGTATGGTATAAATGGCCGATGTTATAAGGTATATGCAAAAGTAACACTAACCGTCGAGATTACCTGATGTATTTAGTGTACAGGCTTAATTAAGAGAAGAGGGTATGTGGGCAAGTGTGTTTAAAGAAGGTAGTCATCCTGAAAATAATATAAATGAATTCACAAAAATTATAAGAGAGGTTAATTTGCCACATTAAAGAGATGTGTACTCCATTATGGTTGACATTGTGATGTCCTCCAATGGAGATGATTCTCACTCTGATCGAAATTAGTGTGTATGAGAATATAGTTGATGATCGGAGGGGAGTTCAAGTCCACTGAGCGAATTTGAACGGAGTAAATGCTCTTTTTCTCTCTGTTTTTCTGTGAAAATATTTTCCAATGTTTCAATACTCTATGCTTGTTGTGTTCCCCTATTAGAGGGTCTTGAGCTTGCCAGTCAGTCCGTGGTGCATTAGTTGCCGAGAATGAGCTTTAGGAGCCCTGAGTAGGTGACCTTCGGCCTTGACACTTGCGTCGATCGAATCATAGAGAGATATCATGGGGGTCCATTCTCCGAGGACCCTTGGGAACCCTATCAATGGTGATATCTTTGCGCACGATGTTCGATGTACGTAGTTAACTGAGCATGCCCACTTAAGCATCCCCTCTTTGGTCGCATAACGGAAAGTTATCATTGTTTTTTTGGGTTAATGACGGCGAAAATATTTCAAGTTTGGTCAATTGTGTACCAAAAGTTTAAAAGTGATGACAAAAGTACTCAAAGTCGCATTTGGGGCGTTGACCACTCCATTCTCGTAATGCAGTTAACTTACTCGTTAACTCTGGCCACGTGGACAAACGTGGGTTGCTGACATGGTAATTTTTTGCCAAGTGGCCGAGCCCAATTAGAGGTTTAATTCGTTGTTTGTCGTAAACGAGGCTGATGTGGGCTCGTCCACGTGGCAAAAACTTGCTATGTCAGCAACCCACGTTTGTCCATGTGGCCAGAGTTAACAGGTAAGTTAATTACGTTACGAGAATGAAGTGCTCAACTCTCCAAATGTGACTTTGAGTACTTTTGCCACCACTTTTAGACTTTGGATATACGAGGAGTTCTTTAACCATGCTTTAAGTATTTTTGCCGTCATTAACCCATGTTTTTTCTTGAAAGGGGTCATTATGGGGCTAGCCCGGTGGCATGGCCAATTATTGGACTTTGGAGTTGGGCCAAAATTTAATGAACCTCATGATCATTTGTTGAAAATATGCTAACAATGCAGTTATATGAGATAAAATAAGAAACTATTACCGTAAAAATTTGTGGGGACTGTTTCAACAGTCATTGAAGAAATTATTGAATCCAATAAGTTATTTATGACATTGATGATGATAAATTTAGTAGAGCTAGCTTTTTCACGCTCCAACATAAAATAAAAATGGAAATACTAAAACTAATATAAATCTGAGTCCAATGTATTAACATATTCTATATAATTGCGAGAGGGACGATAGGCTCAAAGAAGCTTGTGGTTGAGTCAATTTATTAAACATATAATAATATAGTACAATTAAAAATAGGTTAATTGCGACATAAGTCTTCAACCTTATGTCAAGCGGGGCGACATGACCCCAAATCTATTTAATAGCGATAAAAGTCCCAAAAGATGAGTTATGTCCATATTAAACTGACGGTTGTTAGTCAAAAGTCTCACATGGCAGTCAAATATCCATGTGGCATTGACACATCACTTGATACCCACGTGGACTCACATATAAAAATTTATTTTTATAAAACTAAAATAAATTTTAAAAATATATCAAAATGCCACGTGGAGATCAGGTGATGTGGCAATGCCACGTGGATGTATGACTATCATGTGAGACGTTTAACTAATAGCCGTCAGTTTAACATGGACATAACCCATCATTTGATACTTTTACGGTTATTAAATGGATTTGAGGCCATGATACACCTGTTGGCCAAAAGTTGAGGACTTATGCCACAATTAACCCTTAATAATATACATTAAATATAGTTGAAAAATCGGATAGAAGGTCTTTATAGACGAATCATTTGAAAATATGTCTTTGATGCTGAGACATGCATGACATCTTTCGAATCAGATGATCATCAACGTTCTTGCTCAACTGAGAATTGGATATTTCCACTTTATTAATTATTATCTCTTAAAACACTATATATGAAGCTTCTTAGACTTGCCACATTAAATAATTACTTTGAAGATTATATATTGCGTGTTGATTTGTGAAACCAATTATGTCAACGAGATGGGACAATTTAGAGGAAAAATATTTCATCATATGCTTATAATTAAAAGGGTTAATGACGGCAAAAATACCTAAAGTTTGGTCAAAGAACCCCTCGTATATCCAAAGTTTAAAAGTGGTTGCAAAAATACCCAAAGTCGTATTTGGAGAGTTGACCACTCCATTCTCGTAACGCCGTTAACTTAACCGTTAACTCTGGCCACGTGGACAAATTTATTTTGTTAAGTATAATCATTAGGGGTTCAATTAGTTGTATTAAATAATATTAGTTAGGGGTTTAATTAGTTGTTTTGTCGTAAACAAGCCTGATATGGGCTCGTCCACGTGGCAAAAATTGTTATGTCAGCAACCCACGTTTGTACACGTGGCCAAAGTTAACGGGTAAGTTAACGGCGTTACGAGAATGGAGTGGTCAACTCCCCAAATGCGACTTTGGGTATTTTTGCCACCACTTTTAAACTTTGAATACACGAAGGGTTCTTTGACCAAATTTTGAGTATTTTTTATCGTCATTAACCCTAATTAAAAACACAAACACGTAATTATAATGGGCCAAAAGTTTAAGTAGCAATTTTTACGTATGATATTATAATACAAGAGCTATTGCCTATTATAATTATAATACAGGGATAATAGTGGCATATATACTCAAATTGAGGCGATATAAATCTAACCTTTTTTAGTGACATACATACTCAAGTTGTGTTTAACTGCGGATTTTGAGAAGTTCTTTCATTCTTTAACGGCGTTAAGCGCCACGAAAACTTTGGTATTTTTGTTATCCACTTTTTTCTCTCATATTCTTCAAAGGTAATTTATTGGACAACTAAAGTACCTAAGTTTTAGTGCTCTTAACGCCGTTAAGAATTGGATTTTTTTTCAAAATCCGTAATATAACATGACTTGATATCTATGTCACTAAAAAAAATATAAAACTTGAGTCTATACTGCTTCAACTAATTAGTACAACTTGAATATATATGCCACATATTAATTCTATAATCTATGAGACTATGACGTTATATATTGTTGTTCTTATATTAAACCAGTGAGTATTTGAGCTGAAACCATAGCTAGTCCAAATTAGATTAATTGTCACGATTACGTACCAACGGTAGATTTTTTTTAGTATTATAATTATATAGGTTATTTATAGCCATGTGTATAGTTATAAGGTAATTAAGAAGTGATGATCATCATCAGTCTATTGAATATCATGTACTTTGAAATAATTGTCAATGTCGTACGTTCGCGTTATCCTCACCTGTGTCTTCATAAGAGCCACTCATTGTAAGCGACGAGCGCTACCACAATATAATGAAGATAATATATATATATATATATATATATATATATATCAATTTCAAAAATTGTTATCACGTTTTACTCGTCGAAAACCAAGATTATACTAATAAACTTGAGACGGAGTCATGATCAAGATTCTTGACTCTTTACTATAAAAATCACCCTCCAATAACAACAAAAAATAATGTAATCATATATATTGTAACTTAATTTTACGTCTTTCTGCATGAACAGAACAAGTATTGAATTTTAATAAAGAATAACGAATAAAGAATATGAAAATTTTGAACTATATACAGTCGAGTGAACCCTATATTTTAGTGGCATGTGTCCATGGATTTTGATCACTGACTGTAGTATAGTCATCGGAGAGCCAATCCTGAAGATCCTCCAATGGAGGCATCTCCGAGAACATTCTATCGAAGTCCTTGAAAGACAACCCTTTCGACAGCTTCGAGTGAGCCAATTTTCCGTTTCCGATAACATCGGATTTTCTCGGACTATCCATTATATTGACATGGCTTGCTCGCTTTCTCTTAGCATCGCCGTCGATTGTTCTGGCGAAAGCGTCAGCCTTTTCTATCCATGCAACGCTGGAATCTTTCCCCGTGAGGCCTTGAACCACCGATTTGAAGTCCACTGCCTCGACTTTCACGTACCGCGTGTTGATCAGAACCACCTTCACGGTCACATCACGTTTTTCCATCCAAGGGTGCGTACGAGAAACGAAGATGAAGAACAAATATCTCAAGAACGACTAACTTACTTGGTTGCGTATTTGAAATTGTATCTCTGATATTACAACTTTCAAGTACTAAAAGATATTACAACTTTCAAGTACTAAAAAATGACGGGGAAAAAAAAATTGCGCAACTAGGGCAAGCTTCGAATATATGTTTTGGAGAAGATTTACGATGAGATATATGGTTAGTGAAGGAAGGCTTTATATATATATATATTGATGTGGAAGAGAGGGGTATTTGGGGAACGAACGAACGTAGAATCAATCATAAGGTGAAACGGTGCAATAAGTGAGTGAAAGGAACGAGCGATATTAAGGCAGTCGAAGAAGACTGGTATATATATTTCAAAGTCAAAGTCAAAGTCAAAGTCAAAGCGAATGTTATATTATTATATGGACGAATAGCCAAATCAACGCTTCACGTGCCACGAAGCACAACCTTTCATAAACTTCCATTCTTGTCGTATTGCATGTGCCATGTATAATATATTTTTATTATTATATATTTTTGTGATTTTTAACCTAGCTTAGATTAATCGGTAAGTTGTAGTTGTGCGGGCACAATAACGATATGTATATTTATATATATATATATGACAGTACAATATCGAATGGTATAAAAACTTACTTGCCAAGAAATATAATTACAACTTCCATTAAAAAAATATATATATATATAATTACAACTTTTATTTATGTATAATGTCGGGTAAACTGCGGCTAATGTACCCAATGTTTGATCTTCTGCGGATTATGTACCCAATGTTTATTTTCGGCGGCTAATATACCCAATGTTTGATCCGTTAGATATTTTCGTGTTTCCGTCACTTGACCGTTAGAGAGTTATCCTCCTATATATGTACACTTTTTGTATTTTTGACATAACTCATTCATTTTTTGTCCAAATTTTATGCACAACCTATGGTTGGAAAGATAAGAGATAGATCTACAACTTTTGTGTTTTAATTTTTGTAAAATAAGTTTTAGAAAAATACGAAATTTCAAATACAACGTAAAACTGGACATTAGTTTAATGCAAAATATTTGTTTCGAGTAAATTTTAATATACTTAATGACTTTTTATGATGATGCGTAAAACTAAAACGTTGTAGATAAACTTTTTATCTTTCCAACGGGTGTTTATTTATAAATTTTGGACAAAAAATGAGTGAGTTATGCCAAAAATATGAAAGATTATTTCGCATCACATCTTTCATATTTTTGGCATAACTCACTCATTTTTTTGTCTAAAATTTATAAATAAACACCCGTTAGAAAGATAAAATATTTATCTACAACTTTTTAGTTTTACATTTCATCATAAAAAGTAATTAAGTATATTAAAATTTGCTCGAAACAAATACTTTGCATTAAACTAATGTCCAGTTTTACGTTGTATTTGAAATTTCGTATTTTTATAAAACTGATTTTACAAAAATTAAAACACCAAAGTTGTAGATCTATCTCTTATCTTTCCAACCATAGGTCGTGCATAAAATTTGGACAAAAAATGAGTGAGTTATGTCAAAAATACGAAAAGTGTACATATAGAGGAGGATAACTCTCTAACGGTCAAGTGACGGAAAACACGAAAATATCTAACGGATCAAACATTGGGTACATTAGCCGCCGAAAATAAACATTGGGTACATAATTCGCAGAAGATCAAACATTGGGTACATTAGCCGCAGTTTACCCTATAATGTCAATTGTCATTTATGTATGATATAATGCATGCCTTTATAATTTACTCGAGCTTATCATTCTTATATCATTTATATAAAAGGTAACATTGTTGGTGATGCTTTTTGTTAAATTCAGTGTTTAGACTTTGAGATATTATTGGCGGTTTTCACATTCGAAGTTTATTTCGTCTCTTGTTACTAAAGATATGTTTATAGAAAAAATAATTTTAGGATTTCATTAGTTTTTTTTTTTTTGGCATGTATTTGAATTTTTAATGTTTGAAAGTGAATTTATATATTTTGTTAGCAGTCCTCATCTGTTTCGGTTTTGGATGTAAATTAAGATATTTTTCATTTATATAGTTATAAGTATCGTTTTTTACTTTGAAGTTTGAACCTCCTTAGTAACAATAATTGAAATTTAGGATCACTTTACGAGATGATTCCGGACATTCATCTTTTACTTAAATAAAGAGATACAATATATTATTTAAGTTAAATTTGAAAAAGAAAAAGAAAAAAGCTCAATAGAACGTTCAATTAAGCATGTGGCATATTATTAGCTTATGATGACATATTTTCCCTTTAAACCAATCATAAGTTCATAACTTATTTCAACTGTATGAACTACGAAGTACGAACCATGTTGCATGGAATTTTTTCTTTAGGTAGGCTTTATCAATGAAAACGCTACGAAGTTTACTTGTACGAATCCCGTATGAATATATATATATATATATATATATCCTTAGGGATATGTAATTAGTTTGTCAATTCTAAATAGCGTTTTGAACCACTTAGAAAAACAAGGATTTATATTCCTCGTTTACATAAACTGTACAAATATTTGTACTATTCAACTTATAACGAAAGGTGTATCGATGTAGATATATTGCACGTTTGAGATATTTATATAAATCATCTATGTATTGATCAAATCATAGTATTGACAAACATGCATGCAGTATGTCTTTAAAATACTTAATTAACATATACACTAGGATATAATATTATACGTGTAAATTTTGGAATAGTTTTTCATACTATGATATAATTTACAACAAGAATAATGCAAAAATAAAAACTCAATACTGGGCGGAATAGACTCCAGCCAAATAATATTTAGCAAGATATTGCGACTTCATTACAACATTTCGAATTAAAATACAAAACCGCATACTAAATTCAAGTAATTAATCGATGAATATCAGTGATAATATAACTCAAATAAAAAAAATAAAAAAAACGAATGGACTTTTTTGTTAAGAGTTTTAAATACCCCAAGGTCCAAACGATCCGAGTAGCTATCTATTGTTTCTTTCACATTAGAATCAACATATGTACATAATACCAATCATATTTTTCACGCAACATAAATATCAATGATATCATATTAGTATTACCCCTAAGATTTCGGAATGGCAAAAGCTTAGTGACAATGACAATCGCAAAAGACATATCATTACGGTCAAAATTTTGACTAAAAACTTGCGGTCAAGCGATTCTTCAACGAAAAAGAAAAGAAAAGAGTACTTAAGTTCACACTTGCATGTTGTCATTATTTACTTTCCATTTTTCTTCAAGATTTAATCTTGCGATTTCCTAATCTTGGGCTACACGAAAATGGCGTCTAATTAAACATTCGTGCACTTGCTTCATCTTAAACCTTCTACGAATGAGACTTGACAAAGAAATGAAATTGACAGTTGATAATTAAATCATACAAAATAATTCACAAAAAAATAAAAAAAAATAGTATGTAAATGTTTAACTCCAAAACTATGCACTAAGTGTAATTATAAACTGTGAAAGTTTGATTGGGAAAGTTAATTGATTCCATTCATGAAATTGGTATTTACACACTAAGATAAGAAACTAGAAATAACGGCATAAGTACCACAAATCTACAACCTATGATAAACTATACAATATTCTACACTCCCCCTCAAGATGGGTAGTATAAGTTATACAACCCAAGCTTGGAACTTAGATCATCAAAAGAACACCGAGGTAGAGCCTTGGTGAGGATATCCGCAATCTGAAGTTTGGACTGAATGTAGCCCAAGTTGACGATGCCTCCGTTGACCTTCTCTGAGATAAAGTGTCTATCTATCTCAATGTGCTTTGTTCGGTCGTGGTGAACTGGATTCTTGGCGATCCTGATTGCGGATTGACTATCACTGAACATCTTGATAGCCTTTGGTTGATCCATCCTCAGCTCCTTCAAGAGCCTCTGGATCCACATTCCCTCGCATATGCCTAATGCGAGGGCACGATACTCGGACTCTGCACTACTACGGGAAACAACCGATTGCTTCTTGCTTCTCCAAGTAACGAGGTTTCCCCATACATATGAACAATAACCTGAGGTTGATCTTCGATCAGTGGCTTCTCCAGCCCAACTAGCATCGGTGAAGATCTCGACCTCACGGTTCTCTGATTTCTTGAACAATAAGCCATGACCGGGGGTAGACTTTAGATACCTCAAAATTCGGTTCACGGCTTCCATATGGTCCTCGTTTGGGTTGTTCATGTGTTGACTCACAACACTGACAGAGTAGGCGATGTCCGGACGTGTATGTGAGAGATAGATGAGCTTCCCGACAAGTCTCTGATATCTCCCTTTGTCGACTGGAGCGCTTTCGACGGAATGTGAGAATTTCTTGTTCGGGTCCATCGGAGTGTCGACCGGCTTGCATCCAAGAAGACCGGTTTCTTGAAGTAAGTTAAGTACATACTTCCTCTGGGAGATAGCAATTCCTTGGTCTGATCTTGCTACTTCCATGCCCAAGAAGTATCTCATAATGCCGAGATCTTTAATCTCGAATTGAGTTGCGAGTACTTGCTTTAGTTTGATGATTTCCTCCGAGTCATCACCGGTCAGGATGATGTCGTCAACATACACAATGAGGATAGCCTTCTTCCCATTGTTGTTCCGTTTGACGAAGAGAGTATGATCGGCTTGACACTGGAGGTATCCGTTGGAGGTGACTGCCTTGGTGAATTTCTCGAACCAGGCACGAGGAGACTGTTTCAGGCCGTACAACGCCTTCTTCAGTTTGCACACTAAGTGCTTCTTGGAGTTTTGTCCCATTCCTGGAGGAATGTTCATATACACTTCCTCTTCAAGATCGCCGTTTAGAAAAGCATTCTTGACATCAAGTTGATAGAGTGCCCAATCAAGGTTTACGGCGAGTGAGATAAGAACTCTCACCGTATTCAACTTGGCCACAGGGGCAAATGTTTCTTGAAAGTCAATGCCTTGAGTTTGAGTGAACCCTTTTGCAACGAGTCTTGCCTTGAATCTTTCAACACTCCCATCTGATATATACTTGATGGTGAACACCCATTTACACCCAACGGGGCGTTTCCCACGTGGCAACTCGGTAAGGTTCCATGTTCCATTGCTTTCTAGAGCCCGAATTTCCTCTTCTACCGCATGTTTCCACGCGGGAATTTGAAGAGCTTCATCGATGGAGCTAGGAACCTGACTACTGTCAAGATTGGAAACAAACGCCCTGTATAATGGATGTAATTGGTTGTAGGAAACATAGCGTTCAATGGGATATTCAGTGTGACCTTGAACACCTCTCCTCCGAACACCCTTTCGGAGAGCAATGGGTAGTTCAGAGTCATCAATCACGGGTTCAGACCTTTCCATACCTGAGTCAGATGAGGTAGTAGGTGCCGGATCCGGTTCTTGGTCGAGTTGAAGATGCATGGGGCCATCTACTTGTTCAACAGAACGAGGTGAACTAGGGGGTGACTCTGTGTCAATATCGGCAATTTGAGGTGGATTTGGGTTAGGATGAATGGAGATATCGATCGGAAGTTGAGATGAGGATGATGGGGTGGATTGAAAACCTTGATTGATTTCCCAAATTTGAGATTCCCACGAATTCTCCCCCTGAATGTCGGATTTGGGGAAAAAAAGACTCACCTTCAAAGAAAGTAACATCCATTGAGTTATAAGTAGTGCGAGTAGAAGGGCAATAACATCGATACCCTTTTTGATGCAACGAATAACCCAAGAAGATGCACTTGACAGCTCTAGGATCGAGCTTTGATCGATTTTGTTTGTGGACATGGACAAAAACAGAACACCCGAAGACCTTTTTTGGTAGGTCGGAGGAGAAGGATAGGAGATGTGGATGAATTTCACTAAGGACTTGACGTGGAGAAAGGAATTTTAGGACACTACTCGGCATACGGTTGATGAGGTATGTCGCTGTGAAGATCGCATCACCCCAAAAATGTTTTGGGACAGATTTTGCAAACATGATGGATCGAGCGACTTCGAGGATGTGCCTGTTTTTGCGCTCAGCAATACCGTTCTGCTGTGGAGTATCCACACATGAGCTTATGTGGACAATCCCTTTTTCAGTCAAGTATGGAGAGAGAGTTTGATTGAAGTAATCCCGTGCATTGTCTGTATGGAGGACTTGCACACGGGTATCGAATTGTCGTTCAACCATGGAGTAGAAATGTTTGAAAATTTGAGCAGCTTCGGATTTGTCTTTCATGAGAAATGACCACGTCATTCTAGTGTGATCATCGATAAACGTAATGAACCACCTAGCACCACTAGTATGGCTTACCCTTGAGGGTCCCCAGACGTCACTATGAATCACAGAGAAAGGTTTGGATGATTTATAGTCAATAGCATGAAATGGACTGCGTGTATGTTTGGCGAATTGGCATACTTGACATTGATACGATGAACATTTTTTCTTAATAAACCAATTTGGGTACACTTTTTCAAGGTATTGAAAACTAGGATGACCAAGACGGTAGTGCCACAACATAACTTGATCTTCTACAGGAACATTGTTCGAAAGAGTTATAGTATTTGATGACACAAGACCTTGGTCAGGATTCTGAGCTTGGTGGTTTGGAAAATTTGTGTCGTCAAACATGTAGAGGCCTTCACGCATCGTCCCTTCGCCAATTACCTTCCCGGAACCTATCACCTGAAAATCACAGAAATCGGCAAAGAATCGTGATATGCATTTGGAGTCACGCGTGATCTTACTGACGGAAATCAGGTTGCAAGCAAGTCTTGGAACAAATAACACTGAGCAAAGGGTAATGTTCCCAGATAGTCAGATAGAACCAATTCCGACAACTGGAAGAAAAGTGCCATCAGCAGTCCGAACAGTTGAACCCGGTGGACAAGGTCCAAGGGTAATAAAATAACTCCTTTTGCCCGTCATGTGGTCTGATGCACCTGAATCAACGATCCAAGTGTTGCTCGGGCGAGTTAGAGTGAGGCTGACAGAGTTCAAACCTGTGTGAGCATGTAGGCTACTTGGTGAGTTGGTCGAGAAGGTGAGTTGCTTGTTGATCCTCATTTGGAGAGATGCCATTTGCTCGACAATATGGTTCATTTCCTCATGGAGATGAGGGTCTGGCGAAGCACTTGAGACCACAGAAACATCAGAGTCAGTGGCATTGCTATGAGCCTTCTTGCTGAATCTGGAGGGAGTTGGTCCCGAACCAGTTGGTTTCCCATGTAACTTCCAACAGTGCGATTTTAGGTGACCGAGTTTATTGCAATGTTCACACTTGGGGCGTCCTCGATGAGGACCGGAAGGCGGAGCCTGAGAGAAATTATGAGGCCCCTGTTGATGCGGAGTGAACATCCCGGAACCTTCGGTCTTGTCAGCAGGCATGATAATCTGGCGACTCTCTTCTAATCGTACGAGAGAGAAAGCCTCTTGATGATCAGGGAGAGGAACAGTAGCCATAATTCGTCCACGGACTGCGTCGAATTCCTTATTGAGACCTAAGAGAAAACGGACAGTTCTTCCTTCTTGAATGAATTCCCGGAAGATAGCCGCATCTCTAGGGGTCTCCCAAGGCTTGACCTGATAAGTATCCAGTTGAAGCCAATAGTTGGACAGAGCATCGAAATAATCTTTGATGTCCATGTCTCCTTGACAAAGATTATACAGGCGAGACTCGAGATCGATGACCACCGAAGTATCCTTGTTATTTGAATAAAGCTTACGTGCCGAGTCCCAAATTTCCTTAGCAGTATCATAAAGAAGAAACTTCGAACTGAACTTATCTGTCATTGAGTTAGTGAGCCAAGACATGACAAGGTAGTCGGAGTTCTTCCATGAGGCGTATTTTGGATCCTTGGAATCCGGCATGGGTGGCTCACCGGTGAGATGTCCACATTTCTCTCTTCCGCACACAAACATAAACATGGATTTAGACCATTGAAGATAATTCTTGCCATTGAATTTATGATTGGTCATTGAGTTTTGATCGTGCACGGAAGCAACTCTTTCAGTTGAAGACGATATATTTTATCGGATACTTATCGGGAGGAATCAACCGAGAAAAAATAAATTTCTGGTTGTGGGCACACCCTTTTTGACGCAGGGACACCCAAGAGAAATTGTGAAACTTCTGTGTATTGGAACACTAAATCTGCTGTTGGAACACACAGAAATGGAACACAAAATCTGGTGTTGTAACACTAAACTGACGTTGGAACATACAGAAAATAGACAAAAAGGATCTGCCTCTTTTTCCTTTTGCACGTGGGACCCACCACTACAAGACTCACCTTGCTGATGTCGTTTGAGAGAAAAGAACCTCCCACTTTGCTGATGTCGTTTGTTAGAGTACCTCCCACTTGCTGAAATCCGCGGGACCCACACGGAGGAATTTGGAGCTGTCAGATGGGACAACTCCCACTGACAAGGCAGGCACGCTTGAGCCGGAGGTTGCTCGCCGGAAGAGACGACCGCCGCTGAGAACTTCGTCGGAGAGCGTTGCTGGAGTCGCCTGGGTCTGAACTCGCGAGCGGCGGTGAACGGGAAGCTTCGCGGAGAAGAAGACCTGAGAAGCTTCGGGGAGCTTCGGGAAGCGTCCCGTTGGTGGAGAAGCTCGTCGGAGTGACGCCTGAACTGAGGAGCTGGACTTGGAGGAAGGCGAGCTGAGGAGCGTTCGTCGAAGCTCGCGAGGAGACCAGCGAAGTTGCAGGGAGATACACTCTTGCAGATCTAATTTTGCAGGTCTAAGATGAACTTCGAAGATGAGCTCGTGAAGCAGAGGTGGAGATGACTGCGGAAGCGGAGATGTTGTCTTACGGAAGCGAGATTGACGGCGGCTGAGAGACGGCTTTCTCGGAGGAGATCTGAGCTCCAGATCTGAGATCGAGTTTGCCGGAGAGATGCCGGGGACACCGGGAAAGCTTATGAATACCGGAGGAACACCGGGTAAGCTTGAGAGAACCGGAGGAACACCGGGAAGCACGCGTCACCGGAGAGATGGCCGGAGATGAACGTCCGACGGGAATAGGCGGTGACGGCGGCTAGGATTTTTGAGCTTTCCCACTTTCTTGCTCTGATACCATGTGAAAGTTTGATTGGGAAAGTTAATTGATTCCATTCATGAAATTGGTATTTACACACTAAGATAAGAAACTAGAAATAACGGCATAAGTACCACAAATCTACAACCTATGATAAACTATACAATATTCTACATAAACTTTTGAAAATAAAATTTTACAGAGTTATAGAAAAATGAAATAGGATTACACTTTGAGAATCTTTTACCTGTTTTTTTTTTTCCTTAATTATCTTATATTTAAAAAAAAAAAGGGATCAATGAGATAAAAGTATCTAAATTATAGTCAACTAAAGATGAAAGTACTCAAATTCTTTTTGTAGTGGGCGGAGTACCCAAAGAAATAAAAGTATGTGACTAGACAATTTCATTGAACTTCCGTCTCTTCAACTAGGCGTTGTAGTCCGTTTTTGCTTCACATATATCAAGTACACGTGGTCAAAAAATAAATTTGAAAATAAAGGAGGGGTTGAGACGAGGCGAAACATTAACAGAATTGACCATAGTTGGACGAAACTGTTTGGCTGCACATTCTTATTTTATTTGAGTACGTCACCAACTTTAAAAAGAAATTGGACACGCTCCTCTCCCGTTGATTACAAGTCTATAACTTAGATACTTTTACCTCAATTAAAAACAAAAAGATTGTATACATGCAAAATTTCCAATAAGAAAGAATTAGAGGATCATTTTTATATTTTTTTGGGTAAATGAACGAAATGCCCATTTGTGACTCAAGGTTTCAAAAAAATGCCCAAATCTATTTTTGGTAATTAAAACCACCAACTAATAAAAATATGGACCAATATAACCTTCTTCTTTTTTTGACGTGTGGATATAATAAATAACGTATTTTTTTAATTATTAATTGCAGTTTTAATATGTCGATTAAAATTAAATTAAATTATTTTGAATTAATTAAAAATATGTTACTTAAATATAGCATTGGAAATAACTAATTAATTGCTCAAAATACCTTAAAACGTAGAATAATTAGTCAACCTATTTAATAGGAATATTTGAAATATTTTTTTAATTAAAGAATGATTATTATCGTTCTTAAAATGCGCAAAAAAAAAGTTCAAAAAATAATATTAAAAATGAAATTGTAGTGGTTTGTTAAATAGTAAGACAACATACACTTAATCGAAGTGGTAAATATAATTACGAAATTGTAATAATAGTTTTCAAAATTGTAATTACGAAATTGAAATTACGTAACTATAGTTACGAAACTAGAATTACGTAACTATAATTACGAATACGTATATGTAGTTACCAACTTTAATCACAAAAAATTGTAATTACGAAACTACGATTACGTGACTACGATTACGAATTACAATTACGTAACTATAATTACAAATACGTATATATAGTTACGAAACTTTAATAACGAAAAAATTATAATACGAAACTGTAATTACAAAACTATAATTTCATAACTATAATTACAAATACACATATTTTTATGAATACGTATATATAATTACCAAATGGTTTTTGTCATTACGAAGACTCCATGTATCATCTCTGAGCACTCTGGCAAACCCATTCTCTTCTCCGACAAACACTGAAATCGTGTGCTTCCACCATGGCGCGGAACGTTTGCGTACAAGCCTCGCTCTCTGACATTGCCGTCTCCAGCTTCGAGAAGTGGATCGCCGGAGACGGCGCTGTGCCGGCGGCGTATGGAGGCGAACAACCAAATAAAGCAACTGCGAGCGACGGAACAGGGCGACGGAAGCACTGTAACGGCACGAGGCAAGACTTGGCGACGTCCGATTATCTTGGCGACGAGCACGAGACTAGGCAAAGGATGGCGCGGGACTCGACGGAAAAAAATCGGAAGAGAATTTGGGAAGAAAATAGTCAAGGTCGAGTGAGAAAAGATTGCGTGAGAGGATATTCAAAATAATAAAGGGTCATAAATGAGGTTCGACCCGTCAAACAACGAATTCAAATTTTAATTTCTAAAAAAAATAATTAAGAAAATTATAATTACCGTAATTATAGGAAATAAATTCGAAAAAAAAATCAATAAATAATAAAAACGAAAATTAAAATTAATAACTGATAATAGGGGTAATTTAGTCAAAACAGATTAATTAATGGGTACAAATCAGTTTTATGAAACTATGGGCATTTCTTTTAAACATTTGGTGTTATTTGGGCATTTTGTGAGTTTTCTATATTTTTTTTATGAATAGAGGATCAATTATTGAATGGCCGTTGTCTTCAATGGTATAAAATAATGGGCCTCGTCAGGCCCAATGATCTGCCTCGTCTCCATTGAAGCTTCAGAGCTCGGCGACTCTCTCTCTCTCACACAGATCAGGAAAATGGGAGCGATAACCACGGCGGCGATAGCCATCGCCGGGATCGTGCTCGGGTGGATCACCATTGAGATCGCCTGCAAGCCGTGCCTCGACAAAGGTCGCGAAGCCATGGATCGCTCTCTCAATCCGGACTACGATCCCGACGACGACGACATTCGCGCGCCTCTCAACCTTACCTCAGTCGCCGACGCCGGTGAATCCAAGCCCGATGAAGCTTCCTCCGCCTCCTCCGGCGCAGTCAAGAGCGTCTGATCCAAGGCTCCTTCCTCCACCAGTAGTCCGATTGAGTAATGTGTGGTTCGTTCGTTTGTTGCTTATCAGCTTTACTGGTTTTTGATGTGATAATTTTGTGTTGAATGGTGTTTGGATTGTGTATTACTGTGTACAGACTTGTGGAAGAAACTATAGCGATTGAGAGAATTTCTGATTCTTCGTATGCTAATTTTCTGATCTGCGAATAGTTTGAATCCAATGTGAGAACATTCCTGGCATGTTGTTGAATATAGGATTTGAGAAGCGCGAAAACGGAGACAGAAATTGTATATGCTCTCACCGTAGATCGTCTGGAAGCTCCGTCATTGAGTGTCGGAGCCTGAGACGTACGTTGAATAGCGCAATGGCAGAATCTGACACTGTCCGACACGCTTTTGCTAACACAATGCTTTAAAAGCGTTGAAGAATGGAATCACTCGCAGATTGCCAATACACTTCACCGTCCCGTTCGACGACTGAGTTTTGTCCGATTATAACCTTTTCAAGCCTCGAAGGATAAAGTAATAGAAATCTGTGTAAACTCAGATAAACCACCAAAAAAAAAAAAAGTAAAGGCGTTACCATTCTCGTGGCCTCATATATTTCTTTGAGTGTTCATCAATAATCCTATTTTCGGAACTTGAAACCGGTTGCGACAGTTGAGAGAAAAACAGACTGAATAATTTACAATCACTTTTGGATCTCAAAAAAAATAAATCAAAAATTGCATAGGAACTGTACAATAATCAGACATGGGAACGAACGTCTTCTGCTAATCCCCAAACTCATTTTACAGAAAAACAGGGAGTTACGCCAAGTAGTTGTATATTTGCGGGTTACTCTTGTCCCGCTCTAAGTACTCCCTGTCGATTAAGCTCTCAATCCTCTTCTTCAAGTCCGTCGGTTTTGTCGGGAATTTCAGCTGCGCCAACATCAGCGTTAGTTTTTTTTACGCGGAAATAAATGGTACCCTTTCTTTTGTGACACTAAAATCTACTTTTTCAGATGAAAAATAAGAATAATCGGCACTAATCCCGCCTCAAATTTACTCACTTCTATACTCTTACAAAAAATTGTTTTGGCGCATGTAGCACCCTTAACTTTTATTTTACATGACTTGAGGGAAGACAGAATATTACTAATAAAAAATGAAAGCTCGGGGACTTGCACAAAATTAGAAGATAGGGACCAAAGTGAAATAATAGTGGGCGAAACGGCACCAATGATAAAAATTCATAGGGCATTGCTGCCGATTACCTGTTGAAAGAGTTCAGTGATGAGAAGAGTGTGGCTTAGCACTTTCCTCGTTTTCATTATCCGTACGATAGCAGCGTCAACCTGATACATATATTCAAAATTTCCATCGACCATTCATAAACTCGTTAAAAGTTGAAAAATTAACATGCATAAATTTGGGGTGCAATGCATAAAGCGAAAGTTAACCTGATACTGACGATCCTGGAATACTCGTTCGGTGGTGCTTGCATTTTCCTCCACTGTCTCCTTCATCTGTATTGCATTTACCTGTGCACCTCAAACAATGTTAGCTTCAAGCGAATTACGAGCAATTACTTTGGTTTTTTTTTAGAATTTTCGCAATCAGTGCCGATTTTCCAGTTGTTTAAATGACTACCAAAGAAAGAAAGAAAAAAATCTGATCAAGTCCAAATTAACAAAACAACATTACCAAGTCAAAATAAAATTTCCAAGATTAGCATAACAGTCAAATCAACACTATATCATACCAAATCCAGAAAATTCAAAACCTAATCTAACCCCTACGCAAAATCGATTAAATCGGGTCTCTCTGCTAATATATATTCATTCACATTCCACATATCCCAGAAAATGTAACTTGCTTCAACCTCAAGAATCATAAAGTTGTACCTTGATACGGTATAGAGGAGCAGAAAAACTGTCGTTGAACAAAAACAAATCATGGTCTTCCACGTCTCTCCCTTTCGGGAACTGTATCATTCAATTCAGGAGTCAACAAAAAAGAATTTATCTTGACAAATCCTATAAAGCTATTGCTTTCGGATTAGCTACCTTTTGCAGGACTCTAACTTTTCCACATGCAAGAGATTGCAAAGTTCTTCTTAGTTCCTTATCCTCGATGCTAGTGGAGTCCTTGATATCTTCAAAGCTCAGCTTCTCAGCATCGTTAAACAGCATAAGTACAACGGTCTGGACCAAAAAAAAAAACTTAAAGTAAGAGAAGGAAAAAAAAAATACCCAGGTAAATTTGAACTAAACTACACAAACCTGAAAAAGAGAAACCGCGAGCTCCTTTTTGCCCTTAGGAAACTCCGCTTTGACCACACAGTGACCTAATGAATTCTGCCACATTAAACGCCTTCCGCTATACTTGCTCAAGTAAAACTCTTTGAAAATGTCCTGTTGACAGATCGAACGGACAGAGTCAATGACAAACAAACTGGATTTTTTATGGCCTTTGCGGGCATTTTCTGATAACTTGTTCCATGTGTTGCCTTTTTGATGAATACAATCCTATGATCTCTAATCTAGGATACTTAATAAATTATAGTCTAAACATCTAATCCTACAACTATATTTACATGTCCTACAAGCATCGATGTAGAAATTCACCTAACCTGATACACGTTAAGTTCATGAGGAAGCCTGATATCCATAGGAGGGTATGTAGGCCAGTACCTGAATCGAGCCACCAAAACACAAATTAAAATTTAAAAGTTAAATCCTCCAAATATAATTAAATTCTATCATGGACCGCCATTCAACTTACCCTGTTGTTAGAACATGAACACTCAACTCTATGCCAGATGGGAGCTTTGTCCTTGCTTGGGATGATTGTTTGAAGGACTCATTTATCTCTTTAGATAATTCGATGTCCTAAACAAGGTAAAAATAGCTTAAGCGTTTAGGGGGGAAAAATAAAGGAAATTTTTTTAGCATAAGATTAATTTTAATGCAAGTTTCAATCAGAAAGACCGAAAGATTTGGACGCATTAGCCAACTACCGTTATAATAAAATAAAATAAAGATTGTGATCGCCTTATCGGTATAAAGAATCTTACCTTAAACATTCCTTCAAGTTTGTTTGTAAATTGACTGCCGCACTCGGTCTTGAGCTGGAGAGATGATAGTGATATCACAAAACTAGTAAAATTGAATTTAGATTTAATAGTCATCACTCATCAGAGAGATTTCGACTAGTTATCTGAACTTTACCTTAGATATCATAGACTTCTCTGCATCAATAGAGGCACTTTTCCCCAGAAGTAGTCTTTTTGCAAGATCCTTCTTGTAAAACGCTTCGAACACGTCTTTACCCTGAATTTCATATAATAATATAAGGATGTAAAGTTAGCAGATCTTAATGCTATCATCTTGAAAAACCAATAGAGACAGACAAATAATATATGTATACCTGTATAAACCTGAACAAAACCAGGACTTTATCCAGCACGCCCTCCAATTCCTCTTCAGATGTACCCTTATTTCCGGCACGCAGTTTCTCATCAAGAAACTTAGCAATTAATTCAGCAGGCCGGTTCTGTCATAGGAAAATATAATTTTGTTCTCTTAGAAGTGGGTGTAAAATTACAATAAAAATGGCAAGTGAAAAAAACACATCAGCAAGCTCGTCACACAAGCAGAAGGGAACAGCAACCTATAAGTAAATCATGATTCTTTTGGACTTCGCAATCAAGGTAGGTATTCAATATCTTTTAAGGCGAGTAAAGCACTTAGGATCTAGAACTACAGCATAAATCCAAGTGTTGAAAAGATTAGCACATTGCACCTATACTGCTGTATTTCAATGCAAAACCCGCATAAATTTTACCTGACGGAGGTTGATTAGATGCTCAAACGAGTCTTTTATAGTGTTGCAAAATGCTTCATTCTTGAAAAAGCTTTCTTCCCATATCGTGTCAAGAGCGGCCTTAAAGTCTAAAAGCGATGCAACCATGTCTTTGTCTTTTTCATCATCCATGACGATGCCTTGCCCCGTTCTTCGAATATAGAAGCTTAGGGCTTGACGTAAAGATTCAAGTGCATTTACTCTGCAAAAAAGATTGTGCATCCTTTGAAGGTCCTCAATTCGGTTTCCGTCCATTAGCATCATGAACCCCTGAAATATCCAAAATACTTCGTGTGAGATAATATGGTAATTAAGGAGTAGATAAGGGATAAATCTGTCCATTATTGGCCAAATAGGAACCTTGTCGAGAATGGCAGATATGTGTCTCTCAAGAAGCTGCTTTTCTGCAGTTAAAATTAATGGCTTTCTCGTAGAACCATCCAAATAGAGCAAGCATCTCTCATGTTCTTCCTGCAACCTCGTCTGCAACAAATAAGCGCCAAGTAGAAAGGCTTTGAGTTGATGTCATTAACCAAAAAAACAGAGTAAGGAGTAGACAAAATGCACCTCCACGTGCTTCAAGTAATCTGGAACATCAGACTGCTGCATGTATTGCATGCCTTCAGCGGCATAAAATTCAGAAGTCGACTCAAGAAATGATTTCTCAAATCGGTCGGAGTAAATTCCCAAAGCAGTAAACATCTTCAGAAGGTGGTTAAGAAGTGCTCTGTCCACTGATTCACCTAATCTGTGGACACAAAAGGCATAAAATTGGCAAAAATTAAACACTAAAAAGCCTTAAATGTTTCCGGGCCAAGTGATAACGATTAAAACAAAGTAAAAACAGTAGGTATTTTAAACTGAAATCTTTAAATTGTCCCACACCCCTAATGGCTCGCACTAACTAGGAATTCCGACCCCTTATTACTAAACAAACCTAATTGAAGTCACAGTCCGTGGCATGACCCTACACAAGAAGCATATAAGTTACCTTTCTTTTCCGATCATTCTTAAGAGGCCAGTCACGGTTTTGTGCTCTACTTCAGGAGACGAAGAGAGATGTTTGCGGAAAAGCTGCAGGCCCATATCCCACAAAGAACGTACATTGGGTGTCTGTTTGACGTATGTTCTGTCAAGAAATAAAGCTATTCCTCTGATCATCAACATTTGATTGCAAAGATCTTGCCAACATCTCTCCACGAGTGATAGAAAAACCACCAAATCTGGGCTTTGGCCCACCAAAGCCTGCAACGCTGCCGCTATATGCAACTCACATTCTTTTTCAATCCGTTGATAAAGATTACCGCCCATCTTGTGCAGGCATAGATCATTCACAGCCTGAGGACAAATTTATTGTTTTACTTTTACAGTTGGTCAAATTTAGAAACAAGGTTCATTATAAGAAGAGCGGTGGATTATTACCTGATAAAGCTTCTCCAAATCACAAGAGTCGGGTTTCTTCAAAAATATGGCACAAATCGCTGTTTTCAGCTTTGCCCATGTTTCCTCTTCAAAATTTGTGGGCAGTGTTGGCTTTCCTTTACATGTGGAAAAGTAAATTGAGTTTAATTCGTAAATCCATGTGGAAAACAACTGTTCTCACTCATAATTTCAAGGTTAACAAATAATATGATCCATTTGTTACAGCCTGAGGCATATATACAAGAACAGCCTGAGGCTGACAAAGGTTTAATGGAGGTAAGTTTGTATTTCATCACCATCAACTTAAGGACCCAAACAAGCATCGAGTTCACGAAATTGTGTGATGTGAAAAACAAAAACTTCATAAGAAGATTCAAATACAACATTGACACCCTTTTGAAAAGAACAACCCAAAAGATATATACGGGTGAAAAAAAATAAAATAAAAGAGAAAGCAATTTGAAGAACAAGTGAAAGTAATCTACAGCTACCCCTTGAGTAAAACACTACAACTCGAAGTTGAGCACAATAGAAAGACATACATTCGAGGAAGAATATAAATTTCGCAAGAACTTCGTACAAGACGGTCATAAAACAGAAGATAAGATAGCAAGTTGCAACTATAAGAAGAAACAAGTTTAACCATAGACGTGATGATAAATAAAAAAAACGTTAACAATTGGTACTTTTATACACAGTGCTACTACAAATCCTAGAGCTCTGGTACTCACTAAGAACCTTTTTATTGTTATGATGATCGATGCTTTCGCATTCAAATATTATTTTCTTAAGGACCTAAAGTTACGGGATCGACAGTTTGTAAGCTCAATCTAATAAATCCCTCCTATAAACAACCTAACTTTTCAAATACATGCTAACTTTTTCACTTACTTCAAGCATAGTTTCCCATTCAATTCACATCCTAAGTAAGCTATAATAAGGCTTAGAGAACCTCAAGAAACAGACCTTGAATTCCCATGGCAGCAATACCTCTGCTCTGATCATAACACAGATCCAATTCCTAATACTAGGGTTCAAAAACCTGTTCGCTCAAGCTTACACATCAAGATAGCGATAAAGCTGATTCCTATAATAAGCACCTCAACAAACGCATTCGATCGATAATCAAGAGCTCATTAACCAAAACCCTAGAGCAATCAATCGGATAATCTCCAAACAATCAAGACGCGGAGAGTTTAGGGATCGGAGAATATCGCGGACCTTTGTTGAGCTTGATGACGAGCTTCTTGGCGGAGGGCTGCGGAGGAGTGGCCTTCTTGCGCGCGAGGTTGGCGGCGCCGTCGCCGGAGGGCTTGGGATCGTCGTCGAGGGCCATGGCGGAGGGGTCGAATACGGCGTCGCCGTGGAGGCCGTTCTTGGGGTCCTGGGGCTTGGACTTCTTCATCGGCGGCGAGGCCAGGGAGAAGGAAGAGGAGGAGCCGGCGACGGCGCTGGTTCGGGAGCTGGCCAAGCGTTTGGGTGGGGGGTGAGACATGAAAGTGGCGATCAACACACCATTGTTGTTGCAGAGCTGAGCTTGGCTGATTGGAGAAAAAATGGGAAATGGAGATTTGAGAAGGAAAGAGATTTGTGTGTTGCGAGAGAGAGAGAGACTGTAATGAGGGATAGTGTGTTTATTTCTTTTTTATTTTTTTATTTAGCCATATGAATAATGAATTATATAAGTTTATTGTTTAGTTTTTCCATTTCATATTTACGTGTTAAAAAAATATAATTTAAAAAATTAAAAATATTAGAATAAGAAAATTTTGTTATATTGTTAAAGTTATTAATTTATTGGTATGTTACTCTAATAGTATTTATTAAAATAGAATTAGATACAAGATTAATTGATATTATTATTAATATATTGAATTTTAATTTAACGATTATAAGTAATTATATATATATATATATATGAAAATATGACATATTGTGATGAGGTCATATTAATTTGTTTACTTATTATTTATTTAAAAACCAGTTACATCTCTAGGTGATTCAAGGAATGTTTTCAGACATGATATTTCAGAAGAGATGAAAAAAAAATATTAATATTTTATATTTCTTGATAATAAAAAAGTATATTATTTTTTCTAGTGTACTTATATAAAATTTATTAAATTCTTCTAAACATCAATTAAATGAGAAAAAAAATATAAATATTTATTTTATTTTACTCTTTTTCTTCTTCTTTCTTGCTTTCACATAAAGCCTTTGTAATGAGTGGACCAAACATTTGAGGGTTATGATATTAAGGCCCTCATAAACAATTGCATGCTTAACAGAGTTTGGGCCTAAAATTGAAACCCAATATAATAAGCCCTCTCTTGGGCCCACAACAACTTGCTCAAGTTAGTTTTGCCATCTTAAAGCCAATTTAATTATAATTTTAATTTATGTCACATTAATTTGCATTCTCCTTGGGGATTTGATTAATTTGTACTGTTATGTTTCTGGTACGATTTGAATGTATATTTATATAGTTTGGACCATATCTCATACTAGGAGGACGCCATTATTGAATAAATATTTATGGAGATTAGGTGAAACTTGCTTTTTGCCAATCTCTGTGGGGCACAAACAGGAATAACATAACAATTTGATACCATTATTAATACAGTTGATTAATGCATTAGATTTCAGTTCAATTATATATACGGTATTAGAAACTCGTACAGTTGATAATTCAGTCCAAAAAAACAATTTTAAAGATTATCATTCCAATTCAATTATGGTTTGGTGAGTACCATCCATTTGGTGACCAAAGAGTAATTACCAACAACCAGTGGGTGAGGTGAAAATAGTTATTCTCAGTGTTTTAAAAACCCGGGCTCAGTGCGGGTAGACCACAAATCATGAATATGCGGTTTAAAACCGACACGCTTTGTTGTCGTTTTACTAAAAACTGCAAAAATATGCATAATAACCCTTAAAATCACATATTAAACATAAACCCCAAAACGATACTATTTTAATCAAATTTATTTATAAAATATATATGTATGTATTACTAATATTTTTAAATACTATTATTTTTATGAAAATATTTACAATGTACCCATCTATTTTGCATTCTAGTTACCTATTTGCGGTCAACTTTTCGAATTCATTTAGTGTAACTTTTCAGCCCCAAAAACAAATGTTTAAGAAAATATAATTTGAAATAATCAGATACTGAACACAATGATCAAAGAAATAGACATAAATATATTGGCAATCAGAGGGAAAATTGAAGAGAACAGGCCAAGTAGTATTTTGGATGATTCCGAGTTTAGCATCATTCGGGTGTTTCGCCCGCACGAGAGTGGACATACGTCGGAGATTACGAATTAATCTCCGGCCAAATCGGTTGTTCCAATTCAAAATCTGGAGAGCAGGCACAAGTGATCACCAAAACCCCTTTACAAAATTACCTCTATATTCCAGATAATTACAACTTATTCAACACCACAATTTGACCTAAGTCTAACCGAACAGAACCCGAGAGCTCGACGGCGTCAAGTCCGAGAGCCGCCCCGGTGCTTCCACCACCCGCCACCGAACCGTGAACCCCGGCTTCTTCCCAAGCCTCGACACATTCCCCACTGCAACATGAAGATCCCGGCCCACGACGTAGATCGCATCGCCGGAACCGCTCACGGCGAACGGCTTGCATATCTGCTCCGGCAGCGGAGGCCCCTCGATTGGGTCCCACGAGTCGTTGCCGGCGTCGTACACCTTCAGCTTCATCCGCTCCAGCTCGGAGACGACGAACAACCGGCCGTGCACCACCACGCTCGACCCTGTCCACCCTTCTCTCATCCCGACCGTCATCGCCTCCCAACAATCCGTCTTTGGGTCGTAAACCCGACCCCTCGGCGAGACGTAGAAGGGCCACAACCACCCCTCGGTCACAAAAAGTCTCCCATCGAGCACGGCAGCGTCGTAGGCCGCCATGCTCGTCCCCATCCCGGCAATCTCCCGCCACCGTTCCCCGTCAAATGCCTCGGCCGATTCGAGCTCGGAGAGGTCAGTCCCATTCCCGCCCGCAACGTACACCGTCCCATCGATCACCCCGGTGGCGAAGAACGACCGAGCCGTGATCATCCGGTCTGTCACAACCCACCGATTCCTCTGCATCTCGTATTTCAAAACCAAGTCCAACGGGCAATCGACGTCGGAAACCATCCCGCCGCAGACGAACATCGTCCCGTCCCTGGCGATCGCCGCGCACCGGAACCCGTGGGGGCAGACCTTGTCCTTGCACGGCATCGCCGGAATGGCGTGCCACGAGAAGTGGGAGAGATCCAGAACCTGCCACTGAATCTTCCCCGTACACCTGTGGAACGCGAAGACGAACAGCCATGGATCCTTCAACCGGAGCTCCCTCCTCAAGGTGAAGAACCGCTCTTTGCTGCACAGGAGCGCGTGCCACCGCCTGCACACGGCCCTGCCGGCGAAGTGGCTCTCCACGGGAAGCCGGAGGAGGCAGCTCAGAGCGACGTCGTCGGGGAGCCCCGGAATCAGCGCCTCGTGGCGGAGAGCGAGCTCCGACTCCGGCGAGGCGCTCTCCGGCGGCGACTTCATCACGGCGAGCCTGAACTTCGGAGAGAGGCTCAGCCTGGAATCGCCCAGCTTGAGCACCGGTGCTTGTTCGGAGGACAATCGAACTCGCTGCATATCGCTCAAAGATTCGGAGAGATTCTGTTCTTAGAGATTCCGATACCAAATTACAATAAAGCTGAGATTTTCGAACCAGTTTATTCACACAACCAAAAACCCAGAACCCGATACGAGCTCGACAACTAGAAATACTCCATTAAAGGATTGAGAACAGACTTACAAGTGTTGCAGAGAAGATGGCTTTTTTTTTCTTTTCTTTTTTTCCTTCAATTTTTGGGACAAACAAGAAAACCCATGAGAGACAGACTATTCTTCGTCTCTTAAGCAAAGATGGTTCCTTCCTTTGTTGGGGTCTCATTCGGTATGGACCCAATGCCACGCGCGATAAACCTCCATGTCGATGTCCAGTTCAAGTCAAGGTGGGAAAAACACGAGGCGCGTGGGGTCGACGCCCGAGAGGGGAGGCGCGCGTGGGGGCTAAAGTGGGTCTACGTGGAAGATTGACAAAGAATAAGCAGGAGATTAGCGGCTGTCCCTTGACAGCTCATCGTATTAATTAGAACAAGAGAAATTGGCATACAACTCCCTCACTTTTACTGTTTGCGCACTTGGTTCTCTTGAACTTCTCTTTTTGACACAAAAACTTCTCTTTTAATATTAACGCGATACTTCCTACACATTTAAAAATAAAGAAAAAAAATATATTTGTATGCAACACATAACTGGTTGAAAATTTTAATATTAAATTCTTTTATTATACAAAACTTTTTAAGCCTCTTAACTTATTATATGGACCTCTCCGAATAAGTCATTTGCTTACCATACAATCCACATTTATTAAATTTTAATATTTAGGGTTGAAGAATTAGAAGAAAAAAAATGTTGTCAGAAACGGAAGTTTGAGGAATAAAATGCACAAATGCATAAAGTTGAAATAACATTTAGGAGAACTACTTTCACATATAATTAATTATCCTTTTTATTTTTATGTCCACGCCCGCACCAAAAACTCACATACTAATTTTTGTTTTTGTTTTAAATAACGAATAGCCCATCTCTCTAAGCGGGCGGACAAGTTATGCCTGCTCAAATTCTCTGCGAGATCAGCAATTCGTGGCCGGGTCTGAACGGGCAGGCCCACCAGCGGGCTGCCCTTCCCACTCGGTGAATTCTACTTAAACTAATTTTCAAATAAGCTAATTATAATTTGTTTACTGAGTCACAAATATAATATTTGCACAATATTATTGATTAAATTTTGAAATAGCTACTTGGTTTTAAGATAGATACTGCATTGCTTCTCTAAATCATACTTAATTCTTTTAATTGGGTTTCGGTATAATACAGTCTCTCAATAAATATATATATATATATATATATATATATATTGTGGCACTCAGTTGTCCAAAAACTAAAACTATAAACATCGGTAAAAAAATTGAGAAATTTAAAACCGATGTAAACCGATTTCACCCTTTCTTTCTTCTAATATTTTAAAGATTAGCTTTCATAGATTATATAGATTAGGAAGTACTAATTCGGCACGCAATTAGGAAGTACTAAAGGTCTTAAAATCGATATTTGGGAATAAAGGAGGGACCATTATGGCGTGATGAAAAGGAAATAAAGTAGTTCCGTATTTAATTATAAGCAAGTTCATAGAATCTTGACTTATGATATTAACACCGACCTCTCTCCAAATAAATAACGATCTTTTTATTTTTATATTTATGTAGATATGTTATGAAAAATTGTATTGATCATAGTTTAAGAATCAAGACTAACTTAATGATACCAAAGTTTAAAATTGAAAAACAATATAGCTAAAACGAGCTCAATAACTTCTAATCAAGACAAAAACTTTTGTACAAACAGAGTACACTCAAACTATGAATTTTGCGTTTAAAAATAACTACGAATTTCTTCGTCTATCTTTTTCTTTAATTATAAAATCCATTTTTTAAACTTTAAATTCCACCGCAGCCGATTCACTTGTATCGAATATACATTTGTTCGAATTGTTCTAATTTGTACTCTTTCTTCGTTCCAGGCAAAATTCACACAGAATAATAATAAAATAAAATAAAAATCCAAAGATATAGAAGGATTCAACAAACCAAACACTTGAACATCATCACGTAACAAAGCAGAAAAATAGTAAGACTTTGTGTTAAAGTAACTTAACCACTTTTTGGTAAAGTAAATAAAAGTATTTCGCTTACACACACAAAAAAATAGTAAGACTTTGTTGATAATTATAGTTCATTACATTTTAAGGATCAAAATGTCCCAATTAAGGAATTCTAGCGGCATGCTCGAAAATTAGACATGCTGGCAAGATTTCCGTCAGAGACCGACCTGTGTTAATTACTTCTTGAATAACCGAAACTCGTGAAAAAACCACAAAACCGATGAAAAACTAATAATCTCTTCATAATATTTTATAATAAAGCGGTAAAAAAAAAACTAATGATAGGTATAATATGAGTGAAAAAAAAAACGAGCAACAATCATCGTTATGCTATGAGGTTTGTTTTTCCGTAATTTTTTATTTTTATTTTTTATCACCAAGCCCTTAAAATGAAAATTTTTATCTACCTTCTTCTATTTTTATACTTTCACGAATAGTTATACGAATATAATTATGTTAGAGAATATTATTATTTATATAATTTACATTAAAAAACACGTCGATTACCAACTAGTACACCCGTAAAATCTAATTAATAGAACCCGGTACTACCTATCGATATATCCACAACCCGTCGGCGTACTTGTAAAATCAAATGCACCAATTTACATTTTATAACTTGGTTCATTAAAATTTATGTACGTATTCGAAAAAGAATAGTTTGGCACTTGGCACAAAGCCACTATCTCCCACGTATGTCTCGTTGAGTGTCACTCTACATGCACATGCAGGGGTGACAGTAAAACCTTGGATTTCCATCACTAAATATGAAAACGTATACACATATATATACACATATATAACGTACGTATGTATATAATTTACACTCCCGAGGAGAAGAGGACAAAAACGAGAGACTAATTTTTGACAGAGCAAGGCTGTCTTGCTTTTACTTCATCAGTTACTAGCTACTACTAACACAGTACTAATGTAATGACCATCCAAAACCCTAACTAAGAAACGAAACTGCTATTCCACGAAGCAAAGCGAGGATTGCATGGCTCCGAGTCTGATCATCAGACTCGTTGGGACTCCATATTCAACCATCACAAAGCTTTGACACATCTCACGAGCAAGCCTTGCATGGCTTCTTTTCAACCAAGGGTTTTGGCAGCTTATGATAATCATCCATTAAAAGCTGTTACACAAACAAACATTATTAAGAGAAAAACAAGAAGATATATATATATATATATATATATTTTTTTTTTTTCTCATTGATGTTTACACGTGTGGGTGAAGTTCTCACATGTGTTAATTACCAAGCATGTATTTGAATTGAGACCTATTGAAAAGGCATGCAAAGATTGCACATTCAGCATTTAGTGTTCTTTTTCCTTTTTCTCATTACTACCTAGTCAAACTTTTAATAGCATTTATTTTAACTGTTTTCTTTTTCAAATTATAAATGAGGAGACTCGACTTCCGTAAAGTGAACTCGGATTCTAACTAGATTAAAAAATATAAAGCGAGAAATGAGTCTCGAATAATATAAATGAAAAAAAGGTTAAACATACAGATACAATACATGTCTGATTAAATAATTATGGTGACATAGATTAGTAACAATTACATTGTGCTTTAATATAAGAACTATACTATATGTGTATGGTTTTAGTATGAGGAGAGAGAAATTTACACGACTTGTCTTCTTTCGTAAGAGCCGTCTTTTTCTTCTTATTTGAGCGTCTTGTCACTTGTTACGCATGTATTTTCAACCACCTTTATAAAATTCGCACTATAATATTCTTAAAAACATTAATATCACGAAAAGAAATAACCAATCTTTTAGTGATAGTTTGTATAGTGTATACTTAAAAAATGTCAAATTTAAAGAGAGAAATCAAGGTGGAGATGGTCAACTCATTATCAATTTATAATCAAATTCTAAGAAATAGCTCAGTGAAATATAAAATTGCAAGCTTACATTAATTCGAAGTTGACTATTATTAATAATTTAACTTAGATAAGCATTCTTAAAAATAAATATTCATTAAAAGTTAAATCGTCAAGATTTATCTTTTAATGATCAAATTGTGTCTACAATGTACATAAATAAGTACAGCTTCATTATAGACCACTTCAAACTTGCAAGAAACTCAAAAGATTTAACTATTAAATTCAAACCGAGAGTCACATTTTATATCAAACATTGATCATGATGACCATGGTTTATATACATATACATGTGATGAGATATTGTGATTATTGTTCAATATAAATGGACTGAAAATGTATTTGATGATTTTACATTGATATCAAGAGCACATCATAACATTAACAGAAGAAATTTTAATTGCAGTAATGGAGAAAAATAAGAGAAAATTGCAGAGAAAGAGAAGAAGTTATAAACTAAAACGCAAAGACAATTTTTTATTTATCATATGACAAACTGAAACGAAGATACATTAAACAGTAAACACAGACCCGAAAAACAAAAGTACCAGACCACGATACATTAAACAAAGACTCAAAAAACAAAAGTACAGGACGACGAAACATTAAACACAGACCCGAAAAACGACGACGATGACGATAACGGTGACAAGCTACAGACATAACATTAGATAGATACTACTAGCAACTCTGTCTTAGGAAACAGCAAAGCTAGAAAGAGAGTTACAGACGGAGAGTGAGGTCGATAACGGGTTTCGGGTTTTCAACAGTATCAAGAGACTTCCCGTAAGCCGAGTCCTGAAACAGAGAAAGCTCTTTCATGCTATTCAAACGACGCTCCGCTTCATCGATCATGAGGCTGCACTCTGCTCTAGCCTTCTTCACCATAGCCGGCACCGGAAAATCTTCACCCACGTAGTGCCTTTTGCCGTTATTATATCCATCGGATTCTCCTAGACCGGAATACTGATTCTGACCCGGAAAGACGGGACCAACATTGGTGGGTTCCTTAAATACAGGCACATGATGGGAGCCAGAACGCGGGATAAGAAAATTACCCTGACTCCTATTCTGAATGCTTGGAAAGGCGTTTTCAGAAAATTGCCCACCATCTCCGAAAGAACGAGATTGCTCGGAATTGATTTGGTAGGACCAGGACTGGAAATGACAGATTTCAGCTCTGTCGCCATCAGGAGAAATATTAGCGGAAACCAAAAACGACGCTTTGGCATTTCCAATAGCGTTCTCGGGAAACTTGCCATCGTTTCCCCAGTTTTCGTACCCAAACCTCCTCGGGAAAACTGGAGGAGCTGCACTACTCTGGGGGGTACCCATGAGAGGACGTGGTGCAGCCTCGGTAGCGTTCAAAGGGCTCTTCCTGGACAGAGCATGGCCTCGGTGGGTCCTAAGGTGGTCACCAAGGGCCCGGAGATCGTTGAACGTTTTGTGGCAGTAGGAACACAGACCAATGTTACTGGAACGTTTCACAGTGTTTTCCCTACCGGAGTTCATAAGCAGACTCATTTTCGAAATGAAAAAAAGGGAATGAAAAGTAGGAAGGGGAAAAACCGAGGGGTGGTGAAAAATGTGTTTCTCCTCGCCTCTATTTATACCCATTTTACCAAAGGGACACTGGTCATTTTGTTTAGAGTAATAAATATAAGACGACAAAACGTAAAGACTCGATTCAAGAGAAGTGTCGCTCGTAAATCACCCGTGGAAAGAAACGCCTTGATGAACTAAAAGCATTAGAGAAATGAAATGTGAAAAGAAAATTTCCATAAATGCAATTTAGAAACACTTAACTCCTCGCAGATTGTATGCGCGTCCATGCCCTTTTTGCATTACAGCCTCGTAATACAACCTGTCAAATAGTCGATGCACCCGTTAGAAGGGTAATTTAGGAAGAAGAAAATTTTCATGGGAAAACATAGTGAAAGAGGGTGCATTTAGAGGTTCGATTTCATCATCATATTTGTCGTATATGACGACATTAATTTGATGGCCAATCACCGCGTCCCAAAAAGAATACCGGCTATTTTCAAATTTTGAAAAAGCCTCTCGGCCATAAAGGCAGATAGTTGACTAACATTTTCACCATATTCGATGAATGAAGTAGAATTCAAAATCAAATCTGATACATTAACTAGCATTTCTCTTAAACAAAGTAAGAAATAATTATAATAAAAAAAGATTGGACAGTTTTTTTCTTCTAAATTTCCTATATGTGACCATAAATGGCAATGCTTTAATTGGTGAACAAAATTGACACTATTTATGAAGAAATACAATGGTAAAGAACTTTAAGTTACCTTAACTTAG
This sequence comes from Parietaria judaica, assembly GCA_954871525.1. Taxonomy (NCBI): domain Eukaryota; kingdom Viridiplantae; phylum Streptophyta; class Magnoliopsida; order Rosales; family Urticaceae; genus Parietaria; species Parietaria judaica. The sequence goes on from OX940863.1 coordinate 3,401,705, forward strand.
CTGTAATTGAAGCAATATAGAGTCCCTTAAGTATATCTGGCAATAACCGAAACTTATAATGCCTGGAACTAAGCATAAAATTAGTCGATGCACAGTGGTGAATCCATAAAATGATAGTGGGAAGGGCCAAATAAATTACAAGGAAAAAATCGGAACAAGCCTGCTTGTTTTGAACCACAAAAAAAAAATACCAGTTTCGGGCTGGAAAAGCGCCAATACCAGGTCGGAAACTGTTGTGAATATTTCATTGTAATTAGATTTACTGTCATGAAGCTCATTAGGTTGTATATAAGGTTGTATATAAGCATTTCTCTATTCAATGAAATCATATTATTGAAAACCCTAAAAACTACATCGTATCAGAGCTCGGGTTGTGAGCGTACCGGAGCGGAGCAGAGCGAGAGTGTCGGTGGTGTCTTGCCGGAGTTTGGACCGTGCGCGGAGTAACTCGGCAGCTGCTGCTCGGAGTTAGGGTTTGGAAGCTCGAGTGGAGCGAGGAAGCTCGGAGAAGCTGCGATTGATAGAAGGCAGAGCTGGAGAATCGCAGCTCTGGGTTGGAATCGCGATTGAGGATTGCGATTTGGGGAAGAAGCTCGGAGCCTGATTTAGGGCGTGGAGAAGCTCGATGTGGGAAGGCGAAGCTGGATTGGTGATTGAAGCTTGAAAAATCGATTAGAGAGAATCGATCGGAAGCAGGAATCGAAGCAAGGGAAGAGTTACTAACCTAGGATCTCTGGTCTCTCCATCGATTGAGAGATTGAGATCGCAGAAGAATCGAAGAAGAAGCTTGAGCGTGGGAGCTTGGCGAGACTCGATCGGGGAGAAGAAGCTCGACGCGAATTCGACGGCGCCGGTGGTGGAGAAACTCGGCGCTGGAGGCTGAGGCCTGAAGTTCTCTGAAATTCGAAGCTGGTGGCTGGAGAGCAGAGAAGAAAAACGTGAGCAAGAAGGGAAAGCTTTGATCTAGAGAGAGAGAGAGAGACAAAGCTTATTGAAGATCGAAGGGATCGATCGATCTAGGTTCGAAAGAGCAGAGAGAAGCTCGGAGAGGAAGAAGGCGTACCTGGCCGACTCTGAGCGAGCGAGTGAAGATCGTCGGTGGTCAGAGAGATTCCGGCGCGTTCGACGGCGGTGGTTGGCGACGGAGGTGAGTTCCGAGTGGGAGGAGCACGAGAGACCGAAGAAAAAAAAATAAAAGAAAAAAAGAAAAGAAAAAAAAAGGAAAGGAAAATCTTGTTTTTTTTTTTCTGTTGGTCCCTGCGCATGTTTTGGTATGGCTGCGGGCAGAAGTAATTTTTTTTGGGTTGACAGTTTCTGCGTGTCCCAACCACTGAAGCGACGTGCTCACATACAGAAAAAAGAAAGAGTTGACTCCTTTTTTTTTTCCTGTGCTTGCGTCGAAAACATTGTGCCTGCACCCAGAAAGGAGAATTATTCCCTCGAGGTCATTTTCTATTCCTTTTCGTTTGTTGAACTTTGATTGGGTCCGGGGAGCCATAAGTAAGGATCCGGCAATAAGTTCAAAGAAAAACAGAATGGCGGCAACTACTTCAAAGAGGATGACAGAGGAAGAATTGATCGATTTCTTCCAATTCACTAGAGGATTTGGTATGATGCGGAAAAAGACGGGAGAAGCACCGGGTATGAGGCCTGGACTAACAGTTCGAGTAAGTGGCAGTAGAGTCCACAGAGAAACTCGACAGTGCTATAAGTGCGGTGCGATTGGCCACCTAAGGGCGGCATGTCCAAAGGTACCGAAGGAGAGGGAGTACGTCAATCGAGGACAGTCTAGTGCCCGCGGGCGTGGACAGTTTGAAGGTTGTGGCCATGATAGTCGTAGAGGTGGTTACAATAGTAGCGATCGTGCACACTTGACGGTTGGAGACGATGAAAAGGAAAACACGAAGCAATTCTGCACTAAGAATGAGGTTCTCAAGATGCTCAGGGACTATATGCCGGTGAACCAGGCAGGTATGAAGTCCATAACTAAAAGGTGTACTTCCTCGACGATGAATGTTGCGAAGTTCACTACACGAAGAAAAGATTGGATAGGAGATTATGGCGCTACTGGGCATGTGACTGGCACTGCGAGTGAATTCACTAAATATACTCAACTTGCAGTCCTTGAAAAAATTCAAATTGTCGATGGCACAACCCAACCTGTAATTGGAAAGGGTGTAGTTGAGTGTACCAATCATATGACGTTGATAGATGTTTTACATGCTCCATCGTTTCCAGTGAACCTTTTGTCTATTAGTGTCATTATACTCCGATTGATTGAATTGTAGAGTGACGTTTGACATTCCCAATGTGGTGTTTCGAGAAAAGAGAACCGACAGACTACTTGGGACTGGGACTTGGAGTAACGGGTTGTGGTACATGGACCGATGAGGTATGGATAATGTGTTGGCGTCCATAGTGGAGAAAGAAAGCATGAAGATGTCCGGCAAGAGTGCGGAAGACGAGTTGATGTTATATCACCAACGCATGGGACATCCATCTTTTGGAACATTGAAGATGTTGTATCCGTCATTGTATGAAAAGTCTGACAAACGGAAACTCGTATGTGATTCTTGTGAATTTGGAAAACATACCTGAAGCTCCTATGTTAGCTCGGGAAAGAGGAGCCTTCACCCGTTTGACTTGATTCATTTAGATGTATGGGGACCGTGTCCTACGACTTCAACACATGGGTACCGCTATTTCGTGACGTTCATTGATTGTCATACTCGTGTCACTTGGCTATATCTGATGAAAAGTAAGAGTGAAGTGCTTACATGTTTCAAAGACTTTCACAAAAGGGTTCAGACTCGTTACGGTGCTGTGTTGAAGGTTCTAGTATCTCGGTATCATTCTGTGGTCAAGACACTGAGGTTAGATAATGGGACGGAGTACATCAATAAGGCCTTCAGAGAATATTTATCCCTATATGGGATCGATCATCGGACTACGTGCCCGTATACCTCAGAACAAAATGGAGTTGCAGAACGGAAGAACCGACATCTTCTCGAAATAGCTCGGTGTATGATGATCGAGAAGAATGTTCCAAAGTACTTGTGGGGGGAAGTTGTTATGACAGCGTCGTACTTAGTGACCAAGATGTCGTCGAGGGTGTTAGATGGAAGAACACCAATGGAGATGTTAGGACTAAGTATTGAAGGACTTGTTCCCAACAAAGTTTTTGGATGTGTGTGTTTTATCAAGGACAAAAGGCCAACAATCGGGAAGTTGGATCATCGAGCCATGAAGTGTATCTTCGTAGGATACTCTCCTACTCAGAAAGGGTATGTATGTTGGAGCCCTGTCGAGAAGCGACAGTTTGTGAGCATAGATGTGACCTTCCGTGAGCACGAGTCCTACTATGACGTGCATGTTTCTTCTCCCTTTGGAGACTCGCATGATACGCGAGAGGGGGAGAATGGTGACAGTAGCTCTAGTTCCAGACCATCTACGGTGACGGTGGTGAGACGTCCAATTTCGTATGATTCGAGCTCAGAGTCAGAGACTGAGGAGATGGTGACGGAGGTTGGAGACGGTGACAGAGGTCAGGCTCAGGGGGAGAGCATGGTGACGGAGGTTGGAGACGGTGACAAAGATCAAGCTCAGGGGGAGTTGAGTGCTCCCGGGGATAGAGTTACGGTTCAGGAGGAACCAACAGAAAGGAACGCGGGGAGAGATGGTCCAGCTCAGGGGGAGCTGAGGGTGTATACGAGGAGGAGGCGACGAGATCAGGCAATGCCCAAGCCACCGACACCAGTGGAAGCTACTTTGCGAAGGAGCTCGCGAAGTAATGCAGGATGCCCTCCGAACAGATACGGCTACAACATTGGAGATTATGTCTCGTATGAGGACTTCGGGGATGAAGCTCGGGCAATGTTCACGTCACTAGATGCGGTCACTATTACCAAAACATGGCAGCAAGCGATGGCGGATCCGAAGTGGGAAGCTGCTATGAAGGAAGAACTTGGTGCCTTGGAAAAGAACAAGACGTGGGATCTTGTCTCGCTACCAGCGCGGAAGAAGGCTGTGGGGTGTAGATGGGTATTCACAGTCAAGCAAAACCCGGAAGGGCGCATTGAGCGCTACAAGGCACGGTTAGTTGCGAAGGGGTATAGTCAGACGTACGGCAACGACTATGACGAGACATTCGCACCTGTTGCGAAGATGAGTACAGTGAGGACTCTTGTGTCGGTAGCAACCAATCGTGGATGGAAGTTGCACCAACTCGATGTAAAAAAATGTGTTTCTTCACGGAGACTTGATGGAGGAAGTGTACATGGAGATACCACCGCGATTTGAGACTGAGCAGACGACAAGGAAGGTGGTCAGGCTGAAGAAGTCGTTGTATGGTTTGAAGCAATCTCCGAGAGCTTGGTTTGATCGATTCAGAAAGGCTATGATAGACATCAGATACGAGCAGATCAACGCTGACCACACGGTCACTCGTGGTGTATGTGGACGATATAATCATCACGGGTGATGATGATGGCGAAATCACTCGGTTGAAGGAGAGACTCGGGAAGCAGTTTGAAGTGAAGGATCTAGGGGGACTGAAATACTTTCTGAGGATTGAGGTGGTTCGAGGACCAAAGGGAATAGTCCAAAACCAGAGAAAGTATGCCCTAGATCTCCTTACAGAAACCGGTATGCTAGGATGCAAGCCCGTGACGTCTCCGAGTGATCAAAAGACCAAGTTGGGTGCCGAGTCGGGAAAGCCGGTTTACCCTGAGAGATACCAGAGGCTGGTGGGCCGTGTGATATACTTGTGTCATACTCGTCCGGATATTTCATTTGCGGTGAACGTGGTGAGCCGCTACATGCATGATCCAAGAGATGGACATTTGACAGAGGTATACCGGATTCTCCGATACTTGAAGAGAGCTCCGGGAAAAGGGTTGCTCTTCGAAAAGAACAACCTTCTCGAAGTGGAAGGATATTGTGATGCTGATTGGGCTAGTTGTGCTGATGATAGGAAGTCTACATCCGGGTACTGTATGTTTGTCGGCGGTAACCTAGTGTCTTGGAAGAGCAAGAAACAGTCAGTCGTAGCAAGGTCTACAGTGGAGGCAGAATACCGAGCAATGGCTTCTAGTGTGGCGGAGTTGATGTGGTTGAAGATGCTACTGAAGGAACTAAAGATGGACCAAGGCACTGGAATGAAGTTATGGTGCCACAATCAAGCGGCGATTAGCATTGCCAATAACCCGGTGCAGCACGACAGAACCAAGCACATCAAGATTGACAGGTCCTTCGTTAGACATCATCTTGATAGTGGAGAGTTGAAGCTGAAGCATATCAGTACAAGAGAGCAAGTCGCAGACTGCCTCACCAAGGGATTAGACCCTTTAGACCAATTGAGACTTTGTAATAAGATGGGCTTGATCGATATCTTTTGCCCATCTTGAGGGGGAGTGTTGTGAATATTTTATTGTAATTAGATTTAATGTTCATGAAGCTCATTAGGTTGTATATAAGCATTTCTCTATTTAATGAAATCATTACATTGAAAACCCTAAAAACTACAGAAACCGGACATGATAGTAACTAAATTTTCACCCTTAAATTTTCCTCAAAACAAAAGGTAAAGCCTAACTACATTTCCTAAATCTACACTCGTCGAGACACTTCCTCAAAATCTCTTCAAACGGCCAACTTACCAGTTAAATTCAGCAAAACAAAAACTAAACAGATTGACTTCACCTTTATCATTTAACATTGAATCAACAGTGTCCAAGATTGCTAGGTTTTTACTTTTTAAGGTCATATACATATGTTTTTCTCTTGCAGCACGAGGACCTCAAGTCTTACGGCTCCGAATAAGAATTTCTAATCGCTAACTAAACACCAACGAAACCAAATCGACTAAGACAAAATGCATAAAGCGAAGAACTAATCAGACTAGCATTTTTTTAGGAAAAAATAAAAATAAAAAGGGGAATAAAAAAAAAATCAAACCCAGTGGCTTGGAGTTGGATCTCAGATGGAGGTGCTGCGATTGGAGGCGTCGAGGCTCGGAACTCCGATGTAGAAGTGAGTCGCCTTCTCCGGCAATCTCGATTGGAATCCATGGCTGTAGGACTAAACTCTCTTTAACTTATTATTTTTTGAAGAACAGAATATGGGGTGGGGCCTTGTATCGTGCAGAGAGACAGAGGAATTGGGTTGGGCTAAGGGCTGAGGTGGCTAGTCAATTTATATTTCCTTTCTAAACCTACAACTCCTAGACCTCAATGTGTTCCCAAAAAGACTACAAACTTCTCATGAAAGATCAGGTAAAAAGTCTAAATAAGATTTCTAACATGGCTTTGAATAAGAATATTACCGAAAAATATTGTAAAAATGATCGACCAAACTTCCGTCATAAGCAAAAGGCGATTACCAGCAACGAGTCACATGTATAGCTAGCTAAGCAAATCGGGTTAAATGACGTACCTTTTATTGCTCAGGCTAACACTGATGGGACAAAAATAAAGACTTAAGAGTTCTTTTATTGGTTCAAAATAGTGATAGTAACTAAATTCACCACACTGATTAACATTGATCTGCGGTATGTTTCGAAATATCAACTAGTAAATAAAACAACGATAACTCTCAGAAGTAAACATATACCCGGTTAACAATTTCTACTAAATGAATTTTAGCAATCAATTCATTGGACTGGCTTAGTGATTCCATAGCTCTTTGTTCCAACTGTATCAGACCGTTAGACCCGTGCCTGTGAATAAGTGCAGGGGCAAGGATAATTTGAGGGTTTAATTCTATTAGTAAGGTCCTTTATTGGAAACCCTTTTATCTATATTATGAAGGGCATTTAGGTATTTATTTTTTAATTACAATTAAGGCCGTGATTAGCCTTCTAGGCACCTATGTAGGTCTAGGGGCGGGTATGCTTGATTTGTGTTTTGTACAATTGAACATCAAGGGAGAGTGTCAGGTTTATCTTATTCGGTTTGTTTGATCAGTATCGGAATTCATCACCTTGGAGAATTCCATTCGGTTTGTACGGCGTGAATTATCTCCCTAGTTCCTACCAGAGACCAAGCCACATTATAATATATCTAGCTAAACAAATCATATAATTACAGTGTTTACCAGACAAGTTAACATTGATCAGACGAAATGTTCCTCGTCTCCAGCCGTAAATGATAAAGTGATACACCCGGAAGTAAACTTATACCTGGCAGCAATTTCCGCTAAACGAATTATAGCTATCGATTCACCGGACTTACCTTGTGCATAGCTATTTCCCTGATTCCTCTATAATTCGAAAGCTCTCTACATTCCCTCCATTCTTCTTCTCCCTAAAAGCGTAATACGGTGAAAATAATAATAATAATAATAATAATAATAATAATAATAATAATAATAATAAAAAAAGGATTATTATTCTCAGCCATCAAAAGGAAAAGAAAATTCTAATTCCTAATTTCAGATCAAACTAATAGTATAAACACAGAATGCTACTATGACCCCAAACCATGAATCAAATGAAGAGCTGAATCTGAAAAGCTCCACACACCATTGTTGAATTGAGGAAATTTCCACAATTGTATACAAAAATGGCGAAGATGGAGTACAAATGCACAAATCTCAACATCCAACGGTTTCAGCTAATACAAGAAAGCAGGAAACAGTATATGTATATATATGTATAGACTATAGATATATAGGATCCAAACGCGTAGAGATCTTGACTTACAAACTGTATTGAAGAAGAATCTTTCTCTGTATCTTCGGTTTAGACTCTTCTCTTCTTTCAGTCTCTTCTCTTTTTTCTGCATCTTCGCTTCGTTACGCTTGTGGGCCTTTTCGGTTTGTAGATTCATGCCCAAATAACATCCCAAATTGTGCTGACTAAGAGTTGACCGAGCAATATGTCCGGTTTTCTGTTAGGGTTATTCGCGGCACAAACATCAATTATTTTTTCAAAATCTAATGATAAGTTTCAATACTTTGCTTTAGCACCAATATTTTTCTCTCATGGATAAGACATATACTTTTTTCGGTTTTTTGGTACTTGATCCGGCTAAAACAAAGAATGACGATTTAACGATGATTTTAAATACTTTTGGTATTTATGCCGCTAAATACGATACTGTTACGACACGTTGTAAATGTGTTTGGATCGACCTTATATAGATCTCGGTCCAATCGTATCGAACACGATTAATACGGCTAAATAATGGGTAATCGATATATATATATATATATATATATATATATATATATATATATATATATATATATATATATATATAAGAAAAATCTAAAATGTTTGACATGACACAATGAAAAACAAGAGATTCTCCATTCTTATTTCTCAGATTTTTTATTTTAGTTTTTACACTAACAATTAATACTACACAACATATATGTATTATAGATATGTGTATTAGAGAGACGAGTATGCATTGATTATCCATGTAACATACATATTACTGCATTGATTAGGATCATATATATAATTTTGAAACTTTTACATACATTTATAGCATTCATTTGCTTTTATATTACCGAAAATTGAATCAGGTATACAAAGTTGAAAGGTTTTGTACATGAATCGATCATATAAATAAATTTATCTCAATAAATTATAATTATTGAGTAATCAATAATAATAAAAAAAACTGCATACATGCATATGAATCGATTTCCATTGCTTTATTATTATAACTATATGCAAGTATAAAATCAGAGAATATGTAGATGTAAACCATCAGAACACAGTCACTTAAATTGCTTTACCGAAATTATCTCTCACTAATTATTCTTCTCTCATATGTTCCTTTCAGAGATCTGTCGAAGCACGTGGTCGGTTTTGCATGCCTATGGGATTGTAAAGATCAAGTCTACGACTCTTCATTTTTCACACACGGTTGGGTAAGGCGGGTCATGAACAAACTGAATTGGCGGTGGCGAGAAAGATTGCGGGTATAAAAAATAAGGTAATATATTTCAATAAATTTTAATTGGTAGATATATGATTCTTTAGAAAAAAAATGTGCAAAATAGATCATTCATGATTGAGCCTTTTTTGAATGGGGTAATTCATGATTGAGACTTTATTCACATATGAAGGCAAGAAATATTATGTGCAGAATGATTACGGATATCAAAAGTGACGTAATTTTCTCTAATTGATAGATATATGGTTCTTTAGAGATAAAGATGCAAAATAGATATTTGACGATTGATCCTTTATTCATACGAAGGCGAGACGGGTATCGAAACTGAGGTAATCTATTTCAATATATCTCTAATTGGTAGATATATAATGCTTTAGAGACAAATGTGCAAAATAAATATTTCACGATTGAGCCTTCATTCACACGAAAGCGAGAAAGATTACGGTATTGAATATGAGGTAATCGATTTCAATATTTGTCGAATTAGTAGATATATGATTCTTTAAAGACAAATGTGCAAAATAGATATTTCACGATTGGCCCTTTAGTCACACGAATATCATTTTTATATTATTAGTCACTAATATAAACAACTCATATTAATAATTAATGAATGTGTGATACATCTTATCATTTTAATAATACTTAGCGTGCGCAACGTTGAGCTAGAAAGAAATTATCTATTGGAGCATGGTAACGTTAGTGCTGATCTTGATCCATCTTCCTTTATTTGCGGAGAATCTATTATCAAAGGAGATATGTTCGTTGATTGATAAAGAACAAAGATAAAAAAAAAAAAAAAAAAAAAGAGAAATCAAAGTGAACAAATTAATTTTATTTTTATTTTCGATTTCGGAGAGAACTAAATTGCTTGAAATATATCGTGTCACTCGCTAATCTCTTTGAAGCCAATGTATTTCCACCTTCGTTTTCTGCATTTTTTTTTCACAGTAAGTATATTGATCTATGTACACGTAGAATGTTTTTATAACCTTTATGTTTTGAGCATGAAGAGTTTTTTGGAAACAACATGAAGAGTTGTTTATATTGATTGATTGGTAAAATTTTGCAACAAATTAAGTGTTTGGGTTTGCACTTTCGCTTGCATATGTATCAATGTATCATTCGTGTTTTGAGACATATATTCACACTCAACCAATAATCCAATGAGATTTCCAATCAACATAATAGAGCCATTGTTGCAAAAAAAAATAAAATATCCGGACTTCAAGATTGTTCATCCATGTCTTTAAAACATAGATAAATTTAAGCAATATATTGTATAGTACTTTTGGTGGTTTAATGTTGATTGTCTTTTTTTTTTTGTTAATATTTTCTACTTATTGTTATAAGTGTCAATCAAAGCCGTAAATTAAAAGATGTCTATTCAGTCCAACCCTTCTAAATAATAAATAGAAGCGTTTATTTGTATTGCAAATGGTGTTATTATGATTGTTTAAAATTAATATGATGATCTGATCACCTCAATTAGAGCTATTACTTAAAGAAGAAGAAAAACAGATAACAAACCATTAAAAAATAATGAAAGAACAGAGTACATACATTAGCTAAAACTATGTAGACATGAAGATAATTGAAGTCATAAGTCAAAATTTTAAAAATTAATAGAAAGAACTACGTATATAGCATTATTTTGTAATAAAATAACAATTCTAAAATTACAAGTAAAAAACATTAAAAAAAATTCCCCGAATAAAATCAAAGTTTGTGCATATTTGAATTTTTTCCCGAGTAAACTCCAAGGAACTCTATGTGAGGAATCTTGACATGTTACCAAAGAGATAATAAAGATCTTTGAGAAAGAACAAGTACAAAATATAACAAGTATTTAGGCACGAAGATTAGAGGTTTGCATGGGTTGGATTAGGTCGACCAGATCTTATTGAGTTTTGAAAAAGCAACTCAATACGACCCAATTTTTTTGAAGGCCCAATCCAACCCAATCCGAAAAACTCTGGGGTTGGGTTGGGTCATTAGCCTGAACTAAAACTAAAAAAATATATAAAAATATTTTACCGAATAACACTTAAATTTTAACCGTCAATCGATAAACAGAAATTTCATATTACTGTTTTTTAACATCCAATTCAAAAATTAAACGTTATTGTAGTCTTAAACATTAAATAACACAAATACGGAACATAGTCGTACACTAAACTAGAAACATGTTATCATAAATTACAAACATAGTCATAGACATTAAATAATGACTAAACATAAATATGAGACTCTAGAAATACTATTTTTTATTTGTTGTGTGCTTTTACTTACTTAAACTACAAAAATATATTTTATAAAAACTAATTAATTATTTGAAAAAAAATATTGATTGGGTCAATTTGGCTGGCCCAACCCAATGCATCTAGCACAACCCCAACCCGACTATTTTTTTCGGGTTGAACCCAACTCAACCCGATAACTATTGGGTTAATTGGGTTGACTTAGATTGGGGTTGGATTCAATTGGGTTGGGTTAAATTGTTGGGTTGAGTTTATTTTGCACACCCCTAACGAAGATAATTGATGTCATATAAATTAAGGTTTTAAATACAGTTGGGAAGCATGATAATTTTGGGTTCAAGAACAAAGATTAGACTCTTGAAAAGTGTAAGATTAAATTTTGGGTAGTGATCTTTTGATAATAATTATGGTGAAGCAATTGGGTTACACGTATTTCGGTAAGTTTTTATTAATAAAAGTGTCGTTCTCAGTTTGTTGTGAATTTTTGAGCTTCGATTTAGTCATTTATAAAGATAGAAGCAAGTGTTTAGACTTAATTACCATATATTATAAAGATAAATTTTGGATTCAATTATAAACTATTTTAAATATGTTAGAAATATAACTACTGAAAATTATTATAAAAATGAAAAAACTACTACCAAAACGTTTATCAATTTGTGAGTTTGATGCGGATATCTTTCGATTTCAATACAAAATTTATTTAATATCTTATCTAAATTTATTAGCAATATTTTGATTGCAACCGCGCGAAGCGTGGTTTAATCCACTAGTATATTGTAGGTTCACAACAACACAAAGAGATCCAATAAAAAAAATTAAAATTAATTTTTTATATTTTATATTTTATTAATCACATTATTCAACTGATGAAAATTGAAAGTTGGGTTCGCTTAGATGGGCTAAACAGAGTTATTGAGTTCCAAGTTGACTAGTTCATCAAATTTCAAACCCCTTGCACTCATTTTTGGGCTGACTTGCCTGTATTATCAAATTTCAGGCCCATTAGCTTCTTTATTGGGCTGAAGTCGCACAATATAAAGCCCATTAAGGTCCCTATTGGACAGATCAGCTCACCAATTCCAAACCCATTCAACTCCTTTTTAATCTTACAATTGTTAGGTTGCTTTTATACTAGTGACCTTTCTTGAAATGGAAAATTAGTACACTTTTAATGAAATCGTGTTAGTGTTCTATTTTATTTTTCATTTATTTTATTTATAAAATCATAATTATGAGTATGATTCATGACATCATTCACAATACTATGAATAATAATTGCTAATGGGCATTGAATCAAGTGTGTTTGACTTTATTCAATACCTATTGCCTATATATCTTTTAGATAGTATTAGCCATTAGGCTATAGAGGCATGATTAACCAAGTGCCTGTTTCTTGTTTCGTGAACACTGTCTATTGATAATAATCTGATATCCCTTCCTACGAAGTTGACTTTATATATTAGATTGCTTAATCGGTTAAAAAAACATAGCCTGCTCCAATTCTGAAAACCGATATGAGTATACGATATTTTAATTTTTTACGGTGGCATAAATTTAACATTTTTGAAATTTTCAATATGTCAAGTATTTTTTTTTTTAGTTCTGTTTATTTTTTCAATCACTTTAACCAAATTTTAGACATGCCGTTAAGACTTAGACACATGTCGGTTTTATAAATTTTTACTTTTTTATGACAACAATACTAACAATTTTTAAGAATTTTTTTTTAATGCAAACTACAAAAATCTAGATAATTACAATGTTATTAACCTAACCCCCATAATGTATATTATATTGTATCAATAGTAAAGATAAGAATATGATCATAAGAGGCGGTTTCAAAGTTTGAAGTTTGAACAACTCCAAAACCCTAGACATTATTACATGCACGTTGACCTTCTGGTTTTTCGTTTGTGGCATACATATAATATTGCAAACCTACCTATACCTGAAAAGGCACGGGTCTAAGTTGAATACCGGATTGATAGGAACAAGGAACTACCACTAACACAAGTACTTTTTGTCCGACTCCTCAAGTCCATGGAATAAAAGGCATTGAACACTGTTCGATACCGAATCAAATAGACACACACACACAAAAAGTCTATTTCAGTGGAGGTATTTAGAGGGCCAAAATATCTATCTTTAGTGGGGGAGAGAGTCCAATACACATCATTAACTTTCCTCTCACTTTTGTTTTTTTTTGTTTGAAGGCAGCTTTGGAGAGAGTCCAATACACATCAATAACTTTCCTCTCACTTTATAAGGCTTTGTTTCAGTATCCGCTTCTGTCAAAACTAAAAAGCATATTTGATAGAAAACTCGAGAGGATATTATTAGCGTATGGTAAAAAAAAAGATAATCATCTCAAATTAAACTCTTTCTATTAAGGGGGTATGACGAACCGAGCGACCAAAAACTTTGTTACCGAAGACTTTAAAGAGCAAATAATAAGGCCCGTGTCTATGAACAAGGTTTTCGGTCCATTTTCGACCGTATAAGGTCATCAAAATATTCATTTTCAACTTTAAAAATTGATACCGAATACTCATTTCTACGGAAGATCTTATTTAATAATTATATTATATGTTAATATGAATTATTATAGTGATAAGGTAACTTTTTGTAATTAAAATTAATCTATTGTATAAATTATAATTTTTATGATGTAATTTGTCTTCATTCATGAATAGAGAAACGACGCTCTCTGCTTTCTCGAATTTCTTTGAAGTATCGCACCGTCATATAAAGTCAGTCGGAATTAGCAATAAATGTCTTTCTTATGCATTATTTTTAAATAAAAAAAAAAGTACTATTAACGAAGTTAAAGTTTCATAAGATATTTTTTTACTATAGGTAAATAGTCTCACTTGGTCCAAAACCGAATGTAAGATCGAATTTTACTCCTAAACAAAGTGTTCGGTCAAATTGTTCTGGATCTAGAAGAGGTCGAGTCTTCGGTTTTCAAAATTTAAATTCCAAATAATAAAATTTAGATCACGTCAAGAGTAAAACTGATACGAAAACTCTATTGTACTACCCTACTTTATATATGGTGTACATATAAATTAACATCATTAATATGAAGTATATAACCCGATCTCATTTCGACAGTCTAGATTTAATACATTATTAATCATTGAAATAAAAAATTTGCTATTCCGGAATAGTAAGGGATCATATTTAAACGTTCTTAAATTTACTTTTTTATATCTTTATTTGGAATATTTGGCGAGAGTCTAAATTACGTAGAGCTCAAATCTTCCTTCTTCTAATTATACACGTTACTCATGTGCATATTACCACGTCTCACCAATCTGATAATTTAAATCAAACTAATGATCATAGTATGTAATAGTTATTCCTTTTCATATAGTCAATATATTAATATCTTCTAAACTCTAATACATAGGTATTAGGTTTCGTCTAAGCTGGGATACTTAATAAATGGTTGCGTGGAGAAAATAAGCATGCATAATTTCTTCTAAAGTAACTAATAAATACTGCTATATATATATAGAATATACTTTTATTTGAACTATAATTTCCTGCTAATTATTAGCTTTAGTTGAATGGTTTTATATCTTTGCACTAGGAACACAAAGTTTTTTTTTTAATGAACTTCTGTGTCAATCCATTTTCTAGAAACAACATAGTCTAATAGAGCAAAAAGAAAATTGTGGAACTTATAATGTCATGTATACGTATATATAAACACACACACATACACATATATATAATGACACAGTGCTAGATATACATATATATTCCTTAAGGACCACGCATTTTGTCAACTCAAAGATAACGTTAAAATTCTTATCGTGCACTACTTTCTGCTATAGTACCACTATACTACTACTTTATAGTTTTCCTTTTGAGTAAGTTCATGGTTAGACTATTTCAAAATAAGAAAAAACGTGATTAATTAAAAGTTATAACCAATATTACAGACATTATCAATGGTAAATCTATCTTACTTTTCGAAGTTCAATCTCAGCGAAATGCAAAGATTATATATATATATAATTTTCGCTAACAATGTGAGCTTTTCATACACTGTAAATTTATTTTGTAATGCGATTACTTATAATTTCGGCTAATAATATCACTTCAATAAAATAAGATTAAAAAAAAACCCTAATACCAGATAGTGTTGACACGTTTTCTTGATTCGTTAGATGAGAAATGGAAAAGAAAACCTAATGCAGTTGTAAGTGGATCATGGGACGTGTATAATTGATTGGACTCAATTAAAGCTTGTAAAGTTTGAAAGGATCTCTAGGTAGAGATTCAATATCATTGGTTAACTAAAATATAATTTTTAATCCGTTTCAAGATCATAATAAAATTTGATTTCTCATCCTTAACTAATTGCTACTTTCATCATATTTTAAACGCAGCATGTTTTTCTTCTTTTGGATTGTAGTAAATTGCAATATAAATTATACGTGACATCTTATATACTCACACACAGAAATATATATATATATATATATATATATATACATATGCGTGTGTGTTAGTTCATGCATGTAAATTTTTCTTAATTATATATACTGCAATATATAAGCATAATTAGATGAGATACGGTAATTATCGGTCGGTTCTCTTAATCTGGCTAGATTTGATTGCATCTATGCAAAGATTTCGGTATTTATGTATATATATATTCTAATTAATCCAATTCCAATGTTAATAATTGTACAGAATTATTTGTTACCTTAAAAAATGATGGCAGGAATAATTATGCATATAAAATAATGCTCACACATGTACATTTGAATGATTAATGTACTATTTAAATAATATTGAGATATGACACGTTATACGTATCTTGTGTGATCCAAGTTTATACATTTTATAATTAATCAGAAGATGACTTTAATTTTGAATGGCAAATCAATTAGGCTATAGTGTTTCAAATTTATTAAGATGCCATTGGTCTGGTTCATGCATCAGGACGATGGACTCATGGACCCCATATATATTTTATATATATTTTGAAACTTTATATTATATAAATTGGTCGAGAATTCGCATTATATTCTTGAGGAAGACCTCTCTATAAATCATTGCAAAGACTGAGGAATTTCAATCAAGTGGAGAAGTATCAGTTTGAATCTGTTTAATTATGGTATAACGTGCGGAACTTATCTTCCGTAATCTTTCTCATTTTGTGCTCTTGTGCGTAATTTTCTACATGTATATATATATATATATATATATACACGATAATATAAAGTTATAACTATTGGAATTTTAACAACAATTCAAAGGAACCATTTAGAAAAGGTTGTGTTGTTTTCAAACTAAATTAATCTTTAAACCGAAAGCATACAAAAATTAAGAAAAATAGAATTTTGGTAGAAAATGATAATCTATATTGTAGAAGAAGAAATGAGATTTACAAAGGGTCTCTCTACACATGTTGCTACTAAAATAAAAACATACACTATTATTTATACAAAGGAAGCTAATCAATCAAATCTTTTAAATCGTGGAAATTACACGAACTATTAGGTAATTACAGTTGGCATTACACTAGCCATTAGGTAACCATAGGTGGCAGCGTTGACATTCTCCTCTATTTATACCCACAAATTTTGTTGCTTCTTTTTTGTGACATTTAACAGAGACACATCAACTCTTTGTTTTTTTTTCTTCAACCAGATCGACCTATTTCTAGTCGACATGACCAGCTCGTCATGTCTTGGTCGACGTTATGAGGTCGACCCTTGTGTTCTGGTCGAACATTAGGTTCTGATAAACATGGTGACTAAGTCGACACCAATGTTCCTGATGGACGGGGCCTAATCGATCTGTTCGCTCTTTGATTCAACGAGTTGAACCAGGTCGAGCTTAAACTCACAAATTGACTATTTTCAGAAGCTCTTGCTACTCAATAATATTTTAAGCTTCATTAGATTATCTATTTATTTTAATTCAACACTAACATAAGGAATATTTTTATAATACCTGAATAATTTACATATAAAGTATTTTTGTTATATGTACTTGGAGATCGCCGCCCAATCAAACTCAATACATTTGAATATTCATACATACATATGTTATTCCAATTTCCAACTGTTACATTGGAATCTTTGATTATTCGTTTTAACTTTATGTATACGAAGTTCAAATGAGTAACCACAAATTAGCCTTATTAATTAAGGAATATATATATATATACACCGAAACATTGATAAAGAACAAAACACTTGACTTGATGAGATTAATTTTGACACAAAAAAACAAAAGAAGAGATCATGATATTGTTTTGAGAATCTATCTTCCGAAAAAATAAATCAAGTACCTACCACAAAATGGTCGAAATGTTCAGTCAAAACAATTTAAGCGTTCTAATCTAGGTCACACTTTTCTTTTTATTGATTTTAGGTACAAGGGCATGATTATATCTGCACTGCAGAGCTTAGTTGGCGTTTAAATTATAATTAATTAGGTCAGCCATGGCAGTTAATCGTTAACTCTTACCAGTCAAATAGTTATAGGAAGCATTCCAAATTCATTATTTATATGTGAATGGCATGTACCTTAATGTATTTATATTTACAAATTTCTTGCTAAAGCCAAGTTATATATATATATATATATATATATATATATATATGATAGAGATTACTGGTGAGAGGCTGAGAGGAATAATATATGACTTGAATTCCACTATAACCACATAAGTATTTTGTAGATATACCTGCTTACTTAATTACTTTAGTGACTTGTTGATTAAATAAGATTTTCAATTAATTTGGTGACTAATAAGTCTTCATACACCTACATTATATTTTAGAATCTTACCGGCCATGCTATATATAGAGAAAAAGGTGGGTCAAAAAACAAATATAGAGAAAAAGGTAATATGACCAATAACCACTATCGTGGTTATATATATACAAAGCGGAACTTGGATTTTGTTTAAGGGGGAATGATCTGTGAAATTAATAAGAAATGGGGTTTGAAAGTAAAAAAAATTAAAAAATTAATAGAAACATGTATGAATATGAGGAGCTTGGGGTGGCTAGAGCCAAGTTGATGTTGAAATTAGTTCCGCCTATATATATATATATTTATAGTTATACAAATGTAATACATAATACATATCGGCCTACCTAATAATATTATATTAATTAGTGAATGTTGTAGATGATATATAGTTGATAATTTAACGTCTATGTATGTGGTACTTGATATTATATGCATTACCTTTATAAATATTAATCATATGATTAAAGTTATTAAACTAAATCTTTATTGCTTAAATATACATGTACATTAAGATTAGAGCTTAATATTTCAACAATCTTTTCAGACATGTGCCCACATGTATCGCCGCGCAGGTATATTTATGGGGTACATTTGATTGATTAATTAATTAATTAATTACTAAGATTGTGATTTGTTTTATAAGGTAATCTCTTGGATTTTTGTTTAACTTATGTTGTGTTTTCTTTATTAATGGAATAACATACACACATGGGAAGCATCTCCATGGCAGTCACTAAATCTTTGTGCAGGCATGTTGTCCCAATTTATTTAATTTTTATTTGCTGGAAAGACAATTGTCTTAAGTAACATCACCTATATTTATATATCTGCCGGTTTGTCTACTTGCTTATTGATGTTTGTTTTTTTCACATGTATTTTTCTTTTATGCAAATTAGGGTTAAGGAAAAAAGAAAAGTTTGAACCATATAAGACGTTTTTTTTTTTTTTTTTTATTCGTTCACAAGTTAATTGGAAATGGGACATTAAGTTATTTATAAATCTTAAATACCCTAAACAGAAAGATATAGAGGAAACAAATAAGCGCCATAAAAATATAGAGGAACAATCACAACGAATAAAAACAATAAAAATGCAAAATTTAAAGAAAATTCTAATAACATACGAGTTTACCGAATGGATTTTAGGCCTTAGATGATGAAGCTCAGCTAAAATTTCAAGACCTCAAAGCATAACTACGTTTTTATATATATATAATTCAATAGGCATATTTATTTGATTTTATAATTACTTGTACGCGACGGAATGCGATGAATTTATATTGTCAACTAATATTTCACTTAAGAAGTATATGTAATTTCTAAATCCTTAAAAGAATATATTGCAAATTTATATTTGGTAATCAATAAGCTATTTATATCTACATCAAATACTTTAGTATTACTATTAATATAGACATAGCTTTATTGTATTTGGTGCTTTAGGGTTAACTAAAACTTGGTCGTCATAGACTTCTCGAGTACTTTATCTTTCATTATAACACTTCTCGAAACTACTTAATTCTTATTGTACCTTTGGTTTTCTTCCAAAGTTAAAATTCCACGTAAAATTTTGTTTCGATTCTCTTCACGTACATCCTAGTAATTTAATTTTCGGTAATAAATCGACATTTTCCCCCTCCCTGGTTAAAACTAATTAAGAAACATTTGTGACCATATATGGTCTTTTTTTTTTAAGCTCAAAATGTAAATGAATGAGATGCCATATTGGATATCCATTTTTATATTCATCCTTGTGTAGATATTTTTGCATGTTCTCATTGTGCAATCCATGTGCCAAATATTTATGGTACTAACTGCCACAATAATCAACATATCACTTTCGAATTATTAAACAACCGGCAATAATAATATTCTTCTCGCCGTAGATAGCTTTAAGCATTCATTGGATATCATTTATTCATTTATTGGCATATTCAGCCCATAATGTATATGTGTGCGTACGAAAAAGGGCACTTTGATCATCCATTTTATTAAACTTAGCTTAATATACGAAGAATTAATGAACTATATAATTAGCCAAAGCAGCTCCAATATCATTATGTGGATAATCCACTCAAAGGTATACATAATTTTATGAACGCACCACTCACTAATAAGAGTTCATTGCCTTATCAGACGTTGTACACATTAAAAAAAAATGAACTCCCTAGGTTTATTTAAATGAAGAAATTAGAATAACTAACAATAGGCAAGAATTTTTTTTCTTTTTTCTTTTGGACCCCTTATTTGAATTCGGCTATAACATGGATAAGATATTTTACAATGAATTAGGTACTAGCGAGTGCATGCTAAAATAACTTTACATTATAATTACTTATATATATATATATTGCTAAAAATGGAAATAAATAAAAAAAATTAATCGATCAGCTTTATAAATAAAAATTGAATTCAATCCGAATCGTTGATATTTTTTTATCTAACGGCTGATTTTAAAAACTAAGAAAAAAAAATACGGTAACCGGATTTTGGATTCCGGATAAAAACTTGAACCAGAACTTCTGGTATAGAAAAAATCTATAGAATCAGAAAATTATGATCCCCGTTAAAAATCGGATTTCTATAAATTGAACTCGAAACCAAGGTTTGACTTATCGACGATTATCGACGATTACCGACGATTATCGAGCTTACCGATAGTCACCGATAAATAATCCACTACACTAGTTGTCGTTTTGGTAACTTATCGCCGATAATCGAGATAATCGATAAATCCTTTTCCAATGGATTATCGTTTTTTGCAGTGTAAAATTGAGGGACTTTTCGGTGCAATTAAAAAAAATATTTGGCAAAAGTTTGCAAAGTTTTGATTTAAGCGTTTTTCTCCGAATTTTTTCAATTTTGTGCGAACTTTTTGGTAAATTTAGGAGTTATAATCATAGATATGTATGAATCATGCATTTTTTTTCTTTGATATTTACTCATTTTTACGATTCTTAGAAGATTTACATGAGTTCAAAACTAAAGAGTTAGTTGTTCACATATGAGTTATATTCTTCAATGGGTAAAGATTAGTACTTTTGTGATTTTGAGTTATTTTTTTTGCATTCTTATGAATATATATTGATGAAAACTTGTTTTGATGACTTAGTTTGTAATTATTTTGTTAGATTTAGAGGAAATTCGGATTTGTATGCTTGTTAGGCAAAAGTATACAAAGTTTTGAATTTTTAAATTTGCTCAAAATATAGATATTTTTTTATGATTTATTGTTTGTGTATGCTTTAAAAGATTGTAGTTAGTATTTAGTAAGAAATATGTGTTTTTTGGTGAATTTTTTTGGCAGATTAGATGATAATTTCGGATTTCCTCATAATTGCGGCAAAAATATTTTAAGTTGATCTTTTTGTGATTTGTGAAGTATTCTACTCATTTTTTTTGGGTGTTTTCATTTATTAAATATTTTTGGAAATATTAATCTGAGTTTTTGGTGTAATTTATTTTCAGATTTGACTGTAATTCGGCCATTGACGTAATTGCGGCAAAAGTCATCCAAGTTTATATTCTCATGATTTATCCGGTAATCTACTGACTTTTCTTGCTGTTAGCTTTCATTAAATATTTATTACTACAATAATGTGAAATTTTGGTGGAAGTTAATTTGTATTTTGAGGTAAAATTGTTTTTTCCGACAAACGTACCTAAAGTGTGCATTTTGTATATTTTTTTTAACTATTATTGTCATTCGGCTAGGTTCAAAATGAGTAAGGACGAACTTGCGAGGCAGCATTGCACTCCATATGTTTGTATGGTATTATAAAAATATTTTGTAAGTTTTCCGTCGATAAGTATCGAAAAGTGTCGATAATCCTCGATAAGTATCGGTAATCGGTAAGCTACAGTATTATTAGTTTTCCGCCGATAATCCGGTAATCCGTCAATAACGGCAAGCGATTTATCGGTTATCTCGATAAGTTGAACCTTGCTCGAAACAACATTATGTACCATATTTACAGAATTAATAAACATAACCCTAGCCGAACCGTTAGACTATCTTTAATGCTACAATTGACAAGTGACTATTAGTCACCTATATATATATGAATAATCATTTGTTTGCTAAATTATATATATAATGTACAACTTGAAAGATCATTATTACCAGTAAGTGTAACACAATATATGTATATGTTTATATATATACGCACCTAAAAAGGACTAGACTATATTAAAGTGATCACTGATCAGTAACGTACGTCGATAGGATTGCAAGTGACACTGTGACAATTCAACTTGGCATTCAATTTGCTGAAACTTGCAAGGATTGCAAGTGACAATTCAAAAAATGACATTATTAATGCCAATATATATACTCATTAGCCGACACACACACAGATATATATATATATATATATATATATATATATATATATATTGTATCAAATCCAGTGAGCAACCGACGCGATATATTCATGATCTGTAAGAGAATATCGAATGCGAACTAGTTGCATATAATTGTTATAAGGTGCGTCTAATGATCAGGACGATATCATGCATGAATAATTGTATATATAATGTGTATTGCTGTAAAGAAAACGCCGTTGCAAACTTGCAATAGATATGAATGTAGAACAAAATTGTGGTAATGTAATTGCATATATGCCTACTCATATATATTTGTCTGTTTCAATTTGATATAGTTAATTTGCTAGGATAAGATGTTGAAGAATATTGCGTGCATGTGCTGTGATATGTCGGTCTCATATATATACACATTTAAAAAATCACACAACACGACTCTCAACAATCACATAAACCGAACCACTATATATAATAAATTTCACATTTTGAATATATATATATATATATATATATATATATAGATATGTACGTTTGGTGCAAACAAGGGCAGTTGTCCATTAAATTTTCCTCAAAATTTCCATTTTTTTACCTTTAAAAGTATGTATATTTTCTAATTTTTTATTCTTAATTAATTACGATTAATTAAAACTCCGAATCAAAAACAAAATCAAAATCCCGAAATTAAAAAAATACTAATGTAGAGAATTATAGTGGTTCAATACTCTTAGTGTGGGAGGTTCAATACTAATCGTCCACTTGCCGATTGCAAATTATCTTTATTATAATCAATTATAGTTTACAATTTATATCAACTCTCTTACGCTCTCTTTTTGTGATACTCGTATTAAAAATGCCGGCTGCAAATTAACGTTATAGCTAAAGTATTCTACGTTCAATAAATTAAGCTTTACAACTCAACATAACGAGCCCTCCGAAATATTTATAATGTATGTAAGTTAGCCACCACATGAATGAATTTGAGAGTGGCCCCTATAGCCATTATATATGGTATCACTAGCACATGGCTACAGTCTATGTATTACTGCAGGTATAGGAACAGAACAGTCACATTATAAACTTTCTGTGCTCTCTACCCTATAATATGTCACGTAAATACATATATACAAACTCTGTAGTGGAGTGATTTCACATATTAGAATTGATGCAATATTATCCATAAACCATAATATATATTGTGACGATTTATAATATATATATATATATATATATATATAAGTCGTGGGAAACTAGCTACCTAGCTATAGTTTCTTTTATTATTCTGTATATTTTGGTACGTATATATGTCTGAAAAAAAGCCAATTTTACACTATTGATCAACATCAGAAAGAAAGAGAATACATCTCATGAACTAAAACCATTCCTATATATGATTGATTTTTTTTTTTTTATGAAAATATTAAAATATATATATATATATAGCGGGGGAGGAGGTTGGGCGTTAATGCTGCTCTATATTGCGTGTATATATATATATATATATATATATATATATATATATATATATATATAGCAAAGTACTGCTTCTTACAAAGTATGTAGCCTTGCACTGATAGACACATGGATTCATATAAGAAAAATGAGATTATTTAAGAGTTTATATATGTTGTATGGAGTCATCCATGACATGAAGGGGAGACAAAGTAAGTTAATTTGGAGATTAGTTCGTTGGAAATGGAATAGCGAAAAAGAGCACAAAAAGGTAAGCCTATCTGGTTGATGCTCATTGGCCAAAGAATGATAGTGAGAGAGATTGCTTGATTAAGATTTGTTTAAAGCAGATATGATCTTCATTTATAAATTTGCTAACAAAAGATGACAACAAACCCTAGATATGATCAAATGCTGTTTTATTATCTCGATACACGCAATCACTCATATTATAGTACTAATTAAGATATGATAAAATGGAGCCTTTTCTTACATAAATTCATTAATGCACTTTTCTTTTCATTATTTTTCCAAAACCCTTTTTATTTATTTATTTTCTTTTGGGGTTCCTTTTCAAATATATAAAATATCTCATCTCTTGGGAACCCTATTATTGATTGACGTGAATAACATTCCCTAAATCAACATTTCTATGATTATTTTCATTTAGTGGGAGCACAAATATCTCACACGTTTTCTTGCGTTTTTATTAGTGTACTCTTTGCTTTTTTACATATTCCCATGTTTTCACACGTAGTCAAAACGCTGAGAAGAAGAAGAGTGAGACGACCAACCAAAAAGTAATAAGAACTATGATATTGTCAAGAAAAGGCCATGTGGAAGAGTATCCATTAGAAAAAGCTTGGACATCTCTTGATCAAGTATGAACAATAATGATCTCATTAACTAATTGGAAAAGAGAGAGATATTCAATATCACTCTCACAATTCCTTGTCTTAATGTGGCCCTTGCTAGAGAGTGCCTTCGATTTCTTTGATTGAGAAATTATAATAAAAATAACGGGTTTTCTTCGAATAATATTAATTTTTTTGTTTAAAAAGTACCGATAAACTCTATAAAACTTAGCCGGAAAAAGTATATATATATAATATAAAAATATTGTTTTTTCATATATATAATATAAAAATATTAGTATTTTATTCGACTAAAAGAAAATAAAATTAATCGTTGTTTTTGCCGTGAATAACCCTAAATA
Organism: Parietaria judaica; assembly: GCA_954871525.1. NCBI lineage: Eukaryota > Viridiplantae > Streptophyta > Magnoliopsida > Rosales > Urticaceae > Parietaria > Parietaria judaica. The sequence continues at coordinate 3,426,648 of OX940863.1, forward strand.
ACAAAAAAACAAAAGAGGATGCATATATATGGAGAAGAGTCACTATAAAGTGAAGAGTCACTCCCTTCCACAAGGGGCATTGCTTGCTTCCATCCATCACATTTCATAGTGAATGCAACATATACAAGGGAAAATATATTTCCCTTTTTCTAGCTTTTCTGTAGCTTGTTAAATAATAAGGGGACCTCCTAACTATGATGCTATTGGCCTTATTTATGTGTGTATGTTTAAATATTATTTTTCTATATCCATTGATTATGTTGTCCTTTCTTGGTATAATCTATTAACAAATGGAGGTATAGCTTCAAACTCCATATCTAATATAAGAATCTTAAAATGCATTAATTTGTGGAAGTTGATGCAATATTTTATTAGTGCTAACCATTATTGCATAAATATAGTTTATGTTAATAATGTCATTACTAGGAATTTTGATTACTCGATAAAATTTACTCCGGGGACTAAATTGTTATATAAAACTAATTTACACGACATGCGTTTACATGCCAGATTTTAACAATCGTTTAAATTTTTACGAGAATTTAAATCCGTTTGTAAATTGCTTTTGTAGTAGTGTGCCTATATATTACATCCTATAAATCTACGTTTTTAATTGATAGTTTCATTCTAACTATACGATAAACGATACACGTAAACGACCAGATACATTTTGAAATCAAGAGCTGTCGACCTTAAATAATCAAGAGCCGTCGACCTTTGATAACGCACATATCATAAGAGTTTTGTTGGGTATTGTTTGCGTCGGGTCTCAACCAACTCAAGGCCCGTTTTAATCCAATAGAGTTCGTACTGTTCAATCGTTCATTTTAAATATATATAATATTGAGTTTATTAAATCTTTAGTACTTTTACCGATAAAGTTTCTTGCTTGCACTAACATTATTTCCTTCTTAGTTGTTTTCCTGTCATTTTGCTCGCTTCTATTGTCGTTTGCAGCTTGCAGGTGGTCTTGCTCATTCTTCCTTTTCTTTGTCGTTTTGTGTACAACTGATTTGACGATCTCGATCATCAAGCTATTAAAAGCTTCTTATAAGGTCCTCGTTCGTTGAATCAGTGGTGTGAGTTGGTTGGCATATATAAGCCAAGCCTTTAATTTGTAAATTACAATCAATTTTTGATCAATAAAATTCTTTCTTCTTCCTTCTCTCTCTTGCTTCAGATAGAAACTCTGTTTCTTAAAATGGTATCAGAGCTTCGTTACTTCCGCCATTGAAGACCAGTCTTGAAGCTCATCATCCTCTCAGATTCAGCATCCTCTCATCGCTTCAATCATGGGAGACGAATCGAAGAAGATCACAGTGGCTCAAGCCAGCTCAGAGAAAGCCCCAATCGATGATCCTCTGAGCGTGTACTATCTCCATCACTCAGACGGCACAGGTGCAATTCTAGTCTCACAAGTTCTCACCGGAGATAACTATGCTTCATGGTCCAGATCGATCTTGATCGCTCTTTCGGTCAAGAACAAGATCGGGTTTATCGACGGATCCATACCAAAGCCTGAAAGTGAGGATCAACGTCTGGTGAATTCCTGGATCAGGAACAACAACATCGTTGTCTCGTGGTTGCTCAATTCCGTATCAAAGGAGATCGCGAAATCTATCCTCTTCGGAGACACAGCAGCAGAAATTTGGACTGATCTCAAAGAGAGATTTCGTCAGAGCAATGGACCTCGCATCTTTGAACTCAGGCGAGATCTGGCGAGCCTTCGACAAAATCAGGATTCTGTGTCAACCTTCTTTACAAAATTAAAGTCAATTTGGGAAGAGTTGAACGATTTCAAACCTCAATGCAAATCAAGGTCATGCACAGAATTTTACGACATGGAGTATGGAATGAAATTCCTCATGGGTCTGAATGATTCCTTCTCTGCTCTAAGAGGTCAGCTCCTTCTCATTGAGCCAATTCCTCCGATCAACAAGATCTTCGCCTTGTGTCTTCAAGAAGAAAAACAAAGATCTGTGGGATCAGACAATGTCGTAGCTAATCCAACGAGGGACATGGCGATGCTAACAAGAGAGGAATCTACTCAAAGAAAGCCTTTCAGACCAAAGGAAAGACCGTTCTGCACTCATTGCAAGATGCCGGGACACACCATCGAGAAGTGTTTCAAGATCCATGGCTATCCACCGGGGATCCAATCAAGGTTTCGAGCTCAAAGTAACTCCGTTGAGACAAAGAATGTAAAGCTCGACGAAGGAACTAAAGTTGTAGATGACCTCACTGAAGCAACATGCCAGAAACTGATCAACCTGCTCTCAGATCGAATGAAGAATACGGGAAAGGCGACAAGCTCAAACACAGCAGTGAACCTTGCGACTTTTACCACAGGTTCTTTAAACTATATGCGAGCAATTAATAGTAGAATTAATCTCCATAATGCTTGGATTATTGACTCGGGTGCTACGAAACATATATGCAATAGTAGAACTCAGTTCATTAGCCTAAGAAAGTTGATTAACTCTACTGTTACTTTGCCAAACGAAGAGATTATACCTGTTTACTATCTTGGGGATGTTAGGATCAATTCTATCATTACATTGAGAGATGTTCTGTTTATTCCCAGTTTTAAATTTAGCCTTTTATCTGTCAAAACTCTTACCACTCATATGAAGGGAAGAGTTAGCTTCACTGACAATTTTTGTTTCATACAGGACCATGTGAAGAGGATGATTGGCAGGGGTAATATTAGAAATGAACTGTATATACTTGATTGTAATGAACCTAAAAATTTAGTTTCTAGTTGCAATAAGATCTCTGCTAGCCTCTGGCATTCTAGACTAGGTCATTTGTCTTCCAAGGCCATGGCTCCCTTGAGGGGTATATTGGACTTTTCAGAAGAAAATCATGATGAACCTTGTTGTATTTGCCCGATGGCTAAACAAAAGAGACAGCCTTTCCCTTCTCTTAATAACAAGTGTGATGACATTTTAGAATTGATTCATTGTGATATATGGGGCCCCTTCCATATTACATCTCATACCGGGTTCAAATATTTTTTAACCTTAGTTGATGATAATTCGAGATTTACTTGGACTTACCTAATGGTTCAAAAATCTGATGTCCATAATATTCTGCCACGTTTTACTGCCATGGTTGAAAGGCAATTTTCTAGGAAAATTAAAAATTTTAAATCCGATAATGCTCGTGAGCTAACCTTTGAAGAGTATTTTTCAAAATTGGGAATTCTGCATCAATTTTCATGTGTAGAGACTCCACAACAGAATTCAGTGGCTGAACGAAAGCATCAACACCTCCTCAATGTGGCTCGGGCTCTTTATTTCCAAAGTAAGGTACCTCAAAACTTCTGGTCAGAATGCTTACTTACTGCCACCTTTTTGATTAACCGAACACCCACTCTTGTTCTCAACAACAAATCTCCTTATGAAAAGTTGTACAACAAGCAGTTTAATTATCAATTTTTAAAAATTTTTGGTTGTTTGGCCTTTGCCTCCACCCTTCGGGCTCATCGGACAAAATTTGATCCTAGAGCGAGAAAATGTGTTTTCATTGGATACGCTCATGGATATCGGGGTTATAGACTTTATGATCTGACTGATCATTCAGTTTTTGTTTCCCGGGATGTGGTCTTCCACGAAGATTCTTTCCCTTTTCACAAGGATCTTCTTTCCGTCGGGAACACCGATCCTTTTGCTCACATAGTATTGCCCTCTGTTTCTCTTAACATTCATGAGTCAGATACTGCTGATTTGGATATTTCGCATGATCATTCTAGTCCAGATAGCGTTGACATTTCAGACTCTCCCATTATCCAGCCTCACACTGATCAGAATCTTGTTTTGCGACGCTCTATCAGAGACTCCAAACAACCTGGGTATCTTAAGGATTACCACTGTGGGCTTGTTCAAAGTTCCCGCCTAACTTCTCCTCACAATATTTCAAATGTTATATCTTATGACAATTTATCTCAAAATCATAGAAACTTTGTCTTAGCGTGTTCTATTGACGCTGAACCTCACTCTTTTCAACATGCTGACACTCTTCCACATTGGCGAGATGCCATGAAAGAAGAGTTAGATGCTATGATGTCTAATAAAACGTGGACAGTTGTACCCTTGCCTCAAGGTAAGAAAGCCATTGGATGTCGATGGGTTTATAAAAATAAATTCCATTCCGATGGAACCTTACTTCGACGAAAGGCAAGGTTGGTCGCTAAGGGTTACAATCAACGAGAAGGTATAGATTACATGGATACTTTTTCCCCGGTTGCTAAGTTGGTCACTGTCAAGCTTTTGCTAGCACTTGCAGCTTCCAATAATTGGCAGTTAGCCCAACTTGACATAAACAACGCGTTTCTGAATGGTGACCTCAACGAGGAAGTTTTTATGAAGCTTCCTCCAGGATTGAACCCTCGGGTAAGTATCACTAGTTCTGCTCCTCTTGTTTGCAAATTACATAAATCTATATATGGATTAAAGCAAGCATCAAGGCAATGGAATATAAAGTTCACATCCGAAATTACAAAGTTAGGATTTCAACAGTCCAAAAGTGACTACTCTCTATTCATAAAAGGTTCAGGTAACACTTTCATCGCTCTTTTACTATATGTTGACGATATTATTATATGTGGCCCAGATTCTAATGTCATAACTTCTCTCAAAAATCAGTTAGCACGTTGTTTTAAACTCAAAGACCTAGGAAACTTAAAATACTTCCTCGGTCTTGAGATTGCTCGTTCTGCAAAGGGTATTAATATTTCTCAAAGATTATATACCTTGCAACTCCTGACTGATTTTGATTTCCTTAATAGTAAACCCGTTAAAACTCCAATGGAGTGTAATGTATCTCTTAGCAGTAGTTCTGGAGAGCTTCTGACTGATCCTACCCCTTATCGACGCCTCGTAGGGAGGCTTCTTTATCTAACAATAACTAGACCGGATATTACTTTTACTGTTAACTCTCTTAGTCAGTTCCTCTCTGCTCCTCGTGACTCTCATATGAAGGCTGCACATCGTTTATTACGTTACTTAAAGGGTCAACCAGGTCTTGGTCTCTTTTACCCCTCTCATTCCGTTAGCAAAGGTGTCAAAGCCTACTCAGATGCTGACTGGGCAACATGCCCGGATTCTCGTCGTTCTATAACAGGTTTTTGCATTTTTTACAATGATAGCTTAATCTCTTGGAAATCTAAGAAACAAACTACAGTTTCTAGGTCTTCCGCTGAATCAGAATATAGAGCTTTAGCCTCTACATCTGCTGAAATAGTCTGGATTACACAGCTTCTTATTGAGTTACATTTTACTGCTTTGCCTACTCCTGTTATATATTGTGACAGTCAATCTGCTATACACATTGCAACTAATCCTACTTTTCATGAAAGAACAAAACATATAGAGATTGATTGTCACTATACTCGGGATTTAATCAAAGCACAGAAATTGAAGCTCTTGCCTGTTAGAACTTTTTCACAATTGGCTGATATTTTTACCAAACCTTTGGCTAGTACTATTCTCATTCCTCTTTTATCCAAGATGTCTCTGTTAAACATTTTTACCAGTCCATCTTGAGGGGGTGTATTGAGTTTATTAAATCTTTAGTACTTTTACCGATAAAGTTTCTTGCTTGCACTAACATTATTTCCTTCTTAGTTGTTTTCCTGTCATTTTGCTCGCTTCTATTGTCGTTTGCAGCTTGCAGGTGGTCTTGCTCATTCTTCCTTTTCTTTGTCGTTTTGTGTACAACTGATTTGACGATCTCGATCATCAAGCTATTAAAAGCTTCTTATAAGGTCCTCGTTCGTTGAATCAGTGGTGTGAGTTGGTTGGCATATATAAGCCAAGCCTTTAATTTGTAAATTACAATCAATTTTTGATCAATAAAATTCTTTCTTCTTCCTTCTCTCTCTTGCTTCAGATAGAAACTCTGTTTCTTAAAATATAATGCATCCAAGATAGTAACTTATGACCTTATTAATGGCACGATATATAAATTTGAAATCATGTTAACGTACCTTTTTTTAATATCAATAGTATGATACTATGATCTATAGTTCTATACTATCTTGTCATACTACTTAATGTCGTTGTAGGACATGGAAATTGTTGAGGCTTGCAAGTAATCTATAAATAAGATATTAGAGAGAGAGAGAAGGAGATGAGATGACGATTGACGTGATCATAAAAAAAAATATAATAAAAAAAAAGCAAATACTTTATGGCGACAAAGAAAAGCTAATAATGAGAAAATTAGTGAATGAATAATAGTGTATATTAATTATTATTATTAATAATTAGGTAAACAAAAGAACCGGGTTGGATCGTCCCATATTGGGGGGCCATATATGTATGACTCCTAATTTGCGTGTCTTTCATTCTCCATCCCCATTATCATTATGAGAGAGAGAGAGAGAGAGAGAGACTAGTGGGGCAAGTGACGTGACCAAGATTTCGTGGTTGAAAGTCAGTAGAAAACGGCCACGTGGGTGGGGTGACCATTTCCCATCACTATAATTATTAATTAAGTAAAACCCTTAATTACCCTTGCTTTGTCTTGTCTTCGGTCGGATATTGAAAAAGATGTCGTATTACCCTTAAATAATCATCTCTCTCGTATTCCTTTCTAATTGATGGTAAACATAAACCATATTTGAGTATTACTCAAGGCCGGCACTGATATTTTTGGCCTTTGGACGGATTTTTTTATTTTTTTTACTTAAAATCTTTTATTAAAAAAATTATTCATATAGCATTCTTGGAGTGAAAATAGTTACGGGAGCAATATTTGTGTTTCAGGTGAAACACAGTATAAAAGAAAAATATAATGATTAAAAAAATTAGTGAAACAAAATTATTTTAGTCATAAAGCAAAAAACAATTTTTTTTAATTAAACTTTAAGTTTATGCGACGTACTCGATAGTGTCGGCGACGCACTTAACCGCAAGTATACAACGTCAACAACGTCGAGAACACCGAGTACATCGTCAACACCGCCGAGTACGTCAACGACAACATAAAAAAACGCCAAGTTTGTCGTTGGGTGTCGCGTACGTCACAGAAACCATCGGAATATATACGGAGTGTGTTGACGAAACGGTCGAATACGTCGCAGATATCGTCTAGAACGCCAAGTGTGTCACCGATACCGTCAAGTAACTCACGGCACCGTCAAGAGAGGAGAGCACCGATATTGCAAACATTTACTTTAGTTTAATGACATATACTTAAAGTTATACAGAAATAAAATATTAGATATATAATTTCTATGCCGGTAAAAACAAACAATGAGAATATATCTCCAACAAAATGTATATATAAGATCTTTATGCCGCAAATATATCAAAAATTAATAATTAATTATCAAACTTTGTATTGAATATTGATTATATACATACACAGACTTGATACAAATAAATAAAGTGAGCAGATAAGTTTTTTTTTTTTTTTTTTTTAAACATAAAGTAAGCAGATAAGTTAAGAGCAGTTAAGAGCACATCAAAACTTATACTTAGTGAGTGGTAGTTTTTTTAAGAGAACTCAGTCTATGCATGCATGTGCATACTCATGCGCTAATAGCTCCGTCAATGAGTGAAAATAATATATCGATAAAATTATGACTAATAACATGAAATTTTTGATGCTTGAAGTAAAATTTTAATATAAATAATGTGACAATTCTTGTGAAAAAGATAAAATAAATGCAAAATAAAAACAAAACAAAGAAAATTAGGGCTAATTATAAACGTTTTTTCATATATATTAATTAGTAGTATGTAAAAATAAAAGTTGACTATCATTTTTTCAGTAAAGTAATAGTTTGGGTTGGTTGAATGTAAGCTGATATCAGGAATATATTTCTATAATCTAATGAAACAAGAATGGGTCCCACAATTTCTATTCTCTCTAATTCTCTAATACTAATACAAATTTGACGTTATATGCGTTATAATAGCAATAGGGCAGCAGCTAATGCCTTATAGGGAAAGAAAAAAAAAAAAGTGGGCCCCACACGTTTCATCTTCCTCACCTATTATATTTTTCACACCATAAACTGCGTGAAGCTTTCTCTAACTTTCAATGGCGTTCAAAAATATATTTTTGCTTTCGATGGAAGGTCAGGGTCATATGTAACCATGGCAATGAAAATATTCAACGTTGACTAGTTGACGGAGTCCGTGAAAGGTTGTCGTATATTTGCCACAGAAGCCATGTTATGTAGTATAAGACTCTCTCTCTCTCTGTGAAGTGCGAGTGCCCTTTCCTAAATCCACCACGTGTTCATCTCTCAAGCATTTGACGTGGACCCTCAACAAAATTGATCACATCTTTTTCACCCTCAAACAACTCTATATATACGCCACTCTCTCTCTCGCATTTTTCTCCAAGACTCTCTCTCTCTTCTCTTCTCCTCATCGAGGACAAAGCCAAATTAACCTCTCTCTTTCTCATCTTTCTCTCTCAAAAACAACACACATCAAAGCTGTGCCTGAAACACACTCTTCTTCTATGTCCATGGCTTCTTCTCCACTAGCACCTAGCCCTAGCGGCTGGGTCTGTCTCAAAAAGCCCGACCCGAAAACCGTGTCGATCGTCACCACCCGAAAGCCCGGTAAGAGCACGGCTGTGGCCGCTCGCTGCGCTCTGCACTCGCCGTCGGTTCTCCATTTCCCGAAACACCCCTACGCCGAGCCGGTGATCGCCAAAGTGCCGAAGCAGAAGCAACCGTTGGCGTCGCCGAATTGGAACTTCCTCCAGAGGGCCGCGGCGCTGGCGCTCGACGCTGCGGAGAGCGCGTTGGTCTCGCAGGAGCTGCAGCAGCCCTTGCCGCGGACAGCCGATCCACGTGTTCAAATATCTGGAAATTTCGCTCCCGTCCCGGAGCAGCCCGTCCACGCGCAGCTCCCCGTGACCGGCGTTATTCCGGACTGCATTAACGGCGTCTACCTCCGCAACGGTGCCAACCCGCTATTCGAGCCGGTCGCCGGGCACCACTTGTTTGATGGCGACGGCATGGTTCACGCCATTAAACTCGACGCTGGATCGGCGTCTTACGCGTGCCGATTCACCGAGACGCAGCGGTTAGTCCAAGAGCGAGAGCTGAACCGACCGGTTTTTCCAAAAGCGATAGGCGAGCTCCATGGTCACTCTGGCATCGCTCGCTTGGCGTTGTTCTACATGCGAGGGGCTTTTGGTCTTGTCGACCATAGTAATGGAACCGGCGTGGCTAACGCTGGTTTGGTCTACTTTAACAGCCATCTTCTCGCGATGTCGGAGGACGACCTCCCGTACCACGTGCGGATAACGGAATCTGGTGACTTGGAAACGGTTGGCCGATTTGATTTCAACAAACAGTTAAAATCGACGATGATCGCGCATCCCAAGGTTGACCCTGTCACCGGCGAGCTTTTTGCTTTGAGCTACGACGTTGTTCAGAAGCCGTACTTGAAGTACTTCAAGGTATCGCCGTCCGGGGAGAAGTCTCCCGACGTAGAGATTCCCTTGAAAGTCCCGACGATGATGCACGACTTTGCGATCACCGAGAATTTCGTCGTTATTCCCGACCAGCAAGTCGTGTTCAAGCTCCAGGAGATGGCGAAAGGAGGCTCGCCAGTAATCTACGACAAGGAGAAGAAATCACGGTTCGGAATTCTCGCGAAAAATGCCAAAAATGCCTCCGATATCACTTGGATCGAATCACCGAACACATTTTGCTTCCACTTGTGGAACGCGTGGGAGGAGCCCGAGACAAACGAGGTGGTGGTGATCGGGTCTTGCATGACACCGGCAGATTCAATCTTCAATGAGTGCGACGAGAGCCTCCAAAGCGTCTTGTCTGAAATTCGATTGAATTTAAAAACCGGCAAGTCGACTCGCCGGGCGATCTTAGCGGAGTCGGAGCAGGTGAATTTGGAGGCCGGTATGGTGAACCGGAACCGCCTCGGGCGGAAGACAAGGTTTGCGTATCTCGCGATTGCTGAGCCGTGGCCGAAAGTCTCCGGTTTCGCAAAAGTTGATTTGAGCACCGGGGAGGTGAAGAAGTACTTTTACGGGAACAAACAGTTCGGCGGCGAACCGTTCTTTCTCCCGCAGCCGGAGGCAAAAAACGAAGACGACGGTTACATCATGGGGTTCGTCCACGACGAGAGGACCGGGAAATCAGAGCTCCGGATAGTCAACGCCGTGAGCTTGGAGCTCGAGGCCGCGGTCAAACTCCCGTCGCGAGTACCGTACGGTTTCCACGGAACTTTCGTGGAGTCCAAGGACTTGGCTCACCAGGCGTAGGTCAGTCAGAAGCAGGAGGGTTTTTACCAGAGGGATGTTTGGGTCCCCGGAAAATTCGCCTGAAAATGTTTTAACCCTAACGACACTTTTGTCTTTTTGTTAGGTCTGAGATTTCACCACTGTAATATATCATTGTTGTACAAGGGTTTTGACCAGAGACCAGCTTGTAGCTTTTGGACAGTAAGCTCAGCTGGTTTCTGTTTTTCATATTATATATATACAAGTTCATATATATATCATATCTCTCTCTTTTTGTGTGTATATATTTCACGGATATACTGGGATACGTACATGGTGTTTTTGTTTCCTAGTATGAGATCATATGTACGTGTTTTCATGTGGACATTTGACTCTCTAGATGCTGCTATAAATCGCCAAAGAATCGGGCTGACGATTCATCAACGTGTTTCATCGGAAGACAAGGCTTTGTGAAAACCTATTATTTATATATATATATATATATACATACATACATACATATATACAATACATAGTTGCTCAAAATCCATGTGTCATCGATCGTCTGAATGTGAAAAGGATGATCAACAGTACTATGTTTTTATCGAGTACGATATATATACAGGTTTGAGTTAATTTTTCTGTTTGACATTGTTATATATATATGAGCTCTTAATAGATGTATTTATTACGAGTCATATTATGTATTGTATATTTCGCAGCTTCATTATTAAAATTTGCTACAAGGAAAGTGATCGCAAGTTTTCATGTATTGTTTTCATATAAAAAAAATTAATTTGGTTTTTCCTAAAATTTAATAAATAAATAAAAATTGAGTGATGTATCTAATGGACCACTTGGAAATCGCTAAATAAACAAATATATAGGCTCCTTAATGATATTAAATTTTTAATGATAAATGCATGGGTCCCCGGCGTTTATATAATATGTGGATATAGTATAGAAGTAACATACATGTACACATATATTTATGCACATATTACGTGATGCAGGGAGAGAGTTTCCAATTATCTATCTACTATTTAAAAGGTTCTTATTATATCTAGGATTATTCGCGACAAAAATATCAAGAATATTTGAAAAATTAAAGTTAAATACTCATATTTTTTTTATTCTAGCGGACAAAGTATTAATATATTTTTCAAACATTTTAGACATGTACTTTTTTCGAGATTATGTAGTTCGTGTCTATAACGTGAGAGGAAAAAATTAATATTTATTTGCTTAAAAAAAGAATTTAACGTTTATTTTTTAAACACTTTAATATTTATGCCATTAATATCTTTATATTCGTAGGTAGGGGTGAGCATTTTAGACCCAACCCGATGGCCCAACCCAATCCGTTATAGACCCGACCCCAATTAAACCCGCTCAAAATTGGGTCGGATTAGGCCGGACCCGACTATTATTCGGGTCGGGGTCGACGAGTCAAAAACCTTGGGTTGGGTTGGGTTAATATATATTTCATATTGATTTTTTATTCAAGTAGTGCAATCTATAGTCTTTTAAAATTTCTCATCCTCAATTTTATTTACATTCAAAGACCCTTCAATCTCTCATTTTCATGTTTTACATTATTTAGTGTATGTTTATTTGATTAAATTTGTTTGGGGTATTTTACTTGAATTTTGAGTTACATTGATGCATTTTTTTCATATTATTTTTTGTTATATAATATTAAATTTTAATTAATCGGGCCATGGCGACCCAAACCAACCCAACCTGATTTTTTATTGGGTCGGTTTGGTTCGGGCATTAAAAAATTTTGGGTCGGATCGGGCTTTTTTTTTTTTTAGAACCTGAAGTGATCGGGTCGGGTCCATAAAAAGCATCGGAGCCCAACCCAACCCATGCTCACCCCTATTTGTTAAGTAAAACAGTTACTTAGATAAAAATATTTTATATTCAAATATATAAGTGAAACTTCGAGTGAGATTTGTTATATGTATCACGTCACAGAAACCAAAATACCAACCAAGCCAACGGTAGGTTAGAGAAACATGGGACCCACAAGTTGCGGTCAAAGACAATTAAACGGTAAACCCATATGAATAATATGATGGTAAATATATATATTATATATATATATAATTAAACTCTGTCGATTATGTGTCCAAGATATGACAAAAAAGAACCCGTGATTTACACTTTACAGTCTCTTTCTTGAAGCAAAAGAGTATGACTTTTGATGTTTGGTGAAACGTTAAACGACATAATAATAATACTAATAAAGTAATAATAATAATGTGCTTGGTTTTGTAGCGTGTGCGTTTCTGAGCCGTTGGATTTGAACCAAAGATCCAACATCTCCAACCATAAGATGATTATTATGATTATGATTAAAAAATATTATGTAATCTTCGAATATTATTAATTGGTGCACATTATTTTTTATCTTATATTCATCGTAAACAACTATTAAATTATCAACCTCATTATTGGAGTAATTTTTTTTTACTAGCAATGGAAACCCTTAATAACCTGTAATAAACTCAAATATCTAAACGATGTTGGAAAAAAATTGTAGAAAAATATAAAAATATACATATAAAATCAAATAAAAAAGAAAAAAAAAAACGGCATCTTAGTGCTTTATGATGATTGAGCGATTAGTTATTGTGTGCATTTGGTTCAGTTTAAATAGTTATGTTTTTATTTTTAAAATAAACTAAACTTTTTTTCAGGTGTTTGGTAAAATTATTTTTACAAAAAAAAAAACACAAAAGTGATTTTAAATTTTTGTACATGAGTCGTAAAAGTAAGGATTCGTAACTTTCGGTTTTTTCTAAAAACAAAAACACGATTTTAGTCTATTTTAGTATGTTTAGCGCCTAAATAAATTTTTTACTAAACGCTAAATCAATTTTTGTAACCAGTCACAACTGTTTTATAAATAGTTTACCAAACACATGTTATTTTTTTTAAAAATATTTTTTTTCTTGTCATTTTTTTAAATATTTTTTTTCTTAAACTTAAACGGGCCACTATTATTTTTATTATGGTAGATTAATAAACTCATCTATAAAATTGTATTCAAACTCAATCATAAACACCAACCATAGTTATATCATTATATGTAAAGTTTACTAATGCCATTCTTTTTTCTCCAAAACTTTATTAAATTTTTAGAGAAAAATAGATGGACCACAAAGATTAATTTCATATCCCTGTTTACACACCCACTTGATGATCAATAATTGATTTTGGCGAGTCATTGATTGATCACATTCACAGATTCCAATAGCTCACTGCGAGTCAATCAAGCACCATAGTTTAAGCAAACTGTTCACCACATGAAAATCATGAAATAACGGAAACTTCGACTCTAATTTCCTAGTGTACATACTACATAATAGACCAAAAAATAATAAAAAATAATTATTTTGCTGGAGAATTAATATTGGCCATAACTTTATGGAAAAAAAGTGTCTTTCGATACTACGGTAATGACAATAAAGGCTAAGTGGGGTGGGGGCATAATATAAAAGTCCCACTTATATTTTTCCAAGGCTTTGAAAGGAAGAAATGTGTGTATTTCTCACTCATTACTATAATTTTATATTAATTATATATATATATATAACGTCTCGGTTACTTACCGAATTGATAAGTCTTTTCGAGGTGTATTTTGTTCTCAATCACACGTTAACTATACGAAGTTTTGTCATAAAATAAAAAAAAGATAGATCGAGCGTATGCATTCAATCTCATGCTTGTAGAGTCCTGGGAATGTCCCGTTTCGACTCACAAAAGAGCAATGAGTACTTTCAAATTATAATATTCTTCTTAATTCTATTTTTTATTTGGCTATTTCTCACATCATGGATAAATATTAATATCATTACGTTTCATTCAGTTTTTAGTTATTAGGACTCGTTAATGTGAGCTTATTATCTAGTTTATAATGTTTTTTGAAATTATTATATATCATTGAGTTTAATTTTGTGAATAAGATGTTATTGTTCTCGAGTTTTTTTTTTTTTAAATTATGTTTGAAGAATATACAATTATTGAAAGTAATATACTTTACGGGAAAAAGAAACACCACATAAAAGTGAAAGGCACTCCAAAACTAAGCCTATCAAAAGATAGAATGAAATAAATTATCATAGTGCTGATAAAAATTATAGATTTATAATTAATAACGTGAAGTGTAAGATGTGATTGTCATGGTTTTTTGGTATCACCACATTGAATTCAAGTTCTGTAAAAATGAAGGGGGTTTTGGTGGCTAGATAACATATTTTACTTTCACAAAACCCTAATACTCAATTAAAAGACATGAGTTTCGAGAGAGAATATTATATATATAGACATTAATATATAATGCTTTCTATTATTATTAATTATAGGTAAGACTATATTATCCCTCGTGCAAGTTATAGAATATCATTTGAAGAATCTTTAAAAAAGAAAAAAGATTGGGTTGGTACTTGGTATCCCTCGCAGAAATTATAAAGTTTCATTTAAATTTCTATTTTTTTTATAATTTAAACCATAAAAAAAAAAATTGAAGAAAAAAATATGAGTACTTTTTACCGCTATTAACTTCTAAAGATTGATATTTAAGGAAAATATTTGTACTTAATTATTTATATAGACATAGGAAAAAGGAAACATTACAGAGACTAATATATCATATGTAAATGAAATGGTCAAAAACATAGTATAACGGATAATAACGGTCCACAACTATAAGTGCCTACCATTATTTGTTACAAGTTATCTAAATTAAATATTATCTCCACTAATCGACTTGATTAATTAGATTACTTTATTTAATACCTTATATATATTCGCACTAACACTATTTTTTAAATGTATCGAAGGAACTCTTGATGCATGTGATGACATAGACAAATACTAACAAGCTATATGTGTAATATAATATGTTATGATATTAATTAATACAAGAATATTATATACTAAATAATACAAGTACTATTCAACAGAGTCTCGTTTCTAATTGGTCAGCTTACGCAGAAAGTGCCACCGACCAACGGTTATACAATAATTATTCCACGTTAAAAAATAAAATAAAAAATCATGAATTTTATATGCGTGTTTAAAATATATTTACATCATACATTTTATTTTATATAGTGATCAAACCCTAATGTCAGCATGTTTCGGTTTGGCTCAAGTCTTTTAAGTGATTAATGTTTGAGGATAAGCTATATTCTATTCTGTGTTTGTACTGCGTAGAATATTCGTTTATCTAATTTTACGAGAGCTATATATATATATATATATATATATATATATATATATATATATATAACCGTTGCTTTATACGAAGAGCATTACGATGAAGGATTTACGTTGATCGCATTCTGCTCAAATATATCACAACGCGCATGTATATATATATAATGGTTTTCAGGTAATAGCAGCTAATGAAAAATTATTTTACATCTGTTTAATACTGCTATAAATATAAATATATATATATGACTCGGTTGTTTTAATTATCTTAGAAAATTAAAACGTTATTCTTAATTAGTATCAAATTAATATTCATATTATATATATATATATATATCTTAAAATTGGCTCTCATTTAATATCAGCTAAACATTATTTTATATCCGTTTTCAGAAATAGAAATAAATCAAAACCATTTAAATTTTCTACAGCTCACAAAGTTTCCATATTCGTATTATCCAATTCTTTTATGATCAATAAATTATAATTAGAACACACATATATATACACATAAATATACTTATTTATATAGTGACGGAGACATCGATATTAATTTAGGAAAGACACTAATTCTTCTTCTAATTGTTTAATAAATAAAAAACTAGACCGATTATTAACTTCTATTGGAACCGATCTTAAAACATAAAGTTAGAGATTCTCATAAGCTAATTCATCTACTATCGTGTTTTTCGCAAAATAATGACATTAAGTATTATAATTTAAAAACTGAAAAATCGACACGTATACATATGTTGACTCACCTCTAGCCACATCACTATATATGAATATTAATATTAAAACGCTATAAATTAATCGAGACAAAATTATTTTGTTGTATATATAGACGTAATGTATATATATATATATATATATAATATTAAAACGCTATAAATTAATCGAGACAAAATTATTTTGTTATATATGTACACATAATACATATGTAGTACTAAAACTTGCGATATAAACCGTCCAATTACCATGCACGTACGTGACTCGGTACTTTAATCCCACAAAAGCTGTGATATTCGAGGAAACGAGCAAATGGTATATCGATACGTGAACAAAGCTAAGTTGATCTTAAATACTTAGCTAAGTTATTGTATTGTCATTTTCTATGCTTGCCATTGTCACTTGTTTGTTTTCGACTGTTATAATTGCTCTTTTTGTCGTTTAATTCCTTAAGTTGTTCGCTCAAGCAATCTTCTAGCATCGTCCAAAATATTCAGTCAATTATAATGACATATACTCTTTGTTCGTATCTTAAATGCACAATCAATTAATGTCACAAATATAATGATTTATAAGCATATTGAAGTGCTCGCCTGGGTTATACATATGTAACATTAGTACAAGCAAAAATACTTCGTATGTACACAATTGTTGTATAAAATTTAACACTAATCAGCAAATAAAAAAATAAAGACAAAAAAATAAAATAAAAGATATGACACTAAGAATTACTGTTATTCGTTTCGTGTGTGAGAGTTACATGTACTTGTCGCTTGCGAATCTTCTTCGCTATAGTTAAATTAGACGAGAAAATAGAGCACGGCCGCTATATCTTACATGCTCTTGTGTACTCTTCTAACTCGGACAAGAAACAATAATCAAGAGATTAAGTGTATGAATACCTAAATTGACACAAACGCAAAATCTGTCTAAAATTCTAAAAATACCAATTGCCAATAAAGCTTTAGTTAAGTAGGCTTTGGGTCTTCATTAATGGTAACGAGTATTATCATAATATCTTCGGTACGGCTTCACAACTCAACCATGCGATATTAAAGTTTTTTGTCATGTTCCTTATTATATTCACACAAATTGTTCATTAAGTACATTCGTATTTAGTTACAACTTGCTTTCGTATGTATTGTGGTCACCTGTTTAAAGTTTTAAACTCCATATTTGCTTGATAATTCTATCCATAGTCAGATAGATTATGACAAGCCGCCAAAAGAACAAGCATTTATTCTAATATACATCGAAAAAGAAATATATACATATATTTATATATATGATATGCTATTCCATGATCGTGGGCCCTGAAGTAAATGCAAAAGCATCGCACGTGGGTCTCGTGGTTTTCACGTGACAGCTGGACTATACCCGGAATTCCAGTGAATTATTCAGCTGAATAGAGCGTGAGAGTGAGAGACATTAGTTCACACACGGAACTCAGACCAAATCCTACTCCATAGCTATTTAATACAACAAAGATCGATCCATATATATATATATTGTATATTATATCACGTATACCGTATACGTATGTACATATAGTATATAGTATGTTACATATATACGGCTAATATTGTTGCATGCACGAAGATAATTGGTGGAAGAGGCCGACAATGGCCGCCAAAGAGTCAGAGTCTGACAAAACACCAAAAATAGCAGAGATTTTGGGAATCTTCTTCATATAATAAATATTATGCTTTCATTTCACGACCACATGTTTCCGCTCCTCCTATAAACAAATCATTATTATTGATAATGATAACACGTAACAATATTACTATATATCATCAATCTCGTATATTATGAAGAAAATATACGAGTATTTAATTAGTTATCGTGATATCATATATTGTAACCGTATAATTAGTTGTACGACTCACCTTGATGACCACGTAGTTGATTTTTATTAGTCAAGACATTTATAACGAATAATATATATAAGGGGGTTCGATCAAAAATTTTGTTTTTCGAAGCGAATTGTGTAATGTCATTCAGAATATTTAATAAGCAATATAAATTCTTAATTCATTATAATTATATTGGTTAACATGTTACATAATTATGAATTGGCAGACTATAAAAACAATAAAATGGAAGGGAGGAAATATGTGGCTATGCATTAGTCCTTGAAAGCTGCGTGGACCATGACGAGCTACATGATGTATTTGTAATGTTTTTTAAATAATAAATATTATCACACACATATATATACACGACGCAAATGTAGTGTTGTAATCTTTGTTGTTGTTAAAGAAAGCAGATATGTATGAAGAATATATAAATATTGAACCCTTATATTCTAGAGTCTCGATACATATATAACTTCTTTTTTTATTATTAATTTCTCCACCGATACTATTAATGGACATGTATGTAGCCCGTATACAATATTTATACGTGTCAATAGATATTTTTTCTACATGTCAGACAAATTTGTTCGTACTATTAACAATTTTATTTTATTGCAAAGAAAAACAACATAGTTTTCTCTTACTTTTGTCATGTTCACACTTACCAAACTTTCTCTCATGGTCATGATCATTATTAACATGTCTCCTGGTCATGAAGCATAATATATTTCTTTTATGTGATTGGTCATATTAATAGGAAGTGTTAGTTGGATCACCTCATTAAATATTAACTATATTGCTTAATTTCATCACACATTTAACAAAATATAATACGTGAGGAATGGCCACTACCACCAGCTTGCTAATTCTTCTCTTCTCATTGGATAATAACATAATAAACTACTAACATTATTGTTATCGAAGGATAAGCTCGAAATTTAATTAACATTATTAGAAAATAAATTAATTCAAAAATCTCTAGAAGTCTCTGTTTTGTCTATTTATACACTAATTAGAAAGTGGGCATTGACGTATATCATCATCGGATAAAAGTGTTAAAAGAATTATAAGTGTGTTTTGCTTTTGGCCGGTCAAATACGAATATATATATATATATATATATATATATATATATATAATGTACAAGTATTTTATTCTTCCACTTAGAGTTGACATACAAATTTAGTAATGATTTAATCAGAATGTGAAGCCTAATAAAGCATTCAAATGATAAGTATTAAGCATTCAAGCAATACCTTTTGATGCTAATGATGTGGAGATAGTGTAGTCCGAGTTCAATGACATGGAACACATTACTTTGTAAGTATGACTAGTTAAAATTATACGAGATAAACCTTCCAACTTTAAGCATGATAATTTGTACATAATTAATAATAAAAAAAGGAAGTATTCTTCTTTGTCTTTAGTTAGCTACTTAGTAATTATTAATAACAGAGATGATAGCTTGGAAAATTGGCATCAACGTTACATTTAGAAATAAGTCAATTTTTGCGATTATAAATATATTTTGGGAGAGTTGCTTGTGAGACTACATATTTGATAACAGACAATTATTAGAAACTAAAGTTTGTAATAATGACAAGTTGTAACGGCTAATATTCTAAAGGCACTACTGGTTATATATAAATATATATATATATATATATACACACGCGCGTGTATATATATATATATATATATATAGCATGTTGTGATTGAGAGTCTTGTTTCACATCATGACGCGCAAAGTGCAAACCATAACTAATAGTATGTTAAAGTATAACTCGGGGAAGTCAAAATGGTAAGAACATGACAGCGACATTAAATTTAAACTCGTTGAATCATAAATTATGTGTTAAAGATCCCAATATAGCAATATCCATAATAAATAAAGAATTAATGTAAAGATAATATACACAACGATATTGTAAACCACATTATATTCAAGTAGTAAGAAACTGTGTCACACAATATTGCTATACTAGATTTACTGTATTTCACGTTGTTCTGTTTAATTTGTGGTCAAACGTCCAAATTTTATAAAAACTCATTTGACTTAGTGTTAACTTCATCACATTACTTTTTTGAAAAAAAAAATCATGAGTTCGATCTCAACGAAATACTGAAAATGCGTGTATATATAATGTTAAGTAAAATTATCTTTGATAAAACATGCTCAGAATTTAGTTTTACTATTAAAAAGCATGCATTTGGTTCGCATAAGTTATACCGGTATTTTTGTTATGTATAATTACATGCACGCACAATTTCAAATAATTATGCAGCTTCAAGAGTTATATCTCATAGTTTACATCTTGTGAAATATCATCGAGTTCCACCTTAAATCCTATTTGCAGGAGTACCCATAATTTTTTTAAACCGTGCTAAGTCATCAGTCTTCTACATGTGGGACTTTAACATGCCCCCTCAAGATAGTGGCTCTTTGGCTCATTCATCTTGGGCCGTTTTTTATTTTATTTTTACTGGTGCTCGTCTGAATTTATTGGACTATGATACTTTGTGAATATATGTGAGAAGCTATACAACTCAAATTTGAGTAATATATGTGAGTTTAAGCCTGACTTGGCTAAACTGAGACTAGCAGAATCTCATACTAGCAGAACGGAGCTTAACAGAATGAAGACTAGCAGAATGAAGACGGACAACAAGAATGACGGACAGAAAAGAAGACGAGCAGGATTGCCCAATCACAGACTAACAGCTCTGTTCGGATAAAAGGCTAGCAGCTCTGCTAGTCCACGCAAGAAGTCAATGGAGTTATTCTTGGAAGGTGTCAAATTTGAGGAGCAAGTTTGGGGATTTGATTTAGCTTCCTGATTTGTTAGGATTCGGTTGTGATTGTAGAATATTTGATTGATTGTATTTTATGAAGTTTTCTTTTTCTTGCCAGGGTTAGCTGTTGCCCTCCTATAAATACTAGTGTTAGTGTTTATTTTTTTGTAACTCCATTATTGTATTTTTGCTTTCGAATTAATCAGAGAAAACTTTTCTCTCAAATTTCTTTATTATTATTCTTCGTTATTCTTTGACTACAAATTATTTAATTGGAACCAACAATATATATAATATATATATATATATATATATATATATTATCACGCACAAAGTTGAGATTTACGATAGAAGACCTACAAGTAAGTAACTATACAGCTAGCTATCAATCTGATAATGTCGGCGCCGACCAGAAGGCTATTTAAAAGGAAAGGACAAAAATTTCCGTCCAAAGAATACTTTAATATTATTGAAATTTGATCATTCGTGCTGTTTCTTTTTTACTAAATATTCATATCAAACATTTTGAGATCTAATATATTGTAGGCTCTTTTAGCCTTGCCCACAGATTTTCATGTAATGAATAATCCGCTTGAGTAATCTTTATATATTTACATATATATATATATATTTGAATCCGCTTGAGTATTATATATATATGAAATCATGTGTGAGTGTGTGTTTGTTACAGTCATATATGTTATAGTTTTTTTTATGTGCTTTATTTGGACACGAAGATATAATGTAGTGTGATGTGGCGACGATATAATACCACGTAAGAGCAAGCGGGTCACCACAATAATTATCATGAATCCATGTACCTCATACCATACATAGCTAGTTATAATGTACATAGATTATGTATATATATAAAATATATATATATATATATATTATAATACTGAAGTATTCAATGCTTAATACAAAATAGTTCTATATCAAAGAAGTATATTATAATAAAAATTTCTAAAAGGAACTATCAAAACGATTGTAAATATATATATATATATATATTAATGAATTTTATACTACTAATTATATTATACTATTTAAAATTATTATAGGCATGCTAACGTAGGACTTTCGAAAAAGAGAGTAGCATTTTTTTTTCTCATATTGATAATGAACGGAATAATTTATAAGTTTTAAAATAATGCTAATTTTTATTTTAAATTTCATATATAAAACTTAACATTCTTTGTTACGATGACTCTTTGTGAGCTTAAGCTTGACTTAGTCCGGATGACGACCAGAACCCAGGACGGGCAGAAACACTTGCGAGGAGTCAGCCCGGGTACCGACCAGAACAGAAGACGGACAGCTGTTCAGCCCAGCTCGGGTGAACACGAGCAAAACGTCCGGATAGAAGGCAAGCCCGGCCAGAGGCAGACGAGCAGGCCAGCTCGGGGACAGAGAAGCTGTCCGGGCAGGAAAGGGAAAGTCAGCAACTACCCAGCAAGGAAAGCGCGTAGCTTGAGGAGCAAGCAAAGATCAAGTCAAAGATTTGATAGGATTATTTAGGGTAGTTTCCTGATTTGGTGCGATTTGGTTAGCTAGGGTTTCGCCTATGTGAGGCTATAAATATACCTAGCATGTACACTTTGTAATGTTGTTGAGTCCATTAGAGTTTGAGTTTACCTTCTTGTATTTTTCCTTCGAATTATTAATCAGAGATATTCTTCTCCCATAAGATTGTGTCCTTTATTTTCTGTTCGATTCCTTTGGTGTTATTCGTGTTCTTTGCAGATCCGTGAATTAGGATCCAGCAAGTGGTATCAGAGCTTCAATCGAAGAACATGTCTTCATCATCAGAGTCACCAATCGACGGAGCTCTGGTTGCGCAGAAACCAGAGACCAGAGAAGGCACAGTTACACTCCATTACCCCATGCTCACGAAGAGCAATTACGCCGTGTGGGCGTTGAAGATGAGGGTGAATCTGCAGGCGCAGGGAGTATGGGAGGCCGTAGAGAACGGCGGTGTCGAAGGGCGAAAGGAAAGAATGGCTCTAGCCGCTATCTACCAAGCAGTTCCGGAAGAAGTTCTTCTCATGCTTGCCGAGAAAGATTCTGCGAAGGAAGCATGGAAAACTCTTCAGACCATGCAAATGGGCGCAGATCGCGTCAAGGAGGCAAAGGTCCAGACCTTGAAGAGTGAGTTCGAGGTCATGAGGATGAGGGAGAGCGAAGCAATTGATGATTTCGCTATGCGGCTCACGTCCATTGTGACCGGCATACGCTCGCTGGGAGACAAGGTGGAGGAGACCACCGTCGTCAAGAAATTTCTCCGAGCAGTGCCTCACAGGTACATGCAGATCGTGACGTCGATCGAGCAGTTCGGCGATCTCAAGACCATGTCGGTCGAGGAGGTTGTTGGTCGTCTCAAGGCCCACGAAGAGAGACTTCGGGGTTACGGTGACAAATACGAGGAGAAGAACCTCCTGCTCACGCATGAAGAGTGGACGGCCAGACAGCGGAAAACCGGGGGAGCCGAGTTTTCTACAAGACCCTCAGGTCGGAACAGCTTTGGTGGAGAAGTCCGAGGACGCGGACAGGGTCGTGGACGGGGTCGAGGTCGGGACATGCGAGGTCGCGGCAGTGGATCTACCCGTCAGGAAGGCACGACCAGGAGAGACAAGAGCACAGTGAAGTGCTACAATTATCAGAAGCTTGGGCACTTTGCATCTGAGTGCCGGAGCAGGAACCAGGGCGAAGAGGCAAATCTAGCGAGATTCCCAGACGACCAGCCAGCATTGTTGTTTGCCGAGCAGGAAACGCACCTGGACGAACAGAATGGCAAGTGTGACGCTAAGGCCCGGGCAGAAGTGATCAGTGTGCCGATCAGCCCAGGGGCCGGACAGACCTATCCGGAGGAGACCAGCGAGAAGGTTTTCCTCATCGAGGATAAGGTTATTGCAAACCTCCTCGTAGACGGAGAAAAGAAAGTCACGACCGACGTATGGTATCTAGACAACGGAGCTAGCAACCACATGACTGGGGACCGAGCTAAGTTTGAAAAGCTTGATGAGAAGATCACGGGCAGCGTGAAATTCGGCGACGGATCAGTCGTAGAGATCAGAGGCAGATGGTCGATCCTGTTCGAGTGCAAGAATGGCGACCAGCGTCTGATGACCCAGGTGTACTTCATCCCGAAGTTGAAAAGCAACATCATCAGTCTAGGACAGATGACTGAGATCGGGAACACGGTGTTGCTGCAAGGGTCCTACCTGAAGATGTGGACCAAGGAAGGAGAGCTGTTGATGAAGGTGGAGCGAACACCCAACAGACTCTACAAGATTCTCCTGAAGACATGCCAGCCCGTCTGTCTTATGGCATCGATGGCAGACCCGGCTTGGCTATGGCACGCACGGCTCGGACACGTGAATTTTTATGCGCTCAAGGTGATGGGCAAGAAGAAGATGGCCTTCGGGGTTCCCAAGATAGAACACCCCGACCAGCTATGTGAGTGCTGCATGATCGCAAAGTAGGCGAGGATACCGTTTCCGATCAAGGCCAGGTTCCGAGCAGAGAAACCCTTACAGTTGGTGCACGCAGACCTATGTGGTCCAGTAACCCCAGCAACTTTGGCAGGTAACAAGTACTTTCTTTTACTTGTTGATGATTACAGTCGCTGGATGTGGGTTTATATGCTTAAGGAGAAAAGTGGAGCCTTTGAGGTCTTCAAGAAGTTCAAGAAGATTGTGGAGAATGGCTCGGTGCACAGGTTAAAGGTCTTGCGTACAGACCGAGGAGGAGAATTCACCTCCCAGCAGTTCGGAGAGTTCTGCGACCAGGAAGGAGTTCAACGACACCTGTCCGCACCCCACACGCCCTAGCAGAATGGCGTAGTGGAAAGACGAAACCGAACTGTGATGAACACAGCGAGGAGCTTGCTCAAGAGCATGCAAATTCCAGCCCTATTTTGGGCAGAAGCAGTAAGGTATGCGGTCTACCTGCTTAATCGTTTGCCGACCAAAGCGCTAGGAGAGCGTACCCTCTACCAGGCGTGGAAAAGGAAGAAACCCCACTTAGAACATTTGAGAGTGTTCGGGTGTACCGCACACGTGAAGATTGTGGGGCCACATCTCAAGAAGCTGGACGATCGGAGTCAGAAGATGGTGTACCTTGGCGTTGAAGAAGGAAGCAAGGCACACAGACTCTACGATCCACGACGCGGCAGACTCCAAGTGAGCAGAGATGCTGTATTCGAAGAGGAGATGAAGTGGAATTGGCGCGACGAGAAGGGAGAACCCGAGCAGAACTCAGTGGAGTTCATTGTCGAAGACGACCAGGATGTTGCCGAGCAAGAGCAGCCCGGAACACCCAGCTCGGGAACAGTTTTGCCGAGCATGAGTGAATCCAGCCCGGAAGAGACCCCGGATACACCCAGGACACCAAGTCCGAGCAGGAAAAGCCTGTCCAACTCGGGAGATTCCTCCATAAAAGACGGCCCAAGAGGATTCCGACCTCTAGCAGACGTCTACGATCAGACTCAAGAAGTGGAGATGAGCCTGGAGGAACTTTCTTTGTTGTGTGCAGAAGAGCCAGCCAGCTTCCAGGAGGCAGCAGCCGAGCAGGAGTGGCAGGAAGCAATGAAGAAGGAGATGAAGTCCATTGAGAAGAACAGAACATGGGAGCTAACCGACCTTCCAAAAGGTCACAAGCCCATCGGCCTGAAGTGGGTATATAAGCTGAAGAAGGACACTGAGGGGAATGTCCTTAAGCACAAGGCAAGGCTGGTAGCCAAAGGCTACGTGCAGAGGAAAGGCATAGATTTTGAGGAAGTCTTTGCTCCAGTAGCTAGACTGGATACGATCAGACTCATCCTAGCCCTAGCAGCTCATCGAGGTTGGGAAATTCACCATCTGGATGTCAAATCGGCATTCCTAAACGGTGACCTCGAAGAAGAAGTGTACGTCAAGCAACCAGAGGGGTTCGGCGTCACGGATAAGGAGCAGAAGGTGTACAAGCTATCCAAGGCCTTATACGGGTTAAAAGAAGCACCAAGAGCGTGGAACATCCGCCTTGACAAGAGCTTGAAGAATCTTGGATTCACAAAGTGCTTGAGCGAGCAGGCAGTCTACACCAGGAGTTCCGGGCAGGAAACTCTGATCGTGGGAGTGTATGTGGACGACCTGATCGTCACAGGATCCAGCGCAGGAGGCGTAGATGGGTTCAAGCAGCAGATGATGGCCGAATTCGAGATGAGTGACCTCGGATTACTTTCGTACTACCTTGGTCTCGAGGTGGAACAGAAGAAGGACTGCATTACGCTGAAGCAGTCGGCCTACGCGAAGAAGATCCTTAAACAGTTCGAGATGGCGGACTGTAACTCGAGCAAGTACCCAATGGAGGCGAAGCTGCAGCTCGGGAAGGATGCCGAAGGGAGAAGAGTGGATCCCACGGAGTACAGACGCGTGATCGGGTGCCTAAGGTACCTCACCCACACCCGACCAGACATTTCACACGCAGTCGGGATAGTCAGTCGATACATGGAGAAGCCCACGAGTGCACACCAGCAGGCGGTGAAGCACATCTTGCGTTACGTGAAGGGCACGACGGACTACGGGATCCAGTACAACCGAGGAAGTGGAGCAGAAGTACTAGTCGGCTTTACGGACAGTGATTTGGCTGGTGACATTGACGATAGAAAGAGTACCGGAGAGATGGCATTTTATCTCAACGGGAATCTAATCACCTGGCAGTCCCAGAAGCAGCAGACAGTAGCTTTATCCTCGTGTGAAGCGGAGTTCATGGCGGCAACCGCAGCAGCATGTCAGGCTATGTGGTTGAAAGGGCTACTCAGTGAGATGACGGGTTCCGAGCAGAAAACACCAACTCTCTACGTGGACAGCAAGTCTGCAATCGCGTTGATGAAGAATCCAGTGTTTCACGGACGAAGCAAACACATTGACACGAAGTACCATTATATTCGTGAGTGTGTGGAGAAGCGACAGATCATCGTAGAGTTCATCAGCACAAGGGAGCAGCGAGCAGACATCCTTACCAAGGCTTTGGCGAGAGTGAAGTTCGCGGAGATGAGAGAGTTGCTCGGAGTAAAGAGTGTAGCAAGTCAAGCTTACGGGGGAGAATGTGAGCTTAAGCTTGACTTAGTCCGGATGACGACCAGAACCCAGGACGGGCAGAAACACTTGCGAGGAGTCAGCCCGGGTACCGACCAGAACAGAAGACGGACAGCTGTTCAGCCCAGCTCGGGTGAACACGAGCAAAACGTCCGGATAGAAGGCAAGCCCGGCCAGAGGCAGACGAGCAGGCCAGCTCGGGGACAGAGAAGCTGTCCGGGCAGGAAAGGGAAAGTCAGCAACTACCCAGCAAGGAAAGCGCGTAGCTTGAGGAGCAAGCAAAGATCAAGTCAAAGATTTGATATGATTATTTAGGGTAGTTTCCTGATTTGGTGCGATTTGGTTAGCTAGGGTTTCGCCTATGTGAGGCTATAAATATACCTAGCATGTACACTTTGTAATGTTGTTGAGTCCATTAGAGTTTGAGTTTACCTTCTTGTATTTTGCCTTCGAATTATTAATCAGAGATATTCTTCTCCCATAAGATTGTGTCCTTTATTTTCTGTTCGATTCCTTTGGTGTTATTCGTGTTCTTTGCAGATCCGTAAATTGGGATCCAACACTCTTTCCGACTCACTTATTTCGTAAGTTAATTTTTATTAATAACGTCGATTTAATGGATTTTGATATGGCGTGAACTGTTATCGTGTTCCACCTTAAATATTGACAATAAAAAAATCTATGACATTTTAAACACTGTTATATCTGTATTTTTTCACGTGAGATTCAACAATATCTGTATACCTCATGTAAATATTATTGATGGGCATATGCATTTCAGCAACTCAAGAAACTCCCGATGGCTTGGAAAATGAAAATGATAGTACTCTGGATAGACCACATTCATTCACACTATATATACATTATATATATATATATATATATTCGTGCAGTTGAAGAAACTCTTCAACGTAGACCATCGTGAGGTGTTAAGTCGATAACAAGCCACGTAACGAGAATTATATTATATATATATATATATATATATATATATATGTGAAGACATGACTTACAATTATATATATCTGAGATGAGATATCGGATATGTGGAGCCTATCGCCCAGGGTTTCTGCAGAGACAAAACTGATTTGGTTGATTTTATGCATTTATTATTATAACAATATAAAGTACATATATAATTATATATATGTGTGTGTGTGTTGACGCTTATTATAAGGTACATACATGTATGTATGGACCATGGTAGTAAACCCCTAGACCATGGTCTTGCCTTGTTCCATTGCACCACCTCTTATGAGCTGAATTCCTTGCATCCACGTAGCTATAAAGTGGCAATTAAAAATTCTGAAAAGTACCCATGTTCTAGACGACGCTATTTATTTATTATATATGTAAATATTTCTTTATGCTTATACGTTCTGTACATCATGACACGCATACAACATTTGACATTTCAGATTTTCCAGATCTCCTCCTGTTTCTTATATAACTACAAAATATATAAGATATTCCCATTTCATGATCTTCCGCTATATAGTGCATATCTGGTCAACACTTGGAGACCAGCTATAGAAATATTTATAAAATGAGTGATATAGACACACATACATATATATATATATATATATATATATATATATACTGTACACTTACACATACTAAGGACCAGACGTAGAGTCTCCTTGCAGTGCATGCACTTGTGACACGTAAGATGAATTAATTAGTACGAAAATAATTTGTAACGATCGAGTATATTATATATATATATATATATATATTAGTTAATAAATTAGTATAGCTAATTAAAAGTTGAACTACATTATAAATTTAATTAAGTTCGTATAACTGCGGCAAAATTTAGAACGTAGTGAAATATATATAGGGTATAATACATGACGCTATATTAAAAGCAACTCTTTTCCCGTGCTAGTATATTGGAATCTAGATAAATTAATATATATGCTAGATTCTTTTAATTATTAAAAATAGAATATATGGAATTTTATCACATTAATGCACTCATAAAATCACACTTTTCCTCATTGAAAATAAATCACATTAGATGATAATGGATTAAGAAATCCATCATATTTATATAGAAAGAAAAATTAGGTCGTTTATGCGCGCTCGTTATGGTGCCTACATTAGAGATAATTTTTTTTACAAACTCTAAAGATCTTCCATTATCTATAAAAGGTATCTTTGGAATTGGACAAAATGAGTGTTACTTATGTTAGACATGTTTAAAATGATGCTTTGTGTTTGATTGGGTTTTAAGTCTTTTTCAAGGTTTGTTTTGATTTTTTTGGGTATTCTATTTTTTTTAATAATATTGTAAATACCATTGATCATTTGTTACCATGATTTTTCACTGCCATAAGTGATAGATATATTAATAAATTTGAGACAGAATCACGATACACATTATTTATTTAATATCAAATGACCTAGTATATTAGTATTGATGACTATATATAATGTGCAATTTACTAAAAATAAAAGAATAAGAAGAAAGAATTCTGGTGCGTATAATAATGTATACTAACTATATTTAACAAGGTTTTTATGGTTTGTAGAATATTGAAATCATTAATAAGTTTGACAATAAACGTATAACTATATAAACCGCTAACTATTTCCTTATAAACATGTATGTACACTATATAACATTTGCTCTTATATTTATAACACAATATCCTTATCATCCGAGCATAAAAACATAAAAACGCATTAATCGTGGATATGATCATATATATACATGATGTATATATACATGCATATACATTTATGTTTGAGCATTCCTAAAAATAGTTTCAGCGTCAAATTTTCTATTCTCATGCATGTTCACGTGAACGTACTCTATATCCAGCTGTATGATCCTTTCTTTATATATTGTTTTTCAAATATATTCGCTTATCCGTTTTGGACGGCAAGGAAAATAAATAAAAGATAATAATTAAAATATATATCAGAGTAGTACTCGGAGGGCCAAGTAAGATCTTTCCAGAATCCAGGAGCAGAATATAAATAATATAACTTAAGAGAATATATAGCTGAGTTATATTGCAGAAAAACCACTGGTATATGTACAAGCTCGCAGAAAGAGACCACATGAACACGCCGATAAATTATAAAACGCGAAAAAAAAAATGGAACAAAAATGTCAAGGAATTGAGAGATTATGACGCGCATATATAATATATTTATATATATATATATATATATATAATATGTTATGTTGATGAAGTTAGTTTGCCCTTTCGCTGAAAGGTTGGGGCAAAACCTAGAGACACTAAACTATAATAAGAATCTTGACACGCACGTCATAATATTGGGACCTCGATAACTATCGTCATTGCAAAATCATATCTAAATTTGCAAAAGAATATATACAAGATGTTCGAAGCTCACTGATCAAACCCTACATTAGTACAGCTGTTGCTCTGCTGTTGCAAGCACAATAAAGGAGTGAGTGTGTGTCTATATCCATGCACGTCGTCGTGTATATAGACTATTAACTTATTTATATAAGGGATAATTGCGGAAAGAAATCTAAACTTAGATCGACTCAGGTGACAGAGGCCTAAAATAAAAAACGGTCGAAAAAGTATCCAACGTTATAACTGTGAGTTTAAGCTTGACTTAGTTCGTCACACAGAGGATGTCAGCCCGGGTACCGACCAGAACCAAGGACGAATAAGAGCTCAGCCCAGCTCGGGTGAACACGAGCAGAACGTCCAGATAGAAGGCAAGCCCGGCCAGGGGCAGACAAGCAGACCAGCTCGGGGACAGAGAAGTTGTCCGAGCAGGAAAGGGAAGGTCAGCAACTACCCAGCAAGGAAAAACGTAGCTTGAGGAGCAAGCAAAGATTGAGTCAAAGATTTGACGAGATAATTTAGGGTAGTTTCCCGATTTTGTGCGATTCTGTTAGCTAGGGTTTTCGCCTATGTGAGGCTATATAAACCTAGCATTGTACACTTTGTAAAGTGCTGAGTTCATTAGAGTTTGAATTTATTTTCGATTATCAATAGAAAAATTCTTCTCCCAAAGTTCGTGTTTTTCATTCTGTTCGACTTCTTTGGTGTTATTCGTGTTCTTTGCAGATCCGTGATTTGGGAACCAACAATAACACATATGAGGCTACATTTTTTTGTTGATTTTTTTTCTCTGTCGAATACAAATGAGACAAAATGCTAGCTAGATGGATGAGAACATATATTTATATGTTATGTATGATTTCAATAGCACTATGTCAAAAAAGTGATTTAACGCCCGTAAAAGAAAATTGGACGGGAGAATGTATCACTTCACATGATATACTCTGCTGTTTCAGTTGATAAAAATTTAAGTACTTGTATCACGATTATGCCTTTATATAATATTGATTTTAGATATAATATAGGAACACGTTTAAATATCTATAGGTACATTCACACTTCGGTTATGTTCCGTCATCAAATGATATAGTTTATAACTTGGTGTTAATGGTTACCAATTATATCCAATAATAATTCGTGATATTTCACATGAAGTTGTTAAAGTTTGTTATACTTTGTGCATTCTTTATTCTATTTTTTTTTTCTTCTTATTGCTATATTAATAATTTATAAAATTGTAATAAAATGATGAGAGGTCGATAGAGTTGAGACATTATGGACCCTCACATTGTTGGATGCAACCAATGTTGGATCCCAATTCACGGATCTGCAAAGAACACGAATAACACCAAAAGAATCGAACAGAAAATTAAGGACACAAACTTTTGGGAGAAGAAATTCTCTTGATTAATAATTGAAGGCAATATACAAGGAGATAAACTCGAAATTCTAATGGACTCAACACCATACAAAGTGTACATGCTAGGTATATTTATAGCCTCACATAGACGAAACCCTAGCTACCCAAATCGCACAAAATCAGGAAACTACCCTAAATAATCCTATCAAATCTTTGACTTGATTTGCTTGCTCCTCAAGCTACGCGTCTTCCTTTTGGGGTAGAGTTTCCCTTTCCTGCCCGGACAGTCTCTCTGTCCCCGAGCTGATCTGCTCGTATGCTCCGGGCTGAGCTTGCCTTCTATCCGGATGTTCTGCTCGTGTTCACCCGAGCTGGGCTGAACAGCTGTCCGTCTTCTGTTCTGGTCGGTACCCGGGCTGACTCCTCGCAAGTGTTTCTGCCCGTCCTGGGTTCTGATCGTCATCCGGACTAAGTCAAGCTTAAGCTCACATTCTCCCCCGTAAGCTTGACTTGCTTCCACTCTCTTCACTCCGAGCAGCTCTCTCATCTCCTCGAACTTGACTCTCCCTAGAGCCTTGGTAAGAATGTCTGCCCGTTGCTTCCTCGTGTTGACGAACTCCACGATGATCTCTCGCTTCTCCACACACTCACGAATGTAGTGAAACTTTGTGTCAATGTGTTTGCTCCGTCCATGGAACACTGGATTCTTCATCAACGCGATTGCAGACTTGTTATCCACGTAGAGAGTAGCTGGTCTCTGCTCGGATCCGATCATCTCTCTGAGTAGCCCTTTCAACCACATAGCCTGACATGCTGCTGCGGTTGCCGCCATGAACTCTGCTTCGCATGAGGATAGAGCTATTGTCTGCTGCTTTTGAGACTGCCAGGTGATCAGGTTTCCGTTGAGGTAGAACGCCATCCCTCCGGTACTCTTCCTGTCATCGATATCACCGGCCAGATCACTGTCCGTAAAGCCGACTAGTACTTCTGCTCCACTTCCTCGGTTGTACTGGATCCCGTAGTCCGTCGTGCCCTTCACGTAACGCAAGATGTGCTTCACCGCCTGCTGGTGTGCACTCGTGGGCTTCTCCATGTATCGACTGACTATCCCGACTGCGTGTGAAATGTCTGGTTGGGTGTGGGTGAGGTACCTTAGGCACCCGATCACGCGTCTGTACTCCGTGGGATCCACTCTTCTCCCTTCGGCATCCTTCCCGAGCTGCAGCTTCGCCTCCATTGGGTACTTGCTCGAGTTACAGTCCGCCATCTCGAACTGTTTAAGGATCTTCTTCGCGTAGGCCGACTGCTTCAGCGTAATGCAGTCCTTCTTCTGTTCCACCTCGAGACCAAGGTAGTACGAAAGTAATCCGAGGTCACTCATCTCGAATTCGGCTATCATCTGCTGCTTGAACCAATCTACGCCTCCTGCGCTGGATCCTGTGACGATCAGGTCGTCCACATACACTCCCACGATCAGAGTTTCCTGCCCGGAACTCCTGGTGTAGACTGCCTGCTCGCTCAAGCACTTTGTGAATCCAAGATTCTTCAAGCTCTTGTCAAGGCGGATGTTCCACGCTCTTGGTGCTTGTTTTAACCCGTATAAGGCCTTGGATAGCTTGTACACCTTCTGCTCCTTGCCCGTGACGCCGAACCCCTCTGGTTGCTTGACGTACACTTCTTCTTCGAGGTCACCGTTTAGGAATGCCGATTTGACATCCATATGGTGAATTTCCCAACCTCGATGAGCTGCTAGGGCTAGGATGAGTCTGATCGTGTCCAGTCTGGCTACTGAAGCAAAGACTTCCTCAAAGTCTATGCCTTTCCTCTGCACGTAGCCTTTAGCTACCAGCCTTGCCTTGTGCTTAAGGACATTCCCATCAGTGTCCTTCTTCAGCTTAAACACCCACTTCAGGCCGATGGGATTATGACCTTTGGGCAGGTCGGTAAGCTCCCATGTCCTGTTCTTCTCAATGGACTCCATCTCCTTCTTCATTGCTTCCTGCCACTCCTGCTCGGTTGCTGCCTCCTGGAAGCTGGCTGGTTCTTCTGCACACAACAAAGAAAGTTCCTCCAGGCTCATCTCCACTTCTTGAGTCTGATCGTAGACGTCTGCTAGAGGTCGGAATCCTCTTGGGCCGTCTTTTATGGAGGAATCTCCCGAGCTAGACGGGCTGGTCCTGCTCGGGCTTGGTGTCCCTGGTGTATCCGGGCTATTCTCTCCCGGGCTGGGTTCTCTCGTCTCTGGCAAGATTGTTTCCGAGCTGGGTGTTCCGGGCTGCTCCTGCTCGGCAACATCCTGGTCGTCTTCGACAATGAACTCCACTGAGTTCTGCTCGGGTTCTCCCTTCTCGTCGCGCCAATCCCACTTCATCTCCTCTTCGAACACAACATCTCTGCTCACTTGGAGTCTGCCGCGTCGTGGATCATAGAGTCTGTGTGCCTTGCTTCCTTCTTCAACGCCAAGGTACACCATCTTCTGACTCCTGTCATCCAACTTCTTGAGATGTTGCCCCGCAATCTTCACGTGTGCGGTGCACCCGAACACTTTCAAATGTTCTAAGTGGGGTTTCTTCCCTTTCCACGCCTGGTAGGGGGTACGCTCTCCTAGCGCTTTGGTCGGCAAACGATTTAGCAGGTAGACTGCATGTCTCACTGCTTCTGCCCAAAACCGGGCTGGAACTTGCATGCTCTTGAGCAAGCTCCTCGCTGTGTTCATCACAGTCCGGTTTCCTCTTTCCACCACGCCATTCTGTTATGGTGTGTGGGGTGCGGACAGGTGACGTTGAACTCCTTCCTGGTCGCAGAACTCTCCGAACTGCTGGGAAGTGAATTCTCCTCCTCGGTCTGTACGCAAGACCTTTAACCTGTGCACCGAGCCATTCTCCACGATCTTCTTGAACTTCTTGAAGACCTCAAAGGCTCCGCTCTTTTCCTTAAGCATATAAACCCACATCCAGCGACTGTAATCATCAACAAGTAAAAGAAAGTACTTGTTACCTGCCAATGTTGCTGGGGTGACTGGACCACATAGGTCTGCATGCACCAACTGTAGGGGTCTCTCTGCTCGGAATTTGGCCTTGATCGGAAACGGTATCCTCGCCTGCTTCGCGATCATGCAGCACTCACATAGCTGGTCGGGGTGTTCTATCTTGGGAACTCTGAATGCCATCTTCTTCTCGCCCATCATCTTGAGCGCATGAAAATTCACGTGTCCGAGCCGTGCGTGCCATAGCCAAGCCGGGTCTGCCATCGATGCCATAAGACAGACGGGCTGGCATGTCTTCAGGAGAATCTTGTAGAGTCTGTTGGGTGTCCGCTCCACCTTCATCAACAGCTCTCCTTCCTTGGTCCACATCTTCAGGTAGGACCCTTGCAGCAACACCGTATTCCCGATCTCAGTCATCTGTCCTAGACTGATGATGTTGCTTTTCAACTTCGGGATGAAATACACCTGGGTCATCAGACGCTGGTCGCCATTCTTGCACTCGAACAGGATCGACCCTCTGCCTCTGATCTCTACGACTGATCCGTCGCCAAATTTCACGCTACCCGTGATCTTCTCATCGAGCTCTTCAAACTTAGCTCGGTCCCCAGTCATGTGGTTGCTAGCTCCGTTGTCTAAGTACCATATGTCGGTACTGACCTTCTTCTCTCCGTCTACGAGGAGGTTTGCAATAACCTTATCCTCGATGAGGAAAACCTTCTCGCTGGTCTCTTCCGGACAGGTCTGCTCGGCCTCTGGGCTGATCGGCACGCTGATCACTTCTGCCCGGGCCTTGGCGTCACACTCGCCATTCTGTTCGTCCAGGTGCATTTCCTGCTCGGCAAACAACAATGCCGGCTGGTCGTCTGGGAATCTTGCTAGATTCGCCTCTTCGCCCTGGTTCCTGCTCCGGCACTCAGATGCAAAGTGCCCAAGCTTCTGACAATTGTAGCACTTCACTGTGCTCTTGTCTCTCCTGGCCGTGCCTTCCTGACGGGTAGATCCACTGCCGCGACCTCGCATGTCCCGACCTCGACCTCGTCCACGACCCTGTCCGCGTCCTCGGACTTCTCCACCGAAGCTGTTCCGACCTGAGGATCTTGTAGAAAACTCGGCTCCCCCGGTTTTCCGCTGTCTGGCCGTCCACTCTTCATGCGTGAGCAGGAGGTTCTTCTCCTCGTCTTTGTCACCGTAACCCCGAAGTCTCTCTTCGTGGGCATTGAGACGACCAACAACCTCCTCGACCGACATGGTCTTGAGATCGCCGAACTGCTCGATCGACGTCACGATCTGCATGTACCTGTGAGGCACTGCTCGGAGAAATTTCTTGACGATGGTGGTCTCCTCCACCTTGTCTCCCAGCGAGCGTATGCCGGTCACAATGGACGTGAGCCGGATAGCGAAATCATCAATTGATTCGCTCTCCCTCATCCTCATGACCTCGAACTCACTCTTCAAGGTCTGGACCTTTGCCTCCTTGACGCGATCTGCACCCATGTGCATGGTCTGAAGAGTTTTCCATGCTTCCTTCGCGGAATCTTTCTCGGCAAGCATGAGAAGAACATCTTCCGGAACTTCTTGGTAGATAGCGGCTAGAGCCATTCTTTCCTTGCGCCCTTCGACACCGCCGTTCTCTACGGCCTCCCATACTCCCTGCGCCTGCAGATTCACCCTCATCTTCAACGCCCACACGGCGTAATTGCTCTTCGTGAGCATGGGGTAATGGAGTGTAACTGTGCCTTCTCTGGTCTCTGGTTTCTGCGCAACCAGAGTTCCGTCGATTGGTGACTCTGATGATGAAGACATGTTCTTCGATTGAAGCTCTGATACCACTTGTTGGATCCCAATTCACGGATCTGCAAAGAACACGAATAACACCAAAAGAATCGAACAGAAAATTAAGGACACAAACTTTTGGGAGAAGAAATTCTCTTGATTAATAATTGAAGGCAATATACAAGGAGATAAACTCGAAATTCTAATGGACTCAACACCATACAAAGTGTACATGCTAGGTATATTTATAGCCTCACATAGGCGAAACCCTAGCTACCCAAATCGCACAAAATCAGGAAACTACCCTAAATAATCTCGCCGAATCTTTGACTTGATTTGCTTGCTCCTCAAGTTACGCGTCTTCCTTTCTGGGTAGAGTTTCCCTTTCCTGCCCGGACAGTCTCTCTGTCCCCGAGCTGACCTGCTCGTATGCTCCGGGCTGAGCTTGCCTTCTATCCGGATGTTCTGCTCGTGTTCACCCGAGCTGGGCTGAACAGCTGTCCGTCTTCTGTTCTGGTCGGTACCCGGGCTGACTCCTCGCAAGTGTTTCTGCCCGTCCTGGGTTCTGGTCGTCATCCGGACTAAGTCAAGCTTAAGCTCACAACCAATTGAACAATAATAATCTGTATATATATTGAAAATAAATTGAGGCCAACGCCGTAATATTGGATCCATTACTTTGGTGCCCTATCATTGTATTTGTATTGTATATTATCCAATCTTTGTGTCTAAATAGCTGACCTATTTTGACACACAAAATTCATACTAAAACTTATTCATATTTTTACATTTAGCGCTAGACAAATTCATGTTTGACCTACTTAAAAACTCGAGTACTTTCTATCATATTTACTACTATTAATTAAATAATTTATTTTGTATAAGGGGTCCTCGACAAACTATATGATTCTTTATTCTTTCTTAATATAACTTGAGCAAATATATATCTTTTTTTTTTCTTTCTAGAATATCTTAGAAAAATAATCACATTATGAGATCTATTAAGGAAGAGTCTTGTGAAGGGGTAATAAAGCATTAGAACCTCGACGAACTCAAAACTGGCCATATACGGTTCTCGATACTTTTTAAATATAAGTTGAGCAAATATATAAGTTATTTTTTAGTAGAACAATTTAGAAATATACTCACATTATTTCCAACTAAATCAACTAAGGAAGAGTCTTATGAGCTATATGTATATCAGTGTGTGTATATATATATATATATATACACGTGTGTATGTGTCGTGTGTGTGTGTGAGCCTAGCTAGCTGGATAACATGCGTTGTGTCAACATAATTTATGTTGATCTATTTATAATAATATAGAACTACAAAAATCAAAATAAAAGGACGATGAAGGAACACGTTTTGGACGAGATAGACATACATATATAATTTTTTTCATAATTTAAATCTCACAGATTCTTTTTTTGGATAAACAACGTAAAACCATGAGGAAAAAATATAGTGTCAAATGAGTACCACATTTAGAATTGATTTGATTCATAGGGTTTCACATGCAGGGGCGGAGCGGGGGCGGCCGCCCCCACTTGGTCGGAACTAGTTATTTTTTATTTTAATGTATTCATATTATTATATGAGTTTATATATTAACAATAAACATAGCATTTATAAACTAGATGTCAATATAGTGTAGTGAAATCTTGTTGTTTTTTCAAGTTGTAGCCCCAGGTTCAATTCTAAATCTCTACAAATTTTTAAATTTTTTTAGCAACAGTTTTTATGATTACATTTTTTTTAATAATAGTAGTTTCAATGTTTCGTTTTATTTTAAAATTTATGAGAATTCTAACCATATAGAGACCCTAATGAATTATTTTCATAAATCAAAAGTTCATAAAAAAATTATAATAGTAGTTTCAATGTCTCATTTTATTTTGAAATTTATGAGAATTCTAATCATACAGAGATCCTAATGAATTTTTTTCATAAATAAAAAATTCATAAAAAAAATAGTTGTATTGCAATTTCAATGTCTCGTTTTATTTTGAAATTTATGGTTTATTAATTTTTCGCCCCCTCTTAGTTAAAGTTCTAGCTCCGCCCCTGTTCACATGGGCATGCAAGAATTTGAATTAATTGCAGATTTATATGTGGCTTTTACTTTCTAGGGACCACATTTTGGGGCCAAAAAAATGTATAAGCCAAAAAGGAGCACTTTAAGCCGAAAAGAAATGCTTGTGACCGTATTTATTGTGTATAATGTTCATGCACATGGATGAAACTCACACCTTGTATGTATTTTAAATTTTAATTAATTCATGAAAAATAAATTTATCCAAAAACAAGACAAGACATGGCCGATAGAAAGATTAGCTTATGTTTTAGATGTTATCCCACCATGGCAAAGTTTCATGTGAGCTTTTGTACGACATGTTTAAGCATGTTTTGATCAAAGGGATTTGCTCACGCACGAGGCCGACACGTCAATTAATATGGTATTATTATAAAATAAGAATATATGTCTCCATCATTTATGAATATTTTTTGGATCCAATGTTAATTGACTATATGAATAAGTATATATATGGATTTCGAAGAAGGAGAGGTTTACTAATGTTGCAAAAAGATCATTTACTCATAAGGGTCTTTAAGAAATGATCATCGAGAGACATTTAGAACTAAATTATTTATTTATTCAAAATGATTTCAACTAGATTTCGGGCCTCTAAATAGAAAAAATAAATAAATAAAAATTGGAAATGAAATAGTATAGTCAATAACATGATAAGGTACCTTGATTGAAGATTTGAAGTATACATGTGATAGTGGTTAGAGACAATGTCGTTTCCTGGTTCAACGTCCTTTATTCATAATATCGTCGTTTTCAGCTCCTATATCGTTTGTTTGGCACTTCAACCTTCCAGCTCCTTCCCACACACACCCAAAAAAAAAAAAAAAAAAAAAAAACCTCTCAGCTCCTATATCGGTTTGAAAACTCAGCATTTTCATTGAAATGTTGCTTTTTTCTGATAGCTAGTTTTCCAATTTACTGTCGTTACTTAGAGTACTATCGTTTTGAATTTCATGTCGTTTTTAATTTGGTGAGGTAAGCTTACTGCATTGTCGTTTATATTTAACGTCATTTTTTTTCTTTTGCTGACTTTCCAGGGTATGGTCTTTCAATAAAGAAACGACAATCAAGTTTTATACGACATGAAAAGTAGTAAACACAAGTAACAAGAAATCGACGAAGTGAAGGCAATGTGTCAAATAGAAATAGTGTTGGGTAATGTCGCGAATGTACAGATTAATTCAATATCTATATATATATATATATATTAATATTATATAGTACGTACTAGACCAAAAGCAGTGACCAAATGTTTCGTATGTAACTCTAATATCATATATTTACTTTTATTAGTTTTAATAAAAATCTATTTAATGACGTGGTTTACCGTTTTATGTTGGTACAGCCTCTCCCTTAAATTATACTTATAAACTTATATACAGTGGCACATTCTCTCTATCTTTTAAAAATGACAAACCATATACACATTACTTAATCAAATATATATCTTTTCATTAATTATAGAACAAGATCAATATACCATTGACGAGATTATTCTGTTACTTATAGAACAAGATCAATATACTTTACGAGATTATTCTGAAGCAACCAACGAATCTAGTTATTCACAAACTGTTATCTTCAAAACTAAATTTAAAAAAAAAAAATCATTGCCAAAGAGTAACGTGATATGTAAAACAAAAGCATAATTAAGGATCTGATTCGAGAAACAATATTGGAAAATACATCTCAGAAATGATGAGATACCTCTCAGGAACCAAACTAGCTATCCATATCATTGGTTGGTAAATCTACCTGGGGACATTAGACAATTTGATCTCGAAATCGACTAGACTTTACCAAGAAAAAGAAAAGAAAAATCCCGACACGATCCACCGGTTATTAGTTCTTAATAACACCACCAAAATCACTAACAAAACTTGAAAATAAAATCATAAGCACGGAAGTCTAGTAAGACGACAATACAAGCGAAGAAGAAGCGTCTCGCTGCTACGGTTACTGACAGAGCTGCTCGACGGCGGTGACGATCTGGGCGGGCTGAACGACAGTCCACTCCTCCAGTGTCCCCGCGTAAGGCGTTGGCACGTCCTGTGACGACAGGCACACGATGGGTGCGTCCAAGTAATCATGGAAGTTCTCGTTGATCGCGGACGTCAGGCTGGCGCCGATCCCGCCCGTCCTCATGCACTCCTCCACGATTACCACGCGGTGCGTCTTCTTCACTGAGTTTCCGATCGTGTAGAGATCGAACGGCTTCAGCGACCTGATGTCGATCACCTCGGGATTGTACCCCTTGTTGGCTAGTGTTTTCGCCGCCTGCATCACGTGGTACCTGTGATTCACGATTCCCAGTTTAGAAGTTATTTAGGAATCCGTTATAAACGGCTAACTAGGATAGCTTTCTTGTAAGGAAAGCTAAGCTTGTAGAGTAGGTTGAGTGAGAGAATACATTGAGATTGCTCGAGTTCTAAGAAACTCTTAACCAAAGGATTTTCGGTTGTTTTAGAGCTTGTTTTGATCTTATAAGCATCTGTAAATACTAAATCGTATAGGCTACAGTGAGGACGTAGAGTTGCATTTTACAAACAAGTAGCTTTTTATTTTTAGTTTTCTTATGTTGTTGTTAATTAACGTTTTGCAGAGCCGAGTAATATTCATCACAGTACCTCATCCGGGAGTAGGTCAGAATGGTCACGTCCTCGCCAGGCCTCACCATCTCGGCCTCCTCGAGATTGCAGACGTACTCCTCATCAGGGATTTTCTCCTTGAGATTGTAGAGAAGCACGTGCTCGAAGAGAATGACCGGATTCTCGCTGCGAATGGCGGCTTTCATCAGCCCCTTGGCATTGTACGGCGTCGAGCACGCCACCATTTGGATACCAGGAATGGACTGGAAGTAGGATTCGAGGCGCTGTGAGTGCTCAGCACCTAGCTGGCGGCCAACACCGCCTGGTCCACGGATGACAATCGGAATTTTGAACTGCCCGCCGGAGGTGTAGTGGAGCATACCACAGTTGTTCGAGATCTGGTTGAAGGCAAGGAGGAGAAAGCCCATGTTCATGCCCTCCACCACTGGGCGGAGGCCGGACATGGCTGCTCCGATGCCCATTCCGGTGAAGGAGTTCTCTGCGATGGGGGTATCGAGAACCCTAAAGTCACCAAACTTATTGGCCAGGTCTTTGGTCACCTTGTAGGAGCCTCCATAGTGGCCCACGTCTTCACCCATAACGCATACATTGGCATCCCTCTCCATCTCTTCTTCCAAACCTTCTCTCAGCGCTTCAAAGAGCAAGAGCTCATGCCTGGAAAATAAATCATGTATCAGTCAATTATGGCGGTGCCGGTGACGTACCATTTCTAATCAAGCTTAGCAATGCAAGTTATATCATTGGGGAACACTGTCGAGACATGGTAAGGAACGATTTGATCTTCCTTATCTGTATGTTTATCGCGCTTGTGATTGAAAAATTGGATTTTGCACTTATATATTGGAAAACATTGCGATTCAATCTAAAACCCATAAAATTTATCATAGCACTAGAACATATTTAATCATGAATCTCAAACTGGTCCTCGTTCGCGCCTACAATGTAAAGCTTGAAAGAGCTGGTCAATATCTACATAATATTCTAGCACCGAATTCACCTTGTTAACCCACTTGTTACCCACCAATCTAGATTCTCCAAAACGATTCTTTAACAATACATCTATTTCCCACTTCACTCACATTCTTTTGGCATAAAACTCTGATCAAATCAAAGAATCGAAACAATGCAGCAAACCAGCCTTTTAAATCAGGTAATTGAGAATACAAAAGAAACAAACTTTCCCGGATTGCATGTTCGAGTGGCGTGAGAGGGAAATCGTACCCGGAGTTCGACGACGTCGCGGATGCAGCGCCGTCCGTTTTCGTCTAGAGAGCGGCAAATTCGACAAGAAAAACAATCAAATCAACAAGGAAATGCAAACTCCTATAATGAAACGGGAAAGAAGGCAGAGTGTTCTCACTGCAACAGCGTTCATGACAAGGTGATCAGCTCGGCTCGCTCTCGGATTCAGCTTCCCCTCGGATCTGACGCAAAAGAAGCTCGTCTTCCTTTCTGAATCAAAAGAACTCAAATCAACCAAACAAGACAAATTCAATACACTCTAAAATCAATCCTTCCCGATTACCTTGGAGAGATCTGCGCGACGAGACAAGGAATTTGTTGGAGTCGAACGATTTGGACGACAGAGCCGCCGCGGAACCGAGCCCCTGAAACAAGGTCGCCATTTCTGATCGGAGCAACGGATGAGACGAAGAAGAAATCGCCGGGAATCGGAACCAGAGGAAGCGAGAAGCGGAATTGAGAGCTCGATACAGATATATCTATATATATATATATAAATACGAAGGATGAAGAATTTGGGCGGAGATTCAGAGGGATGAGAAGACGAAGAAGCTGGTTTCTTCTCTCTTCTGATTTCACGTTGGGCGATTTAACTGAAGCAACTTTCTCTCTCTAAACTCTAGAGAGAGAAAGCGCTCGCTGCAGCCACACACTCTCCCAGTCTCGCATTGTTTCCATCGCCTTCTCTCTCCTGAGAGCTGTCCAACGAGAGTTCACCACGTGTAAACTCAGGGGGTAGCAGTGTCATTTCGATGTTCGGTCGCGAGGTGTGTAATGACGAAAATAACCCGCTTAGGTGTGTACGTGGAGTAATACCATTGGTTTAGCATTGGATGAGAGATTGGGATGCGATGCAGAGGATAAAATATAGATTGAAGTTGTCTTATTGTGTGAGTAATGGGGGTGTTGGCTTTGGTAGCCCACCTGGACCAACCCTAACAAGCAGCTTGTTAATGTGTACTACATACATTTGCTGAGCTGGACAAATACTGCAATCTCATTCGTCAGATTTTTCAGTTTTGATTTCCCTCTGAAACTTGGCCAGCTTGTAACTGAAAACCACATGTCGTTTTTGGCTTACACAAAACGACATGATTATTTTCAGACATAGCAAAAGTAGCATACAGTAATCTCTTTCTATTCTACGCAGTATATATTAAAGTTCCTTTTGCCACGGAAAAATCCCAAAAAATCAAAAGATAGTTCTTCCATAAAAGATTTGGAATTCAAGGTAAGACCTTTTTTTATTATTATTAATTTTAGCTATGATAAGAGTAAAATGCGGAACTTATGGCAAGACGTTATTTTAAACTTTTTTCCACGACATAATGAGTTGTGGTACTTTGCCGTAAATATATACTTTGTGATATTTTGTGGTACTTTTCACGCCGATCGTGTCCATAAACTGATGTCGTTCAAGTGAAAACGATGACTAACATTCTTGTCGTATTGAAGCTCTTAAACATGTCCATTTTTATACGACATACTTAAATGAAAACGACAAACAAATTTGTTGTAGGATTATAATAGTTAATATCAGCATAGTACCTAATATTTTATTTTGTGGTGGAAAGTTTATAATTTTCTTTGTTTTT
This sequence comes from Parietaria judaica, assembly GCA_954871525.1. Taxonomy (NCBI): domain Eukaryota; kingdom Viridiplantae; phylum Streptophyta; class Magnoliopsida; order Rosales; family Urticaceae; genus Parietaria; species Parietaria judaica. The sequence goes on from OX940863.1 coordinate 3,470,549, forward strand.
ACCACAAATTTCAATGTTCACTATTTTAATTTTTTCCAAAATTTCAGCCAATTCTTCCTTTAGTTTAACATAATTTGAACGTACCGTTAAGTCTTGAACATATGCAGTGTCGAGGGAAAATAGTTAGTAACCGTACATCCAAATCCTTTAAAATCAATTAAAAAATAAATAAAATGTCTGCGATAAGAAAAATAGTAAGTAAGCTTGACCTAGAGGTAACTCCAGTACACCTCCATTTAAGAGATCACGGGTTCAATCCCTATGAGAACAAATGAGTGCCCACGCCATCTCTTCTTACACATAATATATCTAGTAATGGGAGAGTGCATTGTAACTTTGGCCGTTGGTTCCATCCCATTAAAAAAAATACTTAGACCTTACTAACCCATATTAAAACGACATGGAATGCCCGTAAAACGACAAAGTCAGAAACGACAAGAAAGATAAACCAGATGAATAGAAAAAATGGAAGAAGGTTTTCAGGGAAGAACCAATCATTGAGTGGCTATGGAGGCTCTCTATCTCTTGCTCTCCATTCTCTCCACCTTCCTCTCTTCGCTTCTCCTCTCTCTCTTCCTTCCCTTCCGTCGCCTCCTCCGCCGCGCCGGCGCACCGTCTGGCACGAGCGCCGGCGACCGGTCCACCACTGCTTCCGATACTCCGTCAGGTACGCGTTGATCGACCTCGACGCCGAGGATTCTTCCTATCCAATCTCCGACCACCTCTCCGCCGACGAGGCGCGCCGGATCGCCGGCACTGGCGGCTCTGTGTACGTCGCTAACCTCTCTTCGCGCTTCGAGAAATGGTGAATTCAATTTCGAACTGAATTTTCTTGAATTGTTTGGGTTGAGAAACAGTTCTCTTTTGACGATTCCGGAGAGCGTTGGCTACGAGCAAAATCCTCTGAGTCTGTACTATTGCTATGACGATGGAGGCGACTCTTCTCAGCTCTTGAGCAAGTGCATGGCTGAGGTTTGGATTGGTCTTGAGTCACTGTACTGATGAATTCTTTGCTTGAATGCTTGAATGAATTGTCTGCTTGCTTTATAATCTGTTAGTCTTCCTGATATTGATCTCAGGTGACCAATACTCCATGGGGTGAGAGAGTAACGTTCGTATTCGATCCGAAGTCCGATTTGGTGGCGAAACCGCTACACGTCAGTCCATTCATGGTATGTCACTGCTGTTTCTTCTGGTAAATCTGTAACTTCGTCACTGAGGAAATTGCGGAGTCAGTATTCATGAATGTTGCAGGATATGCATGGGAATTGGAGCATCAAAGCAAACGACCCGGACGACAGCCTATTCGTGGCAATCTCCGTTCAACACCCAACGCTAGGCGACTATTTCACCGCAACGTTGAGAGCCAATAAAGTTCCGGCATCGCTGGTGTCTGATCATTCGCTTTTCTTCTGGTTGATGCCGCACAAAGTTGCCATATGGATATATTGGCATGTAAGTTACATTCCAAAAGTCCATGTTATTGTGTAAAATATTTCCAGGTCTATGAAGTGAATAATAAGTCATTTGTTTTGTTACCGATTTCGTGTTTAGGCACTCAAGCTGTGGTGGAAAGACGTGGCGTTCATCCAACATCCGAGGTATACGCACCCTGCGTATAGGGAGGAAGCCGTGAATCGCGATAAAAAGCTTCAATGCTGTGAGAAAATTGGAAAATCCGACACAGACGAGCGTACAAGAGTCGAAGCTTGTCAAGAATCCATGGCTGCCAAGAGCTGCGAGGCTCGTCAGTTCACATGGAGAAACGCAAAGTGGCCTTGGAACTGAAAATGCCGGGAACTTTGTGGTTACCTTAAGTACCTTGTTCATGTGCTTCTCTGCTTTTTAACACTAATTTCTTGGAGATTTCAAAGGCGTGACAAACTTATGGCCTGCCCCGATTAAGAAAAAAGCCGAGACCCGTCTCTGTCTGTGTATCATGATTTCGTTTGTCAATAATCTTTTCACCATTCTGTCATTTTCTGAGGCTTGAATTTGCCAGTTATCAAATTTCTACTCAAAGGTTCCATTTTTTTTTTCTCATTGAAGTCCCTCTAGTTGAAAAAAGTTGAAGCTGACCTTTAAATCCTGAAAATATAAAATTTGGACCCATTATGGATTTCCATGATATATCTAATTTCCTTACTTGTATTTGCTTTATGCTGATATTTACATTTTAGCTATTTATAACATATATAAGTAGAATATTGGGAATATGAATCTTACTTAATAATAATATCAATAATTTCATTGCCCTTAAATTAATATGATTTTCTCCCTTCTCCAACTAATAGCCTACCAATATTTTGTATCAGATAATCACTTGATCAGTAATTTATAAAAATAAGAAAATTGCGTCAACAAAATTACCTATAAATTAGGTAACACCCACGGCATATTCTACTTTTTTTTTTTTTTCTCACGTTAGTAGTAATTTATGTAAGTAGGGAATTTACAGGAAAGTTAGTAATAAATTAAGTGAAAGTAACGATATATTTTTTTTCTTTTTCTTTTGTGGCTTATATATATCTAATGTTGTCAAAATTAGAACTCTAGTGTAGTGGAATCTAAGTTCAATTTTAACTCTCTCTTCCTAAGAGACCAAAGTTCAATTCCCAACAACCTCATTTTTTTTATATGTTAATCTCTTAATATAAATATTCTTTTATTGTATATTAAGTAATAATATTTGTACCATTGTATAACTAAATATTATCGATTTATAAAAATTAATTATAAAAATACTTTTATATCATATTATATTCTAAAAATTCAAGCTTAATTTTTTTCGCCCCATCTTGTAGAAATCATGGCTCCGCCCATGGTCAAAAGTATATAATTTAAGAACTAAATACGAGTGTGTGTATATATATATATATATATATATGTATATTAGGGCGGAGCTAGTTGGGGCCGAGCGGGTGCGGCCGCCCCCACTTGATTCAAACCCGTTATTTTTAATTAAAAAAAATATACAGTTTTATCAATATATATAAAAGGTATTACATGTAGACAAAATTGATACTCTAGTGTCATGGAATCTAAGTTTAGTTTTAACTCTCTCTTCCTTAGAGACCAAGGTTCAATTCCCATCAACCTCTTTTTTTTTTTTATGTATTTATGACCTCTTTATATTAGTATTAATCTCTTAATATAAATAGTCTTTTATTATATATTAAGTAATAATCTTTGTACCATTGTATCACTAAATATTATCGATTTATAAAAATTAATTATAAAAATACTTTTATATCATATTCTAAAAATTCTATCTTTAATTTTTTTCGCCTCCTTTTGTAGAAATCCTGGCTCCGCCCCTATATATATATATATATATATTATATATATATATATTTATTGACGACGTTAGAATATACGCTAAAAAGGTGAAATATGTTGTAACTTTTAGTTTCACTTTCACTATATTAGGTTCATATGTTAAAATAAATAGTCTTTTATTATATATTAAGTAATAATCTTTGTACCATTGTATCACTAAATATTATCGATTTATAAAAATTAATTATAAAAATACTTTTATATCATATTCTAAAAATTCTACCTTTAATTTTTTTCGCCCCCTCTTGTAGAAATCCTGGCTCCGCATATATATATATATATATATATATATATATATACATATATATATATATACGAGGACGTTAGAATATACGCTAAAAAGGTGAAATATGTTGTAACTTTTAGTTTCACTTTCACTATATTAGGTTCATATGTTAAAATATAAACATGGAATTATACTCTCTACAAAGTCAAGAAAAAGCATGTTTATTTGTCTTCTTCCAATTATGGCGTGTATGAATGGTGGGCACGACAAGAAAGAGAAATGTGTATAATATATGATTCTATTTCCTTTTAAAGTACTAACATTTTCAGCGTTTTATCAAACCTAAAACAAGAAAATCATTCTAAATAGTTAGCAACTATACATATTACATACGCTTTATTTTTATTTTATTTGAGTATCGTGGCGGATCCACGGCCAACCGTAGGGTGGCCGTGGCCCCCCTTGATTTCCGATATTAGTCGAGTTCGAGCTTCCGGGCCGTTTTGGCGATCTTATTATAGCCTTAGCTAACCCTTTCGGACCCCCTACATCTTCTAGCATTTTCTATAAGCTAAATCTTTCTCTCTTCGCGTCCGCCATTGATGCCGTGCTGTGTAACTCCGACGAAACTTCAAACTTCAAACAGTTTCAATGACTTATCACATCGAGGAAGATGAAAGGATTATAACACTAATATTACTATTTTACCCTTGATTCTTGTGGTTATTACAAAAGGCACGAGTGCATGACAGCTTTTTAATAATAGTTTTTAAATTTACAACATTGCCCTTGTATTTTGAGGTTATTACACACAAAGTAATAAAACTTGATATATTATGAATTATGGATTCATATAATTATGTAATTTTAAATATAAAAGATCATCAATGTCTTAATAACTTTATGTATATTCACTATAAAATAAATATTATATAATTTTTTATGTTTATAGTGATAAGTAATATTAAATTAAAAATCCATAAAATTATCGTTAAATTCCTGAAATAAATTATTAAAAATCCATATATAATTTGGGTGACTTTCTGTTTACGTATTCTATAATAGTTTAGTGGATGATATAAAAGCAAATGAAAATAACTTATTTGTATATATTCACATATAAAGCTAGAAAGTCAATATAATAACGGATGTAAAATGTAATATCGAAAAAACCGTATATTTATATGTTATTGAAAAAAAAATTCGCCCCCCTATCCGAAAATCCTGGATCCGCCACTGTCGTGGTTCACGATAATACTTTTAATTTTACCCGACATTGAGGCTTAACTTAAGCACGTTATGTTGTGAGGAATATTATATACTTTATTGTCAAGCAAATCAAAAGGAAAGAATTAAGTGATGCACTCTATAATTCTATATCCAAAATCTAAATTTAGTATCAAACAAACGAAGGAAAGTATATATATACGTATATGTAATTGCAAAAGTATCCAAGTTGTTTGAAAATCTCGGATTCGTAGACCTCATTCACTATTCCGTTAGTTTTTTTTTACTATTTTCGTCATTGATAACGTGAACAACAAATAAATAAACTCAAATGATTAAGCCCACGAACATTGAATTAAACCTAGACGTAAACACAAATTCTTGGAACATCAACTACGTAAATTCTTATTTTCCTTCTTACTTTCTTTCTCGAATTCTCAGTTTATATCATCAATAACGTCGCAATTTGCGTTGTTGATGTCATCACTGACGGAAATGATTAAAAAAAAGTAATTAAAAAGTAGATAGGTCTATCTATCCCAAGGTGTTAAATTTCCCGATTTTCCATGGAAATATCGACTGATTTTCGTTTTTCGAAGATATGCGAAAGGAAAACCCTTTCGTTTCGCTGGATTTTTACCATTTTTCGCGAAATTCGCATGGGCACGTGGGTGGAATATCGTTTTTCGTTTTTGTGAATAAAAATTGCGAAAAATGGTTGGAATTTCGCACAAAATCATATTTTTGGTAGATTTCGACAAAAATACCAATAAAACTTTCGGCAAAAATAATTATACACTTCACCTAATAATTTAACTTAATATTATACACTTAAAATAATATTATACACTTAACATACATATTAACTTCACCTAACATACATATACACTTAATATACATATTCATTTAATATTATACACTTCAACTAATATTAAATTTGTTAACATACATATACAATTAACATGCATATTCACTTAATATTACACACTTAATTAACATACATATTCACTTCACATAATAATTTGACTTAATATTATACATTTCAACTAATAAAGTGACTTAATATTATATATTTCACCTACATATTTAAGTTACAAATGTGTTTGTTATATACAATTATGTCTTGTATTTATTAAATATGTAGTTTTGAACCTATATAAATATCTTGCTTAAATACTCAAATATTTTTACCAAATATCCGTCGAAAACCTCATCGGCATGCGGTATGCCCATGCAAAAAATGCGGTATATGTGGCATGCGGCATGCCCTTTTTTTACGATTTGCCCATCGACATACCCATCGGCAAGCGATATATCCGTAAAACGGAAAATGCGAAACGACATCGGCATGCGACATTTTAAACCTTGATCTATCCATAAAAAAAGATGAACTTGAATATTTTTGTCATAATTTTTTTAAGATCATTGATTCTATGCTGCTGTGCTCATTGATTTCCAAACAACTTGAGTATTTTTGCCTCCTCTACTATATATTATCTCATGCTAATTTACCTAACTTCAACATTATGGAAATATATATATATATATATATATATATGATTTCCCACGTGTCTCTTTTTATTAATATATCAAGGAATTTTTCATAAATATTATCAGCGATGTACTTCATTTGTGACGAGATTAATATTTGAAAGATTTACCTTATTTAAACCTTCATATTTTTTACTTAAAAAAATAAAATAAAAATACAGCTAAAAATCAACTTAGTAACTCGTGGGTGAGCGTGGGTTGGGTTGGGCCGCCCCGATGCTTTTTATGGACCCGACCCGATCACTTCGGGTTCCCAAAAAAATGCCCGACCCGACCCAAAATTTTTTAATGCCCGAACCAAACCGACCCGATAAAAATCGGGTTGGGTTGGTTTGGGTCGCCATGGCCCGATTAATTAAACTTTAATCTTATATAACAAAAAAATAATATGAAAAAAATGCATCAATGTAACTCAAAATTCAAGTAAAAATACCCCAACCAAATTTAATCAAACAAACATACACTAAATAATGTAAACACATGAAAATGAGAGATTGAAGGGTCTTTGAATGTAAATAAAATTGAGGATGAGAAATTTTAAAAGACTATAGATTGCACTACTTGAATAAAAAATATTCATTATATTGGTCGGGTCGGAGACCCCGACCCGACCCAAGGTTTTGGACCCGACCCCGACCCAAATAATAGTCGGGTCCGGCCCGATCCGACCCAATTTTGAGCGGGTTAGATTGGGCGGGTTTGATTGGGGTCGGGTCTATAACGGATTTGGTTGGGCCATCGGGTTGGGTCTAAAATGCTCACCCCTAACTCATGGTAAGATACCAATATAAATTAGTGCACTGATAAAATTCCTCAAAGCATAGTTTTGGTACATTAAATGCAATCTAAAATAGTTTAGGTTCATTTTATATATATATATAGGAGCTTGTAGATTAACGAAGAAAAATAGGCCAGAGAAATCATTTTCACTAAAATCATTGCCCATTACGGTTTTTAGATGATTTTCATATTATTTTAAACAAGAATTTATAGTTTATACAAATAAAGTTCAATACTAATATAGTATATTACCAAATTTTCGATAAGAAAATTCAACTACGTAAAATCTCGTGTGTTGTCTTGTTCATACAGTTCAGTTGAACCATAACAATGTGTCAACAAACATACTGTTTAGCCTAATAGATTTTTGGAGTGACATGATTATATAGGCTAAGATAGCAGTATATTATTTGAAATTAAATTAGACATTGAAAAATTAAATTCACAATATAATGCAGAAAGTGTCAAATTTGAAACTATCTATAACGTGACGTTTTATCTGTCGTTTTATAAAGCACCGATCGACATCGACTTTTAAGTTTTCATAGGCAGAAATCGGCCACGAAAAGCAATTAAATTGTTTGTAAAGAGAATGTTATTCATACTTGTGAACTGTCGATATAGATTAGGCAAAGAAATAATGAGCCACAAAACACGTGTTTTAAAATCATAGTCTTAAATCTTTATTTAAAATAGACAGATCTGTCACTCTTATACAGCTTGCCCGCCGAACAAATATTCTCTTATCTATTTTCTTTTTCTTCTTAGTCGCTTAAATTATTAAATATTTTCAATCAGATCATTATTCATATAATAATACCCGTTAATAACATGCTTCCTAAGTTGCTATTGAATAATGATTAGAAAAAGACGGTTTGGTTAAACAAAATTAAATTATAATAAAAAATAAGCCATTTTGGTATGGTTGGCATTACACATTAGTTATGTAAATATAATTATAAGGAAAAAAAAAACTCATTTTATTTTGATAAATTGAATTCTGCCTTCTGGGACTACAGCCGAACTTTTTCGATCCTAAAAATTTTAAAACTGAATTTGTAGATTCAGATTTTTTCGAATCGAATTCTTTTTTTCGAAATAGTAAAAACATACTGGATTTCCGGCCTCGTTACCGCGTTTAGAATTCATTGTCTTTGCATGCGCTCCAAGAATTTCGTGTGTGGGTGATGTTGGTCCAAGAAGATTAAAAAAAAAATTGCACATTATAGTTGCAATTTAAAGCATTTAGGAATGACAAAAAGTCGTAAATTGAGGAATGTTGATTAATATTGTTAATGACATAACTTTATTGGTTTCGTGTTGAATTATAATTGTTAACTATCATAAGTAAGGTTTCATTCAATGCATATTAATTGTCTAAGTAACAACAATGACATGAAGAAAAAGTGACTGAATTAATTTGATTTACATTTTTTCCTTTTAGGATTGTGGACGGCTGGACGCAAATCTCATAAACGGAACCGTAATTTAAAATTAGGGGGAGTAACAAAATATTTAGGGTTCAAAATGCATAGATCTAAAAATATTATTAATACTCGACCAAAATCGAACACTACAATCGAAACCGAAACAACAAATAGTTCTAAAACGAAAACAACCGCTAAAAATCCAAGATAAAATACAAAAGAAAAATCGCAGCACCAATGTCATACCAAGACTCAACTAAACTTTAATTTGGTTCAATCGTAAAACGTCAAGGTCAAATTCTCAGGAGCAGAAATGGGCAAGAAACGATAAAACATGATAATATTTATAAAAAAAAAAAGCTAATTTATCGATTCCATGTTCGGTTTCGCCCCTACTTATAAGTGTTTAGCTTGATTGGAAATCTTTTTTTCTATGTGACAGTGTAATAAATAACCATTACTCCCACCCCATTTATTACAAAAATATTCTCAATTTATAAATTGACTATTAACTAAATTTGCTGCTTGAAAGTATACGAAATCTATATATTATAAAAGGAGGAAACAACAAGTGATGTGGCATGATAAGATTAAAGTGTTGAGAAAAGGAAAAATTATAGAGCAACTTGACAATTTAGCTTTATAAGATCAAGTCATTGAGATTTCTAATTTTTATAGAATTTTTATTTATTTTTATTCTCTTTTTTTTTTCATTGAATGTCATTAAATCATAAAACGTAATAACAAATTTATATCTCTTTCTTAGAATCATCATGTAACTTACAACATACAAGAATACTAAAAGACCATTTGATGGTAATATAAGGTTGAATTATAAGTAAAACGTTTACCACCTAGCAAAATTGAATATTGATTAATTTAATATACTATTTATATTAAATGTCAAATGTGAAATTTATTATTAATTTTAGAATTTTTTTTAACAGGCATGTTTATAATATATTATAATATATACATAATTTATAAAAATGAGGTAATTAATTTAATGTATTATTTGTATCCTCATCAAATGTCTCATAAATTTACCTTTTTTTCAAAATTCGTTTTTTTTTTCATCATATATATATTATTAGTAAAACATTTATCATGTATTGTAATAAATACATAACTATTAATTGGATGAACTTTTATCATTCCATGTTGAAGGGTTTTGATATGTCAAGACTTTTGGTGTTTTCGTTTCTTAAAGTCTAATTAATTTTACTTTATTATATGCATTATATTTTCTCATTGTATTTTCTAGGCCTATAAATAGAGATAGATATTTTTGTGAGATGAAAAACAAGCAAATATGGTCTATCTCTTCTATTTCGTTAGTCTCTATAATATTGTTTTTCTGTTCTTTAGCATTGTTCTATTTATTAGATCAATAGTCTTTTGTTATTTTCATAATGAATTTTTCTATTATGTGGTTCTCTTAATATAGATTTTAGTTTACATGCATGCAATATTTGTGTGCCACTCTCATGCGTTTCTATACTATCGGAAGGGCCCAAGTGCTACAAACAAGACCTTGAGCATAAACCTTTCGAGGCGTCAACGGAAGGGTCCACCACAAAAACACGGTACTCACTTATAAACTTTAATTTTCTTTGCCAAATGTGAAATGTACTATTATGAGCTTATAGTTTTGGTACTCACGTATAAGCATTACCTTTCTTTGCCAATTTTGAAGTGAAACTCTTCTAAGCTTATACAAAAATATTCAATGACGTTTTGTGGGTTTCTTTATTTATTTTTTATTTTTTTATCAATAGACATGTGCTTTAGTAGAAGTATCTAATACACACTTTTGACGATTAATGTCTTGCAAGCTAACAACTATGACCATCAACGATAATTTTTAAAAGATAATTATTTATGAAACTATTATACATTTATTTTCGGAAACGAAGATCTGTGATTTTTAGAATTTCACATGAAACACTCATGTATAATATAAAAACCTAATGCTATTTGAGTCCCTTAAGTATATAAAGTATATGTTACAAGTGTAATATATGTGTGTAATTTGTGATTTTTTGAAGTATTACATGGCTTCATAAGATTTAAAAACAATCCATTTTTTAAAAAATAAAAATAAAAATAAATTTTGATGCATTTAATAGTTTGGCATGCTAAAACATTTTGTTTAATTTGGTATACTAAAACACCTTCATTACTTTCAATCTTTATAACACTTATGTTCATTATAAAAAAATATTTTTCTTTCTTCATTCAAAACCAACCCGTTCTTAATATTTTTAAAATTATTTTTTTACACTTTCAGTTTGTGGTTTTCATGTTAATCAAAGGTTTTTAAATTAAAGAGATGTTATTGTTTTACATGAGTAGAAACTCCGCCGTGTTTTTGCCGTTTATTATCGTAATTAATTTAGTGTTGAGACACATTCGACTAATCCAATGCCGATGGGTAAAACTATTACTAAACTCCGCCGTATTTTTGCCGTTTATTATCGTAATTAATTTAGTGTTGAGACACATTCGACTAATCCAATGCCGATGGGTAAAACTATTACTAAACCATTAATTTGATTACTGATATAAATATGCAAAAGCTAACGCAAATTAAAAAAAAAATGATTTGCTTTGGCTTAAGTAACGTTTGAGTTGGGACCAAAGTAACAACTGAAATTCATAGTCGCAGAAATATACTTTGAGTTGTAATATACTTTATATATTAATTGTGTCTTATTTCAAATATTTTCAAGTTAATGGATATAGACATAAGGCGAATGAGATCGTATGATAAAATCAAATGATGACATGTTTGTTGATTTCGGTTATTTACATACATTTCTTTATTTTATTTTTAAAAGTTTACCGTGAAAATGTAGGAATCTTGGTATACTTTTTTTTTTTTTCCAGTTTCGCTCTCAATTTGAATGATTGATATATAAATAAATAAAAAGGAAAATGTGATAAAAAAATTTTCATTTTTTATTTGTGTTACAATTTTTATGATTTTCAAATTAAAAAGTTCATTCATTGAGAAACTGTTAACGATATATTTTTAATGAAATTAATAAGAAATGTCACAATATAATGACTTTTTATTTTTTAGATTTTTTCTGTTGTTTTACATTCTTAATAAAGAAATAACAAGGTTTCATCATGTGTGCTTAGACGAGTGATGTAGCAACGTTTTATCATGGTTGTGAGTAGGCTTGCAAAAGATACTTGGCCAAGAAGATCGATAAGCACATACTACATTTTATGAAAGTAAAAATGTAATTTTCTCTGGAATCAAAGTCGATAATTATGTTCATCAAAATTGTGTTCGAGTGAATGCGTTGATCAAATAGACACTATTTCAACTGAATGTGAAAGTGTGGTGCACATGATGAAGAAGACACTAATTATGTGGTATTATTCAAAGTGGAATCACCTTCAAGTGATATTACACCTTAGACAGATTTGGGAAGGATTGTCGACACGAACATTCAGAAGAAGTTTAATGCAACTCTTGAGAAAGCTATTATTATGCAAATGTTATAGGCATTCATGCATGAACCTATTTTCTTTTTGTTGTAATTGTTTAAATCAAATTATGGCATGCAATTTGTTTTTTACTTCTATGTAATATTTAAACGAAAAAGGACATTTAATGATTTTTAGACATGTATTTTGATGATTTTTATGTTTTTTTTTTTAATTCATTTACATCATGCCTTTACAATTTTTTTTAATATAGGTTTTTATGGTACTTCTACAAATAACAAATTAAATATCTATATTTGTTCTATTGTGTACCTTTTTTTTTCCGTTTTTAATTTCTTATATATATATATATATATATATCAAATGTGTTTAACATGGTTATACAATTAAAAAATTAACAACGTTAAAAAACGGTGTATTTACACACACGAGTACATTAATACACTAAAAAAAATGGTATCTTTACTTTCATATTGGGTAAGTATGGAGATTTACTTTTTGAAAATTAAAATATGTTAAAAGAAAGAGTTACTTTTTTTCATATACGTATTAATATATATATATATATATTCTAATTATTTGTTTGTGGTTTTAATATGAAATAGTTCTAAATAATAATATTTAACAATGATAAGTGAATCATAGTGTCTCAGAGACGGAACTAGAAAATTTTGTTCAGATTCTGAAAAGCAACAAAATTTTAGTCTTGGATAACAAGTTTGTGGTGCCAAGCAAAAAATGCAAACCAGAGCTTAATGTGGCACCAAAAATCAACAAATTCGGTCATTTCTTCAAATGATCTTTCTAGATAAATTAGGTTTATATTGGTTTCTAAATAAATTAGGTTTCTAACAACTTGGGTTTACATATTGCATTACAAACATAGGTTTGTATATCTCCTTGCGATTAATGATTATATATTGAAATTCTTATATTGCATGTCGAAAACGAAAAAGTCTCATAATAAAATACTTTAATAGAAGTTAAATTGTTATATTATGGGAAATTTGCGACAAAAGTTACACAAACTAGGTCATAGTTAGCGGTATATTTTATATTTTATTTAGTCGTTAAAAAGGTTCTATAAAAACCCAAAATTATTAATATATAAACTTCTACAACATTTATTTTTTTCAATACTAAATTAAGAGTACTAACACAATTAGCTATAATTTTCGACGCCGCGGCGCGGGCATGCCACTAGTTAAAGGTAAAGGATGATTTTTCAAGGATGACATGGCACAATGTAATCAAAGGATTAAGGAATCTTTTTTTCTTAGAATTTTGATTTATTTTTATTCTCCTACCATTCACTAAATCGTAAAAATATTTTACGTACATCATATTTGCATGGCAATATTAAATGCTTGCTAAGGAATATCAAGAGGTTAATAATAGAGTTTTTATTAGAATAGCTATATTTGTATATAGATAAAATGGTTAATTTTTTTAGATAAAACTCTAATAACATAGCTACATTTGTTTAAATTTATTTCATTATTTAACTTTGTTAGAGTAAAACCCTAATAAGATAGCTACATTTGTTTAAATCTATATCATATTATATAGCTATATTTTTGTTAATAGAGAAAATAGTTTTCGAAAAAACCCTAATAACATATGTACCTATGTTAGTTCTAATAACATATTTTACGTGTGCATGATTGCATCATTGCATGAATATATAGATGTTTTTATATTTTTTTATTCAGCAATATAGTTGAGTTTTACCTTTAATTGTTAAGTATATAATTTTGTTTTATATTCTTCTCTCAATTATGAGTCTTGTTTCATAGTTATACCTAATTCCTAAATTTGTTGATATTTGTATGAGATACAAATTGAAATTGTATAACATGGAACTTTTCGTTGTAATTTAATGCATGCAAATTGATTTCCACTATATGGCCATTCAAAATTATGTAAAAATGTAAAATTGAAGATATTCATACCAAAAGTCTAACGACGACGTTACTACGTTACTTGACTCTTGCTATTTTGAGTCATTTATACAATTTATTTATTTTTATTAAGAAAACACATGCACTTATTGACATATTATTGCTACATTCCCTTTATACTACTTAAATAAATTCAAGGATCTATATCTATATATATACTACGAATAAAAAAATAAACGTTTGTGTTATAGATAATAATGTTAAGAGTATATAAAAAGTCCAACGTTTTGAAATTTTTAGTGCTATATTCTAATTGGCTTTAATGATCCCTCTCTCTCTCTCTCTATATATATATATATATATATATATATATATATATAGATATATATATATATATATATATATAAAGGTTTCCTTCACTTGCTTGTGATAAGTTTTTTGGTTGCTGATGTAGTTTATAATTTTGCTAAGTTATTTTTCCAGTTTAAGATTTTCAGCAAAATACAATTAAGGTAATTACGGTATTCAGATTTCAATCTTCACATATTTTTTTTTCTTTTTAATTTTTCTTTTCTACACATTATGCAGTTATTGTTTCTCAATGTCAATTTCTAAAATGTATGCAAATTTTGCAAGTTCACCTACTCTCATGCAAACACCGTAGATTTTGATTATATATACTTTTTTTCTCTATTATTGAGTAATTATATTTTTTGTTAATTTTTTTTTTTTGAAGGCTATTTTTGGGCAATTCTATTTGTACTGCTTTAGCAAAATTATTGAGGTTTTTTTAGTGTCATGAGAGTTTTAATCTCATGGTACAAGTTCAAATGTCTCATTGACTATATATATACAGATTCAAGCTTTCATTTGTTCTATTTTTTACGACATTCCATATAAAACTGATAATTTTTTACGAAGAATAATTTTGATTATAAAAGAAATAATAACACATATGTAATTTAAACACATGTTTTATACATATATTTAAACGCTATACATTATATAAAATGATATTTTATTCGCTCTTTTCCACTAGTTTAATATAACAATGCAATGATAACCTTTCATGAGAATTAAAGATCGCACAAACTTTCGTACTTAATTAATTATACTATTATTTACTCATCTATTTATATATGGAAAAAAATGATAAAGACCAATTAGGATGTATCTGTTTCACTAATTAACTAGCAACATGTCTTGGGCATGATTTTAATATATTTTAATTTTTAATTTTATTTGCGTAATAAAAAGGACGTGACTGGGGTATAGTTATTTATTTATTGAATAAATAATAATTCATTATCATGAAGTTATCAATGCTTTTAAATTTTAATAACTATAAGGTATAGTGGAGTCCCTATAAATGGATTTGTTCAATCATGTATAACTTAGAAGAAGTTATATTATACTTTAACCTTTAAAAACACGAGACTCTTAATATTATTATTTTTTTCATTTTGAATTGAGTTAAATCTTTCAAAATCATCAACAAATGTACTCATTTGATCTCCATATATTTATATATATATATATATATATATATTTATCTGGCGTTCCTTAATTATAATGTATGGTAAGGGTGAGCATTTTAGACCCAACCCGATGGCCCAACCCAATCCGTTAGACCGTTCAATCTCTCATTTTCATGTTTTACATTGTTTAGTGTATGTTTGTTTGATTAAATTTGTTTGGAGTATTTTACTTGAATTTTGAGTTACATTGATGCATTTTTTTCATATTATTTTTTGTTATATAAGATTAAATTTTAATTAATCGGGCCATGGCGACCCAAACCAACCCAACCCAACCCGATTTTTTATCGGGTCGGTTTGGTTCGGGCATTAAAAAAATGGATCGGATCGGGTTTTTTTTTTTTTTTTTTAACCCAAAGTGATCGGGTCAGGTCCATAAAAAACATCGGGGCGGTCCAACCCAACTCATCCCATGTTCACCCCTGATGTATGGTAACAAAATGAATCTGAATAGTTTAATTATATTAGACTGTAAACCTAGGTAGGTATTAATATTATTGTTTAATAATAGGCACGAGTACTAATTGATTTTGACTCTGTACTGTACAACTTGAAAGTTTACTTACCATACTAATTAAAGATAAAAATAAAAGAATTTCGTTTAGAAAAAGTAAACTATCAACTCGTCTTGGCTTTGCTGGCATTCAATGTATGTTCTGAGGCCGACAAAGTCACTGCGCTATCTACTTGCCACGTGTCTTATGTTAATGTACAAAGAGTATATCACTTTATAAGTTTATTATATACCACCATATCTCTTCAAATTTTTATTTTATTTTATATCACTTGTCTTTTTATTTTTTTATACATAAATGATAAATACTCTCTTGAGTTTTTCTAAATTACCCCTAAACTAATTATTATGTATCAATTTATTATTATACATAATATGATAAAATCATATTTTGTATTAATTTTTAACTTTTGATTTTGTACTATAAACTTTCTTCTATTATGATTTTACGATTATTTCAAATTAAAAAAATATACATTTTTTCCTTTGCTCATTTTGTAATACTAATTTTCACTTATTTTTTTTAATAAAATGATTAAATTCTATCTTAAAATTTAATTTATCTTGGTATTTATTCTCGAGTTTTTCTTCTAGATTTTTGTCAAATTTTATAAAAAAATAATTTTTGTTTATTCTTCATCTTTTTTTACTTTAGCTGTACATATTTAGCTGTTTATTCTTCAGCTGTACATATTTTAAAGACAGTGTTAAAGATAAGAAAAGTTAATGTTTACGCTCTTTAATTAATGAAACAAATTATATTTAGTTTCTTATACATTTATTTATATTTTATGTTAATCGACAAAGGGCCAACCTCAAAACACATAATAGCTTTAATGTACTATGTAATCTCTAAAAGAATACCAAATACCAAGTATGTGTATATATATATATATATATGCTCTACTATTCTAGTATGTGCTAGGATTTCATAGTCACGTTCCAACGCTCATATCGCGTGGCTTCACTCCTGTCAATCAATTTGCATAAAACATAGTAGTTGTCCAAAGATTCAACCCACTAAACCCTAGTTGATTTGTCGCCGACTTAAGTGAAAAGCACGTGCTTATTTCCTAATTAATAAAAAACAAGTATACTACAACAAACAAAGTACAAGCTGCAAAAAAGGTGGGCCGAAAAGAAAATATGTGGCGGTTTATTATGTGGAGAGAGAAACGTGATTTAAAAATCGTTTTGCACGTGACCCAAATTAAATATCGGTTTTTTTTTATTGTATTGTAATTTGTAAGTAATTATATGCGTTAGGCTTCGGTGCGTTGCGTGTTTGAAATTGAAATTGAAATTGAAAACGATTTCTGGTGGGACCCACCCAACTTGACTCCTCTCTCTTTCTCTCTCTCTATGCAATTCCTATATAAAACACGCGTGTTTGCCTAATCTCTCTCATTTCTCATCTCTCTCTCTCTTTCTCTCTCGGAATCGGTAATCAAGAAGAGTCTCGGAATCGTGAACATCAGTTCAAGAGTTAATCGAAGATGAGGAGAAACTGCAACTTGGAGCTTCGTCTTCTTCCTTCCTCTGCTTCGGACGTGGAGGAGTCTCAGAGAAGACCATCAACAGCTCTAATGGCGAATTCGAGCAGTGCTAGTCCACAGCAGAGCCAGCCCTTGACCATCTTCTACAATGGGAAGATCTGCGTTTGCGATGTCTCTGACTTTCAGGTTCGTTCATAATTTTTTTTTTCATTTTTTTAAATGAAAGCATGAGCATTGAGAATTGAGATGAGATTAGTTGCAGATTCGGCGCAAGTACCTAATGATTTGATTTTTCAGTAATAATTTTTTAAATCAAACTATTTGAATAAAAACAGTATTATTTCTGCATTGAATCGTTGACGAAGAGTCAAACTAAATTGTTTTTATCTTTTCAAATTTGCAGGCTAAGGCTATCCTTTTGTTGGCAAACAAAGAAGTCAACGAGACAGTAAAGACGCCGACCGGGACCGGGACCGTGCCGTCCTCGCCGTCCGTACGTTCGCCGGTGTACACGCCCACGGCGGCGCTCTCGATGAAGCGATCGCTGCAGCGGTTTCTCGAGAAGCGCGCGCACCGGGCGCAGGCGATGGCGACGCCTTACCTCCGATGATTTGCGGGGAGAATTTTCAAGGAATTATGTATACAAATCACAGTCATGTTTAGGTAGGAATTATCATCTTAATTAGTTAGGGCTTGTAAATTCTGTGTCGAAGATTATTGATTTCAAGGTTGAGATTTTTTTCTATTCCGTTTGTGTGATTGGATTAACAATTTTTGGAGTTATCTAGTAATTAGATTATTGATTAATGATTGAATCATTTTAAGAGACATATTAGCAACACTTAAAAAACGACACTTTCCTTCATATAATATTTGATCATTAATCTTTTGTTATTAAAATTTAAATTGCATTATATTTTGCTACCTACAGATTATTAGAATGAATAAAATTAGTTTTCCATTTTAAGTGAAGGATTTAGTTGAAGATAATATGCTTGCCTATATCGTAAGGGGTGGACTCACGATCAAGACTCGTGGACATCGTATTTTTGGTCACGATTATGTTTTTTATTTTTCGTTGCATCATGGATCCTTAATAAACTCGCTATAAGTATATGTACAACTTTTTCATTCTAGTTAAACCTACACCGAAAAAAAGCCAACTAATTTTATAAATTGTGAAATTTAAATTTGTATTATTAACATATATTTATATATATATATATATATATATCCAGGGGCGGAGCTAGTTGGGGCCGAGCGGGTGCGGCCACCCCCACTTAATTCAAACACGTTATTTTATATAAATAAAAAATTATACAGTTTTATCAATATATATATATATATAAATATATATATATATAAGGTATCATATGTAGACAAAATTGATACTCGAGTTTAGTGGAATCTAAGTTTAGTTTTATCTCTCTTCCTAAGAGACCAAGATTCAATTCCCAACAACCTTTTTTTTTAATGTATTTATGACTTCTCTATATTAGTATTAATCTCTTAATATAAATATTCTTTTATTATCTATTAAGTAATTATATTTTTACCATTGTATCACTAAATATTATCGATATATAAAAATTAATTATAAAAATACTTTTATATCATATCATATACTAAAAATTCCAGCTTAATTTTTTTCGCCCCCTCTTGTAGAAATTTTGGTTCCGCCCCTGCATATATCCGAATGTTTATGAAGAACAAAATAAACTCTATATTCAAGAAACTACCATGTTTGGCCAGACAAAGTTATGTGTTAATGCTTCAACGTTTAAATTAAAACTATTAATAGAAGCATGCATATCTAATGCTGTAAATACGTCAAAAATTCAAATTTTCGAGTAAAATATGAAAAAATAATATCAAGAACCAAAATTTATGGTTCTGAATTTTTTCAAATTCATAATATTATGAAACCGGAAATAACTGGAACTAAAAAATTGGTTTCGATTTTCTTAAACAATTCGAATTTTATTTTTATTTTGTCTAATCTGAACCTTTTTTTTTTAAGTCGACGGTTTTAATTGATCGATTTTAAAAATTAAAATTAAAAACTTAAAAAAAATTAGAGCTGGATTTCCAGTTCCGAAAAAATTTAGTTTCGATTTTATCAGAAGAAAAAAAAAATTGAGTATCGGATACTAGATTTCATATGTTAAAATTCCTCCTTTTTTTCTTGTGATGTTCTTGAGAACACTGTTAATTTGTTACAAAATCCTGCTGTATATTTGAAAATATTGCCACATAAATAATGTCATATTTTTCTACGGTCTATTGAAGTTTGAAACCCTAACTTTTAAATTTTTCTCATATATGAAAATAGGGTTACTTCAAGATATATGTATGTATCAGTCGTGAGAGTCATGCTATTTAGGTTTCTCATTATATTCTTGTCTCATTTCGATGTATTTAATTTTTTATTCAAACATAAAAGATAAGTTAGTGAAAGTGGATTAAGTTTAAAAAATGTAGGACAAAATGTTGCCATCCATTGAAAAGTGATAGTTGGTTTATTCGTAGAGCATGAAAATTGATAGATCAATGCTAATAACGTTTTATAAATTGTGGATATTTTTGCGACTTTTTGGGTGTCTTGGTCGTTAATATTTATTGTGTTGTCGACTGAGACATGAGTACGATTGTTTGTTTGTTTTTTTTTTTTTTTTTTTTTTTATAGAAATGGAACTTTGATTAAAACAGGGGTAAATCTCTTTGAATACATTGTACAAGCCATTCGGGACAATTAAGCGCCCAACAATCCGAAGATAAAACGGATAGTCTAGTTCTAGCAATACAATGAGCGGCCTCGTTACAATTCCTAAAAATCCATCGACCCTTCGGGTAAGCCCAAAGAGTTAACAAGAAGGCCGACACTCGCAATGATCGGACCTTGGATGCCATTGTAATGAGCACTGTTCAAAAGCTTGGCCGCTCTAGAACAATCGTACTCAACTTCCGAAATAGTCCACCCTCGGTTACGGACAAAAGATAACCCGTGGTGCAAAGCTTCGCATTCGGCCATCAAGGCCGAGTCCACGTTTTCAAAGAAAGCGATTCACAAAAATACGATTGTTTGTACTGAAAAATATCACAAATTATTCTCCAAGGACACTTCGAGATTCACAAAAATAGAATCCTAAAATACTATCAAACTTTATAATACTTCAATTCTCACTTATTTATACATATAAATTCTCAAGCCTAATGGTACCAGAATCGCTAAAGACACGACGACGCAAAGTAATCAATCTGATCGACTTAGAGGTTGTAAGAAAAATAACCTCTTTAGTAAATTTTATTATTAAAAACTTATTTAGCGAATAGTATTTAAAGTATTTAATGAATTTCATCGACCTACCGATTGGGAGATCCTACTCAAATTTTTTTATTATTGAATTATAGTATAGAGAATTTGTGAAGTCAAGTAGACATATCTCTAAAAAAAAAAACCTGTACTTTCATGTCATTTATATTTTTAGTTTGATAAATTTTTATTCAATGTTTAGGGTTTAGTATTTAATCCTAACTCACTTAGTAATAATTATTTAAATACGATAAACTTGGTTTTAACTAATTATTTAAATACGATACTTGGAACATCATATCTCATTTTTCATTATTGAACACACACACAAAAAACTGATTTTTTTTCAACTGCAATTTCTACAAAACTAGAAATTTGGATCGTCCGATTTCGTATTTAAATGTTGTATGTTAATTACATTTTTTAATACGGATATGTATCAGACACTCTATTGCATGGTATACCTAGTTAAGCAATCTAATTTATATACTTAGTGTGGTATTAAACGAGGATCAAAAGTTTTTTCAAAGACAAGAAAAACTATATCAATAAGTCATAAGTGAAAGTATTTACATCAAATTTTCAAAATTAAGATAAATCGTATTAAAGTTTGCAGGTTTATTTGAAATTTATACGATTGGATTTTGGTTGGATAATAATATTATTAGCAAGGATATCCTTATCTTTCGTAATCGTGATTCATGTCGACATGTAATTATCATATACTATCACGTTTTAAGCGTTTGATTTATAATTTCAATCAATAATTTCTGGTCCAGAAATTTGACTAAATGTTCGTCTTTATATTCTCAATCTAATCACATGATTCATGACTGAATTTTGGCCCCTCTAATTTTTATTGTTTTAAAAATAAAACAGAAAATTACAGATAAAGTTATAACTAGGAGAGAAATTGACTTAAGAAATGATTTTATTTTTCTTTAGATATTTTTGTACAAAATTAAATTGAGCCAAGTTAGAAATTTTATTTTAAATTTCCACATGCAATTTTTTTGACAGAGTAAGAGTCAACTAATTAAGGCTGTTCCTTGATGGACCACCCATAAAGTCAAGCTCTCCAAAATAAACAGATTAGAAAATAGAAAGGAGAAAAGAAAAAAAAAAGTGTAGTAATTTTCAAAACTTGTTACACAAGCAAATAATTATAAACGTGATGCTTAAGTAGAGAATATAGATATTTGCACTTTATTAGAGACATATTTTTAAAATAAACTTGCCGAGATAAAGATTGAATATTTTATTTTCGATAATTTGTAGTCTCCTTCTATTTTTGACACTGTTCTCCAATAAAAATTCTTTAGAAAATCGTCTATTATTATTTATCACCCAAAAAAGAAGAGAATAAGAAGTATATTCCTATTTCCTAACCTTACTGGTATTCACTTATTTTTAGGTTAATGTGTTATTTAGTTCCATTTTTTCTCATCTCTTGATGTTTGAAGTTGGGCCTTAAAACTGATCCATTTGATTTGTTAAGGGTTGTTTCATTTCTTCTAGATTTCTCAAAATAGGAAATAACTAATGAAATCCTACCTACACGTCCGTCGCAGGCCCGTGATGAGATCCGGATCGTACACGAGCATATGTACTTCATTGTAATTCGTAAAGACATTGCTTGTCCGCAAAGGGTAAATCAAGGTTACGTCGAGTGCGTCGAGGTTACATGACAAGAACGGTACTTGTGACTCAAGCTTGAATGTTAAAATAAAAATGACAAAAAAATTATTTTGGACGTAACTCATAATATGTTTGAAAGTGTTAGTCAATTATTTTGCGATCTTATTGTGCTTTGATCTTAAGGTTCTTGAAATAAAAACTCATTGATATTTTCATAACAATGATATAGTACATTGATTTTCATTCGATAAATTGATTAACTAATTTATTTTTTAAAGTAATCGAAATATGTTGTCCACAAGCTAAATTTGTTGTCACGGACAAGGTGCGATTCATTTAAAATGTAAAGGGCCAAAAATAAAAAATAAAATACAAAATTGCACTTACATTGATCAAGATTCAAGAACAAGAAAAAAAAAAAAAAAGCTCATCATAAACAACACAGAAATTTATACCGAATTTCTTCGCATCATGTTTAAAGCAAGAACTCGAGGGAATATGCGTAACTTATTTCTTAACTTTACCTAATTAAACAATTAAGAAAAAATATTAATAGGAAATAAATAAAATTTAACAAAGAAATACAACATAAAGAATAAGCAATAAAGTTTATAAGACAACACATATTTTCGCGGAAACAATGTCGTGTTTATTGAATAGATTTTCGAATCCCGATTATTATTATTTTTCGAAAACTTTCCTTTCATTGAATTGTTTTGTAATGTTTTTATTTTAAACATAAATATAGAAACTGTAAAATAAATATCCTTTACTACACACGTATTTTTATTTTCTTTTATTAAATAGACACTGTTTTTTCATTATTATTTTTCTTGGTCGTGTGATGTTTTAACTCTTTATTCGAACTATTTTTTCGTTTAACCTTTAGTTTATATTTTTTTTTCTTTTTTAAAAATAATTCAAAAAGAAGAAGCGAGCTCGTCAACTCCATTTTTGCCTCAATTTCAGCAAGCAACGAACATACGCCCCATAAGCAAAACGAATCTCTCTCTCAAATTTTTCTCGATCATTCTGCATCGCATTGATCCACATTGCCGGTTCTGATAATCGAAGGTGCGTTTTCGATGCATGTGTTTCCGCCATTGCTCATTCAAAAGCATTGTTTTTCTGGATTTTTTTCTTCAATTTGGTGGAGTGTTGATGGTGCAGAGAGGTTCTGATCGTGTTTTTATGAGATCGGAGCCAGAGAATGGCGTCCAGAAACGCCGAATCGCTTCAGGTGAGCTTTTCCGGTTTGATCGACGCTCAACGCTCTCCTTAAGTTACTGTGTGTATATAGATGTAGTTTTCATGTATTGCACGCAGATGCATATACACACATGTATGTATGTATGTATGTATGTATGTATGTATGTATGTATGTATGTATGTATGTATGTATGTATGTATGTATGTATGTATGTATGTATGTATGTATGTATGTATGTATGTATGTATGTATGTATGTATGTATGTATGTATGTATGTATGTATGTATGTATGTATGTATGTATGTATGTATGTATGGCTGTTTGTATATAGAGATTTCTTAGTTTTTGTTGTTCTGTTTTGATTTCAGGCAAGCATTCCTCCGGCTCCTCCTCTGCCGAGTCCAGCCGAGCAATTGCGCACTCGCGTCTGCAATACGGTAATGATATTGATTGGAGTTTCTGGAACTAGATTTTGCAGCTGAACTTACGAATGTGATTTCCTGCTTGTTCGTTATTTTTCGTTTCGATTCTAGACTCAGTTTATGTTCTTTCGATTTACAGGTTTTTAAGACTGGGCCTCTATTGATAGCATCCAGAGGTACGGTTTGTGTTATAACAACATTACAGAATGCGGTTTCCATTGGTTATCAGAAGCCATACTAGAAAAATAGCTTGTTGGTTATTTGTGTTTCTACATGTCTTATTCTTATTGGGATTTGGCTTTATGTGAGATATTTCTTAGGAATTGGATGGACATCCTGGAAGAAAAGGTGGTTTATCCTAACCCGTACTTCGCTGGTTTTCTTCAGAAGTGACCCGGTAAGCAGTTAATTTTAAACGAGTTTCTCGATCGTGATTCCACATTTTCATACTTCATTTTTCTCGTCTCAGAGCGCTGTCCCTCTAAAGGGAAGTGAAGTAAATTTGACACTTGGTGGAATTGACCTCAACAATTCAGGCAGGTAGGCTTGCCACCTTAACTATATGTTCCATCTTGGGACAATGCTCTTGTAAATATAAGATCTTGACGAGTGGAGGAAATTCTCACCCGCGACATTACTTGTCCAATGCTTTAGTGTTGTTGTTAAAGAAGACAAAAAGCTCCTGACCGTGATCTTTCCCGATGGCCGCGACGGAAGGACCTTCACACTTAAGGTTCTCCTCTCCAACTCGTCTTTGAGTTCTTGTGAATATGCTTCAGTATCAGCAGTATTCCTGTTTTTTGGTCATGCCTTCGTGTTTATATATTTATGCTACATTTTTCAGGAATATTTGTTTTTTTGGCACATGAGAATTTATCACGGAAGGCTTAAGTAACGCTGTTAAAATATATTAAAAGTAAAATCTGAGACTACTTAAGACCTAATATCGTTCTTGATCAAACGGATTTGAACACGATCATTTATAAAACCGTGAGTCGAAGAGTTAATACAACTCATAAATCTGATGGACTGAACAAAGCTCTTGATCTGATCGCTGAACTTTTTACCTCACGTAAGAAGAACAAAGTGCTGACAATTTTGTATTTGGGTTCCAGGCTGAAACATTAGAGGAACTTCTAGAATGGAAAACAGCTTTGGAGAATGCTTTAGCTCAAGCCCCAAATCATCCAATGGGGCAAAATGGTACCAGGAACGATCAGATTGATTCAGTTGATGGTTCTGTAGACCAGAGTATGCTCTTCTTTGTAGGATGTTTTCCCTTAATGTTAAAACTGCTTCCGTTTCCTTAGCTTCTCGAAAAAGCTTGTAAGACCAGCTTTTTAAACAGAAATATTTGAGGTAAAAACAAGGATAGCTTAGTTTACAGTCTAGTCTAGTCGGGATGAGAACCATAATGTAAGTGACTCGGAAGCCTTCAATTTATTTTGAGCAGATCCTTTTTGAAATGATTATGGAAGTATTTCTACAGAAGATAACATTTTATGAATCTTTGTGACTTGTAAATAACAAATCTTTTGTCCCGATCCTGGCGATTAGCTTGTTTGATGGTTCTTCACTAGATTGACATGTTTGCAAAAAATTTCACTAGGGACGTTTTCTTACAGTCTTAAATCTATTCATGTAGCTTCATGATCTTCATCTGATCGATTATTTACCCCGGTAACATTTTCCTCTTTTTTTTTTCTTTCTACTAATAGCGAGTGATAGATGTGCTGTCAAAGTTCCCGTCATTCGGAGGCCCATTTTGCTTGCTTTGGAAGATGTTGATGGATCTCCATCTTTTCTAGAGAAAGCTCTGCGGTACATAGAAGAGCATGGTTGGTTTATTTCTTTCTTTTTTTCTACTGATCTTAGAGCTCTTCACTGACTATATCTACAAACTTGTTACGGACCAACACATCTAACATAAAAAAAAATAAAAAAATTCAGAGATAAAATATACTTATCAACACGGTTTCTCTTTTCATCCTTTCCTTGACAAGTGGATTTGAAAAAAGTGGACTTGTATTGGTATGTAACATCCAGGGCTTCGTTTACGTACTTGTTTGTCATGCTATAACGCTGATAAAAGTACATATTAACACCTCTACAATCAGCTGTAGTGTCGGGAAATGCTTGCCATCTATTTATTCCAAGTAAACTTTTGAGTTGCTTTCCTTAATAATTTGTTTCTTATTAACAGGAGTCAAGGTAGAAGGGATCTTGAGACAAGCCGCGGATGTTGATGATGTTGAACAGCGAGTTCGAGAATATGAACAAGGTCATTTTTATCTTCACACGATAAATTAAATTAATTCTCTATGTACATAGATATTTATGTTTTCTGCATCTTGTTTTTGCATTTTGCATGGTGATTCTTCTATCTCTCTGATGTTCTTGTTTCATATTTTTTACGATTCAGGAAAAAGTGAGTTTTCTGGGGAGGATGCGCATGTTATTGGTGACTGTATCAAGGCATGTATTCTCTTGCAACGAGAAATGTTTTGTTTCCAATGACGAAGTTTGTCATTTTCCCCATTTTATTACAGTATTTATGAATTGATATTTTATTTTTGGTGCTTTGGTTCTTTCAGTATGTTCTCCGAGAGTTGCCCTCTTCTCCCGTCCCAGCATCTTGCTGCAAGGCTCTTCTTCAAGCATGTCGTAAGTTTATATGTTTCCCTTTACCACCCTCGAACCTGTTCTTCACCTATAGTTAATTAACCTTCCACCAAATTGCCGCTTTCCTCTTTTCACGTTTTAATAATTTATGATCAACTTTTTTAACGTTTAAATTCTGAAGTTCTTGATGTATGAAAATTTTAAGTTCCTTACTGGTCAATATTGCACTTGAACAATGTTTAGGTACTGACCGAAGCATAAGAGTGAATGCCATGCGCACAGCAATATGTGAAACATTCCCGGAACCAAACCGCCGGTTGCTGCAAAGGTATAACTCTGTTTCAAGTTTCACAGGGGCTATTTTGGCTGGGTGAATTCTAAAATTTTACAATTTCTAAATTTAGAAGTAAAAATAAAGCGATGTTTGGTAGCCCAGTTCTGAAACCAAGTTGGAAAAACCTTGGTTTTTTTTGTTTTATTAATAATTATTAAAGCCGTTTTGTAAGTTGTACCGCTTTATAATTTTTTTCACATTCGTCGTTTCGTTAAATTTGTTTCAGAATACTGATGATGATGCAGAAAGTGGCTCTTCACAAAGCCGAGAATCGAATGAGCTGCTCAGCAGTGGCAGCTTGCATGGCGCCTTTACTTCTTCGCCCTCTTTTAGCGGGTGAATGTGAAATAGAGAATGATTTTGACGTCGGTGGTGATGGCTCGGCTCAACTTCTTCAAGCAGCTGCTGCAGCCAATCACGCTCAGATCATCGTTATGACTTTGTTGGACGAGTACGATAAAATATTCGGGGTACCTTTCCTTCTACTTCTACAAATTCTTTTCTATTAGTATTATGGATCTTGGAGCAATAAGTGGTGGAACTAGAAGATTCGGGAAACATGGGAAATTTTTGCTCCATGTTTCCCGATAAATTACTCGGCTTGGTTTTACTATTAATTCTAAGCTTCATAAACTACTTGTATTTTGTAGGAAGGTTCCGTGTCACCTGAACCTTATACCGATACAGAAGAGAGTGGCACCGGTTCCGAGGAGGCTTCCGATGACGAGTCTTATGAAGATGATGAAAATGACGATGCATCACACAGTTCTTATCCCGGGACCGACGATGATTTCAAAAACGTCTCAAGTGCAACTTGCAGTGAAAATGGTGATTCTGGAGGCAACAGTTCGTCTGATGACAAGGCTTGTAACTGACTTTTCCGAGAATAAATTTGGTCTCATATGAAGCCTTAGATTGATTGCTCATTAAGTAGTTCAACGATGCAGGAATGTGCTAGTGTGACATCGAGTCCATGCTCTCCTGAAATACACGACGATGACACACCAACTTCTCGTGAATCACCCATCAAGAACGAATCAACTCAAAACATTAACAGCTCAGCCGTTCAAGTAAATGATCGGAACAATGTAGTAAGAAATTCTCCCTCAGGAGCGCCCTCAGTGCGAAAGTCAACAGAGCTTTGTATACCCTTGTGCATTCAAAAGTCAACAACAATATCAAATGGACCTGTAAGAAATCGAAATGCTTGGGGACGCACACCAGTGAGTAAACGTTTTTATTTTATTTTGTGATGTTAAGATACCACGACTAAGATCCTAAAGCGTCACACCGTTACCTCGTTATTTTAAATTTCTTTTTTATTGTATGAGCAGGGAAGGAAAAATCTTTCTATGGAGTCTCTTGATTATGGTGTTGAAGAGGAGTAAGTAACGTGCCTATTAGGCTATTATCTGCCTTGGCCCTTTGTTTTATTTTTATTTTACACTTCTTATTCTTTCTTTCTTTTTTTCTCTCGATGTAAAGGGTTGAAATTCAGAAGCTTGAGGCCACGAAATCCGATCTGGAAAACCGAATTACAGAAGAGGTAAGCATCTGTCCTTTTGGTTCTTGTTGGTATTAGGTTTGGGCTGTTGAATAATTTACCGTTCGCCTTCCAATAAATAGGTTAAAGAGAATGAAGTTCTGAAAATCAATCTGCAAATACGGAAGAAGGATCTTCATCAACGTCGACTAGCTCTGGAACAAGATGTAAATACTTTCTCTCTCTAAATCAAACTTTAGCTACTATATGATTTTGAAATGTTACAAAATTAATTTACCTTTTTAGGTAGCGAGACTTCAAGAACAGCTGAAAAAGGAAAGAGATGTGAGAGCGGCTCTCGAAGTAGGGCTGAACATGTCCCCGGGTCCAATGCCGGATCTATCGACTATTGATAAAAAGGTTAGTCTTCTTTCGCATGGATATTCTATATTATGTAGCGTTACCGTATAACAGACGATTTTGCAAATGTGGTACAGACTAGAGCAGAACTAGAGGAAGTAGCCGTAGAACAAGCCGATGTCATCAATTTAACCGAGAAACTGGCCGAGCTCGGGATGCAGCTCAACCAACAGCGTGAGTCACAGCACACCTCTCTTCCCAAACAAGGCAGTTTGCCATATAAAGCTCGGGGATATCAAAACAAGCCGTAAGCTCGGGATTCCACATGCTAATCGCTTTATCTCTGAGTACTTGTTTGAGTGGCTTCGTAAACTGATTCTGTTATTTCTATAAAAGATATGAATACAGGATGGATAGCTACAAACGAAGTGACATTTCCCCTCCAAATTTTGATCGGTCAAGAAATAAGGTAAGCCCAGCTTCAGTTCCGTCTTTGCAATTAGCTCGAAAGTTCTTGGTTTTGGAAAGAGCTTTCATTTTGTTGAGCTAAACACTGGCTTATGAATTACAGGATCCTGATTCAAGTGGAACAAAAGTTGACGAAAAAAATCACTCACGAAACCAACAGCAAGATGCGTTATCTGGGGACACCTACCGATCCATCGCCGCCTCAGCAGAATCATCTACCGACCCGTCGCCGATGACAAGGCACGCTAGCTCCAAGAGGAGCTCAAAGACCGAGGTACATTTTTTTTTTCCTTCTTAAATCTCATTTCGGCTAATATAACTCCACCAAATTTTGATTGAAAACGTCTTGCGTTCATCTTCTTTCTGATGAGTAGAGGAGCGGGCAAAGTATCAATAAGGCCCAACAGGGTACGGTCATGTCAAACTCTGCGCTGACGAAGCTGACAACGCAGCTCAACTTCTTGAAAGAGCGCCGGAGCCAGATCGCCCACGAGCTGCAAAACATGGACAAGAACATAGTCCTGTCCGCAATCGCTCAAAACCTGGGAAAGTCTCCGCAAAACCCGGGCAAAGGCCAATGCTCGGAGGCTCAGGCCACTCCGAACCCCGAATCGGACAGCAATGCCGTCGAGAGAGAAGGCCAATCGGCGCGTCGGAGGACGGAGGGAGACGCGCTGAGAGGCAGGCGATCGGACGGCCAGCTCTCGCACCTTCTCGAGAGAGGGCGATCAGAGAGCCAGGCGTCAGTTAACTTAGGCAGAGGCCGGGCCGGGGAGGGAAGTCCGCATTACAACTCCGCGAGGACCTACACCAGATGATCGGCGACACGTCCAACGCTGTGTCGTTTAGGAAGAAGATCGTCGTAGGATGCCGTGCCGTTACGAGGGATGTACAGTACAAATGAACCAGTTATATTGTCGTTTGTAATTTTTTGGACGCTTATTTATCTCGATCGAGCCACTTTGCGTAATTAAAGTTTGACCAGTAGATATTAATGAATGAAAATATGAAACAGCGTGGTATATGTATGTTATTATTAATAAATCATGATAATTAGACATTAATCAATGCAAATATATCTTAAGAATATCTGTCATTGATGATGCCTCCTTGCCGTGCCACTGCCGTGTACATGACCGGCGTCTTGGTCCCAGTCCATGGGGTTCAATGCCTCAGAGCAGGCTCGGCCTTGGCTATAAACGAGCAAGGTCGGTATCTCGGGCCCATAAATCTGAGGTTCCCATTTTTTTTTTATATATTATTTTATATATGAAAAAATAATTACTTTAAGGGCCAAAAAAGTTTGTTTAGACTCCGATAAAACACGACCAATTCAGAATCGGGTCGGGCCTGCTGCAGGTGCTTGCCAATATCGCGATCACCGCCATTTCTAAGTAAATTTATATTTTTTTCTTCAAATTTCTATAATTTGGTAGGGACTCCATGTACTTGGAGGGGAGATAAAATCCAGCTCATTAAGAAACATACAAAATAAAAAAAAGAAATCGTCGCCTGAGAGATTCGAACTCTCGCGGGGAAACCCCATGTACTTAGCAGGCACACGCCTTAACCACTCGGCCAAAGCGACAATCGTGGTCATCTAGGGCATAATTCATTAATTCTTCACTTGAAAAGAAATTGGAAATGTATAACTATAGACTATTTTGGTAGGCCCAACCCTTAATGACATTTTGTAAAACCCCAATATATATAATATATATATAAATAATAATAATAATAAAAAATAAAAAAAAAATCAGAAGAGGGTATCGAATAAACCCATTTCTCTCTCATCTCCCTCGATCTCTATCTCTCTCCTCTGTCAATTTTTTTTTTTATCTCCCATCAAGAAACTTCAAGACACCATATCTCATTAACGGGAACTCCGTTCGACATGATCTTAGTACCATCGGAAAGCTCTCGAGAAGACGAACCTATTGATAGGCGGATGTTCAGCGGAAACCGTGGCGTTTGGCCGGAATAATCGCCGGAAGGTTCGGTCTTAAAACCTTAGATCTTTTTCATTTCGGTTTGATTTTGAGAAATCTAATACCGGAATCATGTTCACAAAGCTTATTAGTGTCCGTTGGAGGTGCCACCTTGCCGTCGCCGTCGCCGGCCGCCGCCGTCGGCCGCCGCGTCATTTTCCGATCCCGAAATTTATTGAGGGGTTTTGAAGCCCTCGTCGAGGAGATCGAAAGCCCTCGATCGAAATTGTAATCGGACTCCCGGTGAGCTTCAATTCCCTTGCCCTAGTTTCAGAGGTTAAAAGGATTAATTTGAGTGTGTTTTGGGCTTTGATTGATGAAATTGACCTTGCCATTGTGTTTAGAATAGTCGAATTAGACTAGGAAAGGTATTACATTGTCGAATTGATGCCCGTTTTGCTACCTCGTTTTGCGTGCCCGACGGGATTTCGGCCCGGGTTAAATTTCAGCGTATCGGGTTTTCAATTGACAATTTGAATTCCAATCTTAGTGATATTTCGGCTTAGGAATGATATCAGTATTATATTAAAGTTCATTGTCATTCCGTGTTAGTCTCGGAGACCGTGCGAATCGTATTGCCCGTTTCGGACACGGTATCGGAACCTCGAGTTGCGATCATCGGGCTCAAGGCCAAGACGAATCCGCATATTTGACTAGCTAGTCGATTGGTCAAAGTTTCCACGGATTGAGGTAGGGGCTATTACCTTTTCTCGCTTTTAAAATGAATGTAGAAACCAACGATTTAATGAAGATTGAACCGGATAGGTTAAAATTGAAATTAATGAAATGATTTGATAATTAATAAAATTAATGTTATATAGTCGTCGCTTGATAGCGAGGCTGGATACCGGGTATGGTTGCATCGGATTGATGCTTGTTATATTTTATGTTTATGGTTACGTCGGGATGACGTGTGTTGATATGGTTCCCGCTTCGGGCGGATGATGATTATTATGATATGGTACCCGCTTCGGGCGGATGATGTGTATGTTGATATGGTAACCGCTTCGGGCGGATGAGCTGCTGACGAGCAGCTCGCTATTGCGCAGTAGGCCGAACATGGATATGGATATGGATATGATTGGTGACCCAAAAGTCAACATTTCGACCCATGGCGAACTGGCCGTCTTTGGTGGAGATTAGGATCCCGAGTCGAGGGCGAGTTACGGTTAGGGACTTCTAGTCCGCCTGTGCTCGTGCCTTGAGGACTCGATGGGATATAGTGGAGAAAAGGCGCGAGCTGACTCGGCATGGACCACCGAAATGATTTGACTTTTGTGGAGTATATTTAATTATTTATTTTATTATTGTAATGATAAAATGATGAATTATGATTAAATGGTTTATGATGACGTTTAATTTAATTAATTGAAATTTGACTAATTAAGGTTCGGTAAAGAGAATTGGTAATAGATTCCCTACTGAGCGTGTGTTGCTCACCCCTTCCATATACATCGTTTTCTTTCCAGCTTCAGGTGGTGTTCAGTATCAGACTCCGGACGAGGAATAGTTTGATTCAGGAAGTCTACGTGTCATTTTGCTTACCTAAACCTTTAATGTTCGTCGTGGTGAATTTCGTATTTTTAGTTGATCTTTAATTTCGAAAATATAAAGGATTAAATTAAGGATATTTGTGATGGTGGTACTTTATAATTGTCGTTTTATGGTGTTGTATAAACTGTGGTCGTTGATGTTGTATTGTCGTTTTAAGTCCCATGGGCAAAAGTTATGTGTTTGTTGACGTGGATGTTGAATATTCAACGATATCGTTTAAATGATGATGTGTCGTTGATCGGTCCAAGTTTGAAAAGTCGTTGTTTTTGTCTTATTCTACTAACCCCCATCTAGGGGCGTTACAGTTTGGTATCAGAGCCTAGGTTACGAACCTAGGGTACAACACCATAAAGTTCTTTATTGTCTTTATGTGTTTTTGTCGTGTTTTGCTTTGTATCACCATCCATAATCCTGACATTTAATCTTTTTACAGTTGATCAACATGGTTCGGAATTCCCAAAGTACCCTAAATCTGCGTCCCCCGTTAAATCTTGAAGAATCTGCATTGTATTCTATGTTCCACAATACGTGATACAATCTCTTAGTTCTGCAGTTGAAATAATGAAATCTTTTAAGGAGATCCTGTTCCAAAATCCTCTATAGTTTGATGAATTTCCTAATGCTGCTACAATTGAAATGCGATTGGCATTAATGAAGAAAATTTTGAGGTGCTTTATAATTCTGATGTCGTAGTTAGCCCTGAAGCTAGAATGGTAAATTTTGGGTAATGATTTCATGCGCAATGGGTTTGCGAGAACTTTACGCCAAAGCGTTACTCTAATTTCTCAGAATTGATTGTTTCAGCCAAAAACCTCGAGACATGTATTATTCCTTCATCGTTGTGCGCTCATATAGGAAATTGCCAAAAGCTTTAATGATCTATAAGTCTTGTAAGCTTGTCATTGAGTGAAGTAAATTCTCATTTGACGTAATCATTCTCCGTACACTGTTATAAAATACATGGCACCCTTAGAAAAAAAAATGAGCATGTTAATATGACCTCGTAATTTTATCTTGAAGTCTCTCCTTGGAGGAAATATGAATTTTGAAGGGTCGGGAGTTAATTGTGCCATCGAAGGTGTGAGGCAAAGTGCAATCAACCCGCACATCCCCATAGTACAAGATCTTGAAGATGTGTTTTCCTCGGAGTTTTTAGGATTTCCTCCAGATTGTTGATTGGGTTTGACATTGACCTAGTTCCTGGGAGTTTTCCGATTTCTATGGCTCATTACCGTATGGCTCCAGCAGAATTGGCAGAATTGAGGAAGCAATTAGACGATTTGTTGAGTAAAAGGTTTATCTGGCAGAGTGCATCCTCGTGGGGAGCGCTGGTGTTATTCGCTAAAAAAAAATTGATGGTAGTTTACGCTTTTGTGAGGACTACAGACAACTCAACAAGATAACGATCAAGAATAAATGTCCTTTATCGGGCATTGATGACTTATTCGACCAATTGGAAGGATGCAAATACTTCTCAAAAATAGATTTGCGGTTGGGTTACCACAAGTTGAGGATTCGAGATGCCGACATCCCGAAGACAGCGTTCCGTACACGATATGGTCACTTTGAGTTCACGGTTATGCCTTTTGGTTTAACAAACGCTCCAACAGCGTTTATGGACTTGATGACTAGAATTTTCCGACCATATTTGGATCGATTCGTTGTTGTCTTCATTGACGACATACTTATCTATTCAAGAACCTTAGAAGAACAAGCGGAATATTTGCGATTTATTTTGCAGACTTTGCAGGACCATCATCTCTAAGCGAAAAAAAAATGTTAATTCTGGATGACAGAAGTGAAGTTCTTAGACCACGTGATCTCTCAAGAAGGTATTGTCATAGACCGTTAAAGATTGAAGCTATCTTAGACTTGAGGCAACCAAGAATGTGGTAGAAATCCAAAGCTTCCTAGGGCTTGCGGGTTATTACCGAAAGTTCATGGAGAATTTTTCAAAAATTGCCGCGCCCCTAAGCAAGCTCACCAGAAAAGATGTTCAGTTTAGTTGGGATGATAGATGTGAAAGGTCTTTTTCAGAATTGAAACAACGATTGACAAGTGCTCATGTCCTTGCTGTTCCCAATGTAGATGAAGTGTTTACAGTGTATATGATGCATCTCAAAGTGGACTAAGATGTGTGTTCATGCAACAAGCGAGAGTGGTAGCATATGGGTCTAGGCAACTGAAGCCGCACGAACTAAATTATCCTACCCATGACCTGGGAGCTAGCAGCAGTGATATTTGTACTCAAAATCTGGCGTTGTCATCTTTACGGCTCAAGATTCGAGATATTCACCGATCATCAAAGTCTCAAGTATTTGTTCACGCAAAAAGATTTGAATCTACGACAACGAAGATAGGTGGAGTATATGGGAGATTATGATTTTAGTCTACAGTATCGTCCAAGAAAAGCAAAGGTGGTGGCCGATGCATTGAGTCGGAAGAACCAAGGTTTGGTTGCTTCTCTGACCTTCGAACCATGGAAAAGATCGGTTACCGTTGGTGATTACAATTTAGAATTCCATACCGACGGATTTAAAGCATGTGTGTACAACGTTATAGCCGTTCCATCAATGGTACTTCAAGTCAGACAAAGTCAGTAGAGTGATGAGACATTACAAGAGATATGGAATCGGTTACAAGCTAGAGAACAACTTGAAGGATGGAGTGTGAGTGTCGATGGATTTTTATTGTACAAAAGGAGGCTTGCAGTAGCCGATGATGCTACATTACGAAGTGCCATCCTACAAGAAGCTCATCGTTCCAAGTTTGCTATTCACCCAGGAAGTACGAAAATGCACCAAGATCTGAAGAGGCAATATTATTGGTACGGAATGAAATCCGATGTGGCGATGTTCGTGAAGAGATGTCCAGTTTGCCAAATGGTCAAAGAAGAGCATCAGAAACCTAGCGGGGAGCTTAGGCTACTGAAAATATACCCGAGTGAAAATGGGCTGCATCACTATGGACTTCGTTTTGGGGTTTCCTTGGACTCGAGGTGGACATGATGCAGTGTGGGTGATCGTTGATAGATTGTCAAAATCAGCCCAGTTTTTAACCATTCGGACATGTTACAAGGTTCCGAAACTCTATAAACTATATGTGGAAAAGAGAGTAAAGCTTTATGGAGTCCCTGTTTCAATAGTTTCCGACCGAGACGCTCGTTTCACCTCAAAGTTTTGGAGAGGATTACAAAAATAAATGTGAACTGATTTGAATTTGAGCACAGCTTTTCATCCTCAGACCGATGGCCAATCAGAGCGAGTAATTCAAATCTTTGAAGACATGTTTCGAATGTACGTCTTGGATTTCAGAGGAAAATGGAAAGAGCAACTTCCATTCGTAGAATTTGCATACAATAATAATTTTTAGGCTAGTACCGGTATGGTGAGGCCTTGTACGGTCGACCTTGCCGTTCGCCTATTTGTTGGGCCGAGTATGATGATCGTATTACTCTTGGTCCCTCCGAGCTCAGAGAGACAACTGAAGCGATTAAGCTTATTTGGGAAAGACTCGAGACTGCTAAAAGTCATCAAATGAGTTATGCAGATCAAAGACGAAGGCCATTGGAATTCATGGTTGGCGACAATATTTCTGAAGGTTGCACCCATGCATGGTGTTTTTCGTTTCAGAATAAAAGGGAAGTTGGCTCCGTGATACACCGATCCATTCGAGATAGTTGAAAGAGTCGGACCACTCGCATACATGCTTGATTTACCTCCGCAATTATCTCATGTTCACAATGTGTTTCATTTGTCGATGTTGAGGAAATATGAACCCGATCTTCAACAAATCATTGAGTGGACAGAGATACCTTTTCAAGAAAAGGCGATGTATGATAAATGCCTGATTCATATTATCGACCGTGAAGTTAAAGTTCTTTGTCGATGAGAGATCCATCTAGTCGAAGTGGTGTGGAACCATCACGACGTAAGAGAGGCAACATGTGAGCTAGAGTCAGAGATGATGGAGAATTACCCGTCTTTGTTCGGGGATGGTTTCGTTTAAATTTCGAGGACGAAATTTTTAAAGGGGTGGAGTATTGTAAAACCCCAATATATATAATATATATATATATAAATAATAATAATAATAATAATAATAAAAAAAAAAATCAGAAGAGGGTATCGAATAAACCCATTTCTCTCTCATCTCCCTCGATCTCTATCTCTCTCCTCTGTCAATTTTTTTTTTTATCTCCCATCAAGAAACTTCAAGACACCATATCTCATTAACGGGAACTCCGTTCGACATGATCTTAGTACCATCGGAAAGCTCTCGAGAAGACGAACCTATTGATAGGCGGATGTTCAGCGGAAACCGTGGCGTTTGGCCGGAATAATCGCCGGAAGGTTCGGTCTTAAAACCTTAGATCTTTTTCATTTCGGTTTGATTTTGAGAAATCTAATACCGGAATCATGTTCACAAAGCTTATTAGTGTCCGTTGGAGGTGCCACCTTGCCGTCGCCGTCGCCGGCCGCCGCCGTCGGCCGCCGCGTCATTTTCCGATACCGAAATTTATTGAGGGGTTTTGAAGCCCTCGTCGAGGAGATCGAAAGCCCTCGATCGAAATTGTAATCGGACTCCCGGTGAGCTTCAATTCCCTTGCCCTAGTTTCAGAGGTTAAAAGGATTAATTTGAGTGTGTTTTGGGCTTTGATTGATGAAATTGACCTTGCCATTGTGTTTAGAATAGTCGAATTAGACTAGGAAAGGTATTACATTGTCGAATTGATGCCCGTTTTGCTACCTCGTTTTGCGTGCCCGACGGGATTTCGGCCCGGGTTAAATTTCAGCGTATCGGGTTTTCAATTGACAATTTGAATTCCAATCTTAGTGATATTTCGGCTTAGGAATGATATCAGTATTATATTAAAGTTTATTGTCATTCCGTGTTAGTCTCGGAGACCGTGCGAATCGTATTGCCCGTTTCGGACACGGTATCGGAACCTCGAGTTGCGATCATCGGGCTCAAGGCCAAGACGAATCCGCATATTTGACTAGCTAGTCGATTGGTCAAAGTTTCCACGGATTGAGGTAGGGGCTATTACCTTTTCTCGCTTTTAAAATGAATGTAGAAACCAACGATTTAATGAAGATTGAACCGGATAGGTTAAAATTGAAATTAATGAAATGATTTGATAATTAATAAAATTAATGTTATATAGTCGTCGCTTGATAGCGAGGCTGGATACCGGGTATGGTTGCATCGGATTGATGCTTGTTATATTTTATGTTTATGGTTACGTCGGGATGACGTGTGTTGATATGGTTCCCGCTTCGGGCGGATGATGATTATTATGATATGGTACCCGCTTCGGGCGGATGATGTGTATGTTGATATGGTAACCGCTTCGGGCGGATGAGCTGCTGACGAGCAGCTGGCTACTGCGCAGTAGGCCGAACATGGATATGGATATGGATATGATTGGTGACCCAAAAGTCAACATTTCGACCCATGGCGAACTGGCCGTCTTTGGTGGAGATTAGGATCCCGAGTCGAGGGCGAGTTACGGTTAGGGACTTCTAGTCCGCCTGTGCTCGTGCCTTGAGGACTCGATGGGATATAGTGGAGAAAAGGCGCGAGCTGACTCGGCATGGACCACCGAAATGATTTGACTTTTGTGGAGTATATTTAATTATTTATTTTATTATTGTAATGATAAAATGATGAATTATGATTAAATGGTTTATGATGACGTTTAATTTAATTAATTGAAATTTGACTAATTAAGGTTCGGTAAAGAGAATTGGTAATAGATTCCCTACTGAGCGTGTGTTGCTCACCCCTTTCATATACATCGTTTTCTTTCCAGCTTCAGGTGGTGTTCAGTATCAGACTCCGGACGAGGAATAGTTTGATTCAGGAAGTCTACGTGTCATTTTGCTTACCTAAACCTTTAATGTTCGTCGTGGTGAATTTCGTATTTTTAGTTGATCTTTAATTTCGAAAATATAAAGGATTAAATTAAGGATATTTGTGATGGTGGTACTTTATAATTGTCGTTTTATGGTGTTGTATAAACTGTGGTCGTTGATGTTGTATTGTCGTTTTAAGTCCCATGGGCAAAAGTTATGTGTTTGTTGACGTGGATGTTGAATATTCAACGATATCGTTTAAATGATGATGTGTCGTTGATCGGTCCAAGTTTGAAAAGTCGTTGTTTTTGTCTTATTCTACTAACCCCCATCTAGGGGCGTTACACATTTATTGATGTGCAGTGTAATTAAAGGATAATTATTTCTGAGAGTTCCTCAATTTGTTATTTTGACTCATAAGGCCTCTCATATTATAAAAACTAGGAGATAGCATCCTCAACTTTACTATACTCTAGCGGAATTTTTGCTTCATCAGTACCGATTCTCTTTCAAAAAGTAACGATATTTAATTTTTTTAGCCAGAAAAAATATGTTTGATACTATATATATGACAAGTACGAATAAACTCAAAAAATGTTCTTGAGTTTGACTTGTGTATAATATTAGAATATTGATACTTTGTCGACTAAAAAAAACTTAAAGTTAGTTTTTGAAAGAGAATCGATACTTGTTCGTCATTTTAGCTTATGAATTCACGAGAAGTTTGACTAACGTTTCCGTATCATTATGAAACAGTTTGACTCCCAACACCTTTTCAAAGATCAAATGCAACAGGTTGTTGAATATTGATAACTGTTTCCAATAAAAAATGAAAGTCGGGTTTAGTTTTTCCGCCACCCGACCCAAGTTCCCTGGAAAGGGGCACTGGAGAGGGGGATAATAGCCCCGCCGTAATCAGATCCCGTCACGCCACAAAGAGCTGACAACGAGTCGGGTTGTTTTTGATAATGCAGCCCCAATCATATGGTGAATTCCGTACAAGGCTAAATATGGCTGGGAGACAAACGACAACGAGAAGTTTGACTAACGTTTCCGTATCATTATGAAACAGTTTGACTCCCAACACCTTTTCAAAGATCAAATGCAACAGGTTGTTGAATATTGATAACTGTTTCCAATAAAAAATGAAAGTCGGGTTTAGTTTTTCCGCCACCCGACCCAAGTTCCCTGGAAAGGGGCACTGGAGAGGGGGATAATAGCCCCGCCGTAATCAGATCCCGTCACGCCACAAAGAGCTGACAACGAGTCGGGTTGTTTTTGATAATGCAGCCCCAATCATATGGTGAATTCCGTACAAGGCTAAATATGGCTGGGAGACAAACGACAACGACTCACGGAGTCAACGAAACCGACCAACTCAAGCATAGAGTGTAATTGTCTGGGATAGAGACAGAGAGTGGTCTTTTGGCAGTCCCTTGGTTCTAGTAATGACTCTGTGAGTGAGATCTATGAGAGCTCTTCTCGGCCGCTTAACGTCTTCGTCGTCGCTCTCCGGCAGAGACAAGATTGCTTCAGCCGCAAGGTTCGCATGCTTTATCGCTAGCTCCTGCGCCTTTTGTATTCCATGGCTTTTTCCAAGGTATAAAAGAGCCTGCATGTATGGAGCTCATCGTGTATTTAGACATACACAGTGTGCTAAAATGAAATACACAGTGTGCTAAAATGAAAGTCTCCGAAGTTTATATATATATATATATATATATATATATATATATATATTTGTTTTTTTTTTACCATAGCCGGGCTCAGTGGTCTCGTGACCCCGTCACAAAATTATTAATAAACATCTCGCTTATGGCGGAGGAAAACCGAAGTTTATATCATAGGGAAAAATGCACACAAATAAAGCTTGAAGAGAAAATTGGACCAAATGAAAGAAATTCAAACCCCGCCAATTACTCCAATTTAATTAAATGCTACTAAGACAAGATATAGAATCTCGAAATTAATAACGTTTGGACCATCGAATTTTATTATATTAGATAGCGATATATTGATAATATAATAATGTTAATTAGAGTCGGATCATACAAAGTATTATTCAATCGAGGTTCTTGATTTATCGAGCATTAATTTTGCAAGATTGTACTGGATTATATGTGGAAGAGTTGAAAAAAATTCGTTGAGAAATTTACTCCTTCGTAACTCGATATTCATAATGATAAGAAAAAACAAATAAACGCTCGCGCAAGGTCACCCCTGCGAGCGCTGCGAAAGGATAACAACAACTTACAATATCTACATTTGCGGGATTATCAAAACCCTGATTGACCGTTGCACGCAGCTCGGGGAACTCTTCCATTGCAAACAAAATCGGAGCCGTTACGATGCCCTATATAACATGAGCGTATCGATGCAACATCAGCTACGTTATATAAGAATTGTTACATAAATTTAGAGTGCATCAAAAGGGCTTGTCACGTTGAAGATCATTACATGTTGGATATCAGAAAGAGAGCCTTTTCCGAGGGAAGTTGACGTGCCGGTGAAATCGAGAACGTCATCTATCAATTGGTATGCCAAACCCTGAGATCATAGATAGAATTCAGGTAATCATTATTTACTTTCGCATCCGGTTTCTCTCCCAAAATAAAGACAAGAGCTCACAAACCAGATTTTTTCCTACGCGAAGGCCAAGGTTGCGACTTCCGTGGTATGGCCGTCGAGAAGGGCAATCGCCTTGCAACTGTTTGAAATCAACGAGGCGGTCTTGAAGTACGTCTTTTGCATATAATACTCCATGCTGCAAATTAAGGAGGGGAAAAAGCCTTACACCAATCCCGTAATACAAATATGATCGGCAGAAGTCGGGATACTTTTGGCAAAAATATTCATATGGTACAAAATGTATGACTTAGATTTCTATTCTATATTTTTTGGTGAAATTCTCAATGATATTAAAGAGTTTGGCATAAGTAATTAAGTATTTCCGTTAACTTCCTACCGTAGAGTTTCATGT
This sequence comes from Parietaria judaica, assembly GCA_954871525.1. Classification (NCBI taxonomy): domain Eukaryota; kingdom Viridiplantae; phylum Streptophyta; class Magnoliopsida; order Rosales; family Urticaceae; genus Parietaria; species Parietaria judaica. Next base: position 3,512,241 of record OX940863.1, read on the forward strand.
GCGGTAACTGAACATGGTCACAGTAGGGAGTTAACGAAAAAAGTTCAATTCTTATACCAAACTTTTTGACACCGTTGAAAATGTTGCCACTACAAAAATAAGATTGAGAATGTAAGTCATATTTTTTTGTAACAAAAATCCCGCAAAAACAGAATAGATTTGTACTAGAACGTTGGTCGGACAATTTTGTCATTTGCATGGTTTCGCCTTTCACGAGATGTTTTACAGATGTTATTAACAATGATACAACCTAAAGGCACATGGAGATTAGAATCAGCACGGAGAAAGCAAACAACGTCGATGAACAGCAGTGATATACCTCATCGTTTTTTAAAGCCGCGAGTGCAACAATAGCTCGTGAAAGAAGAAAATCTCCGGCTAACACCGCTACCTGCATCGAAAGTGAGACGGGGAAAATGACAGTATTAGCCTTAATCAAACCAAAACGGATCATAACAAAGTAGAAGTAGAAAATGAAACTCAAATGAACATAACACCTTATTTCCCATTACGGAATTCAAAGATTCGATACCGCGTCTAGTGTCAGCATCATCCAAGACGTCGTCGTGTAAAAGGCTTGCAACCTAGGATAATATTGGTAGCATTAAATAGTTGATTCTAATAAAATTCTTAATTTAACATGATGCAGCTCTTGGAATTTTCGACCAAATCCCTATTCCAGAAAACGTAAATGGAAAAACGAATACGAAATTGGTACCCAAGAGGTACATTCACTTGCCACTTGCAAATTTCAATCCACTGTAATCTCAATCGGAGATCTTGGTTACACCCTCAAACTCGCTCTCTCTATTTCGTGCGACACTTTGCACAATGACAACTCAAAGCCATAATCTTGATCAATTTCGATTGCTCAGTTCAGGTCTCGGTAGCGTTTCCGTGTACATTAGACTTCAAACTAACAACACCAACAACATAATTTTATGGATAGTTTCATAAGTTACACACTTCGCGGAGTTATTATTGGAGATCGTACGTGACTAATCCCGAAAACCCCGGAAACCGCATTGTCAATTAACGGCGAATAGTTTATATTTCATAGTATTATTTTACATTTCCTAAGTTATAATTCCTTAATTGATTGATATTTGGTATTTCTTAAGTTGTCAGTTCCTAAGTTAATTTGACGTTTTCTAAGTTGTGAGTTTCTAGATTAATTATTAGTTTTTTTTTTTTTGTCAAAGGGTTAATTACTCATTGGTATTCCTAAGTTTACCTAAGTTATTTTTATGCATTATAAATACTAATCTTTATGGATGTAATCGGTAGTTTTTATGAATCAAAGAAAAAATCAGTTTTTGATTGATAATTGCGTTTCCTTTAATCGTTCAATAACGCCCTACATCCCTTTCCCTACAACGAAACAAGTGCGAGAACTCGTGCGACAAACTCAAACGCGTCTTATTAAAATATTTATAAGTTAATCAACAAACAATTAATCAGACATACATGGATCATCTCGGTGATCTCCGCTATAGATTGCTGCCTCACACATAACTCCGTCGTCAAAAAGTCTCCTCGCACCGTAGGAGGCTCAAGACATAGAAACATTCAGAGCTGTTGACATCAACAACAAAACCTGCATATTTGACAGGAAAATGTAAAGGTACAAAACACGTTTCATCATTTCTATCGGAAGTGAAAATCCGGCGATAGAGCTGTACCGTCGGACGAAATCTCTTTCCCTCCACTCCCATTTTGAAGAAGTACTCGGCAGCTGAGGTAAGCTTCGGAACCTGTAAAATTCGGAGCGTTAGATTCCGGTATCTTAAGAACTTATATATAGATCCAGGAAAACGCTACCTCGGTAACTGCCATATCCCGCAATCTATTGGCAACGAGTTTTCGTTCATCAGCCAAAAGCAAAAACAGGTCCGATTCATCCTGAAATCGAATAAACGATGGATCGACGAACTAAATATACCGTTAACGCACCGAAAATATCGTACCTCGAGTAAGGAGCTACTCTGGTAGTGAACTTGAAACTGAGAACCACATAAAGCAGGGAGTTTGCAAAAGACCTTCGAATTCGAACACCGAATCATAAGCAACAAAAATGAAAGTTCCTGAACAAATCAGCGGATCTGTAATTCAGAACAAACCTTACGGGAAGGCGACAAGTCTCTAGGACACGGAGGACTATCGGAGAGAGAATACTCCGGTCGAAGGGGTACAAACCGCTGCGAGATTCCGGCAAAGCGGGTCCTGGTAACCTTACGAAGTCCGCGAGAAATCATCATCGGTATGGCGTCGAAGTTTTAATGAAACAGGTGAGATTTTTCAGAGAGTTGATGAAACATTCGGGACGTCGGAGAGGCGGAGGCCGGTTTTGGACACGGAGGGAGGGATTCTGCACGTCGACACGGAGGAGCTGGAGACGAGGTGAGTGCGGAGGAGCATCGGGATCGTGATGAGCTTCAGGGTCATTGTCACTGTCGGTTTTCTTTCAAACAGGATCTGATTTTCTGTTACTGTCATTATCCATTGCATTGCACTGTACAATGGGCTCGTGTATCATGTGCAATATTTGAGTTGCGACTTTCAACCAGTGCTTTTTCGACAAGGAATAGTTGAACAAAGCTACTACTTCTACCGCATTAAATAAGAAAAAGGGTTATTACGGACAAAAGTACCCAAAGAAAATAGAGCGGCATAGAACCAACTTATGAAAAAAGTACCCAAATTTATCTTTTTTTGTGAATCGGTAGACCTCAACCACTTTTTTGTTACTTTTTTTTTTACTATTTTCATCAATGATGACGCCGACAACGCAAATCGCAATGCTATTGAGGAGATGAACGGGAAATTCGAAAGAGAAAATGAGAAGAAAAATAAGAATTCGCGTTGTTGATATTCAAAGAATTTGAATTTACATACAAGTTTATTTTGATATTCGTAGGTTTTATCGTTTGAGTTTATTTGTTTCATTTTTGTTGATGTAATCACTAACAAAAATAGTAAAAAAAAAACTAATAATAAATTGATGAGGTCTACCGATTAAAAAAAAAAACTTGGATACTTTTACCATAATTTTTTTAAAATTAACTTTATGCCATCGTATTTCAAATAACTTTTGCCCGTAATAACTCTAAGAAAAATACCGAGAAAGTACTCTGGTGCCAACAATTTATATTTTGATCCTTTTTTAAGGCATAACGGGCAGTATGTAACTTGTTGAAAATATATGATGCTGAAAAACAAAGATATGGGGCCAAACTGCACTAACATTGAAGCTCATCAAGAGAAATTAAGTCCAAAGAAAGCAATATAGAGAGGAGGAAGAAGAAGTAGCCATTAGTAACGCTTACATGGCTCATGAAAATCAACACATAACTAATATCGAAATTCTTAACGTCGTGTTTGAAGCAAAAATCGGAGGGGATGTGCGTATTCGGCTGCTCGTGAATCTATGTTTTTGCCACCTTAAAGTCTTGGGTAGAGAGCGATGCGGGGCCGGTCGTACTCAGTGACGATGCGATGTGTCAGCTTGAAATCGTCGAGCATTTGGAGCACTTTCCTCACTCCGGCCTTGCCTTCTGTGGCCAACGAGAACACCACCGGTCTTCCGATCCGGAATAAGGGACATGTATATGTAAGTCTATGTCCCGTTAATGTCTATGACATGTGTGACATGTATACGTAAGTCGCAAGTCTATGGTTAAACTCCGAAAATATCAGTGATCCGACAATTTTATTAAACTAAACACCTATGTTATTCTCTAACTTACCATACCTCAACTCAACATTGACGAAATTAGACCTCCACACCTTTTGTTCCCTTTGGGTGCTAGTGTTGCTAAGATTAAGTACACATGCCATAAATATCTCTAATTTTTTTTATGTCTAAACATTTTTCATCCTATTAAATTATTCTTATATGGCCGTTTTTTTTTTTCTTCATAAATTGGGTTTTCGCGTTGTGTCGATATTCTTTTGTCCGTTGTTCTTCTTCGCTTGAATTACATTTAAAATATTATTTTAAGAAACCACACATAAAAATAATAAAGACTTAACAATAAAATCACGAGTTATTCTCTTTATTATTAGTTAATTTTAAAGTAAAACCTCTTGATACTTAACAGATTGAAACACCGATCCGATTTTTCCCGAAAGGCTCGAGCATTTTGTGGTGTCGTGTAAAATGTTTTATCAGATTGTTCAATGCAAAGCAAGCAGGCAGTTATATAAAACTTGGCAAACTCATTTATGATAAGACATAGAAGTTTGTATATGGAGTTCTTCAAATACATGTCAAGCAACAAATACGGAGATACTTATTCTTCTGGTCCCGGGGCCCGTACGCCTCACAATCTGGGGGCGGGAGCGAGGCGGGGTCGGTCATACTCAGTCACGATGTGGTTGCGCGTGATCTCCTTCAGTGAGCGGCACCCGCTCAGTGCCATCGTCAGCTCGAACTCGTCGCGGAGCATTTGGAGAACTTTCCTCACTCCGGCTTCACCCTCCGCAGCCAACGAGAACACCACCGGTCGTCCGATCTACCGACATGAACAAGAACAAAAAAATTAGCTGCTCAGTAGGTGCCTTGTTGTTGAAGAAATTGACTAAACTTAATCAGCAAGAGCAAACAAATGGAATAAGAACCCACAAAATTTTACGTGAAGAAATTTCTCACGAGTATGATTAAGTGTGGCATTAATCATTATATTTAACCTTAATCACACATCTCTAATCCAAAATTAAATAAAATCTACTCGTACAGGGCTATATTTTCCATTTCGTGTCTTAATCATCAAAAAGATACGGACCGAAAAAAAGGGATTCAGGTCACACAACTTATGTGATAACAGTGGGAAAACAAAATCAAGACGGTACTCACAAATATTCCAGATGCTCCGAGAGCCAAGGCTTTGAAAACGTCGGTTCCTCTGCGGACACCGCCGTCCAGGAAGACCGGAACTCGGCCTTGCGCAGCTTTGACAACCTGAGAAGTCAACCCAGAATAAATTCAACCTTAGTTGCAGTTGTACACCGTCACGGACAAGGAATTTGGACACCGGAGCATATATACCTCTTCCAGAGCTGAAATCGTGGCAGGAACGTAGTCCAGCTGGCGAGCGCCGTGGTTGGAGACGATGATCCCTGCAGCTCCGGCTTGCACAGCGAGCCTCGCTGCATAGCAACAACAACATTTATTGACGAGATATACAATGTCGTTCGAACTTCGGAAAGAGTATTTGTGTCGTTTTTCTTACTGTCTTCAGCAGTGATAACACCCTTCACGAGAATTGGCATGCTCGTGATTGTCTGAAGCCACTTCACATCCTGAATTTACAGTCAGATTTACTTTTTAGTCTCGTTTTTGAGAATTTTCTTCCGAAGAAACGAATTATGTAAATAACGAAAAAAATACCTTCCAGCTGAGAGTCCTGTCGATTTGTCCAGCAACATATGATGACAGTCCGGAGTCATTGCTCTGCCAGTCAACAAGAAACAGAAATATTACATATTTATAAGAAGAAAAAAACATCGAATTTCGAATTCAGATAGTAATGTACCTCGTCCATTTTTCCGAGATCCAGGCCTTCAAAGTTCTTCAATGTCAAATTTGGTGGCAAAGTGAACCTGCAGAAGATAGTTTTGTATTTATTAGCAGACTTAAATCATATAGCATTTACCCACTTTGGGATTAAAAATCATGCTTGACAACAGTATTCTGACCTGTTTTTGATATCGGACTCCCTGCGGCCAAGCCTTGGAGTATCGACGGTCAGGGCAATTGCCTTGAAACCGGCTCTCTCGGCTCTTCTGACGAGCTGAGCGACCACGTTCCTGTTCTTATACACCTGACCAACAACAACAGAAACTTAATATAAATAAATTCAAACTGAATTCAAATACAAAACCATAGAGAGATCCTTCTGGACTTACATAGAGCTGAAAGAAACGAATCCCTGGTCCGGTTGAAGCAACCTCTTCGACACTCGAAGTAGCCCATGAAGATAGAGTCTGAAACAACAAAAAACCCGAACAAACAAAAAAAAAAATCAGAGATATGCGAATACGATGAACTCAAAGCTTTTACAGAGTGAGAGACCAAACCATAATTGTTCCAGCCGCCGAAGCCGCTCTTGCGGTTGCATACTCTCCTGCAAATGGCATAACAAGGTGGACAAAACAGATACGGTTTATGTTAAGACATGCTTGAATTGTTCTTGCTTTAATAAGCCATGATCAAATTAATAAATTTGAGACACAGTCACGAGGTTAGTGAATTCCGATTCTTCGAAGAAAAAAAGGAACATACCCTCAGGGTGGGCCATCTTCTGCATAGCAGTAGGGGCAATCATGATCGGCATCGAAATCTTGTAGCCAAGAACAGTCGTTGCCATGTCGATCTTGTTAACATCGATCAGAATCCGAGGGCGAAACCTGATTCAACCGTCACAAACAGAACGCTTAAACATACTTCAAAAGCACAAACGAGAATCATCGTCCTATAAACCGGAAAAGGAAAAGACGTTACAGAATCCTGGAAAAGGCGTTCCGGTTTTCTTCAAGAGTCCATTGGTCCTCCGCGCCAGACGCGTAGTAGTCGTAAACCATCTTGGGCAGCTTCTCCTTGGCGATCGCCTGGTACTCCGTCACGTTCGTAACTTCCATCTCTACGCTCTCTTTGCGTTACTCTCTTGGGTTTATTCTGTGCAAAAGATGTTCATTAATATTTTGCAAAAGCTCTCGCTTTCGAATCGTCATCAAAACTAGAGATTCCTTTAGCCTAAAGCTTCAGAGAATGGACCACTGAGGCCAAGGAAATCATTGCATAATACAAAAACTCGAAATCAGCATGAACTGATTCAATTTCAAGAAGTTCATTCGCGTATGAATCTAACTCAACCCGCAATCAATTTTCAAAGGATTCAGAGTAGAAAAAACATGAACGATAGATTAATATTAACACTGAAACACGCAGAGAGGCAAATCATTTTCTGCCATAGATATCCATAACCGAGTCGTGTTGAGAAGTGTTGAAGGTGAATCAATGGCGATGAAAGAAACAAGTACCTCTGTGGCTCTCCCGCTGAAAGGAGAGAGAACAGTGAAGATAGCGGAAAAGAGTGATATACAATACGATAGAATATCGATACATACAAATATATGGAACAGTGAAATATAATATATATATATATATTATAATTTATATATGAGCACAATAATTTGGAGGTAAAGACAAAATGATATGCATCAGAGAGAGAGAGAGAGTGGATTGGATTGGTTTTTCAAGGTGAGCGTTGGAGACCAAATCCATTTCATACAAATATTTATATATTTTTTTATTTTTTGTGGAGTGTATTTTGTTGATAATCACTTCCCTTCTCCTTCTCGAAAAGGCTGAGAGAAAATATTATTATTGTCCAAGATAATCGCGGTAAAAGTATTTAAATTTTAATTAATTATTGAGGCAAAACTACTCAATGTCGATAGATATGAGGCGGCATACTTTTGCGCTCAGTTTTTTTCGTCGAATTCAAATGAGAGAATGTGATATTTAGCTGGATGAAATTCGCAAAATGGATATGAGGCGGCATACTTTCGCACTCAATTTTTTTCGTCGAATTCAAATGAGACAATGTGATATTTAGCGGGATGAATACGCAAAATGTGTATTTTATGTATGATTTTTAGCATTATGCTAAAAAGTTAACCTAACATTCGTCAGAAAATTAGATAGAAAAATACATCGCTTCACATTTTTTACTTTAAATATTTTTTACGTTATTTTTCATTTTAAACTCTTGCCGCGCTCAGTTGAAGAAAAAAAAAATTGATATTTTTGCTGTGATTTTTAATTGTTATCATTTTATTGAAAGGAGTAAGAAAATTAGCATAGTGAGTGTTAATATCGTTTTTTGATCAACTTGAAAAGCGGCCCATAACTCCGTTTTGGGCCGGGCCCAATGACCGCGTGATGGTCACGGGAGATGGATGCTCCTTTCTTCGCCTTTGATGCGCCGAAAGTCGCTTCTGCCTCCGTTTTCGCTCCTGAAAAGAGAGTAAAAAATGTGAACTCTTGAGGAGGGCAGAGGGGGGACCTCTGTCGCTCGCTCCGACGCTCAACATTAGTCGAGTATTTTAGAAGTCGGGAAGTATGATTGGCGAGCAGAGGTTTATTGGCTTTAGAAAGCTTACCGAAATGTGGTGGGAGACTTTCGTATTTATAGAGAGCCTTGTGCGACCCCTAAGGGTGTGTCTTCTGTTTTAGGGGTCGTAACGACCCGTAAGTAGGTAACGACCCCTAAAGGCACGGTTTTTTTCTTAAGGGTCGTAGCGACCCCTAAAACCATGTTTTTATCTTTATGGGTCGTACCGACCCCTAAATGCATACTTTGTTTGTAGGGGTCGCAGCGACCCCGAAATAGGGTTTGTAACGGACCCCTAAAGCATGTATTTCGGAATAGATCCCACGTTAAAATTCTCAAGTCGGGTTTGAGTTGACTTTATCAGGGCGGGTCTCATTGACTTTTCTGAGTCTAGTCGGAGTTGACTTTTTTGGGGCGGACCCAAATTGCCTTCGTGGGCCTTTGGCGTTTGAGCCTTTTTTAATGCGCTTATTGGGCTGGGCCTTAACATTTTTAGGTTCCAAAAAATACGCATAACAGTGAGAATTGACTATTCCAAAGTCATAACTTCAAACTCTCGGAACGGATTTCCCGTTCCGCGATAAAACGGTGTCATGACTCTTGTTCCGGTTTATTCAAACTCGGAATTTTTCTTTTTTTTTTAAGAAAAACAATTTTATTATTCTTTAGTGATGGCTAATTGTAAATCTTGCATTGATGCAAGTGGATATATAAAAATATGATTATTCACACGTTACTAATTTCGATGAAGATTGGATAATTAATTAGTATTTACTACACATTCGAGGCCCTGAGATCAGCAGTCGCTGAAGCTTGAGCAATCAAATTTCTCACTTGCCATTCCTCATCTTATTTGACAATAATATTTAAATCGAATCTTTTATATAATGTTATATATCGAAGCATAATTTTTTTTCTTTTTTTCACCAAAAAGTTGTCATAATTTATATTTTTTTTATGCTAGTACTTTAACCTAATTTCTATTTTCATGAAGAGAATTCAATCTCAAATTCTTGTTTGACGAAGATCTTACAAAGTTAGATGTAAATAACTTTAAATACAAAAAAAATTAAAATTATTATTATTACAGAATACAGACAAGTCACGGGGATTATTTTTTTTGCTTGAAAGTCACATGATTTCTTGATAATTGAATTTTATGTCCTCATTTTAATATCCTGTGATTGTGAGTTCAATGTCGTTTTTTCACTTTTGTCGTGCCCACTTTCTGTCGTTTTATATATTGTTGTTCATTGTATAGTTCCTTAAATACATGTCAATTTCTCCATGTAGTTTGAAATATTATTGTCGTTAGCGATATGATCTTTCTAATATATGTCGTTTTTATGACAACAATATTATCAACAACCAAATATGTTGTTTTTATAGTCAGGACGGATTTAGTAATCCCTTTATTACGTCATAAGTACCTAAGTGTTGGTCTTACACCATAAACCAAGCAAGCTTGCTTGGCTATGATGGGATAAGTAAGGTATCTTTTAGGCCATACCCTAGGCCATACCTCACCTTTTAGGGCTATACCTCACTCGTGAGGGTAGGTACAATGCTTGTAATGCCTATATATGTATCCATCTATTGGATGAAGAAGGGGGGTCTTGGAGGACGAATGAGGCAGATTTGAGAAGAGAGAAATGCTTGTAATTAAAGAGAATCAAGAAAAAAATACACACAAATGTTTTTCATCGTCATTTCTTTGAGTGGTCTTAGCTAATAAACGGAAGAAACCGATCCATTTTCTTTAAAAACAAGGGTAAAACCTTGTGATTGTTGAGAGCGCAAAACGCCCTCAACATTTACCATATATTGTCGTTTTCAGTCAGGGACTCTCTTATTCGGAAATATTCTACAATTTATCTTACCACGTACATTCATTCTAATCTAAACAAAAAGAATTACTGTACATTAATTTATTTCTAATACAGAAACTCAAAAGAATTACTGTACATAGTACTTTATCCTAACTCATACAAAAAGTACTCTTAAATCTTAATTACTTATAAAAGAATTTTGAATTGGAAAAATTGAATATCTTCATCAAAAGCAAGACCTAAATTCATTTTCTCGGCCAAATCGACCCGTTCCCCAGATTGGCCCGACATAGCATCGACGATTTTACGGGTTAATATAAATTATTTTATCCTACAATCTTTCTATGTTGTAATTGATCACTTGTCATTCAATGTTAATCATTCCTTCAGTTCGTAATTTTTTTTTTTACTCACATTGAAATTTTAAGTAAATTTTCGTTGTGATTTTTCCTCGTATACAAACAAAAACATATATAACTTCATATTCCAATTTGATTTTTGCAACATGTTCATCAAATAGTACTTATAGAAACAAACCATGAAAGAAGAAGCACAAAACAAGCAAGAAACTCGTTGAGATTTACCTTTGAGAGTGAAAATAACAGTAACATGTTCTACAGTGACAAAGACAAATTCAGGAGACACATAAATAAAGCAAAACAAAAGACCAAACTGGGCTTCTTCGACTTCAACCATGGAACATCCGAGACCTCCTTGAGCCTGCTCTGATCATCTGATGGCTTCATTCCCTGATCATCTGACTCATCAACACTAGGGTTTTGCCAACCAAATCCCTTGTCGTTTCTTCTCTCATCATTGTCACCGGTCGAGTTCGAGCAAACACCGACTTCCAAATACGAAGAAACGTTCCTCTCGTAAAGCCGGTCTCTCGTGCAAAGACCGTCGTTTCCTCTGATGTCCAGTCTCTTCCCAAGCCTGTCGACGAACTCCGGCTCGAGAGAAACCTCTCCGCTAAGCTCGTTGTGGCTCAAGTTGAGAAGATCGAGACTCGGGATCAACCCTAAACCTCTCGGGATTTCGCCGGTGAGGTTGTTCTGGTCAAGGGAGAGAGAAGACAGGTGGGTCAACGAAGTCAACGCTTCTGGGATCGTCCCCCTCAGTCCACAGCCTTTGAGGCTCAAAGTCTGAAGCTTTTTCAACTCTCCAACGAACTGGGGTACTTCAGAATTCAAAGGGTTGTGATCCGCTATGAAGTACTGGAGATTATCCAAACCTGAGAGGCTCTCGGGGATTGGACCGGTCAACAGGTTGTTGCTCAGGTCAAGCAAGACCAGCTTCTTGAGCTTTCCCAGCTCTAATGGAAGACGACCCACGAGCTTGTTTGACCCGAAGTCAACTTTTTGGAGAAACTGAGGTTGACCCAGGGAAGAAGGAACCCGACCCTCGATGCTGTTCCAGCTCAAGTCCAAGATGGTCAGATTCTCGATCCCTCCTATCTCTTCAGGGATTTCGCCGCTTAGATTGTTGTAGCTCAGGTCGAGCTGCTCCAACGTGGAGATCCCACCGAGCTCTAATGGAATCTCTCCATGTAGACCGTTCTGCGAGAGGCTCAGAACCCGCAAGCACGCGAGCTTCGAGAGGCTAGCCGGGATCTCTCCCGAGAGCGACGGGTTTGAGACGAGAGCCAGGTGCTCCAGCGAGGAGAGGGAGCCGAAGAGGGAAGGACTGAGGGAAACCCGCGATGACGATGAGGCTGCGACGAAGCAGTTGAAGATCGATAGGGTTTTGAGGTACGGAAGCTTGAGCAACGAGTGCGATAACGTCGCGGAGAGTTTGCACGGAGGGTTCAGGATGTCCGGGCCGATGTGGAGCTTCGTCACGTGGAGAAGCGGCGTCGCTTCTTGGCCTATCTCGCACTGCAAGCCCGGCCATGGCGTGTCGCTGCATGGCTGGGGATGGTCGCTCGCCCATGCAGGGTCGTCGACGAGGGCTTCGAACACGTCGAACAGCGCCAAAAGTTCGCCGTTATCCATCTCCAGAGTCTCCGTTAATTCGGAGTCGTCACACTCGGAAAAACGAACCCCACAAGCCAAAACGAGAAACCCTACAAGGTAGAACGACGTCAGGGACGCCATGGGAGGACAAGAGCCGAGCTCTTGAAATGATTAATGAGAGAGAGAGAGAGAGAGAGAGAGAGAGGAGGTTGAGCTTTAATGGTGTGTGTGTGTGTGATGAATGATGAAGCGATATATATTTGGTGTCAGCGAGGGAAAGCTGCATGGAAATGAATCCAAAGGTTGTCGCAACATGGGGCTGAAAACGACAGTCATTGGGTTGCATGGAAAAGAGAGTGACAAGAGGGAAAGAGGGGTTGATATAAGTAGGAACAATTTGTCAGACGGGTCATCATAGCCTTCCTCAGAATATGTTTTCATGATGGGACTTGCCAACTTCTCTTGCCACAAACAAACACTTCTTAGATTCTATTTTTTTATAAATATTTCTGTGTAATCCCGACCTGTTGATATGGCGGATCGGTATAGGAAGAAACCGGTTTTTCTTTTTCTTTTTTCCGAAGAAAAAATTATATTTGTTGGAATTTGGAGTAAAAGAGACGCCGTAGTCTATCATCGGAATAAAAAATAAAACTTAAACCTATTTTTGGTGATTCTAGACCAAAATTAAGACTATCAGTTCAATCACTGACTTAATTATTAGGAGACGAGTATTTTCTTTTTGCAAGCTTTAAAATCATCTCGCTGATTTCATTCACTATATATTCTCACTCGTAATTGAGAAATTGAGTTCCATCAATGAAGGAAGTGAAGATCCAAAATAGTCAATAAAATAATATTGCACTCTTCAACTAAGAAGCACACCAAAATAATCAACTCACGGGAACGCAAAAATTGCATATATTTGTAATCTTGGCCTATAAAGTATGAAGCCAACAATATCAGCATGTTCTAACATTGCTAATACATCTTATAACATGAGTACATTTAATTTTAATAAAATGGATTTGTTCAGAATCTCTCTAACATCATCAGTATTTATTTATTTTTTTAAATTATATTTTTGCTCGGTTTCCAAAGAAGTTGCATTGTCTTATGCCTATTGGTTCCTTTCTTTTCATTTTTATTTAGAGAAAGAAGTAAAATTAGTGGATATATCATAATCATAGACACCAAAACTGTTCCTGTTGTCTGTTACTTGGACATCTTGCAGCTTGGAAGTGAGCCAATAGTGCCCATCTCCGCACACTAAGAATATTAACTATCAATTGTCGTACACATTCTTCGTATTATAATTTTCTCAATATTTAATTCAAAAATGTGTTTTCTTCCTTTCAACTCAAGGTACCAAGTTTGAAACTTGTGTATCTGCACTTTCCCATTTCATTTGAAGGCAAATGGAGGTCAGCTTTATTCAGGTAAAAAGTAAAAGTAACCCATTTGACCCATTTTGCACTATGTGAAAGAGATGGAAAACTAACCCTTCAAAACCATTAGTGAAAGTGCTTTCCATTTTGTTTTTGGTGCTTTGATTTTTTATTTTTTATTTTTTTTGAGAAATTTTGGTGCTTTGATTTGAAAGATGCATTTATGTAAATTTTCTCAAGAAATCATATAATGCAACCAATAAGATATAATCCACTACATCGAACATAGGCCCATTACCAATCATGGGCTTAGGCCTATATTAAGCGTTACCTCTAGCCCAACTTGAAAGACTCCTATATATATATTTTTTTTTTTTCTATTATTATTAGCGGATCAAGTACTCAATATATTACTTATACTTTGTGGTAGCTTAAAACTTTTTTTTTTTTCACAATTTTTTTTTTTCATTATCCACTATTTTTTGCTTCTTTCTTAAATTTTATCCATCTTTTCAACCGTTGAACACAATTTATGATGTGTCATTAAGTGTTTCAAGTTTGGACACTTGTAACTTCTATAAATTTTCAAACATTTTTTTCTTCATTTTTTTTTTTCTTCATTTTTGATAGTGACATAAGTTTAACAACAGGTTGGTGAAATTTTAGAGAGAAGCAAAATATAGATATTGGAAACTTCAATGGTAAAAAAAATTTTGAGGTTATGCCATCGCAAAAATCAATATATTTGATACTTACGCCGCCAGCCATTAACTTTTTTTTTTCTACCACATCTGATATGATTGAACTTGAAATTGTACATTCAAAATAAATAAAAAAAATCCCAATTCATAATGAATTGAAATATTATTACTTCAATACAATATTCTACCAAACCTAATTGATATGGAACTAACGCAATACATAATTATAATAATGTATATAATTAATAATATCAATGAAACGCAATTTGCTCTTACTTTTAGCAAAAGTGATTGAAAAACATTTGGTTACACAACTCATCTTTATTGTCGCATATATACACATATAATTCTTCATAAAATCATGCGAGATTAAAGATTACACCTAATAAAATCAGCGAGTTTATACAGCCGTCCAAGCAAAACGCTTAATAAGACCATGAATCTTGGCCTTTATTCCGTGATCGAAGCTGTATTTATTATTATTATTATTATTATTATATATTACTACTACTATTATTAACCACATCAATCAATACTCGTTCTTGTCTTCTTGCCATTGCAAATAAATACATGACGTTTATAATCTTATAAATGGGTTAATGACGTCACGAGATATATGTTAGCCAATCACAAATCGCCACATTCGAAAACGACATGCAATCTTTCACAACCCACGAGAATTTTAGTGCCTCAAGCTTTGCTATTTTTAAATACGTAGATAAAAAAAAGACCAGGCGAAATATTTGACAAAAACATCACAAAAATATATATATATACAGAGAATAGGAAATGCCCTGTAGTTTATTTAATGTATATATGATTACTATAAGTAGAGGTGAAACTGGTGGCGACGTCGCGACTCGTCGCGGGCAAAATCGCCAAAATCGCGAGGAAAACTCGTCGCGATGCGCCACGATGAACTGCGTCGCGAGGAGGCTGGGGTGTTTTTTGCGGCATATGTACCTGTTTGCTTGTAATGTTTAATTTTATTAGTTTTTACCCAAATTTAATTACCAAACTTTATTAATTATTTCAAAATTATATTTAAGTATGTTAATTATTTAAAATTATTATTTAAAATTTATTTATTTTTAAATTAATATTTAAGTATGTTATAATTTATTATTTTGTAACATATTAATAATTTTGATTTGTATTGTTAATTTTTAGTTTGTAAGATATTAATAAAATATTAATAATTTTAACAAATATAATTAACAAATAAATAAATATGATAAAACGAGATATTTAAAAAAAAAGTTGTATTATTCATTGTGAACATTACAATAAGGTGAAAGAAAGCTGTAAATATTCAGTGTAAATATTACAAGATGCCTCACTAAAACCTCTCTTGTAAAACCCTCCTTAGGGACTTAAAACCAAGAGAGGAAATAGCACATCATTATTGGCGCTAACTTTGCATCACTCGGGGAATAAGGCGTTAAACCTTTCAGTCATTAGCTCCAGTTCGGTTTGTTCGGACCGTTCGGCAATCACGGGGTTGTGGAACATCAAATCATTCAACACCATTATTTGCTCGACGTGTGTGTTGGTGGTTGACGCCCTCCGGTCGTTTATGACATACTGAGCCGTACTGAATGCGCTCTCCGAAGCAACGCTTGAAATGGGGATGGACAGTATATCCCTCGCCATTCTCGCCAATATCGGGAATCTGTCCCGTTGATTCTTCCACCACTTGATCACATCGAACTCAGCTGAATCGTTGTCAAACCGTAGGCCGTAGTACCGCTTCATTTCTTCCGGTATGTCCGCCCGTGCCGGAGCCGTACTGGATTCCGATGCTTCCCCGCGATCTAGCCGTTGCTTGAGTCTCCGGCTAAACGCTAGTCCGGTCTTTGTTGGGCTTTCCATTACTGTCCTTTGCTCCTCGAGTGCGTTGTATTGTGGGAACCGCAGGTCGTATTCACTGTACAATGCAAAAAACGCTTCATTAACAACCTTAATATAATTCCGGTAATCCACCCCTATGTTTTCCCCGCATGCTAACATCATTGGCCCCCAAGTAAACGAAAAACGAGGATCTAGTAGCTCCGAAGCAAAACGAAAACGGGGGTGGATCCCAGTAAGTTTGGAATTTTGCAACCATTCCCGGAATAAGGGGAGAAATAATAGGGTCATTTTCGAATTCTTTAAAAGCACACGTTATTTGATATAGACCCGAAAGACCATGATTCAAAGAGGGTCTTTTTTTGTTAGAAAAATTTAACGTAATAGCATAAAAGGGTTTGAGGAATTCGGTAAATTTCAAGGCAGTTTCCCATTCCGCCTCCGTGATCCGCGCCTGGGGCTCGAGTTCCATTCCGGGGAAGTGGTCCAAAGGCAGCCTCTGTCTACACACAACTGAAACCATTAGATACGTAGAGTTCCATCGTGTATTATTGTCTAATCCAAACTTGTTAGCCCTATGATTGTGGTCTTTACAAAATTTTCTCCACCTACTGGTGGTTTGAGGATGCCGGATCCAATCAACAATGCCGCGTATTTTTTCAACATGTCTTGCAATTTGATGTTCGCCCGTTCGTGCAATTAAATTTATTATGTGACAAGCACACCGTTGATGTAAAATATTTCGAATTGGAAAAACGGGCAAACTAGATTCCAAGATAGTAATGGCAGCGTTGTTGTTTGAGGCATTGTCTAAGGTAATGGAAATAACACGATTTTGTAAACCCCAATCATTAAATAATGTAATTAATTTATCGGCAATGTTTTGTTCGGTATGACGACCCTCGAATGACGATAGATTTAAAAGTCTTTGACATGGATTCCACTCATCGTCTACGTAATGAGCGGTCAGACTCAAATAATCGTTTAAACTCGGACCGCTCCACAAGTCAGTGGTAAAAGCAATGTTTCTGCTAGACATTTTGAAAAAATCGACCAAAAGGTTTTTTTGCATAGCATATGCGGTTTCCATGTCCTGGGTATAAGTCGTACGGGAAAACTGCTGGTACGTCGGATTAATCCTTTGCATATATCGGGTATGTTTGGGATTTTCGACAAAACTCAACGGCACACCCGTAGAAATAATCCATTCGAGTGTCCATTTCCGTAAATTAACAGCAGAAAGAGCACTTACTTGTGCTGTGTTTACCTCATCAATCTCGCCGGTTGGGAAGCATGTCCTTGCGTGTCGGTTCAAGTAGCCGGTTCCCTGGTCCCCCATCGCATCTAGAGTGTACCCGCACTTTTTGCACGTGGCGAGTTTGATACGTTGGCCATTCTCCACCCGCCGATCTTCGTGAAAAAAGTTCCACACGGGGGCAGTGTTTGGTCGTCCCCACGCCAACCCATGAGAATTTGCTCTATTAAAATAAAAGGAATATTACAAGAGTTTAATATTAATCATATTGATTTAATTAAATGTCATAAAGTTAAATAAAAAAGTTAACAGAAATAAAAATGGTATTTTCTATGTGTGGAAATAATTATCAAGCTCTTTTGGACGGAACCCCCCGAGGTTCCACGGCCAGATCGACTGGAAAGGATGCTATGATCTCGCTTTAGGCCCAAGCTTTTCTAAACAGAACTCCCCGAGGTTCCCAGGCTAGCTTAGAGGAGATTGCAAAGCAAACCTTATTTAAAAACCAATCTTTCTAAGACACCATAATCCGTAAAAACTTTATAATTATCACCACACATAAAAAATACCATTTTTAATTTTTTTAACTTATTTAATTAACCAATGATTATTTAGCGATTAATTTATTACTTAGTTATTAATTTATTACTAGCTTATTAATTATTGAATATTAATTATTAATTATTACTACGTACTAACTTATTAATTATTAATAATTAATAAAATAGAAAAATGACTAATAGTTATATATAGAGAAATGACTAAAGGTTATTACCCGGTTGAAGGACGTCGAACACGTCGAGGACGGGCAACGGAGGCTTCACCACTATCTTGATTAGAAGGTAGAGGAGAACCGCGATTGTAAACCCCAACATTTGAACCATGGACCGATGGCGGCGTTTGAAAGTCGTCCTGGACATCTTCTGGACGTTGAGTTCCGTCGGCGTCGGCGTCGGGGTCGTGTTGTTGAAACATGAGATTGAAAAAATGATCGTTATTTCCCCCCCTTTGATTGAGCTACCGCGTCGACCAATGCTCGGGGCACAAGATCAGGATTGGCGTTGTGCATGCCCACCGCCCGGGTTAAACTAGGTCTAAGAGACCGAACTGTATCATCGGGATAATTTGGATTTGGAGGGGAGGGAAATATTTCTTGGGGTAGCATAACGGGAATGTAGTCGTCGGGCGTAGGTTGCGATGTTCCCCCTTGTTGAAATTGGGGTTGCAAGTTCCTAGCCGTCCTTCGACCCCCGGAACTACCACTGCTTCTTCGAGACGTAATGACTAAAAAATAAAACTTTAGAACTTGAGAGCTTTAGAGGGAAAAAACTTAGAGAATTGAGATAATTAGAGAGAGATATGGAAGATTGGTGTGAGGAAATGAGGGTGGGAGAGGTAGTATTTATAGGGTTTGAGGAGAGAGTGGGGTGGGTGAATAATTATTGTGGTAGGTGAATTATTTATGAAATTCGGGTAAAAAAATAGGGATTTACGCCCAAAACAAACACAAATCTCGCACCCCATTCAGATCGCTGACGTGGCACGATCCTGGCCGTCCGATCGTTCACGCGGATCAGCCTCCTCCACCACGTCGTGATTAACGCGCCAAGTCGCGACGTTCGCGATTCTCCCACGCGCGACGCAATTAATCGCGAACGTGGCAAAAGCGTTGCAACGCATCGCGAACGAGGTGGGGTCGTCGCCATCTACAGCTCTAACTATAAGGTGAAAATCTTAATACTTTAATGGCCATTATTAGTCCTATCATCACCTATGATTGGAATGAATAAGTGAGTTTGATCTTGGTTACACGTGGCACCAAAAGAAGTGGGGCCCGAACTTGGCGGCTAGATAAGGGACAGATCTTGGGTTGCTTGCGGGTCCATCGATCTCCATGATAGGGGTTTTATCTATTTTATTATGATTATTTTCTTTTGCATGATAATGAGTTTATAATTATTATATTAATATGTGCGTATGATTGTTTTTTTTTTTTTTTGTAAACAATGTGCGTATGATTGTTAGATACCGCGAATTGAGAAGAAATCGTTCGGTCGTTTCGAGGAATTGGGTCCCAACGACACCTTATTACGTGCCAGCATTATATATATATATAATTATTTTGCATTGCAACATAGATCAATCAAACTCTTGTACGATATGTTTCTCTACGTGTGATCGAGTTTTGATAATACTAACTAAGCACCAATTACATTCATATAATTATATATACAGTTCATATTAATATGAAATTGGAATGATAGACATTTAAATATTCTTTAATAGATTTCATAGGCGTACTAAATCAAATTTAATATTATAGTATCGGGGCTAATTTGGGTTGTAAGACTTTGTGCTTTATTATAAGCAAATTTTTTGTTTGAATAGCCGAAGAGTGAAGACGTATTGGATTAAAGAGATAAAGATAATAGCTCCCCGATTCAC
This sequence comes from Parietaria judaica, assembly GCA_954871525.1. Lineage (NCBI taxonomy): Eukaryota > Viridiplantae > Streptophyta > Magnoliopsida > Rosales > Urticaceae > Parietaria > Parietaria judaica. The sequence continues at coordinate 3,531,779 of OX940863.1, forward strand.
TAAACCCGAAATAGATCCAAGAAGGGGTTTGTGTGCATAATTGGAAACCGGGCTATGATACCGCTAAAATCACAAGCACTATAAGTGTATAGCGTTGTTGTCGTGATCCGTTCAAAGTCAACCAAACGCCTATCCAACTTCAGCGGTCAAATCTACTCCTGAACACGGATAATTCAACATAATTAATTAGGAGGAGGGCTACGAAAGGCTAGATGACTTCAACGGCGCATACACACTTTCACCAACTTTTATAATTCTTGTTCATATACATTTATATAAACAAATATTGACATGAAAAATCGGGATTCATACCGTAAAAAACAAATAAAAATATCAAATTAACATATATTAAATTATTGACTAGCAAAGTGATTAATTTATCACGTCAATCCTACTAAATATCAGAGGGTTTGAACAATTGATAATTCAGTCCTCATATACAATTTTGCCATACATATATAATTGTGATATTGTATTAATGTACCGAACAGTATCTGCCACGACTTAAACTCCTTCCGAATGATGTCTAACTCACAACACTATTTTATTCGAAAACCATGAATATGTACTTTGACAATATCTAATAACAAACATATTATATAGTTATAGTCGTACTATAATAATATTTAGAATGGTGACTCATTTGATGAACTCCCTCATACTCATCAAAATATATACAAGTCAATCAGAATTCATAAGTTTCCTTATGGGATTGTCTAAATAATGTGATCACTGATTTATATATATATTGGACATATTAGGGTTTGTGGGACTATGTTGGTCTGAAGTGATATACATGAAATTAAATATATATATATATATATGTGTGTGTGCAAGTATAGGTGGCCCAATATTAGCAAATTACTTGAAGGAAATCCATATATTATATGCATTATTTATATATGCACACACCAACCTAGCTAGCCAGCTAGGGCAAACATTCTGATTATTGTTATCATTATAATATTATCGTCATATTAAGCTGATGATGACATGGCGTATAATACGATAATTGACTTGACCTTAATGTACATATGTAGCTAGTCGAGTCGCCATATATAGATGTACACCACAATCATACATATATATTATCATATTTGTATATATATATAATGATTGTGTATAAATTAATAAACTATATGCGTGTCTTGTGAATTATGGAAATGGCCAAAAGGTGTCTTTACATGAACGTGTCAATATGATGACTAGGACTCATGAGTAAACGAGAAAGGAGTATAGGGTCATAATTGTAATTTTTGATCATTTCAATTATTTGGCCACTTCCTTGACCACCTTATAAAACCCTAATGATAATTTGAAATTACAACACTTCACAAACCCTAAACCTCCTCTCTAAAACTCTCCTCTATTGCTCAGATAAAACCCTAATATGAACACATCAGTTCCTTATATTATGGAAGATCCAAAAAAACCCTATAAAGCAAGGGATCAATACCCTCAAAAGGCGAAAGGCATGTCCTTCTTCGCCTTTGTTCTCTCTGTCTTCCTCTACATTTCGGCTTTCTACGTCTTCAATCTATCCCCTTCATCTCTCGTAAAAACCTCCAAGTTCTGGTTCCTCATCTCAAACACTCTCATTCTCATCCTAGCCGTCGATTTCGGGGCTTTCTCTTCCTCGAAAACAAAACGACCCGACGTTTACGACGAGTACGTGGCGCACGTCGAAGCGAGACGTGCGAGCCCTTCGGTCGTCGCAAAAAGCCACACTCCTCTTGAACAACTAAGAGAGGAGAAAGGAGAAGATCAGATCACCGTCGAAACCTTAGAGGCCGGAAACCGATCGCACGTCGTTGTAAGGGAGGCTAATTCTCTTGATGAACAACGACAAGAGGAGATCAAACAAACCCTAGAGAGGAAGCCGTTGCATGTCGTTGAAGAAAAGAGAATCGTCCACGTCAATCATATTCACGAGAGTGTTCGATCGAAACCCTACCGGAGAAGTCAGTCGGATAAAGCGAAGAGAGTAGTGATTGACGGGAGTAAAAACATTGTTCTGTTGACTAGATCGAAGACGGAGAAAGAGAACAAAGATGAACATGCACGGGATCAAGTCGAAGCTGTGAACGAGTTTGCAAACATGTCCGACGAAGATCTCCATAGAAGAGTTGAAGAGTTTATTCAGAGGTTCAACAGGCAGATTAGGCTACAAGCCAAGGGTGATTACTAGAGATTTAGTACAAAATTTTGATGTTTTCTTTATTTTTGTATTTTTGAGGTCCTGAGTTGAGCGATATCACTGTAAATTAGTCTATGGAAAATAGCTAGTATTGCAGTATATAAAGAGTTGTTTCTACGGCAAATTTTCCTCTCTATTAATTTTCTTATTCTTTTTTCTCTATGTGATTCATCAAAGTAACTATTTTATTGCAATCATACTCATAATAGTCAATAAGATGAAAAAAGAAATAGCGGCAAAAATTCCTTATTTCACATGTTTATTGCCATTAAGTTCTAAATACATATCCAAATTTTGGTAGCAAAAGTTTCTCTCGTTACAACTTCACAGCAAATAGACGGAACCCAACTTTAAATACCACGTCACGCATGTAGCCCCATGGCAAAAGTCTCTAACTTTATATGTTTGTTGAAACTAATTCCTAAATTTTCATTTCTACAGACCGGATAATCAATTTATGTCTAATTTATATAATTTAAATTTTGTGGTTTAATTATAAAACAATAAATTAACATTATTATGGAATACTTTAGTGAAACATGGTTCACAATCACATGCACGATATAGTGACTTATAATATTGTGAAATAAAGATTACTTTGAGGCTAATGTTTAAATTGAACGAGGATTAGGTGGTGCGAGTGCAACGATCTTTTTTAAAATATACATACTAGTACAATTGTAGAAGTAAAATATTGGAATAAATTGCAATTAAAATTACATTAAAACTCCTATAGTCAAATATATTACAATTATGATTACAACTAAATAATTACGTCCAACCAAATACTACCTAATCTCATGTTAACCTTTTTAATTTAATTATTAGATTAAAGATAATAAATGGTCATAAGTAAGTATAAATTCATCAAATATAAAAGTAAAAACGTTGCCATCATTAAAAAACTAACAATTAATTACCATCATCATTGAACTAAAGCCACACAAGGCATTGACTCTGTTTACTATTTACATAAAAATGTGAGAAGAACACGTGTGCTTCTTGAATGTTGGGCTTCAAGGCCCAAACAATACAAACAATTGACCCAATCACAGAATAACATGTCGGGCCCATCAAAAGCCCATTAAGAACAGTGGGTCCCACAAACAAACAGTTTCAGTTGTGTGATGACTAATGAGTGATGACCAGCGAGTCCGACTCGGTGACTCGCCTGGCTAAATCACCACACAACTCGGAAATGGCGTTGAGCTCGCTTGGGCTTGGCCATGCCAACGCTTCCCTCTTCCCATCGATCTTCGCTTCTTCTTCTTCTTCGAGCTCTGCGAAGAAGAGTCTGTTCATGTCCAGAAGAAGGACGGTTATGCTGGGACACAACCTCGCTCTCAGCTCGCTGCTTCCATTTCGCCCCTCTCGCGTCGCAATCGCTCAGCAACAAGACGATGATGAAGTCAATCACGAAGAAGAACGACTCGTTCGTCTCTTTCAGGTCCTCTCTCACGTTCATCGCTTTTCTCGTTAGGTTTTGTGTTTGAAATTTTGGTGTTTCCAAATCGAGCTAGCAACAATGGCGTTAAGTGTAGGAAACATCTCCTTCGGTCGTCTGCATTAAAGACATTGAGATCGACAAGAGCCTGAAGAACGCTTCTTCGGAGGAGTTCATGGCGAGAGAGGACAACAGTGCGGTGGTTGAAGGCACAGGCTCAGGGTTTCTCTGGGACAAGTTTGGCCACATCGTAAGCCCTGCCGTTTTCGTCGTTTCCTTGTCGATATCGAAGATCGGCGATCACATTTCGCTGGTTTGTCTGTGACAGGTTACGAATTACCATGTGGTGGCGAAGGTGCTTGCTGATAACAGTGGATTACACCGTTGTAAGGTTTTGGCCTTTTGTTTCATGGATTTTGCTTCTCATGTTCATCAGAATGCTATGCTGAGACTGAATCTAGTGTTCAGAAACTAAGCTTTGGGATCTTATTGATTGGCAGGTGTATCTGGTTGATGCCAATGGGAGAGGGCTTTGCAGGGAAGGGACGATGATCGGTTACGACCCGGCTTATGACCTCGCTGTTATTAAGGTTTCCTTCTCTTCTGTTATATATATATATATATATATATATATATATAGATTGGATGGGTGTATCTATAGGTAGAAATATGGGGTCAAGCTACAACATTGCTTAGAAAATAAGAAGCTTATCAAATGACTATCAAGCTACAAGTATGACATGAAAGTTGATTCGTATTATCAAGAACGCGAATTCCGTCTGCTTCAATTTAGTTTTTTTAATCTTCCTGTTTGAACATAAGCTCTTGATCTACTGTCTTTATTTTCGTAACCGATCATCCTGTTGTCTTTTTTAATGAACAAAATTTGTAACCGTCTATCTTAGGTTGATGTTGAAGGATACAAAGTTAAGCCTGTGCTCGTTGGTACTTCTAGTGACCTACATGTTGGCCAAAGCTGCTTTGCTATTGGAAATCCCTATGGATACGAGAATACGTTAACTACAGGGGTATGTTTATGTGTTTTTTGCGGCTTCGAGCGGTTTAGGAAAATAAAAGGAAAGAACAGAGAGAGATATGTCGAGCAATACATATTGTAATGAGTCAACCAATGTTGTGAAAAACGACATTGAGGCGCGCCTTGAGGCGCGCCTCAGTGAGGCGTATGGTATATTCGCAACGAGGCTTACGCCTTGAAAGGAAAGAGTGAGGCGTGCGCCTTGAGCAGCGCCTTACGCTTGAAACTAGCGCCTTGAGGCTACGCCTCATTGCGGGCACTCTTAGATCGAGAGGAAAAAATTTCTCTACTGATTTTTACGGCGCCATTGTTGAGACAGTAAAAGCTTTGGAACCCTAGCTTATATCTCTGAAGCAAGGTTTGGGAGAGAAGAGGAAGAGATGGGCCCACTGACACTCCCACTTGCACTTTCTCTCTCCTTTATAATATTTAAAAATATTATATATTTTAATATTTTATCTTTTGTATATATCCTGAACATCGTTCAGTTCAGCTTACAAGATTAAATTTTGTGGTGGTGGGTCCACTTTTTTTCGTCTTTTTCTTTTTTATATATTTTACCTATTTTGGATTTTTAAGTCGTGTTTGAGTGTATAAATGTTTTATTGGGGTTGAGTCTTTAAAGTTTTGCATTTCTAAGTCTTTTGAGTGTTTAAGGGTTATGTTACACCTATTTTATTTTTAATTTATTATATTATTTTTAAATAATTATATTGTATTTATCAAGGCTTACGCCTCAAACGCCTCAAGGCTATACGCCTCGAGGCACGGCGAGAAAACGCCTCGAGGCTTAAATACGTTATTCACAACATTGGAGTCAACCATTTACTTTGTCTGATACATGCAGGTAGTCAGTGGATTAGGCAGGGAAATACCCTCGCCAAACAGAAGTTCCATTAGAGGTGCCATTCAAACCGATGCAGCGATTAATGCCGGTAAGTTTTGGAAATACGACCTGAAGTTTCTGATTTTACCAGTATATACTCATACGATTCCCCCTATTCAGTGGCGGAACTAGGATTTTATCATTAGGGGGGCTGGTTTAAAATTTTTTTTTGCAAAGGAGGGGCGAATTTGTAGTTTTTAAAAATTTAGCACTAAAAAATACAAAAACAAAATTTTTAAGGGGTAAAAAATACAAAAATTGAAAATTTGGGAGGGGCTAGAGTCCCCTTAATGATAGGCATGCTTCCGCCTATGCCCCTATTCGTTTATTTTTCATGAATTTGATCACACAACTTTGAAAGAATGTTGAATGTTTTTCTTTTGACGAAAATGAGATTTTTTTATAGGGAATTCCGGCGGGCCGTTGATTGATTCCTACGGTCATGTTATCGGAGTAAACACTGCAACTTTCACACGAAAAGGTACTTAAATTCGTGTTAACACACCTCTTAATGTACTTTTGGATCAAACAAGTTAAGAACAATTATAGTGTCTCTCGAGATCTTTAAGAACTTTATCAGGTGCCGTTTCTGACGGATCTTGACTTTTAATTAATTTTTTATTTTTATTTTACGCAGGGACAGGAATGTCATCTGGTGTGAACTTTGCAGTACCAATTGACACAGTAGTGAGAACTGTGCCTTACCTTATTGTCTATGGAACACCTTACTCCAATAGGTTTTGATATATGTATGTATGTATATATATATATATATATCAACACTATACTTCAACTTACGTTTGTGCTTTCATGGTGTCTGTCTTTGTTTATAGTAAAATCGACTCAAATGAAATTCCGGTTTATTTCTGCTTTTGTTGGAGAACTTCATCTTTTTCTGGACTCGTTTGAATAGAACAAAACGGTCTCTATCGTTAATCATGCCCGAGAATCAATCTGATTCTACCATTTTCGCCGTACAGACAGAAGAACATGACATTCTTTAAGCTGTAGAAAAATATTAACTTAGTATGTTATCAAATTTGAACTATTTTTTTTTTTATAATAACTATTTTTTTATATTTTTTTTTGTGCGAAAAAAAATTGTCAGTTAGTTTCAGTTAGTCACTGTTGCCGTTTATCTTTAATTTTGTCGTTTAGCATATTTCTGTCGTTCCGTTAGCGAATGTCTATGTCGTTTCAAACTTAGTATTTCTTAGCTATCAATGTCGTTTATCATACCTTTTGCTGTTCATAAAATTGTTTCCGTTTTCCAGATTTATTTATATATTTATTTTATTTATGAGATTACATGAGTGACTTTTTGTTTGATTCTTTCCTTAGCGATTACATATCCTTTCTACGTGAGTTTACAATACTGAAATAAAATGAGAAAAAAGATACCAACGATTTACTTTGAGAAAAAATATGGAGATAAAAAATAACTTTACCAAAACGCAAATTTTGACCCATTTAATTATGTGCCCTAGGAAAAATAATTTGTAAAATTTTTTGTATATATTTCTCTTCATCAAATTAACTTGTAGAGAATATCAATTAAAAAGGGTAAAAAATATTTACTTGACTAATTAATAAAATATAGGGCTCTATAGCCATATAGCTAAACTATAAAAACTATTTTGCAAAATAGCCAACCTTTTGATTAATATTGCCAAATAGTCAATCAACCACATTAATAAATCACGAAAGACCGTATTACCCTTGTATTAACGTGTATTAACTATATTAACGTGTATTAACTAAGTTATTTTGTTTAAAAATAAATTAATTTTTTGTTAAAATTTTAATCACGATTTTTTATTTTTAAACAAATTAACTCAGTTAATACACGTTAATATAGATTTTCTGTAAACACAAGTAAATGTTCTTATTTTTAAGAAAAATTAACTTTGTTAATACACGTTAATATGTTAAATGGGTATTATAGGTATAAAATATGTTATTAAATAGCCACCTCATCAATTTGGCTATTTTGCAAAGAAAAAATAAAGGTTGGCTATTTGGCTAATAAAATGTTTCAATTTGGCTATTAAGAGCCATTTCCCTAAAATATATTTTACTTAATTATTTGACTGGTTTACTTATTAAATCCCGCTTGATTATTTGTTGAATAATTTTTACTGTCAATCGATTTTTGGGGTTAAATATATTAAATACACAACCTCAAATCATAATAATACTCATTTAATAATAAACAATATTTATTTATTTGTATAACAATAATAATCCCAATAATAAATAATATATATTTTTATTTATTTATATAACAAGAATCCAGTTGCTTGCACTGGCCTGCTATTTCTCAGAAAAGGACTGATTAGCCGCGAATGATTCTCTCTCTTCTAGGGTTTCTCCGATCATCAGAATCAGGTTCGTCTTCTTCTTCTTCTTCTAGCTCCTCTCCTCCATTGTTGCTTGTTCCTTGTTCCTTTATCCAATTAGCTTTCCTTCGAATTCCACATCCATCATTATTGTTTCTAACGAACACTCAAAAAAGTCGTCAACTTTTCTTCGAAGCGCAATTGATTTTGCTTTTTTCTTTAGCAACCAATCATGGATATGGCTAAACGATCGTTGTTTTGCTAATTTTTGGTGCTTTATTCAGCTAAAATATTTTGAATTAATGGGGGAATTTGGGAAGCGAAGTCGGCCGCACCGAGATCACGACAGGGATGATCGAAATCCTAAGCGGAGGCCTAGCGACAATGGCAGAGACGACGCGGAAAGGGACGAGCTCGTTGTTTACCGGATTCTGTGCCCCGTCGCCTGCATCGGAAGCGTGATTGGCACGAGCGGGAAGGTGATAAACGCGATAAGGCAAGAGACGAGGTCCAAGATTAAGGTCGTTGATCCGTTTCCGGGCTCAAACCACAGGGTTTTGTTGATTTATTGTTACGTGAAAGAAAGAAAGGACGTTGACATCGAAGATCTCGGCGACAACGAGAGGCCTCTGTGTGCGGCGCAGGAAGCTCTCCTCTCAGTACACTCTACGATCGTCAATGCCGATGGGAGAAGGAGGGGTAGAGATGGTGATAGTGATAGGAGCAGAGACGGTAAGGAAGAGTGTCGGATTCTGGTACCGATGAGTCAAGCGGGGATGATTATTGGCAAGGCCGGGTCCACCATAAATATGCTGCGGAGCAAAACAAGGACAAATATTAAGGTTACCGCGAAGGATCACGGAGACCCTTCTCACTCGTGCGCAATGGATTTCGACAATTTTGTCCAGGTTAGTGTTCTCTGTGCAACATTGGCTTGTTATGATCTGAAGTTGGTACTTGGAAACGGAGGTTTGAGACTTGTGAGTCAAAATTTATAGTCAGACTAGGTTCGTATGAGTTCAAGATGACGGGAATTGTTCTTGTCGGGAGTCTATCTATGAATTTGTTATTATAAAGTCAGAACTTGTTTGATTTGTCATTTGGCAACATATTACTCATTAATATGAGATATTATCAAACTACAGAATGATTATCGTATTGACTCGTGGAATTTTATCTTTCAGTCTCGTTTTTCTCTTTTCTCCTAAAGATAGTTACTAATCCTTCCTTTCGCTTGTGCTTATCATTAAGAGCAGATAGCTGGTGATGCGGATGGAGTGAGAAGAGCCCTATATGCAGTTTCTTCAATCATGTACAAGTTCAGCCCAAAAGAACTGATACCGCTTGAAACCTCTACACCAGAAGTCCCTCCGAGCATAATTATCCCGTCAGAGTTGCCAATTTATCCACCAGGCGGTCTGTACGCAAGCACGGACTCCATTGTCAACCCGAGATCTCTTTCCTCCCTTCTAGGAACCAATCACATGCAGGATCTTCAAGGATACAGTGACGCAGGGCATGCGTGGCCTCTCTATTCGCCTGCTCTTCCTGTAGCATCGGGTTTTGGGGCTGCTCCACGCTCTGCAGAGTTAGCAATTAGGGTTTTATGCCCGTCCGATAAAATTGGGCTTGTCATTGGCAAAGGTGGAGGTACAATCAAAGGTATGAGGCAGGCTAGCGGTGCTCGTATCGAGGTCCATGACTCAAAGAAAGATCTTGCCGATCGTGTCATTAATGTCACTTCAACTGAGGTATTCCCTCCATCCAAGGTTATCCTTTTTCTTCATATTTCCTACCAACTAATATAGGTGAAAGTAATATGGCACCGGAAACCGGATGTTTTGTCTTTTAGGAAAAAACCTTGTTATGGGTTTTATATTTTTATTTTTAGGGTTAGTTAACAGATGTTGTTTTCATTTGGACTTCGAATTTGGCAATATTGTTTTTAGGGTTAGTTTTATATTTTGATTTTTTTTTCTTTTATTACTTGAAAAATGGTTTCAGAGAGGAACCAATTTAATTAAATTTCACCAGAAAACAGATTTTATTCATTAAAATCGGTTAAGGTTTTAAGTTTGAAAAAGGAATGTAATTTGTATTACATGTTTCACCCCTAAACTTGTATTATTACTTGTCTGAGTTCCTGATTGGTTGTCTTTGGTGGCGCTTGCTTGGTAGGCTTTGGATGACCAGAGGTCAATGGCAGTTGAAGCTATTTTGTTGCTGCAAGGCAAGATAAACGATGAAGACGATGACACAGCTACTATGCGGATTCTCGTTCCATCTAAAATTATTGGATGTATCATCGGAAAAAGCGGTTCAATTATCAATGAAATCAGAAAGAGAACAAAGGCCGATATTCGTATATCCAAGGGAAATAAGCTCAAGTGTGCAGATATCAATGATGAGCTCATTGAGGTTAGACAATAACCCTAACCCGAAAGAAAAAAAAAAAAAAGAAAACTTTGTAATTGTACTTTTTAATTTTTTTTTTGCAGATGTCTGGAAGAGTTGATTATGTAAAAGACGCCCTTGTTCAGATTGTTTTAAGGCTCCGAGATGATGCGTTGAGGGACGTAGATGCGAGACCCACCTCTGTTGGTGCAGAATCGTTTTATCCAGGTGGCACCAGTCTTTCAGTGCCAGCTATACATTCTTCTCTCTCCCAAGTTGCTCCATTGGGTTATGATCAGAGGGCTGAGAATGGGCGCGGTCTAGGCATTATTCCTTCAAACAACATCTACGGATACGGATCTTTGCCGGTATATGTCGTCTTTCATAATATCTTTTTGAGCCTTTTTATATTCTTCACGGGATATTAAATTGTTTATTACCCTTCTACAGATGGGAGATAATGGCTATGGATCGATACCCTATTCATCTAATAAGCATTATGGAGGGTCAGTATACATCAATAATACTTTATTGATACTTTTATTAATTAAATTATACGCATTATTGACGGGCTATACTATGGTGTGACACAGATTTTCTCCTCCGACGACGCTCGAGATATCGATCCCTGCAAACACAGCAGGTAAAGTTATCGGAAAAGGAGGAGCCAATCTAGCTAATATTCGCAAGGTTTGTTCTTCCTTATATACTATATAAGAAAATATATTTATACATTGTATTTCAATTTTTCTTTCTCCGGCTAAACTTTGCTCTGCCCTGATTTCATACTCGCTATCTCAGATTTCTGGAGCAATTCTAGAAATTTCTGAATCCAGATCTCGTTCGTTTTTCCTCAACCACATTCTCATGCATACTTGTTGCTATCTCAGATTTCTGGAGCCGTTGTAGAAATTTCTGACTCCAAATATTCCCGAGGAGATCGTGTTGCTCATATATCCGGAACACCCGAACAAAAGCATACAGCCGAGAGCTTGATTCATGCATTTATGATGGCCGCTTGATTATCGTAAGGAGTAATTGGTCATTTTCTATATGTTCCCACCTCTTTAGCTCCTTAGGGTTTTGTGAGATGAATCTTTTGGAGTATTCTTCTCTTTCTCTAAGTTATGTGAAAGATTCTGCTCTTTTTTTTTTTTTTTAAATGTATACTCAAGGAATAGGATCCTCGCCTTTTGCCCTTGCTTGATCTGCGAGATTATCAAACTTTCGTAGGAACCTTTCTTTAAGGTCTAATCTCGTTCTTTCCTTTTGTGTTTGATTTTCTTTTTTCATCTAATTTTCGACCGAGCGGGCTTTGAATTTGATAATCTTGCCCGAAGCTAAAATCGATGACCACAATTGTCGATCTCATAACGTTCTTGCCTTCCGAGCTCTTACTTCAGCTTCTGCTTGAGCATCTTCTCTCTTGATGATGGTTCTGCTATGTGGTTGATACTTGATTGAGATCTCTCTCTCTCTCATGGCTCCTTGATTTAAAATTCCTCGAATAAAGGACAATTCACGTTCGAATTAGAGCCTAGCATGGAAGATATTCTTTCTTCCGTGCTTGATCACTATTTAAAATCATGGATTCGCTTAGAAACAAACATTTTATCTGGGATCTGACCTTTGAACTCCTTTCTACAATATTTGATTGCTCTAACGCAATTCTAGGGCATAATTCAGCATGCCCTGTTCGCGAAAGCATAATTCAGCATGCCCTGTTCGTGAAAGCCTAACCCGTTTAGCTTGCTTTCAAGAGCTAAACTCTATACGAGAAATCAGAGTGCTTTAAACTCTGGTATGATTAATTCACCAATCGCCCGGTAACTGCTGACAGTTGAGTCTGCGACGAAAGATCATTCGCATATTTTTGTCTATGATTCTTGATGCTATTAGGGACATAACTTCAGAATCACCTTGTATTATCTGAATGATTTCACTTGAGTAATTAAATTTACTCTATAGTATGCTCGTATATATTCTTCGTACCCTGAAAAATCATGAGACTACCTATAAATGTGGTTGCTGATAGATCTCTGTGCATAATATGTGCATACGAAGCCCCAAATACTACACAAGAAAGATTCTTTCTCATAGATTACTCAATCCTCGGTTTTGCAGCATCCGATATTACGCCATCATATGTCGTAGTATACCAATTTCGGCTCTTTATTCCTCAAATTTCATTGAATAAAGTTGCTGCCCTGTACTATAATTTATATAGCGATAGGCCAATCTGATTCTTCTGTCCTCAAGCTCGCTTGGAGACGAGCCCTTTTCCTCAGACTAGTCGTATTTTACCTTCTTATCCGACTCCAACGTGAATTACGATCTTAGAAATGTGTAACAGGGTTTTAAATTTTTTAGTTATTTGATTTAGGGCACATGCTAGCAGCTATTCTCCGTCCAGTTTTATTTTTGATCTCTTATTTGTTATTTTTAGTGTCAACTTACCATTTTTTGTATTGATTTTTTTGTTTAGTAGTTGTGACATAGTCCTTACAGTTCACCCCAAAAAGTCCGAGTTTTCTTGCCCAATAGACGCTGAAAACCAGTCTATTTATGAAGATGGACTCATATTCATCACGAAGTGATGATCTTTTGTATTGTATTCCAGCGTAATATGACATTGTTTTTGTTAATAAATATTGCAATTTTTGTCAATTAGTGCGACATTTTCACTTTTCTCAATCTTGAATCTTCAGGGCTTGATCAATTATTTTGATATTGTATATGCTTGTTTAAGCTTATTACAGCTATTGTTAGTGCCCTTAGCATTAAAAAAGTTTGTTTTATTTATTATCGAATCAGCCACATCCTACGGGTCCACATAATACGTGTAAACCTTGAAAAGAAGGATAACGTTAACAAATCATGGGATTATCCAATATAGTAGTTTACATCAAAAGTTTATCTTAAAGCTGGTGTATGGCCCACTATGTTGAAATTGAACGCAACGAATTCTTATAAAGACGGTCCTTAAGAATCTTGCTTAGCTAAAACGACAATGAAAAAACGACAATTTAAAGGGTAAAACAGGCAAAATCATGTCATGAAAGAGATGGTAATTTGGGAAAGTGGGACATACATTTAATGGGAAAATGTGCCAATTCGTCACTTAAACGACAATAATCCACGCCGAAAAATAAATAATAATAATAATAATAATTCGTATATGGAAGGAAGAAGAGAGTAAAGACTTGAGTTTGCTTCCATTAACGTCTCTCTGAAGATTCATTCGACTTCTTCAACCTCAAACTCCACTATGAAAACATGGCGTATCGGAGGGCTTTGGAGCTGCGTTCGGTGTTGAGCAGAGCTGCTTTCCATGGAAGAAGGTCTCTCTGTGCTCTTCCTCGAGGCAAAACACCTTCGTCGTCTTCTTCTTCCTCCGAAGACCTAATCAACTCTGAATACGAATTCAGCGCTCACAAGTAATCTCTCTTTCTTCCTCTCGCTCTCAATTCTGATGCAAAAGGCTCTGTTCTTGACTGGTGTTCTGAAATCATTGCTCTTCTCTTCGGAAAGGTTCATCTTATTCGTTGTATCTCGATGATTTGAGCCCGATGTTCCATTGATTTCGATGTAGTATATGAGTTCTTCTTGTGTATTGCTGAATTGTCTTTAGTTGTGATGAATGACTATGAACTGTCAAAGTTTAATCAGAATTATATTATATGGCCTTGACTGGATTTCATTTATATGTGATTCTCGACTTTTAAGACACGGCGATTTTGATCATCTCAATCTTTATCATTCGTTGAATGCAGTTATCACCCGATTCCCGTCGTGTTCGCCCGAGCAAAGGGGTCATCGATATGGGATCCCGAGGGGAACAGATATCTGGACTTTCTCTCTGCTTACTCCGCTGTTAATCAGGTAGACGATGTTTAAGTGTTTATGATGTTACATATTCGTACGTATTTCCGCCATTGACGATTGACAGATCTTCCTCCATTAATAAATAATTTCAAGCATCGATCGATTGGTAATTCAGGGACATTGCCATCCAAAGATCATAAAAGCCTTGCAAGAACAGGCGGAACGGCTCACTCTCAGCTCTCGAGCATTCTACAATGATCAGTTTCCCGTGTTTGCTCAACGCCTAACAGATATGTTTGGGTATGACATGGTCCTGCCTATGAACACCGGAGCTGAAGGCGTTGAAACAGCTTTGAAGTTGGCCAGGAAATGGGGCTACGAGAAGAAGAAGATTCCAAAAGATGAGGTATCAACAATTCTGAATCGTGATCTTTAATTCAAAACATCTTCTTTCTTTTCGTGATCTTTAACCCAAAACAAGCAATTATTGTTTGCGTATAGGCTATCATTGTGTCGTGCTGTGGATGCTTCCATGGTCGTACGTTGGGTGTTATCTCCATGAGCTGTGACAACGAAGCAACCCGAGGTTTTGGACCTCTTTTGCCTGGCCATCTCAAAGTAGATTTTGGTGATTCGGAAGCGCTCGAGAAAATATTTAAAGGTTTAAATACAACTTGTGCTTTGTTCAAATTTTCAATTCAATATCCAGTGAAAATCAATGGGGTTTAAAGATTACAAAAACAGAGTAATTCTGAACATTATTAGTGCAGAAAACGGTGTAATTTTGAACATATATTTACTGTAATTTTGCAGAAAACGGAGATCGGATTGCTGGATTTTTATTTGAACCAATCCAAGGAGAAGCCGGGGTATGTTTGTTTTAAATAAATAATGCTGAACTCAATCATTTATAAAATTCTATTTCTTGTTAAATGCCAAATATTCTGTAATACCCTTTTCGGTTCGAAATTTAGCTTTTGCTTATGAATAACTGTATATTTTGTTTATAGGTTATAATTCCTCCTGAAGGGTATCTAAAATCTGTCAGAGATCTTTGTTCAAAGTACAATATCTTGATGATTGCCGATGAAATCCAATGCGGCTTGGCACGATCGGGAAAATTGTTGGCTTGTGATTGGGAAGACGTCCGCCCAGACATAGTTGTAAGCTTCCACCTCTAATTACATTCGTTAATCGGTCCATTCAATATTAAATACATAACGGAGTTTTTATGTTATTACTTTTCTTTTTCTTGACTCTAGATTTTAGGAAAAGCGTTGGGCGGTGGAGTGATACCGGTGAGCGCAATTCTTGCAGACAAAGATATTATGCTCTTTATACGACCCGGCGAGCATGGAAGGTTTGTAGTTATATAATCAGATAAAGGTACTAAGTTATGTATATAGTATATAATATATATCTCTGATATGTAATGCTTAGTACTTTTGGAGGGAGTCCATTGGCAAGTGCAGTTGCTATTGCATCACTGGATGTCATCAGAGATCAGAAACTTGCTGAGAGGTATCCATTCTGTTATATAATGCACGATTGAATGTGGACATGTGCTAATGTTTTCGTTCGTCTTTAGATCGGCGCAATTAGGAGAGGATCTCAAGAACATGCTACTCAATCTTCAGAAGAAATTCCCAGATTACATAAAGGAAGTCCGAGGAAGAGGGTTGTTCAGCGCCGTAGAGATCAACAGCAAAAACCTGTTCCCGGTTTCGGCTTACGATATCTGTCTGAAGCTCAAGGAAAGAGGCGTTCTCGCGAAGCCCACGCACGACACTATCATCAGATTAACTCCTCCGCTATCAATGAGGTACGTAACGATGTTAAGGCCGTTCAATCTTTGCCGTGAGACATGCATTATTAGGCATCGGAAATGCTTTTCTAATAGATGGTATATGATAGGACCCAACTAGATAATCGAACTTATAACTTTTAAGGCACGAATTTCCAAAATATTATTAATAAGAAGTTGAAAATATCTTTTTCTTTGACAGCAAGACCCAAAATTCTCCAATAGACGTTCAATAGGAAAAAAAACTCAATCAAAGAAAACATTAAAATAATATCCTAACTAAAGCATATATTTATGTTTATCCATAAGATAAGTAATCCTAATCCTATAAAATACCTATAAAACCCCTAAACAACCAAAAAAAAAAAAAAAGTCTTATCCAAAACTCTCCCAAAAGATGTTCAATAGGAAAATTCAATCAATCAAAACATTAAAAATAATATCCAAACTGAGGCATCTATCTACAAGATAAGTAATCTTAATCATCTTCAAAAAAAAAAAAAAAGTAATCTTAATCCCATAAAATACCTATATATAATACCCCTAACCAACAAAAAACAAAAGTCTACCCAAAACTCTCCCAAAGAGATTTTCCATAGGAAAACTCAATTAGACAAAACATAGAAGAAAATCCTAGTTAAGTCATCTATTTATAAGCTAGCTTATCCCGATCCCGTAAAATACCTATAATACCCCTGAACGAATAGAAGCCCGAAGCACACTCTTGCTGCTTATTCAAAACGGCCCAAAAGATTGAATCTTGGCCTAATATCTTCTAATCCAAGAAAACATAGCACAACTCGACTAAAAACTTTTGGATTTGTGTTCAGTTTCTCTCTGGCCCTTTAATAGTTACTTAGAATGATATCATGGATTATTTCTTAGCGATTTTGAAGAATATGGTCAAAGTCAAACACTACTTTACTTCACTCATCACCAATCTATTCTCTCCCCTTTGTCTTTTGTGGGAGCAAATCTAGGTAACAATTTGCACTCATCCTAATAAAATACGAACCCCTCTACGGCGTACACGTGTCTGACAGCCCCGTATCCAATAAAGTCACCACTTCACGGAAATTAAGGTTTAGATTTGATAGACTGATGTTATTATTATAACTAAATGATGTATTTCTTGTCGTTATCGTTATACATATATTTATATAAACAGTTTGGATGAGCTTAGAGAGGGGTTAAATGCGCTTAGTGATGTGTTAGAGCTCGATCTCCCAGAGCTTCAGAAGACGACAAAAGCGAAAGACGTGTGTTTGAGTGCTCATGCATGTGACCGTTGTGGCAGAAACTTGTACGTTTCTCCAGATAAGGACCTCTAATTCCTTGATATTCAAAACCCTATTCTTAATTACTAGTTTAAGTCTTGTTCATCGAATATTAATAAACAACATTATGTTTAGCTTAGAATTATATTAATACACGCATATTTTGTTGAATTATAAAGCCAAGTGCTTCTACGATCTTATATTAGTATTTTTTTCTTTGGCCCAATAAGTCGGTGATGTCTAAAAATATTTTGGTAATTTAGAGAAATTATTTTTGTGCATGAAAGATGTATAGTAATCCACTGGTGAAACCGGGATTTGGATTCGGGCCTACATTTGGAGTTAGCTTTGAGAACCAAGAATTCAAGTGAATTTGTAACGAAATTAACGAGCACGTACGTAAGAGAAGAGTTCAAAAATATCGATTCATGAGCATGAACTATCAATAAAAATGCACAGACAGATTCATGAGCCAAGTTCTTAGAACGTTTATTCATTGATATATTTGATCAAACCATAATAGCCTCTTTCTTATTAAAAAAATAAATCATGAGATGTTCAAACATAGCCTCTTTCCTTGAAAAGAAAATTGTAATGTAAGTTCGATTAAGCGACATCTCTATAAGTAAATAAATGCACACACACACACACACATATATATATATATATCATCATCATCCTATATCTCTATCTCAATCTCAATCTCTATCCATGTCTCTATCTCCATTTTTTATTATTGTAATTCACACACGTGAGTTTACGTGCCATGTTTAGGTTCTCTCATATTTGATGATAGCTTGTTTCTTTTTTCCTCCACAATAAATAGCAAAAGCAAATTAGAGGAATGAATGATTCTTATAGATAATTCGCGATATGGAATAATTCTGTTTCAAGCTAATAAATAATGCCCTTTAAACTATCATTTTTTTTTTCCTCATTGATTTGGGTGGAATCTGCAACCTTGTCATGAATTGTGTGTTTTTTATTCGTGAATTCATTATTGTGGGAGACATAGTGGAGACACAATAATAATGCAAACTTATAATATAATAGCAATCGACACCCTCACTCACTCTTAATTTTTTCCTAAGCACATTATTATATAAAAGTCGATGATATACAGATGGATTATGTGAATGCCCATGAGAGCAAATTATATAATGCATTTGAAAACAAATAAATTTGAGACGTATTGTAAAGCTGAGCTGGATTTCGATACTGTATATGTTTTATGACTGTTGGAAAAAGAAAAGAATTTAGCTGTTGATCATCATAATCATAGAATGAGGAATTCGTTAATCATAATTCGTACTACATGAAATTATAAATAAGGTAATAATCTCATATATTCACGATCCATATATATATATATATATATATATATATATATATATATATATATATATATAGGGTTAATGACGGCAAAAATACCCAAAGTTTGGTCAAAGAACCCCTTGTGTATCCAAAGTTTAAAAGTGGTGGCAAAAATACCCAAAGTTGCATTTAAGGAGTTGACCACTCCATTCTCGTAACGCCGTTAACTTACCGGTTAACTCTGGCCACGTGGAAAAATTTATTTTGTTAAGTGTAATCATTAGGGGTTCAATTAATTGTATTAAATAGTGTTTATTAGGGGTTTAATTCGTTGTTTTGTCGTAAACGAGGCTGATTTGGGCTCATCCATGTGGCAAAACTTGTTATGTCAGCAACCCACGTTTGTCCGCGTGGACGTAGTTAACGGGTAAGTTAACGGCGTTACGAGAATAATGGACTGGTCAACTCCCCAAATGCGACTTTGGGTATTTTTACCACCACTTTTAAACTTTAGGTACACGAGGGGTTCTTTGACCAAACTTTGGGTATTTTTGCCGTCATTAACCCTATATATATATATATATATATATTATATACATACGTTGTTTATTCCTTAGACCGTATGGTTAAAATGTTTCAAGAAATATCTCTATAACTCTATTGTAATATTTGTGATATTTTCTACTAAATAAAACCATTTAATTAACATAAAAATACATATAAATGTCGATATAATATATTTATGGATATGGATGTGATTAATTTTTTTTAGGAGGTGAATGTGATTGTTAAATGTAGGGTATGTTTTTAAGAGTGAAAGCAAATAGTATGTTCTTCCATAGGACGTGTGATCGTTAACAGTACAATAATATCACGAGCTAGAAAATATCTAACGTTTTAATTATGGCGCGCTATGAGACAAAAAGACGAAAAGTTAGATGTGTATATAATATATACATTTATATTATTCTTTCTTTTGCTTCAAAGAATAACTTCTTTTTGTTTTAGCCGGTCGGGAAGTGGATAACTGGTCGGTTAGTTAAACTGTGTCGTGTCATCTATGTTAGGATAATTTGTTCTTATCTTCTTGTTTATATTTACGTATAAACATTAATGATTCAGTGGTTAGTATTAATATGTATATAATATATATACATAATTAGATTCGTATTTTTTTTTTTTAATATGGAAATGTATTCTATCCAATCTACGTGAAGCGCTTTGTTCGTATAATTTGTCATGCAAATAATCATGTTTCGAAGCTTGTCGACAGAAAGCTTAACACAAGGACTGGTGTGGTAGTTATATATATAACTACTTATTCCGTAATTATTATTAGTAGCTGAAACTCAATGAATTTTGTCTCTTCGTATCAAATTAAACATTAGTCTAATTAGAACGTCAAATTAGCTTATAATTCTTATAAATATTGGTATTAAATATCATGTGGTTGATCAAGTACCACGACGACCACTATATAGTATCACAAAAGTTCTAGAGTACCCCACTCGAACGAAAAAAGTGAATATAAATACATACATGATATATAGTTGATATATATATACACACACACATCATATATAATATACTTGAATTTAGAAGTGCTACTTTGTACACGTTCCACTTTTCGTTGGCAAAGAAAAGAAAAAGAAAATAAGTTGACAATTGACTGAATAAGAATCCTTCCAAGTTCCAACTAAATGTCTGTGTGTATAACTATAATATGTATATATATATATATATATATGTATGTATAATTGACAATTGACAATTGACAATGATTGTGTACATATCAATAAGTTTTTGCATATTTTTTAGTTACTGAAAGGCCATTAATTAGATGTGATACATAATTACATAGTTACATACGGAATTATATATATACTGTGCGTGTGAAACTTTAATAATATATATAGGGTAAATTGCGGCTAATGTACCCAATGTTTGATCGACTGTGGATTATGTACCTAATGTTTATTTTTTGACGGATAATGTACCCAAACTTGATTCCGTTAGATTTTTTCGTGTTTTCCGTCACTTGACCGTCAGCAAGTGATTCCTCCTCTATATGTACAGTTTTTGTATTTTTGGCATAACTCACTCATTTTTTGTCCATATTTTATGCACAACCTACTTTTGGAAAGATAAGAGATATATCTACAACTTTGGTGTTTTAAGTTTTGTTAAAAAAACAAGTTTTAAAAAATACAAAATTTCAATTACAACGTAAAACTGGACATTAGTGTAATGCAAAATATTTGTTTCGAGCCAATTTTAATATACTTAATGACTTTTTCTGATAAAACGTAAAACTAAAACGTTGTAGATAAATCTTTTTTCTTTTCAACGGTAGTTTATTTATAATTTTTGGACAAAAAATGAGTAAGTTATGCCAAAAATACGAAAGATTTTTTCACATCACATCTTTCATATTTTTGGCATAACTCACTCAGTTTTTGTCCAAAATTTATAAATAAACTACCGTTGGAAACATAAAAGATTTATCTACAACTTTGTAGTTTTACGTTTCATCATAAAAAGTCACTAAGTATATTAAAATTTGCTCGAAACAAATATTTTGCATTAAACTAATGTCCATATTTACGTTGTAATTGAAATTTTGTATTTTTAAAAAACTTTTTTTACAAAACCTAAAACAATAAAGTTGTAGATATATCTGTTATCTTTCCAACTATAGGTTGTGCATAAAATTTGGACAAAAAATGAGTGAGTTATGTCAAAATTTTGAAAAGTGTACATATAGAGGAGGAATCACTCGCTGACGGTCAAGTGACGGAAAACACGAAAAAATCTAACAGAATCAAGTTTGGGTACATTAGCCGTCGAAAATAAACATTGGGTACATAATCCGCAGCCGATCAAACATTAAGTACATTAGCTGCGGTTTACCTATATATATGCGATAGAAATAAAGGTTTTAAAAACCCCGACTTCCTCTCAACATGTCCTTAATTTGTTCAAAGTTTTGGCTTGTCGGCATACTTTTCTGCGGTAATAGTTTACTCATTTGAAAAAATGAAAACGAAGATGAAGAAAAAGAAGAGAAAAAAAAATATAAAAAAAAGTGAGAGGAGAGAGAAGGAAAAAAAAAAAGAACCTGAAAAGTGGAGAAAGGGAGAGAGAAAAAATAGAAAAAAATCAATATTTGCAAGTCTGGTTCTAATATTATATATCATTTATATCAAATTTCAGTTATAACTTTTATTTTGATATAAATTACAAATGCAACTTATATTTACATAATAATATTACAGTTGTAACTAGTCATGTTAATACAGTAGAAAATACAGTTCCGATACTGAATTTATTCGGATCCGGATAAAACCAGAACCAGAAATTTCTGGTTCTGTTTTTTTTCCGGAACCAGAATTTCTGGTTTCTGTATTTATCCGGAAAAGAATTTATGGTTCTGTTTTTGTACTGTTTTTTATTTTTTATTTATTTTTAATTTAAAAACTGTTTTTATATAATTTCCTAATAATAAAATTTTTAAATTTAAACTCGGAAATGAAAAACGTTAAGGTTCCGCATCGGTTTTACAAAAACGGCCAAAAAGGAAACCGTTAAAAAAGTAGAGACGCTAAATGAAAAATACATCGTTTACTCATTCATTTGAATATAAAAGTTACAAATGATAATTGATACATAAACAAATACAAAGTACAAATTCAACGCCGTTGGTCGTCCAAAATGCTTCGGGTGGCACTAGAGAAGGCTTGAACCGCCACGACTCTCCTTGCAATGTGTGGCGTGGTTTCGGAGGTACGATGTGTAATAGGTTCTCCCGAAGGCTTTGAACTTCTTATAGCACGTTTTGCATATCGCTACGCGCATATCCTTCATCTCCTCGGAATCGTATTCGTAAACGAAATCGAAGTCGGAAGTGAGCTTCTTAGGGTTTTGTAGCCGTGGTTGATCCGTCATTTCGATGGTGCCGTGTATGACTGAGAGAGATTGCTTAAATATTTGAGAGTGGAAGAAAAGAATGAGAATTGTGCTGTATGAATAATAGATAATAGATTATGGTATATATAGATGGTAGAAAGTGTTACATTACTAACCGTTATAAACTTTCACACTATTGAATCTCCTCCATTCTCCAAGACAAGTCAAACCACTCTCCAACGTATACCTGCAAAGCAAATGCAAGGCTGCATTCACAGTACACTACAGTGTGAGACCAATTGACCAAGGTCATGACTGACTCCATGCATGCATTATTGGTTTAACGTAAACCTGCACTACTTACTGAGCCAATGACAATAGACATAGTATGTATAGATAAATTTGGATCCATTCACTCTCGCATTGTAATCGGGATATATAAATTTAGATGGGAAAAAGATTGAATGTGATAATTGATCGTAAATAAAAACTGTAAAAAAATTCAGATGATAATTAAAAAATGCATCGTTTTTTATTTATTCAAACTTGAACATGCTAATGCTAATTGATACATAAACAATTAACAAATACATCGAAAAACTAATACTCTTCGAGATTGAAATAATCATAAACATCAGCAAGCACGCTATAGAAAGAGCAGCAACTTCAGCAAGCAAGCTATACCATTTTTTTAATTATTATTATTAAAAAACAAAAACAAAAAACGGATCCGGGTAAACCAGAACCAGAATTTTCTGGTTCCGGATTTTACCGGAAACAGAAATTCTGGTTCTGGATTTATCCGGAACCGGAATTTATGATTTCTGAATTTTTTTTTAATACCCGGAAATCCGATTTCTGGGGTTCTGTATTAACATGATTAGTTGTAACTTATAGTTTTAAAAAATTCCGTCTGATAAGTAGTTTTACTTATCGCTAAGCTTTTTCTTTTTCTCTGTAAAATCTATCGGTAAACTTGTAAAATAGAGTCCTCGATTTTTCATGGGTAATAGTATTTAGAATTTTGGTTGATATTTTATATAGTTTACAGACTAAATTAGCTTGTCTCCACTTTTATTTTGGATTACTCTGAATTGAGAGTCGTCACGCATACTAAGCCTAGGTTTCACATTCACATATAACACTCAAAATCATTATTATTATTATTATTATTATTATTATTATTATTATTATTATTATTATTATTATTATTAATAATATGGATTAGGATGTCGAATTGTCGATTATATCAAGAAGCAAATTCGAATGGTTTCAGTCTTGCCATTTGTCAAATCAATAAGATTGGCACCCATTGATAAGTACACAAAAATATTGTGCCACAATCCAGCTAATGCATGCTCAACATGTTGATGGAAAAAAAATTAAAAAAAAAATCATAAAAAGTGGATGTTCCATCACCCATTTGAAGATAAATTATTCTTGTGAAGCAATAAGGCATTGTTCATTCATTCATTCATCCCCTTAATACACATAATCTCATTAATTGCCATATTTTTTAAATGACTCTAAAATAAGTTGTGGGACCACTATATAAATGTTTGAATGATGCATTGGCAAAAACAAAGGTTTTTGGCCTCATGGGTAGAGGGTGCCACACTTGCTGAACATCTCATGAAAAGTTCTTTCCATATGCTATAGAGGGGGAAAAACATTGTCCCAAATCCCATACCAATCCTTTTCATGGTTACTTTTGTAATCAATTCTCAAATTTGGGTTGAGTCTGGCCGGTTTTTTACGATTTTGAAAAATGGTACGGAATTTTATGATAGTTAATTTTTTAGAAACGAGAATGTAAAAACATGAATTTTATCTTTTTGAATCGGGAACTAATATTAGAAAAAAATACAAAGTTTAAACTAAAAAAATACCGACTGATTCTATCATAGAGGCTAAAAATAGACAACAATTCTCCTCCGAACACAATGTACATCTTTTATCGTAATGTGCTCTCCAAAGAGTAACTCTTTTCAAAATCTCAAAAAGTGCTGAGTTGAAATATATTTTAACTAAAGATTCTTGCGATTCTTGAGAATCTAACTACATGTTAACCGAATAGTGAAAATTGGAAAATACTAGATATAATTTTTTTTAAAGAATTCCGTAACGGTAACGGATAGAATACCCTAGCTAATATATGATTTTGATGTCTATAAAAGAATGAAAGTAACATTTATCTACATTCTAAAACTAGTAGGAATTTTTTTTTTATCTAATCTCAACTTGCAGACTAATTAAATCATGTACACATGAATAATTTGATGCTCGATTATGAGATTTTTTTACATCAAATTGCTAACTATATATTTATTTGGCGTATAGTGCAGGGAAGGGTTTATCGTGGGCATGAAATAAAGGGAATATCATATCATATGTTGTTTTCTTTGATATTATAATGTCGAAAAGTTGCTTTCTTTCAACTTTCGAGCTTTATATTTTTGGATCCCAAGGCAAGGCATGACATCTATAGATTTGTTGCCCTACTCTAGAGCCTAGATATCATGCTTATTTATTGGGGTCAACACATTATGGATCTACACTCTACAATCTAATCTAGCAATGAAGATAATAAATTAAATTAATCACATAAATTATGAGATCTAAACCTCTTTATATTTGATTTATAATTGGTGTTTTTTTTTTTATCGTGACAAAAGTGTATCAGCAAGTTTCTTCTTTTCACATTGGGAGGAAAAGACTTTTAGCTAGCTTAGTTTGCATGCAAATTTTATAGCTTGGAGCCTTGGACCATATTGTTGGATCTCACAATACTTAAAGTCAATGTTTTTGGTGCTTCTTTGCCTAAATGATTTTACAAAGCAAGTATATCAATCAATATTTATATGGTTCACATAACGAGTCAAAGTCATCAAGGCAATAAATTACCATCTACTAATAAATTAGTATATATGTTGCAGTAAAAATGCCCACAAATACTTAAATTTTAACTTATATTCTCGCATACGTTGTATAAAAAGTGTTTTCCTTGGGTAATTATTTTTTTTTCCGTTAATTAAGTATTTTCTGTTAGGTTTCATGTAGCATGTTTTGATCACTGATCTACATGCATCGAGATATATATATATATATATATATATATATATATATTATATACACACACTACACGTAGCGTGTTTTGATCACTGATCAATGAACAAGCTCTGATACCAGTAGGTGGCGTGAATGATATGATATAATAAATATGATTTGAAAACAATAATATTATTGATGCACAAAAGAAACTTACAACAAAAACATATTATTGTTTGAAGAACTTATTTGATATGAAACTTACAATGATATTGGAAATAGCAGAGATGCTTACAAACTCCAATGCTTCCTCTATTTATAGGAGGAGTGAATGAGATATGTGAGCGTCTGATTGAACATGTATTGGAGCCTAGTAGTGGAGATGGTAGTGGAGCACTATTGTAGTGATCATTGTTGGTGTCAGGAGCAGAGCATTTAATGGAGCCATTGTTGACTACCATCCTTGACCGGTCTAAGAAAAAACAGCCAACTACAATAGAAAATCTTAAATTCGAAATAAAAACTATAAAAACGGACTTACAGATCCTACGACAAAAACAAAAACAAGATTCTGAGACACTCCAAACCCTTGTCCAAACTTGTCTTCATCAAAACAACGGGTCTGATTCAGACCACGAAGATGGTACACATGAGATTCAAAATATAGAAAAAATCCCTAAAGAGTTCTTGTTCATTCTAAAACAAGTAACATCACAAAAGTATCTTGTTAAAATAACAATTGCCTTTGATCATAGTTTCAAGATTGACACAATCGCTCTTTTCGACACAAGAGTAGATCTAAGTTACATTAAAGAAAGTATTGTACCAATAAATATATATAGAGAGAGAGAGAGTCACTAATCAAATTTTGTAGCGACAGAAAAAAAAAAGTGAATATAGATCAAATTTTAGGTAATTTATTGATACTTTGATCGCAAATATTCATATATAATATATTTATAAAAAGTAAAATTATTTTGTTACACCGGTGTAAATCAGGACTAAAAACATTAATTTTTAAAAATTTCTTAATTTATTGACTATGAAATTATTAGTGTATCGACTATGGATCGACTCTATTCTTTTTCATTTTCACATCGGTAATTTCCAACTCAAGATACAAATCGTTTATGATTTACAATATTAATTTTTATACATTGGTGCACTTCTCTTCAAACAAATTTACTGAAAATCATCATTATCCTTAATTATTACTCTAATTATTTTACTCATGCTTTGGTTATAAATCATCACTATTACTATTATTATTAGGTGTAGTATATTTTGAAAATAGATCATTTAAATATTTTTCCAATGAAAAATCATTTTCGGAAAGGTACTTGTATGATCCTTGAAGATGAAACACAAATGGAAGCCGAAAGTAGTTGGGTTATCATAAAATAAGCATGTATTGCTTATTGTCAAAGTTAACCATTTGTATCTCTAAAACTAAATGCACGTAAACTATAAAAGCTTGCAAATGGGTTTGTCTTAATTTCACATGACGTGGCTATATTTAGTGTCAGTGGTGGAATCAGAAATTATGTATCGGGAGAAATATTTTTTTTCTTCTAAAAATTTAAGTTGAGATAATTATATTTAAATTTTAGAAAAAATTAAGGGGGTTAAACTAAAATTTTATATGAATTTACAGATAAAAAAATAGAGAATAATTTTACTTGTTTGTTTGTTTTTTAAAAGATGGTTTCAGCCTCACCTCAATTCGCCAATGGCTATATACTATTAACTCGAAATGCATGCAATTTATAAAATCACTTTAAATATTTACATAATATTACATAAAGGGTTATTTTGCTCACCATCCGTTTTATGCATATATAGATTTAGCTCTGTTCGTTGTAACTTGTAAGATGGATACTCATAAAATCAATAGATATGGTCTAAATAATTTTCTTATAAATAGTCTTTGGCAATTTGAATTTTGGACAATATAGATTGGTGTATATTCCTTATCCATGTGTATAGATTTTGTGTCCTATCGATATGGATTCACTCTTCGACTAATCTTATTTTAGATTATTTTTTTAATCTTTTTTCGAAGTTTGAATCATCTATAAAGATAAAAATTCAATGCTCAACTGTAAGCTTGAACACTATACATTTTTAACTTGGATCCGCTATTTATTACGAAAGAAACCTATAATTCATTAACCTTGTTTATTTAATATTAAAAAATTATAAACGTTAACATAAATACTATATATATATATATATATATATATATATATATATATATATATATATATTGCTCTTACTCTTGCTGTTAATCTTGGAATTTGCAGGTAGGAAATTTAAGTGCACTCCATGGTGGACCAAATTCTGTCGTAAGCCAACTTCTTTTCTGTTTCTACAAGTACTATTACAACTGTACGGAACTATATATATATATATATATAAATATATTATAGGTTGATATTAAGCTTCATGTCCACGATGAGAAGCATGAAGCATCTGCATTAACACATGCATCAACGTGCGGTTCTTTTTATTTTAATTATTTTTGATGAATGTGATAATTATTTCTTTTGCTCGATAAAATCATGGTGGTTTTCTTGGATCTTTCTCTTTAGGTTTGATTTATTGCACATGACATTTGATTTAATTATATTTATTTCAAGGCACAAATTAAGGGTTAGTTAGCTAATATTATTATATCGAGGGTATATATAAAATAAAATAAAAAAGAAGAGAGATTGGATCTATTTATTTGCTTAGCTTTTTTCAATAATCATCACCATCATATCCTATTATTTTGTGATCAGTATTTCAAAGCTTAGCCTCTCAACGATTTAATTAAGCAAGTGACTCAATAAGACTTTAAGGTTTGCTAAATTTTTTTTTTATATAGTATAATGCAGAAGCAAGCTATTCCAGTCGTTATATATGTGTGTGTTTTATTTATATATATATATATATATATATATATATACATACATACGTTGTTTATTTATTTATGTATAAATTTTAAATGCATATAAATTATTTAGATAGTGATTGCATTACTTTCTCTATTGAAAACCCAGCTCATGAAAATCGATCATGAAAAAGTATGAACTAAATTAAATCATAATTAGCTTGATCAATAATAGCAATAAATTCATAATTTGAATTCTGATTTTGTACATTATATTTTATAATCAGAACCAGGATATCTGGTTCGGATTTTTTTTTTTATTTCAGAACCAGAAATTATGATTCTGAATTTGTTTTTTTTTTTTTCAGAATAATAAATTCTGGTTTTGGTTATATTTTTTTTATTTTGATCTTAAAATCTCGACCGTTGGATTTATTACTCGATCGTTAGAATCAGAAAATGATTCTGATTACAAAACAGAACCAGAATTCTAGTTTTTTTATTTAAAACAGAACCATAATTTTTTATTCTGGTTTTAATCCAAGATTAGCAATAATGCAAGGGAAAAATATTACTTGCACAATCGTTCAACCATGCCCCTATATTATATATATATATATATATATATATATAAAATATATCTATACATAAGTATTCTTATAATGTGGATAATACGCACCACAAGTATACACGTATAGAATATATATATATATATATATATATATCACTATGTTTAATGAACTTCTCAATTGGTATGTATAATTCTACTTTATTTAGAGGCCCGATATACCTAAAAACTTCAAAATGTTCGACTTAATCATTTTTTTCAATTTTTCTATATAAATATATATTAATCAATAGATTACATTTATCTTGTTCTTCTCACAACACTTAACCCGCCTCAGAATTTGTATCGTAGTTCTGCTCGGTAATTAAAATATTTTCCGAATTTGTATTATAGATCCGCTTGGGTATGTGTATATATATATATATATATATATATATATATATATATATATATATATATATATATATATACATTTGAAATTACTATTGCTAGTAGAACTTGACCCATTTTTGTGTAATATATTATATAAGTTAAAGAGGGTACTAGTCTTAATAATATAGTACATTACATATAACATATATATATATATATTTAATAATATACACTAAGTGCCCTTAAAACAATAATATCCACCGAATACACTTCACATACACATGGATATCAAACACTATTCCCTAATAATATAAACAAAGTGCTCATCAAATGACCAGTGATATGACTTTACACTAATTAATATTTATATGAAGCAAACAATAATTGAGAATATTGTAGAAGGACAATAGTGTACTATTAAATAAATAAATATATATATAATAATAAATATGTTGAGTCGGTAAACTATTATATCTTATAATATTTGGGCCCTATAATGAATTTATGTGTTTGATCTAATTTGGGCCTAAAATGAAACCCAATCTTTTACTTGATAAGCCAGTACCTTGGTCCCACCAAGCCCCAAACTTCTTAATCAAATTAGCCCTACCTGTCCACCCATATCTTCTCATCTTAATACCATATTAATTTTAATTATGTCAAAAGTTAATAGGATTATTATAGGGTCTCTTTATCCTATGTGCATTGTTTAATTAATTTATTTATTTTTCTTTAATCCTTAAATGGGGTTATATATTGGTCTAATAATTGGAGGTTATGCAATAGTTGGAGGTTATAAACAATGGGATTTGAATAATGCTTCTGTCTTCTTCATGTTCTTTCCATTTCCCTTGCCCTTTTCAAGGGTCATTTAGTCATTTCATCTTATTCAATAAAGTTGTTAAAGATCGCCTTAAAAAAATTGATATGATTAAATTAGAAATTAATGATAAACCAAATTAAAAAAATGATATAAACGTAAATTAAGCCTTAGGCATATTTGCTCATATTTATAAAGGTTGTAGTTAAATGCTGAAAAAAAATCATTTATGCCCTTTAAATTAGACAGTAAAAGAAAGAAAAAGTTTCCAAAAAATAAAAATAAAAAAGTAATCGTCACGCCACATAATTTGATGGGAATAAAGTTACAGAAGTGCCTTGAATTGAACTAATTACAATATTGAATATGAGTTAATAGAGAGCCAAAAAAAGAATGAAAATGATAGAAAATAAACTTGGGGAAAAAGCAAGGGTCGCATTCATGCAATTTATAATAATATCGCCAAAGATGAGTAAAGTCCATAAACAACATGGGAGCCGTGAATGCACATCACAAACCGCCATCCCAAATTTATTTATTACCTTATTTTTTTCATTTCAATATTAATAATTGGTACTTTTGTTTTGGCCCCTCGCTTATTATTGACGTGTCCAATTGGCTCATCCATTAAAAAAAATAAGCACCAATAGCCCCACGGTTCATTTTTTTTAGTGTGAATTGAACAAAATATTGTTAAAGGTGTTGAATTTGGGTAGAAAATATAAATTAAGCCTACTTAGTAATTTATTTGTATTTCTATTAATTTACTAGAAATAGACGAAAATGAGCTAAACCGAATAAATCGACCTTCAATTTGAACCCGAATGACCAGTTTTATTATTTTGTAATGGAAAGACCAAACTCATATATCACTTAGAACCGAGGGGTCGAAGATATCAATAATTCATATAAAAAAAAGGTTAATGGCGATATATACTTAAGTTGTACGATATCAGGACGACATAGGCACAATTTTTATTTTCAGTGACATATATACCCAAGCTTAACTTTATTATAGCTTCGATGTACCCAAATTCAAATTTATTGTGATTTCAATTTTTCGTGAGGTTGTTGAGTTGTTATTATTGTTGTCATGGATGGATCGGAGGATAAACTTGAAATTTTTAGGGTTTTTGAATATTGGATAAAAAAAATGATTCGAAGAAAAAAATTAGGCAAAAATATATATAAATTTAGTGACACTTAATGTTGTTAAGAAAAATAAACAAAATGAACTGAAACCACGATAAAATTGAAGTTGAAATATAGTTAAGATACAGTAAAATTGAACCTAGATATATATGCCATTATAGGGCTGAAATTTTATACAACATGCGTGTATATATATATATATCATCATTAATCCTAAAAAATATTATAAGCATAATAAAGTGAAGGAGCTAGAATGCCAATTACTTCAACAGTATAAAGTAAAGCGAAGAAAATTACAATAGACTAAAGTGCAAAATCATATAAGTATTTTTTAGCACAAAAATACAAAATCATCAACCATACGAAAGAGTGAGTGACCTTAGTTAATACTTAATAACATAATATTATTTATTTTCAAAAAAAAATAACATAATATTATTTAATTTAATTTATTGTTTGAAAAAGACAAATCCTCATAGATCTATCTCAACCCTCCATTACTTCTTCATCATCTTCATCTTCTTCTCTCTCTGCAATATCTCCAAACACAAGGCTCTCACTTGCTTGCTTGCCTCTCAAGAATTCTGAGGTATCAATCTAGGGTTTCTCTCTCTCCTCTTTCTTTTTCTCGAATCGAATCCACTATATAGACGAGCACTTCTCAGATCTCCACAGATTCTCTCTCTCTCTCTTCACTCCATCTTTGCTCCGGTTTCTCTCTCCTCCGAGGGCGAGAGCAATGGCGTCGATGAGGGCAGATCTGATGTCTAGGGTTTACCCGGAGCCGGCCGACGCCGCCGAGGAGGTCGACCACTTCGATCGCCTCCCGGACTCGCTGCTGCTCATCGTCTTCAACCAGATCGCCGACGTCAAAGCCCTGGGCCGGTGCTGCGTGGTGTCGCGTCGCTTCCACGCGCTCGTCCCGCAGGTGGACAACGTCCTCGTCCGGGTCGACTGCGTCATCTCCGACGAGGACTCTTCGGCCGCCGCCGCCGCGTCGGACAAGTCCCGCGGCCCGTTCTCGAACCTCTTCCGCATCGTCTTCGGCGGCATTGTCAAGCCTCTCCAGGCCCTGGGGCAGCTCCTTGGCCCCAAGAGAGGCTCCTCCTCATCTTCCTCCTCGGCCCTGGCGGCGCCTTCGGGCTCGTCGTCACTTGCCGTGGGGAGCGAGGAGGACGGCGAGTTCGACCAGGCCGGGGTGACTCACCACTCGCCGACTCAGGTCCTGAAGAACTTCAACGAGATTCGGTTTCTGAGGATCGAGCTTCCCAGCGGCGAGCTGGGGATAGACGACGGGGTTTTGCTCAAATGGAGAGCCGATTTCGGCTCCACCCTCGACAATTGCGTCATTCTCGGCGCGTCCTCGGTTGTTTACCCTTCGCTGTCGACAAAACCTACTCCGGCTGAAGCCGAATTGGTCTCTTCGAACCCCGGAAACGGCGCTGTTGGAGGCGAAGACAATGGAAACATTCCCGATTCGTTCTACAGCAACGGCGGCCTGAAATTAAGAGTGGTTTGGACGATCAGCTCTCTGATCGCCGCCTCGGCGAGGCATTACTTGCTCCAGCCGATAATCTCCGAGCACAAGACGCTCGACAACTTGGTCCTTACCGACGCAGACGGGCAAGGAGTTCTCTGCATGAACAGGGACCAGCTCGAGGAGCTCAGGGTGAAGCCGTTGTCGGCCTCGTCCGCGTCAAAGAGGACGCTCGTGCCGGCACTTAACATGAGACTGTGGTACGCCCCGCAGCTGGAGCTCCCCAACGGCGTCATCCTAAACGGCGCGACATTGGTGGCGATCAGACCGAGCGAGCAGTCGGCAGGAAAGAAAGAGGCTTCCGATGTGTCGTGGGTCTCAACGGCGTTTGAAGAGCCGTTCGGGACCGCGGCGAAGATGCTGGTGAAGAGGCGCACTTACTGCCTCGAGATGAACTCTTTCTGATGAGAAATCTTTGAATGATCCCAGGTAATTACTAACCCCAGTTGTCTTATTTACTTGTGACATTACTCAAGCCTTTTGAATTCAAATCAACAATCAATTATTTCCATTTCTGAAACGGAAGTTCTTAGTTCCTTGTTCTTCTGCTATGAAAAGATTAGGAAGTCACACTTTGTTCTGGGTATTGCCCAAACCGCTCGTTTCCATGGAAAGTTAGGAACTTTGTGAAGTACTCTTTTACGGATTGGATTCTCAAATCACTCTGTCATTGTCAGGTTTAGCGAAATGGGTTGTCTTGGAGATGAACCTCTGAGAAGGACGAGAGAGAATCACAGAACAATTTTGCCCAGAGCCAGATAACGATAGAGAAACCCTAATTTGGAGCTTCCATGGAAGAAGGCCATCCTTGATCCTTCCTCGCAACCTCGTCGGCATTATGCGATCAAGTAAAACACCTTCAACTTTTACAGAGAGAGAGAGAGAGAGAGAGAGAGAGAGAGAGTCTTGAAATGCATATGCTTGAAGTTCAGAGTCATCTCTATATGTGAATATTCCTAGGCATGACTATATATGCTTTATGTAATATATATGTTGAAAAGTCATTTGAGAAATGGAATTGAAGCACTGAGCTTCATTTGATAAAACCTAGTTTTGGTGCGTTTCTTTCGAACCTTTTTATGACCTACTCTATAAAGTTAAGAACCCTAGATAAGGTAGGTCTGGATGTGGATTGGAATCAGTGTCTCTATTATATGCTTTTGTGGCACATGTAAACATGTGTCAAGTGGTGCTTATTAGAGAATATGGAAAGGGTTAACTTCATATTACAAGGTTGGAATTTGTCATTAGTGTTAATGATGATAGATGTTCTTAGCTTAGGTATGCAATATAATGTCTGCACAATTCAAGTATCTTCATTCGTTTTAATCCTTAATTAACCTTATTAGATTAGATGTATACGCGTTTTCTTTCTAGGGTATATTTATATTTTAGAAAAATTAAAAATAGCAACCTATAGTTTAGGATTTATATTTTCTCTGTGATAATTTTTCAATATGATTAAATGGGAACGTGTATTATTGAAAGTCGCAGACAGATGTGACAGCTCTTCTATAAACTATCATAATACTTCGTACATTCGAGAATTTTCTTGTTGTAATATGCCTTATAATTCTCTTTTTGAGTAAATTAAGAAGGAAAACCAATTAAATGAGTATCATAAATCCTAGCAAATAAACGAAAAATTGATTGTTTTGCTTGCCTCTAATTTATTGGTTCTTATTAAACTTAATTAGTTAGAGCTCTCTAACCAGCTTTCTGTTAAGATTGAACAAAAATAACCGATTACCGAATTTTAAACCGATTTTAAATTGTAACATCTGAATCCACCAAATAAATCTCGATTACTCTTTAATCATTCCGTCGTCGCCTCTAGCTTTTACATTACGACTCATATTTTCGAAGCGTTAAATGCAGTTAAAATCAATTACACCGTCACTGGACCCGAGTAATCAATATTAATAAATGTGATTTTTATTCTCCACAGCTGGGTATTCAGTTTATTTAATAAAATTATCAAAATCCCGTTTTCGGTCAATTATCGGTATATACCGCACCAAAATACTGCGGTCAAACCACACGGCCTAAAGACAATTAATCACCGATTATGGCAAGTTTAATAAGCAAAATTAGTGCTTCATAATACTAACAATGTAAGACACTTAGGTTACCAAATGTGCCGAGTTGTCTATTACATAACCACACCACTTTCCATGTCTCCCTTTGCTTCTTGGTAAAACCAGTCTGTCTTAAAATGCTTGGAGGGTATTTCATGTGATTGCATTTATAACATGGAAGAACCAGAAGCCATGTGTGCGAGTGTGTGGAGGATATTTGTGGTAAAAGTGCCACAAAGTTTTTTTTTTACGCGGCATATTCCAAAATTTAGTTTTGTCGTAGAAAAAATAGTTTCAACAAAGCAAAAAATGATCTTGTCATAAGTTCTAAATGTATTATAGCAGGACTATTATTGGGTTTTTGGATAGTTTGCTACGACAAAATAAAATTTGGAATATGCCGCGTACAAAGAGATATTTTGCGGTACTTTTATAAAAAAATGCTAACAATATTATGCGTCATTAGGTGTACGGACCAACACTTGTCCACTCAAACCTCCAAAGTGGTTCGCTCATTGTCCCTTCCTTGATTTGTGACCCTAAGAAAGCACATGCTGTTTAATCTTGAGTTAGATCTTGGAATCAGATATGGGCTATTCACAAAGTTGCAAAAGATGTACTAAAATAAAAACTATTTTTATTTGGTTGAGAGAAATATCAGAAGCAAAGGAGTTAGGTTTCTACTTACTTGGTAGATTGTGACATTGTGGAATCAAGTGGAACCATATATCTCCAACTTGATTTTCTTCTATCAAGTAATTAATTGTGTGGCTCTTATTATTCAAAACTAAAATAATCATGAAGATAAAGAAAAATCGACCCGTAAAAGAGAATACGAAGAAGAAAAAAATCACGACTATGGTAAAATGTTTTTGAAAGTCAATTACATAGTTCGAAAGGCCTCGTACGAATTCACATTTAATGACATAGTTCGAAAATTTTCAATATAATTATGCCGTTGTGAGGAGTTATGAAACGGACCGGAGAAGGAAAACAGGTGTTAGTCGCAATCTCGCAAATAATAAGTGCCCCACATGAGAGAGCAAGAGGATTCTTTGTTTATTCTTCTATGTTCATTGAGGAATTATTAGGAGGTATTTTCAGATCTCCTTTGCAATTTTTTATTTTTATTTTTCAATGAATCAAATCATGATTATATTATTGTAATTAATTGTGTGGCTCTTATTATAAGTCTGAGAAAATTAGCTGATTGTGGCTCTGTTCGTCACATGAGAGAGCTTGGCTTTGCATGTCACATTCCACGTGGACTCTCTCTCACACTGCTTGATTATAACTATTCACTTCCGTATACAAATCATTGCTCTTCTTATTTCTAACTTTTTTTTGTTTCGTTTTTTACATCCTTTTCAATCAAGGTTGACCTATGAAACTACTTAAACTTTGACCATAACACCTCGATCACAGTTATATATATATAATTCTTGTGAGTACACTGACTTCTGCCTTTTTAACACTATTTTGTAACGAAATACTTATTTGGTACGACGTAACTAAGAAGAATCCGTAACTCGGACCCAAGATTAGAGCCGAGCTTGAGCCGAAGAGATGATCTTTGTGGTCGTCGCTCGGTATTATATTCAATAAATTAAGTACTATTTTATTAGACATTTAACGCCATACAACTTATCTGTAATTAGATTTATCATCCACAATTCCGACCTACCTACAAATAGCTATTTCGCCTAGCTCTCAATACCTTTCAATTCAATTAAAGAAACACGGCGGCTCGTGAAAGAAACACGAGGGCTCTCGTTACGAAATCCCGGGCCACAACCCGCTCGTAGGGATCGAACAATGAGGATATTAGAGGTCCGTCAAGTTGTATAGAAATCTAGTATTAAGCGATCAAAATCAGAGGGAGTTGAACCTAGGAAGAGGAGAATGCATGAAGAATTGGACAGCTTGTTGTGGTCCAATAATGGTCGGACATTGAATGCATGATAATCATAACATTCAAAGTGTGGTCAATTTCTTCTTGTGTTTTGGATGGATATGATATGAAGATCGAGTCATCATTATTATCATCTATTAAAAGAACCAGACACCATTAACGGCACACCCCACTGACAGCTACAACTTAAGATGTGCGATTATTTTATCACAAATTAACCCCATATTCTTCTGTATCTATAACGCCTCTTTTTTTCGCACAAATTTCCCGTCGGTTTCTAATACATTTAAATTTCTGATGTTTTGCAATCAGAGAAATCTGATTTGATTTAGAATTTTAGCTTATAAGCTTTATAAGAATTAAGAACATCTTGAAGATCACAAATTTATTATCTTCGGAGACATGCCCTTCTCGAATTTAAAAAGTTACGCGAACCAGTTTTGCAGATGACCGGGATTTTGACCCTTTTTTCAGCGCGACCCTGGCCTTTCGAAAAGCACTTTTTTTTTTATAATTGGGAACCAAGTTGGGCTGAATTTTGGATTTATTTTTATTTGATTAGTTAAAAAAAAATAAGCGGAGGGCAAAAAGGGCTTTTTATTTGCGTAGGCCGGTCTTGATTCCTGGTTGATAGAAAGAAAAAAAAAATCAAATTTCAGGACAGGAATGGGCCAAGCCAAAGCCGAACTGGGGGACCAAAATTTACCCTTGTGCATTGAAAATGAGATCACTAATGACTAACAACATTAAGAGCATACCCGTTAAAAGGCATCGAATGATTACGACTCGATACTAAAGAGGTGAACAAAAAAACCGTTAATTGAATTGATCGAGTTCAAGCAAAGACTATTGAACAACACTGAAGCATGAATCTCCAAAACTGAATCGAAGCAATAACATTATCTCCTCATAGTGGTTACAAAACTGAAGTTGTGATCAAGAATAGAACTTGGAGATAATTTGATGATTCATTCTACACACAATTTTGGAAAGAAAAGAATTGCAATTGTTAAATTTCCTGGGGAAAACACACACGTACATAATAATATTGGAAAGGGCAATTGTGGAAATAAATACCAACAATTTTGAGAAGCATTAATACTAAGATATCGTCGCCACTGCTTTGGTACTCTTCACCAACCTGCAAAGAAAAGTAGATAACAATTCAAATCCCAGAAAAAGGGCAAATATGTAAATTACAATATACAGATTTATATGGTCCCATGCAAATAAAAGATATCATGTCAACGAGAGTCAAAGATAATAATATTATCTTCTAAATCTTCACTGTAAACAAAGTATTATTAATTCTCTTATCTATTTTTGGACCATCAAATTCAATGCACGCCAGAAAATTTAATGAGAAGCTCATAATTTGGACTATAATATGTGGAATTCTGAAAAAAAAGACTATGTAAGAGAGAATAAACTTATTTGTCCTTATAATACATGAAAAATATATTTCAAGATCCTAATTATACCATACAAATATGCATTTATGCAATGACCAAATAAAAAAATCTGGCCATTTATGTGAATGCACTAAAGAATATTCAATGAGAAGCTCATAATTTGGACGACAATATAGGAAATCTATCATTTTTTATAAGGGGAAATTTTGCCAAGGTAAATATAAATCATGGAGTTGGACCAAGTAGTGTAATAAATTTGGTGAAATCAATAAATATATTGAAATTCATGTGGAAAACCACAACCGACTTTAACCTTCCTATATGATTATCAAAGCCAACCAGGTATGCGATATAACATTTTTTTAACTCTTTTGAAAATCAAATGCTAAATTTTATAAAATAAAAAGAAACTAATGTAGATTGTATAAATAATTCTAAGATTATGTAGCAAAAGGGTAATTTTGAGTTTGTAAAAATTCAAATGTAGAGTATTCATAAGAAACTAAAGTGCATTATGATATTATGTTATGGCTGTTTTGAAAATAAATAGTATATTTTCACAAAAAAAAAAAAAAAAAGATTGTATATAAAACTTAAATTTATAAAATTATGGCTGTTTATGAAGAAAGAAAGAAAAAGCCTTTATTTATATATTTCCTATACTTTAATGTGAAAAACCATAAATGACTTTATTTCCCTAATTTTATCATATTAGGTAAGGAACATTTAGCTTATTATTAGCCTATAATATGTGGAAAATCGAAAATATATTTGGTGATCCTATATCTAATTCTACGATACAAGAGAGTGCATTTAGTAGTAATGAAATCTGGAATAAAGCTAAAAAAGAATGTAAACTGGCACCTTTATGCGAAAAAAGCAGAAATAACACTTAAAAACAGAAAATAAAAGGTCCATTAATAGTCTTAATTGTCAAGTCATTCTAAGAAGTAAAGCCAAAACATAATAACAGGTCCATGCATAGTTCACAAGTAATTAAAATTTGCCTAAAAAATGCATCCATGAATACGAAGTAATGCTCTTAAATGACTACTTTAAGTCACTATGTTAAGACTTTCATTATATTTAAATAAGTATGTATTTTCATTAATTAGGGGTATTAAGGTATTATAGAATCTCAATAAGATTAGGATTTGTATTCTTATTTATACGCGTCTTACTCTACGTTTATTTTGGATTTCTACTCTGGTTTCTGTCACACTTAGTAACAAAAATCATGCAAATGAGAAAATATCTAAGCCCAATATGAATGAATCAATCGCTCTCAAAATTCATATTGATAAAGTGAAGGACATGTACAAATTGTTCATGGGCTGATATATGCAGGACTTAGATTCCATAGTATAATTATGGAAGTATCAAGTTTCATGCATGTACTACGAACAATATCTCCAAACAAAATATGAATTTGTTTTCATATAAATGGATTCATAGTGATATAATTGATTAAAAAGAAATTATTGAAAATAAGTATTAACACCAAACTGTAAAAGAGAGTACCATAAAAGTGTAGCATAAATGAAATTTTGAAAACCATGTATACTGAAAACAACTAAATAATATTTTCTTAAAAGATACAAAAAAAAAAAAAAAAAAAAAACCGACGAAATAATTATCATTCCCAATAACCTGAATATTATGAAGCAATTGCCGTGATTATAAATAACCTAGTGATAAATTAAGTTCATAATATTATTTTGTCTAAACAAAACTTCAATACATAATAGTGTCACAAAAGTACAAGCCAGAAATCATTACAATTATACTTTTTCATTTTCCATCTTATTTTTATTTAATATTTAGCCTTAGGCCATTTTCTGTGATTTATGCAAATAATAAATTCCAAACTTGATATTCATTTATCTATGAAAAAAAAAACTCCAATGGTAATTAGTGATATTATATATAAAAAAATGGATTCTTAAAATCTTGATATAACTCAATGATAAATCATATTTAGTGAAAATGAGAATTTTTCTATTGAGTAATGCCAAAAGGGTATGTAGTAATTCAATGAAGCATAAACAAAAACCATGATGTTTCATAACTCAAGGGCAAACGACACAGAACTAACCTATATACAAAAGGGCTTGTAGGGTTATAGGAAGAGAGCATACTTCTTTTTATGCTTATATAGAAATCACCCATGTTTATTGTTTACAATAGTAAAAGCAATTTGTAGACAATAATCCGCAAAATATGTAGACATCTTTACTATTTCTTAATAAATATATTTAATCATGTTATAAGTTATTAACTTATGTTCAAGATTTTGATTAATTATATATAGAGTTTATTGCTTGGGCCATATCCGACCCATTAGATACTTCGAGCGGAATCAGAAAAAGACAACCAAAATATCCTAATCTCTCTCTCTATCAATAGTTGGACAGTGACTGTTGTAATGCTGGACGGAAGAAATCCCATTTCGAGATCGTGTTTTGGATCGCAATAAAACTTTTCAAAACTTGGACCTATTTTTGTTTTCACATTATTACGTACATACATCTAAACACTATGAGTGGGTATGAAAACGTTTAACTATTCACATGAAAATGGACCAAACTATGATCTAGGGATAACTTTCCCACTATTCCATCCCTTAAGTTATGAACACGGAGCATGAAAACTCAACTCAACTTTTACGGAGCATCAACACAACATTTCGTGGCTAAGAACTATTTACATATTGAATTCTATTCATCTAATTAATTCTTGTTCCCACAAATATGTACCATTATATTGTAGCTAAAAGCCCTAAGGCCTAAGCCTAGACCTAGAAATGGTCTTCTCCACTTCTTTCAATTACACCTTATTGACCTAATAACAGCAACACTGTGCATGATAATGTACAGAGCTGTGCATGGGATTTTTATTATTAGCTTTTGGCTTTCGTGTGATTCTTCCAAAAACAATTTTACTTCCGACAATGCGCCGAACTAATCAGCCATGTGTTGAGCTCAAAAACAAAAGCTTTTAAGCGATATAATCTTATTTATGGTTAAAGCGAGGTCGTTTTGGTTCGTGGCTAAGCAACAAGCACATGGGCTAAACTAAAGAGGGTGGTTTCAACATCTGTCATAGGGGGTTGCTAGTTACAAGGGAACCAAAGGAAGCGACAACCAGCCGATGCCCTATTCACTCCAATCCATGCAGGAATCATATATATATATATAAAACAAAAAAACACACAACACAATCCACAGAAATATGCCCCAATATCATGGCTCCACTTGTTTAAGTTTTTCAAGACGCCATTTTAACGAGCTTTCTATTTTTATTCAGAGGCTACCATAACAATGTAGCGCGTAAATCCAAAAGGGCATTGCATATTATAATCACAAAAGAAACCCTACCATTAAGAAAGTGCGCAAAAATAAAAGCACTGGAAATAAAAATTCAAACTTGCATGCAACACGAGGACAACAATCATATTGATTGGAAGAGGGAATAGAGAAACGCACCGGAGAGACGATGGGCTTGAACGGAATCTGGCAACGGCTTTAGTTCTTTCCTTTGCCCTTCTGGTCCGAATGCTGGCTCCCGTCGCCGTAGGAGAGCTGCAATCGGCCGCCGAACCCTGCCGGAAATTGGTGTTGGTGTTGGTGTGTGGGGATATTCTCCATTGCCGGGGCGGCGGCTCCGAAGAAGAATGGGACGTTGGCGGATCCGTCAATGGGAGAAGCAAACCTCTGGAGGTGGTGAGGAATAAGAGAAGACTGTGAGGAATTGGACTGAAGGGTCCCCCTATTGAAGCCAGAAAGGCTGGAAGAAGCGATCGAAAAGTTTAGGCTGTAGTCACCGCCATTGCCGGAGTGGGACGGCGCGGCGGCGGCGACGGGGATCAGATGCTGCTCGGGAACGAAAGAGAAGTGCGACGGGTGATGCAGTGTCTCGGCATCACCGCCGGAGATGACGCTGATGCCGAAAGGCGACGGGATCGACATCGACATGGGGAGCGAGTTCCCGAGGTGGATTTGACCCGGAAACCCGGACGAGGCCGAGGGATGGTGGCTGTGGGGCCGAAGAGATGAGGACGACGATGAAGAGAGGCCGAGAAGCCCTGTCGAGAAGTAGTCCATCTGCGTCATCGCCGCCGTGGCCGGCGAGGGCTTGTGGAAGAAGTTTTGCTGCTCCGAAGCTGTGGTGGGACTAGAGGAGGAGTGGTTGTTGATCCCAGAGGTGAGAAGCTCGGTGAAAGAAGAGTTTTGCGAGATAGAGTTCATGCCGTTCATGGCATTAGTGGTAGTACTATTGGGATTGTCTTTCTCTTTAGCAGCTCTTTCTCTGGCTCTCTCCCTAGCCTTCACCCGGTTCACTTTGATGTCCGATCTCGAGAGAGACAAACCGGACCCTTTGCTCGTC
This sequence comes from Parietaria judaica, assembly GCA_954871525.1. Lineage (NCBI taxonomy): Eukaryota > Viridiplantae > Streptophyta > Magnoliopsida > Rosales > Urticaceae > Parietaria > Parietaria judaica. The sequence continues at coordinate 3,574,361 of OX940863.1, forward strand.
TCGGAGTTGCTGCTACACGCCGATTTCGACAATGAGAGATGCTGATTATGATTAAACCTGCCGTCGTCACCGTGATCAAGATCAAGGTCAACGTCGGCGGAGTCAAACCCTTGCTCGGCCCCGCGTTTCTCGCCGCTGAGCTGCTTTGGCGTGTCGGGGAAGGCGGCGGTATTGAGCGAGGGAAGCTCGGAGATGGCGTCAGAGGCAGCGTTAATGAGCCACTCCACAGCCTTGCTTGGCTGGTCGTAGCCAAGCCGGTCTTGGAGATCATAGAAATTGATCGCCGTGGTGACCGACAACCGGACCCGCCGGTCCCTCAGACCCTTCGAGGTCCACACCTTGCTGTGCCGGTCTTTCCCGCCAGAGGCCCGTGAAACCCTAATGATCCTCGACGAGTGGTGCCACCCCCGCAGGCGATTTTCAGCGCCGTTGATGTCATGGCTCGAATCGGCCGGGGAGTTGACAGCGACGAGGGCGTTGTTTGGCCGCTTGATCTGGTGGTTGTCAGCGGTGCCGTCGTCGTCGTTGTCATTGCCGTTTTCTTGATTGTAGTGAAGGAGAATGTGATGGTCTTTGTGTTGGGATAGTTTGCTGTTTGGGTCGTTTATCCGACCATTTCCGATTCTGGGGAACTTGGTGTTGCCACACGCCTGGGCTTGAATCTCCTCGACCTCCATAGCACTTTCATGCCTTTCTCGCCTCAAGAGAGCTCATTCACTCAAAACCCTTTGAATCTCTTTTGGGGTTTGGGTTTTGAGCAAAAGATCTGAAGAGAGAGAACGGTAGAGGAGAGAGAGAGAGGGATGTGTACAGAAGCAGGTGGGGTTGAGGCTGTGTCCTATTGCATTGATGACGATAATTCAGAGGGTGCTTTGGCTTTTGTATATTTGTATTGTAAATAAAAAAAGGCCTTCTTTTACGCTTCGATATATCGCAGTCCAAGTCAGGGACGTTTCTCTCTCCTCCCTCTTCTCTCTCGTCCAAAGCTTTTTGCAGTATTCGCAGCGAAGTGTGCTCTTGCTTTCAAAAGCAAATGCCTGCAGAATTTGAAGCCTCAGACACTCCCCTTTCTCTCAGACCCTGCAAGCCAAAAAAATCATATTACGAAACCAGTGAATGAATCGGCGAAAAAAAAAATGGAAAAAGAAGACACTGTACAGTGAGCAATAAAAGCATAAGCCCCAAATGCGTACTACTACGCTACACACTGCGCGCTCTCACAAGTCTTAATTTACAACCCATAATGATAAAACAGTTCTTCATGACTCATTACGCAGTACAGCTTAGCTTCAGAGAGAGAGATCTGACTTCGCTGTTGCAATCTGTAAATCTTCCCAATAATCTCACCAAGACCACAGGCCTAAAGCTTCAAACTTTACCCAACCAAGGAGGTCTTTCATGAAAGCCGAGAGGTTTAGCCGAAACGGGAACGAAAAAGCTGCCATTATGACCCCTATTTAGACCTAATTTCAATTTAATATATGTTACTATAGACCTTTCTTTTTCAGCTTCAGATTCAAGCTACACAGTACACAGCAGAAGAGGAACAAGAGTAATTACGATACGAAGCCGCCGAATCGATTCGGCGACAGACAGAGACGCCATTGTTAGGTTTTCATTTAAACCTAACAATGGCAGACAAAAGCATCGTCCTCATTTATAGCCATCGATTACGAGCTCAAAGTGTATTATTTATCCACAATATTAAATCCGGTGTCTCCAAAACTCACAACCATAAGAAAAAAAAAAGGAAAATGATTTAATAAATAGTGGGCAACGAACCTTGAACAATGTTGGGGATTTGGTACAGGTGTCAAACTCAAAGCCTCTGGTTATCAGAGGAGTGATAAAGTCAACACGTTGCACACCACTGGATTCTTCCTAGTTTCGTTCCCTCTTTCCTTCAATCTTTCAACGCTTCTTCTTCCTCTTCGATCTGCCAAGTGAAGCTTCATTGGATCATCAGCTCCATCTTCTGCAAAATTCAAACCGGAAATCGCGTCAAAATTCCGCTCCCATTGCCACAGGGAATTCCGTTCTCTTCCGTTATTATATATATATATATATGTATATAGACTGTGATGATGTTGTCAAATCTTCGAATAAGCTCAACTTTTTTTTTCTTTTTTCTTTCGCTTTCTACGTACTGGTCTGAGCAAGAATTTTGAGATCCGCAAGGCTCTAAAGCTGAAAACAGTAAGATGAAAGCGATTTCCAGTTCGTTTTTGAAGATCTTTCGAATCATGCTTAAGCTTCAAAGTTTACAAAAGCCAATATATACAAAAAAAAAAAAAAAAATGAATCGCAAGAACAGGCGAATCTCCATCGTCGTCCCGGTGAGTTTCTTCCGAGTAAGCGGGGACTTACACAGTAGACTGCCAGCTCTCGCGGGCTAGCTAGGGTTAGGGTGTTTGGCGGGCGAGAAAGTGGTAGAAAGCAACAGAAATGGAAAATTCTCCGACGATAAGGGAATCGAATCGGAGTGAAGTGTAGAGAGAGAAAGTGCGAGCTGAGCTGAGGGTTTGTTCTTAGAGAGAGAAGGAGAGAGATAATAATATTAAAGTAATAATAATAAAAAAAGGGAAGGCATTTTGCTTCATCCTCATTCGAGCAATCACTGGCTTATCGGGAAAGGACACACGCAGACACAGCGCCGTTACCCTAGCTTTATGTCAATGTAAATCTGTTTCGCCCCTTGTCTTTCTTTTATCTACGAAACTGCCCCTCTCAATTATTATTCTTCATTTTATTTCACTTCTTGGGATGCCTGAGATCGGATAATTTTTTTGGGAAAATAATGCCTTTTTTTGGTTTTGTACTTATTCATCGAGTTTTCTTCTCATCTTCAGTTGTGGGGTTTTATTTTTGCTTGTGTTTGTTATATTTTCTTAAAGGGAAACTTCAATAACTATCAGTAAGTGTTTTTGGAAAAGTACCCGAGTTTGATAAATTATAAAACTATACCCCAAAAGTGTTTATGTAAAGGCAAAAAGTGTTTATGTAATATAAACAGTTTTTTTTAGTATAGTTTAAAGTGTTAAAAAAGTGTTTAAAAGTGTTTGATTTAAAGACTAAAAGTGTGTTGGAGCATAGTTTTGTAATTTATCAAACTCGGGTACTTTTCCAAAAACACTTACTCCAACGGGCATACTTATTGAAGTTTCCCTTCTTAAATGTGTATGCAAAACTCTTGCTATTGTATTGAATGATAACATGAGTAATCTATGTGTATATATAATTTTATTTTATGTGTGTCGCTAGTATATTTTTAATTTTCTTTTTAGCAATAATAGTATCTCGAAGGTCACGAAAAAGATTGTCGATGTCCACTTCTGTTCATATTCCGCTGACGTGTATTGTATTAGGAACATATGTATGTCTATGAAACAAATTCTTAAAATATTTATTATTCAAAACTTTTATTAAATTAAAGACGAATGCATAAGTAACTTAATAGATGTTAACTAGACACAAATAAAATTAGATTTTGACCCAAAAAAAACACATTTAGTATAAGATCGAGTACTTATGCCACAATTACTCTTGTATTATAAAGCTTAAATCGTCTTATACTTATTATGATTATATGAGTCATGACATGATAGATGCATAAGGTGGTAATAATCGTAAATAAGTAGTAAAATACACATTTTAAACCCTAAAAAATATGAATAAAGTATGTCATAGAAGCAAAAGATGAAGATGAACAGAAATTAATTGTACATAAAGTATGTCACGGTTGGTTCTTAAAAGTCAGATGCATAATTACAATGTTAATATCATGAACATAATAAAGTCAGAGCTTAATAAAGTCCCTTTAATGCAATAAATCCACATCTTAGACATTCTAGGCTCGTATCAATCGTTGATTTTACGTGTTAAAATACAAGGATGACTAACATATCACTTACATCTTAATCACAAAAAAAAAATTAATAATTATGAATTTGTGGCATTTAATTCTCGCAAAGCCATTGTTATATTACTAAAACCAATATGATTAGTAATACTATTTATCAAACAACATGAAGACTAATGTGACATGGCCATTCGCAAGTAAGACAAAGTGACCAAATAACTAATAATAGGTGTCTTACTTTATGTGTATTTAGTGGCATATTAATTATTTGATAAGCTTGTAGGAAATATCAATTTACGTACGTGTGTATAGATATATATACTCAGGGACGGAGGGAGGACCCACCATGGCCCCTGCCCTCCCTCAATCTCGTAAAAAAATACGTGTATATAACCCTATTTTTTTTGGTGTTTTATTAATGGAAGTAAATCGAAATAAATATATACATATTTTTAGAAACTTCAAAAGCTAACTGCATTCCAATTTCCACGCATGATGACGTAAAGAATGTGGCACATAGTGTTAAGAGCATCTCCAACCTTGACACTAAATTTGGTGTTGAAATTACACCATTTTAGTGTCAATTTAGCACCAAATTTTTTTCATCTCCAACCACAACACTAAAGTTAACACTAATAGGAATATTCTCTATTATAATATTATTAAATCAAAGATTCTTTTATTATTTAATAATTTTAATAATTCCTTGTCATTCAATTAAAAAATTAATTATTATGTATTAATTAATTATTATTCTTAATCTTATGATTATCATTAATTAATTATAATATAATTACAAAAATAAATCAATTGAAAAACTAATTCAAATTCAAATAAATTTTACATTACTTGAAAAAAATATTACATTATAATAGCTAACGCACACACAAGATAAATTACTTCGTACTTATAATGCTCTCAATTACCAAATTCACTCCACATGTGTTCAATTAGTGCATTTCGGAGATCAAAATGAGCTTCTTTATCTTTGATTTGTCTATGTCGAGCTAAGAATTCTTGAAACCGAGCATCCTCATTACCCATCATCTCAACTCCTGCAGGTGGGACTTCGACTCGCTCTTGAATCGTTACATCAACATCACGTTCATCCTCAATGATCATGTTATGCATTATGATACAAGCTGACATTATATCATGTAACACTTTCTTACTCCATAAGCGTGACGGTCCGGCCACGATTGCAAATCTTTGCTGTAGTACGCCAAATGTACGTTCCACGTCTTTTCTACATGCTTCTTGTTTCATTGCAAATAGTTTCTTTTTGGCACCACGTGGATCGTGGATTGTTTGAACAAGAGTGGACCATTTTGGATATATTCCATCAGCTAGATAATAACCCATATTGTAATTTTTTCCATTAATGACATAATTAGCGGCTGGAGCAGTACCTTCAGCTAGATTAGCAAAAAGATGAGATGCCTCTAGCACATTAATATCATTATTGGATCCCGGTAGACCAAAATATGCATGCCAAATCCAAAGATCTATTACCGACCCAGCAACACGTGCTTATATCGAAAACGAAAGAGAAAAGATTTTTAGAAAAAGAGCACAAACAAATCAGTTTGGAGAACAAGGAGAATGCTCCCAATATCATGGATCTCAATATCGAGCATCTCGTAATCAAGGAGATCAAGCCCAAGGAGAACAAGCTCAAGATGAAGACCAAGGCGATTTTACCCAGTATTTTGATTATCTTCGTGGGACTGGAAATAATTTTCCCGGCTATTAGATTATTATTTAAGTTTGTATTGTGTCTTTATGAATCTTGTTGTTGCATTTAGTTTTTATGTTTTGTTGGTGTGTTTGATTTTAATTATTTAATTTATGCTTTTAATGTTTTAATTGAACTTTATTATCTATTTCTTATAATCAATATCTGTAGTAATTTTGATGTCTTATACAAATTAATATTCTATATTAATTAAATTAAAAATAATTAAGAGTAATTTAATATAATCTCATTGTAAATAAAAATACATATTACGTATAAAAAAATAGTCATTTTTAGGTAACAATACAAATTATATTTAATTTAGTATCATTAATCACACTATTTTAATATAATATCATTTTTAAACTTAATAAAAAAATTAATAAAATGTTTTCCCGTCGTGAATAGTTTTACACTATATATATAGTGTGACACTGTTGAAAAAAAGAGAATCACGCCATTATGCCGTTGTTTTTGCAGTTCGGTTGGAGGAGAAAAAGGAACTCCTTGCCACTATAGTAGCGTAATGACGCTACGTTGGAGAAGCCCTAAAGCTTATTTGATTTTTTTAAGGGTAATGACGGCGAAAATACTCAAAGTTTGGTCAAAGAACCCCTCGTGTACCCAAAGTTTAAAAGTGTTGGCAAAAATACTCAAAGTTGCATTTGAGGAGTTGACCACTGCATTCTCGTAACGTCGTTAACTTACCCGTTAACTCTGGCTACGTGGACAAACGTGGGTTGCTGACAAACGTGGCCAAAATTTAGGTATTTTTGTCGTCATTAACCCTTTTTTTAATGGCAATTATTATCATTTTTGTTTTTATTTTTTTTTCCTCTGCATAACTTTGAATATTTATTTCTCTCTCTCGGTATGTTCCTTTTTCTCTGGTCATTTCGTTGTTTTTCTCTGTTTTTTTTTTCGGTTGCTTTTCGGTTCGCCTCGCCGTCTTCGAATGCAAGTGTTTTTTATCTCTTCGTCTTGGACTCTCGATTATTTGTCTCGTTGACGGCCGCAATATTTATGTTGTATATGTCATTCTTTACGTGCATGCGTGGAATTTAAAATCCAGCCATCGATCCTCTGTGTATTTATATTTTAAAAGTTCACTCAGTGCCCTTTCTATATTATAAGGTTGGCTCCGTCATTGTATATATTTATATATTATATACCTCAAAGGCAGTCATTAAATAATTTTACCATGCATAAATAACAATATTGAGAGAAAAATTACTACCATGTTGCAAAAGAATAACAAGTATAAAGTCACAACCAAATGCATGAACATTTTTTGTATATATAAATTATTATTTTAGTTTTTTTTTTTTTTTAAGTTAGACACAAGTACATAACTGTTTAATATTAAAATATATATATATATATATATATTAATGTTTTTACCCTTCACAAATTTTTTCTTCCTCTTATTGTTGATATGACTGCAGTTTTTATCATTGTTTGGGTTGCAAGTTAAAAGTTAAAACAGAAAGTATGCTATTTAGGTGGAGTTTGATCATTTTTGGGCCCCTACTAATAAATGTGTAAATAAGACACCAAAAATATCTTATACATCATTACTTAAAATGTGCCTATTCATCTGTGCACTGCTGGACTTTCATATATATTGCATATACATTATTATTCAGGTCGAATACAGACCTAGTTTAATCAATGTCGACCTTGAATATATGTAAATATATATATTCAAATACATGGAAAAATAATTATGAATAACTTGCTTACTTGCGTACTAGTGCTATATACTAAAAGCAGGCAAGCAACATTGAGAAATTGCAAAGATAATTAAGCTTCGGAGTATCAATTTGTCTTACATGTCGTGTTTGAAGCCGTGTCTTTGTCGTTTTTAACCTATTTTATGTAAATCCGGACTCGTCTCATTTACTAATTATGTTAGAGAATGAGATTCAAACCCGCCTCATTTAATAGTCATATTTATCGTGTCTACTCGTATTTGTTTCATGTTTCGTATTCGATCTTAAACTGCCCCTAATTAAACTGAGCTTTGATATTAAACACACATAAAAATAATTATCGCTCAAAGAGAGTAAAATGGGCCGGATCGATCTAGACTCACTAGTCTTGTCTTATAGATAAACAAGTTCTTGGAGTTTTTTTTTTTTTTTTTTGTCTCGAGCCATCAACCCATTAGTCTGAGATATGTTTTTATAAGTTCGGGCGGTCGGCCAATACCCGCCCCGGACGTTTTAAAGCCCAATCAATTCCGCTCCGTGCCAGTAAAGCCTGCCCCATATGTTTGCTTGTATATACCCTCAATAATCCACTTGTTATGCACAAGTCAAATAATCAACTAATAGTCCATTAAAAAAAAGATTAATAACGGAAAAAATACTCAAAGTTTGGTCAAAGAACCCTTAATGTACTCAAAGTTTAAAAGTGGTGAGAAAAATACCCAAAGTCGCATTTGGGGAGTTGACCACTCCATTCTCGTAACGCCGTTAATTTACCCGTTGACTCTGGCCACGTGGACAAACGTGGGTTGCTGACATAACAATTTTTGCCACATGGACGAGCCCACATCAGCCTCGTTTATGACAAAACAACGAATTAAACCCCAAATTAATACTATTTAATACACCTAATTGAACCTCTTATGATTACACTTAACAAAACAAATTTGTCCATGTGGTTAGAGTTAACGGGTAAGTTAACGGCGTTACGAAAATAGAGTGGTCAACACCCTAAATGTAACTTTAGGTATTTTTGCCACCACTTTTAAACCTTGGATATACGAGGGGTTCTTGACCAAACTTTTGGTATTTTCGCCGTCATTAACGAAAAAAAATCAACTCATAGTGGCATAATCGCAATTAAAAAGGAAAAAGAAGGGCATAAGTAGAAGAGTGGAAGTGATGTAACCAAATGTCGAGTTGGGAACTCTCTAAATCTCCCAATTAATCGCACACTTTTTATTCCAAGAAAATAAAATAAAATAAAATAAAATAAAATAAAATAAAATTACACATAATGGAAAAGCTTAGATATAATAACTATATATTAAAAAAATAATCTGGGGGGTCATTAAAGATATAATAAAGGGAATAAGACCTAATGGTCCGTACAAGTAATAATGTGTCTCTTAATTTGATTAATGAATATAAATTAATTAGTTAAATTGGAAAGTAGCGAGAGAATTGATGGGCCAAGAAACCCACTCATCTATTTGCTGGCAAACAATTATTTGAGTACTTCTCTTTGCTTTTCCCTCTATTTATTATATAAATAATAAATAAATAATATAAAATAAATATACTTGGGTGGGACTGTTTTTTTTTTACTATTATTCGATTGATGTTTTATATAGTTAGACACAGAACAGTGTATACTGTATACTAAATTTATACTAATTTCTATCATTTAATAAAAAGATATTTACGGAAAAAAGTTCCACACGCGACATATTCTAAATTTTATTTTTTTGTAGTAAAAGTTTTACCAAATTATAAAATAATTTTCTATTGGAAAAAATTCAAAACTTATTATGTTTTAATCTTTTTGAAACTTTTATCACGATTAAAATAAATTTTAAAACTTACAACATGACTTGTTATTGTTTTTTAGAATAAAATTTAGAATATGACGCGCACAAAAATTACTTGGGGTTACTCTTGGGGCAAATACTCCTTTAATAAATGTAATTAATTGTTGATAAATATCGAGATATCATTCTCAAACAAGAACTCTTTGTCTTACTTTCTAGTTGGTTAAACCTAAATACATTTTATGCTTTCTCAAATTTGTGTTTTGAAAATTTAGTGCACATTTGTTCATACGTTGCATAATAATTGTAGTTTTATTCTTACATGATTTTCTTGGCTTTCGCTTTTGTACTTTCTCATTGTAATAGAGGGTTATCTTTTTAGAGATAAGAACAACAAAAGTTAACTCCGCCGATAGATGCTCGGATTTTTTTTTTTTTCTAATTAAAAAAGCTAAATTCAATGGTAGCCTCGTAAATAAACCGTGTAATTTTTTTAAACCATTAATTGAAGAACATATACACTTCCATAATAATTTTATTTTAACTTTAATTACTTTTTAGATTTATTTCAATGAGTTGTGTTCTTTTATTAACGTTTCTCAAAATAAAAAAAATAAAAAAATGACTAAACTACTAATTTTACTGAATTTTAAGTATTTTTTTCAACTTCAAGAAAATATGAAATACTTGTCGACACAATTGACTACAACTTGATACTCTTATTATCTTATATAGTTAATACTCCTTTTTTTATTTTTTTACCGCTTGCTTAAAATAACGTTATTGTTACAAACTAAGTAATAATAAAGGATTATCAAATGACTTATATTAGACCGACCGACCATATAGTATAAACTATAAACTATATTATTAAGCATAAAGACACCAAACGGATAATTAAGGCTAACCATAGAATACTTGAGCTATACTTCAAGCTGGCTTATGTATAAAATTAAGGCTAAACATAGATTATTTAAAAATATTAGCATCACCCTAAGGCCTAATCTATTAAAGATATGGCTATAATCCACTAGTTAGTGATTAGGCTCAACAATGCTTCCATGTCTAGTAATCATGTTTCTTAAACTTTGACTAAGAGGCATGATTTCAAACACAAATTACAAATATTAACTATTCAACTAAGATTAATAAATATTTTAAAACATGATATTAACTACTTAGCTAGTTAGCATGTCCCATTTACTTTATTATAAAAAGTTGTCGCATCCCATTTATTTAAATATTTTTTTAATGGGTAACACTATCGGCCAATGTTACAATACACTATCGCATTACTAGTTATATTCAGTGTAAGAACAAGTGACACTATTGGCCAAGTTCACATATGTAAAGAGGACACTCATTTGAGTTTCATGGAATTTGAACACGTAACATTTTGAATATGTATGTAGTAAAGTTACCAGTAGGTCAAGAAAAGTTGGTTCCTATTTACTTGAATGTTAAGAGGGTAAAAAAAATAATTCAAAATTAACCTTAAAGTCATCAACATTAAACTTTATTTTACATATAGTAGGTAAATACTTTTCATCAATGATCATGAAGACAAAGACGTATCTCTTTGATATTGAATATTTGAATCAACACACTATTAGTATATTACTATAGCCTATAATGCATAAAAGTTCCATGTAGATCAAATATGAGTTATCTAAGGAGTAAAGCATAATTTATTGAACTACCAAGAGATATTTGTGGATAAATCCCCTTTATTAAACTCGTTCATTTGTAATTGTAACACATAAGTCTCTAAACAAGATTTTTAGTGGAGAAAACAATTAAGTTGAACTTTTTAATGATACGTGGCACACCACCTAATATACCACGTCTCTAAAAAAAATGCTCACATGTTGGATGTTATAAATTACTACAAATAATAGTCGTGTGATCTTTTCTAATATACCACTCACTAAAAAAAATGCTCACGTGTTGGATGTTATATATTCCGAGCAATCGGTAAATCTTAATAGTCGACTCAAATTAAGTTGTTTATAAAGTGATAGAATAGATTTATATCATTCATTAGGTTGGAATTGCTTGGGTGTATGAGAGAATGAGACATGAAAGTCTACAGATTTTTTTCTAAAGCCTAAGATAAATAAATAAACAAATACATGTATATATATGAATAGACTACTATTGCATAGCTTAGTCCTTAGATTCTTAGAATATGTCCTTTATTTTATTTTGGAAAATATATGGTGAGGAAAGGTCTAAAAGTAAATATAGGCTAGTAAATAAAAATAATAATACCTGCTTGGCTAATACTAACTGCAAAGTTAGTTACTTAAATAGATTTATATTCCTGCTAATTTTCCATTATGTTAATATAATTAATATATTTTCACCCAAAAACTTTACATTATATCCTATTGCTCGACATATCTTTGTGAAAGTGGCAAAAACATCCCTTGGAAGCATTTTAAACCAAAAGAGTCCTTTTTGCATTTTCCCATTATTTTCTTTTGCGGTCTCCTAGGTTTTAAGTTAAACTTCAATATACACAAATCTAAATCCAATTACCTAGTTTTAATTAACTGAAACCTAAAAAGGTACATAAACTTTCAAGTTTAAGAATGCTTCAAAAAGAGGGAACATATAATAAATAAAAACAATATTCAAATGTAACAAGATACGACTGGTATATACATATAATGGTCCCAACCAACCCAAGCATATGTGATTGAAAATTTGCTAATTGACCCATTTTAGAAAATATAAATGTATGTATAGTGAATAGTGATTAGTGAGTCAACAAATAAGGGACAAAAGTCCATTTATACAAAATTTATAACTGATGACCATACTGTTAGGTGCGAGTTTCTCTCCTATTGTCTGTTTAGCTCGTGTTTGCTCGAGCAATTGGTCACAATTTACCTATTTTAAAATTTAATCTTTGAGCGACTATGATCTTTTTTTTTTTTTTTGTATATTTAAAAGAAATTCAAAATACTAAAATACATTTAAAAAGAAAACGACACTGTTCTCTATCCGCAACTTCTAACATTGGTAAGTTTTCTCAACGCTGGTGAAAAGCATGACTTGGACAACACATGTCCAAGTCAATCCTCGACACTTGTTGACCGCGCCCATTATATGTACGAGACGAGCCAACAATGACAGAAGCGGAAGTACCTTATTATTAGGTGGTGGGGTTGGAAGTTGGAAACTTGTCCAATTTTTTTTATTTATTTAAAATTTACTTCTTGTTAGTATTAACTTTTTTAAAATTGCAATGTAAACTCTTTAATATATACTAAAAATTCAAACCGACCCCTCTTAGTCTATATCTTGATTTCACGCCCCCTACGGACAAACTCATCCCCGACATGGGCGTCCAACACAAAACTAAAATTTATCCCTCTGAAAATAAATAAATAAATCAGTACATGACATAGTTACACACAGCTACTTCTCTAGATATAAGTAGCTAATTATTCCACATTAACTTGGTTAAGTTTTATGTAATATATGTTGTTAACCACCAAAATTAGGAATTTGTTGTGCAATAATAAATATAAAGAATTTAGACATAGATAACGGAGAGAAGATGGGAATTCTTGGCTCCGTCACTTGCCGGGTAAAAAGAAGCCATCTAATAATAATAAAATATTATTAATCCCACTACTCTTAATAATTAAATAATAATTAAGTACAATAAAGAAGATAATTATCTCAATTACCCATGTACCATATTTAAGTACAATTTAGTGGCAGATGATGAGAGAGAGAGTAAAGAAATGATATAGTGGAAATGGGGTTGAGTTGTCCAATGCGAAAAGAAGGTGGGTTTGCTTACAGGGAGGCAAGGGCACGTGTCGTGGTCTCAAGCGTGTGAACGAGCGAGTCAACTCTGAGCCAGCGAGGACCGAGTTGCAGATAGTCCAAAAACCTCGATATGTGATTAGATCGTAGCACGTGTCACGGTCTTCGTGATGGATCATCCTTCACGCTCATCTCTCTGCCTATCTGGCGTGGGACCCACCTGTCCACGTAGGATCCAAGTGGCACCTAGACTCGCTCCGTCCGTAGAATAGAAGACAATGAATGAATAAATAAATAAATAAAATGCCCCTCAATTTATATCCCCGTATAGAATATCACCACTAATTTGATAAATTGTATTAGCTTTTTTCTTCTTCTTTGAATTCATCACTAAAGGAAGAAAATATTAGAATTTATTGTGAAGCAAGTCATTACTTCAATGTTAAAAGATTTTCGTAGATAATCACAAAATTCAAACAATTTCTATCATCTTACTCTAAAAATGTTTTGACTTGTTAGTTAAGTTATATATAAGAGGAAATTATAGCCCTAAACATGTTCTTCTCCACAAGGAAAAAAAGGCAAGACAAGATATAGTGCACATTATTGCTATAAATTGGGTTGGATTGAGACACTTCATTAGAAGTGTGGTGAAAGTGATCAAACAACAAACTTCAGTCGGACTTGGCACTCTTTAGTACTTGATCCACCTCACCCTTAGCTTTATTTATTATTTTCTGGCTTTAAAAATCAATATTCTATTTGCCTTGCTCGATTTGAATCCGTGGTTTTCTACTTTACTCCGCAAAATTGTAATGAGATCGTGTATGGTCTAACTGAACTTGCAACTAAGTCTAGATAAATACTGTCTAATTGGAATATGATCCACCAAGTCTTGAGTTCTTACTTTTGAATGATTTAGATTGTAATAAGGGAGTCATGTTTGCTCGGGGCGCTCATTTGGTTATTGTCAATGATAATTTAAAGCTGATTAGTACTTTTTCATTCCGGACTGCACCCATTTAATTAGAGACTAAAAACATTAATGAAGTTCGTCTTATTTAAAAAAAAAAAAAAACACAACCCTTTACCACTAGGGTTAGTTTGTGATCTTTCATAAAATATTTTGCAACAATATTATATAAAAGCATAATAGAATGAGTGAGGTGTCTATATTTCAACGCCTTCACGAGTGAAGCCTCAATAATTGGCGAGAGTTCATAGGACCCAAAGCGAGTCTCACCATTCAATATGTTTGTTGGCTTCATAATGCAAAGATATTTAGTCAAATTATGATAAAAAGAATCAAACTTTATCATAGTACTATTTCTTGGTCAAATTATGCAAAGATATCGATGTGCTTGTTGTGTTTAAATTTATTTTAATTTCCTTTCACCTTTCACTTTTACTCGTCCGAATTCTGAACGCATCACTTTGCACATGCCATGAGAGTTAAAAAGGTAAATGAAAATCGCTTGTGCAATTATGAAAAAAAACTCAGAGGCTAAAGCTTGAGCAGGATTGGAAAAGCCTTGCCTTTTGCTGAGCCGTGTGAGGGGCTCAAGACATCTCTATACACATGCCATATCATATAATAGAATAGGGAGTAATTGGCATTTGGCATGTCCCTGCACTTTATATGTTGGTAAATTTTGGCTGTAAACTTTTTTTTTTAAAGAGGTGGGACTATCGGTCAAGGTTACAATGTACTTTTGCGTTACTAGATATATTCAGTAGAGTTACCACTAGGCCAAGAAAGTTTGGTTGGCTGTAAACTTTAGTTTATGGCATTGTTGTTCCTAAATTTGAGGGATAATTATGCAAAAGTAGCTAAAATTTGGCCAACTAAGGCAGTAAAAGCTTACAGTGAAAAATAATGATAAAAGTACTAAAAGTCAACAAATATGAGACGACACATTTTTTCATCTTATTTTTTGCAAGATAGTACGTTGAATAAGCACGTAAATTCACCAAAGCTCGCCAAAAAAAAAAAGGACGAAAAAATAAGTTACCTCATATTTGTTGACTTTAAATACTTTTACCGTTATTTTTTTACGTTAGACCCGTGCCACTTCAGTTGGTCAAACTTTGACCGCGATATCCCTCTAATATGGTAGTGCATTTTTCACTTCTTAAATATATATTTTTTTTTTGCTGCAATGACCCGTATACTTTTAAAAATTAACACATTGCCTTTTAGTGTCAACTTGTGCAATAGTTACTCTAATGTTTTGGCAAATTAACTACTGAACAAAACATACATACTAAGGATGTTGTAAATCTTCTTAAAAAAAGGATATTGTAAATCAATGAATGGGTCTTATTTACCAAGAAATCTTATGTATAAAAGAAAATTTACAAGAATAAAGAAAAACAATGATGTTTATGAAAATATTCTCAAACAAATTATGTATCAGTATTAGTTAGTACGCATGAAATTTTTTGTCAATACAATATTAACTGAAATTCCAACTATACTTTTTTCCCTCCAAAAATCTGAACTAATCTCCAAAAATTATATCTTCTCATATTTTTTTTTTATGCTATTGGCACTAATCCGGATATTTTTTGTCCTGTGAATCCCCGTGTGCCCATAAGTAATTTTTTTGTTGGGCCTTAACTTTTAAGCTTTGAAAAATAGCTACCAACCTACCTAAGTTTAAGGAATTAAGGGTACATGTACTCATATATATTCTTTAATTTTGGAGTTAATATTTTTTTTAATCATAAAAATGATAAGACTATGGTCTTGGGTTGGATGAATTTGGACCGTTGTTTGAGGGCATAAGGTGTGAGTGACAGACATGCCTCAACACAACACAAGTCATGATTCATATTTGTTTTGTTTATTTCAGAAAATAATAGCGCCTCTCTCTTCTCTATGTGCCCTTTTGTTGCGACACACTTTGGTGATGCCGTAGAGTCACTATTGGTTGGTACTAGTACCAGTACTATTCACTTATTCTTCTCCAATCGTACCATTTTATCTCACGCTATCTTATAATAATTAATGTGATTATAATACTTTATCTTAAGTCTCTCATTTGTCCTTGCTTAGATTCTAGATTTATCTACTTAAGCTTTTTATTAGATAATATATAAACTCGCAGATCTTGTGTACGTAGTCCCATTAATTAACTCAAAAGATATTGACAATCGGTTAATGATAGTACATCGAGCATGAAGTTGTGACGTGTCCAAAAGATATTGTTTTTTGTTCATCTTTGCGATTTTGATAAGTGGTTGATGTAGTGAAAGCTCTTTGTTGATTTGCGCATGAATGTCAATCAACGATTTTTCCTTTTAACTTGTGGAGTGATATATGAATTTTAGACTCTAAAGCGTTGAAATTGTTATCTCTAACAACCCGAAATTAAAAAGAAAGAAAAAAGACTGTAAAAAAAAATAAATCTCTCCTAATAACTAAAGAAAATGCGACTTGAATGGTCCATACGAAACAATACTCAATAATAAAAAAACAGCAAAATAATAAAAGCGTCATAAAATTGATATTAGTTTAATTTTCTTGGACCTCCAAATTCTTTCAAAGACAAGGTAAAGCCCCTCGAACAGTTAAATATCTCCGATAACCTTCAATTTAGTATGTTGTAATTCGAATTATCGGACAATCGAATCAAAAGTTACAACCTGTGAAAGTTAGGCTCTTCAAAAACGTCTCTAAAAAACGCTCTAAACCCGTCAAGGTATGTCCATCGGATGATTGTGTCGCATCGATAGTGATGTGATTTTAACACATCTGAAAGTAATGTTATCCAATGAGTACACGATTTTGTTACGTGAGGAACAATAAATAACCTCGATCTCAAATTCTTTTTCCACATTGTTTGGCATGCAAAGTTTGACAATTAATTAATACATAGAGAAAGCTATAAAAAAGGACCAATAGTTGACTAGGAATTCATGACATGTATAATATTCAATTTTAAGCAACCTAATCTCCTACATCTATACTTGTCTTTACCGTGAAAGAATTTACGTCCATTTCTCATTCCCTATCTCTTGATAACGATTGTTCGATGGGAAAAATAAATATAAAAATTCATAGATTCGAAAATGAGTTTCCAATCTGAGAAACAATGCACAACTTTAAGACTAGACTCCATAAACCTGAGTTATGTGCTCTAAGAATCACGTCTCTCGTAGATCCACGATTTAATATATTGTCGGTGAAATTTGTTTTAAAAATTATTAATTATCATATTGAAAAATAAAAATGAAGTGGTAAGCATGCAAAAGAATGCATTATTAGTGATGAAAATTAATATTTAAAGAGTATTAGTGATTAAATTACTGCATATTTTTAATTGATTTTTCGATTCCTGATATTTCAATCCAAGTATTTTAATTATGATGTATTTATATTTTAAAAAAAATATGGTTATTTTAATCCGGGGTTTTTTAGATTCCACATAAATTAATCCCGGTATTTTGGATTCCGGGTTTAAAAAAATGGTATACTATTTCAATCCGGTTATTTCATTCCGGTTCTTCAGTATTGTAATTATTTAAAAGTTATTATTAACTTCTTAATAAATTATTTTTAGATTTTTTTTTAAATTCACGTGGCATGCCACATGGCAGTCAAATGACATGACATGGCATGCCATGTGGTGCTCAACATGATGCCATGTGGCCGTTGACTTGAAAATAATGGATGTAAGACTAATTGACTTACAACTTCAAAAAATGAGAACTTTACCAGGCAATAAAAGAATAAAATTTATTAATGAAGGTAGAAAAAACTATTTGTACTTTTATTGCGATTATATACGATGTTCATAAACTAGCATGAGAACATAAATAACTTATAAAAATGTTTTCCTAATACAATGGTAAAAACGCATCAATAAAGCTACAGGTTGACTTTGTCATTACGTAATGTCATTTTCCAACTTACAGAGAGTTGTTGTAAATTGTAATGAAGAAGAATTATCAAAAGAAAAAGTCAAGACTCAAGAAAGCAACAAAGGTGCAAAATCATTGGTACGTAATTATCAAAAAGAAAATGCATAGAGTATAAAGTTGAAAAAAAAAAAAAAACATATTCCATATTAAGAAGCTCTCAATATTATGCCTAAAGTTATAGAATGCAAATATTATATTTATTATATGATTTTTATCTCTTTGCTTCCAAGTATCTTTGATGTTGTTCCGTTATCTTTTGGAAACTTCATAATCTTCCAAGTGTAAATATTATTAATTATTATATTATAATGTTTAAAATTAAGCAATAACGTTACTCTCATATATTGTATAGAACATTTGCATTCGGACATACTTATAAGTGTACAAATTTATTCGTAAATTGATACTAAAATATGGTCAGATTTTTAATATAAATAAGTGAATAACTTATGATATACTGAGTCCGTACTAAGAATTATGAGCTTGTAAGTCTTAATTGCTACGGGGAGTATTATAAAGCCGATGTAGATTCGGATTATAGGAAAAACGGAAAACACTCTTGATCAATAAAAGATCGATTTTTATTCATAATATTCTAATCTGACTTATACACAACTTCTCACGTATATAAATACTATACTGATATTGAAAATAAACCAAACTAATCTTATCCTAAATAAGTGCCACTAACCCTAAAATAATGCAACCATAAAACTAAGTCAAACATTTAAATAAATATTATATAGAGTAACTTATAATGCATAGGTAAAGAAATTAGTTAGACTATATATCGCATGATTTTAACCCTATATATCCCAGGATTATATTGCATGATATTATTCTCATAATCTCGTCATGCATCAAAAGCCATCAATAATATTATTTGTAGAAGTGGTATTAAAACAATAAATAAAATATCTTTCTATTTCTTTTACCACTCGTGCCAAATTTAAGTATCGGTCAATAATAATAATAAAATAAAAGTCACGATTTTCATTCTCTTACAATAGGAGAATGGTAACTAGTGCTTAAGATCTTAATGAAATAGTTAAGGATCATCGTTATATATAAATTTGATAACTTTAATAGTTAAACTGAAATTTAAAAAAGACACTTGATTTAAACATCTGCTAATTAATATTGTCCAACACAGGCCCACGAGACCCTAAATAAGCCGAATAAAACTAGCCCAGCTGATCGGGAAAAAAATTGGTAGCTTAGGCGAAGACCCCGAAACGGTGAACGGCCCTATGGTCCCTCCGGTGGAGCCCCGGAAGAGGGAACAGATCCTCTGTCATGTAGCATCTTCTCGACTTCCTCGAGGGCAAGGCCCTTGGTCTCGGGCACGCAGAGCAGCACAAAAACGAGGGCGGCGACAGCGATGAGGCAGAACACGTGGAGCAACAACGATACGCTGTAAGTGGCCGTGACCCTGACTACGTACGCCTCATCAGCCAACATCAGGCTGGCAGTAGCGGCGACGCCACTGTAAAATCCGCGGCAGCTCTTGGGGTATATCTCGGAGTTGACTATCCACGGCACTGTGCCCATCCCGAGGGAGAAAGAGACGATGTAGAGAGCCAGGCCCACGAGGGCATTAACATCGAGACGAACTGAAGCAGCACCGGGATTCCGACAATGCCGAACATCCATCTCCATCTCTCTGGGGCCTAAATGAAAAAAATGGGGTGAATCATTGTATCCGTTTTCTTAAATTAGGATTGAAATTATATAAGAAAAAATTAGGATTGAAATCGATCGTTGAATTATAGATTTTCACGAGATCGGTAAAAATATCGAGATTTATCAATTTATCGGTATCGATCATCGGTTGAATCAAAACTAATATATTGACTTTCTTACTTGTTGCCATTTTAAAGTAAAAACTGATCAAACCGTTTATTTCTTTTGTACACATAATCCCGGAATAGTTTACCGAAAAACATGACTAAGATGCCTCAAAATACTAATTTTAGCTCCGTTTTGGCCACTAAAAGCATGAATAAGTTAGTTAAGTTAGGTTACCTTAACGAAGGGCCAAGTTGACGAGCTGAGCGACGAACTGGCCTCCAGTGACGAGGAAGACGTTAATGCCGACGAGGGCGCCTCTGATCTTAGCTGGAGAGGCCTCGGCGATGTATAGAGAAGCTGTCACGAAAGCCATACCCGCCCCCACCCCCAATAATAACTCGCAGCTACCAAACAGCATATCAATACCCGGGGCACAGGTTATAACCATAATTCCGATGAGGAGAACGAAGTCGGCCATCAGAATTAAACTCCGTCGTCCGCACATGTCGCTCAGAACCCCCCCGACATCCATTCCTAGTCCGGCTCCGATAACAGCGAGGGTCATTATACTTCTCTCCTGTTTCCAATAATGCATGCACGTAAAATATTCAGTGTCATTATATTTATAATAACTAATATGTGAAGCAATAAATTAACATTAATTAACTTAAGTGACACGGCGGAGAATATAAATAATGGATAAACGAGTAGTAATTCTCTTCCAAAAAATAAATAATGATAATTACTTTTTCTTTTTTTGGACAATTTACTATCTACCAGGATATACTTGAACGAGGTTTTTGAATATCCAAGAAAAGTTCGTCCATTTTCGACAATTTTGCTCACAATTTTTTTTTTTTGGGAAAAGAAGCTGGATTTTCAGTAGTTTTTTAGTAGAAAATTATAAAAGAAAAGAGGAAAGTTGAGAAAAAAATTCGATCACCTTAAAAACGTGGAATATCGATGAAAAATCACAAAAACTTGATCCTTAAGTGTAGTATCGCCAATTATTTGTCACTTTCTCGTGCCTATATCAACTTTGAGTCTAGACTTGGTTTGGGACTAGCTTCGGCCTATTTGGGCCTGTTTGTGGAAATTTGGGCCTAGCTTTGGTTTACTTGGGCCTAGGGCCCAATTATTCAATTGGTGACATTTAGCCATTTTGTGGAAGGCCTGTAGGCAAATGCCTCATCTTTTTTAGAATTATTAAAATTGAAAGACAAACGATCAACACACGTGAACTGAATTAGGAAAATTCCCAAGCACTCATCTTTGTTATTTTTTATTGCATCTTGTGTAATAAACTGGTAAAAATAATTTAATTGACAATAAGAAGAAGAGGGTATAATACCGTCAACAAAGTGAGAAAAAAAAAACACTCACAAAAAGAAGCAGAGGCTTGAATTCTCTTTTGATGTAAGGAAGAGCTCCCAAGATCGCCCCTGCTCGTAGAAAAATCATTAATTTAGTACAAAATTTCAACCTTAACGTTCATTTCAATGGTAAAAGAAGCATAAACGACATGAAACGAGAACCAAACGACATAAAAGGTGAACTAAGCAGTGGTTCATTTTAGACCCAACCCGATGGCCCAACCCAATCCGTTATAGACCCGACCCCAATCTAATCCGCTCAAAATTGAGTCGGATCGGGCCGGACCCGACTATTATTCGGGTCGGGGTCGGGTCCAAAACCTTGAGCCGGGTCGAGGTCTCCGACCCGACCAATATAATTAATATATATTTCATATTGATTTTTTATTTAAGTAGTGCAATCTATAGTCTTTTAAAATTTCTCATCCTCAATTTTATTTACATTCAAAGACCCTTCATTTTAGCCAAAAAAAAAAAGACCATTCATTCTCTCATTTTCATGTGTTTACATTATTTAGTGTATGTTTGTTTGATTAAATTTGTTGGTTTTTACTTGAATTTTGAGTTACATTGATGCATTTTTTTCATATTATTTTTTGTTATATAAGATTAAATTTTAATTAATCGGGCCATGGCGACCCAAACCAACCCACCCCGATTTTTTATCGAGTAGGTTTGGTTCGGGCATTAAAAAAATTTGGGTCAGATCGGGCATTTTTTTTGGAACCCGAAGTGGTCGGGTTGGGTCCATAAAAAGCATCAGGGCGGCCCAACCCAACCCATGCTCACCCCTAGTTCATAGCATCGTCTAATTGTTTCCGTACTTCATGATAGAGGTATCCAAAAAAAAAAACTCAACCCGGTTATAATATATAAGTAAACAATAGCATTGTATATACCTGTGTTGTAGCCGTATATAAGGCCAGCGATCGCAGCAGAGAAAGCTAAACGGAGAGCGTAGCCCTCCATGACAGTGCAAAGACGGTAGCGAGACCGGAAACCAGAAACCGTAGAGCAAAAGTCGACAGCGAGACTGGAGCTAGCCTTCAACTTGGAAAACAAACAATAACGAAGCAGATGCAAGCAGTGATAATCCCTTTATATACATGATACATGTAGACTTGATGGGAAGATGACCAAGCTGCCATTAATATTATGTATAACTTTTGCCGTACTCGGTTATTAGTCACACTCAATATTTATGTAACTGTGAGAGTTGAGAGTGTTTAGTTTATATATACTTTTCATGTTTTCTTCATGTTGCTTGATTTCTTGTTCGATCTATTTCTTTGTAATTCACCGTGACTAAATGCGAACTGCAAAATGGAAAGATGGCCAAGCCGATAATACTATTATATATAATGACATACAATGATATTAGACATGTAGTAAAGGAGATATAATGCACATGAGTTTGAGTATTACGTTTATTCGGCGCTTTGACGACGTGCCTACTAACGAAGGGTAAGAATATGCGGTGGTGATATCTCGATATTTCGTTTTTTTCTTCTTCAGTTCTTTATTACGTGTTTTTATCTCTTTTTTTTTTTTATTCTTCTTTCCTTTCGGAAAGTTTGGGCCCTTTATTCCTTAAAAGTGCTCATTCATTTTAAATCAGAGCATTTTTTTTGCACGATTTTTAAATCAGAGCGTTACGGATACTATTTCTGATACTAGAGTATTTCTACTTGAGGCAAGACTTAATTTGGTGCTTGACTCATATCAACTTTCTAAGCATGCAATTAATGAAAGCAAGAGCCATTTTCTTTATATATATATAGGGGTGAAATCAGAACTCAAAACCGAGAATTTAGCATATTTTTGTTTTGTTTGGAAAAACCAATACAGCAACTTTTTATCTCGGTTCCAGTTATAAAAAATCTTGATTTTTTTTTTTTGCAAACCAAAAACCGGGACCGCGACAAAATTCAGGACATAATGACAAAAACAATATACCAGGTTCAAACTACTAAAATCAAGTACCATATCTAAAATTTATAAACATAATTCAAAGTATTATCATGATCAAGACATAAACAACATTATCATTAATTTTTTTTTATAAATATATATATATATATATACACGTATATTTAGGGCCAGACCTGGACAAAAAAATGATGATTTAAGGTGTCGCCTCAGTTCCAATTATCGGTTCTCAAATCAAGAACAGGGACGTCGGTCCGGGATCCTGGTTCTAAAACTATTTTTTTTTTCTTTCTAAAAAGGGTTCGAGATCGATAGCAAAACCAAAACAAAACCGAGAACCGGGTATATAATTTGCAGCCCTTAAGTAAATGGTGTGAGTCGATCGTCAGAGCATGCAATTAATGAAGGCAAGATGCGTTAGGTATTTGGTATATATGAGTCATCCGAGCGTGTCTGCAGTGCTTGAAGTGGCTTGGATTTCCACGTAGAAATGGATCTCGAGTCAAGACTTGCATTATAAAATTTCATTTAATAGCAAAAAGAAAGTTTATATTGATCATTTCCTTCTACGATATAGGATTTTTTTTTTCTTCAGAGATGATATTTAAAAACGATCGTATTTTTTTTTCCGGGATAGTATTTACTATTTATAAGCAATAGAGGAAATTAAAACGTCATGGATATTTTTCAAAGGGATGTATAAACGACATTAAAAGTTCTCACTGGGATAGTATTGAAAACGACAAAGGAAAATTGTAAAGCTACTGTGGTAAAGGATAATGACCGCGGTTAGTTTATAAATTGGAAGCATGATAATAAATAATACATTACAAGACCAAAGCTAAATACAGGAATGACAGACATGTGATGACGGCAAGACCGCTTTTGGCGTGTATATGACGCCTTTCGCATGATGTCGTCACTATAGAGTAGTCGCTGCAGGTGACTCTTTAGCGGAAGTTGTCTACACTTTGGCGTGATTTGTTTATTTTATGAGTCCCTACTTACATTTAGGGGTGAGCATTTTAGGCCCAATCAGATGGCTCAACCCAATTCATTAAAGACCCGGCTCAATCTAACACGCCAAATTCAACCCGTTCAAAATTAGGTTTGAGACCCGACTATTTTTCGGGGCCGGGGTCATGACCAATACCTTAGGTCGGGTCAATTATTATATATTTTATATTACTTTTTTCTCGATATTACGCAAATAGTACAAATCTTTAGTCTTTCTTATATTTCTCGTTCAATTTTATTTTCTTTCAATCTTTCATTTCCAAATATCACGCAACTCTTAATTTTCATTTGAAAATAGGATTAGGTAACAAAAAATAACGACACTACGTGAGGTGAAAGAATAACTTGAGAAAAGCTTAGATTGCATAAATTGAAACAATAAACGATGAAATTGCATAAATCTAAAGCGTTATCGACTCGGTCAAGTGTCCTATAAAAATGGATCATATTACTACAAACTCATATCCATATAACGAAACCACGTAAATATACAGATATATTAAGTATTAACTATAAAATAAACATATATAAATCATCAACTTCATCGAGTTGGTCAAATATCCGACACAAACGGTAATAAACCATTCGACCCCATCGCACAATGCATAAACAAACCTCGTATCACAACCAACAAAACTGACATAACCAGAAGATCATGGACACAAATGACGGTCCCATCAAAACCCTACCTGGCCGCCTCCGCAAGGTGTCGTCGCTCAAGTTCCCGACCAGTCCCGTCTCCAGCGCTGGCTCCCCCACGTTCTCCGACGACGGCAGTGGCGACATCCCGCGCTACACGAGCCTGCGCGACCTGCGGGACGCCAACGGCAACGGCTACTTCGGCCGCAACGGCAGCGACATTAGCCTCAGGATCCGCTTCCTCAAGCACTGTGCCTTCGAGTATGTCCCTTCCGACGGTGAGGGGCTCGCCGCTGCCGGCGCCAAGCGCCACCAGAGCTGCTTCGCGTCGTTCTGCGACAAGATGAGCCGCAACAAGGCAGTGCTGTTCTCGTGCTGGCGCGCCTACGTGCGCGATCCGATCGTGGCGTGCTTTCGGCCCATTCTGCGCTTCCTCTCGTTCGTCCTTTGGTGATGTTTGTTGTGTTATGTTTTCTGATCTCTTTCATATTATCTCATTATCTGATCTAATTTTATTATGCTACTTTCTTTTGTTTAGTTGTTTATATGTGCTTGTTTCTTCACATCGTGTACAAGTTATTGTCGTCTTAATTTGTCTCTAATGTGATCGCAATAGTATATCTCCACTTTAGTGCCCGTATAATATTCTTTATGTATTTATGTATTTTACATTTCTGATTTTAGAATTGCATGTCTAAATGTTTATATATATTTAAGAAAGGTGTATGATGAGATTATTGGTTGTGATCAGTGTTCTCCGCGTGGGACGGGCAGCCCGCGGCTAGCTTCTTGTCCAGCGTTTTTGGTGGGTATGGGCAACCCATGCGCAGGTAGGACTAACACGCTTCTTTGCCATCATGTAGTTAAATTTTTGTGGGCAAAACTTGCCCGTCCATTCTAGGGACAACAACTTGTGGGTCGGGTAGCCAAAACCCGCATGCCCGCACCCACAATGAGTGGATCCAAACGGGTGAGACGCGTCTTTATATTAAACTCATTGATGATTGATTTTGAGTTCTAACCTCATGAAAGTTTTTAAGTACAATTTAACTCCGTATAATCTTTATAAGTTAATATTTAGGGATTAGAGATTTTTATTATATTTTTGAAGGTATTGATTATAATCGGTACTACATAAATATATATATTTTAATTTTTATTATCAATTTATTGAATATTAATTATAATCGGTATATAAAATTCTAGTGTACTAAAATTATTTTAAAAATTGTCAAAGGTGTTTACGGTTAAGTACTTATATTTGGGCCTGTAATGAGGACCCACAAGGCCCAGTTCGGTATATTATGTAACGTAGATTTTCACTTGATTACGGTTCTCTGATTGTACTACTTCATATATACACATGACAGACACCTTTTTCAGATTATGTTATCGGCTTTAGTTTATTCATATTAAGTATATAAGTAAAAACAATTATGAAATGTTCAAACTTAATTGGAAATTTTTAAATAAATGTGTCAATGGGAGAAATTTCAATGATTTTGTTAATTTTTCTAGTGACTTACGTTGCACGTGACGCTGTGCACTTCCATTGGGTCTACACATTGTCACGTTGCCGGTTTCCTCTTTCCGTTCCATTAAAACTTTAACGGTATAAGGGGTTAAAATACACCAAGTAAAACTTGAAGGGGCTATTGCACAGTAAACACACAACAAAAATAAATTGAGTAAAATCGATGTAGCATAAATCAAGCCAAAATTAATGGACGTTGAAATAAACAAGCTCTCTCTCTCTCTCTCTCAATTAAAGTCAGTTCAACGTTTGTACTGAAAGTCAATAATGAAAAACACATCGTGACTTGTGTTATTCATCAATATGTTTCTTTCCCATGCCCATCAAATCCTAACCCCTTAAGCTTTTCCTCTACGTTATCATGATTTCACGCTAAATACATATATAAGCAAATCAAAGTCACTTCATACAGCAATATATTCAAGTAAAAATATTGAATCTTTGTTCTTTCCAAAAAAAAAAAAAAATTATAACGAAATTTGAGTTTTTAACTTTGTACGTACCTCTACCTCATATAAATATGCATATATACGTGATATTAAAAATTTAAAACTAGTGCTTAACTTACTAAAGTTTTAATTAATAACTAAATCTATCAGTATACAATGTATATATCTTTATCGTTATATTCAGCCCATATACAATATTTGTGTCCTTACTTAACCCTTGATTTTATAATTTTGTCCCTATTTACTCTTAACTTTGCATTTTTTTTTAATCTTTATTATTTGACCATTAATTAGAAGTATTTTTGGTGACATGACAAAAAAAAAATATGAACTACACAATCACAAAAATAAGATTATGAGTGTGGTATAATTATTTTTATATATAAAAAAAGCTATTATATGAGAAATATACACATAACACATTGCTATAAAAAAAAATTTAAAAAAAAAAACGTAACAAAAATATATTTACATGATTCTTGTTACTATTTTTTTTATTATTTTTTATCATCAATATATCGGTAATAAACTAATAATCAAAGTCATAACTGATCTTGTCTTTTAGCTATTGTCGTTGTTCGTTTGGACGAAGAGAGAAGGGTCAATACGATAATATACCCAACAGGAAATATATAGTGTCACTGTATACTGTATATATAGCCGTGTAATCTGACGAGTGACGACGGCGTCACTGTCCCCAACATTGATAATTAATTCATATAGTAGCAAGCAACGAAGCATAATATCAGAGTGTGAGAGAGAAAAGCTCGGAGTGAGCTTAGTACGACGGCGTCTCAGGCGTTGCTTGTCGGTTTGTCGGTTTCCTTCTGCGAAAGAAGATGTTACAGTTTCGCAGTTTCCTGTTTGGGATATATATATATATATATATATATATATATATTATACAGTACTCTCGAAACCCTAATAAACCCTCCTCAAATATAGTCCTCCTTTCTTGTAAAGTTTTCCTTTTTTCTCGCTCGAACATCATTCAAGAAGACACAAACACAACGAAGAGACGAACATTTTCATTTTCTCTGTTCGAGCTTCAGGAGGTTGAAGAAGATGGGTTCTAATGATGCTATTACCATTTTATCCTTGAATTTTGAATTTTTAAAGCTATTACAAAAGACCTACAACATTTCATTTACATCTTTACCCTTGCACTTAGGTTTATTATACAAGATATATATAATTTTTGCCTTTGTACTTAGGTTTATTATACAAGATATATATAATTTTGTAATTCAAGATATTAAAAATCATTAATGACGATTATTTGTCTATTAAATATATAAAATGCT
Organism: Parietaria judaica; assembly: GCA_954871525.1. Lineage (NCBI taxonomy): Eukaryota > Viridiplantae > Streptophyta > Magnoliopsida > Rosales > Urticaceae > Parietaria > Parietaria judaica. The sequence goes on from OX940863.1 coordinate 3,602,220, forward strand.
TATCGTGATAAGCAATATTAAATTAATAAATTTGTCAATAAACATTTTAAATAAAAATTTTGAACGGTTTTTCTTAAACATTAGATTATATAAAAGCAAAATTTTAGATGATATATAAAACTAAAAAGTTATGATAACAACGGATATAAAATGTACTACCAAATAATAGTATTTTTATAATTTTATGTCGTTGAATTTTTTTCGGCTCCCCTATTCAGAAATCCTTGATCCGCGACTAATGAGATTAATGAGATTTTTGAAAAACTTTATCATGCTCATGCATGTATTAATGGGATTTTTGGCCAATCAAATGGTGATACTTGTACGACGTTGTTTATTAATCATAAATAATGTCATGGGAGAGTTTCATATATATTATGAGTTTTTATTGCGTGACTTGGCAGATTTTTTCTGTTGGGATTTTTTGTACTTATAATTCTTCTAATATCCTATAAAAGAGATGCTATGGATATTTAAGGCATAAGTATCTAATTTTATAGTAAGTGCTGTGCATATGCATGCCCACTCTTTTATTTTAACGATAATAGTATCTAAATAGTACAAAATAGCGTCGCGAGGTCCCGTTCCGTCCATATTTGATTATTGAACACTACTGCAATTATGAGATTACATCAAACTCTTTGCACCATAGGGTCCTGTACAAAGGGAAAACATAGAGGTTGCATAGTGAAAACACGGAGGTTTGTAAAACAGTTAGGTAAAAACCGTCATGCAAATCACTGTGTATATTTAAGTTCCAGACTTTTTTTACAACGATTCGATGAAAATCTTTGTGCAAACCATAAGTTTGTTGCGGCAAACTAGGTTTGCACAACTATTTCGGCCAAACTGTTTAGCACACATTTCGTATTTTGTTTTGGATGCCTTCGGTTTATGTGCTTTGATCATTTTCGCTTCTTCTTTTTTAATATAATTTTTTCTTCATATTCTCCGTCTAAAACATCATATACTTTTCTTCTTTCATCTCTTATACATACCCATCACCCACCAGCACCTTATATACGTCTATGATTAAACTTTAAAATATTCATTTTTATTAAATTAGAGACGTGTATATGAATTTCTCTACCTTAACAGATGTTCGCATGATGACTTCGACATTATTTTGTGACCTTTAGATACTATTGCTGCGGAAAAAAAACATGGTCGGATATGTTGGTAAAGACTGAATATTTATACCATAAATATACCATGCATTATTAATGTTTATATATATACTTATATATTGAAAAAAATATGCACACAAAAATGGTGAAGGACATGAAGTGAAAAACAATAAGAAGTTATCATCTAACATGCCAAGTTTTGGGATACCTATATGTATGACACGTGTACGGTTAGTGATTGATTGAAAAAGAAAAAGAAAAACCCTAAAATCCCTCAGACATATCTCTGTCTCCCCTATATATATATATATATATATATATATATATATATATATATATATATATATTATAACCTCACACCCTCTCATTAAGACCCTAAAAAAGCATACCATTATAATATATAAATATTTACCTCCGTACTACAAACTAAAGATATAGCTCTAGCTGATCAACCCCTCAGAGTTTTGCCGGGTATTATCTCTCTCTAAATTTGTCGTCGTTTCTGATTTCGCTCGTATCGAAGTGTTTATAATATAATATACTACATATACACACACACATACATACATATCTGCAAACCCTAGCATGCTCAGCGTCTTATTAAGTGATCCTTCTGTCTCATTTTCTTCTTTCTGGGCAAACTTGTTTCACTGTATTCACATATATTATTATTATATAGCCATGAACATGTCAACATGATACTATAAAAGCTCATTATGCATCACCATTTCTCTCATATTCTCTAAAGTCTAAACTATATTCTTCTTGCTTCTTCTTATACAGGAAAGAACACACTTGACTTCTTTGTCTTCTCTACACTTATATATATACATACATACATAAGCAACTTAACTCGAAACATGCAAGCCGTGGCGATCACCGGTAACATGGGCATGGCCGGAGTGAGCTCCGGAAGCAGCTCCGGCAGGTCCGCGGCGGCGGAGGCGTACGAGATGGTGGGGCGGCTCGGGGCGTGCAATGCGGTGGTGGTGTTCGGTCGGAGCCGGTGTTGTATGTGCACGGTGGCGAAGCGCCTCCTCTTCGGGCTCGGTGTGGGGCCTGCCGTGTTGGACCTGGACGAGCACCCGGCAGGGGACGACATCGAGGCTGTGCTCTCCGAGCTCATCTCCTCGGTCGGCCACACTAGCGGGATACGCCAAGCGGTGCCGGCTGTGTTTGTGGGCGGGAAGTTCCTCGGCGGCGTGGAGAGCCTCATGGCGTGCCACATCAACGGCACACTCGTGCCTCTCCTCAAAGACGCCGGAGCACTCTGGCTTTGACTTTGACTTAGTTATTGTCTAGGGCTGCTAGTTCAGACAAAAAGAAAAGAAAAAATAGGTCTTTGATTATCTATGAATGTGGCTGTCTAATTGCTATATTGAATTTGACGAGTCCTTTAGTTATAGTTTTTATTAATTTTTTTCAAGCTATTATAACTTAGAAGGTTAGATATAATTGTGTAACCAAGCTATGTATTAGGGTTTGGCTGTATAAAAGTAGTATTGCTATGTTAATTAGTTTCACTTGTTTTTGTAATGCATGTGTAATGTGTTATTATATTGATAATACTAAGCCTTGTTGTTTCATGACAGAATAAATGTTTCATTGGGATTATATATATATATATATATATATATATATATATATATATATAAAAGACAGGATTGGCAGAATGGCAGAGAATCGGCGTGACAATATAATATTGTTGGAGTGTGACTGTGTTGTACAAAATGATTAATATTATATTATGTCATAGTCATACGTATATCATAATTCACATGTCCGTTTTCCCGTACCAAATTACCAACATATATATGATATATTAAATATATATTGCACCCGCCAAATGTGCCATATATGCCGTACAAACTTGTAGTAGTAACGAACTCTATTTATTAACACAGAATGTATATCAACTGATTATTTTAGCTTATTTACGTACTGTATTAGTTTAAAGAAGATTAATTACGAAGACAGTTTTGAGATCCAATAGCGTATAAACTTGGAAGATATTTTCTAAACTAAGCTTAATTCAAGATTAATCTAGCGGAATGAGCAGGAATCGCGTACAAAATATAAATTATAGAACATGTATAGTAATATAATATGTAATTTTTTGTATGGTATAATGGCATTATAATAGGATTTTATTAGCTTAATTGGTTTATCTATTACATGGTATGTGTGAAAATGTTCCCTAATAACAAGAATGATATCTCTATTGTAATATATATATATATATATATATATATATATATATATTAGCTTTTGAGTATAATTATGGGATGTAATCTTAATTACTTTTACTAGTTGTATTTAATGCTGTAAATACAGAAGCCAGAAAACCGGATTTCCGGTTTTTTTTTTTTTAATCCGGAACCAGAAAATCCGGTTCCGGATTTTTCCGGAACCAGAAAATCCGGTTCCGGATTTTTCCGGAACCAGAAATTCCGGTTCCGGATTTTCCGTGTTTTCCGGAATCCGGTTTCGTGTAAAGGTGTAGTTTTCTTTTTATTTTTTTTACCGGTTTATATCCATTTCAACGTATTTTTTTAAATAAGAAAAAAACAGAACAAAATCCGGAACCGGATTCTGCTTTCCGGAAAAAAATCCGGAACCAGAAAATCCGGATCCGGTTTAAACCGGAACCAGTAATTACTGACTGGTTCCGGATTTTTCTGGAAAATCAAAAAACAGAACCGGATACCGGTTTTTGTTCAGGATTTACAGGTTTAGTTGTATTATGAATACTATTATATGATAAATTTCCATCCAAATTATTAGTAATGACTAATGCCATCCAAGATCACATTAAGCAGACCATTTTCACTCTTTCTTATTGACCGTTCTCGCAAGTATGCCTTACGAGAACGGTCATTGGAGACGATAAGTCTCATAATAATTACAAAATTATGAATAATATGTATGGTTTATAAAGGTAAAGAGGTAAAAAAAGAATTAAATAAAATATGAGTTCATTTTTAACCATATATATTACATGTTAAAAGAGAAAAAGCAGTTGGTACGGCTTTTGAGAATGGGCGATATGGATAATAAGTTTGTTTAATCTGCATGAGAAAATGATTAATCAGTTGATTCTAGTGAAATCATCTTTAGTACAACCGTTACTATATTATTTCTAATTTATTTTTGAAAGAATATTATGTAAGCAATCTGTTAGATATCAGAGTTGAGATATGAAATTTGACCGGCAAATTTTGCATTCCCCCAAATAGAATGCATGTGATTATCCTCAAACATGCTTTCCTTTGACCGTTTACCAAAACTTTCATGGGTCTAACTTTGACCCTTTGACCGTAACTTATCACCCTCATTATTCTTTAATGATCAATTTCATATTTCTCAACACTAATTATTAAACGATTCTTTTTTGCTTTAAAAATTGTTTTCTTTATTGATTGAATGTCATTTTTTTAACGACTGTGATCATAATTTTTTATTTTTTTTCAATTGTAATTTTGATCATTCCAATATGATTATTACGTCTTATAAACCTGAAATTTTGATTTTTTTTAATTGATTAAATGGTGAAATTTAATACTGTAACCATAACTCTTTTATGTTCAAATGATTAACTATGTAAAACCAGTTAAGTTGTCAATCATTATTACAAGTTACAGCATAATTTTGAGGGTTATATAATTTTTCACCAAAATGTTAATTTATTGATCCGAATACTAAGTTATATACAGTAAATTTTGTAAGAGATCTTTGCGGTATAAGTACCCAAAGATTTAGGATTGGACCTTCCATAAAGGTTCACGTGAGTTAATGAGATTGATCAGAGTATTGATTATAGAATCATGTGTAATTAATATAGTTGACTAATTAATATATTAATTACATATATCCCTTTCCTTCCTTAATAAGATGAGATCTTCATAAGAAGGAAACTTATTAATTACATGAGATACACATTAATGGAGATGATTTTCATCACCACCAAAACACTATTCACGGATTATTCACAGCACTATTCAAAGAGAGAGAAAGATCGAGTTCTACTATCCCCGAGAGTCTTGTTCGTGTTCTAATCATCCTCGAAGAACTAGTATTAGGAGAGGGTGATTTCCGGCCATAAAAGTGTTCCGATTGTCGACGTGGTGGACTACGTAGAGGCCGAACATTAGAGCGGCCTGTGATCGACGTGGCGCATAAAGAAAAGCTAGGCGCATCATCAACGGCACGTACAACGTGGAGATCCGACCAGAGATAAAGTAAGGAAGCGTTCTGTAGAGAATATATTCTCAAACCGGTGTGTATAATTTTGATTTAGCTATGTCATCTCGATTGTATTGTTTTTTAGCATTCTCCGGAATTTCCGCTTCCGGAGATGAGAATATCGTAGAAAAACCCAACAAATATATGTATGTATCCTTGACGTGGAAAATAATATTTATTTATTTATTCAGACTGATAAAGCACAGTCCAAGTCCAACTATTAAGGTTTGAGGGCCAGCATAATGGGCCAAGAGGCTAGTTATCAATTATTCAATGAGGCCCATAAAGTTTTTTTTTTCCCCTTTAATCACTTACTAAACAACTTGTTTCCCCGGCATTTTGGCAGATATCGATTTGTTAACTCGGTCGGTTAGCTCCCCCGGCATTTGCCTTTGGGCACCGAAATCGTGCACCGAAGTTGCTAATTGTATTGCGAGAACTCGTCTTCTCTCTTTGTCCTCGGGGCTCGGACATTTTGTGCTTTGATTGCCCGAAGTGGCTTGTAAACGTGGATTCTATCCCTCTTGAGAATTAATGAATATCTACTGTTTCTTAAATAAATAAAAAACAACTTGTTTCCCTACATATATAAGAGAGATTGAAATCCTCAAAATTCCATGTTCCAACATTCTTTATTATAAAATAATCATTTATATTGGTTAATAAAATAGCTTACTCTATTGATTAAGAGGATGAAGTCCTCAAAATTCCATATGTAACCTTTTTTCTTACTCAATTATATGAACACTTTCATTGGTTAGCAGATTTTTCTAATTTAATTATCTTGTTTAATATGCCATTTGAATAAGTCTTAAATTGTTCATTTGTCTCTCATTTATGAGAGAAGACCCTACACACACACACACACACATACATACAAGCCACGTGGCGAAACCACCAATAAAATAGAAGTATGCACGTATTCAAAGTTAAAACAAACCAATGGGCATGACATACTGGTCATTGGATATGTAAGCATGTCTTACACGTTTGCGTTTCCTTCTTCCAAACCAAACTACCCAACAAAACTTTTTTATATATATTCAAATTAAAATATAGCATGTTTCAAGGACACGAGATTTTCTCCATTAGATAATTTACAAATATTTATTAAATTGATAATCTTAATTATTACCTTTCTTATTGGTAATTAAAACCAGTGGCAGATCCTTGATTTCGAGATTGGGAGGGTCAATTTTTTTCACCAACAAAAAACAATAAGCATATAAAAATCGTACCCGGAAAATCAGATTTTAAAAATAACGATTAAATCTACACAATCTCGTTGGATAACAATTAAAAATAGCAATATTCATAAAAAATAAAAAATAAAAAACTACGCAGTCACCATCGTATGTATATAGTTGAAAAAGATCAAAGCAGATAGTTAAAAATACATGTCATTTTACACCACGTGTCTCTACATTTGACATTTTATCAAACATAGGGTAGATCCGCCGCTGGTATTTAAACAGAGAGAGAGAGAGAAAACGGGTCGGGTTTTGTGATTGGGCTTGGATCTGAGAAGATCGAGCCCATCTTGACCGCGATCGTCTTCTCCAGTGATCATGAGTCTGTTTGGCCAGCTTTCCTCGAACCTTCTCCCTTCTCCGCCCACTGAATCGCCTTCATTCCCAGCTGAATTCGCCATTTTCGTTGCGCTCTCTTCCAAGAAAGACAACGATCCCAATTCACCTAAGCCTCTACATACTACAGTGTATGTATACACACACACATATATATATACACACGCGCTTACTGCCATACCCGCGCTTCCTTCTCCATTTTGATTCGCTCAATTCCGTAGCGAAACCAGAATCCTCGACGAAGATCACGCGCCAAAGTTCGTTCTCTCTTTTCGTAGGCGAAACGGAGGTTTTGGTGCTGCATTGATGGTCGGAGCGAAGAGTCAACGAAGAGGATGGGGCTCGGTGGCTGGGGCTGTCATCGCCGTCGTCATTGCCATCGCTGTGATTTATGGGCCTTATTCGAGGGTTGGCAAGCTATGCCAATGTGATCGGGTATGTTTTTTTTTCTTTCTCACAGTTCTTGATCAAGTCCAAATGATTGTAATTTAAGTATTGTTTTGTTCTTCTTTTTCTGTAGATTGAGGCATTGTTTGAATTGTATAGTAATGGATTTCGTAGATTTACTAGTATATTATGTTGAATTCTTGTAGGATACGAATCGTTTCAGTGGGATGGTGGAGGATTGTTGTTGCGAATACGAGACGGTGGATCGTCTGAACGAGCAGGTCCTTCATCCTTCGCTCCACGAGCTCGTCAAAACTCCGTTTTTCCGCTACTTCAAGGTTTGTTCTTCAACCTCGATTTTTACACAGTTTTGCTTCGTTGAATGCTTTTGATGGACGATCACGGGTTTTCCATCTTGCACTAATTTGAATCGACATATTGAGTTTGGCGTGTAGTCGGAGCACACTAGTTAAACATAGTTATGATCTACAATAACTTTCTGTTGTATAGTATGAGATCTTATTGCTATGATTTCGGCAGGTGAAGCTGTGGTGTGATTGCCCTTTTTGGCCTGATGATGGAATGTGCCGTCTCCGAGATTGCAGTGTTTGTGAATGTCCAGAAAACGAGTTCCCGGAAGTATTCAAGAAGCCCCACGCGGCCCTTTCAGCGAATGACCTTGTTTGTCAAGAGGGAAAGCCGCAGGCAGCCGTGGACCGCACGCTGGATAAAGCTTTCAGAGGCTGGGTTGTAGCGGATAATCCTTGGACCAATGATGACGAGACCGATGATGGTAACATGATCGTTGAAATTCTTTCAAATAAAAGTTATAGTTTTCTTTTAATAAAATTTTTGGAGTCTGCCCGTAAATTCTAGAGAAAACTAAGCTAATTCACCATTTTTCCTTATGCTGCCTTCCCTAAACTCTAGAGAGAAACTAAGCTAATTTAATGAATAAAACTTTTGACTTTAATTTCTCATTTCTTAGGCCGGCCTCTTTATAATTAGCAAAACATTATAATTAGTTGTCCGGGCACTTGCGTAACTTATCTCTTAAACATAAACATAACCAAACAAGGTCATTAAACATGATATGGTTTGATCGAGTAAACAAGGTCATTAAAGTAATTTAAAATAGATAAAGTTACTGTCCTTGGCATACTCCTATGATCGAGTACTTTTGATACATTGTTTCTCCTAGATTGTCACGCCGAGGACCAAAAATCGATCTCGTTTGATATGGTTTAATGTGTAATAATTTTCAGCGGAGATGACGTACGTGAATCTTCAGCTGAACCCGGAAAGATTTACGGGCTACACGGGTCCATCTGCTAGAAGGATATGGGATGCCATCTACGCAGAGAACTGTCCCAAATGTAAGTTTTTTTCTTTTCCCCATTTTTCTTATAATTTCTTTATTTCTGGATTTCTTGCTTTAGGGGTAATTACTTGGTATTAAATATATAATTTTTGTAACCTACAGACTCTCCCGATCGGTCCGAAGAGTCATGCCAGGAGGAAAGGATTTTGTATAAGATGATATCAGGCCTTCATGCGTCTATTTCAGTTCACATAGCTTCTGATTACCTTCTCGATGAATCAACTAATCTGGTATAGATATTTTCATCGTTCATATATGGCGACATTCCTCTATATTATATATTAAGTAGGCCATTTAACTGTTAATTGTATTTTGAAATTTCAATTCTATGATGTTCCTACCTTTCTTTAGTTTTTAACTTCTTATATTTTTCTTTGAACCAGTGGGGTCGAAATATGTCATTATTACATGATCGAGTCCTAAGACATCCGGACCGTGTGAAAAATTTGTACTTCACGTATCTATTTGTTCTCCGAGCTGTAACGAAAGTAAGTATTCGCTTTTCACTATTCACTTGACAATTCTTTTTAAGTTAAATTTTAATGAAATCATCATGCTTCTCCTTGGATACTATTAGGCTGCAGATTACTTGGAGAATGCCGAGTATGACACACGAAACCCCATTGAGGATCTGAAAACGCAATCCTTAATGAAACAAATCCTCTACAATTCCGAATTACAAGCCGCTTGCCCTGTTCCTTTCGATGAAGCAAAGTTATGGAAAGGGAAAAGTGGACCCGAGTTGAAACAGAAGATACAGAAGCAGTTCAGAAACATTAGGTACTTCTTGTAGCCCTTTTGTGTTCATCATTTTTTGGTATATTAGTTACTTCTGATGATGCTGCTACAATTATATCTGCATCTCTATATTAACCTTTTTTATTTAAAAAAGAAAAACTTGATAATATTTCTCCTCGTTGCAGTTCGCTCATGGATTGTGTAGGTTGTGAGAAATGCCGACTCTGGGGAAAGCTTCAGGTTCTCGGTCTTGGTACCGCCTTGCAGATCCTCTTTTCAGTTAACGGCGAGAACAATTCAGGAAAAACGGTAAATTTATTTTAGACGTTCACTCGATGAGCCATCTTACTCAAATTGGCTCTTTATAACATTACATCTTTGTGTGTATTTCAGTTGCAGTTGCAGAGGAACGAAGTGATCGCTCTTGTGAATCTTCTCCACCGGCTTTCAGAATCTTTGAAATTCGTACACGAAGTCAGGTTTTCAGCTGGAATTCCACTTGAAAACCCAGACAATGCATTCTTACAAAAGATCTGGAGAAAGATAAGTGGATCAGCGCCTGGAATCGTTCATTGACGGGCATCATTGAAACCATGGTGCGGAATCTCCCTGAGTTGAAAATCTCGTCAGTCTTCAATCCATTCAGTGGCTTATATGATCTTTATCTTCATTGAATTTGTGTTTGCTGGTTTGACATTTGCAGGGAAGAGAGAAATTAGTTGGAAAAATCTCCAAACGGCCGTCCATTGCTTAGGATATAGAATGAGAACGAAGAAACCACAGCTCGTGTTCGGAATCATAGATTGCGAAGTATTTGGAAATTAAATTAGATTAATCTTACAATTTTGCTGTAACAATTATATAATTCTATATGCCACTGAACTAACTGTTGATGATTTATACTTGAGCTTCATGGAATAGATAGCATAAGGCGGATCTTTTTTCACAGAACGAGTTAAAGTTGTTCTGTTACCGGGTCATCGATGGAATCGATAAGAAAGGAGATAACGAAGCAAAGGATATATCTTAAAAATACTGCATAAAAAGATACAAAAGGTTCGAAATGTCGAACACATTTTTTTCCCGAGATGACAAACGTTTCTAATCAAACAGGAAGAAGAAACTCTTGTTTCTATCTAAGCAATGACTATTTTCAGTAGTGCTTAAAAAAAACACCGAGTTACAAAGAATGCACACTTTGACGGCCGAATTAACACCGATACATCAACACAAACGTAACTCGACAGCGTTGTTATCGCGTCTTCTTTAGCTTCTTGGAGGGTCTAATTGCGTCCGTCTTCGAATTCTCCGGCACTTTCATCACGATATATGGCTGCAAGAGATTCGGGAATAACAGTTGTTGATAAAATTGACACAAATTATCAAGCCAACCTAGTATAAATAAAACCAGCCATATCGGAATCAAATTCTTTCATGTTACTTCTAGCTTCATTAACTCGGCAAGGGCAACAGCGAGTCGGACTTTACGCTAAAATTCACCACAGCCAGAGATCACCATTCGCAACACTTCGACTCGGGTGATTAATGATCTAATCTTGAACAAACCAACATAGCAAAATGCATACGAGATCACGAGTATGAAACGACGAAGACTGCGACGCGGAGATCGAAAGGCGATAAACGCTAACCTCGTTCCACTTCCTCTGGAGTTCTAAGAGCTCTTGGCAGTAGGCGAGGCACTCGGCGTGGTACGAAGCAGCCAACTCCTTTATCAAACCCTTCCTTTTGATGATTCCGATCACTTCAAAGCAAGGTTACAGAATCATGAGCAAGGTTTATCGTTAGGGTTCTACCTATGAACACATAAATTGCTTCAGAAAATCAAAGCATAAACTTCTCGCGAACAACAAACAAATCAAACCCGATGCGAAAAAGATTCAGTTTTCCTCAAAGATTGTTTCAATGGCAATTCACAATGCAGTTGCCTGAATTATGAGCAAGGTTTTATCGCATAAACTGCTTCAAACAATCAAATAAAAAAATCCCCAATCCAACTAAAAAAGAAAAGCTTCATACAGAGCCTAAAACTATCAATATACAAAGCACGAGCGAAATCATAACACGAAGAACCCAAGAGAAGTAGCGAAAAAACAAGCGAAACCCAGATGTTTAAAAGTGAAAAAGATGCAAGATTTATGAGATTGAAAGTCGCCGGAGAAGAAGACATACTCCGGCTGGGATCGAACGGAGGCGGCGGAGGAATATTAGACTCCGGCGGAGACGGCGTGAGAGGGAGAATCGCTTCTCCTTGTTCTTCTTGACTCATCGTCTGTTATTTAATAATGCGAAACTGCGAGATTAATAAGTTTATTATATCTGAGATCTCCATTGTGTAGAAGAAGAAGAAGAGTCCTTTTCCAACAAGAGTACAAGACTATAATTAATTATCCCAAATTTATTCATGCTATCTTTTCCATATTTTTATCATTAATAATAATTTATACTTTGTATTATAAACTATAAAATAAGGTTTCCTTTGTAAAAAAATATATATATATTTTTAAGGACTGTACTACAGTAATTGTTGATTCTGCAAGTAAACTGGACTTTCCAATAAAAAAGAAATCCGAAATGCTTTTCGAGAACTATTCTAAATTTGTTCATACTTCTAGACACCTCATCCGACATAGCACGGAATTTGTTCACGGTGAAGTCTCCCCGCACCCGCAGCTCGACCACAACCACCTTTCTAATTTTCTCTTACCTCCCTAAAGGACTTAAATCCTGCTCTTGAATTTTCTCCATTTTTTATTTAGGATTTTTGAAAATATATCCCAATGTATACTCACTCTTGTACAATTTTAGAAAAAGTCATAGTGATAACTCTCGCGTAAAGTAAGCACCTCGTTAACGAATTGAATCATGTAAAACTCGTGTCTTTTCGTTTCTCGATTTTCTCTTTCCGTTGAAGATGTATTTGCTCATCACATGGGACGTAGCTCGCTCGCCGTAACTATTCTCTCGAAGCCTTACAATGACACCGATTAATCCCGCTAAGAAGAGTTGCAAGCAATTGCCTTTTTTGAAAACTTATATATACTAGTGGACCAGCACCGCGCTTCGCGCGGTGGCATTTACATATTAATTTTAAAATTTGGTTAAAAAGTTTAAATAAATTTTTTCTTTAATTTGTGTAAGTTTTATTTGTAATTGAAGGTTTATCACATCAACATTGCATACAGATAATTAAAATGTTTCAAATAAATGTGTGCCACAAATATAGATCAAAATATGCGAAATTGTATAAACAGAAGAGTAATTTCATATTTTTTTGAAATTGTATAAACAGAAGAGTAATTTCATATTTTTTTGTGAAGTCTAAAATTTAAAATGCAAATCTTTTTGAAATTCTTTTTTTTTTTATATTCCTAATAAAATTTACAAATTGTCAAAATAGATTTATCATGTTTCTATTTCATTGTGCCTTTGTAATTATTTTGTTGGGTAATTTTTTTCAGTTTATTTAACATTTATAGTATTTTAAAATAAAAAGATGAGCCATAACAAAACTTAAAAATTGAAACAACTAATCAAGCAATTACCTGTTTATGACCTGAGAATGTACATATGGAAAGCGTGAGAATGAACATCATAGTTTAGCAACATAATATAAATTTTTTTTCTTATATAAATTCATTTACCAATAAATTATTATGTAACATTAGGATGGACAAAAAATGTAAAAAGAAGTTTGAGATAGAATTTTGTTCGGCTTGTACTGAGAACGCAACATTGACTTTTTTTTTTTTTCAACTTTTCATTTACGAAAATAAAAATGATTTACAACAAAAAGTGAATATTCTAAAAACGATTAAATGTGAAAGTTAAAAAGAAACATTCTTGTTGTTAGTTTATAAGAGATTGAAAATTTGAAAATTTCTAATATAGTGTAGGAAATGTATTGCGTATCGAGATCATTGCATAATATCGAACGTGTATAAGCACTAAAAAAAGTATAAAAAAATTATAAATTATTAAAGAATTATTAATGCTTTAACCATATTGACCTATTCTTAATAAATTTCCTATCCTAAAGAAAACGTCATGAATGTAACACTTTGAAAACTACTCATAAAAGTTATAAGTCGTGTTTGAGATAATAATGCTCGAATATTTTAAGATAGGTGGCTACTCTTGAATATTTTAACGGGGCGTTTTCTTTAAAGTAAAGAGAACCTTATTGGAAAAAGAAGATTCTTTGAAACAACTAAACTAAGGCGAATCTACATTTAAAAAAAAAAAAAACCCAAAAAACACAGTGCAAAGCAATTTTCACAAGGTACCTTATTTTAATATAAACTAATATCAAGAAATAATAACAGTGTCCTCCATATCATTAATGAAAAATGTAAAAAGAAAATATTATAAATAAATAAAGATTAATGGAGAAAGCAAAGCTAATTAGTGGTCGATATACTTGATAGTCGAACTTAGAAAAATATGCTTACTCCTGAAGAAAGAAAGAAAGAAAAAAACCTCTTGAAAGAAAGAAGCCATTAACGAACTTAATGAAAACAGGTGCAACAATAATGTCTCTTATTTTATGAAATAAAAGTGTGATATTGCAAAATTGAGAAACAAATCTTATTAGTGTATTACCGATTTTTTGAGACAGAACCGGAGATCGAATGCCATCACCGAGAAAGCCAATTTGAAAATAAATAACACAAACATTCTTAAGACAAAAGCCATGTTACTTATGCATTACAATCGAACTAACCATTCTTCCATATTTTTAGAAGAAAGAGGCTAAAAAATATACCTTCACCAGATTGGTCGTCGTACTTGTCCGTAAGCCTAAAATAGATGCAAATCCAAACCCGATAACCACTGGCCTATCTTCGGCATTGTCCCACTGTTCAATTACAATTAGAACTATGTTATACAATAGCAGTCTTGAAACTTGAACCCAGAATCGAAACATAGCTGGCCCTTAACCTAAACGAACCCTTGAAGTTTGAATTTCAATCTCAACAACGACTTGCTATGACATGCAAGTAGAACTAATAAAATTTGTGATCAAAGGTAATCTTCTCTTTCAAAAATAATTTTTGGAAGAATGTGGCGTTTAAAAAATATAATACTAATTCCATGATTGGTTCTTCTTTTATATATTAGAATATTAAATAAGCACATAAAACCAACATTCATGAGTTAAAGATAGATTGATAAATGTTTAAAGGGTAAACTTGGGAATTGTTAATTTCTAAATTACACTTGATTGTCTACAATCATAATTCATAAAAGACCTAGAAAATCATTAAATTGATAATTGACCGATAAAATTGTAATTAGAAAATAAAGCATACTCAGGTGTTAGATTTTCCATGAGTACTTGCTTAATTTTTATTTTATTTTGATAATCCACAGTCGTAATGGGACAAAAGAAATTAAAAAAGTAGGCAATAAAAAAATTGAAAGAAAATAAATGACAATGAATAAACAAAAACTAAAGATTGAAAAGAAATATATTTGATAATATATTTGTTTTTCGTTTTCGATTGAAAATAGGGAGTGGATGCATATTTACCGTGAGAGGGAGATTAGCCACTTGTGCATCTGCCGAAAAGGCTATATGGTTAAATAGTTGTAATAATCTAAAATCAAACACAAGAGTAGTAAGTAAGTAAAGAATAAAAGGTTTCAACGTATATGAACCCATAACAGCCAAAGCCATAGATAACTCAACACATTGCACTGAAAAGAATAAAATGAAATGAGATACCGAATATAAAAACAGAAATGAAATGAATTAGACTTTCTGAAACTAAGGCCCAGAGGCACAATTCTCTAGCTTCACCACTGAGAGATCTTGAGTATTTCAAATCAGATTTATTAAAAAACATTAAAAAGGCAAATAGCAAAGTAAGAGTAAAATAAAAACAAGACATTGATAATCACCTAATAGAGATAAAATTTAAATTATAAGTGCAGAAAAGAACGAACAAAAACATACTGAATTTTTATTGGTAAAGTGATAAAGTCAATACAATATTAAGTTTATGATCCCTAAAACCGTAACACTAATTGTCTATTTGACGATGGCACCCCAATCAAAATAATATATAGCCAATATCATGTAGAACACACAAACTTATAAATTGGTCAAAAATATTATATCGATCATTTCATCATCAGATAAATATATACGTGTTTAATATTACGGGACAATATTAATGATAATATATCGGCCGGCTGAGATATATTTCTTTACATTATATGCTTCTCCAAATCCTTACGATAATTCGAGATAGAATATTTCTAAAACACAACCCAAAGAGAAAAACGTACTTGAAGTCTAGTCTTAATGACCCACCGAGGCTTTGTCGATATAGTCGTGGCAGCGGTTGCACCAGCAGCAGCCACCATGTTCGCACCGATTATGAGTTGATTGCTTTCATCAACTATAAAATAAATAAACAATTAAAAAAAAAAAACCATATAATAAAAGCCTTGAGTTTATATCACGAAAAAGGAGAACCCATTTACAACTTAGAAGGTAGAGCGAGAAAATAAATAGAGATCACGTTTTAATCCCTCGTAAACAGGGAAGTAGACTTACGCGTAAAATAAGTATATATTATCATTGTGTAAAAAATAATAGAAGAAAAGTACACCCTAACAATCTTAAAAAATTCAGACCTTAATACAGAGTAAGATATACGAAACTCACTGCCCAATTCGGAAATAAGGCTAGAATAGTCGGTGAAAGATAGCGATACAGTAGTCCCTTCAGACCATTAATTTTTATAGTGATGCTTCAGAACATGCACCATATCGGCAAAGAGCAGTGTCTGGACTCTGGAGTCTGGTTGAACTCAAGCCTCAGAGGCGTAGAATGTTTTTGGGTTGGGCGCTGCAAACCGAAGGCTATGCAGCAAGGCGATGCTTGACGGTCTTGGCTTTGGCAGTGGGCTCCTTAAAGAGACTCCATAGTCTCATGGCCTGACATTGGCACCGGCACACAGAGAGAAGGAGCGAAGAGGTTCGAGAAGAAATAACACGTATATTTTGAGATCGCACTATTTTAAGTACGAAGAGAAACATCTTCGCCGCTCTATAACCTAAAACCAAAGACATCTATCGATAAAATTCAAATATACTAAACACACTGACAATTGAAAGTGAAATTAATCTTTCGCAAACAATTCAATGAATACCCTTATTCCAAAATAAAATTTCAAAAAACATATTCATTATCAAAAGGCATCAACATCAATCATTATAAGAATCATTCATTTCGTCAGTATTTTAGCACCTATTGTTTTCGAAGAAATAGTGTTAAATGGAAATAAAAATAAGCCACATTCTATATTCAACACCCAACAACATTAAAATAATATACAAAAATCCTCGTCCAATCTCAAAACTCAATAGTTTAAAAACGATAAAGGGAAGCTTGCCGCAAAATTAAGTGTTATCACTAAGTAGTATAAGAATTCAAATAAAACAAACCTGGTCGTATAAATATTCCAGTGCAAAGGTACCCTAAGAAGCAACAACACCTACTTTTTGTCCAAAGTTTTCCTAATCCTCCTTAGCTTCTCAACGACACTTCAAAGTTCGCTTATTGACTTCCCACAAAAAAGAACAAAAAAAAAAAAAATCAGTGGAAAGAACTTTGAAAGTAAGATTTTTTTATTTTTTTTCGAAATGTAAAAGAAATGTGAAAAAGATTATATACAACAGTTTAGATGGCTCACAAACACATATACATATAAGCTTAGTAGTTAGAATTTCTCTAAATAATCACTCAATCAACTTACAATAATAGTGTAGCGTCTGCTAGACTCCATAAGGCACAACCGAACCAGCTTCCGGGAGGGTATTGACGAAGATGGTGCCCGGAAGTCACCACTTATATCTTTTCATGCACCACAACTCATATCTCAAACTGAATTTCAAAAAGTTAATGACATTTCTTGAGTAGCAATACACAACTCCAACCAAGAACCATGGTGAGCAGAAGATACTTAAAAGCAAACTTTGAAAAAAAAGCACAAAAATTATATCTATTTATGAGTAGTGCACATTTTTTTTCATAAAAAAGAAAAATACTTCCAGCCCCGTCTTTTTCCATGAATCATAACATACATATTGAAAAACATATTTAGATAACTAACTAAAGTCTAACCTGATCTGATTAAAAAAAAACCTTGTAGCTAATGGAAGAAATTGTTTTTCCGTATCATAGTTCAGTAATAAAAGATCCAGAAGCAAACATTTTTACTTATTAAATGAGATGTCAATAACATTGATAATTGAAAGAAAAAAAAACATCCAATCATAATTTTGAAAGCATGCGCCTACTGTTGTTTGATTACATGCTTTTAAACAATATGTAACCAAAAATTAATGATCAAACTCTTTGCTATTTGTAATAAGAGATGTTAAGTCAATTAAAACAGAGCATTCTATTGTACATTAAAAATTGTTCCAATTTGATAGAAATAGCATACGACAGACACACGAACAATTCAGTAAAAACAACCTAAAGCAATTCTTGTTCCATAGTTCCGAATAAAGATTTCTTTGTTCAATAAAACCAGATAATAACAAAATCTGGGAAAAAGAATCATACCATAGAAGCATCGCAATGGACGATAAACGGCAAAGCGTTATCTTTGGAAGTATAATATATTAGACACCCCATTATATGAAACACCTTGTATTTTTGCGACTTTCACCACACTACAAAATGAAAAAGCATATTATATTTTGGAGAAAAGACATGGGAAATTAGAGTAATATACTCTTAATTTTTCAGCTTGAACAAACCACAACTAAAACTTAAAAGTACAGATGAACCAAAGGCTGTAAATAGTGAAAAGAAGTTAAAGACTTAAAATTAATAACATTTCAGAGGCATCAAAATTATGTGAGTTAAACTGATACCGTCATCACAGGAGAGCAGTTGCTGAAGCCTCAAAGATAAGCAAAATCGAGTCCTGCGCCTTTCAATAAAGAATCTGCTTTATAGTAAAAAAAAAAAAACACTTCTTAGAGATCCTTGTGAATAGAATAAAAACAAAAATATTGTATTTAAAAAAAATCTATTCGAACCCGCGTAGATATGAACATTAAGAAACATCTATTCTATGTTTTTAACGGTTGAAGCAAAGGTTGCATTTCGATCTAGTTTTGCGGAGCCGAAGCTTCCTCGCTACAATGCATGCTCTTCTTTGTCGTGATCACACATGTAACCGATTTTGTATTTCATAGTCACTCTAAATTCACGAATTACTATCCTTGAACAAAAAAAAGTCCAAACGAAGAAATTTCCGAGCAAACAAAGCGGTGCAATTGGAACCAAGACTGAAGGAGTCACTATGATTGGAATTACCACATTCGTTGTTCACTTAATTATTGAAATTATAACCCAAAAAATGAAAACCGATGTGGATGCAAGTATAGGAGAAAGTCCCCATAAATGAAACCTGTAGCAATCTTCATTGGATAAATAATTAACAGCATAGACAAAATGCTTCATCCTCTGTTTGTTAAATGAATTGCAGAACCGTAAACATTATAGAAAGAAAAAGAGTTAAATACCAGAATGACCGAAAGGGTCAACATGCGATGTCGTGAAAGAGAAGTCTGGGATGCCGATCGTCGGAAGAGGCAATGAGGTTGTCGCATCCGCGTTGTCGGATCGAGTCGCTTGCGTCGTCATCGATCGGAAGATATGAACTACACTTGAAGATATATACATATACATATATATATATAGAGAGAGAGAGAGGATGAAGCCCCAATTGCAGGAGATGAAGTGAAAGAGAGAAAACTCAACCTGATCTTGAGAGCGGTTGGTTGTACAATTGAAGCAAGGATGACGACTTTTGAGAGAAGAGGAATGATTTAAGATGCTTCTCTTGGAACGGGAGGTTTTTTTTTTTTTTTTTTTTTTTTTTTTTTTTTTTAAGGAGACGACGAACGAAGAGGTGCGAATGATGCCTCTCTTCCAAAGAACACGACGACCGAAGTTGTATTTTTTTTTATTTAAAAAAAATTGAAAAAAAGGAGAAAATAGAATGGGGTAAAAAAATGTGTTTTTTTAAACCTGGTGTTATTTTGCTTTTATATATATATAGATTTCCTTAATCCCCTTTAGAATCATTTCCATAACAAACAAAAAAAACCTTTTAATACTGTCTCGAGTCAGAGCTCAGAATTGTGGCAAAGGTAATTGTTCTCATTTCTAATTGTATTTGCTATTTCTATTAGTGCTATATTTAATTATAAACCAATCTTACCACATGCAATTCAGTAGAAAGTATGAGCTTACATAATCCAAAAAAATTCACATTTTCAAAAAATAATCCAAAAAATTCAGTAACGGAAAAAGAAAAAAAGAAGAAGAGAAGAGGCTGACGAGATGTTTTCATAATTACATTTGACCTAAGCACGTGCATGCGCTAGTGTGTATGTAGCTCCGTCTATGGTTGGAGCCATGGGCGTTTTGGCATCTTCACACGGAGGAGCACCCAATTCCCGCCTTATTCAATCAAAAATAAAGAAAAAAAATTAGTAATTTAAAAGAGAAAATTAGTTATTGGAAAGTAATAATTATACAATACATTTGTTAATTATTGTCATTATGTCATACATGCATGGAAGAACTCACGGTTGCGATTGCGACTTTTTCTGTGCCTCGATAAATCTTGGACCTGAAAAACAAAAAAGAAAATCGGAACTTATTTTGTTAGAGCTAGTACTATTTTTAGAAATTAAGTATTTCGTCTACTATAAAAGAAAAAGACCGGCTCGTTCCCTAGATTCTCCGAGCGAAATAAGTGTTTACCTTAGGTGAAAAAACGAGTGAATCGAGCTCCTCATTGTTCCGACACTTGGAAGAACGTACACCGAACGTTCCATCGCTGAAGTAGCGGCCATATCTGCAAAACAAGAAGGCCAAGAAGTCAGAAACACGTGATGATCAGGAGGCTGATCATGAAGGCATGTTTGGATCCATCGCTCACAGTTTCAGGCATTCGGACTTCTTGCACCTGGGAAGATGTTCGGAGGCGGCGGCAGCGGGATGTGTTGGGGATGGAGGGAAGTCTCGTAGCTGAAGGGGATTGTGGTTCTCTTCGCTTGCGATTCGATTCACATCGAGCAGTGGAAGGGTTTCCTCGATTTCTATGGCTCGCTGGGATGGAATTCTCTTCGACTTCGGAACATTCCTGAACGTTCCATCGCTGAAGCAGCGGCCGTATCTGCAAATCAAGAAGGCCAAGAAATCAGAAACGCGTGATGATCAAGAGGGTGATCATGAAGGCGTGTTTGGATCGATTGCTCACAGTTTCAGGCATTCGGACTTCTTGCACCTGGGAAGATGTTCGGAGGCGGCGGCAGCGGGATGTGTTGGGGACGGAGGGAAGTCTCGTAGCTGAAGGGGATTGTGGTTCTCTTCGCTTGCGATTCGATTCACATCGAGCAGTGGAAGGGTTTCCTCGATTTCTACGGCTCGCTGGGATGGAATTCTCTTCGACTTCAGAACATTCCTGAACGTTCCATCGCTGAAGCAGTGGCCGTATCTGCAAATCAAGAAGGCCAAGAAATCAGAAACGCGTGATGATCAAGAGGGTGATCATGAAGGCGTGTTTGGATCGATTGCTCACAGTTTCAAGCCTTCAGTCTTCTTGCACCTGCGAGGATTTTCGAAGGCCGCAGCGAAGGGGTGTGTTGGGGACGGAGGGAAGCGAAGGAGCTGAAGGGGATTGTGGTTCTCTTCGCTCGGGATTCGATTCGCAACGAGCAGTGGAAGGCCGTTTCCTCGATTTCTACAGCTCGCTGGAATGGAATTCTCTTCGACTTCGGACCATTCCTGAAACGTTTCGATTGCAACGCAGAGTTAGAGTATGAAGATGATCATGAAAAGAAAAGGAAGAAACGGTGTACCTAGCGATTTTGATTCTAGCTTTATCGGGCTCCATTGAAGAAGCTTGAGAAGCTACACTTAGTTCAGAGAAAGAGAGAGGAAGTATGACTAATTCTGTTGAATAATGTGTAAAATGAATTTGCTTTACATTGTTGGTTAAATACAACTTCCTTTCCCGCTTATTTTAACTGAAAACTGACATCTAACTGTCGTTTAGGCATTATTTGTCTTGGTTGTCGTAACGTTTTAGAATTCCAACTCCGAAAACGACATGATATTTAAGCGTCGTTCGAAGGGGTGGTGTTGTTTTCTTGAAAGAGTGCTTTTCCATGAACAAATTTAAAAAAAATTGGAAGGTTAACATTTTTCCTTTCTTTTATACAAAATTTTAATTTTTATGGACTTTGTTAAATACTTGATAGATTTTGAAAAAACTGTGGACAAAATCATATACCAATGTCGTTTATGCTTTGTTTGGTTTGGCTGTCGTTTAAAGAACAAGGTAGTTTTTCTATTCCCGGTACAGTTGATTGAGTAAATAGTTACTTATTTTAATTTTAATGAAAAATATTTTTTTTTCACCCGTGTTTGCTATTTGTTATGTTAATCGAGAAATAATTGATTAAGAAACTCGACTATATATAGATTAGATTAGTACTTTTGCTTCTAAAAATTGCTAGATTTGTCGTATTTAAATCCGATTACAAAAACACACTGTATCAATTATACAAATATCTTATATGTGCGCCCTTCCTCGAAGCAGGGGCAATAATTGCCAGATTGTCGTTTTTTTCTTCTTCTATCGCCATCTTGATTCTCGGTCACCGACAATGTTCAGCACCTAAAAATCAAACATAATAAGTCTTGAATATAGAATTGATATCGGAACGGATTGCATATCACAAAACTAATAAGACTTTATAAAATAACTCTCGGGATGTATAGTCGGCTTTGAGGTAATCTACAAATTCATCGGTATTTGGGCAGTTCACGCACTACAAGAACGGAAAACATTCGGAAGCCAGAATCAAAATCGCAAGGCACGCCCTTCCTCAAAGCAGGGGAATAATTGCCCGTCGATGAAAGGTGTTCCTTGCAATTTTAAGTCTGGCTTCGGAATTCATATTCCCCTATCATTGAATAATAACACAATAACATTAACATAATTAATTTGTGTTTATATAAAGGACGTCGATAGTTATATATATCCCAGCGAATTAGGATAACTTACTTATTTTATTTATTTGTTTGTTTTATTAAGCATACGCATTTCCACATTTCAAGGATTATTTGCTAACTTCTCATACGCACTTCCACATGGATTATTTGTTACGTTTGTATCCATAATCGTTGAAACATAAATGTTTGTTTCTATATTGGAAAAAAAATTATTAAAAACTATTAAGAAAAGGAATACAAAATTCTATTTTTTTAATTATATCGAATTTTTAATACCTTCCCAATCCCAACAAACTTGGTGTTTAGATCTCTAAGTAATAACATATAATTTTTTTGTTCATTTTCTTATTTCTATTTTATTTATTTATTTATTTATTTATTTGTTTTATTTAACATAACGCACTTCCACTCCAGATTCCAAATAACATACGCTTACGGTCATTAAATGACGAGACAGTTAGCTAAATATTATAACTAGTAACAAAATTTGTTATAACATATAGATTTTTTTTTGTTTTTATAAATTTCTAATTAATAATAATTAGTTAATTATACATTATAACCTCTGTAAATGAATTATGTAAGAGCAAAAGACTTTATACATCATCAAAATTATTAATTCATAAGGTTTTTATTTAAATAGAGTTCTCAAGAGTCCAGAATTGAAAAAATATAATTTAATCGAGGCTACTAATATATCGAGTATTAATTTGACGATTTTTTACTGTTTAAATTCTCTTTTAGACAAAACTATTAATCTTAAGGATTGTACTTTTGCAATTGTTAATTCTATAAGTTCAATGGACTTTCGAGACTATAATAAAATGTAAAATATGATGCTTTAGACGTCATACTATATGTATTAATTTGAAAAATAAGATAAAATAAAATAGGCAAAATCAATCCTTGTTCTAGTCATATTGGTTTCTGAATGTAAAATCTCATAACAATTGATGTCGTTTAAGCTTTCTCTGCTTTGGTTGTCGTTGGATTGGGTGATGTCGTTTCTGAATTCCGACTTTCAAAACGACATTATAATTAAGCGTCCTTGAATGGGGTGATGTCGTTTTACTTGTATGAGTGATTTTCCAAGACAAATTAGTTCACTGTTTATTTTTTCTAAATTTTTTAATAGAAATAATGGAAGCTTGAAATTTCCCTTCTTTTATAAAAAAAGTATTTAATTTTTAAGGAATTTATTAAATAATTATTGATCTTTAAAATACTATGGACTTTTCAAGTCATATACCACCAATGTCGTTTATGCTTTATTTGGACAAGAAAAAAAAAAATGAATGTTGTTGATAATCTATATATATAAAAGGAGGAAGTACAAGATGATGTGGCACAATGCTATCAAGGTATTAGAATTTTCTTTTTTCTCATGAAAAGAAGTACTCATAGCCAAGTAAAATCATTGTATTGAGAATTCCTTTTTTCTTAGATTTTGGAATTTTTTTTTTTTTTTGTGTTTACTTATTGCTCACCATTAAATGGTACGTGTGTAATTGCATGCATTCATGCATTGTTAATTTTAAAACGTGTAACCTTTCAAATGCAATGAACAACAATTGATAGTATATATAAGAAGTCATGTATGGTTTGAACCACAATGTATATATAAGAAGTCATGTATGGTTTAAATTGTCCACTCCAATTTTCTTGATCATTTCTCAATTTTTGTTACATTTGTTATGAATAGTGATTCGTTTTTCCGATGGCGGCTTTCCGATCATGGTGAGCATTCGATTATTGTGTACACTTTTTTTTTCTTCATTTTCATATGAATCATTTTCTTGCTCATTTCTCTGTTTATTTTCTACAATGGCTAAGCTATCACATTTTAAAGCTTCTTTTTCATGCATCTGTCACTCCCATCTCAAACCGACCAAAATGATCGAAGTTTTTTTCGGAACCGAACGGTAGATTCTCTCAATCTCATTTGTATTGTTTTGCTTTATTTTTGTTTTAAGCTTTATTTCATACTTATGTGTTTTTTTTTTAACTTTAACATTGACTTTTATGATTACTATATTTGTAGGTAAAGTAATATAGAGAGTAACTTTTATATTCGAGGCTTTCTTCGGAAGTCGGAACTGAGCTTTCATATTCAAAGTTTTTTTTTTTCGAATAGAGAGGTGGATCCTCTCTCTCCCTCTTTGTCCTGCTCTTTACACATTAGTTATCCCAATTGTTGATTTATTTCTTTATATACATTTTTTTTCTTCATGTGATCATACTCCAAGCTGCGATGACGCGCACACGCGGACGGCTTTGTGGCTGCATTTAGCGACACAAATTTGTGAACAAGGGAAGCGTCAATCGTCAATGATAAAAGAAATAAAGCCACACAAAATACATTGTGGTTCAAAGTATTTTGGCTTTACAAAAAATAGCTATTAATTTATAATAGATTGATTTTTTTTCATTTCTTTATGTTGAAATCGTTTGCACGATTTATTTATGATTTTGCTGTTTAGATTTGTGTGCGTATGCAATTTCTTTGTGTTTTTTAAAATGATAATATTTAAAAAGATTATCACTAATTATGATTAACAAAATATTTGATGTTATTGATATCAACAAATGATCTTCAGTGTTGTCAATAGTAAATTTGTTTAGTACCTTATTATCTTTTTCAATAATCTCAAATAAGAGCAGGTTCGATGATTTTCGGTGTATCAAAACACATCAACACGGAGTAGTAAAAGTTGTTGTTAGCGATTCAGATCAATCAAAACCGTAGCAAGAAGATCAACTCGGTTAGTCAGCGATAAATTTACTAGAAACGACGTGATGAGGAAAATGATGAAGATTGAGCCATTTTGATTTAGTTGTAGTGTATTCATGTGTACGTGTTGTAAACTGTAATTTGATGTTGCTTATTGTTTCGTTTAATCATAAAGTATTATTTGTTTCAACTCCGACTACTACTAATAAGAATCATGATGTATCAACCAATGACTATATATTAAAAACAATCTCAGATATTCAATTTATTTTCGTTATTGCTCATTGATTGAATGAATCGGCCAAGTGTAGTATATACCTCTATCACCTTAGACGCGTTGCCTTGAATTTCTCTTTTTCTCTTTTTTTCTTTTGTCTTTTTTTTTTTATATTTTATATTATTATCATTCACTTCCAAGTAAATTTTTATAGATTCTTTTAATTCCAATATCAAATAGAGGTTGCAATTATCGCTCTCTTATTTTTCTCTTAGTTGAGTTTGTTTGTTTATCATTGTTTAGGTTTTACTAAATAATAACCGACACCGTTAACCAACTTCAATTTATCGTTTCGCAATGACTGGAAAAGACAATTGTTAGAGTCAGACATAAATATATTGTAGATGAAAAGACAATATTGATGAGTATAAATTATATGGTTCATGCATTTAAACGTAAGTATTTTAAGAATTGAAAAACTCGAACTCTTTAATATGTGAAATCAAAAGTCTTCAGTTTAGTTTTTTTTCTCTCTTTTTTGCTTGATGCATTATGTTATAACATCGTCACATTAATGAGATAATTGACCACTAAGTCTATAAACACATATTTAATCACGCAATGAATATAAACCAACAAAAGGTTTTGGGTATTTGAGTGAGCATATTAATCACAAACCCCTTTAATACCCACCCCAATATTTTGGATAAATAATAAAAGAGTTATGAATATTGGTAGACGTATATATGTATTACTTACATTATTAATTTTGTTCTATTAGAAGGTGAGAAGCTAAACGGGACATTAATTGTTCAAAAAATAATTCTGAATTAAAAAAAAAAATTAGAAACTCTAACGACGTGAGAAGAACTAAAAATGAGCAGCTCCAAAAACAAAAAGGATGTGAGAATAACTTCACATCAATATCATATAAATTTAATGAATTAAATAACAAACTAAATGACCATTTGGTGAAGAGATGTCCGTTATAAACTTATATCTCAATAAGTTGTCTATCCACTAACAGTCTATAATAAATTTATACAATTGATATCAATACATGAAATGAAATGTGTACTATTAATATGAGAGTTAGTAGAAGTATTTTCATTAGTTGTGGTTAAAAATGCCGTAAGTTTGTTGCATTCCAAGAAAAGAGCCAAAAATTTATTAGCATTATTACACATTTTGTGAGCTTTTTTCTTTCTTTCTTAAATAATAGAATTTTCTTTGTAACATTTGTCATAATTCTGATTTTTTTTATGACTCATAATTTAGATTTATTTTTATGAAAATTATACCACCTATTTAGAGGTTGTTACGAAAGATAAATGCTCATTACTAAAGCTGAGAGGGAACTCCTCGACCTTTTATCTTCATCTGCTTACCTATTTTTATCAAAATAACATATTGTTTTATCTTCACTGCTTGTGTATTTACTAATTTCAACGTAAATTATTTTACTTTTGTGTATTTCATGTGTATCTTCCTTTGTTTTGACCCTTGATAGTGATCATTAATATAGTTGTTAATTTTTTTAAGAGTCAGTTGTTAGTCTTTTTAGTGGAATTTTTTTGAATTGAACTTATTAGTAAATAAATACACAATTATTGGGGTTAGCCATACACTTCACGTAGCAACTCACATGGCATCATCAAATGATACAAGTCTTGAATAAAAATCTACAATTTCATAACATTTAAACGTTTACATAACATAACTAATAAATTTTAAAATAAATATGTTTTAAAGACCAATTAATCTTAATCATTTGCACTCATCTATATATAGAAGGAGTTTGTAAATCCAACATAACATTATTTATAGATATATTTGTTATAAGGATTGCCCTACAAAAGATCATCATAAAAAAAACATCATAATAATTATTATGTTTTTCTTTACGTACAATGCCCAAAAAAAAAAAAAAAAGTAGTTAATTTTTTTTAACAATTTTATATACATAGAATTTTCGAAACCGCGCAACGCGCGGTGAATCCGCTAGTTTACATTAATACGACGAAATCTACTTATGGCTTTTATCATATTAGGCTACAATTACAAAAGCCCTACATCAAAGTAAACCCAACTAATCAAGTCAAAGAAGGTCAAGCGATGGGCTTCTTCGATGGCTATAAAAATGGAGTAATCAGCGCTGCGCAAGCGACGCTCCAGGGTGACAACATCGATCACGCCCACGATTATAGCCATGCCATTAAGGCAATTATGAAGGAATCAAACACATTTTTATAACGGACCATTTATGAGGTCTGATTGAACTATGAAGCTCTATAAATAGAGAGCTAAGCCCATGTACAAGCTCTATAAATCCGTTATCAAAATATACGAGGCTTTGACATTGAAGCCCATAACAAATCATCTGATTCATTTCCAAAAACCCATCTCATTCAACGTGATCTAGTTTTAACAGAAAGACATGAGCTCTAAGGTAAACTAAAAACGGAATTACACCATTCGTAACTCCGTGACTGCGGAGGTGATTTTTTCACCTCAACAAATGTAAAGAACTTTGATAGTAAAAAAAATTAGATTTATATTAAGGGTTAATGATGGCTAAAATACCCAAAGTTTGGTCAAAGAACCCCTCGTGTACCCAAAGTTTAAAAGTGATGGCAAAAATACCCAAAGTCGCATTTAGGGAGTTGACCACTCCATTCTCGTAACGCCGTTAACTTACCAATTAACTATGGCCACGTGCACAAATTTGTTTTGTTAAGTGTAATCATTAGGGGTTCAATTAGTTGTATTAAATAGTGTTTATTAGGGGTTTAATTCGTAGTTTTGTCGTAAACGAGGCTGATTTGGGCTCATCCATGTGGCGAAAATTGTTATATCAGCAACCCACATTTGTCCGCGTGGCCATAGTTAACAGGTAAGTTAATGGCGTTACGGGAATGAAGTGGTCAACTCCCCAAATGGGACTTTGGGTATTTTTACCACCACTTTTAAACTTTGGGTACATGAGGGGTTCTTTGACCACATTTTGGGCATTTTTGCCGTCATTAACCCTTATATGAATGAAATAAAAATAAAATACTTATGTCGCTATTGATCTGCTCAATGTTTGAACCGGTGCACTTAACTCCTTTGCTCTGACTGATGTCGGTTTTCACTATTCGTCGTTTGTGGGCTTCTTTGCGTTTTATCATAACATTGTCGTTTGGGACTTCTCTCCAGAGTCCAGACAGTTAAACCCCAAGCAAAAACCCCTTTTTCAGTCTTCACCATTTTCGCCAAACTAGGGTTTGCTCAGAGAAACCAACGAACTCCATAACCATGAGCTTAATCGCAGGCACTTACGATCGATTCATCTTGGGCTTCAGGCTCAAGAAGCTCAAGAAATCCCAAACCCTTGCCCTATCCCCTCTCTTCCAGTACAATGCCCACGCGTCCTCGATCACCTCCGTCGCCGTCGCCGGAAACGCCGTGGCCTCCGGAGGCGCCGACGACAGCACCCACGTCTACGACCTCTCCGCCATGGCCTCGCTCGGCTCCTTCCACGACCACGAAGCCGCCGTCACCGCGCTCTCGTTCTACACCCCCGAGGGCCTCTCGTTCCCGCGCAACCTGGTCTCCGCTGACAGGAGCGGGTTCGTCTGCATCTACGACGCCGATCCGTTCGTGCTCCTCTGGTCCGTGAGGGTCCACAAGAAGGGGATCAACGACCTCGCTATCCACCCGTCGGGGACGATGGCGCTCACGGTGGGGCGCGACGAGTGTCTCGGGATGCTCAACCTGGTGCGGGGACGACGGAGCTTTTTCTGCAGGATGGGGAAGGAGGCTAGTCTCGTGAATTTCGATTGCAGCGGGGAGAAGTTCTTCATGGCCTCGGGAGAGAAGGTCTCCATCCACCAGGCCGAGGACGCGAAGATCGTCTGCGAATTGGAGGGGCAGAAAAAAATCCTCTGCGCCGTCCCGGGAGAGGTGAGTTTTACGGTTTTTGCTTCATTTTGCTGCGAATTGGCATGAATTGTGGGCATTTTTCTCTTATGATTCTTCGCGGCAGATTCATGCAAATAAACATAGTGTGCTCTAATTTTCATGTGTTGATATGATGTCAGAATGGTCTGCTTTTTACGGGCGGTGAGGACCGGGCTATCACTGCCTGGGACACGAACAGCGGGAGGGTTGCATATTCGATAGAGGATGCACATTCAACTCGTGTGAAAGGGATTGTTTTGCTCGCTAAGTATGCCGGTGGAGTTTCCGACGATGACCCTTTTTTGGTAGCTTCTGCTTCCTCAGATGGAGTTATACGAGTTTGGGATGTTCGTATGGCCACGACAGAGAAGCCGATTCCGTTAGCAGAGGCTAAGTCTAACGCCAGGATAACTTGTCTCGCCGGATCTTCTCTAAAATGTAAGTTTTTGATCACTCTTTCTTCGCAATTGTAGTTCTAATTGAATCGAAGAACTGAGTTTGATTACACTTTGTGACATTAATTTGTGCTTTGTTTACGAAATATTTTTATTACTTACTACTCTGCCTTGTCTCCATTGTTCAGCATTCAAACGGCCACGGCCGGTACCAGAAGCAGAAGCCGAAGCCATGACATCGTGAAATGTCGACGACGCCTCTGTAAGAGAGTATTCCCGGGAATGTTGTGCTTGGAGTTTTGTTTTTGTTTTTGTTTTTGTTTTTTTTGCTCAAATGTTGGTTAAGTGTTTCCAGCATTTCAATTTTGTCCATAGGTTTGATTTTCTAAAATCTTATGAGTTTTTTTCCTCTTTTTGTTTCATTTCAACTTTATGTAGAATACTTTTAACCACTGTGATTTTCTGAAATAGATTACATAGAAGTGTTTTCTCATCTTTTATCAAATGAGGTTCCAACAGATTCCGGTGACCGGTACTGATTTTTTAGCTATTTTTATGAAGTGTACCGATTATTATTGTTAGAAAGCCCTGGTCAAAACATTACCAGTTAAAAAATCAGTAAAATCCAAGGATGCGGTGGCGAGTCTTGATAAGAGTAAAAAAATATTATTATTTAAATACTCTAAATTGCTAATTGAAATCCAGAACTGAACTGATTAACGGTATCGATACTGGCCAATTCGGATTTCTCCGGTGAACTGTATCGGATACGAATGTTTCAATTGGACAAGGCATAACTCATTCGTTCTCGATTATTTAAAACCTTATTCTTGGTATCCTTGATTTCCAGCTCCAATTGTCCTAGAATTTTATATATATCATTTGAGTTGGGATGAGACTGATCTGCCACGCTGAACTCGTGAACACGGCCGTTAATCTCGAGCCAGCTCAAGCCCGGCGTTTTCTTCAAACCCTTATCTCTAAGAGCGCTTCTCATCCTCGCAACTTTGTCCCACTTCCCAGCAGAAGCATATATGTTGGAGAGCAACACGTAATTCCCGGCATTCTTCGGTTCCATCGTTATAAGCTTCTCAGCAGCAAACTCGGCGAGTCCGGTCTCTGAACCTGTCATCTTGCAGGCACTCAACAATGGCCCCCAAACCCTAGCGTCGGGTTCGAAAGGCATGGATTTCACCAGCTCTCTTGCTTCTTCTACATTCCCTGAACGACCTAATAGGTCAACCATACAAGCATAATGCTCCTGGTTAGGTTTGAGATTGAACGATTCTTTCATCTCTGTGAAAACTGTTCTGCCTTCTTTGACAAGGCCCGAGTTCACACAGGCTGTTAGTATCCCAAGAAACGTTATTGAGTCGGGTTTTGTTCTTGATTGCTTCATTTGGTCGTAGAACTCGAAACATTTTTGCCAGTTTCCGTGTTTGGCATAAGCGCCAATCATGGAGTTCCACATGATTACGTCGTTTCCGATGATTTTGCCTTCGTCGAATAGCTTTCGGGACGTTTCTATACATCCACATTTTGCGTAGCTCACGAGAAGTGCGGTGTTAAGCGCCGAGAGTGAATTGAGGCTGGATTTTATGGAGTGTCCATGAAGGTACTTCACATTCTCTAAAGCCCCAATGTTCACACAAGCGGGTAACACGTTAATAATCGTAATGAAATCAGGTTTGATTCCTTCGGTTTTCATTCTGGAGAAGAGAGCAAGAGCATCGACAGACCGCTCGTGTGTCACGTATCCTTTGATCATCACACTCCATGAAACCAGAGTCTTGTTCGTCACCGAGTCAAATATCCTCCACGCAGAACTTAGCCGATCGCACTCGCAATACATGTCGATAAGAGAATTATGAACCGAAACCTGACAGTCTATGCTGTTCCTGATCACATGAGCATGCACTTGTTCGCCTAACTCGACATCTTTCAGCTTTGCGATCGAAGAAATCACAG
The DNA here is from genome assembly GCA_954871525.1 of Parietaria judaica. Classification (NCBI taxonomy): domain Eukaryota; kingdom Viridiplantae; phylum Streptophyta; class Magnoliopsida; order Rosales; family Urticaceae; genus Parietaria; species Parietaria judaica. The sequence goes on from OX940863.1 coordinate 3,634,015, forward strand.
GAAGTGCAGTGAATATATCAGCTTTTATCCCCGATCTTCCCATCAATCTTAGAACTTGAAGGGCTTGCAGAGGAAACCCTATTTGCGAATTCGCCGAAATCATTATGTTCCAGACGGCACAGTCTCTCTCGGGCATTTCTCCGAAGACGCGATTCGCGTTCTCTAAATCGCCCAATTTCGCATACATGGACAACAATGCAGTACAAACTGCCATATTTTCCAACAAGTTTGTGACCAAAACCAGACCGTGAACAGACTTTCCTGCATTTAATTGATTCAATACAACACTTGATCTCAACAAGCTGACCACAGTGACCGAATCCGGCTCTACACTTTCCGTTCTCATCCTCCGAAAAAGCCAGAAACTTTCCTCTCCGCTTCCGCTCCGAACCGCCTCGGAAATCAGAGAATTCCAGTAACTCAATCCAAAACCAGAATCACCAAACTGTCCGTACACTCCAGCCAAAGCAGAATCCAAACCCAGTTTCACCAGAATCCCGCGAATCCTTTTGGCATTCTCGAAATCTCCGAACCACTGGTAAGACCTCAACACGAAAGGGAATGTATCTTCATCGGGAAATACAGACTTCGCAACCATCTCTCTGTAAAGAACGATCGTCCTCTCAAACTCGCCGAGCTTCGCCAAACTTCGCAGCATCGCACAGAAAACAACCGAGCTCTCAGCGACGACTGATTTGAAGACTCGCTGCGAGGGGTTAAGGAGACCAAAGTCAGCGTAGCCATCGATGAGGAGCGACGAGACTTGGGGGTTTTGGCTGAGGCCTTGAAGGACGAAGCGAGCGTGGATTTGCTTGAGATGTCGAGGGTTTCTGCAGAGGCTGAGGAGAGAGGAGAGTGTGGTGAAGGGTCTTGTTTGGATGCCGAGAATCGGCGAGAATCTGCATTTTCTGGGTCGTCGAAAGTGTAGCATGCTATGGAGATACGAGAGCTTGAAGAAGAACACTTCGTGTTTGGCGACACTTTTATTTGAGGACTCGTTTGCAATTTTCTCAATTTGCTAAAAATGGATTTTTCAACTGTAGTTTTACTTTAATTCTACTCGTGCCTTTGAAATAGAGGATTCTTTACATTTTTATTTTACCCCAATGGTTGGAAATTCTTGAAGGATTTTATTTACCACTCAAATTATAAATGAGTCATAGTCTTTCAAATATACTAAAAACTTAGCCATGTTTCTATGTGTAGAGTTGATCCTTAGCTAAGAATTTACTAAATTGATACTTTCTTATCAACAAAATATATGAGGAACTAATAAATCAAGCACCTAAAGAAAAGTAAAGAATTTGAATACACGTATTTCTAATTATCAATAGGAGAAAGTAAAGGTTTTTTTTTTTTTTTTTTTTACTGAAATCGAGTTATAAAAATAGAGAAATACAAAAAATTAGACGGTTGATTTCTATTTCTCCACTTCGCTCACATAGCTTTAAAATATCCAATAATATTATGTCGTATCACATAATTACAAAATTAGTTTGGCAAATAAAAGAGACTTATAAAATAAAATAAAAAAGTAACGAGAAAAAAAATGTAAATAAAATAAAATAAAATAAACAATTTCTGAATGTTTTAACTTTGAAGAAACAAAGACTAATAATGAGATAATCCCAATGTGGAGTTTGGGAGAAAAACTCATAGTTTGAGAGTTTGAGGGAGTTTTGAAGAAGAATTCATAATTTGGGGGCATAACGGAAATTAACGGGTTTCTCTCTCTTGAACAAAATCAATCGCTGTCTTGTCATAATACAGTTAGCTCTGCCTGAAAGCTACGAATTTCCTCCAAACTCAAACTAAGAATCGCTCATTGCTTCCTCTCCTCTTCTTTCAATTCCCACACAGAGATTCCCGATCTCTCTCTTCTTGGAAAGGTATGAATTTCCCGATGTGAATCGATCTCTTCTCATTTCTCTGATCAAGATAATCTTCTTCTGTTCTTCGGGTGAGAATCTTACGAACCGTATTAGCTCGACTGTACTCTTGGGTTTGGGCTCTAGTTTTGAGCTTGGAATCTCGAGCGAATTGCACTGAATGTATTCTGATATGAAAATATTGTCAAATGTCCTTTTTCATAGTCCCAATTGATTTCTTAAGAGGGCTTGCGAAACTTCGAATGATAGATAATCAAGAAATGGTAACTGTAATGCAGTGCCCCGTTAGGGTTTCGTTCGTTGATTTCACAAGACCGGTGCGCTTGGATGGAGGTGGAAGAAGGGAGTAGCTCCTCGGCTTCGTTGTCCGTTGAATCGACGCCGCTACATCCAAGACGACGCAAAGGTAAGCTTTTAATTGTATCTTCTGTTTACACATTCTGAATCTTGCGACATAAGCTATTGTTGCTTGCTTCTGTGCTGGTATTATTGCAGTTATCGACCAGTTTACACAGCAGAGTCTTCCAGCATGTAAACCGATCCTGACGCCGGCATGGGTGAGTAATTTAAAACTCAATTTATTTTAATATATACCGTTTCGCTAAAAACTGGCATTTGCAGGTTATGGCCATATTCATGCTGATGGGTGCTGTGTTCATTCCAACTGGGTTCGTGGCTCTTCGCACATCCCGTAGTGTAAATTCTCTTTTCGATTACCTTTCAAAGATATTACAGCCTTCTCGGTTATTAAATCTATACGGATATATTCATATGGAAAATTGCTTATTTTTTTCTTTTTCTTTTCTCAATGACTTGTAGGTTGTTGAAATTGTGGACCGTTATGACACAGAGTGCATACCTAAATTATTTAGAAGCAATAAGGTCGCATACATAAAAGATGCCTCGATTCCGAAGAATTGTACCCGGACTTTGAAGGTAACAGACTTCCGGTATACGAATTTGGTTTCGAATGTTTCTTGCAAGTTTTCTTAATCTGATTGTGACGTTTTTTTTTTTTTTTGGGTAAGATCTACAAGCATATGAAAGCCCCGATCTATATATACTACCAACTCGATAACTACTATCAAAATCACCGGCGGTGAGAGCCCTTATATCTCTGTACTTTTCTAAACATATTCATCACCGGAATAACTTGTAATTTCCTTTTCGGTTGAACATATGTGGATGTTCTGAATCGAAACGCTTAGCCATATGCAATTTTCCATATTTTTCAGGTATGTCAAAAGCAGAAGTGACAAGCAACTACTGAACGGATTAAATTACACCGACACAAGCTCATGTATGCCCGAAGAGTTCAGCAACGGTGTCCCAGTTGTACCTTGTGGCTTAATAGCTTGGAGCTTGTTCAACGATACCTATACATTCACTCGTAAAAGGTCGAAATTGAAGGTCAACAGGCGAAACATAGCTTGGAAGAGTGATCGAGAGCACAAATTTGGGAGGCATGTTTATCCTTCTAATTTTCAGAACGGGACTTTAATTGGAGGTGGACGCTTGGATCCAAAGATTCCTGTAAGTGTAGCTGTGTTTGGGAAATAGCAATCATAGATTCAAATATCGCGTTAGTTTCAAATTCACATTTGCTTAAGATTTGTTTGCATAAATCATTTGCTCCTCTATAAATTGGTCCCATACCCGAACTTCTCGTGTTGTGAATGTCTTTGTTAACAGTTTTCGTCTTATTCAACCAACATTTAGTGCACATACTAGTATTACACTCGAAATCATTATAAATGTATAGGCATGTCATTGCACATGGCTTAAAATTTGAAGGAAATCATTTATTCCACTATCAGTCTATAATATAATCTATGAGTATAAAGGGAATAAATTCGAATGTAACTGATCTCTAATGGTTTCTCCTCTCAATTATTTCTTGGGGTGAAATCAGCTAAGCGAACACGAAGATCTTATAGTGTGGATGCGTACCGCTGCTCTCCCCAGCTTTCGGAAGCTGTACGGTAGAATCGAGGATGATTTGGAAGCAGGCGACGAGGTTGCAGTCAAACTGATGAATAACTACAACACATACAGTTTCGATGGAACGAAGAAGCTCGTCCTTTCAACTTCAAACTGGCTAGGAGGCAGAAACGATTTTCTCGGGACGGCCTATATTTTCGTGGGCTCGTCTTGCATTTTGACATCGCTCGTCTTCCTGTTGCTACACATGAATAACCCAAGGTAAGTCTCATATTTCTTCTACATTTATATTCTATACTTGTATGTTTTCAGATTATTTATTTACACTGTTACGTATTGTTAATTTACAGGCCTTATGGTGAAACATATACTTCTTGGAATTAAGAAAAGTATCTCAATGAACTAATGTTCGATTTATTATCTAACATAATGTTCCATAATATAAATATATAGAGAAAACAAGTGAAGAAAGGAGAGAAGATCTTGTTGAATTTTGCTTATATTAGTTGATACATATTCATTCATCAATATTGTTGCCCTTGTTAAATAAATGCTATAAAGATTCTCTTGGTAATTTGTGTTTAATTATAATTTATCCAATTTACACTTTTGTCCAAATGTTAATAACTTTATCGAGATTGAGCCCTTTGTATTCTATTTGTTCCAAGCTAGTATCCAAGGATTGTATTGTATGTATTTTTTTTATTATTATTTAATTATACACATAGTTCATTCATAGTTTGCTGGTTCCAATAAATGCTGTCGTTTACATGTACTCTGTTTCTAGATTTATTTGTTTAACATCATCGTCGTTTGTGTATAACATCACCTATTTATGTCGTTTTCTTTCATGTCGAGAATCATTTCAAAAACGACAAAAACAAATATCGCTCTCGTTCTCACGTGATTTCCTTCATATTATTTTATTTTCTGACCTCTAATAACGCGATACTCAAGTTCATTTCTCATGTTATATGATCGTAAATCGTCATAAAATGAAAAAGATTGTGATATAGTTATTATTATATAATATAATATAATATAATATAATATAATATAATAATCTCCATACCGATAACAAGACAAACGTTATGAGATAACTAATTTCAAACGTGATGCGCAACGCAAGTATTGTTTCTTAAGATTAAAGTAGACAACAAAACACGTGTGAAAAAAGCCAAAGAAAAGTTATTCTCTTTCTAGTAAAAACCCAAAAAAATTAAAATAGAGCGAGTAAGTAATAGTATCTAGATTCTTTGATTAATAATTTCGTTAGATATTTATTCAAAAAAATCGTTCCACTCAATGACCCAAAACACATGTTGAATGATTTTTTTAAAAAATATATGCTTTAGTGAACCGCTAAATTATTGACGCGTTATAATGCAGTGTGGCCCCCATCGCTATTAAGCACGAATGGGCGGTGGGATCCATTCCACGTGTCCCCTGTCGTCTTGCACCACGTGGATCTGCAATGCACCGTGTCTGGACTCCTTAATTATGATTTTTGGTGCATTATTGGGCTCTCTCTGTCGCATATGTTTTCTGTTCGTATTTAATTTTCATATGATTAAGAAAATGATATAACTATAATATATAAAGAAAATGATGGAAGTGAAATTATTTTCAACAGGTGGTTACAACTTACAAGTGATTGACGAGCTCACAAGTCCCTTGGGCAAGCAAATATTTATTATTACTTAATTAATTATAAGTCAACGAGAATGTCGTAATACCATATCAATTTCATGATTTTGAAAATTTAAAAAATAAGTACACTTAGTCTTTATTCTAGAAACTCATTACTCAAAGTCTTAGAATGATCTAACAAAATCCTACACGTAGTACAATAATCTTATAAGATTTACCGCAAAGTTTCACTTAATCGAAAGGTCGAATCAGTGTGTCGATCCGAATCCGATTATAAAATTTCGCCCCTTCTAAAATTTCACTGTATAGATCTTTCGAAGAAGAGAATCATAATTATATTACTATATTATCAAATTAGTAATTGTATCAAGGATTAGTTTAATAATTTTTTTTAAATCCAAAATGGGTAAGAATATAATTTAATTAGAATTGTAAATAGTTATACAAAGGGTTAATTGCGGCAATAATGCACAACCTTAGGTCAAGAGGGGTTTTAGGTCCCCAACCTTTCAAAGTGTGGGCAAAAATACACAACGTTTGCTGAATGTAAAATCCGTTGGTCCTTCCGTTAGGGATGTTAAATTCTGCTGATGTGGCATCGTTAAACTGTCAAATGGACTGTAAACTGTAATATTAATTACATAACTTAATTAATAAGAATAAATTAAATCATATTTTAATTATGATTCAAAAAACAAATTAATACTTTAAATTAAATAAATAATTTTTACTCCCCGCTAAAAATCTTACAGACTCTTCGTCAAACATGACTAAATTTTTGAAAAACAACGGATTATTAAACAAGACTAAAATTTGCAAAGATTACATAACGACAGTTTATTAGAAACGACTAAAATTTTGTAAAAACTACCGATTATTAAAAACAACTGTAATTAAAAAAAATGACATAGTAAAGATGTGAATAATATTGAAGCACGAGTTTAAAAATAGGAACTACGCGTTAAATAAGTATTGCTCGTTAATTTAAGGTTTTAATTTATTATTTGAATCATAATTAAAATATTTTAATTTATTCTTATTAATTAGGTTATGTAATTAATATTACAAGTTGGCAGTCCATTTGGCAGTATAACGATGCCACATCAGCAGAATTTAACATCCCTAACGGAAGGACCAACGGATTTTACATTTAACAAACGTTGTGTATTTTTGCCCACACTTTGAAAGGTTGGGGACCTAAAACCCCTCTTGACCAAAAGTTGTGCATTATTGCCGCAATTATCCCTTATACAAATATCTTCTTTTTTTTTTTCTTCTTCTCTATATTTAATAACTATTTATTGTGATTTGTTTTGACTTGGTGAAAACGACAATGAAACTTGCTCTCCGAGAACAACACGTTTTTGTCCAAACAAGTATCCTTACAGCTTTTGTTTTGCGCACGTATTTCAATCATTCATCGTTCGCTCAACCACCTTCCAAGACCTTTCCTTTCTCTCCTCCTTCACGCCTATATATACACACCAACACCTATACATACACTCATCATCAACTCTCAAACTCAACCTCACAACCATCACCACTCTCTCAGCTCTCAAGAAGAAGAAAAATGGCGAAGCAAGCGAAAGGCAAGGCTAACTTCGGCGAGGTTTTCCCGGCTCTGCTCAAGTCGCACAGGAAATCTTCGAGCGTTTCCAGGAAGCTCGAGCCGATCATGGAAGAGGGGTCTGAGGCTTTGGAGGCGAATCGAAGAGGGTCTCTGCTTCTTCTTCCTCTGTTCGTCTCTGGATTCGTGTTTCTGGGTTTTGTTTCGAGCTCTGTGTTGAGTAATCTCAGTGTTAATGGCCTCTGCTTTTAGCTTTGTGCTTCAGAATAATCTCTTGGCCATTGAAAACAAATGTGGTCACTGTAATTACCCTGATGAATTATATATATACAGTTTTGTGTATCAAATATAGTTTTGATATTTCTCTCAAATTCATATGGGCTTATGCATTTTATAATTTTTTTTATCTCCTGAATCTCAGTATTAATTAATGCAAAATACAACAAATTGAAAGAGAATTAATGTCAATTACTTTATCGTTTCGTTGGTAACAAATAGTAGTAAAGTCCTGACCGAGAACCGGTGTTCCTAGTCTAATCCCGGTTTTTACGAATCTAGTATTGGTTTTGTAAAAATCAAAAGTAACTCAAATTGACAAATACACACACACACACAAGAACTTAGCGATTTCGCACCGGTATCTAGTTATGGAATATACACGTCCTTGGGTTTATTTAAACTATCTCCGTCTTTGACTTTTAGAACCGGGACCAATAAATATCGACTCCTAATATGCTAATCCTAATATATTTGATTTTCGAACCAGTACCAGAACGAGATATACAAATTCCAAACACAAATAATCTGGGGGGACGATATTATAATCCAAAGGGAGTTGCAGTCTTTATCAAATTTTAGAAAACTTTTAAAATCTATTTAAATTTTTACCATGAATATATATATATATATATATTTAACTTATTATTTGTTAATTATAGTTATGCAGCCTCTTTGATTATAATTAATCTTCCGAAATTCATGTATTTGATCGACGCTGCTAATAATATGAATTGCACAAAGTAAAGGGACATGAAGAATAGTTGAAGAGTCAGAGTTTAACATTATATTATTATCTATATGGTACCCTTTGTGCATGGGAATTGGCATACATATTATTAAATGTGTGCTAATGGTCAAAGGTTGACTTAAGACTTGAGTAAAACGTTCTAGATCAAAGAAAATCGAGGAGATCAATTCAAGATAACTTGATGGAAAAGAGCATCCGATTCTATTTATTTTTAAAATTCTTTTTTATACTAAAGTTTGAATTTGAAGAAAGGGTAAAGAAAACTGTGGTTTAACGAATTTTGTTTATATTTTATAGATTCAAATGAAACTTCTTCAACATACGCGTCATGTAAAACAAATTTCATCAATGTTGAGTCAACATTGATGAAATTGTTATATTATTATTTTAGAGCTAGAATTTTTTATTTTTTATCATGAGGAAACAACAAATTATGTAAATGGTAACCCATTAAGAAAAAAATAAATAAATAGATAAATTCGTATCTTCATCATGAAATAGACAAAATTAAGATTTTCTAGAAATTTGACTATAAAATATAGTTATCAATCAATATAAACTCTTTTCCACACTACATATAAGCAATTTTTTTTAATCAACTCTTTGAAAGAAATAGTGTTATTGGTATAGTTACGTTAATGTTAAAATAGGATTTACAAGGTATTTTTTTTTACAAGAATTAATATAAGGTTATATATGATCATTTTGATAGCAATATATATACAAGCACTGTTTTGTGTTAAGGTTTAACATGTTTAAAATGTTGATTTTTTTGCTTCTTAATTATGATTTTTTTTAATTACTTGTCTACAATCTAACTTTTTATGTTTCAGTAATTATTTGTTAATCTTGCGTAGTTTTTGTCATCACGGTTTACCTGTTACATATATATTTATAAATTTGAGATGGATTCACGATATGATTGTCGGGTATTTAAACAAAAACAAAATAAAATAATATATGCACACTTATATAACTAAAGAAATATATGTGAGCCTAAGCTTGACTTAGTCCGGGTGACGACCAGAACCCAGGACGGGCAGAAACACTTGCGAGGAGTCAGCCCGGGTACCGACCAGAACAGAAGACGGACAGCCGTTCAGCCCAGCTCGGGTGAACACGAGCAGAGTGTCCGGATAGAAGGCAAGCTCAGCCCGGAGCATACGAGCAGGTCAGCTCGGGGACAGAGAAGCTGTCCGGGCAGGAAAGGGAAACTCTACCCAGAAAGGAAGACGCGTAGCTTGAGGAGCAAGCAAATCAAGTCAAAGATTTGGCGAGATTATTTAGGGTAGTTTCCTGATTTTGTGCGATTCTGTTAGCTAGGGTTTCGTCTACAAGAGGCTATATAAACCTAGCATTGTACACTTTGTAATTGTGTAGAGTCCATTAGAATTTTTGAGTTTATCTCCTTGTCTTTAGCCTTCGATTATTAATCAAGAGAATTTCTTCTCCCAAAAGTTTGTGTCCTTTATTTTCTGTTCGATTTCTTTTGGTGTTATTCGTGTTCTTTGCAGATCCGTGAATTGGGATCCAACAAGTGGTATCAGAGCTTCAATCGAAGAACATGTCTTCATCATCAGAGTCACCAATGGAAGGAGCTTTGGTTGCGCAGAAATCAGACTCCAGAGAAGGCACAGTTACACTCCATTACCCCATGCTCACGAAGAGCAATTACGCCGTGTGGGCGTTGAAGATGAGGGTGAATCTGCAGGCGCAGGGAGTATGGGAGGCCGTAGAGAACGGCGGTGTCGAAGGGCGCAAGGAAATAATGGCTCTAGCCGCTATCTACCAAGCAGTTCCGGAAGAAGTTCTTCTCATGCTCGCCGAGAAAGATTCCGCGAAGGAAGCATGGAAAACTCTTCAGACCATGCACATGGGCGCAGATCGCGTCAAGGAGGCAAAGGTCCAGACCTTGAAGAGTGAGTTCGAGGTCATGAGGATGAGGGAGAGCGAATCAATTGATGATTTCGCTATGCGGCTCACGTCCATTGTGACCGGCATACGCTCGCTGGGAGACAAGGTGGAGGAGACCACCGTCGTCAAGAAGTTTCTCCGAGCAGTGCCTCACAGGTACATGCAGATCGTGACATCGATCCAACAGTTCGGTGATCTCAAGACCATGTCGGTCGAGGAGGTTGTTGGTCGTCTCAAGGCCCACGAAGAGAGACTTCGGGGTTACGGTGACAAAGACGAGGAGAAGAACCTCCTGCTCACGCATGAAGAGTGGACGGCCAGACAGCGGAAAACCGGGGGAGCCGAGTTTTCTACAAGACCCTCAGGTCGGAACAGCTTTGGTGGAGAAGTCCGAGGACGCGGACAGGGTCGTGGACGTGGTCGAGGTCGGGACATGCGAGGTCGCGGCAGTGGATCTACCCGTCAGGAAGGAACGACCAGGAGAGACAAGAGCACAGTGAAGTGCTACAATTGTCAGAAGCTTGGGCACTTTGCATCTGAGTGCCGGAGCAGGAACCAGGGCGAAGAGGCGAATCTAGCAAGATTCCCAGACGACCAGCCGGCATTGTTGTTTGCCGAGCAGGAAACGCACCTGGACGAACAGAATGGCGAGTGTGACGCCAAGGCCCGGGCAGAAGTGATCAGTGTGCCGATCAGCCCAGAGGCCGAGCAGACCTGTCCGGAGGAGACCAGCGAGAAGGTTTTCCTCATCGAGGATAAGGTTATTGCAAACCTCCTCGTAGACGGAGAGAAGAAGGTCAGTACTGACATATGGTACTTAGACAACGGAGCTAGCAACCACATGACTGGGGACCGAGCTAAGTTTGAAGAGCTCGATGAAAAGATCACGGGCAGCGTGAAATTCGGCGACGGATCAGTCGTAGAGATCAGAGGCAGAGGGTCGATCCTGTTCGAGTGCAAGAATGGCGACCAGCGTCTGATGACCCAGGTGTATTTCATCCCGAAGTTGAAAAGCAACATCATCAGTCTAGGACAGATGACTGAGATCGGGAACACGATGTTGCTGCAAGGGTCCTACCTGAAGATGTGGACCAAGGAAGGAGAGCTGTTGATGAAGGTGGAGCGAACAACCAACAGACTCTACAAGATTCTCCTGAAGACGTGTCAGCCCGTCTGTCTCATGGCATCGATGGCGGACCCGGCTTGGCTATGGCACGCACGGCTCGGACACGTGAATTTTCACGCGCTCAAGATGATGGGCGAGAAGAAGATGGCCTTCGGGGTTCCCAAGATAGAACACCCCGACCAGCTATGTGAGTGCTGCATGATCGCAAAGCAGGCGAGGATACCGTTTCCGATCAAGGCCAGGTTCCGAGCAGAGAGACACCTACAGTTGGTGCACGCAGACCTATGTGGTCCAGTCACCCCAGCAACTTTGGCAGGTAACAAGTACTTTCTTTTACTTGTTGATGATTACAGTCGCTGGATGTGGGTTTATATGCTTAAGGAGAAAAGTGGAGCCTTTGAGGTCTTCAAGAAGTTCAAGAAGATCGTGGAGAATGGCTCGGTGCACAGGTTAAAGGTCTTGCGTACAGACCGAGGAGGAGAATTCACTTCCCAGCAGTTCGGAGAGTTCTGCGACCAGGAAAGAGTTCAACGTCACCTGTCTGCACCCCACACGCCCCAGCAGAATGGCGTTGTGGAAAAGCGAAACCGAACTGTGATGAACACAGCGAGGAGCTTGCTCAAGAGCATGCAAGTTCCAGCCCGGTTTTGGGCAGAAGCAGTAAGACATGAGGTCTACCTGCTTAATCGTTTGCCGACCAAAGCGCTAGGAGAGCGTACCCCCTACCAGGCGTGGAAAGGGAAGAAACCCCACTTAGAACATTTGAAAGTGTTCGGATGCACTGCACACGTGAAGATTGCGGGGCCACATCTCAAGAAGTTGGATGACCGGAGTCAGAAGATGGTGTACCTTGGCGTTGAAGAAGGAAGCAAGGCACACAGACTCTACGATCCACGACGCGGCAGACTCCAAGTGAGCAGAGATGCTGTGTTCGAAGAGGAGATGAAGTGGGATTGGCGCGACGAGAATGGAGAACCCGAGCAGAACTCAGTGGAGTTCATTGTCGAAGACGACCAGGATGTTGCCGAGCAGGAGCAGCCCGGAACACCCAGCTCGGAAACAGTCTTGCCAGAAACGAGGGAACCCAGCCCGAGAGAGAGCACCCCGGATACACCCAGGACACCAAGTCCGAGCAGGACCAGCCCGTCCAGCTCGGGAGATTCCTCCATAAAAGACGGCCCAAGAGGATTCCGACCTCTAGCAGACGTCTACGACAAGACTCAAGAAGTGGAGATGAGCCTGGAGGAACTTTCTTTGTTGTGTGCAGAAGAACCAGCCAGCTTCCAGGAGGCAGCAGCCGAGCAGGAGTGGCAGGAAGCAATGAAGAAGGAGATGGAGTCCATTGAGAAGAACAGGACATGGGAGCTTACCGACCTGCCCAAAGGTCATAATCCCATCGGCCTGAAGTGGGTGTATAAGCTGAAGAAGGACACTGAGGGGAATGTCCTTAAGCACAAGGCAAGGCTGGTAGCTAAAGGCTACGTGCAGAAGAAAGGCATAGACTTTGAGGAAGTCTTTGCTCCAGTAGCTGGACTGGACACGATCAGACTCATCCTAGCCCTAGCAGCTCATCGAGGTTGGGAAATTCACCATCTGGATGTCAAATCGGCATTCCTAAACGGTGACCTCGAAGAAGAAGTGTACGTCAAGCAACCAGAGGGGTTCGGCGTCACGGGCAAGGAGCAGAAGGTGTACAAGCTATCCAAGGCCTTATACGGGTTGAAACAAGCACCAAGAGCGTGGAACATCCGCCTTGACAAGAGCTTGAAGAATCTTGGATTCACAAAGTGCTTGAGCGAGCAGGCAGTCTACACCAGGAGTACCGGGCAGGAAACTCTGATTGTGGGAGTGTATGTGGACGACCTGATCGTCACAGGATCCAGCGCAGGAGGCGTAGATGGATTCAAGCAGCAAATGATGGCCGAATTCGAGATGAGTGACCTCGGATTACTTACGTACTACCTCGGTCTAGAGGTGGAACAGAAGAAGGACTGCATTACGCTGAAGCAGTCGGCCTATGCGAAGAAGATCCTTAAACAGTTCGAGATGACGGACTGTAACTCGAGCAAGTACCCTATGGAGGCGAAGCTGCAGCTCGGGAAGGATGCTGAAGGGAGAAGAGTGGATCCCACGGAGTATAGACGCGTGATCGGGTGCCTGAGGTATCTCACCCACACCCGACCAGACATTTCACACGCAGTCGGGATAGTCAGTCGATACATGGAGAAACCCACGAGTGCACACCAGCAGGCGGTGAAGCACATCTTGCGTTACGTGAAGGGCACGACGGACTACGGGATCCAGTACAACCGAGGAAGTGGAGCAGAAGTACTAGTCGGCTTTACGGACAGTGATCTGGCCGGTGATATCGATGACAGGAAGAGTACCGGAGGGATGGCGTTCTACCTCAACGGAAACCTGATCACCTGGCAGTCTCAAAAGCAGCAGACAGTAGCTCTATCCTCGTGTGAAGCGGAGTTCATGGCGGCAACCGCAGCAGCATGTCAAGCTATGTGGTTGAAGGGGCTACTTAGTGAAGTGACCGGATCCGAGCAGAGACCAGCTACTCTCTACGTGGACAACAAGTCTGCAATTGCGTTGATGAAGAATCCAGTGTTCCATGGACGGAGCAAACACATTGACACGAAGTTTCACTACAATCGTGAGTGTGTGGAGAAGCGAGAGATCATCGTGGAGTTCGTCAACACGAGGGAGCAACGGGCAGACATTCTTACTAAGGCTCTAGGGAGAGTCAAGTTCGAGGAGATGAGAGAGCTGCTCGGAGTAAAGAGTGTAGCAAGTCAAGCTTACGGGGGAGAATGTGAGCTTAAGCTTGACTTAGTCCGGGTGACGACCAGAACCCAGGACGGGCAGAAACACTTGCGAGGAGTCAGCCCGGGTACCGACCAGAACAGAAGACGGACAGCCATTCAGCCCAGCTCGGGTGAACACGAGCAGAGTGTCCGGATAGAAGGCAAGCTCAGCCCGGAGCATACGAGCAGGTCAGCTCGGGGACAGAGAAGCTGTCCGGGCAGGAAAGGGAAACTCTACCCAGAAAGGAAGACGCGTAGCTTGAGGAGCAAGCAAATCAAGTCAAAGATTTGGCGAGATTATTTAGGGTAGTTTCCTGATTTTGTGCGATTCTGTTAGCTAGGGTTTCGTCTACAAGAGGCTATATAAACCTAGCATTGTACACTTTGTAATTGTGTAGAGTCCATTAGAATTTTTGAGTTTATCTCCTTGTTTTTAGCATTCGATTATTAATCAAGAGAATTTCTTCTCCCAAAAGTTTGTGTCCTTTATTTTCTGTTCGATTTCTTTTGGTGTTATTCGTGTTCTTTGCAGATCCGTAAATTGGGATCCAATAATATAAGCATATTTATTCAGACAAAACTTAAGATATTTCATATCATTATCAATCGAGTACACATAAATTATAAATACACCGTAACACCGATCATAATTAATTATTCATCAAAAAAACAAAACCCTAAGACCCCATGATCTGGGATTTGAATACATAATCAAAGTGCGCTACTTCAGGATCTGTCTGCACAAGAGAAAATAGGAGAGGAATGAAAGAAAAAGAGCAGGAACCACAAAGAAGGCCTTCTTGGAGAAGAAGAGCGCCTCGATGCTCTCGTTATTTTGCGTCCCGTGATCCCGGGACTGCTCCTCCACGATGGTCTCCAAATTCGGGGAAGATGAGACTCTCCTCCGGTGGCCGTGGTAGAACTTCACCTCTTTCGGCGCCACTTCGCCGAGGCTCTGCATCATCTTCCTGCTCTTCTTCACCATTTTGAGTTTCTGAAGAGAGCACTTCTTTTACGTTAATATTGGTTGTGTCTCGTGTTTTATAGCATGAACAAGTTTGTATGTAACGTCCTTACGAGTTTCTCTCTCCTCTCTCTATTATTATCATAATGTGATTATTTATTTGGAGAGTTTGATGGGCGACCAAGGATTTAGTATAAGCTCGGAAGATCTCAACGAGGGACGCAAAAGGTGCCACGTGGCGTTTCGTCCGTTGACATGGTCAACGGAGCCTTTGATGGCTGCTTTGAAATTATTTATTTTAAAGCCGAATATTCGTTTTGGAGATGCTAAAAGTAGGGTTTGTACTTTCTATGATATTTATATAGATATTTTCATGTACGTGTTTTGGTCGTGGTTTATTTAATTTATTAGAACCAATTTTGTGTGTATTGTGATATATATATTCTGAAAGCACTTAGAGCAACAAGTGGTTATGCATTTGAATATTCTTAATTAATGTATAAATACTTTGTTGAATATTAAATTAATTGTGGTACATGTGCTATGTGTATATGTTGGATATTAAATTATATAAAACCTAGCTAGAAAGAGCAAATCACCTCATTTAATTTTCATTGAGCAATTTTTTTTTGGCTTATTATATTTTAAAACACTGAAGTAGTAAGCTCTTAATCATTGAATTAAAAACCCAAATAAAATTAGCCTGAATTTCCAATTTCCTTTTATATTGTGACACGTTAACTTATTTATACATTGCATGTATATTTTGTTCACATCTTACCTTTACTTAATTGTACGTACTCAACCATATTCTACTGTTTGATAATTTAAACTCCTATATATATAACATAGCTAGCTATTTATTGATCCGCTCCCCCAATAAATTAATCAAACAAATCGTATACACATATAAAGACAAGACAAGACCATGAAGCTGTATATATAAATCAACTATATATATATAGAAAATATCTTCGAGCTTGGCCTTGGCCTTGGCCTTGACCTTACTCTACTCATTGTACTATAATTGGAATGCCTAGCTGCTAGTGAGCCATATCTAGGGTGTCCACGTCCTACTAAAATTGGAATGCCTAGCTGCTAGTGAGCCATATGTAATGAGGTCACGCCTTAAATTTTTAGATACATCATACATGTGGTTACAAAATATTTAATATATTAATAGCGTATATTGTTGGGAGTGGAAACCACCGTAAGGGTCTGAATCCCGATTCCATTACGCCGAAAATCGCCTCCGAGCCGTTCCGGTAACATTTAAAAATTATTTTAAAGCGGAAAAACTTGTTATCGGACTAACGGCACGGATATCGGGTAATAACCATTTTAACAAGATCCGATAAATATTACATATTTAATATTCACAACTCATTATTAATATCATAGTCGAAATAAGAAATAAATAGAAAGCGGTAAATGTTTGCATTTATTAACCCAATGCATAAGGTTGTACCTCGGTTGACGTTTCTGGCTGCGGACTCTGAAGTTCGGCAGGGCTCCGCCGGTGCTGAGGGAAACACCCGTGATCTTCCGGGATATTCTCCTGGATTCCTCGTACCGAAGTGTGGGCTTCGCCGACAGGACTCCGTCGCAAAACTTTAACTGAGGTTCTTTTGAAGCTTCCGGAGAACAACGTCTCACTAAGCCGAACCAGAAAAGATCAGAAGCAGAAAACTGGCAGACCCTAGAGAGAGGGAGAGCTCGAGTTTTTGCTCTGGGGAAGGTGTGAAAAATGTGTAGAATGAGCCTCCTATTTATAGGCTCAGACTGTAACCGAATTGGAGATATTCCCTCCCTAATTTTTGAATTTATATAATTAAATATAATTAATTATTCTAATCCAATGGTCCAGATTTAATCTCATCTAAATCCAATGGATATAATTAATTAGGGATTTAATTAAATAATAAATACATGATAAGATCAAAATATTTAATCTTATATTCATATTTATTAAATTCGAATTATATATATTCATATATAATAAAATTCGAATTCTTTAATGATTATCTAGATCCAATGGTTAAAAATAAATCTTAAACCAATCCAATGGATCAAATCAATTAGGGATAAAATCAAATACTCTAGGGTTTTAACAAAACCCTAATTCGAATTCTTATCCTTATGTTATTCAAATTATATATATATAATAAATTCGAATTTTATGATTATCTAGATCCAATGGTTGAGATAAATCTAAAGTCAATCCAATGGATCAAATCAATTAGGGATAATATCAAATATCCTAAGGTTTTATCAAAACCCTAATTCGAATTCTTATCCTTATATTTTTTTGAATTATATGTGATATATATATTATTAATTAATTTCTAATCCGACGGTAAAGATTAAATCTTAAAACCGATCCAACGGATATAATTAATTAACCAAATTCGAAATACCTAAGCTTGATCATCAAGCTACCAATTTTGAATTATTATTAGGGTTGAAATCAATTATCTTAATCCAAGGGTTGATATTAAATCATAACCGATCCAATGGATTAATTGATTTTAGGGATTTGCTAAAATACCAAAAACATTTGGTACTTATGCCGCAAATATGGAAAGACCAAATCATACTATTTGAATTAGCTAGGGTTTTCTATCATGAAACCCTAATTCGAATTTACACATTTAAATATATATAAATATATATTTTTATTTATTAATATAAATCTATTAATTATTAATTAGATATTAATAATTAAATCAAAATAATTAAATTATATTAATAATTCCTGATCTCAATATCACACATTAAAATGTCATGGTGCCACACCATCATTTAAATTCGTGATATGTGATTTAATTTCATAGTTTATCGAACCGAGCACAAACTTTGAAAATCCATAAATCACAAACCGTAAGTCGAAATGACTTGGTTCAAAAAGCAAAGTTGCTTAGAATTTAATTTCCAACAACATGGTGCTGATAGAAAATCTAAATTATAACTTTCTTTTATCAGTTAATTTCGTGTACCAAAATATGGTACTTTTGCCACACTGACGATAAAACTATCTGATGTCTACCAAAGACTTTCAGTTTTATAAGTCTAGCCAAATGATTAAACATTATCCAGAATGTATTTTAATCACGTACGTATCATCCGTTACGGAGCTATCCTGGGGACTATGGACCCGTATCACTTAAGCTCCAACGAACTGCTAGTTGTTCGTCAAACCTCGAAGTGATTCCACTATAGACCCGAGGCTACACTCTTTAGTGATACGGTATATATTATTCCCTTTATAACAGCAGGGTGTCCATTGATACAATCAAATTCGGGTTATTATTATTTCACTTGATGACTCACACATGAACAGGCGGTTTTTACCGTATTGCCTCTCATTGCATTTTCCTCCTTGACTCAGTCAGTAATATTATGAGTAACCCACTTATGGTTTCGATTCATAAGTTGCACACGGGTACCTCTCACTTCTCACCACCGACAACCAAGGGAATCATCATGACTCTGAAGAGAGCTGTGTGATGCCCATGTCTATGATCAAGCTACCCTTACTACTGACTATCATGTTCCCAAAATAATAGTGTTGGGAACAACGGTAATATCTTGTGTTCTTTAACGGTTAAATCAAAGAACAATCAAGCCAGTACTTCGGACTCAAGACCACTCAGGACTTAGAAATAATATCCATTTGATCATCTATTTGTGACTCAACTACAAGTTATCAGTGACGGTCTTATATGATAACTTCTTGAGTTTAAGTCAGCTCCAATCCAGTATGAAGACACTTCACACTTAATGCACTTATAGTGAGTGTGACACACATATAATCCAGAATAGGATTGTCACTTAGTCACATTAACGACCTTATACGATTAATGGGCTCCCACCCAGTTAATCAGGTCACGGACATTTTAAGTTCATTTATTATGATTATTAATTCTTCCTCACATTGACTCTGTTGTGATAATAATAACATAATTGCATCCTTTATGAACTATGGAAACAAACATTCTATTTTACTCTACCAGAAACTATAATAAGATTAACATAATAAGTATCATGTTTATTCAATGACATGTCATAATCTTTTATAAATGGATAAAATATCTTGTTTAAGGACACATATGTCCAACATATATGTATAGACTATAGAGAGAGGAAATAACGTACAACCACTCTGAATCTTGGAGGTTCTTTTACTTTTAATTTACACATTTACATGAAGATTTATACATTACGTATATGATTCTTATTACGTACGTTTTACATATACACATTGTTGGAAATAATTGCAGTTAAATAAAATTGAGATAGCGTCGAGCGGGTCGAAATGTCGAACACTCAAGACGAACGGTCTATCCAATTACCGGGATTTGTTCCGATGTTAAAACATTACGTAAAACGGCTATATTGATTATAACCGTTATGAATATTGAATTCAATTTATTATGTTACGGATTAATTGCAATTTATTAGTCGTCGTTATAGAATTGATTGACAATCAATTCTTTGTCTCATTCCCGAATCTATATATTGAAGTGACCTCGAATCCTTTCGACACACCATTGCAAAATTTCCTTTGAAAAACTCTCTAGAAACTATGAGTTTTCTTCCCGGTTTTTTCACTTCGCAAACTCAAATTTTCATGTTTCCCTTCGTTTTATGTCGTGAGTCTTTCGGTAACGGAGTTCAAGAAGGTTCAGTTCGCCGGTGAACTTCGAAGTGCTACGGAGTTCTCGGTCATCCCATTATATCCTGGGAAGCTATCGCCTAACGAACCTCAAGCACGTAGAGGAGGCGAATCAAGCTTTAAGGAGAGCGTCCAACGCGTCTCGGGAACCGCTTATTGTTTTTTCTGTTTTACAGGATCAAGAACACATGATCGGTTCAAAGCGACAAGCCGATGCTCGTCGATCCAAGAACACATCGATACGTATTTCGAATCTCTTCGCTACAGTTTTTCGTTATTTTGTTTCTCATATATCATCATTTATAGAAATATACCCAACAATCTTAAATCTTGATTTCTTGTTTTTTGATGATTACGAGAAAGGAAACAATGCAGAAAAAAAAAATATAATATATATATATAAGAGCTGTTGAGATTGAAGATGAGTTTTATCCTGATAAACCTTTATCCGATTGGTGTTGGTTTTGGAAATAGAAGAGAATATTTCTTCTTCTTTCTTGCTGTTTAATTTTATTTTTTCTTACCCTTCAACGGTTGGTTTAAGAGAGTACGGCAGTTGCGATCTCACCCCACTGCGAAGGACAATGGCGTTGAGTACTTCTGGAGTTTTTGAGCTCGCTTCTTTTCATCAATGGCGGATTCCGGTGAAACGCTGCACTCTCCGTAACCGGCGACTCGTCTGGTCAAGGTGCACCCTTGCTAGCTGGGTAAAAGACCGTTGATATATTTTTACTAGAGTAAATGCCTATTAATTTTTATGCATTAAAAAAAAGAAGATAAATTTCTTATTCAATGCTGATTGAATTTATTTTCTCAATATATATTACATGAGTATATGTCGAACTAACCTTCTCTCATAGCGAAACGTAAAAGAGAATTCTCAAACGACCAATTCATTCGACTGGATTTAATGCTTTGCTATCAATAGTAGGTACGTTGTCTCTCAAACGTTTGCTCATTAATTGTTTTATTATTATTATTGATGCATGTGTGTAATTATTTTCTTCAAAAGCAATCAGTAGCACTACATGTGGTGCAAATTTGATCGATATATAATTATATATGCATCAGTTATTATTGATATGCTCACATTGACAAAATATAGTAGATTAGTATGTCCTATGTGATAATAATGGCAGAGAAAGTTCTCAGTAACGTATATTAATGTTTATATATATGTCTACGTGGTTCTTTAGTTTTGTGATTTCGTCTTAACAGAAATGATTATTGTGCATATATAGAATATTAGTATTGAGTTTATATGCTCTGAGCAATAATTACATGTAGTGAGAAATTATTTTGTGGAAAAATAATATGTTCACGTGGTACACTCGATTATTGATCGAGGTACTAAGCGTAAAACGTTGAATTGAAATTCGATTTCAATTCTAAATTGGCAATTCAGAAATATGATATTTCATTGAAAATTATTTGAAGCTGATATTGAAAATTATTAAAGAATAATTTTGTGTGAATTGCTCGAATATTTTCATTTGAGAATGTTGATTATTTCTTGAGAGAAATTTTGTGTCATTGTAAAATATATATGGTAATGACAAATTATATTTTGTTGAAGTACACTTGATTATCGATCAAGGTACTTGTTCGTTTAATTGAAATTGAGGTTTCAATTTTAAGATGTTATTTGATTCGTCAACGAGGCTAGAAGTGCTCAAATTACGCACATGCATATGTGCATAATATATATGGCAATAATGTCGGACTCTATTTATTACGAGATAAAATTGAGAAGTTCAAAGGTTTGTGAACATTGAATTCCAATTAATACCTGGAAATGTGGGGGCGTTTACTAGAAAATATTTGCTTCCATTAAGTTGTTGTATATGAGTCTGAGGACTGTATATTGCATATATGAACTAAGAATTAAATCTTGTAAAGTAATTGGAATCGGATGTGGAAAGTTTTCCAAATTAACGTGAGAGACTCACAATAGAATCTTTATATGGCAATAAGGCCGAATGGCTAAGAAAATATTTGGAAGATTTTTTGAAATGGCAAAAACCGCGTCTATAATTTGCATCGACTATGAAATTTAGTATGCAATTAAAAGAGCGTAAAACCATTTCATAATTGTAAGTCTAGACATATATGTCGTAGACTTAATGTCGTTAGACAACTACTCTCAAAGAAATATATTATAGTTGATTATGTTAATAAAATGATAATGTTGTGGATCCACTACCCAAAAGGGTAAAAATGAGAGTTGGTTGTGAAATCATCAAAGAGAATGTGACTTAAGCCCATGGAAAAAAAAAATTAAGTTTTACAGTGGAAACCCAACCTAGCTGACTGGAGATCCCAAGAACTAGGTTCAATGGGACAACGTAGCTGAAAGACTTTAACGGATCACTGTGGGGGTTACACCCTCTGTCCGTTCCTAAGATGAAAAACAGTGATATGTACGGTTAAGGATAAGCTAATAGAAAGCTTTTAATGATTCTTACACGTCGGTAAATGATAACCGAGCGGAGCATAGTTTGTTTTTAGTAAGATCACCTATGTTAGAGTGAAGTGGGGTCGCTTCAACGGAATTGTAAAGGGCGCAAGTTCCGTAAACTCTCGCAGAACCAGATGGTGTTCATGACCATGAACGAACACAATAGTGAGAACTGAATCTGTCTAAGAAGAATTCTGTGAGAGGTATATTCTCACTTACACTAACGGTCGAACAGTTCAAAGACATCGCGTCTACTGATCACCAAGTAAGGAAATATACTTTCACAAGGGAAGGTTCAAAGGGTTACACCTACCTATCCTATGCAGGATTTGACTGTCGAACTCTGTTACCCGAGTCAGGTGTTGTCAAGAGTGATCTGCCAATTTTATTTATGTGGAGGATTGTTGGAAATAATTGCAGTTAAATAAAATTGAGATAGCGTCGAGCGGGTCGAAATGTCGAACACTAAAGACGAACGGTCTATCCAATTACCGGGATTTGTTCCGATGTTAAAACGTTACGTAAAACGGCTTTATTGATTATAACCGTTATGAATATTGAATTCAATTTATTACGTTACAGATTAATTGCAATTTATTAGTAGCCGTTATAGAATTGATTGACAATCAATTCTTTGTCTTCTTCCCGCATCTATATATTGAAGTGACCTCGAATCCTTTCGACACACCATTGCAAAATGTCCTTTGAAAAACTCTCTAGAAACTATGAGTTTGCGTCCCGGTTTTTTCACTCCGCAAACTCAAATTTTCATGTTTCCCTTTGTTTTATGTCGTGAGTCTTTCGGTAACGGAGTTCAAGAAGGTTTAGTTCGCCGGTGAACTTCGAAGTGCTACGGAGTTCTCGGTCATCCCGTTATATCCTGGGAAGCTATCGCCTAACGAACCTCAAGCACGTAGAGGAGGCGAATCAAGCTTTAAGGAGAGCGTCCAACGCATCTCGGGAACCGCTTACTGTTTTTTCTGTTTTACAGGATCAAGAACACATGATCGGTTCAAAGCGACAAGCCGATGCTCGTCGATCCAAGAACACATCGATACGTATTTCGAATCTCTTCGCTACAGTTTTTCGTTATTTTGTTTCTCATATATCATCTTTTATAGAAATATACCCAACAGTAACTCGTACGCATCACGTATTGCACGAAATCGATGATTTATACGTTTATATATATATAATTTGTCCCCCATTAAGTTGAAAATACGAATGTTGTAACTTATAAACATATAAAGACAATTCTCATAAAGCATGCATGCATTAAAACGTACAACTATATATTATTCCTCCCTCGTGGGCAAGGCACGGCTCGACTCGCTGCAAGCGCACACCTAACCTTATCAATACAAATTTGATAAGCTCTATTCTTCTACTTAGGAGTTAGGACCACATATTCATTAATATTTGTTTTGTTTTTACAATTTATGAAAGAGCCCTGTTAAACCGATACTCGATAATTATATCTGTAGTTTTGATTAAATTATACTTTTATTTGGTCTTGATTCTAGATAACAATAAACTCGATAATATTATAAATTTTCATGGTCTTCACTCGGCCACTCTCCACAAAAATAATTTGTTCACAAGGTTATAGTATATTCTGTTTTCTCAAAAATTAAGTTCTAAATATTGTAGTATCATGTGGCATATGTTTCAAATGTACAATTTTTTATTTTTTTTTGGTCTTTGTTTTTCTTTGCTCAGCTCGATCATGCTCGTTAGTAGGGGTGAGCATGGGTTGGGTTGGGCCGCCCCAATGCATTTTATGGACCCGACCCGCTCACATCGGGTTACTAAAAAAAAGCCCGATCCGACCCTAAAAATTTCAATGCCCGAACCAAACCGATCCGATAAAAATCGGGTTGGATTGGTTTGGGCCGTTGGGCCCGAATAATTTAAATTTAAGTTTATATTATAAAAAATTATATGAAAAATATGCATCAATGTAACTCAAAGTTCAATGAAAAATACCAAACACATTTAATCAAACAAATTTACACCAAACAAATTCTATTAATATTTGAACTAAGTAAATTCAAGCATAGTCAAGCATAAAAACTACTAACTTAGTGCTCATTTTCAAACATCAAACATGTTTAAACTCATTTTCTGTTGGATCCCAATTCACGGATCTGCAAAGAACACGAATAACACCAAAAGAAATCGAACAGAAAAATAAAGGACACAAACTTTTGGGAGAAGAAATTCTCTGATTAATAATCGAAGGCTAAATACAAGGAGATAAACTCAAAATTCTAATGGACTCAACACATTTACAAAGTGTACAATGCTAGGTTTATATAGCCTCTCATAGGCGAAACCCTAGCTAACCAAATCGCACAAAATCAGGAAACTACCCTAAATAATCTCGCCGAATCTTTGACTTGATTTGCTTGCTCCTCAAGTTACGCGTCTTCCTTTCTGGGTAGAGTTTCCTTTTCCTGCCCGGACAGCTTCTCTGTCCCCGAGCTGACCTACTCGTATGCTCCGGGCTGAGCTTGCCTTCTATCCTGACACTCTGCTCGTGTTCACCCGAGCTGGGCTGAACGGCTGTCCGTCTTCTGTTCTGGTCGGTACCCGGGCTGACTCCTCGCAAGTGTTTCTGCCCGTCTTGGGTTCTGGTCGTCATCCGGACTAAGTCAAGCTTAAGCTCTCATTCTCCCCCGTAAGCTTGACTTGCTTCCACTCTCTTCACTCCGAGCAACTCTCTCATCTCCTCGAACTTGACTCTCCCTAGAGCCTTGGTAAGAATGTTTGCCCGTTGCTCCCTCGTGTTGACGAACTCCACGATGATCTCTCGCTTCTCCACACACTCACGAATGTAGTGAAATTTCGTGTCAATGTGTTTGCTCCGTCCATGGAACACTGGATTCTTCATCAAAGCAAATTCAGACTTGTTGTCCACGTAGAGAGTAGCTGGTGTCTGCTCGGATCCGGTCATCTCTCTGAGTAGCCCCTTCAACCACATAGCTTGACATGCTGCTGCGGTTGCCGCCATGAACTCTGCTTCGCATGAGGATAGAGCTACTGTCTGCTGCTTTTGAGACTGCCAGGTGATCAGGTTTCCGTTGAGGTAGAACGCCATCCCTCCGGTACTCTTCCTGTCATCGATATCACCGGCCAGATCACTGTCCGTAAAGCCGACTAGTACTTCTGCTCCACTTCCTCTGTTGTATTGGATCCCGTAGTCCGTCGTGCCCTTCACGTAACGCAAGATGTGCTTCACCGCCTGCTGGTGTGCACTCGTGGGCTTCTCCATGTATCGACTGACTATCCCGACTGCGTGTGAAATGTCTGGTCGGGTGTGGGTGAGATACCTCAGGCACCCGATCACGCGTCTGTACTCCGTGGGATCCACTCTTTTCCTTCAGCATCCTTCCCGAGCTGCAGCTTCGCCTCCATAGGGTACTTGCTCGAGTTACAGTCCGCCATCTCGAACTGTTTAAGGATCTTCTTCGCGTAGGCCGACTGCTTCAGCGTAATGCAGTCCTTCAACTGTTCCACCTCGAGACCAAGGTAGTACGAAAGTAATCCGAGGTCACTCATCTCGAATTCGGCCATCATCTGCTGCTTGAACCCATCTACGCCTCCTGCGCTGGATCCTGTGACGATCAGGTCGTCCACATACACTCCCACGATCAGAGTTTCCTGCCCGGTACTCCTGGTGTAGACTGCCTGCTCGCTCAAGCACTTTGTGAATCCAAGATTCTTCAAGCTCTTGTCAAGGCGGATGTTCCACGCTCTTGGCGCTTGTCTCAACCCGTACAGGGCCTTGGATAACTTGTACACCTTCTGCTCCTTGCCCGTGACGCCGAACCCCTCTGGTTGCTTGACGTACACTTCTTCTTCGAGGTCACCATTTAGGAATGCCGATTTGACATCCAGATGGTGAATTTCCCAACCTCGTTTCTGGCAAGACTGTTCCCGAGCTGGGTGTTCCGGGCTGCTCCTGCTCGGCAACATCCTGGTCGTCTTCGACAATGAACTCCACTGAGTTCTGCTCGGGTTCTCCATTCTCGTCGCGCCAATCCCACTTCATCTCCTCTTCGAACACAGCATCTCTGCTCACTTGGAGTCTGCCGCGTCGTGGATCGTAGAGTCTGTGTGCCTTGCTTCCTTCTTCAACGCCAAGGTACACCATCTTCTGACTCCGGTCGTCCAGCTTCTTGAGATGTGGCCCCGCAATCTTCACGTGTGCGGTGCATCCGAACACTTTCAAATGTTCTAAGTGGGGTTTCTTCCATTTCCACGCCTGGTAGGGAGTACGCTCTCCTAGCGCTTTGGTCGGCAAACGATTTAACAGGTAGACTGCATGTCTCACTGATTCTGCCCAAAACCGGGCTGGAACTTGCATGCTCTTGAGCAAGCTCCTCGCTGTGTTCATCACAGTTCGGTTTCGTCTTTCCACCACGCCATTCTGCTGGGGTGTGTGGGGTGCGGACAGGTGACGTTGAACTCCTTCCTGGTCGCAGAACTCTCCGAACTGCTGGGAAGTGAATTCTCCTCCTCGGTCTGTACGCAAGACCTTTAACCTGTGCACCGAGCCATTCTCCACGATCTTCTTGAACTTCTTGAAGACCTCAAAGGCTCCGCTCTTTTCCTTAAGCATATAAACCCACATCCAGCGACTGTAATCATCAACAAGTAAAAGAAAGTACTTGTTACCTGCCAATGTTGCTGGGGTGACTGGACCACATAGGACTGCATGCACCAACTGTAGGGGTCTCTCTGCTCGGAATTTGGCCTTGATCGGAAACGGTATCCTCGCCTGCTTCGCGATCATGCAGCACTCGCATAGCTGGTCGGGGTGTTCTATCTTGGGAACCCCGAAGGCCATCTTCTTCTCGCCCATCATCTTGAGCGCGTGAAAATTCACGTGTCCGAGCCGTGCGTGCCATAGCCAAGCCGGGTCCGCCATCGATGCCATAAGACAGACGGGCTGGCATGTCTTCAGGAGAATCTTGTAGAGTCTGTTGGGTGTTCGCTCCACCTTCATCAACAGCTCTCCTTCCTTGGTCCACATCTTCAGGTAGGACCCTTGCAGCAACACCGTGTTCCCGATCTCAGTCATCTGTCCTAGACTGATGATGTTGCTTTTCAACTTCGGGATGAAATACACCTGGGTCATCAGACGCTGGTCGCCATTCTTGCACTCGAACAGGATCGACCCTCTGCCTCTGATCTCTACGACTGATCCGTCGCCGAATTTCACGCTGCCCGTGATCTTCTCATCGAGCTCTTCAAACTTAGCTCGGTCCCCAGTCATGTGGTTGCTAGCTCCGTTGTCTAGATACCATACGTCGGTACTGACCTTCTTCTCTCCGTCTACGAGGAGGTTTGCAATAACCTTATCCTCGATGAGGAAAACCTTCTCGCTGGTCTCCTCCGGACAGGTCTGCTCGGCCTCTGGGCTGATCGGCACACTGATCACTTCTGCCCGGGCCTTGGCGTCACACTCGCCATTCTGTTCGTCCAGGTGCATTTCCTGCTCGGCAAACAACAATGCCGGCTGGTCGTCTGGGAATCTTACTAGATTCGCCTCTTCGCCCTGGTTCCTGCTTCGGCACTCAGATGCAAAGTGCCCAAGCTTCTGACAATTGTAGCACTTCACTGTGCTCTTGTCTCTCCTGGTCGTGCCTTCTTGACGGGTAGATCCACTGCCGCGACCTCGCATGTCCCGACCTCGACCTCGTCCACGACCTTGTCCGCGTCCTCGGACTTCTCCACCAAAGCTGTTCCGACCTGAGGGTCTTGTAGAAAACTCGGCTCCCCCGGTTTTCAGCTGTCTGGCCGTCCACTCTTCATGCGTGAGCAGGAGGTTCTTCTCCTCGTCTTTGTCACCGTAACCCCGAAGTCTCTCTTCGTGGGCCTTGAGACGACCAACAACCTCCTCGACCGACATGGTCTTGAGATCGCCGAACTGCTCGATCGATGTCACGATCTGCATGTACCTGTGAGGCACTGCTCGGAGAAACTTCTTGACGACGGTGGTCTCCTCCACCTTGTCTCCCAGCGAGCGTATGCCGGTCACAATGGACGTGAGCCGCATAGCGAAATCATCAATTGATTCGCTCTCCCTCATCCTCATGACCTCGAACTCACTCTTCAAGGTCTGGACCTTTGCCTCCTTGACGCGATCTGCGCCCATGTGCATGGTCTGAAGAGTTTTCCATGCTTCCTTCGCGGAATCTTTCTCGGCAAGCATGAGAAGAACATCTTCCGGAACTGCTTGGTAGATAGCGGCTAGAGCCATTCTTTCCTTGCGCCCTTCGACACCGCCGTTCTCTACGGCCTCCCATACTCCCTGCGCCTGCAGATTCACCCTCATCTTCAACGCCCACACGGCGTAATTGCTCTTCGTGAGCATAGGGTAATGGAGTGTAACTGTGCCTTCTCTGGTGTCTGGTTTCGGCGCGACCAAAGCTCTTTCCATCGGTGACTCTGATGATGAAGACATGTTCTTCGATTGAAGCTCTGATACCACTTGTTGGATCCCAATTCACGGATCTGCAAAGAACACGAATAACACCAAAAGAAATCGAACAGAAAAATAAAGGACACAAACTTTTGGGAGAAGAAATTCTCTGATTAATAATCGAAGGCTAAATACAAGGAGATAAACTCGAAATTCTAATGGACTCAACACATTTACAAAGTGTACAATGCTAGGTTTATATAGCCTCTCATAGGCGAAACCCTAGCTAACCAAATCGCACAAAATCAGGAAACTACCCTAAATAATCTCGCCGAATCTTTGACTTGATTTGCTTGCTCCTCAAGTTACGCGTCTTCCTTTCTGGGTAGAGTTTCCTTTTCCTGCCCGGACAGCTTCTCTGTCCCCGAGCTGACCTACTCGTATGCTCCGGGCTGAGCTTGCCTTCTATCCTGACACTCTGCTCGTGTTCACCCGAGCTGGGCTGAACGGCTGTCCGTCTTCTGTTCTGGTCGGTACCCGGGCTGACTCCTCGCAAGTGTTTCTGCCCGTCCTGGGTTCTGGTCGTCATCCGGACTAAGTCAAGCTTAAGCTCACATATTCAAGCATATTCAAACAAATTTACTACTCATTTTCAAAATGCTTAAATAAATTCTAGCATATCCAAATAATAATAAATTACTACTAACTTGATTTGAAATAAAAACTAAGAGTAGTGTATCACATTGAAAAATAGAGATTGAACGGTCCTTTAATGTATAAAATTGAGAATGATAAATTTTAAAAGACTAAAGATTGTACTACTTGAATAAAAATCAATAAAAATTAATATGAAATATATAATAATTATATTGGTCGGGTCGGAGACCCCGACCCGACCCAAGGTTTTGGCCCCGACCCCGACCCGAATAATAGTCGGGTCCGGCCCGATCCGACCAAATTTTGAGCGGGTTAGATTGGTCGGGTTAGTTTGGGGTCGGGTCTCTAACGGGTTGGGTTGGGCCATCGGGTTGGGTCTAAAATGCTCACCCCTACTCGTTAGTGTAATAGGTTTCCACTTGACTTTTTGTGTGAATGGTTTTCTGCTTGACTTTTTGTGTGTGTGTGTTATGTCTCAAAACAATTCGATGTTAATACATGCTTCACAAAGGTGTAACAAACTAGTAGACCTAGAGATCTGGACCAATTTCGCTTCTATGGTTATAAATTTCCGAGTCAAATGGCCTTTGCAACTTGCGAGGTATATATTGTAGAAATATCTTACAGCTTGCACATCTCTTTTCCTTCACAAATCTACTTGACCTTACTCTATCATTGTACTAAAATTGGGATGCCTAGTGAGCCATATATACTATATAATATAGTACTACTTATCCTATTAAGGTCCATCCATGTCCTACAAAATTGTTTTCGACGCATGTGGTGGTTATAAGATATTTATAACATATCGCTATATATATGTGTGTGTAATTCTTTTGTCCAGTAATTATCAAATGATCATATATCGCTCGGCCTAAAAAGGCTATGATGTTTCCAATACCATAGCTTATTACCCAAATTATTAGGTTACCCTTCCTAACTATTGAAGGGACATATTGCTGAAAATGCCCTTAGAAAGTTCGAATTATGGCATATTCCTTACCAAATTTACATATATCTTACCTAACTCAAGATATTATTATTTATTTTTTGTTATATTTTCGTGTTATTTAATCATCAATAGACCTTTCTTGGCGTTGAAATTCTTCGGTGGCTGTTACCGATTGCATGTAACGTACGCGTGCATGCATGTAAGCAGATTCAACGCTTAATTTGGATCTTTATCAACTGATGAGGTTATAATTAGTCTTTATATACATCAGGATCGATTTGAATTATTACACTATATTATGTATGCATGCATGTAATTTTAGTAGATTTCCATAACGTTTTATGTCAAAGTATACATATATTTGAGACTTTTCCTTGAATATTTCTTGATTCGTATTGATCAAGTTTATTTAATTTCCAATTTAATACAGTCCTTTCGAATATGTAAGTAAGCAAAGATTTTATTCAACATATAAGCATAAGAGATTTTTTTTCCTACGTCATACATGTCCGAGCTTTTATTAAATCTAGAAGCTATCTTGAAAGACTTGGCACTTTTTTTATATATATATATTTGTATATTTCATTATCTGAAATCTGAATGATCAAGCAGAAAAAACTGAAGTAAATTATATATTCAATTACCGTACGTGTGATAAGTTTATGTTCCTTCATTTTTGTTGAGCCGTGATGTGTATATATAATATATATACATATATTATGCATATACAATATTATTCATTTGTCCTTCTGATTACTCTTCAACGTCACAATACATATCGTTTGTGAATTTTATTATATAAAAACGTGACTACTAGAGGTTTTTTCAACCCAATTAACGTCTTCAATATTCAAGAAATTTCTATCACCATCACCATATATCCATCAAACTTATTTTTTTATAAGATCGAGACTATAGGAAGTCTTCATAAGAATATAATATAATAATAGGTTGTTTTCAATTTAAAAGCTTATTGATCAAGTTCACATATATAGTAACATGAAGTAGCTAGTTACAAACAACAGCTCACTAATTAACCAGTAATTAAAGAATGAACTGGCAAAAAAGCTGGTAAACATTCAAAGAGATTAGACTCTGAAAAGCAGAGAGAAAAATCTCGAGAAAACACATGACCTAATTAATATTTCAGGCACAACATTATTATGTAATAAGATGTACTCCGTGCATGCATGGATTCTGTTCACATACGCCACTAATTGGCACACTGAAAATTCAGGCGACCGAGCGACGCCGTGAATCTCCGGTGTACATCGGAGAAGCATGCTGTTGACGACAAGAGAGAGGTCAGTGCCGGCGAGGACTCTAAAAACAGCCCCGCTTCGACAAAACCACTCTCATTATCAGCGACGATGTAGATCTCTTCCTCGTAGATTGTGTCGAGCACTTGTATCTCAACCGGAACCCTAGAAGCTGCCGGAAACCGAGGTGGAGCAACCGCAGAGAACGGCGTCATCTCACGCCTTGCCTCGAGATTGGGAGAACCAATTAGATTGACCTTCAAGATTGCTTTAGGAGCCACTTGAAGCTGTGCCATTTTTCTTTTGTGTTGGATTTGGGTAGGATATAAGAGGGGTAAAATAGTAATGTTGGATGCATGAAATTGGAAGAGAGATATGGAGCTTACTGTTGGGAAAATTTTGGAATGAAGAAAGTGGATATATATAGAGAGGTGAGGTTAGGTTATGTCCCTAGATTTGTGAACAATAACAAGATTGCCATTTAAGAGACATAGAGGAATATTTTGGTATCTAATTGCACCATTGAACCCAAAAAGTTGTTAAAACACTTTTTCTTTTGAGTATAATGAAAAGGCAAAAGACACCATAATGTGATACTTTTTAGATTAAGATATTTGACGTTGCATTTTTTTAATCAAATGGTACGTATCAATTATTGATTGAATTCGACTTATGTTTAACAACATAATTGAA
This sequence comes from Parietaria judaica, assembly GCA_954871525.1. NCBI lineage: Eukaryota > Viridiplantae > Streptophyta > Magnoliopsida > Rosales > Urticaceae > Parietaria > Parietaria judaica. The sequence continues at coordinate 3,666,030 of OX940863.1, forward strand.
CCGCGCACAAATATTTTAAAAATACTCATGAGTAATCGTTTCTCAATGGTTGTCGGCAACTTTTCTTCGTTATTACCGTTTATATTTTACGAGCTTTGGGGCGGTAATATTTACTATAATAAACAATAAAAAGCGAATGATATAGTGGCTCAGTAAAGGGAGATGCCTTCAAGATCGAGTCGCGTAATTACCGACTTATATTCATTAATCCGTGAGCCATATGTTAGTTTATAAAGTGTTAAAAAAGATATATTATTCTTTTTTCATTTAATTTTTAAATATTAGCAGGAAAAAAACAATTCTTCAACAAATCGCGACATATTCTAATTTTTTTCTTTTAATCGGCATAAGCACCAATTAATAAGACTAAACACAAAATAGAAATTGAACGTACGTAGATATAAACTCTTTTCGTGTTTGGACTAAAAATCAAAGTTATTAATTTTTTTTTTCAAAACAAAAACGTTAAATGATTTGCTAATTATATGTAAAATTATTTTTTATATAAAATTTGTTGATTACAGTAACCCATCGATAAAGCAACTACACATCGATAAAGTGATAACTTAGACTTCATATTCTCCTTATCGAAGGGTATAAGTTTTTCTAGTCATATGATACAATGCCATTAGGGTTTTTAGGCAAGTAATAAAGCAAACCTTCCAAACAATTTTTTTAGAACTTAGTTAGAAGTATATATGATAAAATCCCTTACATCCTACTCCAAACACACGCCAAATCTGTAAAGCTGGCATGCCTTTTTGCATTAAATGTAAGATTTGGAAATAAATAAAATGATATAAAATATAGATTGCATTTTCTTGGCCTTTGATACGACTCATTGCTCCACCGAGCGACACGTATCCAAATTCAGACAAGGGCGGCGAAGAATCGCTAGCTTAGCCGATGTATATAGTGACACATTAAATCTCTCTCTTTTTTCATTTAAAGCTCTCTTACAAATATAATGCAATTATATATAAGGTATTTTATATATACGTGTATTTATGATGGTGAACATGTATTAGCTTTTGGCATTAAATGTGCACTATCTACTGCATTGCGTGCCCCAATTTTCACGGCAAAGTTGATGTATGAGTGGATGATAACAACGCCGGAATTAGCGGTGTAAGTATTATCTAGTTCGAATGTGACAGCCATTAACATATATACTATATATATATATATATAATATATATATCACTGAGTTATAAAATAGAATGCCAAAAAAAATTCGCTGTAAATGACTATAAAGATTTGACATTAACTCAGTTCTAAAACAATTGTCAGCCATGGCTAAGTTACGAGGAACTCAAGAACGTTTTTGTTTCCAAGATATATTATTACAAGGCGAAAATGAAAAGGTTATACACTAATATAATATTATACTAAAAGTCACACTTATAGGACAAATATACGAATCTATTTTAATTTCTTAAACATGGCCAAATATATAGATATAATTAAAAAAAAAGTAGTAAATTGATAAGGTTAGTTTGTTTAAAAAAAAAAAACTCAATATAGTCAAAACTCAAAAGTGATTACTTAATAAGTTAGTTCTCGATGTGATAATTTTTAGTAATATTTGTAATGTGCAATTGAGTAATGATTAAAATGGGTCCAGATTAGTAACTATATATTGCAATTGAGAAAGATGTCTAAACTTGACATTTCTAGAGTTTAGGAGATTAAAATAAGAAGTCCCACATCTTTTGAGAATAATCAATGAACTGTTGATGGATAGTATATAAGAAGAGTGATCATTACTCATTTGGAGTTATGTTTCTATTTTTAAATTGGGGTTTTAAATTAGCAAGTGTATAAGTCTGCAATCACCCTTAAGACTTACGACCCTAATTTTTGTCAAACGACAGTGATTTGGTCGGTGAGTTCATATAGACGGCATTGTGTAGAACGAATGTGTATTAGGTTTTCTATTATATAAAAGAATCAAAGATATAATAAAAACAAACAAGAGAGAAAATTATCTAGACGGCATTGTGTTATCGTTTGAATTTATAGGATCAAAATGACGGCAAAAATATCCAAAGTTTGGTCAAAGAACCCCTCGTGTACCCAAAGTTTAAAAGTGGTGGCAAAAATACCCAAAGTCGTATTTGGGGAGTTGACCACTCCATTCTCGTAACGCCGTTAACTTACCCGTTAACTCTGGCCACGTGGACAAACGTGAGTTGCTGACATAATAATTTTTGCCACGTGAACGAGCCCACATCAGCCTCGTTTACGAGAAAACAAGGAATTAAACCCCTAATTGAACCCCTAATGATTACACTTAACAAAACAGATTTGTCCACGTGGCTAGAATTAACATGTAAGTTAACGGCGTTACGAGAATGGAGTGGTCAACTCCCCAAATGTGACTTTGGGTATTTTTGCCACAACTTTTAAACTTTGGGTACACAAAGAGTTATTTGACCAAACTTTGGGTATTTTTACCGTCATTAACCCTTACCAATAATATGTATATGGGATATCTGCGTGAGGCACAAAAATCAATATTTTTCTGAATTGTAATGATAAGTATTTTTTTTCGGACAAAATATTAATATTCTGATTTCTCTATAATAACAAGTACCAAAAACCTAAATAAAAAAAGTATTTGTTTAATATGCAATAGTAAAACACTGCTCTTTTGAAGAAGAAGAGTACTTATTATTTATTCAAAAAAATATTAATACTTACCACGCTAATATATATAGTTATAAGGTTTACCACTATGAGATCAGAAAAGGACAAAAAGCCTCTATGGACGATGAGTTTTCCGGGGAGGAGGTGAATAATGCCCTCTTTTCTATGGGTTCTAGGAAGGCCCCGGAACCCGACGGGTTCCATGCTCTCTTTTTCCAAAAGTGTTGGTGAATCTTGGGACCAAGGGTCCGAAAAGAATGAGTGGACGTCCTCGATGGGAGAGCTAGTGTGAAAGATTGGAATGCCACCAATGTTGTCCTTATTCCAAAAGTCAAGAACCCACAATATGTCAAGGACTTCCGCCCCATAAACCTTTGCAACGTCCTCCTCAAAATTGTAACGAAGGTAGTAGCAAACCGAATCAAAGGAGCCCTCGCGTTCGTCATATCGGAATCTCAAAGTGCATTCGTCCCCGGTAGGCTAATCACGGACAACGCCGCCATTGCTTTCGAACTTCTCCACTCCATCAAGAAAAAGACTAAGTGCAAAAAAAGAGTGTTGGCGCTTAAGCTCGACATGAGTAAGGCTTATGACCGGGTGGAATGGGGCTTTCTTTTGGCTATGTTGGATAGAATGGGTTTTGGCGCAAGAGTTATTGATGTTATCCGGGATTGCATCACCACCCTGGTGTTCTCTGTGGTCATCAATGGTAGGGTGGGAGGTTCTTTTACACCGACGAGAGGGCTTAGGCAAGGTTGTCCCCTATCCCTGTACCTTTTTCTTATATGAACGGAAGGGCTTTCCGCACTTATAAAAAGGCAAGAGCGCTTGGGTCTTCTTCGTGGGTTCTCGTGTCGGCCCACGGCCCCCGCCGTTACCCATCTCCTTTTCGCGGACGATAGCATCGTCTTTTGCGAAGCTAGCAATGGGTTGTGATGCTATTTGCTCCATCCTCGATGTTTATGAGAAGGGATCGGGGCAAATGGTGAATTTGGAAAAATCGATATTGTGTTGTTCCAGCAATATTCCGGTGGATGCAGCGGCTAACTTTTTGCGGCTTCTCAATATTCCCGTGGTAAAGGATCTTGAGTCTTATCTCGGCCTTCCAACCCATGTCGGGAGGAACAAAGTGTCGGTGCTTAGCAAGATCACTAAAAGGTGCACAAACTTCTTCGGGAATGGAAGGCTAAGATGTTCTCGGCGGGAGGCCGAGAAGTTCTTGTGAAGGCGGTAATCCAAGAAATCCCGACCTATACTATGAGTCTTTTTAGAATCCCCACCACTACTATTAATGAGTTACATCGGCTCATTGCTCAGTTTTGGTGGGGTGGCACGGAGGATAAGAGGAAGATTCATTGGAAGCGGTGTGAGTTGATTGCTAAACCAAAGGGAGAGGGCGGCCTCAGGTTAAAGACCTTGGCGATTTCAACCGGGAACTTGTGGGTCGACTTATTTGGCGCATCATTCAAAACCCATATTGTTTGATGGCTAAAATTTTCAAGGCAAAGTACTTCCCGAACTCATCGGTGTTGGATATGGTATGTAAACCTCAATTCTTCTTTCTTGGTAAAAGCCTTTGTTGGAGGAGGGATTTGGTTAGCCGAGGCCTCCGTTGGCAAGTCGGGGAAGGGAATATCCGGGCTTTCTCACAACCTTGGATCCCGAGAGCGGGGCTTTTACGGTGGTCACAAAGGAGCCGGATGATGATTTCCCGTGGAGGGTGGCCGATTTTATCATGGATGGATCTTGGAACCGGGAACTTGTCTCAAGCATAATGACACACTACGACGTCGAGGCAATCCTTAAAATTCCTTTAGGAAAAGCGTGATACGTGGACCGATGGGTGTGGCACTTTGAGGAAGACGGGAACTACACCGTCCGTTCGGGCTATCGCCTCGCACGAGCGGATGTTCATGGGGGACCTTCTAGCTCGGCTTTCGCGGATCCAAATCGGTGGAGAATATTTGGGGACTCCAAATTCCACCCAAAGTCAAACACTTGATTTGGCGTGTGTGGTTCGAAGCCCTCCCAACGTTCGGAGCGCTTCGGGATCGAGGTGTGGATTGTCTCCCCTTTCGTAGGTTTTGTGGAGCCTTACCGGAAGATGCCCTCCACGCGGTATGGAGTTGCGAGAGAGCCCAAGAAGTGTGGGGGAGATCGTCGCTCTATCGATGGGTTGGAAAAACGAAGTCGGCCCCTTTTAGAGAGATTTGCCTATGGGCTCTTGAAGGTCTCTCAACGCCGGACTTGGAACTCTTTTGCGGCATCATTTGGGCAACTTGGACCGATCGTAATAAGCGGCTCTTCAAGGACTAAACCAAAGCGCTGGAGGCTTGGATTGACGAAGTGGTGAGTTGGTTTACAAGCTTCAAAAAGTGCGCTCATCTCCTGGATCCAAATACGGCTAGCAAAGTGTCACAATGGCCCGCTTGGGAAGGAGCTAAGGACGGCGGCCTTAAACTTAACGTGGACGCGGCGTGGGACGCGAAGACGTGCCGAGCGGTGGTCGGGGGAGTAGTGCGGGATTGCCGAGGGAAGGTCATTGGAGTGACATCTCGGATTTTCGAACATGTCGACACGGCGTTGACGGCCGAATGTAGAGCTTATCTTTACGGACTAGAGTTTGCCCGAAACCCAAAACCCACGCCTAGCTCTCTCCCTCTCTCGCGTGTTGTTGCAGCACGCCGATCGGAGCAACGCCGCTGCACCACCCTCGCCGATCATTGGGAGCGATGCTTTGGTATATTATTAATTAAAATTTATTAAAAATAGCCTTCTGGTATAAAAAGTTAGCCTGCTGATAACAATTAGATACAAGTAATCTGACGTAAATTATCACTTTATACAATACTTTAAATTAAAAATACCCCATAGTAAATTACTAATAGTTGAGTCAACAAATACAAGCATGCAGGCACATGCACACCTTTAAGTTTAACGATCGACGTTAGTATATTTCAATACCGTATATTCTGCGTTTCTTCGTATTGACATAAGATAATTAGTGATCAATATATATAGGGTCATGATCATTACGTAGGAGATGAACATGCATTTACGTATTTTAATTTTTATTTGCAGGGCAGGCATATATATATATATATTCACGTGAATGTGAGTGCGATTGCAATATCAGAGAGACAGGTTTTGCCTTTTTGGTGATGATCGTTATCCAGATTTCAGAGAAGTCGCTATCGTCAGAACCCTTTTGTTTTCATCTTCTTGCCGGTCATACTAGGGCTTCTCTTCTCTTGACACTTCTTTATCACACATATTTCGTTGGCAACAACTTGATTATTCATATTATATATATATATATATATATACATATATTTGTATGTGTGTGTAACTAAAACGATATGTTCATCAAACAGATCGCAATAGAAATTACGAAAGAAGAATTGGATGATCAAAACAAGGTCTTAAATATCATAATAATTAGCTTTAATTAATAATTAATATGTTCTCTTTCATGCTCGATATCGGATTGGTGATTGTTCCCGGAGGCACACACGAGTGTTTTCATTATTTTTTGTCCTCAGTGACACGCTTATGTTTCCGTATCTTAAGATTATATGGTTTAGATTAAGCATGTTTAATTTTGGATTTCTTTAATTCGGACGAGGTATCGAAAAGAATATGCACCTTATTGACATACAGTTCCAATCGGTTTTCTAATTGAGCTTTTTCCAATGTACAATCTCATATATGTACGATCTCCGAACAAAATAATGTAGGATTATTGTACATCTTACCATTTCTTGCATTATCGGCTCAAGGGAAAGGGAGTTCAATTTTAAGAGTTTTCTGAAATGTGGTAACGCGCTATAAAGACATTTATTATGTTGATCGGTCAAGATTAAAAAACCATATGTATAATATAACTTTGTTTCACTATGTATTATGTATATATAACGTTTAGTTCAACTGCTTATTAATTTATATTCAACGTAGCTAGAAGAAAACGACTTTGCATGAAATTAGAAAAGCGTCGATGACCCAACAATTCAAATCAAATCAACAAAAAAAGTCAGACCTTAAAACACTATATCGATCCAATTATCCAAATTAATCAACAACATCGTCACTATATATTAGATATTAGATAATATTATTTATAATTCTGTTTGCACTGTATGATCTTGGAAATAAGAAAGAAAAAGATACATAATTGATTATTCAAATCAGGCAAATGTCAAAATAATATTCATAGAAAAATCACGAAACAAATTTTTGATAATATCTAAAAATCTAAAAACGCATTCAAATTAAAAATAAATATATATATATATAATAATAATAACTCAAGAAACTGCGAAAAGGTGCATTAAATTCAAAAAGCAAGATGAAAAGGGCTCATAAATGATAACACTATCCATATAGGGACGTGATGATATGTTTGCAAATGCAAATTTTTTTTTCTTCTTAATTATAATAAGGTCACTGTTTGCGTTTGGTGCCATGGATAAGAGGCAACTCTCTGTAAATCAAGCTTTTAAACCAAAACCATGAAAATTAATTTTTATTTTATTTGTGGCTGTTTAACAAATCAACGATGTGGATATTTTTCCTACATTAATTAATTAATTACACGCACCACTTGCGTCATGAATACGTACTTTTCAAGTTATTATGAACAGTGGCGGAAGCAGGGGGTGGGCAGGGGTGTTGAAACCACCCCTTAATTTCTTTTTTTGTACTTTTTTACCTCAGTTTTATTTTTTTATTATTATTTTATCCTTAAATTTCACTAAAATTTAATCTTAGCCACCCCCGAATATAATTTCTGGTTCCGCCACTGATTATGAACTTCAATGGTCAAAAGAATGAAAAAGTAAATTAATTTTTTTGTAGATTATTATTTTAGTTCAATGACAATTAATCGTTGAATAATACCTAAATAAATAAATAAAACAATTTGATTGCTCACAACTATTATTGAATTACGCATTTCTTATGATATTATCGAAATTATATTATGTACTATACCAACTGATAATTTTTTAGTGGAAATGATAATTGTAGTATAATTAAATATATCAAAACACTTAATTAATATGTTAATTCTTTCATCCTCTCCAGTCGAAGTCTTGTCGCGAGCCAAGTAGAGTGTAGAACATTTACAACTCTTCGATATATTTCTCATTGGAAGTAATTGATAACGAGCGGGACCCAGAGAAAAGTTTGTCGATATCTTGAACCTTACACGTTCCTCGTCTTTACGCCATTGGAAACGCCACTTCCCGTCCGACTTGACAACAGATCAAAGGCATCCTAGGGACAAAAGGTTGACGACTCCCAAGGGCTCTTATCGACGGAGCCGTTTGACACCTCCAATTCAAGCCTCTTAATCATTATACTCGGAACTCTCTATATAGAATGGGCTCGCCATGCGTAGCAGTGGCAGAACCAAGAATTATTGTTTAGGAGGGCTAGATTTTGATTTTTACTAAAAATTATTTTTGGGGGTTATATTTTAAGTTTGAAACCAAACTTCGCCTCAAGAAGATAGATGATCCGCTCTTTCGTTAGGTGCGAGCAGCTCGCAGTGGGCGTGTGCATTGATTGTCCAGTTTGTAAGTTGTTTGTAGGAGGACAAAACCCATTTACCTAAATTCTTAAGACAAACGACCCATTTTAATTTTTTTCAAAAATTATTTCGTAATTTAATTTGCCCGTCCACCTTATTTAGTTGAGGCGGACAGCCCAACTAGAAATGGAAGCCGGCACGGGCAACTCGCACCCACCCGTATGAGATTGAGAGCTCTAGTTGCATGTAGACTACGCGTAATCATTCATTCCTAATACGTTGTAGTCGAGTTTCGTGGAAAGTAGGCACAAGTAATAAGAGTGAAAGAAGAAAGACTCAATCTTTATTGGCCAAGCTCATAGTGAAACGTGGCTTGCTTTGCGAGGTGGTCCTTGACACAATAATAAAGTGTATTTTTGGAAGCTAGCTTCACACCCACAATTACAAACCATATCCTTTTAGATAACCCAACACTCCACAAGGAGCTTGACACATCACCCATTCATGCCTAAAGCTACCTCTAATTAATTGCACTTCTGAGTCCCTCAAAAACCAAATCAATAACTCTCCTACCTCTATAAATAGAGTCCCTTTTCTTATCCTCACAACACACTCAAAACACAATCACAACCAACCAAAGCAGAAGAAAAAAAAAAGTTTCCAAGTTTAGATTTTTGCTAAAGCTTTTGACATGGCAAACGCTAGAATTGCTCGGTTCATCAGCGAGGCTGCGCCGCCGCAGATCGTGAGTGTCATGAGGCAGAGAAGCAAGAAGGTGTTGGACACCATCAAGGAGGAGGAGAGGGATTTCTGTGGCACTATTGGCGACATCTCTCACAACGCTTCGGCTTCGAAGACCGTTTCGTCAGCCGGGTTTTCATCTTCCTCTTCTTCATCGTCGAATTTTCTGAAGGAGGCGCAACACCGAGCGTTTTCCATCTTCAACCACTGAAGAAATGCAAAAAGATGATGTCGTCGCTAGCGGTGACGACGGATAGTAATTTGTATCATATCGTGCTGTGTAGAATCGATCGGTCTCAGCGTTCGGAGATTACTACGGGATGCGATTGAACTTTCCTTCTCTATATTTTCAGCCCCTTTTTAGTGTGGCCTTGTCTTGCTTTTCTCTGTATAATAGAAGTGTATTTGCACTTTGCAGTGGCAATTAAATGAGATTTTCTTCTTTGTTGGAGGAAGATATTACCGATTTTCAGTTGATTCCGAGATAGCAAAATAAAATTTAAAAATAAAATAAAATAAAATAAATTAAAGATCCAATCCAGAAAAAATATTGCTTGAATGAGAAATTTCGGGGTTTCTTTTCTTCTTCGGAAACCCTAAAAGGAGAATAAAATTATCCAGATGAAATATTGCTTGAGATTTCAGCCAATGTGAGTAAAAATGAAGCGTTTACAACACTTCCTTCTGAATCTACAATTGTTTTTGCTAAGATATTTTTTTAATATAACAATGGCTACAACAACAAAATCTTCCGGGAACCTGGGAACTTTGACCGCCTCAGTTTCCGGAAGATGAATACAGTTCTGCCATCCGGTCATGTGAGCCTCCTTTGCTCCGGTCAAGCTTGTAGCTGAGTGTTGGTCTCACCACATCGCCATCATCAAGCTTGGATAGACTGAGATTGCTTCGACTATTACTTGCCAACCAGTCTGCGGGTTTCCTTCGATTTATTTTCCAGCTCTAGAAGACTTAAAACCAACTTTGCGCTTCTGGGATGCTTCAGCCTCAACTGCTTCTTTCAATCTCTCGAGTGCTGTCATCGTGAGAAAAATAGACCCATGAATGGCGAGTAAGAATCTTGGGATTTTTCCGAGAATTCATTACCAGGGTACAAAAATGTAGTAATATGAATATTTTTTTATATTCCACAATGAATAGTAATACACACACGGATGAGATTTACCAGATGTATAAACTTCGTGCATGGATTCGACAGAGCTTGAAGGAACGGGATAAATAGGGCATGAGGTATTGCCTGCTTTCTGCAACAGCTTCTTGAAATGCTTAACCTAATTCAGAGAAAACACATATTATTATATTTTTTTTAAAAGCGGAAAATATAACACAGGAAAATATAATATCGGTCCTAAATGGTACCTCGTCATAAGGCAACAAAGTGAAGCATCGTCCAGAGTTTCCTGCTCTTGCAGTCCGACCAGCTCGGTGAATGTACGTTTTAATGTAAACAGGCATATCGTAGTTAATTACATTTCTAACCCCCTCCACATCCATACCACGTGTCATTGCATCTGATGAAATGAGTACTTGAACTTCCCCTTTGCGGAATAAGCTCAGAGTTTTGCTGCACCATAAAAATTTAACTTCAAAATGATTAAAAGAGCAAATAAACTTGTATATCTAAAGATCGTAAATTTGTGGCTTTCCGAGGTTTAGGGGTTTTTTTCGTTGATGATTACCTTCTGACAGACTGGCTTTGAAGGCCAGAGTACTCCTTGATCTGAAACGACAGAGCTTCGAAATAATTTAGCAATGTGCATAGGCGATGAGTTGACTCTACTGATGACGTGAAGACGATGCACTTTTCGCCTTCTAGTTTTTGCAACAGAGCAACTAAATACAAAGGTTTGAGTTTTGTTTTACATATCTGCAGGGAAATTAGAGGAATAACTTTCAGCAGTTCTGAGCAAGATCAATTTGAAAAAAATTGCCGATGGACACAATGGCATTACCACTTGGAAGGACTCTAATTTCTCGGGAAATCGGTAACGCCTTTTCCCGGTGGTCAAGAGCAACGGGTGATGGAGATCAAGCTGAGCAAGCTTGCTTGGATCCTGGGTAAGAGTAGCAGAAAGTACGATTTTCGAAAGCCTAGGATACGGTTTACCCTTAAATCCTCTCTCAACACCCCTGAAACAAAATCGAAGAGAGCCAGAGTGAAATATTAAAAAGGGAGCAATAGAACGTGTCTTGTCATCAATAAATAGCCTTAGAAAGGGAGATAACGGGACGCAGAACTCACGATCTTCTAATGGTTTTAAGGGTACCAAGTGAAGACGGAAGATAAGTGTTGGCACAAGGAAGGGAACCGTCGTCGCTGAATCTAGTCAGCTGGAGCACAGTTGGCAGCCAAGACTGATATGCCTCCCTAAGTAACCGATCAGTTTCGTCTACAACCTAAGAAAAACTTCTCAATTTTGTAATCGAACACCAAAAAGTAAAGCAAAACCAATACGACACGAAGCAAATGGATACGAAAAATCGGACCATACTACTTACGAGATAGCGAAGATGCTCGAGCGTAAAACCCTTAGTGGAGTTGATATGGTCCATCAACCTTCCGGGAGTTGCCACCAAAATGTCAACGGAGCTTTGTAATCCCAAAGAAAAATCTTCAGGGTCAAAGCACAGTCCCGCCTCAAGCTTAGGTCTCTTGACGAGCTCGGAAATTTCATCGGCAATGGAAGACTGACCAACGGCCAGGCCAACAGTCAACCCCACTGCCGGAGCAATTGCTGAAAAAGCCTCTTTGACCTAAATAGGTATCGAGAAAGGCCTGAGCAACGAGTTGTTTCAATCACGCTGATCACTACATGAATTTCATATCACTAACCTGCAAGGCTAAATCGCGAGTGGGCAATACGACCAGAGCTCGCAGACACTTGACGGCGCGATTCGAGAGCGCTTGCACAATCGGTAAAGCGTAAGCCAAAGTCTTCCCGCTACCAGTTGGGGAGTTGACACACAAGTCCCGCTCAAACGAGCCCGGACCAACCGTCTCGAGCCAAACCGCCATTTGAACCGGGAACAACGAGGAAAACCCCATCTTCTCCAAAGCCAATTTCAACCTAATTATTAGGAAGAAAAAAAAAACTGATGGATTTCTTCATAGCTCAAATGCATTCTCCGTCAATCGAACACACCTAAGATTTGACTATCGAAAGCGTAGTGCCACTAGAAATGACGACTCGAACACTTCTGATCAGGTGTGAGAGGTTCGTAAGAGGAAATGCAAAATCATATGAGAAAAAAAAAACCTTGGGTCGAGGCAAGGAACGAGGCCGAGAGGACATTCCTCGACTTGCGTGACGTCTACGGGGCTTCGCATCCATGGCAGTACCGGAACTTTCTTGCCGTTGACTTTCTCCTCCGCCATGGCTGACTGTTCGGAATTCTCCTGCTACGAACGCATAAACCCTGCGATGTTCAATGCTAGGGCTTTGGGAGCGAAAATTAATTTAAAATAAATAAATAATGTTGCAGATATTATATGTATTTGGGCCTGTATGAAACGGGTCAGGGCCCATATTTGGGCCGAACGAGTATTGGGCCTATTTAATTTCAATCTTCAAGTTCAAAGTTTTATAGAGATATTTGCGGTAATATTTAATTTAATAGTTTAAAAAATGGGGTAGGTTCAGGCCGGCTTTGAGAGCAAGACGACATTCTAGGGTCCCCGATCCCGAGAACCCCCCTTCCCCTATCACCGTTGAAAAGAACTTGGACGTCTGCAACTCTTCTCCAACTAAGGTGAGAGAGAAGTTAGAGGAGAGAGGATGGGGTATTGAATATTGAAAAAGCGGTAGGGCCCATTACAATAATTATTATTATATTAATATTTTCCTTTTTAATTTTATTTATTATCATTTTCATATATATTATTTTTATCATATTTCAATAATACATATCTATAGAAATTGAATTATGTCTATAAATTTTATTCAATCCGATATAAGATTATATAATTAATTTTTAGTACCAATTATGATATCTGGTTGATTAAAGTTTATCTCATATATATATTAAAATATTTTTTTATTAATAGTTAATCCATGTGAAATAATTATGTCTCTTATATAACTCTGGATCAATGGTAATGGTAAATTTGAGTTTTAACACTTTTATTTACTATTTTTTTTATATACAAAACATAATACGAATGGCATTATTTTTTATTTTTTTATTTGTGAGTAACAAGTTTTTTTTTTTTTAAAAGATCACATTCTAAAATTTAAAATAAATATAAAACATAAAATGGTATTCAGAATTAGTTTATAACAATTTTTTCGCCTAGGGTCTCCGTAAAGTCAGGGCCAGCCCTGGATAGGTTGTATGTCGTCACTCGAGAGTATGATTTGTCGCTGTAATCGCCTATGAGCCACAAAAACTTTAGATAGTTAATAATGAATTAAGTTTATGCATGGTAGTCAAAATATATTCCAATTTCTCTAATACAAGAAAATATCGTACTTTAAGTCATTCAAATCCTCTCTTTGGTAAAACAAAAAACAAAACAAAAATATTGTAAAAAATTACGTCTAAATGAGCAAAAAAATATATATATAAGAGAAAGAAAAAAAAGATAAACTGTAGCTAAAGTACCCAATGTTTCAAACAGTTTGAATTATGTACCCAAGCTTTTTTTGGGTGTGGCTATAGTACCTAAAGTTTATTCAATTAAGGAATTTGGTTTCCTCCGTCAAACTCCATTAGCGGTATCCTACGTGGCACTTTGAATATTGGATAAATTGCGGCTAAAGTACCTAATGTTTCAAAAAAATTGAACTATGTACCTAAAGTTTTTTTTATGGCTAGTACCTAAAGTTGCTTCTTGTTATAAAATTTGGTTTCTTCCGTCAACTCACATGCATTTGACTACCACGTGACATTTTTTTTATTTTTTTAATTTTTTAATTTTTAAGCATAATAACAAATATAATCTAATAATGAGATTATATAACTTATATTATATTATGAAGTATTAAATATATTTAGTTATTCAAGATTATTGAAATAAGAATCTACATCATTGATAAAAAATACCATTAAATAAATATTTTTACAAATGGATTAATATATTTTCTGTTAGTCTTTAATGCATAACTGTAGTAATATATTAATTTAAAAGTATAATAGACATTTTTGTCAAATAATAAAAATTTTAAGACAAACTTCACTAATGTCACTAAATGTCTCTATACTTTTAAATTATCATATTAATATAGTTACACAGTAAAGATGAACATAATTATATTAATGCATGCATAAAACACTTTTTATTTAAGGGTATTTTTATCAATGGTGTAGATATTTATTTCAATAATCTCGAATAACTAAATATATTTGATGCTTCATAATACAATATTAGCTATATAACATCACTAAATTATTTTATAATTTTAATTATTATTATTATTAAATTATAATCATAATAATGTTGAAGAAAAAAATTAAAAATAAAATAAAAAAACCCACGTGGCGGTCAAATGCCAAGTGGTTGTGTTGCCAAATCTACATGGCGCATCCGAGGTGCCAAATAGAACACCACTAACAGAGTTTGACAGAAGAAACCAAATTTTATAACAAAAGCAACTTTAAATACTAGCCACACACAAAAAAAAAATTAGATACATAATTAAATTTTTGTAAAACATTGGGTACTTTAGCCGCACTTTATCTAATATCCGAAGTGTCACGTAGGACACCATTGACGGAGTTTGACGGAGGAAACCAAATTACTTAACATAATCAACTTTAGGTACTATGGCCACTAACAAAAAGCTTGAGTACATAATTCAAACTGTTGAAACATTAGGTACTATAGCCGAAATTTACCAAAAAAAAAATTCATACATTGATATGTGGAACTTTATGATAGGAGTTAATAAAAAAATTGATTACTTCTGTTAATGTCGTTTTTTGGATCAACGTGGAAAGCGGCCCATAACTCCGTTTTGGGCCGGGCCCAATGTCCGCGCGATGGCCACAATGGGCTTAGAGCTCTTTTCCTCGCCTTTGATGGGCCGAAAGTCGCTCCCGAGCAATCCGCCTCCTTTTTTCGCTCCTGAAAAGAGTGTAAAAAAACGTGAACTCCCGAGGAAGGCAGAGGGGGGGACCTATGTCGCTCGCTCCGACGCTCAACATTAGTCGAGTACTTTATGATCGGGAAGTATGATTGGCGAGCATAGGTTTTTTGGCTTGAGAAAGCTTACCGAAATGTGGTGGGGGGCTCTCGTATTTATAGAGAGCCTCGTGCGACCCCTAAGGGGTCGTATCGACCCCTAATTAGGGGTCGTAAGACACGATTTATGTTTTAGGGGTCGTAGCGACCCCTAATTAGGGGTCGTAAGGCACAGTGTATGTTTTAGGGGTCGTAGCGACCCCTAATTATGGGTCGTTGCGACCCTTAAAACCATGTTTTTATCTTTAGGGGTCGTAATTAGGGGTCGTTGCGACCCCTAAAACCATGCTTTTATCTTTAGGGGTCGTAGCGACCCCTAATTAGGGGTCGTATCGACCCCTAAATTCATACTTTATTTATTAGGGGTTGCAGCAACCCCTAATTATGGGTCGTAACGACCCCTAAAAGCATGTTTTCGGAATAGATCTCGCATTAGTATTCCCAAGTCGGTTTTGAGTTAACTTTATCGGGCGGGTCTCATTGACTTTTCTAAGTCTGGTCAGAGTTGACTTTTTGTGGGCAGACCTGGATTGCCTTCGTGGGCCTTTGGCGTTTGAGCCTTTTTTAATGTGTTTATTGGGTTGGGCCTTAACATTTTTAGGCTCCGAAAAATACCCATAACAACTTCTATAATCTATTATAAAATTAAGAATGATATTCTTGTAATATATAAGTATTTTTCCGTTAATATTTCTATTTTATATATAAGTCTAATATCTTTATAAGGATAATATTTTGACCTTATGAATGGAAAAAAAAAATGTAATCCGTCTAAACAAAATTATAAATAGGGAAAATTACGGCAAAAATACTTAACTTTTGGTCAACGTGTCTCCCGTGTACCCAACCTTTAATACTGGCGGCAAAAATACCCAACGTGCGTTGACTGTGACTTGGGCATGAAAACGTTAATTTTTCCATTAACATCCACCATGTGGCCGTTAACGGCAAAAATACCCAAACCTTTTTTATATAAAAAAAATTAATTTTTAATTTTTTTAATTTATATATTTTTTTCTTTACTTGATTAGTGATAATTACTTGAATTCCAAATACATGGAATAACACAAAAGTTAGTCAAAACATGAATTGATTTCTTAATGTGCTTGTATAATCTACATTTGCTAATAAAAATCTTATTATTATGAGAAATTTTAAACATAGCATTACACAAAAGTCGATGATGATATCAATTATCAATTGTATATTAATTTGCTTGGAGAAGCTAATTTGCCGACTAAACCTAATCATGTATAAAACAATTACATAGTTAATTTAAGGTTAATAGTCAAACTTTAAACAAAAACCTAATCATGTTGTTTTTGTTACATTTGACTATCTTAATATATAGCATGACATCTCAAAAAAATATTATATATTATGTATATATATATATATGTGTGAAACTCTTAGAGCATATATTCTCAAGTTATGACCATTACTTATATTTTTATGTCTTTTTTTGGTCGGAACATACTTTAAAGTCTTTTGTGTTCAAGCACATTAAGAAATCAATTGATGTTTTGACTAACTTTTGTGTTATTCTATGTATTTAGAATTCAAGTAATTATCACTAATCAAGTAAAGAAAATATATAAATTAAAATTTGTTTATTTTTTTAAAAAAAGTTTGGGTATTTTTGCCGTTAACGGCCACATGGTGGATGTTAACGGAAAAATTAACGTTTTCATGCCAAAGTCACGGTCAACGCACGTTGGGTATTTTTGCCGCCAGTTTTAAAAATTGGGTATACAGAAAGTACATTGACCAAAGATTATGTATTTTTGCCGTAATTTTCCCTTATAAATAAAGGAAAACATGCATGCGTGAGTGTGACTGGGCAAGTGAAACATGTAAATTGTGACGACTGGCTTACGTAATATTTATCTTCAAGTCAGCAATCAAATCAATAGGGACAATTTGCTTAAATATTAAGTAAATACTCTTTAAATTCATTCATAATATAAGATATTGTATCTAACACAGTAACACTCTCTGAAGTTCATGCACCCTGTCGCATAGCATATGGTTTTTGGACTTAGGTGATTAAGTTACATATATATATATATATATACACACACAGGGATAATTTAAATATACAGGGATAATTAAAGTAAAAGTACTAAAGTTATAGTCGATTGAACAATCTTTTATTCAATTTGACGTTATAGTCTGTTTTGACTTCATATAAGCAGATACACGTGATCAAAAAGTTAAATGGGAAATAGGGAAGGCTTAACATTTAGCAAAATCTTGACGAAAAGATGAAAGCTGGATAACTGTCTGGTCACCAATGGCGGACTAACCTACTAATGATAATGTTTGAACCTGAAACGTCACATTCTTCGGTTATGCAGAAAATAACGACAAATAAACATACGCGAAAATAAAGAGACACACGCGATGTTTTGTTAACGCAGTTCGATATCTATCTACTCTGCGGGGCCCTCACCCAGATTAATCAACATTGATAATTACAAGATGGACGTTACACAATCGATTTGTTCACCGAACAACAAACTGGAAAATACACTCTAACCAGTGCGACCAGCGATGTAACCAGACCTGTAACCTGTTGATTATGACGACGATATGGCGACTTGGCAAGCGGGTAAGGCGACTTACGGCGAGTGTCGATGTGTGCAAGCATGCACAACTCCGTTGACGATAATGAAGTGCTTTAGACCTCTTTAGACTTCTTCTCGGGAAGAATACGCCAACGAACGATCCACAGAAATTGTGAGAAAATGCCTAGAATACTCTCTGTAGCTCTGAACGATTTTCTCTCAAGTTTATGGTGAATGGATGCACGATTTGGGAGCCCTAGATCAGTTTAAATAGAGCCCAAAAAGTCCTAAACAAGATAACAACTTCTTCCACATTTTTAGGCTTTTTACTTAGTCTTTCCTAGACTAAGTATTTTATCAATAATTCGAATTTAAATGCCCATTCAACTCTGATATTTGACCAGCAGATAGGAGAGAACGAATTCCTTAAATATCTCAACCAAAACGGACCAATTCCGCTTTACGGATAAAGAGATCGCACATATGACCATTCGTATGATCAACAATACTGCCAAACATATAACTGCACTAAACTGTCAAATAAAGACAGTTTTTCAAAACCCAATCCTCCAATTTTAAAAAATGTATTACTATTGCCCAATTTTTAATTTTTTTTGCAAATCAACCCCCTATCAAAGGCCAAACTGAGAATTTGAAACCACAAACTCCAACTCCTTCACTGATCATTGTCCAAAATAATTCCCCCTCTCTATTTTACTTTTCTTTCTCCATTCCTTCAATATATATTGAATCGGTTATTTTGACAATATTTAATTTTGTATTTTGACTTTGTATTATTATATAAATCTAATGAAAATAATTGAACCTCTCTTTCCGAATCATGGTTCCGCATTGATGGTTGCGCAAAAAAAAAAAAAAAAAAACCTCTGGTATTCCTCTTCTCAATTGACTATAACTTATGTATTTTTACCTCAATAATCCCATATATATATTATACCTTTAAAAATGTCCTTATATATTATATAGTAGAGATACGCGTCTAATTTTTTTAATTAATGCCACTATTGTGATTGTCAACACATATCATTAGATTGATTGACTAGATAGAATATATGACACGTATTTGGCCTTTATAGGATATAAAAAGAATATTCGTTAATACACTCAATTGTTTTTAATTTTGTATTAATCATGATCATTATGCTTTTTTATATATTAATCCTTCATTAAAGTGGGGCTGTGTAGTAAAGTACATGTCAAGTTTAATTAATTTAATAAGCACGGTTAACAAACATAATCGAAATTTCGTGATTATGATATAGTATGAGATAACCTAGGATAGGGAAAAAGATGCAGACTAGAGGGGATTAACAATATGTTAATTAAATAATTATTTATGATTCCCTAAACAGATTGTTTATAGATTATATTGTCCTCATGTTTAAGGGTGTTTAATTAATTAGTATTATCACCTAACCACTCCACGTGTGGTTAATTGAGTTGGTAAAAGGATTTTATTAATCAAATTAAGTCAGCAAATTATAAAAATATATACTACTAAATGACTTTCATTAATTAACAATCTTATTATTAATTTTCTGAATTATTAATTCAATACATTAAATTCGAGTCGAGAATCGGGACCAAAAAATTTATTTAATTAAAATTATTAATTTATCGAATATTGACTAAAAAAATTATAACATAGGACATGATTTTGTCACTAAAAATCAAAGGTGAAATGAAAAAATAAGTGTCTGTTTGCTGCCTTTGCAATTCTTTTTCAATATATAGTTTTTACAAAAAATAAATAAAAAATATCTTAATCCATTTAGTTCAAATTAAAACTTGGCCATATTTCGGGTGATATAACAAGATTTAACTTTAAAGCATAACTCACCCAAATCTAAGAGTTTACGCAAGAAATGTGCATTATTTTGGGTCGAGGGGCATTTTCGGTACCCTCAATGAGTTTTGGGGTATTCGTGTAAATTACTGAAGAGTAATATTTTTTTTTTGTCTGAATTGAAGATAAATGATTAAAAACAATCCTCATGCCGTCACATTCACAAAGGACTTATTGATTGGCAATTGCAATTCAATGACTTTTCTTTTTATTTTTTGCAAACTCATTTCAATAAGGGTTTGATATCGGCCTTCCGGGCCGTTTCATAGATTCTATCATGTTCTTAACTCAACATTCCGCCCCCATCCATCTTTTAGCGTCTTTAGAATTCCCAACAAGCCGAAGAAACGTAAATTTGTTTCCTTCGACTTGCGGGACGAAGTGATCGGACGGAGTTTCCGAGCGTAGCAAGACAACCGGCGATTTACCACTGGTGAAAACATGAATGGTGGAGGCGATACGAGATTACGATAAATCCTACTATGCTTTAAAGTTTTTCCATGCATTATTATTATAGTTACGTAACAATGTGTTTTTTTTTTTCATGTTTCATGCATATTTCTTCCATAGTTTATACTTTAAATGTAATTGCACTATCGATGTCGGTGGTTTTGAATGAACGTGACTTTATTTTTTCGGTAACGAATATATTCGAAGTCGGACATATACCAAGAATTCGGATGAAAATTAATCCGAGGTCGGAAATTTATATCCCCGAATTCGAACATAACGTATACAAAGTGTGGGATATCACCGACTTCGGCTATAATCATCGAGGTAGAACATAGATATTGGGTCGATGATAATCGCAAAGTCGTCCCCTAGTTCGGACATTTAACAATCGCAAATGTCATCCCCTAGGTCGGATACATACACCGAATTCGGGTATATATCACCGACCTCAGAGATAATACCAGACCTCGGTAGGTTGGCCAAGGTTGGAGAACGAGAGATACAAAGTTGTCTCAGAGGAAAAAAGAAAAGGAAACAGTGAACAACACTAGTTTTTGAATTT
Source organism: Parietaria judaica (assembly GCA_954871525.1). Taxonomy (NCBI): domain Eukaryota; kingdom Viridiplantae; phylum Streptophyta; class Magnoliopsida; order Rosales; family Urticaceae; genus Parietaria; species Parietaria judaica. The sequence continues at coordinate 3,686,598 of OX940863.1, forward strand.
TGGGACATTAGAATAAAGATAACTAGACTCGAATCCCTTTAATTTCTTTCTTTAAATGACGTCGATATCTTCTCTTAAGTACCCCATAACCAATTTTCAAGTGCATCTTGTATCTAGTCCCAAGTCTCAATAACCTTAATACCAAATAATCTGCACCAAACGGATAGATATAATCAAAGTACGATGATAAAAATCATCCTAATTTTGCGAAAAGAAAAGAGAAAAACACAAAATTTGGTCCACAAATAAGCAACATATAGTAAGATACAAAAGCTACATGGTGAAAGTACAATAACTACTCGCAACCACAAAATAGGCACAAAGATAATATACACGTACGTAAAGGGAAATTCTTCATAACATGCAGTTCTCACTTCTCGCGAACAAAAATGACAGAAGATATGAAAATATACATTGCAATATACAATACATCACAATGCAATTATTAATAAGATAATATACACAATAATACACTACGTGCATCGTTGACTTTGGACCACATGACTAAACCATATCGATGTTCATAATATAAGTTGCATCGCCGATTTATTAAAATAAGATCTGCATAACTTGATCGAATGATTACATGTATTTCGTTGTCCGTTTCATCACATGCCTTCCTTACTTGCTACAACTACAACATATATGTATTATACCATATAGTATACTCTTAATAAATTAATATTATAGAGCCACATAAATATTTATTTAGCATGAACTTATGCTCGAGAAAGATAAAAAAAATTAGTTTATCAAGTATTAATACTGATATTATATTTTTATTTTGTAAGCACCGATATTTAGGGCTAGGCTAAATAAATTTTTAAGGTCCTTAAAATATTTAATTTTCTTTATATTTAATTAAGGCCCTGAAATTTAGCGCCCGAAGTGCCAGCCTTAGTCGCTTATATTAGGACCGAATTTTCCATTGAAAATAGTTATATGCTTCTTAATTCTACTCATAAAAATATGAAAAGTTTATTCCATATGCCGATTAATAATAATAATAATAATAATAATAAAAAAATGGTTAATGACGGTGAAAATATCAAAGTTTGGTAAAAAAACTCATCGTGTATCCAAAGTTTAAAAGTGGTGGTAAAAATACCTAAAATTGTATATGGGGAGTTGACCACTCAATTCTCGTAACGTCGCTGACTTACCCGCTAACTTTGACCACGTGGACAAATCTGTTTTGTTAAGTGTAATCATTAGGGGTTTAAATAATTGTATTAAATAGTATTAATTAAGAGTTTAATTCGTTGTTTTGTCGTAAACGAGACTGATGTGAGCTCGTCCATGTGACAAAAATTGTTATGTCAGCAACCCACGTTTGTCCACGTGGCCTGAGTTAGCGACGTTACGAGAATGAAGTACTCAACTCTCTAATTGCAACCTTGAGTATTTTTGTCGCTACTTTTAAACTTTAGGTACACGAAAGATTCTTTTGACCAAACTTTGAGTGTTTTCACCGTGGCCGAAACTCGAACCTAATAAGAAAATAGCAATGATTGAGAGTTATTTAACGAAAGGAGTAGTCCGAGTGGCAGACGATCCCACCTCGTGTTGTCGCTTTCGGTGATACAGAAAGTCAACGTGAAAGTAAAACCACCGTTAACAACCTTCCTCGTATAAGTAGTGTAAATTGCAACCTTCCCGATTACGCATTTACACCATTTCTCTCCTCTTCGCACACAGTATTCGCTTCACCATCACAAATCCATATACCTGCTGTATATATATATATATATATCCATCGCCTTCCGAATCGTTCGTTCTCAGATCCGATTTCCATATTTAGAAGCGAATATATAATTCGCGGATGTGAGTTTCCTATTTTTTTCCCCCCTTTTCATCGGTTGATCCGAAGCTAACAATGGGGGTTTCGTTCGCTCCGAGTCCGACCGTGGAGAATTCTCGTTCCTCTTTCTCCGCTGGGATCGCCCGGGGATTTTGCTGATCGGTTTCGGATTCGGTTTCCTTTTCCATACGGCTCTCGTGGGTTTTTCGCCACGAATCGAAAGGGAAAGATGAGCGTAGCGAAGTCGCAGGTGTGGCAACCGTGCAAGAAGAAGAGATCGTGATAGGGGAGAGAGGAGAGAGATAGAGAGAGAGAAAAGATCGGGAGATGGCGGCGAGGGCGAGCCCTAGCAATGGCGGAGGGAGCAGGACGCGGCCGGAGATGTCGGCGCGGGCGAGTCCGAGCGCGAGCAACGGCGCCGGAGGGAGCAGGACGCGGCCGGAGATGGCGGCGCGGGCGAGTCCGAGCGCGAGCAACGGCGCCGGAGGGAGCAGGACGCGCGTGGGGCGGTACGAGCTGGGGAAGACGATCGGCGAGGGCAACTTCGCGAAGGTCAAGTTCGCGCGCAACGTGGAGACCGGCGAGAGCGTCGCGATCAAGGTCCTTGACAAGGAGAGGATCCTCAAGCACAAGATGATCGGCCAGGTTTGATCTCGAAAGACTCATGCGTGTTCGTTGATTTCGGATTCAACATGTGTGTCCTTGAGTGTTTGGTTTCCGAGAAAAAACCAGGCTGTTTGGTAGCCGAGAAACTGTAGAATCGAGAACTCTGACTGGGTCACGGCTATGATTTTTTTAATTTGAATTTTCTATAGGAATTGTCAATGGAGGAGCTAGTCAACTTTGAGCAGTGCCCATATTATATAATTCATATATTTGTTCAGAAAGTTGTGTGATGTGTTTCTCTATAAGACTCTTTTAATCAGTGTTGATGATTTGATTCTCTTGGGTGGATGTCAACCTTAAGAACTGTACCAAGAAATGTTGGAACCATTGATGCATTTACGTTATAATTCCGTGATTCGGATCGGAAGTATGACTTTGAATTTCGGATAAAATATGCGCAAGTGTATGCAAGAAAATTTGCTGTTTGTTAAATGACGATGACTAATTACATTCTAATTCAATAAATAATTTAGGATAAAGTCAACCCTCACGCGGTGTAATTAGTTTCGCTAAAGAGACTGGAAATACTTTGTTAGAATGAACTATGTTTAGTTTATGATGATTTACAATGTGTTTACTCAATTTGTTTTGCTCTCTTTGAACAGATCAAACGGGAAATATCCACGATGAAGCTAATTAGGCATCCAAATGTTATCAGAATGTACGAGGTAGACACACTAATAATCGCGACACACGTGAATTGCTCTACCCTTTTTTTTAAGGAGAACTTTTCATAAAATTTGTTAAATTCCGTAACTCAGGTGATGGCGAGCAAGACGAAAATTTACATCGTTATGGAATTTGTGACCGGAGGAGAACTGTTCGACAAAATCGTAAGTTCCACCAGCTTCCTTAAGCTTTTGTATTGTCTCGGTACTTAACCAACTGAATCCGGAGTTAATTTTCTCAACTCAGGTGGCTAAAGGAAGGCTGAAAGAAGACGAAGCACGGAAGTTCTTCCAACAGCTTATATATGCCGTTGATTATTGTCATAGCAGAGGTGTATGCCACAGGGACCTGAAGGTATTGTTCTTATTAATTTTGCCATTTAATATTAATGAATAATACTTTTTAATTTACTGAAATATTACTGTGATCGTAAATCATATACAGCCGGAAAATTTGCTTCTGGATGCAAACGGAACTCTTAGAGTTTCAGATTTTGGATTGAGCGCTTTGCCTCAACAAGTTCGAGTAAGCAAAGATATATTGCTTTATATATACACGCATTAAAAAGAAAATATAACATAAATCTTACCGATATTTGATCTATATTAGGAGGACGGATTGCTCCACACCACATGTGGAACGCCGAATTATGTTGCTCCAGAGGTACTATTATTTTTTGCATTATTTTTTATTTATTATATATATATATATATTTTTATCACGAGAGTTTGAATCTTATATGCACTTACTGAAATTTAGGTGATCAATAACAAGGGGTATGATGGACCAAAGGCAGATTTATGGTCCTGTGGTGTGATTCTTTTTGTCCTAATGGCCGGTTACTTGCCGTTTGAGGAATCTAATCTCATGGCTTTATATAAAAAGGTGACGCCTCTTTCTTCTCGCCGCGTGAATTTCTGCATGCCTCGTCACATGAATTTTCTTAATATAATGGTTCTGTATGATTTAGATATTCAAAGCCGATTATGCATGTCCACCGTGGTTCTCCTCAAGCGTGAAAAAACTAATAAAGAGGATCTTGGATCCCAACCCCGCGACGGTAGTTTTGGCTTCCTTAACTTGCATTTTGACCGATCTGTATGACTTTTGTCTTTCCAGTTTTATATTTTTTATATATTTTATGAAACAGCGAATTACGATTCCCGAGCTCATTGAGAACGAGTGGTTTAAGAAAGGATACAAACCACCTCGATTTGAGCAAGCGGATGTTACTCTCGATGATGTTGATGCAATCTTCAGTGAATCAGCGGTAAATTTCTTGTTTCAGTTGTGATTTTTTCCCCCTTCCTTTCTACCTTATAGCTTCGGAAATGAATTTGTGCTGAAAACAATTTTTTATTGTGACAGGAATATGGAGATCTTGTTGTCGAGAGGCGAGAGATAGGGCCCGTGGCTCCTCTCACCATGAACGCCTTTGAGCTAATTTCAAAATCCCAGGGCTTGAACCTCAGCTCGCTCTTCGAGAAGCAAATGGTAACTTATAATGTTTTTACTTATACTGTCGAGAGTTTAATTAATTGAACTCGTTTTGTTTGTGAGTAGGGTCTTGTTAAGCGAGAGACGAGATTTACATCGAAATGTTCGGCCAATGAGATCATCTCAAAGATCGAAGCAGCAGCGGGGCCTCTGGGTTTTGACGTGAAGAAAAACAACTTCAAGGTCTCTTTCCACTTTTTTCCAGCTTTGATTTCTAATATTGTATACCTAAACTGTGAGAAATTCATTTAACCTCTTTCATTTGCCATCTCAGATTAAACTTCACGGGGAAAAAGACGGACGTAAAGGCCCGTTATCCGTTGCAACAGAGGTATTTACTTGAACAGAAACATATTTTTTAGTAATTTCGAAAAGCTTCATTTGAATAATACCTTTTAAAAAATTCGTCAATTCGTTTTTTTTTTTGTAGATCTATGAGGTGGCTCCTTCGCTGTATATGGTAGAAGTCCGCAAGTCCGGAGGAGACACTCTGGAATTTCACAAGGTACTGCTATTTACTTAGAATAGTTCTTAATCATATAATAATTAATTATCTTTTGGGATTCAAAACAAGCGAGACTTCTGTTCTTTAATCGAATTTTAATTTCCTGTAATTTGCAGTTCTACAAGAATCTCTCTACCGGTCTTAAAGATATAGTCTGGAAATCAGAAGACGATATGAATAGTGATGTAAATGCTGGTTAGTACTTCGATCCCATCCCTTTCATTTTTCGTTTAGACGATTTATGTTTTTACGTATGCCAAGCACAGATCAACATGGAGAAATGGAATTCGATATTCAAACTATAATATGCAATTTCAAACACAAGGTTTTGATCTTTGCGTACTCGAGAAATCGTGTCTAATTGCTGACACGATGTTTGTCATTGCAGGTGGCGCTGCTTTGCCGTCGAAATGATACGCTTGGTCTTGTTTCCTCTCATCGTTATTGTTCTCCTCTCCCTTGATATGTTGTTGGCTTGGATTGTGTAATGTCATTGGGTGGTTCTGTCATTAACAACTTAAGAAGTCATACTTTTGTGTTACATTGAATCTTGAATCTTGGAAATGACCTTATTTCACACATGTGATGTGCATTTATAATGTTTTGTGGTCTTAAAATGGAAATAACCTATAATGTTTTTACAATTTGCAACATATGATTCTACGATCATGATTTCTCAATTTGTCTTGTGATTTTTCTTTATATATAGATTTGTCGTTTTCAGTTTGATGAGGGACGTTCAACAATAGGTGATAAAAACAAGTTCCACCAACAAATTAAATAATATGATGAAGTTTGATAGGATATAAGAAGAACACATTTTTTTTATTACATAAATGGATAATTGGACAGAAATGCGGTAGTCAAGGCCAGATGGGTAGCCGCGGCGCGCGGGTATTGCTCGTCTAGCCTTCGTTTGCACCGGCAGTTCCACCTTCACCTACCAAAGTTTTTTTTTTTAAATAATAATTTTAAGTAAAAAAAAAAAAGACATAAAAAAATTTAAAAAAATTTGAGAAAGAATTACAGTCCTTATTATCAGCCGGGTGGGTTTTGCCCGCCCAAATCAGCAGCCCGGTCCCAGATGGTTTCACTTTCACCAATGACGGAACCACGCCTTGAGTGTTATGTTTTTCGTGTTTTAAAAATGGTTAATCAACCCCTGATTTCCATTAAAAAATTCAAACCAACCCCTCTAAATTTAAATCACGTCTCTTCGCTAGCTTTTGGTATTCCTATGTGTATGGGCCGGGTCGCAGCAATCGGCCCAGAAAGGTGAAAAAAATGCGTTACTTTACCCGCCAGTGCTTAGTTTAGTTTGGTGTTGTCGAGTCGATTCGGTCTCTTCTTCTTTTCCCCAAAACCAAACCATTTCATTTCTTGCCAGATAAACAAGCCAGCCAAAAATGAGAGAAGAGGTCATCAGCTCCGGTGGGATTGTCGATCCCACTCCTGCTGGAAGGTAACGATTTTTGTTCGATTCCCACTTTCAATTTCCGAAGATTTAGCTAGGGTTTTTCCAATTTTGGGGGGGATTCGAGTGTCACTCTGTGTGATTCGCGCTCGGTTCTAGCTCATTAGGGGTTTGAATTAGAAAATGTAGGTGGTTCTCGAAGAATTGGAGAGAGTGAGTCGGATTCGATCTCGAAATTTGAGTAATTTGGACTCTCTGAATGGCTTGAGCTTAGTCGAACTCCTCGAAAGTATTCAATTCAATTCACTGTGCTCTCGTGTTCTTTGAATTGTGGCGCAGTTGCTCGATAATTACTGTGATAAATTCGGATATGGGTTGGGGATTTCTAAATGAAGTTGATTTCCATTTTGATGATGAAGATTTTTTTAATTTTTTTTATAATTTTTTTTTAGTGATTTGTTGTGAAAAAAAGTATGTTTGCTGTTTGGATGTTGTCAGTTCTGCTGGGGCATCATCTCCTGCTGTTCCGACCAATGATTGGTCGACGCATGGGCCGGGCTCCAAGGCTGCCTCTCTTTCATGTGTTGGCTCGCAACCGCCCGTTGGTTCCTTGAGCACAAGCGCTGGCGCGGGTGGGTTTGCTTTTGGGTCTTCAAGATCGTCGTGTAGGCCCTGGGAGAGAGGCGATCTGCTGAGGCGCTTGGCTACCTTTGAACCTTCGAATTGGTTTGGGAAGCCTAAGGTCTGAGCCAGAAGTAGTTTTGGGAGTAAAATTAGAAAAAGAAAATAATATTAACGTCTTTATTTTGGGAGTGCCCTGTTGGCCAACATAGGCCATTGTGGTATATCCCAATTGTTGGTTCAAAATCATAAAATGTCTAAAAGTTGAATATTTATTGTATATATAATTCGTACAATAGTTATCTTTACGAGTGGGAAATATCAAGTTGGCCTTTGAAGTTCCGGTCAAATATCTTATCGCGCCTCACTTTTTAATTTTAATCCTTCTACAGATTATTGGTTCGTTGGTGTGTGCCCAGAGAGGATGGGTAAATGTAGAGGCCGATAAGATTGCATGTGAATCATGCTGTGCGGACCTTAGTTTTGTTCCGGTGTCATCTTGGACCCCTGCTGAAGGTTAGCAAATTGATATCATAAATTTGCTTGATAAATTTTTGAGAGATTAGTGATTGATGCTTGGTATAACAAATTTCAGATTGTTGGCCTTAAGAGGTGTTGGCCTCTTCTTCATTTATTTATCAACAACAATTTTATATAGTCTCAGTCAGTACAACTACAAGTACATAACATTCTCTGATAGTGTTGGCCGAGTTTGTGTCAATTTCTATTAAATTGTTGTCGTGTTTGTTGAAGTTCAAGATGCAGGTGAAGCCTTTGCAAAGGAGCTAGATTCCGGGCACAAGGCCACATGTCCTTGGAGAGGAAACAGCTGCCCTGACAGTCTGGTGCAGTTTCCTCCCACTCCTCAGTCTGCCCTAATTGGGGGCTATAAGGATAGATGTGATGGGCTTCTGCAATTTCACTCTCTTCCGAAGGTTGCATCCTCTGCTATTGAGCAGATGCGAGTTTCTCGGGGCCCACAGATTGACCGGTTCCTGTCGCAGTCACAGAATTTTATATCCGGGGAAGTGGATCTCAAACCTGAAAGTATTCCGGAATTGGAAAGCTCTCAGGACGGGACCGCCTCTTTGTACTATTCTGTGAGTTATTAGTTTAGGGTTTACTACTATTCTACAAAGTTCTTATGCTAGCAGTTCTATGATTAGGGTTGGAATAAATAGCGAAACAAGTGCCCAATATAGCAGTGCCACTTGATCCTGACTACACTAAACGGTTTTATCAGTTTTCGCCCTGATGCAGGGGCGGAAGTATTTGTATTAGGGGTGGGGTTCAAACCACTCCCGCAATTTTTTTTAGTGGTATTATTATACAATTTTGAATAATTTTAGTGTAATTACACATAAAATTTCACCTCAACCCCCCAAAAATTTATCTAAAATTTAAATATAACCCCCCTCTAAGTGTGATATCTATAAAAAAAAATTAATCTAACCCCCTCGGGATGAAATTCCTGGTTCCGCCACTGAGTCTGATGCATTTATTATCATAAAAAAAATTAAAAAATTGAAACCTTAAAATAATACCATTCATATCATATTACAGAACTTTAAAAAAATAGTGTGTAATAAGATTATGTTAACACAATCTACTTAAATAATTAAATGATACAAAAAAGTAATTATCATTGAAGTCCCTGATTTGAGAAAAACTGAGCCTGACGGTCCACGACCATTTTACCTACAAGCTCCAAAATTTCAATATTTCAATAATATGTCTAAAGCTCAAATGTTTTTCTTTGGCAGGCCCAGAAGCTTATTAGCATCTGTGGGTGGGAACCGAGATGGCAATTGAATGTTCAAGACTGTGAGGAGCACTCAGCACAATCGGCTAGAAATGGAAACGGGCCCAGTCAGGCCCAGGTTCATCGACCGCAGGACCATGGGCTAGGGAAGAAGGCCCTTTCGACGTCAGCTAAAAAGGACACTGGAAAGAGTAAAGTAGTTGCAAGAGAGTCCAGACCTGAGTTCAAATCACCCCTATTAGATTGCAGTCTATGTGGCGCCACAGTTAGAATTCTGGATTTCTTAACAGTTCCTCGACCCGCTCGTTTCTCTTCCAACGTCATTGGAATACCTGACACAGTAAAAAAGTTGACTTTGACCCGAGGGGTGAGTGCTGCCAGCGGGATCAGCGGTTGGGTTGCTGCCGAAGATGCAGAGAAAGAGCAGACCGAAGACCGTGACGAAGTGGCTACCACAAATGATGTGAAAGTGGAATTGAGTCTCACAATGTCGGGCGCTTTACCTTATCAGTTTGGGAGACGGGAAATGTCTGATAATCTCAATGAGGGAGACATGGGACGGGATCTGATGATCGGGCAGCCTGCCGGAAGTGAGGTGGGCGATCGTGCCGCTTCCTACGAATCGCGGGGCCCGAGCTCTCGTAAACGCAGCTTGGAAATCGGGAGTGTCGAAGGAACGGTCATCGACCGCGATGGTGATGAAGTCACTGACGGTGGACAATATTCCGCTGGTCCTTCAAAACGTCACCGTGAAACAGACATGTTTGATTCCGGCGCTGGGCCCAGCCATTCTGTAGGTCTTGATGTTTACGCCACGTCATACCGTCAGAGATCCGAACGACCTGTTGGAATCCAAACGACGGTGGACTCGGCACGCGCATCGTCAGTCATTGCGATGGATACGGTCAACCATAGTGATAACGAGAACTCTATGGATAGCGTTGAGAATTTCCCGGTAGATATGGACGATGTTCAATTTCCCTCTTCAAGCTTGTATGGAAATCTTGACATGAACGATACATCGGAATTGAACCACAGTAACCAGGCTCAGCAAAGCTTACGTATTCGTGGAGAAATCGGCGTTAGTAGTACTAACGACGGAGAGGAGATCTTCAACGCCGACACTGTAACGGCTCCGGCCCGTGACTTGGTTAGTTTTGGAATAAGTGGCGGAAGTGTCGGTATGTGTGCTAGTCATGAGGCTGAAATCCATGGAGCCGACGCGTCTGTGCATAGAACTGACAGTGTGGTTGGTGATGTAGACGTTCAAGGGCAAACAGGGGAATCTGTGCCCGATCCGGGGGTGATGGATGAGATAGTCCCTGATGAGCTTAATAGGGGAGAAGATGATCGGGGCGATAGCCAGGAGATGTCTCAATCACTGGGCAGAGCCGATAGCGGCTCGAAGATTGATGGTTCGGCTAAGGAAGAGTCTGTTGAGAGCGGCGAGAAGATGAGTCGAAGCGGCAAGTTTGTGATGGAGAATTCGGCGCACCCTTCTCTCTCGTGCAATGCTAAAGTGGACTCGGGTTATGGGACGACCAAGCAAGAGGTCACCAAGGCTGGGAAATCTTCATCTGTAAATAATTGCGAGGCGGATTATGCAATAGCGAACGGAATAGGTAGGTAAAAAAAACTTCATGATAGTCGTACTTGTATATTAATATGATAAGGCAATAGCCAAGATAACTACAGTCTAGAAGCATAAGTCAAAATTACATTACTACCCTCAATGATCCTCAACTATCTTATTACAGATTTACAAGGCTATAATTGTGACATACAATATCATAAGTACAATAGTCGACACTAAATACAATGCTATAGTTGTACACTGCCACATCATACAAATCTGAGAAACAGCTGATTCTCTCTTAATAATATTATATTTAGACATATATGTGTGTGTGTTGTAGTTCTATGTTCTGACAATTAATTCTTACACATCATTCTTGTGCTCACTCTTCTATTGAATTCAGAAGCTCCTAAAGGGGAGAGCAATTATGAAGAAGCCCCGGAGTTTGACCCAATTGCCCACCACAATCAATTCTGTCCCTGGGTCAACGGTAATGTCGCCGCTGCCGGAACTGATGCCTCTGGCGCCGGAACCAGTGCCGATGCCGTCGCCCTTTGCGGGTGGCAATTGACTCTCGATGCCCTGGACGTGCTTCAATCATTGGGTCCCGTCGCCATTCAGACCCTACAGTCCGAATCCGCAGCTTCTTTATACAAGGTTTTGCTGCAGCTGACCCTCTCTCTCTCTCTCTCTCTCTCTCTCTCTCTCTCTCTCTCGTAATTTGTACTTGAGTTGACTTTTTTTCTCTCAGGATGATCAGCCGGGACAGAAGCTCCTTCGCCACCAGTCAATGAGCAGAAGCCACGGCCAGCATTGACCATGTGCGACTTCCGTTATCGGTTAGCCAAAGATTTATTATAATATTTCTTGCATCGTTTCACCATTTGCGAAGCTTATGCCCCGGTCTCGGGCCGATCTTTCGGGTGGCTCTCTTCGTTGCAGGAGATGGAGTTGAAGTGGAAGTGTTTTTTATGATATTGTTGTAGTAGCATAAAGTTTGTGTTTGAGGATTAGAGATGCTTAATGCAGATGATAGATGATAAATCCCTAAGATTGAGATCTGGTTATGATTTTAGAGAGACTGAGATGTGATATAATAATAATAATAATAATATTAATATAGTCGGACAAATTCTTATGGTGTGACTTGGGGTTTTGCGATGCCAAATAATGTTAAATGTTATTAATTAACTTTCTATTTCAATTCAATGCGCGCTTTTTTATAATAGTCTCAATAAATTGTCTCTCTTACCTTGGCCGATTATAGAAGGAAGCACAAATGTGGGTATAAAAATATAACCATAAAAAAAAATCCCTCCTTTAATACTCAGCAGGGGCGAAATCGGGGCTGAGAATCAGTTTTGTGGGTGCTTGAGCGGAGTTGAGCCCTCTTTCCGGGTTTCTTGTTTTTACAAATCCGTTGCCGGTTATAATTTTTTTCCCCACGATAATTGGTAACAAGACTCGGGACAAAATGCGGTTTGCTTGTTTTAAACCGATGATAATTATCGATTTTTACAATATTAACGTTACGTAATGAATCCTGGACTTGGTTCTGAAACCCGAGATCGGTAAGTTCAGGATTAAAATCTCTCTCTTTTCTTCTTTCAAAATAGGGGGTTGAAGAAAAAATATGATGAAGAAGTAAAGCTTCGTTCAAGTATTCCTCAACTCCGAGTGTAAGAAACGATCCCATATTCCACGTGGCAGCCAAAAACAGGTGGAACGTCATTCTCTGAATCAAAATATCCACGCAATCTTATTCCAACCAATTGCATCGAAGCTCAGAAACAGCCCACTTGAATTGAATGGATAACAACATTAACAGAAAATTAAATCCTCTTTCCAACAGGAAACGAGGATGTCAACCGCCCTGAAGCTCCAAGTCCACCCCCCTCTCTCCTTCCCCTCCCCGGCCAAGCCCCCGTCCTCCTCGCTCTCCGTCCCGACCCCGCCGCCCCTTAAACCCCAGACGCTCCTCCACTCCCACCCGCTCCTCGCCCCCGCCAAACCCCACCTCTCCGACGGCCTCCAGGAGAAGATCCTCTGCCTCGAGCTCCTCGGCGTCGACGCAGGCAAAGCCCTCGCCCAGAACCCCTCCCTCCGCACTCACCCGCTCGCCGACGTCCACTCCGTCATCGCCTTCCTCCGCTCCAAAACCGGCCTCCGCCACTCCGACCTCCCCAAAGTCCTCGGCATGTGCCCCTCCATCCTCACCGCCTCCGTTCCCGACGACCTCGCTCCCGCCCTCCGCTTCCTCACCGCCGACCTCGGTGTCCCCGCGCACTTCCTCCGCCGGGTCGTTGCCAAGAACCCACGCCTCCTCGCCTGCAGCGCCCGCGACCAGCTCCGCCCCGCGCTCTTCTTCCTGCGCCGCCTCGGGTTCGAGGACCTCGACGCACTCGCCTTCCGCGACTCCGTGCTGCTCGTCTCCAGCGTGGAGAACACACTCCTCCCCAAGCTGCGGTTCCTCGAAGGGCTGGGGATGTCGCGCGAGGAGGCCATGGCGATGGTGCTGCGCTGCCCCGCGCTGTTCACGTTCAGTGTGGAGAACAACTTCAAGCCCAAGTTCGAGTACTTCGCCGGTGAGATGGGACGGGGCGTGCCCGAGCTGAGGGAGTTCCCGCAGTACTTTGCGTTCAGTCTCGAGAAACGGATCAAGCCGAGGCAAGAAGAGGTGGCACGGTGGGGGCTCGAGGAGGTGATCGGGTTGCCGGCGATGCTGAAGAGCACCGACGAGGAGTTCTCGGAGCTCATACGCCAAGCCAAAGGCGTAGATCGCGATTTGAGTATCCGAATTTGATAGCATTTTATGTAAATGTTGAATTTGTATGTAAATTTGCAATTTAGTAATTTGTACATTATTAATTTTAAGTTTTAGCCTTGCTTGATTTGATGACGAATTTTAGAGTTAAGTACGCGTTATTATAGACGTAAGGATTTACATTTTCATGTCGTTTGACACTTCGTTGTCGTTTTTTGATGATTTCTTCTCTAATTTGGTGTCATTCGATTAATTTTCATTCATTTCGTAAGTGTCGTTTGTTTTCATATTTTATGTCGTTAAACTATTGATGTGGTTTCGCTTGGTGTTTTCCCAATATCATGTCGTTTCCGTTTTCATTTCATTTGCTTTTCTTCAATATTAATATGTTTTATTTGAAGGATACACGGCAAAGATGTGGAGTACTCTTCCCTCTAGAGCCGCACCCGTTTGGCGGACTCGGAGGGTTTAAGGAGGCTCATCTTTCTTAAAAAAAAAAGATACATGGCAATAATACTCAACTTTATACTTATCGTATCAATGAATTTATAATCTTTTTTTTTTTACGATAATAATAGCCAAAAGACGTAAGTCCCATCCCGTCCATGTCAATATTCTTTAATTTGCTTAAAAGAATTATATAATTTATGTCTTTTGAATTTAAAAGTTATAATTTTTTCATAAGCGTTAACTCGACATGGAAAGAGTTATCACACTATTTTATGGCTTATGATACTTATATAAAAGAATATGCCTACTTATAATGCAAATATCTCTTAATTGTAAAGTGATGAAAAAAATGTGAACCAATGATTTAAAAATAAAAAGATTAACTCATAATTAAAAAGGTAATTAGTCTGGTTAGTTCATAACTCATTCCATTTCATGGCCTAGCTTGGCCGTCATTAGAGACACGTATATACTATACAATACATACATACATACATACATACGCACCGTCAAAACCCCAAGTCTTTTCCCTCTGAAAATTCTCGCCATTTCCCCCAAAACTTCGACGCCCTAATTTCTCTGAGCTCGACGATGATAATCTCTCGCGGGCTTCGTCGGCTTACGAGAGTTTCGCGGTTGTTTGCATCGGAGTTCTCTCACTCCAATGGTCCTCGAGACTTGTTGCCTTCCCGTAAGGTTTGTTCTGAATTACAGATTCGCTGATTTGTTAGGGAGCTTCCATTTTTGCTTTGCTTATGATTCGGTGTTCGGATTCGAAGGTCTTTGGCGATTGTGGACAGAGTGGCTATGGCAAATTCCCTGCTTTGTATGGTTCTAGGTATCAAGTTCATCACCAGAGTAGCTCTTTAGTCGAGGTAGGATGTTGCGTTAATGGTTGAGCTAGATCATTGATCCATTGTTCAGTACTCTGTTGTTGAGATTTATATTGATTGCTCGATTTTCAGGATGAATCGGACCCGTTTTCGCTTGTGGCCGATGAATTGTCACTTGTTGCCAATAGATTACGGGACATGGTTGTTGCTGAGGTATCTACCTTGATCTTTTCTAGAGTTTTGTTGCTTGGGAGTGTTTGGATATATGATGAATCTATAAGTAAGGTCTCAGCTACCAGAATCTCAAGCTCGGGGTTTTATAGGTGCCGAAGCTTGCGTCAGCTGCCGAGTACTTCTTCAAAATGGGAGTGGAGGGAAAAAGGTTTCGCCCGACGGTACATATAACTCTATTGCCGGTTTTTTATTTATTGTTTCCAATAAATATGATAAACTTGTTCTATTTACTGTAAAGTACATTTATTGGCTTAAGAAGGGTATTGTCACATGATCTTGTCAGCGACCTGTCTATATTTTCTCTCTTCTCTGAGTTTTATCCATATAAAAACTGAAATGCGGTAACTTTATTTGTCGTAATTAGAATTTTAATTGTAGCTTTAGTCAATTTAATAGACTACGAATCCATCCCAAGCTGGGGAAGTTGTCTTATTGGGTTAAATATCTGCTGTGCGACCTCGGAGTCATCTGACAACTAATACTCTCTGCTCTTTCGTTGGTGCGGTTTATTAGTTTCAATGGAGATTTTTTAATGGCTTATGATTTGTACTTTTTCATATATATATGTAATATATATAAATTACATTTATCTCTCAAATATGCAGGTTTTACTGTTGATGTCAACAGCTTTGAATGTTTCTATGCCTGAGCCTCCAAAGGTGCAAGTAGATTTTTTGACGACAGAGCTACGTGCAAGGCAGCAATCTATAGCAGAGATCACCGAGATGATCCATGTAAGTTGTATCAATGGTTTGTAGATAATTTATGAATACTTCAATAACAGGCGTTTGAGTTTGTCCTTGTCGCATAAGATCTTAAGCTTGTTTTGTAGTAGGGAAAGGAAGCGTGCATGATTAGCTTTTTTTTTAATTGCAAATTATGTTCCTCAATTATCTATCCAATGCAAGGAACATTTTCTCATCTCCATCTTTATCTCTTTATCATGTTTTAAGTTGAATTATAATTTGTACAATGTTCAACAGTGTAACCATTTTGAATAAATAAGATTTAGGTTCTGTAAAGTCCATTTTTATTTAAGCTTATCTCAGTTTTCTGACTTATGAATATTTAGGAAGCCTATTTTATTTATATTTATTTAATTATTCCTTTTTCCAGCCAATTCCGAATTGTTCTCGATGCAGCTGATTTGTATTAGTTGGAACATTTTTTTTTTCTCTCCCTATTTTCCTTGGTTCAATTTAGAAGTTTTTTGATACACATAAGTGGGCTGACTTGCTTCCTTAATGATAAATGATTCTAGAAAGCTTTTCGTATGAAAAAACCCTAAGATTATGCTGTTGGTGCATGTTAAATTTGGAATTATCATAATCACTTATTTAATGTGTCTGTTTCAATTATTTAATGCGACTGATTTTTATCTTAGGTTGCAAGCCTTTTACATGATGACGTCTTGGATGATGCTGACACTAGACGTGGTATTGGATCGTTGAATGCTGTAATGGGAAATAAGGTGTTATTCTCATACTTCTCTATCTATTGAGTTTCATTTGTGCTATATTTGTCACGTGCAAGGGTGACTGATTTCTTGTCTTAAAAAACAAAATCCAATTTGTACAATGTTCTACTTATAGTTTCTTATGATTCTTTTCAGTTTGAGTTAGGCTAATACGATTATTTTCCCCGTCTCACTTCAAATGCAGGTGGCGGTGTTAGCTGGAGATTTTCTTCTATCACGAGCTTGTGTTGCACTTGCAGCTTTAAAAAACACCGAGGTATATCCTTCTGTGCCTTGATGTCGTTTGCTTTCTCCGTGCTGATCTAGTTATTTGCTTCCCTCCGTCTCCATGTGCTTTTAGGTTGTATCTTTATTAGCAACAGTTGTAGAACATCTCGTGACAGGTGAAACCATGCAAATGACAACATCGTCCGACCAACGTTCTAGGTATAAATCTATTATGCTTCTGCCGATCTTTCACTTCTTTCAGATCTTTCTAATTACTGGATTGAGTGTAAGAGTGTAAGGCTTTTTTCTCCTTAATTCGCAGCATGGAGTATTATATGCAAAAGACGTACTTCAAAACTGCCTCATTGATTTCAAACAGTTGCAAGGCGATTGCCCTTCTTGCTGGCCATACCACGGAAGTTGCAATCTTGGCCTACGAGTACGGGAAGAATCTGGTTTGTGAGCTCTTGAAATCTTGTCTTTATGTTGAGGAGATACCTTAACAACGGTTAATAATAATATTGTTTCTCTATTTTCTGCATCTCTGGCTCAACAACCATGCAAGAACCACAACTTTATTCGTTCATATCTATTTTCAGGGTTTAGCATATCAATTGATAGATGACGTTCTTGATTTCACCGGCACGTCAACTTCCCTCGGAAAAGGCTCTCTCTCTGATATCCAACATGTAATGATCTTCGATACACTATGTATACATGTTGAATAGACTAACATGGGCACACCATCCATTTAAAATCCTTATATAACGTAGCTGATGTAGAGCGTTATATGCTCATGTTTTATTGTAGGGCATTGTAACGGCTCCGATATTGTTTGCCATGGAAGAGTTCCCTGAGCTGCGAGAAACAGTCAATCAGGGTTTTGATAACCCCACAAATGTAGATATTGTAAGTTATTATAATTTTTCCCCGAGCATTAATTTGTTTTTTCTGGTCATTATGAATATTGAATTACGAGAGCTTTTATTGAAGATTTTTTTTATAAAAAACTCTTTTCACCTAAAATAAATATTCTCTTAGTAACATCTACATTGGATTAATTAGTGGGTTTGAATTTCTTTCATTTGGCGCATTTTTTCCGTCTAGCTTTATTTGTGTGCATTTTGCCCCATGATATACACTTCGGTGCTATTTGCCCCGTGAGGCGTGAACTTTCACTTTTAGTACCCTCAACCCCCTAAACTTTCATTTCAGTACAGTTTTCTTACGAAGCTCCATTTAGTGCAAAATACATCCTCTCTCTCTCGCTACTTACTTACAAATCTATATCCAATAGGCTACGGTTTATATAATTTCATAAAACATTTTTCACTAGTGTGAGTTATTTGGGCCAAAATGCATAGAATAAAAAACTAAGAGCCAATTGCACCATAGCAAAATATGACCCCAGCGATTAGATATGGGAGGCCAATTACTCTGCTTTGATGTATGATATTGCCACCGTATTTGCTGCATATTCCTTTACTTCATGACTAGATTTATACGGTTTTGTCTAAATACACAAGCTCCATGATACACAGGCTCTGGAATACCTTGGAAAAAGCCATGGAATTCAAAAGACGCGGGAGCTAGCAATAAAGCATGCGAACCTCGCGGCTGAAGCAATCGAGTCTCTGCCGGAGAGCGACGACGAAGACGTGAAGCGATCAAGGAGGGCTCTCATAGATCTCACTCACAGAGTCATTTCAAGAACCAAGTGACTGCGAAAAGGCAAGTCTACCCAGAGAATAACACTGTACGTTGAATTTATTTTCATAATTGTTTCAGGTAGGCGAGGGAATAATTTTCATTCGTTCTTCGTTGCTTTCACCGACCATTCATTCAAAAGAAAAAATAAATTATACCATTTTTTGTTTCCATAGTATTGTAAATTATGACTTCTTCAGCAGCGAAAAAATGGCCCATATCCGTACGATATGTTCGCGTTCATGTTCATGGCTTTTGGTTTAGCTCGTTTTTGAATGCTAATAAGTTTTAGGGATGATTCCTAGAGTCCTCAAATGTACCCTTTGGTTTTATGAGTCAATCAAAAGATCTTTCTTTTAATGTCTATGAAAATATATTATTAAATTGCTTTGCTAATATAGTATTTAGGCAGGCGAAAAAACCCTAATCAAAATTCAAGCTGTATTTCCGAGACGAAGTTGTTTGGGATTATATAATGCTCGTCCCCAACGTGATGCTTGAGTGGCCGGCTTCGTGAGTCCTCGTCGTTTGTCTCCCACCTGTATTTAGTCTTGGACGGAATTCACAGCCCATTTGGGGCTGTATTCCCAAACCACCCGACTTGTCAACAATGTCTCATGGTGCGACAACGTTCGGGCACGACGATCCTCTCACCATCTCCGGCGCCCTGAATTTCATATCGCTATGGAAGAAGAAAAAAAAAACCTTAATTTCATTTTGGATTCAGAACATGTTTGGAATAAAATTGCCATTTAAAGAGGTGTTTAGAAGTCAAATTGATATTATGATATTGTGACGTTAGTCAAACTTCTCGTAATTTTATTAGGTAGGCTAAATTTATGCAGTAATTAACTCGAACCCTAAAGTTCAAGCAATATCTCATTGGATATTCACTTTTTGACTTTTATTACAAGAAAAAAAAAAAACTCACTTGGTTAATGACGGCAAAAATATCTAAAGTTTGGTCAAAGAACCCTCTTCATGTACTCAAAGTTTAAAAGTGGTGGCAAAAATACTTAAAGTTGCATTTGGGGAGTTGACTACTCCATTCTCGTAATGCCATTAACTTACTCGTTAACTCTGGCCACGTGGACAAATCTATTTTGTTAAGTGTAATCATTAAGGGTTCAATTAGTTGTATTAAATAGTATAAATTAAGGGTTTAATTCGTTGTTTTGTCGTAAACGAGGCTGATGTGGGCTCGTCCACGTGGCAAAACTTGTTATGTCAGCAACTCACGTGGCCAGAGTTAACGGCGTTACGAGAATGGAGTGGTCAACTTCCCAAATGCGACTTTGAATATTTTTGCCACCACTTTTAAACTTTGAGTACACGAAACATTCTTTGATCAAACTTTGAGTATTTTTGCCGCCATTAACCCCTTGCTTATACGATAGGTTCGTGGGTTTTACCTCATATATAATGATGATGATGATGATGATGAACCAGTATAAAGATTAAAGAGGATGATCATAATTATTGCTAATCGTGGGAAAATAGGCACCAAAATGATACGATGAACCAGTAATAAAATCGAAATTGACGTGACATTAAACAATTTCATTCAAGTTAATTAATTAATTTATTATTTTTGTAGAAATCGAGAGAAGAGAATAATTATGATCATATTCACGACAAGCTCATGCCAATTTAGTCATAATGTTTTTCACTCTTTATTCCCACGCGTGACATTTACTTTCCATACTTGAAAAATGATGAGTATTTTATTTATTTAAGCAACAAAGTGTAATAAATAAAGTAGCACCGATAAATAAGTGGTGTTTTATTTCAACTCTAAGTATCACTATCATACATATCATATCATACAGTAACTAAAAGATTGACTTCAATTTCAAAAGGCAAAGAAAAAAATCGTCGGACGATGAATTAAAAAAAAAAGCTACACAAAATTCAGTACAATAAATATACTGCCCTCAAATACCAAATCGCAATACATTCATAATCTCATATAATATACACATGTCCATGTTTAAGGCATCACCGTTGACCGTTGACCGTCGACCTCAAAGCCTTATGTCAACCACTGAAGATCACGTCTTGGGTGATAAATGAAGCCCATGCATCCTAAATTCATAGACAAAAAATGTATAAGTTAGCTTATGATTATATAGGCATATATATAATGGTGCTAATTTATAATATATGTATTTATAATTTGGTACCTGGAGAATTGAAAAAGCTTTATTTGCAACATATTTTTGAGAGATTGTGGCTCCTCTTTGTTGGAGTTTGTCTGGGTGAAGACACAGCCTTGCTTTCTGATAAGCTTTCTTCACTTGCGAGCTCTCTATTATGTTCGTCAAGGGAATCGCACACCAACCACTGTTGCTCCATAAAATCTACACATTTTTTAACATATATATATTAATCATCATATAATATAATAGTTCAGAGAAAATAATTTGGATGTCTCGATCTCGGGCTTACGAAATGTAGCGTCGAAAGCAGCAAGCGAATATCGGTTTCTTTCCCGAACGACCACAGCTGGATGTTCTCGTCTTGTATACTCAATTCCGACTGTATTTTTTTATTTATAATAATTAATAATTAATAACGAACATCATTGATCAAAATTAGAATTTAAGCTTGAAAAATGGTATGATGATAATTAAAAGCTTACCTTCTGAATAATCTCATGCTTATTATTATCTATGACGTCAGGCACTTCTGTAACACGTCACAAAATAAAATTAGGAACCTTAGATTATAAATATATGTATATATAAATTATATTTTACATAATTAAGGTTCTAATAACGAGGAAATTAAAATTTACCTTCATTTGTTTTAGCGTTATTCTCTTGTGCCAACTTCATTTCTTTCTCACAATGTGTTTGAAATTTCTCTTTAGCCCAAGCAATCGCGTCGTCGATCCCGACGGCGTCACACGTCCCTTCTCTATGGTCGGAGCCAAATTCGATCACGTAAGAACTCATGTCGTCGTCGTCTTCGCTATCTGTATCGTTATCTTCATCCACCACGTGATCATGATCTCGGGTCTCCAATTTGGGCCCGTGGAAAGTGATGTGATCGTTGAGGGCGAAGTCCGAGGATACGGCTGAGGAGGGGGAGTTGAGGTCATCGGCATCCTCGACGGAGATTTTGACGCTGGGGTACGAGTCGCGCTCGACGCTGATGGTTTCGGGGGAGGACGCTCTCCGTGAGAAGCCGAAGTGGCCCGAGCCCGCGTAAAAGCTCCACACGCTTTGGTCAGTTTCCGTAAATCGGGTTTGCTCAGCTGAGGAGGGCCGGTTAGAATAGAAAGTAGGCGTGTTGTTTTGCCTCCTCTCAACATGACTGTTGAAGGGAAAATCTGTTGTGTTTCTTCTGCTTGGGACATGGATTGGCCTGATCAATCACATAAATAATCACTCATTAAGTAGTTTTTGATAAGATGCAAAAGAGAGAGCCAAACAGAATTGATTGAAAGAAGATTCTGATTGTAATAGGTTAGATTAATGAGTTAGTTACAACTTAGTATTTATACCCAAAATAGCTAGCACTGATAACTACAGCTAAAACTACTGACTACAACAATACATAAAGCTTATACAACAGCAATACTTTAACAGTTATCATGTTTTGGCTGATCGAGTGAGCTTTCCAATCTAACTCTCGAATTAAACAACACGTAATTAAGTACCGAAATTTTCTTTAATTCTTGTTTATCTATCAATTTCGTCTATCATATTCAAATGTTCCTGAAAAAAAGGGCACGATACTTGGTTATTAGAAGTGTTGCCTAGTTTATACATGTACGTTTTTTTAAATTTAGTATTGAGAAAATATAATTTGAAGATATAGTGGGTCTAGTGAACCATCTAGAATAATTTTTTAAAAAAATATTTATTTATTTATTTGGGTTTGTCGTGGTGTGTTAGTTGGTAACGTGACAACTAAATAACATAAGCTTGTATGTCCCCTAATTTCCGTGTCCTTATCTACCGATTCATTTCTCTAAAAAAAAAAACTTCAAATTTAACTAATAAACTATATATGCCACAAATAAAGCAATTTATTTGTACACTGTAATTACTCTCAAATTTAAAAAGAAGAAAAAAAGAAAACAGTAAAATTCCTTAACGCGTCGAAAACAAAAATCTTTTTTTCTTTTCTCCTTTTAAAAAGGTGGTGAATTTTAAGCTCTAAAGTCTTAGATTCGATTATCCCGTGTCCTTTACGTATCATCTTACATGTTTATATGAAAACGACATCTTAACCATAGCCTAAACAAATATATATCAATTAAATTTATCTACCGATTTTCATGAATCAATGAAATAAAAGGGCAAAATACAGAAATTTTGTTTTTCAAAATTCGTAACCTACCCACGGAATTAAAATGAGTCTTTCGCTGCGGTTTTTTCATAAAAACCGAATATGAAATATCGCTATCGCACGAGATTTTTTGTTTTATTGAAAAGAATATGTTAAAAAAACTGTTTAATTTCGATACCCGGTTTAAAATTGGATTTTCTGTCCGTTTCATATGAAAGGACGTACATTTCCATATATGAGTAAGTAGTAACTAATTAACACAATACCTGAGTTTCGACGAGAAATCCGAGAGCGCCACATGTTCGCCGATTGACGAGCGGAGGGGGCTCATCTCCTCCGAGCTGAGAACCGATGATGACTTCGACTTGGCCTTGGAGTTCGTCCCCGACCTCTCCCTCGACATCCGGTCATCGTCCCCGCCGTCGGATCCAAACACGTCGCTGTAGAATCTCTCGTTACTTCCCGGAATCCTAAACACCGGCAGCCCCCGTCCAGCAAAACACCGGGAGCTCGGGATCTCGGACGGACGGAAAATCTCCTCGTAGAACGAGTTTCCGCCGCCGACGGAGGCATATTCGCTCGACGCCTTCCGCCAGAAGGCACTCCTTGGCGGGCCACCGAAGACGTCGGCGAAAGCCTCCGGGTCTAGGGTTATGGTTTCTGCGTCGGAGAACACCGGTCGGGTCTCCGACGGCCTCTCGGTGGAGCGCCGCCGTGGGATGCTCCCCTCTGACGGGATTCCCATTCGCATACGCCAAGACACGTCCATCTATGTGTATTTTTTTTTATATGTCTGGCTAAGATCGCCGGAGATTGATCGGAGTTTGTACGGAGATTGATCGGAGATTGGTAGTGAGCGAGATAGAAAAGGAAGGAAGTGAGAGGGTTATATATAATACAAGTATAGCAAAGCAGCTTTCTTAAGAAAGTGATTGATTTCTCTCTTATTTGTTTATTTATTTTGTTTAATAATTAAAAGAAATATGTCTAGGTCATTTATTCTAGGGTTGATGACGGCAAAAATACTCAAAGTTTAGTCAAAGAACCCCTCGTGTACTCAAAGTCTAAAAGTGGTGGCAAAAATATCCAAAGTCACATTTGAGGAGTTGACCACTCCATTCTCGTAACGCATTTAACTTACCCGTTAACTCTGGCCACGTGGACAAACGTGGGTTACTGACATAACAATTTCTGCCACGTGTAAGAGCCCACATCAGCCTCGTTTATGACTAAACAATGAATTGAACCCCTAATTGAGCTCGTCCACGTGGCATAAAATTGCTATGTCAGCAACCCACGTTTGTCCACGTGGCCAGAGTTAATGGGTAAGTTAACTGTGTTACGAGAATGGAGTGATCAACGCCCCAAATGCGACTTTAGGTACTTTTGCCACCACTTTTAAACTTTGGGTACACGAGGGGTTCTTTGACCAAACTTTGAGTATTTTTACCGTCATTAACCCTTTATTCTAAATATTACACTATTTTTGTAGTTTGTTTATGTTTGAATATTTGAGTTTTCAAAATTATAAAATTTCTTTTACATAACCTCTAAATAGAATATTGATGCAACGATACATCCTCGATTTTTCTAATGAAGTCAAAATGCACCCCCACAATTTAATTTTCTATTTATATCCTCCGGTCATATTTATTTTCGATATCCGATAATTATCCGACTAAATGACATTTTTTTATTATTATTTGCTCCGACGTTTCTTTCTTGTGTTTCTTCTGAGCTTTTCTAAGCGAGACGGTCTTACTACTACATATACAAGACTAGTATAGACGGTCTTACCACACCAATATGCGAAATTCCAACTTTGATTCTACGTTTTGACTCTTTTCTAATACATAAGGTATATCTATGTACAAAAATAAAAATAAAAATTATAAATTCACGAGATTAATAAAATAGAAAACACGAAATGATTACTATAAGCTCAAGCCTGCTGTTTGCTTACCTGGAAAGATGTTTTGGTTATTTGTGTTGATCACGTCCCTACAAAACATAAATGTGGTGCATCAAATCATTTTCTCTTTTTATTGTTCTCTTCATGAATTTATTCTTTCGGTATAATAATTATCAACTTGCAATTTAGTTTAAAGTTTAACGAGGCATAAAGTATTTAGTAGGGGTCCTCGGGGACAAACAAAAGAAGTAGGGTCTGTAAATAGTTTTAGAAATTGTTTTGAATTGCAAAGCTTCATAATATAATTATACCTAAGT
The DNA here is from genome assembly GCA_954871525.1 of Parietaria judaica. Taxonomy (NCBI): domain Eukaryota; kingdom Viridiplantae; phylum Streptophyta; class Magnoliopsida; order Rosales; family Urticaceae; genus Parietaria; species Parietaria judaica. The sequence goes on from OX940863.1 coordinate 3,711,309, forward strand.
GTCTTTTTAAAAGTTCTTGGAATTTAAAGTAGATACAGTTTAGTGAATTGTTCTTGAATGTATAGACATGTAATAATTCATATCCATAAAGTATATGAGAATAAAAGAAACCTTAATTAGTGAACAAGTTTGTGATCAAACTTTCATTCTATTGCTATCTTTCATTATATACTATGATAGAATTCAAAAACACTGCCAAATACATAATTAATGCTTGTTAGATTCCTATAGGGTGAAATTAAAACAAAGCAAAAACTGTTTCATGACAAAAAAATTTGAAGACGTACGGAACTCAAAACAATAAGTACACAATGTATAATGTTTATAAGATGAAAACTAAAACCGCATTTTGTAAATAAGGTGTGGTTTTCACATCAAAGAATGAAAACCAAACATGTAAGAAACTCGATGTATGTTGACAAATATTGGATATCGTGTTTATTTCTTAGTTATTTTTATAGGTTTAAATTATTATTGTAATTGGATCTTTCAAGTTGAAGAATTCGTCTCATAATTTTAGTTTGTGATAGCAACAATCTTTTTTTTGTTCTTCTTTCAAAAGTACTATTGCTCCATAGGGTCGACGAATGACAAATTAATAATGTTACACAGCGATGAATCCAATAATTAAATCCGGAGAAAATTAAATTATTATTTTTTTTGTCAAAAATTACTTGGATGTGGTGTATGAATTAAAGTGCATTTTTATTTCATATCATTTTTTTATTATATAAGCTATAAACGATTTTTTTAATATAAAAACTACAAATGCGGTATCAGTGCAAGATTAGTTCAATTAACATCAAAATTAACCGAAAATACGCCTAGTTGATAACCATTAAATATATAAATATGTATATATAAAAAAAAAGCTTAGTGCCTCAACTTCGAGCTTCAATGCCAACATCGTGTTTGGTCCATGATACATAATATTATATTAATTAATATAGCTAGCTAAATAATTGTGACATTTCAAATGCCTCCAAAGAAATTGGAAAATGCCAAATGATAGGGAATCAATGACCAAATAACTGCTATAGCAATGGGATGCTACGACACGACACGTCGTTTCTGTTGAGCAAGTACCCAATTTATTTAGAAATGGGCAACAAAGAGTTAACTTAATAAAACTGTGAAATGTGAGCTTAAGCTTGACTTAGTCCGGGTGACGGCCAGAACCCAGGACGGGCAGAAACACTTGCGAGGAGTCAGCCCGGGTACCGACCAGAACAGAAGACGGACAGCCATTCAGCCCAGCTCGGGTGAACACGAGCAGAGTGTCCGGATAGAAGGCAAGCTCAGCCCGGAGCATACGAGCAGGTCAGCTCGGGGACAGAGAGACTGTCCTGGCAGGAAAAGGAAACTCTACCCAGAAAGGAAGACGCGTAACTTGAGGAGCAAGCAAATCAAGTCAAAGATTCGGCGAGATTATTTAGGGTAGTTTCCTGATTTTGTGCGATTTGGGTAGCTAGGGTTTCGCCTATGAGAGGCTATATAAACCTAGCATTGTACACTTTGTAAAAGGTGTTGAGTCCATTAGAATTTTGAGTTTATCTTCTTGTATATTGCCTTCGATTATTAATCAAGAGAATTTCTTCTCCCAAAAGTTTGTGTCCTTTATTTTTCTGTTCGATTTCTTTTGGTGTTATTCGTGTTCTTTGCAGATCTGTGAATTGGGATCCAACAAGTGGTATCAGAGCTTCAATCGAAGAACATGTCTTCATCATCAGAGTCACCGATCGACGGAGCTTTGGTTGCGCAGAAATCAGACTCCAGAGAAGGCACAGTCACACTCCATTACCCCATGCTCACGAAGAGCAATTACGCCGTGTGGGCGTTGAAGATGAGGGTGAATCTGCAGGCGCAGGGAGTATGGGAGGCCGTAGAGAACGGCGGTGTCGAAGGGTGCAAGGAAAGAATGGCTCTAGCCGCTATCTACCAAGCAGTTCCGGAAGAAGTTCTTCTCATGCTTGCCGAGAAAGATTCCGCGAAGGAAGCATGGAAAACTCTTCAGACCATGCACATGGGCGCAGATCGCGTCAAGGAGGCAAAGGTCCAGACCTTGAAGAGTGAGTTCGAGGTCATGAGAATGAGGGAGAGCGAATCAATTGATGATTTCGCTATGCGGCTCACGTCCATTGTGACCGGCATACGCTCGCTGGGAGACAAGGTGGAGGAGACCACCGTCGTCAAGAAGTTTCTCCGAGCAGTGCCTCACAGGTACATGCAGATCGTGACATCGATCGAGCAGTTCGGCGATCTCAAGACCATGTCGGTCGAGGAGGTTGTTGGTCGTCTCAAGGCCCACGAAGAGAAACTTCGGGGTTACGGTGACAAAGACGAGGAGAAGAACCTCCTGCTCACGCATGAAGAGTGGACGGCCAGGCAGCGGAAAACCGGGGGAGCCGAGTTTTCTACAAGACCCTCAGGTCGGAACAGCTTTGGTGGAGAAGTCCGAGGACGCGGACAAGGTCGTGGACGAGGTCGAGGTCGGGACATGCGTGGTCGCGGTAGTGGATCTACCCGTCAGGAAGGCACGACCAGGAGAGACAAGAGCACAGTGAAGTGCTACAATTGTCAGAAGCTTGGGCACTTTGCATCTGAGTGCCGGAGCAGGAACCAGGGCGAAGAGGCGAATCTAGCGAGATTCCCAGACGACCAGCCGGCATTGTTGTTTGCCGAGCAGGAAACGCACCTGGACGAACAGAATGGCGAGTGTGACGCCAAGGCCCGGGCAGAAGTGATCAGTGTACCGATCAGCCCAGAGGCCGAGCAGACCTGTCCGGAGGAGACCAGCGAGAAGGTTTTCCTCATCGAGGATAAAGTTATTGCAAACCTCCTCGTAGACGGAGAGAAGAAGGTCAGTACCGACATATGGTACTTAGACAACGGAGCTAGCAACCACATGACTGGGGACCGAGCTAAGTTTGAAGAGCTCGATGAGAAGATCACGGGTAGCGTGAAATTCGGCGACGGATCAGTCGTAGAGATCAGAGGCAGAGGGTTGATCCTGCTCGAGTGCAAGAATGGCGACCAGCGTCTGATGACCCAGGTGTATTTCATCCCAAAGTTGAAAAGCAACATCATCAGTCTAGGACAGATGACTGAGATCGGGAACACGGTGTTGCTGCAAGGGTCCTACCTGAAGATGTTGACCAAGGAAGGAGAGCTGTTGATGAAGGTGGAGCGAACACCCAACAGACTCTACAAGATTCTCCTGAAGACATGCCAGCCCGTCTGTCTTATGGCATCAATGGCAGACCCGGCTTGGCTATGGCACGCACGGCTCGGACACGTGAATTTTCACGCGCTCAAGATGATGGGCGAGAAGAAGATGGCCTTCGGGGTTCCCAAGATAGAACACCCCGACCAGCTATGTGAGTGCTGCATGATCGCGAAGCAGGCGAGGATACCGTTTCCGATCAAGGCCAAATTCCGAGCAGAGAGACCCCTACAGTTGGTGCATGCAGACCTATGTGGTCCAGTCACCCCAGCAACATTGGCAGGTAACAAGTACTTTCTTTTACTTGTTGATGATTACAGTCGCTGGATGTGGGTTTATATGCTTAAGGAAAAGAGCGGAGCCTTTGAGGTCTTCAAGAAGTTCAAGAAGATCGTGGAGAATGGCTCGGTGCACAGGTTAAAGGTCTTGCGTACAGACCGAGGAGGAGAATTCACTTCCCAGCAGTTCGGAGAGTTCTGCGACCAGGAAGGAGTTCAGCGTCACCTGTCTGCACCCCACACGCCCCAGCAGAATGGCGTAGTGGAAAGACGAAACCGAACTATGATGAACACAGCGAGGAGCTTGCTTAAGAGCATGCAAGTTCCAGCCCGGTTTTGGGCAGAAGCAGTAAGACATGCGGTCTACCTGCTCAATCGTTTGCCGACCAAAGCGCTAGGAGAGCGTACCCCCTACCAGGCGTGGAAAGGGAAGAAACCCCACTTAGAACATTTGAAAGTGTTCGGATGCACCGCACACGTGAAGATTGCGGGGCCACATCTCAAGAAGTTGGATGACAGGAGTCAGAAGATGGTGTACCTTGGCGTTGAAGAAGGAAGCAAGGCACACAGACTCTATGATCCACGACGCGGCAGACTTCAAGTGAGCAGAGATGCTGTGTTCGAAGAGGAGATGAAGTGGGATTGGCGCGACGAGAAGGGAGAACCCGAGCAGAACTCAGTGGAGTTCATTGTCGAAGACGACCAGGATGTTGCCGAGCAAGAGAAGCCCGGAATACCCAGCTCGGGAACAGTCTTGCCAGAAACGAGGGAACCCAGCCCGGGAGAGAGCACCCCGGATACACCCAGGACACCAAGTCCGAGCAGGACCAGCCCGTCCAGCTCGGGAGATTCCTCCATAAAAGACGGCCCAAGAGGATTCCGACCTCTAGCAGACGTTTACGATCAGACTCAAGAAGTGGAGATGAGCCTGGAGGAACTTTCTTTGTTGTGTGCAGATGAACCAGCCAATTACCAGGAGGCAGCAGCCGAGCAGGAGTGGCAGGAAGCAATGAAGAAGGAGATGGAGTCCATTGAGAAGAACAGGACATGGGAGCTTACCGACCTGCCCAAAGGTTATAATCCCATCGGCCTGAAGTGGGTGTTTAAGCTGAAGAAGGACACTGAGGGGAATGTCCTTAAGCACAAGGCAAGGCTGGTAGCTAAAGGCTACGTGCAGAGGAAAGGCATAGACTTTGAGGAAGTCTTTGCTCCAGTAGCTAGACTGGACACGATCAGACTCATCCTAGCCCTAGCAGCGCATCGAGGTTGGGAAATTCACCATCTGGATGTCAAATCGGCATTCCTAAACGGTGACCTCGAAGAAGAAGTGTACGTCAAGCAACCAGAGGGGTTCGGCGTCACGGGCAAGGAGCAGAAGGTGTACAAGTTATCCAAGGCCCTGTACGGGTTGAGACAAGCACCAAGAGCGTGGAACATCCGCCTTGACAAGAGCTTGAAGAATCTTGGATTCACAAAGTGCTTGAGCGAGCAGGCAGTTTACACCAGGAGTACCGGGCAGGAAACTCTGATCGTGGGAGTGTATGTGGACGACCTGATCGTCACAGGATCCAGCGCAGGAGGCGTAGATGGATTCAAGCAGCAGATGATGGCCGAATTCGAGATGAGTGACCTCGGATTACTTTCGTACTACCTCGGTCTAGAGGTGGAACAGAAGAAGGACTGCATTACGCTGAAGCAGTCGGCCTATGCGAAGAAGATCCTTAAACAGTTCGAGATGACGGACTGTAACTCGAGCAAGTACCCTATGGAGGCGAAGCTGCAGCTCGGGAAGGATGCTGAAGGGAGAAGACTGGATCCCACGGAGTACAGACGCGTGATCGGGTGCCTGAGGTATCTCACCCACACCCGACCAGACATTTCACACGCAGTCGGGATAGTCAGTCGATACATGGAGAAGCCCACGAGTGCACACCAGCAGGCGGTGAAGCACATCTTGCGTTACGTGAAGGGCACGACGGACTACGGGATCCAATACAACAGAGGAAGTGGAGCAGAAGTACTAGTTGGCTTTACGGACAGTGATCTGGCCGGTGATATCGATGACAGGAAGAGTACCGGAGGGATGACGTTCTACCTCAACGGAAACCTGATCACCTGGCAGTCTCAAAAGCAGCAGACAGTAGCTCTATCCTCATGCGAAGCAGAGTTCATGGCGGCAACCGCAGCAGCATGTCAAGCTATGTGGTTGAAGGGGCTACTCAGAGAGATGACCGGATCCGAGCAGAGACCAGCTACTCTCTACGTGGACAACAAGTCTGCAATTGCGTTGATGAAGAATCCAGTGTTCCATGGACGGAGCAAACACATTGACACGAAGTTTCACTACATTCGTGAGTGTGTGGAGAAGCGAGAGATCATCGTGGAGTTCGTCAACACGAGGGAGCAACGGGCATACATTCTTACTAAGGCTCTAGGGAGAGTCAAGTTCGAGGAGATGAGAGAGCTGCTCGGAGTGAAGAGAGTGGAAGCAAGTCAAGCTTACGGGGGAGAATGTGAGCTTAAGCTTGACTTAGTCCGGGTGACGACCAGAACCCAGGACGGGCAGAAACACTTGCGAGGAGTCAGCCCGGGTACCGACCAGAACAGAAGACGGACAGCCATTCAGCCCAGCTCGGGTGAACACGAGCAGAGTGTCCGGATAGAAGGCAAGCTCAGCCCGGAGCATACGAGCAGGTCAGCTCGGGGACAGAGAGACTGTCCTGGCAGGAAAAGGAAACTCTACCCAGAAAGGAAGACGCGTAACTTGAGGAGCAAGCAAATCAAGTCAAAGATTCGGCGAGATTATTTAGGGTAGTTTCCTGATTTTGTGCGATTTGGGTAGCTAGGGTTTCGCCTATGAGAGGCTATATAAACCTAGCATTGTACACTTTGTAAAAGGTGTTGAGTCCATTAGAATTTTGAGTTTATCTTCTTGTATATTGCCTTCGATTATTAATCAAGAGAATTTCTTCTCCCAAAAGTTTGTGTCCTTTATTTTTCTGTTCGATTTCTTTTGGTGTTATTCGTGTTCTTTGCAGATCCGTGAATTGGGATCCAACATGAAAAAGTACCTATTCTTTTTTTTTTTGGATTGGTAGACCTCATTCACTTTTACGTTAGTTAGTTAGTTTTTTTTTTTTTTTACTATTCCGTCAGTGATGACATCAACAACGCAAATCGGGATGCTCTTGAGGAGATGAACTGAGAATTCGAGAGAGAAATTTATGAAGAAAATAAAAATTCGCATTGTTGATGTTCCAAGAATTTGTGTGTACATCTAAGTTTATTTTGATGTTAGTTGGTTATATATCGTTTGGGTTTATTTGTTTTATTTTTTTGTTGACGTTGTCACTATTTGAAATAGTAAACAATTAACAGAAAAGTGGATGAAGTCTACCGATCTGCAAAAATTTAACTTAAGTACTTTTGCTATAGTTTTTAAGTTAACTTTATGCTGCTTCATTTTCAAATAATTTAGGTATTTTTGCCGTAAATAACCCAAATGAAAATACATATATTTTCACAGTAGATCATCACGTGACGATTCGACACCTGCTTTATATTTGTTGGCTAATTAAAAAAGGTTAAAAGGAATAAGTTAGAAACTTTTGTGGGTGACAAAAACAAACTCAAGAAAGCCACTAATTTCAACACATAAGTTGAGAATGCCATATACTAATATCTTAGATGATATATGTGCATGATGTTGTGTTGTGTAACTAACTTTAGTGAAATGAATTTAAATTTAATCATTTAAAATACTATAAGATTATGCGCCACTAAATGGAATTACGTAAAGAGGAAAAAAAAAAACCATTAAGGACAAAAGAATGAAAGAAGTGGTCGTGAATGGTGATTGTGATTATTTGTTCACGTCAGAAATAGAATGTCTAGGGTTTCGGAGACACTTGGCAATATAATACACCCCTACTTTACTTATTTAATCATGAATTATTAGGGAAAAAACAATTTTAATTTCGACTGGAAGTGATCGATGAAGTGATCAATGGCTTATGTGTGTGGACTGTGGATGATGGGGTTTTTATTTTTTATTTTAATAATCAGATGTGTTTTTGGATCTATTGGATGTTAATTAACGTATGTAATTAGAAAAATAAAATAAAAAAATATGGGGGATATTATTGTGACAATAATTCAATTGTATTAATTGTGTAAAGATAAATATCATTTCCCACTAATATATTTGTTTGAGTTTTTTTTTTTTTTTTTTTTGGCTTTGGAGAAAATGGCTAAATTATCAAATCAGCTACATAACCAACTCATCACAAGTAGCTGCTAAAGGCCAAAATACTAAAGACCAACTAAATTTCCTCTTAAAAAATAGAAATAAATCATAAATCATAAATAAATTTTCAATCAAAGAAATAAAATTGACTATTGATTATGATTTCTCTTTGACTGACTTTAACATCGAGAACCAATGACAACCTAATTGAGAAGACACACAAACAAATGAGGTTATTGTATATTATATATACGATAGACATAGAGGTACACAATGACGATTCAAAAACTCAATCGGGAGTGGCGGACTACAAACAAAATAATATATTGTAATGGTTTTCGACATGAGAACAAAAAAAAAATATTAATAGCCGTATATAAGCTAGGATTTTCAATTAATTTAATTGTTTTGATATTCATTTATTTTATTAATTTATTATTAAAAAATATGTTATCGCGAGTATTTTCAGGATCACCTGTTTTTACATGTCTACATTAAAAATTTCCCAAAAAGTAGCCTTACTATACTTCAAAGCAAGCAAACTAGTTTTAGCTAAGAAAAAAAATCATCTTTAACTTGGATAGTAGCGATCAACTTGCTCAACCCTATAATCATATATATATATATATATATATATATATAGGGAAACTTCAATTTGTGTGCCCGGCAAAGCATGTTTGAACGAAAAAATACCCGACTTTGTTAAATTACAAAACTATTCCCGAAATCAGATTTAACCCAAGCCTATGGTTAATTAACCCAGCCTCTCTCTTTCCCTCTTTTTCTCTCTCTCGGCTGACTCTCAAGTCTCACCCCTCTCTATCTCTCTCTCTTTCCTTCTCTCCCTCTCTGCCTCACATACGCAAGCTTTCTCTCGCTCTCCCTCATGCCGACCACTCTCTCTCTCGTTCCCTCTCTCCGACGAAACCCACGAGATACCTCGTTGAAACAGGGGTGAATCGAGACGAGCGACGAAACCCACGAGATTCCTTCGACGCCGACGTGATCTGCTTTCAGGAGACCAAGCTCCGGCGACCAGAGTTGACCTCCAATCTGGCCATGGCGGAGGGTTACGAGTCTTTCTTCTCCTGCACTCGCACCTCCGAGAGAGGTCGCTCTGGTTATTCCGGTATGTCACGGAGCCCTAGCTGCTCGACCAAATGCCTTAACCGGAGAGAGACTGAGGATTTTTTTGTTTATTTTGTTTTGGATGGATTCAAATGTTTTGCCGTCGGGCTTCAGGAGTTCGAGGTCGACGAGCTACGGAGCATCGACGGGGAAGGACACTGTGTCGTGACTGATCACAATCACTTTGGTTAGTGCTTAGCTTTAAACGTATATTTTGAAATGTTAGAAAATTCTAAGAGATAAGCATTGTTTGAATCTTGTTATGGTGATGGAGATTATGGGAGATTAATGTTGTTGAGATTTGTGGCCAGTTTTGTTTAACGTGTACGGGCCTCGAGCTGTCAGCGACGATACAGAGAGGATTGCGTTTAAGATGAAATTTTTCAAGATAATGCATGTATGATTATATTTGATGATTTTTTTTTTCTAGTGCTACATTGCATTTGTTAGGTTATTGCTTTTAGTGTTAAACTCTAAACTCAAGAACCTTTGTGGAAAACAGATAGTGTGTTACTCAAGAACCTTGGTTTGATTTTGGAAGAGCTTTGGAAGTGACTCTGCACTGCTCAACACCTTTTCAACTGAGATAATGCCATCTTAGAATTTGTATTTGAGTTGTTGATAAGAAAATTTGTGCAATTTGTGTATCAATTTGTGAATATATAACCCGTGGAACAAGTCAAGAAACATTTTACATGTGTTGAAAATGGATTGGTTTATGCAGATCTCCTCATGTGAGTGCGTGGCCGGTATTTCCGATACTTTAGTTAAAAAGCCATAAGTATATATTATTGATACTTCAGACCATATGTTTTTGTTTTTTTTAAAATAAAATAAATCCATAAAAACACATTTTGCATATATATAAACAGTTTTGTTCTTCAGCCCATAGGGTTTTTTTTAACCGAAAATAAAATAAATCAACATAAACAGTTTTTGCCTAAACATAAACAGTTTTTGCCTAAACATAAACACTTTTCGCTAAACCGAAAATAAAATAAATCAATATAAACACTTTTTGCCTAAACATAAACAGTTTTTGCCTAAACATAAACACTTTTTGCTAAACCGAAAATAAAATAAATCAACATAAACACTTTTTGCCTAAACATAAACACTTTTTACTAAACAGAAAATAAAATAAATCAACATAAACAGTTTTTGCCTAAACATAAACAGTTTTTGCCTAAACATAAACAGTTTTTGTTTAACCCAAAATAAAATAAATCAACATAAATAGTTTTTGCCTTAACATAAATAATTTTTGCCTATACATAAACAGTTCTGTTTAGCCCAAAATAAAATAACTCAACATAAATTGTTTTTGCCTATACATAAATACTTTTTGCCTATACATATATAGTTTTTGTCGAACACATAAATATTTTTTGCCTAAACATAAATACTTTTTGTTTAACCCAAAATAAAATAAATCAACATAAATAGTTTTTGCCTTAACATAAATAGTTTTTGCCTATACATAAACAGTTTCTGTTTAGCCCAAAATAAAATAACTCAACATAAATAGTTTTTCCCTATACATAAATACTTTTTGCGTATACATTAATAGTTTTTGTCGAACACATAAATATTTTTTGCCTAAACATAAACAGTTTTTGTTTAACCCAAAATAAAATAAATCAACATAAATAGTTTTTGCCTTAACATAAATAGTTTTTGCCTATACATAAACAGTTTCTGTTTAGCCCAAAATAAAATAACTCAACATAAATAGTTTTTGCCTATACATAAATACTTTTTGCCTATACATAAATAGTTTTTGTGGAACACATAAATATTTTTTGTCTAAACATAAACAGTTTTTGTTTAACCCAAAATAATATAAATCAATATAAATAGTTTTTGCCTTAACATAAATACTTTTTGCCTATACATAAACAGTTTCTGTTTAGCCCAAAATAAAATAACTCAACATAAATAGTTTTTGCCTATACATAAATAGTTTTTGTCGAACACATAAATATTTTTTGCCTAAACATAAATACTTTTTGTTTAACCCAAAATAAAATAAATCAACATAAATAGTTTTTGCCTTAACATAAATAGTTTTTGCCTATACATAAACAGTTTCTGTTTAGCCCAAAATAAAATAACTCAACATAAATAGTTTTTGCCTATACATAAATACTTTTTGCCTATACATAAATAGTTTTTGTCGAACACATAAATATTTTTTGCCTAAACATAAATACTTTTTGTTTAACCCAAAATAAAATAAATCAACATAAATAGTTTTTGTCTTAACATAAATACTTTTTGGCTATACATAAACAGTTTCTGTTTAGCCCAAAATAAAATAACTCAACATAAATAGTTTTTGCCTATACATAAATACTTTTTGCCTATACATAAATAGTTTTTGTCGAACACATAAATATTTTTTGCCTAAACATAAATACTTTTTGTTTAACCCAAAATAAAATAAATCAACATAAATAGTTTTTGCCTTAACATAAATACTTTTTGCCTATACATAAACAGTTTCTGTTTAGCCCAAAATAAAATAACTCAACATAAATAGTTTTTGCCTATACATAAATACTTTTTGCCTATACATAAATAGTTTCTGTCGAAAACATAAATATTTTTTGCCTAAACATAAAAACTTTTTGTTTAACCCAAAATAAAATAAATCAACATAAATAGTTTTTGCCTTAACATAAATAGTTTTTGCCTATACATAAACAGTTTCTGTTTAGCCCAAAATAAAATAACTCAACATAAATAGTTTTTGCCTTTACATAAATACTTTTTGCCTATACATAAATAGTTTTTGTCGAACACATAAATATTTTTTGCCTAAACATAAACAGTTTTTGTTTAACCCAAAATAAAATAAATCAACATAAATAGTTTTTGCCTTAACATAAATAATTTTTGCCTATACATAAACAGTTTCTGTTTAGCCCAAAATAAAATAACTCAACATAAATAGTTTTTGCCTATACATAAATACTTTTTGCCTATACATAAATAGTTTTTGTCGAACACATAAATAGTTTTTGTCGAAACATAAATACTTTTTGTTTAACCCAAAAAGTATTTATGTTTATGCAGAAACTGTTTATGTTTAGGAAAAAAATGTTTATGTTGATTTATTTTATTTTCGCCTAAGTGTTATACACAGTTTTTGCCTAAGTGTTACACGGTTTTTTTTTTCACAGTTTTTGGATTAAATTCATTATATATTACCCATAAATTCCACAAAAGTACGCTAGTCCTTTGCCCCAGTTTCTATGTTCACAAAGTTCTTGTCTTCTTCTTCTTCGTCCTCGTCGTAAGGCGCTGCTTCGTCGTTCTCCTTTTCTTGCTTGACTAAGCCGAGATCGCCCTCTGATTCGTCGTCTTATTGACTAACAAAACCCAAAATCAACAAAAAAATAATAATTAACTAACAAAAAAATGACAGTTTGTGTGCTTTTCAAAGCTCTTTCTTATTGAGGCGTATCAACAAATACTTTGTGTGCATTCAAAAGCGAGCCTGACCCATAAATCTCAAACCGACTAACTAAAATATCCAATAAACACCCATAATCTCAAACCGAATCAATCCCAAAATAAACCCCTAAATCACAAACCGAATCAACACCGAAATCTCATACAAGCTAAACCCTAGATAAACCACTGATTCTCAAATCAATCAAGACCTAATCTCAATCATAACAAGCCTTAATCTCAACTGAAACAGAAATTAAAAATGTGCAAACCATTGGCAAGCCGACCTAACCTGAGTTTTGGAGAAATGCGAGTCAAATGGGGTTCGCCGGAAGCTGCGAAATTTTCGGTGGCTAGGTTTCGTCGGCCGGAGGCCGGGTACTTCGTCGGAAGCTGCGTTTCGTAGGCGTGCCCTGGGTTTCGTCGTGCAGAGAGAACCGAGGGGGGGAGCAGCGCGAGACTATAGGGAGCAGAGGGAGGGGGCAGAGGAAGCGAGCTGGGTTTCGTCGGCGTGGCTGGGTTTGATCGTGCTCAGGGAGCTTTCACCATGTCGTGCTCAGCGATTTCATGCGAGCCTTTTTCTTCTGCTTTTTTTTTTTTCGAACACAGAGGTCGTGGGAGGGAAGGACAAAGAGAGGGAGAGTGTAAAGGTCTGGTTAGTTTAACCATGGGTTTGGGTAAAAAATGAGATTGGGGCATATTTTTGTAATTTAACAAAGTCGGGTATTTTTTCGTTCAAACATGCTTTGCCGGGCACACAAATTGAAGTTTCCCTATATATATATATACACAGTGGCATAGCCAGCTTTTCGGTTGAGGCGAAGCACGAAAAGTACAAAATACTCTACTCTATTTAATTAAAATATATTTTTTATAAATAGATAAAATTTCCTAAACATAAAATATATGAACATAAATCCATTTGTTAAATCTAGATATTGTTACAATTTGAGCTAATATGTCGTATCAGAGTTGAAAAAAGTAAAAATATAATATAGTAAGTAAATCAACCATGTATAATTTACAATACAGTTTAGACTTAAAATAGGTAGTAAAATTTTTATGAAAAATAAATTTGAGTATATCATGTTATAATATTATATATATATATATATATATATATATCACTTTATTAGAATCACTTATTTTTTAGTTCCAGTGCTTGATTCATGTCATTATTTTCATTTCTTATATTTACATGATTCATGTTATTATTATTCACTTTTACTTATGTTTTTATAGAAAATTAATAACAAATTAAGCTTACAACTGTAGAACTTATAAGCTAAGAATTTTAGTTTGATAATTGAGCATACGCACGTGCGTATGCTCATGCAACATTAGCTACGCTCATATATATATATATATACCCTCTTTTTTCTCTTGACTTAGGGACTCGATTCTCACAAATGTAAGTTCCTAATTAAATTTTTTAAAACACGACTTTAAAAATCAATATGTTTCAACAAAACAAACATTGCTAAAGGCAATGAGAAAATGCCAAGATAGCAGAGGAAAAATCGCAAAGCTGCATCAACATCAATATGGCTCAGCAATTGAACTCAAACACGCTATAAAATTTCAAATATATATATATATATATTTCACAATGCATTTTAATGGAATATATTGATAGCAACTTTCAGGACTGGCAACGTACGTCAGCTTATGATAATGTATTTACGTATGTCGTTATCTTTTGATTTTCTTGTAGCCTACCCATAAGTACGTACTGTTTAGTCTTGTCCAAACTCGACATGAAACTTAATCATCAAATGATTGTTAGTATATTCTTCTTCATAGAGAAAGAAAAAGAAAAGAAAAACGCGTGGTACTTAACTTAATAACTCACTCTAATTATGAACTTGGTATTTAAAAGTTGATAATGATCACCTTCTATCTCTCTTACGTACGTCATGATTATATATTGATTAATATGTACATATTAATATATATGCATGAAATCAAATGGTACAAAGATTTTTTTAAGAAAGAATTACGAAGAGATAGTCTTGTAAATCGAATGCAAAATGGAACTGAATATAAAGAGAAATCATCACGTGAAAAATCCAATTTGGTAACAAAATACGTGACAGAGAGAGTTATAACAGGGTCCCAAAACAATAAATGACGTCTAGAATAATTAAGTCCTAGAATGTATATCATAAAAATCCATAAGTCCAAAGGTTTCTATAAGGACCCGGCCTATCGGCCCGATCCCTCCATTTCAACCACAAAATCTTTAAAATATCCGATAAAATGGGCAAAAAAAAAAAACGGATTCCCACCATAAACTCTAACATATAGTTTAGTGGTCAACATATTCTTAATCACTGCAATTAGTCAACTATATATGAATTTTATGTGGTTCATTACCTTATGCAAATAGATTTTACTCATTTAATTCCTAACCATAGTTCATATAAAAGTAACATTAAATTGAACACAAGGTCGGTATAATTCTACCATTTTATGAGGCTGAAATTTCCTAGCCGACATACATAAATTTAAAGCATTATAAGACTTCTATGATATTTACAAAAAAGGAATATATTTGAACTTTTTGTGGTTGCATTGTAATCTTATTTTTCACGGTCAAAGTTCTCAATGTCTATTATTTTGCTCCCTAAGTCCATCAACTTGTTAAAGTCCCGTTGTACCAAAGAAGACAAAAAGAAAAATGTTTGAATTTTTTTAAAAGGGATACTTGTCTAAAATTTAACGGCACATCCAAATAGGTTTCGACCGTGAAAATTCGACCTTGAAAAAAAATAGGCTTATGTTGCTACAAATTAAAATATTGTTATTGGATATTTATTTAAAATATTTATATAATTTTGATATTTTTTTTAGTTAATGCGTTAAAACACGTGCACAGCATTTTTTTTCCTCAAAACGTTTAGATATTTGAAGCACGAAAAATGGATAAGGAAGAAGCATGATCAGATCTTTCACTGTAGAGAAGGTCTAATTTTGCCGGTTTATCACATTTTATATTTTGATTTGTAGCTAAAGAAGATGTGGCTCTCATATTATCACATTACTCTCGTGTTACTTACATAATAATAATCAATAAATATCCAGCTACAAATCGAAATATGAAATCTGCAGATTCGGGTGTAAATGACAAGAAAGGAGATTTCGTTTTATTTTTGTAAAAAAAAAAAAAAAAGTAAAGCAAGTGATGAGAAATGCAAAGAGTAAAGACAGAAAGAAAAGGCTCACTTTGATAATACCTCTCGATGGGTCACCACACACCAGAGTCAGTCACACGTAGCTTTACAGGCTTAATTCTCTCTCGACTATTTTCTCATCAATAATGCAAAGAGTAATAGGTAATAATGCCCCTCAATTTCGTATGTTGGTGCACTTAGTTCTCTTGAAATTCAAGTTCTTAGCAACAAAGCTCCTCACGATCTTTGAAAAAAAAAAAAAAAAGGAAAATTGTATGAATCAATGACTTAGTGTGTTCTGTCAATAAATTACCGAACTAAGTGACACAATGAAAATATTAATACGGTATTTGCCCATTAATAAAATTGATAAGAAACAAAATTCAAAAAATCTCGTGTTACGCACAATTTAATGTTTTCCGTTAGGGTAATGAGTTTTTTTCTTCTTTTTTTGAAAGAATACTCATCACTTTCTCGAGAAAAAAAAAATTATGTGATGACATGACTTACTTAACGTGTGCGGTTAAGCTCGACCTGGTTCAGCTCGCTGAGTCAAGATGCGACCAAGTCGACCATATCAGGTTAGAAAACCTGGTCCCAGACAAGTCAGACACCGACGAGCGTGTCACAACGTCCATGAACCAGGCATCTTGGTTTCATCAACCAAGTTGCATATAGCAGGCAACACCAGAGCACGGCGACTTGGTCCCAGCCAACCTTGTTCCAGAAGGGAGCAGGTTACGAAAAACAAGTCACGACAAATTAGAAACATGAAGCGTGGTTTGGAAGTCTAACACGAAAGAGGTGGCGAAAATCAGGGTCAAGATTTTACGAGAAAGTCAACGCCTCTACTTGTGTGTACATATTATAAGTTAGGATAGTTTTTCTTTTAACTTTAGGGATTTGATTGATTTTCTTGTATAGTATAATTAATCATGTGCAGAGAAACTCATTGTAATCTCCTTTCTTTTCTTCAATACACGGAGAAAAGTTTTCTCCGAAGTTCTTCATTAATTTTATTCTTTGTGCTGTGTAGGTTAAGTTTGGAACCAACACAGCATATTCTATTTTTAGATGAACTAGGTCTCGTATGACTTGAGAAAAATAATAAAGTTGATGAAAATATTATAAATAACTTATGCATATTACACATACAATAACATTTTAGTCATTTTTTAATGCAAATAAGAGGTAAGAGTTCCTTTTCCAAAGAATATCAGCGTTTCTGCCAAAAATCATAGTTCATGGGCAAAGCCTACCGCAAAAATAAATAAAAGGGTTTAACGTAAAACTTTTATATATTGTTCTTCTCGTCCGTTGATCGCTTTGGGACCCAAAAGTGGGACATAATACGTTGCATGGTGGACCGGCTGCCTAATAATACATGCAGGTCGGGTCGGGTCGGGTATTGAATATAACCCGAAATATACTATAATAATTATAATGAATGTTTGACACGTAGGTTATTGAAATATGATTTTCATGTAAGATGATGCATTAATTGATGTGTTTATATGTATATGCGCGTTTGTTTTTGTTTTCTAGTACAGTATTATTTTGTGATCAAGAAAGTCTATTAACTTTACCAATATTTTTACTTTTTTTTTTAATCTGAATAATTTGATCTTAATTTGACTCATTTAAGTTGTAAACTATGTACCAAACAAACTAAAAACATGTAACTTTGACCAAAAACATTTTACTTCAGTTAGTATCAAATTTGCCTTCAAACATTTTAAAAGTAAAAGAAAAAAGCGATTAGTTTGTAGATTATAAGACAAGATTGAATAATGACTAAATAAAACCTTATGATCACCTTATGATACTGTGGGGATCTCTAATATTAGTACTACAAAAATTCTAAACCCTAATAGTTACGAGTAATAAAAGACATCTTTCGGAATTCGGATAATCATTTTTGGTACCTTTTCTTTATGTAACTAAAACCGAGCTTGATAATTCGATTGCATGGGCAAAAAGCAAATAATTACTGAGTTTTGATCGGGAAAGTTTTTGGTTACTCGGGTTGTGTCTGGTTTCAGTTTTCATTTTCATCCTCCGAGAGCTGCATAAATAGTTTTAAGGGCAATCAATTCCGGAGGCCCTCCAACTTGTCTTTATTTAGTCCCTCATTTTGTAAAATGATCACATAACATTCACAACTTTGCAATTTTATCCATATTTAGCCTTTCTGTTAGATTTTTGTTAATTTTTTACTGATTTTTTTTTTTTTGAGAACTTTCAGAATTGATTACCCTAAATTTAATATCGTTTGGACTATATATGGTTAATTGATCATAAAATATCAGTAGCTATATAGGAGTGTTAGGGTTGGAATTCTGTACGGAGTTCATGCACCTACGTTACATATATAATATGATATTATCGTTACACTCGTCTTCTTTTTGGAAGTTTCCATTTAAGCTAAAAAAGGAAAAGAAAAGGATATGAAGCTGTAGGCTGTGAATTGCAATGGACTTTGACAAGTCCTAAGAAATGGATGACGTGTAATAATATATAAAAAAGAGTGAAAGAACAAAGAAGAAAAGCTCTGTAGATGAAGCCACACCAAGTGGCTTCATCACTTCCAAACATGTTCCACTCTTGAGTGAGAGTGACCAAATCAAAGTAACTGCAAGTGGGGTATACATTCGACAAAATTAACACGGTTAAGTGGCAATTCATGATTCGTGTAGTGTTCGTAAGCATTTTTTTTAATATTTATTTTATGTAGACACAAACCCGTCTCATCATTTATTAATTGTGTTAGAAAATGAAACTCAGACCTGCGTCATTTAATAATTATGTTTATTGCGTCTATCCGTTTAATCCAATCAACATATTCAAGTATTTTAAGTACTTTTGCCACCCCTAGTCCTATTTTCATATCTACGCATACAGTAATTTACATTCCGCGCGATCTTAAGCTCACTTGCCGGGAAGGCAAATAGAAGAAACACCAAAATTCATGAACAACGGGAGTCCGGGGCGAACTCGGGTTACAGTTTTTCGGGATGAATTGTTGTTGGCGGGGTTGAGTAATCATGATTAAGAGTAAAAATATAATATATATATATATGTATACATATAAAATTAAATTAGAGATAAAATTAAAAATATAAATTTTAGGTAAATTTTTTTATTTTTTTTGGGACTTTAGCTCATTTGAGATGAACATGCGTTAGACCTTCACGGGAGTTACATGCCCTTTTATCTACGGTTGAAACTGAGACCAAGTATTGGGCTCCTGCTCTTTCTTTCTTTTTTCGTTGATCCAACTTTCTCGAGCCTTCAAAAACCGGATTTGGTCTCGGCTTCAAGAAAGTCGACGCTTTAAAGTTTATCTGACAGCTAGTTCAGCCTTATTTTTTAAAGCCTCGGTAGGGTACAAACTCTCGTTTTCTAATTCAGGACCGGTTTGCAGTTCCCGACAAAAGACCCGAATTTAGATCCGAAAACCGGGCCAGAATCGGATCAAAACCGGACTCATGGACCAAAACTTTCCCCGTACTCAATATAACACTTGTTTTGGCCAAATTTAATTTTCACTCCCTAGTCCATATAACTTGGTAAAAAATGGCTCAAAAACAAGAAAATATTGCTCAGTAACAAGAGAATCAAAACATGGGAGACAAAAGGATGTTTGGTGGGCACGATATATACATATACATATATATATATATATATCATATTTTACTTGTTCTTGAAATTCTCCATTGATAATCTCTCTCTCTATCTGCCCTACACAGCCCATGTCTCTTCCAAAAGCACTGTCCTTTCCGTTTTGTAACTGAACAAATGTTCATCAGTGAATTCACTAAATATCTTCCATACTCCATGCATTATTAATTTCCATTATCAACTTGAGATATTTATGTGACCCTTTTTCAGCTTTTTTTTGCAGCTTTTGCACTTTTTAATTCAATAAAGTGGACATCTTGAAGCTTCAAGATATTTATCATGTGATTCAATTATTTGATCAGTATGAAAAAACTTATGGTTCTTTTCCTTTTGAATTGGAATAAAGTGCAATAAACGACCCGGAAAAACCAGACACATTGAAAACTAGAACCTTTCTTACACAACTGAAAAGGATATTTGTTGCGCTTATGAACTCGAAAATCTCAGCATCAAGAGTAACGGACCATTGTCTTCCTTATCCAAAGCGTGAAGCGAGCTTCCATGTGAAGAAACATGACGGGTACCTACGTCGGCCCGTAATCAGACACTGCCATTTTCAACATTATCCTCCAAAACAACTGAGCCAATAGCGAAAGGCCACCAAAACTTTCCAGCTATGTCGGAACCGGTGCTTTTCTACGTTTTCACAATGCCAACTTGGTATGCATCGGAAGTAATTTTGCAGGATTTCGGAAAAGTGAGACATACTGATCGCAGTTTTGCGCACATATTGCCTTTTTATGCAGATAAGTCATTACCTCTGTCTGTATTGGAAATCATAAACATTTGGTGACCAAAACTTGATCCTCCTACGTAGAATCCAGAGATCTTGTATTGAATCCCTGTTCCCTGAACACAGGAAACATGCCTTATTATGAACGGTCCTTGAGCAGAGTTCGTGCATCAGGGTGGACTTGAGATTTCTCCGTTTATTTTTTACATTCTCGTTATCTTGAGGAGATAATGATCCACGCTCTACCAGCCGAAGCATAAGGGTATCGACCTCCTTTGCGTTCCCTTCCAAAACCAGTTTCGTACTTACCTTCTCGCATAACTTCACATCTGGAATCATGTTCCGATTAAACATCCTATTAGCCACTCTAAAAGCCGACATGGGAAGCTCCTTTTTCAAATAACTGTCCATAACAACGTGGCATGTGTTAGCATCGAGCTTTGAAGCCGTTCGCAATACTTTATACAAAAGTTTATCAGCCTTTTCAGGATTTCCAAAACTACACAGCTTCTCGATGACTTGATTATGAACCATTTTACAGTTCATCCTAATGAGCATTTTATCCAACAGTTTCAGCAAATCGTCCACCAAATTCTCTCGGCAAAACCAGTGGATGACGGATCTGTACGTCACGGGCGTCGGATCCAAACCCTTTTGTAGCATGTTCATCCCAAGCTTGTTCGCCTCTTCCATTCTCCCTCTTCTCCCCAACGCGTCGACTATGGTTGTATATGTGACGACATCGGGGTGTTTGTTGCTCAGATACATATCATCGAGCAACGACAATGCACCCCTTTGACACCATCTCTTCTACAAGCTCGACGGCCTCAGGGAGCTTATCTTCCCTACGAAGCCCGTGAATCACGGTACCGTAAGATATAGCATTCGGGGTCCAAAACTCTTCCTCGCTCACTTTAATCATCTCTCGATCCTCCAATGACTTTCCACTCAGACAAAGCCCCTTCAACAAGGCATTATACGAGAAGGTATTCGGCTTACACTCGTGCTTATACATCTGTTGAAGCATCGCTTTGGCTTGTTCCACCTTGCCTTGCCGAGAAAACCCGTCAAGAACCGAGGTGTACGTCACAACGTCCGTCAGGGACACACCCTTTCGAGAACATCTCGGTCACAATCTCTTTCGCCATCGCGATATCACCCACTTTGCAGAATGAATCAACGACTGCGTTGTACCCAACTTTATCAAATCTAAATCCCTTCAATTCACCTTCTCTCAGAAACTCGAGAGCCTCGTTTCCATGGCCGTGTTTGGATAGAACGTGGACGAGGGTATTGTAAGTAACTTGGTCCGCCACTGATTTCTTTGATCCGGTTTTCTTTGCTAAGAAAGCTCATCACGGTGTAGAAACTAACCTTGTCCGGGCAACAGTTTTTACCCGGCATCTGACCGATCAGCTCCACGGCGTCTTCAAAACTACCCGCTATGCAATACCCTTTTATCAGGCAATTGTACGTGATGCCATTAGGGCTTATCTCTATACCTAGTGGACCGCAGTTACAAATTTGGTTAAAATTTATCGAATCAGTTTGCGCTAAAAAAATATGCGTTGTAATTGAAAATTTTACGTCGACAGATGAAAGATACTTTTAATTTGATATGGAAAATTATGGGTAAGACCCCGCATTAATAATAACAATAATTGAATACTTGAAAAATAAAATTAAAAATTCTTATATTTTATAAGAAGTTGTCTTCAAATCTACTCAAACCCCCAGAAACCTTGCGACCCGTATGATCAAACCTATAGTTCCTATCACCATGATTACGAAACTCGTCGATTCTTACAGGACGAGAGCTATGTCTACTGTTTCTTGAATCAAACGGCGAGAAAGAGGAAAGAAACCTGAAAAACGATAATGGGCACTCGAAAGAAGTCACTCCCTGACTCTTCAGAGCCCCTCTTAGAGCGTAGAAATCGCGAGCTGAGAGAGAGCGAAAACTGAAGAACATTGCGACTCTTGAGCGTGCTTCGAAAAGCAAAGGAAGCGAAGAAAGGAGAAGATACTCAGGTATGGCCTTCTGGGGATGGGATGAGAAGCTCTTCAAAAGCTTCGAGCCTCCATTGCCGCTTCAGACTTCGTCGTCCCGATGGTGGCGAAACGGTTTTCACTTTTCTATGTGCAAATTCCGGCAAAATGTCAAAATGACCTTAAATGAAATTTTGATTCACTGTATTGGTTTTTTTTTGCAGTGGGCTCAATAAGGGTACGAGTGAATCAAAATCCCAAATGAGGTCTTTTATCCATTTAATTCGCAAATTCCTGCGAAGCTCTTTGACATGTTGCTGCCTTCGTGAACATGTCATTTTCTTCGATGTTTATGAAGTTTTTTTTTTTTTTTTTGAAGGCAGCTTTGCTGCGGTGGGGAACGAACCCACGACCTCCAAGATCGAACCCACGACCTCCACTTTGGAGGTACTGTGGAATTACCACGACCTGCGATGTTTATGAAGTTTCTTGTCGTTTTGTATATCTTCGTATATATGTCGTTTTCTTTTTCTGGAGGAAGCGTCATCATAGTTGATATTGCTTGTCGTTTTCCTAGATATTGATTCTTTGCTATTTTCTGTCGTTTTTTAATATTTTGTATTCTTTTCATTTCTTAGATATTGGGTCTTCATATTTTTCTGTTGTCTGTCGTTTATAATAGGGTTAATAGCGGCATGTGTACTTAAATTATTTTAAAATGTGACAATATAGAGTTAAGTTTTTCTTTTAGTAGCATATATTCCCAATTTGAGTTTACCCCGGAGCATATACACCCAAATGAAACGGAAAAATATATTGCCTTATATTTTCACTTCGAGTTCTTTTATCGCTATTTTTTTCACTTTAGACCCATGTCGCCGCCCTCCGTTTAGCCAAAGTGCAAGTGTTTTGCCGAGATTATCACTATTTTTTTTTTAAGGAAACCTGAGTCGTTTGATAATGCCACATGTCAAAAAATATTAGTGAATTATTTGTAAGAATTTAGTGACTTTTATGACTTACGCCACAAATTTCCCTTTATTTATTTCTTCTTTTTGGCGCTAGAAGAATCTCAGATATATTCTTTTGTCTCTCAACGCTTCGAATCTCCGTGTCTGAGCGATCAGAGAGGACCAATGGCGGCTCTCAATCTGGCGCAAAACGGAGACTTTCCACCGTCGGTGCCGGCCGTCGGAGGAGGCCGATCGGCGCTGATATTCCTCGGAACCGGCTGCTCGAGCGCCGTCCCCAACGCAATGTGCCTGATCCAGCCCTCCGATCCTCCCTGCTCCGTCTGCTCCCAGGCATTGTCGATCCTGCCGGAGAAGAACCCGAACTACAGGTAAGTTTTGGCTGTTTCATCTTTTGCAGCTGCGCGATCGAGCTTGCTCATTTCTCACCGGTAGATCTGAAGCACGCAGTGAAAGAGAATCCGACGCTGGTTTTGACTCTATACAGGTGTAATACGTCTCTTTTGATCGACTATTGCCAAGGCGATGGGAATCACAAGTATATTTTGATCGACGTTGGGAAGACATTCAGAGAGCAAGTTCTGCGATGGTTTACACTGTATAAGATTCCGAGGATTGATTCGGTGAGCTATCTCGTTTACGAATTTGCTGTAAATTGATAGACTTGATTCAGCTAATTGGATTTTGGAGAAGTGTATATTGCTGTGTCCATGGTCTAATGGTTAGAGTACTCTTTTTATGCATTTCGGTGCTCGAATGTACAGATTGTTCTGACTCATGAGCACGCCGATGCGGTTCTCGGGTTAGATGACATACGCGCTATTCAGCCGCATAGTGCTACAAATGATATCGACCCGACGCCCATATATTTAACTCAGTTCACGATGGATAGGTAATGACTTTCGGTGAACCGGAGATTTGTCTCGTCACTTTAGACGTGAATTGTATGATCTTTACAGTATTAAGAGTACAACATACTTTTTATATTCTATGAAGGGATTTAATAGTTGCTAGTGAATTTCAAACGGGCATGATATAGTATTGGAAGACTGGTCCTGTCACGGTTTTGGATACGCAAATGCTTAAATTCGTTGCGTATTAACGCTTGGGAAAGGAGAAATGAAAAGAGAGAATATGAATTGTGGCGAGCGATTAAAGTTTTCCTTCAAAGTTAAGATCTGACATTGAGGTCTAAAGTTGACACCTTAAGACCTCTGTTCCATTGTGGCGAGTGATTACCGTTTCCCTTCAAACCTTCCTTTGTAATATATGAGACATAGAGGTTATAAGACCACAAGTATATTTACTTTTACTCTTCTTATTGTGTATTTGAAGTTTCCTTCGATTTTGTTGCTCGTGAAACAGCCTAGAAGTGAAGTTCCCTTACTTGGTAGAGAAAAAATTAAGGGAAGGACAAGAAGTGAGACGTGTGGCGCAGCTTGAGTGGACGGTCATTGATGGCAACTGTGAGAAACCATTTGTTGCATCAGGCCTTCAATTTCTTCCCTTGCCGGTTGTCCCGTGGAAACCTTCGTCAGTGATCATATACATGTATGCATGTATATAATAGCTGATTAATTCTTGGTTCCATTGTAGGTTATGCATGGAGAAGACTATGTCTGTTTGGGTTTTCTCTTTGGTGGAAACTGCAGAGTTGCTTATATATCCGATGTTTCACGCTTTCCCGCAAGCACAGAGTATGGTAAGCCCACTTTTGTGTTACATCAAATTCTTATCCATATTCAATCCAAGCATTATATTATTTCATCAGAGTATGAGTTTATATAGAACACCGGGCAAAACACTGAGTGTATATTCTTACTGTTATTGACAACGGACTTCTGATTTTCAGTCATTTCAAAAGATGGAGCTGGACAACTGGATTTGCTTATATTGGACACGCTTTATAGGGTCGGTTATTCTGATCGTAATTTAAATGTTCATGGATTACTTAATTTGGAACTGTTTGACGGTTTAGTATGTAGCAGATTTTATGATCATTCTACTAATCAAAGTTGTAGTATCGGCTCGGACTATGATATCGTCTTTTTTCTGTGTTTCTAAATCTTCCTTACTTTTTTCCCCTGTTCCAGAAAAGCTCCCATAATACCCACTTTTGCTTTCCACAGGTCAGTTCTCAATACACAAATACACACTTTTATTTTAATACTGTAATTCTTAAAACACCGTTCATGTGCGTCCCTGTGTTTCTTCTCCAGACTCTTGAAGCCGTGAAGAAGTTACGTCCAAAACGAGCGCTGCTGATCGGAATGACTCATGAATTCGATCACCACAAGGACAACGAATTTCTTGCTGAATGGTCCGAAAGGTACGAAGTGGTATTCGCAGTTGTCAAGTTTTTTCAGCTTTCAATAGATGATGCAAACCAAAATAGTAAATGTGGAGCCTAAATTTGTGTGGCCATGGAAGTAAACGATGATATGAAACTGATACTCGTGTTCTATATACAGAGAAGGAATTCCGGTACAGCTTGCACACGATGGTTTGAGAATTCCTATGGACCTATAAGGAGGTGCGAAAATTCAAAAGTAGTATTTTCCCCACTCTACGTTAAAAGATGATGGAATATTTTAGTTCTGGCGCAACGACTTACATACTGGTAATACCGGAATCGATCATAGGACTATTGTGAATCATCTAAGAATTTCAATCTTAGAAAAACCAATAACACGAAAGTCCCACAAAATTACAGAAATAAAATTCACAAAAATACCCTCAAGTTAGTCATGTGCTACACACATAACAAGGTGCGTTGCTATCACAAACTAAAACTCATGGGATGAATCTTTCTCTCACAAAGATCAAGGGGTATTATTCCGTTTAGGACTTTATTTACGAACTTCGGTCGCTGTTTCGGGTTTTGCAGGTCAGTCTAATTGCAGAATAGACGTCGATACTTGTCAAATGGTATACAATGATGAAAAACGGAGAGGAACGCAATCGAATAATTCATTTTTCAATCACATAAGATGATATTAAATTGTTATAGGAAGGAATAATACAACATTAAATAAATGTTTGAATCTTCAACCTCAGTTTTGCCGGTTCGTACGTCGAACCGGCTAATATGCAATATGAAAATCACTTTTGGTCAAACAAGTTGAAAAGTTAACTTCACTGTTTAGTTATTTGGCTATGTTTTAGATTCTTCTTCTGTCTGTTTAATCGTTGACCAACAAACATGAATGGAACATGAATATATATATATATATATATATATATATATATATATATATATATATATATATATATATATATATAATGAACATATGAACCTTTGCATATATAATAACTCTTTATATTATCAATATATCGACGATAAGCATATCGAAAACTGGATTTTTGTATTGGGCGATGTATTAGCTTCTGTGTACGTAACAACTCTAATAACAGCTCTAATATTTAGTTTAATATGCAAATCGTTATTTTATAATTTTATGATTATTTATAATATAATTATAATTTTTGGTCTAATTTTGAACAAATTCTTTCAGTGAATAGGATATATAAAAAAAGTATTGTTAATGCTACCAACCGCTCTCAACAATGAATATTTGATAAATGCGATTCTTCAAGATATGTCTAGCCCTGATTATAGACGAGCAAAAACAATGTGCTTAGGGCTGAGTCTAATTTTGTAGACGTATTACTGTACTTAGTTAAACATAAAAAAATAAAAATAAATGCTTAAAAGGCCTTAAAATTTAAGATTCCGAATTTAAATGCTATTTTAAGATTTTCTAGAAAGTCCAAGAGAATAATAGATCCACGTATTGACCACGAGAATCTAGATTAGGACTTGTATATGACGTCCAAAAAATACGTTATCGTATTTTTGTAGAGAACAATTGCAATGTTTTTCTTTGTCATAATATATATATTTATGATGTGACAAAAGGAACAATACGTGTCCATAATATTAACGTGGAAAAAAAAGTCAAAAAATGTGAGAAAGCCATCGAATATTTTGTTGCCGTGCTACACATTATGGAACCAATAATTCTCAAGCACAATTAATTAATAATGCTTTTATTCTTCCCCTTGATTTTTTTTTTTATTTTTAAAGACCCCTTGATTTTTATTTCAAAGCTCGATTTATGAGCTTTTAACGCAAGCAGTCTTGGATTATTATTCTTCAAGAAAATATGAAAGGTGTAGATTTCAAGTTTTCAAAAAGTCTTGACAAAATAAATGCATTCTCTAATTATTCTCGTATTAGGGTATGGAGCAACAAATTTATTTTTATTAAATAATCTTAATATACCATTTAAGTCTCGTGTCTTCGAGCGCCACGTGCCATACAACGAATAAAAAAAATGTCCGTTTACTAAAAAGAAACCTTAATATGTTACCATGGAGTGAGGGAAAAGGCAAAGAAAGAAAGTTTCAATCAAATGAAACACCATTTTCTTTCAATCATAATAGTCATTATTCCAAAATTTTCCAATCAACTTTTGTTTCAAAAATAGAGGTATACAGCCAAAAAAAAACTTCTAGAAATGGTCAACTCACATTGTATTTAATTTTTCATACATAATATATATATATATATATATATAGATATAGATATATCTAGAATTGTTTTGATGTGTGACAATAATAGTTGGAGAATAAAAAGAAGCCAAACAAGACCAGGCAAGTAGTATGACCAAGCTCAACCAATTAGTCTCTTCACTCTTAAATGGAAGAGGCTTTAAATGCTCTCTTTAATTAATTAAATTTTGGAGAATTTAGAAGCAGTGAAAGAGAACAAACAAGTAAACTATAGCAAAGCTTTGAAACCACAAGTACTTAGAAGAAACAAGTATTATAGAAAATAGCATGGCATGTTTCATTCCATTCAACAACAAGAACTTGGACATAAGCTTCTTCGCCTTCAGGCCAACGGTTGTTCTCGTCGGTGATCTTATCGATGCTCTTAAGCAATTCTCGGTGTTCACCGAGAGCCTCGGCTGCGTTCAGAGTTCTTTGATTCAGAGCATTCATGGAAGCATGGTAATACATTTATTTTTCATTTTAATGATTAATATATATATATATGCCAAAGTACATAAATATATGAAAATATTATCACTTATTCAGATCATATGGTATGGTGGTTGGTTGAAGAAATCATGTGAGAACAAAGAAGCTCTTGTTGCAACACTTGTAAGTTCTTAATATCCTCTCTATATTTATTGATTTTGTGCAGAATATTACTAGCTAGGAATCTAAATTCTTACAATATAATCCTCCGGTAATGAGAAGAAACATCACTGTGAGTCTGTGATCAGAACTCAGTGATGAACAATATGTATACATATATATATATCTTGATCCCATACTTTCTCAGTTTTGTTAATTTGTAAAATAATCATATAATTAGAGTAACCCATGTAATTAAATAATGAAACTTTATATAGAATCTCTAAAAAAGTTAATTGTGTTGGGACCAAAGAATTTTATTATATTATCGAGTGAAAATTTTGTCATGTTGGTTACTAACTTAGGGAGTACCTTACAAAAATATTATTTAATTATAGTTATTAATTTAACAAAGTTTTACGGGCTTTCTTATGTTAACTAAATAAAGTAATTTAATTGTAAATAATAAGGTGAAGTTTAGGGTACGTTTGTCATGTTAAGTAGATATAGTACTTAGGTAGTCTATGAGAGATTGAATTATAAATTAACAAAAAATGTTAATTAGTTTATATAATCTTAATAAAATTAACAATGTTGGAGCCATAAAAATTTATTATACTATCGATATTATTATAACTATATCAAGTATTAGTATATTACGTTGGTTTTGAGTCAGGATAAGACAAAACATAATTTAATATAACTTTTATAACATCATTTTATCTCACGTATATTATTAATAATAATTAAATAACATCTTCTATTTCTAATAATGTAGATCTCAATGTTGAGCAACATATCAAGCATGGCGATTCTAATAGAGCACAGCTTCTTCGACTCCTACGCTGGAGACTCACGCCACGGAGGCTCCGTCGCCAAATTCTCCACGGGCGACACGCTCTCGATGAGCGTCGCGTCACTCACCCCCGGCACCGACGCCAGCGACCTCTCCTACGCGTGCTTGGCGCTCTTCAAATCAAAGTTCATCGCGTTGGAAAGCGTCACTTCGGGTGTGTGCCTGCGCAGCCAGACTCAGGCCACCGTTGCCTCCGTCTTAGTGTGGAAGTCGTTGCAGAGTTGCTACGCATGGATTCTCAGCACCGACCAGCGAAGCTCGGTGCAGCCTTACCTCGAGCGCTTCGAAATTGACCTCAAGTACGACATATTCCGAGTGGTGTACGTCAGCAGCGACAGCGTGCTTAGTTTAGGGTTCTTGTCGTCCCATCACTTGTTGGGACAAGGTGGAGAGAGCCCAGGGCAAGGGCAAATTATGCAGAGCTGAGTGAAGAAAATTGTGATTTGACAATGTCAATCTGAAAAAACAGATTTGTCAAACGCGTTGACCATGCAATGGCAAAATTTGTGAAGTTTTTTTCTAGGTTTTTTTTTTTTTTTTTTTTTTTAAGGATATTAAAGTCTTAATAATATTTCATGGTAAGGTTGAAAGGGTAAGCAATGTGAATGAGATAGTAATCTTTAGATATATGGTGCACCATTTGCTTGTGTGCATGCATGCATGCATGAGAAACTCCTTAATATTTATAGTCTTGGATTATGAGTTATGTGTTGGGAGAAAGCGCAACGCAACGGAATCTCAATATCTCCCAATAGCCGCTGAAATATGAAGGCGATAATAATCGAAACACAACCACGAACACGAGACAATTTTAGCGTGGAAAAACCCCCAAAACGGAGTAAAAAACCACGGGACCCGTAGGCCGCTTAAAATCCACTATAATCAAGAGTGAGGTACAAACGAAGTCTTCCCTAGATAAAACTAGAGACATACATCATCATCATCAAGATCGAACACCAATCTCGGATTACAACAACAAGCAAGAGAAGAATTTGTGAAAAACGTTCTCACAAATCAGCCTCTGGTTTCCACTCTTCAGACCGACCTAGAAATCTTAAAACCACATCTCCACCGTTCAGAACATACCTCTATGTCTTACGAACGTTCTGTCCAAAAATCACGACGATCGAACGGTGAACGAGTGCATAATGATGATTTTCCTGAGGGTCGACGAAACTGGGCGGAAACCGCGAATTTGCTCTCTTTCTCTTTCTCTTGTTTTCTCTCTCTTCTTCACTCTTCAATTTCTTCATCTCATCTAAGTCATTTATGACCTAGGCTTCATGGGCCGGGTACATGGATCAATGGGTCAAAAAATAACCCACATTGTTGGGCCTCCAAATAGGAGGGACACCCAACATTATGAATGAACTTAATTGGAGCAATTGGTATCAATAATAACTTTTGAACATTTTGAACATTGCTACTTTGCCCTTCAAACCTTGATACGTGACTTTATTTGTCGGTCCACTCTTCTAATTCTAATATCAGAGACGGAAGCATGTATGAGGTCCCGAGTTCAAACTCCAAAAAAATAGTGTAAGTTTTTTAGAGTCGTTCTTGTGAAATTTGTTAACGTTTCTAGTTTTCACGAAAATTTCAAACTAGCACCCCTTAATCTTGAATCCCGATTTTGTCGTAGCAGCAATGGCTCGCGTTCTTTCAAAAAGTAGCAAAGTAATATAAAAAATTATCAGCAAAGTATTATTATTATTTTTAATCATAGAACGTCTTTCATCTTAAGATTCTTCTAATATATAAATTATCAGCAAACTATTTGTGAATTTCTTCTTCACAAATAGTCTCATACAAGGTTCCGAAAATCGCGATTTTCGTTCGAAAATCGTTCGATTATCGCTGAAAATAGGCTTCTCGGTAAGTTATCTCCCTTAATCGTTTTCGTTTTATAGTTTTCGCGATTTTTTGAGGGGGAAAGTGAACAACTTTTCGTTTTAGGTTTTCAAGTGTTAAATTTCAAGAACTGGAGGACTTATCGCTAAATAACGAAAAGTCATTAGGTTTTTTCCGAATTGTTGTATAATTGCGGCAAAAGTACACATGTTTCGGAAATTGTTGATTTGAGTTAGATACTCGAATATTTTGATGTAATTTCGTTTTATAAAATTGTATATAATTTTAAAACTAATCGGTTTGCATAATTTTTTTTTTTTTAATTTGAAGTTTTTCTGAATTGTGATATCATTGTGGCAAAAGTACATATGTTTCGGAAATTGTTGATTTGAGCTAGTTACTCGAATATTTTGGTGTAATTTTGTTTTATAAAATTGTATATAATTTAAAAAATAATCGGTTGGCATAATATTTTTTTTAATTTGAAGTTTTCTAAAATATTGCGGCAAAAGTACAATTTTTAGCTAATTTGTTAAATTGAGCTAGTTGTTCAATCTTGTTTTAAATGAAATCAATTGTGCAGTGCATATTTTATATAAGAATAATTGGTGACTTGTAAATATTTATTTTGGTAAGTAAATAATAATTTATTTTACATATTTTGTAAAGTATTTGTAATTTTGTATGAGACTTAGTTTATGTTTGGCTACATTAGTATGAGACTTGGTTTGTGGCTTATATCTTATATTTTGTATGAGACTTTTATGTTTATATTTTGTGACATTAGTATTTTATGTTATGTTTTTAGTGTAAAATATGTTTGAATTTTTTTTTATAGGTTTTCCATCGATAAATCCATCGGCAAGCGATTAATCCATCGATAAGTTCGATAAGTTTCGATAACGGCAAACGATAATTTTTATAGGTTTTCCGTCGATAACGGCATCGGCAAACGATTATTCCATCGATAACGGCAAACGATTTATCGGCCAAAACGGCATTTTGATCCTTGGTCTCATAGTCTAATATACAAATCTTGTTCGTAACTAGTTCTCGAAAACATCCTCAATTAAGTTATATGTTGCAAAAAAAAAAAAAAAGGTATTGAAGCTCTCCGTTGTTACATCATTACATGTACGAGGCCGTACGCATCAAAGAGCATCGTTGTCACAAATTAAAATTCAGGGACGATTTTAATAATAAAAAAAAGATTGGGGGACATGTGACAATTACTTAGTTGGAGAATTACCTCTTTCTCCTTTGCTTACAAATTTGATTAGCAAATACCTTTTTTTGAACAAAGATTTAGCTTTTTGCAATATATACAAAATTCCATTGCCACACTAATGGATTCTTTGGCAAATAGGACCAAAACGTTAAGATTCTGTAATCAGTTAACTTGGATTGGGTTTGGAACTTTGGGCTTGGACCATACCATACATATCTGTATATCTCTCATAAGATTAAATTACTAAATTGTCCAAGATTCATGCAGTCAACAAAATCCAGGTTGACGTGGCATTTTCTATTTCAATCTATAGAATAATAATAAAAAATAATAGTTTGAGAAAGAGACAAGCTTAATCAACTTTTTTTTTTCCCCTCAAATTCTCAAGAAAAATAGAAGATTTTTCAAAATGTTTGACTTCATTTTCAAAAACCAAAACCCCACACAACCAAATCGTTGTAACTTGTACATCCATGCCCAAAAGGTCACGATTTCATCACTTAATTTGACTGCAAAGTTCAAACCATTTTATGGCATGTGTTTGAAAAAATACATGTAAAGAATCAAACTTTCTTTTTCCAAGTTATTGACGAAATAACAACTTTGGACCCACACAACAAAGCTGTCACGCCCTCATGCTCATCAAGTATTGTTTTTATGTACTTTATATGTAAGCTTAAGAACTCAAATTCTCTGCAACTTGAAGAAATGTCTTAATTGATTAATCGGTTTTATACCGATAAATCGAGTATTTTCACTTTGAATTTCGTTTATCCAAGAGCTATTTAATGTGTTTATTTTAGTGTTTTTGTTTATTTCAAGAGTTACGTGAGTGAATTGTGATTTGATTGATGATCGAGATGAATAAAGTCATTCGAACGAAGTTTTACATGCCTAAAATCCAAAATTAGAAATCTCAGGCAACAGCTTGATGCCGCGGCACAGATTTTTAGTGACCCAGAATTAACCCTGTGCCCCAGCACGAAATTTTTCGTGCCCCAGCACCATTGTTTCGTGAATTAGATTATTTTTAGCCTAATCTTAACCTAATGAGGAGACTATATAAGGGGATCATGAAAAGAGATTAAGAGACGAATTTTGTGTGAGGAAAACATCACAAGAGGCTAGGAAACGCGAAGAACGCCATTGGAGATCGGGTTTTACGAAAAAGAACGGTGGAGACGAAGAGCTTGACAAATTCTCTCCATTAGTATCATCTTCTTTGCTGAATTTTCTTTCTCCATAATGTTTCTCTTTGTGATTTGTTTACGCTCTAGATTTATCATGAGCTAAACCATTCATAGGATTGCAATCTATACTCAGATGTAGCTCGATTTGGATTATCGTTTCTGTGATTAATGACAATTGCTTAAGTTTGTTTATTCTATTATTTTCTTGATGATTTTGATTGCTTGATCACCAATTAAATTGATTTTGTAAACCTTAGGAACTTTGGAAAAAGGAAATTTGTGTTTAGCCGTAGATAGAATGACACATGATCTATGATGGAAATCTTGAGTTTATATAGGATAGGAATATACATACGTAACATGTGTAACCCATTAAGAACACAAGCTTAATGAATCGTTCGTAATTCAATTCACATAGGAATACAATGAATTAGTTAGGAAAGATAACTCGAATTGAATATCGGAAGAGTTCTATTTGATGCATTAGGGGTCTTGGTTAACAGCTTGTAGCAATTTGACGATCAAATGAATGATATGAATAATCGGGTGAAGTGTGGAGGAATGATTGTGATCCTACATTTCCCTATTTGTCCAAAGCTTTCAATTTTAATTTTTATTTTCCTATACTTATTTACTTGATCGTATTTCAAATTTATTTATTTAAATAAAATTAAGGTGACAAAAGACTATTACTTAGCATTACTAATAGTAACAATTGTCCGTGGGATCGACTTTCTTATCATTATATTACTTGTTTTCGATACGTATACTTGCCTAGAAAATTCACAACATTAATCTTGTTCAACTTTGCTCTCTTCTACTTTGTTTTAACTAAGAACATATACTGATATAGAAGAAAAAAATCGATGATTTGATTTTAAGAATTTACCGATTAGTTTTTCGTAAGGTTTAGTATATTTTTATATTATAATAATATATATTATATAAATATGGATTACATAAAAATGCAGTTTATATAAAAATAAGAGTTTTAAATATAATTTCCAAGTAAATATTGATGTAATTTCTATAAGAATGTATACCTGCATTCTTGATTCGAATATAGAATTATAAATAAATAAAAAATCTTTACAAAAATTGTGAAAAAATTGTGCAAATTTTTTAGTTTTAGAAGTTAAATAAAAATAAAAACTTGCAAAAACAACATGCAAGTATTCTGCGATTACTTGTAAATGAAAACGACATGCAATAGAAAAGTTATATCTACATCTCCATTATTCTAAGTATTCCACGGCATGTCTTCGGCAAACTATGATTTTTAGTACACTTAATTGAACAATCATACACAAATATCTAGTTTGAACTTTTACTATTCAAGTACATGGTAAATTTTGTGTTATACACTTTTTTTTTTTATCTTACATGGTTAGCGTAATATATATATATATATAGGGAAACTTGAAAAAATAACCCCCGAAATACAAGTTATTCCCGTTTTGTTCCCCGATTTCATGTATCTGAAATTTTATTCCCCAAATTGTCTCCCAAATTTTTTATTCCGAAAGTACCCATTTTTACCCCCTTTTTTTTACTCACTCACTCTTTCTTTCAGCCTCTCCCTCTCTTCGACGAAACCGAAGCTCCAAAACCCATCACTCACTCTCGTCGAAATCCAGGCCACTGCACCTTCGCCCTGCCATTTTGCTCTCGCTGCCTTCGCCGGTGGAAGCTTCAAACCCATCGCTCATCGCTCTCTCTCTGTAACACTTTCGAAACCCACCATGAACCCAGCTCTCTTCGAAACTCAGTAACCAAACCCAGAATCCAGAGATTCGACCTAGTCGCCGACGAGCATCCTCTAAGATCCAGGTAATTATTTGGGTGTTGTATGGTTCGATTTTGTGTTGGCAGCATTTAAATTCTGTCCAGTCAAGAAGTAGGGCTCGGCAGAGAAGGGTAGAAACCTGTACTCCATTTCTGGTGTCCATTGAAATTTTGTGTTGATTTAGGGCTGATTTATGGGTTCGATTTAGAGAATTTGATGGGCTGATTAGGGTCTGTTAATTTAGAGAATTTGATGCTTACATCTTGTTTGATAAAATGCCTCAATGCACTGGAAATACTTGCCTCTTTTTTGACAGTTTGTTCAAAGGGTTTTTATGTTGAACAGATCAAGCGCTTAAAGTGTTGCATCATGCAATGTGAAGACGCACCGCCACCGCCCACTAATTCGCCGGGTATTTTTTAAATATGAACCCCGCAGATACTTTGACAGTTTTATGTCAATTTATTCTACTTTAACCATATTTTTCGTCATATTTAAAGATTTAGTAATTTTTTATTTCCCGCAGATTTGAAGATTTATATTGAATACGACGGTAAATGGGTTTTAGAGCAAGCCGGATGGGTTTATTGCGGTGGGAACGGCATCTTTTTTCTTGTTAATAAGAACATAAACTACCCGCAATTCTTACAGAGATTGCACGAAGAAATTGGGTGTGATCCAACGATCTATGATCTAAAGATTACATTAGCACCCCAATTTGTCGGTCGTCCACCCGTCACGTTGACTTCAGAGCGCACCATAATGGAGATGGTCCACCTACGGACAGAATTATTGCATGTTA
Source organism: Parietaria judaica (assembly GCA_954871525.1). Lineage (NCBI taxonomy): Eukaryota > Viridiplantae > Streptophyta > Magnoliopsida > Rosales > Urticaceae > Parietaria > Parietaria judaica. The sequence continues at coordinate 3,747,045 of OX940863.1, forward strand.
ATCGAGTCGTAAGGCCCTCTGCATTGGACAGTCCGCTTATTGTTAGTTCTCATGGAAGTGCTAATCAGAAGATTCCAGATTCTGTAGATCGCTTAGATAAATTAGTTGAAGAAGACCCCGTTGTGGATTTAGCCAAGGATGATGTTGCCGAGATTGTGCCTACGGAGTCAAAGCCGCCAATAGGCAGACCGAGTCAGAGCCGTACACCTATAGCTTCTTCAAGTTGGAAGGATCCAAGATTTATTAGAGAAGATTTGGTATGTGATATTCCCAACACGGGTGAAGCTTATGCTTTTGCCGTTGGTACGATTTTCCCTAATTTTGAAGAATTGAAGTTGGCTGTTTCTAAATATGCGATGGAAAAGGCCTTCGACTTTCGTGTAAGAAAATCTGCACCATATGTGTGGTACGTGAAGTGTTTTGGCGAAAATTGTGGGTGGAAATTGAGAGGAAAGCTAATACCACAATCCGGCCCGTTGGTCAAGATTGTTTCATCTCATAAAGAACACACATGTTCTTTAGCTAAACGTACACTCGACCACAGGCAAGCAGCACCTAGAGTGGTTGGGAAACTTATGATGGACCGGTTTAGCCCGCAGAGTAGTGCAAATTATGCTCCGAGGTATACTTTTTCATTAATTTAAGTATAAGGTTAGACAGTTTTAGAAATATTGTTAGATATTTTTTAGTATAAAGTTAGACAGTTTTTTATTTATTTCTTTTTGATTTCCAGGAACTTGCAAGCTGACATGAAGAAGCTATACGGCGTTACGATGTCTTATGAAAAGGCGTGGAGATGCAAGGAAAAGGCCGTTGGTTTCGCGATGGGCACCCCCGAGGATTCTTACTCGAAATTACCCCGGTACTTGTACATGTTAAAGCAGAGGAATCCGGGAACAGTGACAGATTTTCAAACAGACAGTGAAGGCCGTTTCAAATATGCCTTCTTCGCCATTGGATCTTGTCTACAGGGTTTTAAATCACTGCGGCCAGTAATATGCGTGGATGCCACACACGTAAAGAGCAAGTACGGGGGACAATTGATTGCAGCGGTAGGATTGGATGCTAAAGAGAAACTGTTTCCCCTCGCTTTTGGTCTGGTGGATCAAGAAGACACGAAATCGTGGGTATATTTCTTTACCCACTTGAAACAGGCTATTGGGAAGATTGCCGATCTTGTATTTATCAGTGATAAGCACTATACTCTGATAGAAGGGTTGGGCAGAGTGTTTCCCGAGGCATTCCATGGACATTGCTACGCTCACATCAAGAGAAACATAAAATTCCAGTTCAAGAGCGACGACAGCTGCAATTTGGTGTATTGTGCTGCTTACGCTTATACTCTTCGAGAATATAACCATCACATGAGTATCCTTTGGATTTCGTTTCCAGAGGTAGCGAAGTACATGGAGGAGATGGGACCTGAGAAATGGAGTCGTGTTCATTTTGGTGGTACAAGGTATTTCGTTTGTTTTTCTGTTTAGACAGTTTTGCATTTATGTTTAGATACTTTGTCACCTACATTTAGACATTTCTGTGTTTGGAGAGAATTTAGTATGAAGTTAGACAATTTTACACCTAACATTAGACAGTTTTGTTGTTATGTTTAGACAGTTTTGCACCTAGTTAATGTTTAGCCCTAAACAATTGTTTACGATTTATGGTAGGTACGATTACATGACGAGCAACTATTCTGAAAGTTTGAACAATGTAATAACGACGGCAAGGGCATATCCCGTTACGAATATGTTTGAGTACCTCCGGTTTACCACGCAAAAGTGGTTCTACGAGAAGCGGACGGAAGGAGATAAAATGTCCACAACCTTGGTGGAAACAAGGGAAGAGGTGTTAACAGCAAATTGCGACGCGGGTCGACGGTTACAGGTTAATCCCATTAGTTCCATGGAATTCGAGGTTGTAGATAGCAAGGGAAGTTTTCTTGTTAATCTTGATTCTCGGTCGTGCGAGTGTGGCCAATTCCAAGAGAATGTTATGCCTTGCTTGCATGCAACCGCAACAATACAGTTTCGCGGCCTTGAAGTTTATGACTTTTGCTCGCCGCATTACTTTACTCACGTGTACAAGAGGACGTATGAAGGCTTGATTTACCCTCCCGGTGATGAGTGTAACTGGGATCTTCCGGATGAATTAAAGGACCTACACGTGGGGCTACCCGTCGAAATAAAAAGAGCCGGACGTCCATCGAAGAAAGATAAAGGGGGAAGACCGAAAAGGAAGCGTCGGCCGTCGCAAGGTGAAGTTATCATTATCCACAGAAAGTGCTCGAACTGCGGTACTCGCGGACATAACCGTGCTTCGTGCAAGGCTCGTAGCAGTGAATTTACAACCTTTGTATAACTGTTATGATAAACTATCAAACTTGTAACGCAAGACTATCGGACCGTATGTGAAAAACTATCGGACCTTATGTAAACTGTCAAACCCCAAAGAGGAAACTATCTAACTTTATGTGTAAAACTATCAAACACGAAAATTTTCATTTTTAGGAAGAGGATTGAAATTAGACTCTCTTACACTAAGTTGTGAAACTGTCAAACTCGAAGAGTAAAACTATCAATCTTTACGTCGAAAACTATCAAACCTAAAATAAACTATCAAACTTCTAACGCAAGACTATCGGACCGTATGTGAAAAACTATCGAACTTGAGAAAACTGTCAAACCCCAAAGAGGAAACTATCTAACTTTATGTGTAAAACTATCAAACACGAAAATTTTCATTTTTAGGAAGAGGATTGAAATTAGACTCTCTTACACTAAGTTGTGAAACTGTCAAACTCGAAGAGTAAAACTATCAATCTTTACGTGGAAAACTATCAAACCTAAAATAAACTATCAAACTTGTAACGCAAGACTATCGGACCTTATGTGAAAAACTATCGAACTTGAGAAAACTGTCAAACCCCAAAGAGGAAACTATCTAACTTTATGTGTAAAACTAACAAACACGAAAATTTTCATTTTTAGGAAGAGGATTGAAATTAGACTCTCTTACACTAAGTTGTGAAACTGTCAAACTCGAAGAGTAAAACTATCAATCTTTACGTCGAAAACTATCAAACCTAAAATAAACTACCAAACTTTTATGTGAAAAACTATCGAACTTGAGAAAACTGTCAAACCCCAAAGAGGAAACTATCTAACTTTATGTGTAAAACTATCAAACACGAAAATTTACATTTTTAGGAAGAGGATTGAAATTAGACTCTCTTACACTAAGTTGTGAAACTGTCAAACTTGATGAGTAAAACTATCAATCCTTATTTGGAAAACTATCAAACATAAAATAAACTATCAAACTTGTAACGCAAGACTATCGGACCTTATGTGAAAAACTATCGAACTTGAGAAAACTGTCAAACCCCAAAGAGGAAACTATCTAACTTTATGTGTAAAACTATCAAACACGAAAATTTTCATTTTTAGGAAGAGGATTGAAATTAGACTCTCTTACACTAAGTTGTGAAACTGTCAAACTCGAAGAGTAAAACTATCAATCTTTACGTGGAAAACTATCAAACCTAAAATAAACTATCAAACTTCTAACGCAAGACTATCGGACCTTATGTGAAAAACTGTCAAACTTGAGAAAACTGTCAAACCCCAAAGAGGAAACTATCTAACTTTATGTGTAAAACTATCAAACACGAAAATTTTCATTTTTAGGAAGAGGATTGAAATTAGACTCTCTTACACTAAGTTGTGAAACTGTCAAACTCGAAGAGTAAAACTATCAATCTTTACGTCGAAAACTATCAAACCTAAAATAAACTATCAAACTTCTAACGCAAGACTATCGGACCGTATGTGAAAAACTATCGAACTTGAGAAAACTGTCAAACCCCAAAGAGGAAACTATCTAACTTTATGTGTAAAACTATCAAACACGAAAATTTTCATTTTTAGGAAGAGGATTGAAATTAGACTCTCTTACACTAAGTTGTGAAACTGTCAAACTCGAAGAGTAAAACTATCAATCTTTACGTGGAAAACTATCAAACCTAAAATAAACTATCAAACTTGTAACGCAAGACTATCGGACCTTATGTGAAAAACTATCGAACTTGAGAAAACTGTCAAACCCCAAAGAGGAAACTACCTAACTTTATGTGTAAAACTATCAAACACGAAAATTTTCATTTTTAGGAAGAGGATTGAAATTAGACTCTCTTACACTAAGTTGTGAAACTGTCAAACTCGAAGAGTAAAACTATCAATCTTTACGTGGAAAACTATCAAACCTAAAATAAACTATCAAACTTGTAACGCAAGACTATCGGACCTTATGTGAAAAACTATCGAACTAGAGAAAACTGTCAAACCCCAAAGAGGAAACTATCTAACTTTATGTGTAAAACTATCAAACACGAAAATTTACATTTTTAGGAAGAGGATTGAAATTAGACTCTCTTACACTAAGTTGTGAAACTGTCAAACTTGATGAGTAAAACTATCAATCCTTATTTGGAAAACTATCAAACATAAAATAAACTATCAAACTTGTAACGCAAGACTATCGGACCTTATGTGAAAAACTATCGAACTTGAGAAAACTGTCAAACCCCAAAGAGGAAACTATCTAACTTTATGTGTAAAACTATCAAACACGAAAATTTTCATTTTTAGGAAGAGGATTGAAATTAGACTCTCTTACACTAAGTTGTGAAACTGTCAAACTCGAAGAGTAAAACTATCAATCTTTACGTGGAAAACTATCAAACCTAAAATAAACTATCAAACTTCTAACGCAAGACTATCGGACCTTATGTGAAAAACTATCGAACTAGAGAAAACTGTCAAACCCCAAAGAGGAAACTATCTAACTTTATGTGTAAAACTATCAAACACGAAAATTTACATTTTTACGAAGAGGATTGAAATTAGACTCTCTTACACTAAGTTGTGAAACTGTCAAACTTGAAGAGTAAAACTATCAATCTTTACGTGGAAAACTATCAAACCTAAAATAAACTATCAATTGTACCAGAACATTCTACATTCATTGCGGTTCACAAAACACAATTGTCCCAAAATAAACATTCTTGTCTAAATAGGATCATATTCTACATTCTTTGCCGTTGTCCAACTATGTTTCTTTGGAGCTTTCAAAAATCGCCGCCGCCATCTCTTGTCTAAATAGGATCATATTATTCGAGATGATCTCGTCCATGGGCTTGTCCTTCATTAAATGTTCGACATACTTTACAGCGAAAACGCCACAATCGCCGCTGCAACAAAGTTAAACAATTGATAATCAAAAATGACAACATAGTCTAACCCACAATGCAAAATAGTCTAACCGAACATTGTACCTGTATTCCGCTTGGGGTACTACGGCATACTCCCAATGGAACGATAGGTTTTTCTGGAAGGAATCATGCTGGAAAGATACCCCGGTCTCTTTCAAGAGCGCCCAAATGCCGTCGCTGAGGTACACCATTTCTTTGGTCATCGTGTCCCGGTTGACGGCACTGTGATCGCAATCGTAAACGTGAAACATCCAGTTGTTCAAGTCCACACATACAGTGATCCAATGAACATTGTTGATGTTCACGATCATTGCAACTCGGTCAAGATTAACCCACGAGATCACTTTTCTAACAACATCGCCCATTATACCATATCTGTAGCTTTCAAGGAAAAGCTCCTCACCCGTCTCTACATGGCGCCTCATAGCATACATCATACCTGTACTCCAATGTGCAGGAACATTGGAAACATTGAGCTTATAGTTTGGCTTTCCAACAAAACGCTCGTGACGAAAAGTCGCAAGAGCTCCTTCGATATGCTGAAATTGTAAAATCCCACAATGAAACTGTTAAACTTGGACCCAAAAACTGTAATTAAAACAAAACCTAAGGGAACATACCGGGGTAGTTAGCCAAGATTTCGAGCTAAGAATAGGAGTAAACCATGTTCTGTCAACTCGCTCACCAAATAGCAGCCAAGTCTGAGGTAGCGGGGCAGACTTCTTAAGCTTTAACTTCAACCATTTATCTAATGCAATCCAACGCGGATCCTTCTTGTCCATTAGAGGCCTCGGCTGTTTGTTTCTTGGCCTCCCCTTCGCTATTTTCGGGGAAGCCTCGCCCGGATCCTTCAATGCATCCGTGTCGGGGTCGGTGAAATCCTCGAAGTTTTTCCTCTTTCGAAGCCTCTTCAACGGCATAAGGAAATCGCAGCTAACACCAAATACCGGTATTTGCTCGGCTTGCGTAAAAGCAGGACCTTGGGAAGGAACGATTGCCAGGGAGGCGTTTCCTTTGTCACCGTCGATGGCCGCAAACAGCGGTGCCAAGTTTTTGGCTACGGCCGAACTTGTTTTTTCTGAGTCGGTGTGTTCTTGGGTCGGGAACTCCATGTTCCGGGTTGAAGAGGGGTTGGTACGAAGCGGGGTAGCCAAATTGATGCTTACTTTAGAACGGGGTCTGGCCTTCTCCTCTACCAAAGATCTCACTGTCTGAGCGAGCTCTTGGACAAGGGTTTCCTGATCCAAAAGAAATAAAATATTCAGACAACCGTTTAACTTACTCTACAAAATAATAGATAAATATACTGAAAAATATGTAACTAATTCGACAAAACCATATATACATTAATTACAGTAATTGTCCATCTTATATATTACGTACCAACGTGTTGATCTGTTTTCCTTGTCGCTCGATTTCAACATGTTGTTGCTCAATCTTCTTTCCTTGACGCTCAATTTCAACCCGATGTTGCTCGAACTCATCCATCGCTCTTGGAGTGGAAGGACCATTTTTTTCGTTACGAACTTCCGGAAAAAAGGGCCGGACAACAATGGTCTACACACGATAACAGTTTCAAACATTAGTAGTGAACAATTAAAAAATGTCTAACCAGAACAAATAAACTGTCCGAACTAAAGCTAAAAAGTACCTTTTGCCTTTTGAAAAATGTTTTCGCAGTGGCGAAATCGGTGATCCCCGGAAGAACACTTAAAGCCCACGTGAATAATGGCTTATCATACCCTTCGAAAGTATACTGGGGTATTTTTTTGGAATTAGGGTACTTCTTGCGGTGTTTTTTGACAATTTTCGGCCAATTAAACTTCCGAAGGAATTCGGATGTTTGCTTCCACGCGATGTTGCCCCACGGTCTCGCCAAATATTCTTCCTCACGAATGAGATGTGATTCCGGCGCGTACCTTCTTTTGTTCAACCGCCCAAGCAATACACCCTCGGCTAGAAGAAAAAGCCCTTCCCGTAATTTGTAATCCGGATGTACATCCTCATCGTAGAACGCGTGTTCAATTTGACCGTAACTCATGATTTCCTCCTTCGGGATATTCTTAAGCGACGTCTCGCGGTAGGACTCGAATTCCGGATCGAATTTAAGGCCCGATAAAGCTTCAAACTCCCGCGGACCGAACTTACAGATTACATCACCAAACTTGAACCAAATCTCATCCGAGGTTCCTACGCTTGGAATTCGGCGGAGTAAAACTTGATGCAGCAATCCCTTCGTTGAAGGGGGATAATGCTCCTCCACAATGCAACGGAATTGAGTATGCTCTACTTGCTGCAAAAAACCCAATTCCTCGAACCTATCAATTAGTCCCGCCAACCGGGTTCGTGAGGGGTACCACACTTGGGCTGGACCCCAACTATCTTCCCCCGCAACATAACTCATACCTACATAGAATAAGCCAACAAAATGCCACAATGGTAAACCCTAAGCAAAAAAACCCATAAACTGCCTTCACTTGTCGCTGCCAAACCCTAGTTCTTGACGAGAGAGGATTCAACCATAAAGACAACACCCAAATAATTCGAACCAAATTCACAAATATTAAACCCAAATTGAAAACTCTGCCAACAGCCAAACCGTAGACAAGATAACACAAACTACTCAGCAATACAATCTTAAAGCAAAACTGTAACCGAAATTAATCAAAGTATTATCTTTGAAACACCCATTTAATTCGAAACCATAAATTTGTAACAAAAAAAATACCAAAACACCCATTTAATTCGAATCCAGGTCCGAGTACCTCAATGGCGGAGAGCAACGTCGTCAATGGCGGATCGCGACGCTCTGGGTTTCGAAGAAGAGCGAGAGAGAGGGCGAATGGAGAGGCGTGGGTTCGATGCAGGTTCGATGGGTTTAGGTTTCGCTGCTCTAGGTTTCGATGCCCAGACGAAATCGACTCCCTCATGAAATGTCACAGAGGGTTTAGGGTTTCGATGCTCAGAATGTGAGAGAGAGAAAGAGAGGCGCCTCCCTCACGCAATCGGAAAGCTCAAACTGGGGCTTCAATGGCGAGGAGGTCGGGTTTTTGAGATGACGATGGTTTTTGAGAAAGAGACAGAGAGAGAGTCAAAGAGTGTGAGGGTGAAAGAAAAGATCGAGTGAAAAATAGTTGTAAAAAGGGGTAATATTGTCCAAAACATGGCTAATTATAAAATGGGGAATAAAATTTCAGAAACAAAAAATCGGGGAACAAAACGGGAATAACTTGCATTTCGGGGGTTATTTTTTCAAGTTTCCCTATATATATATATATATATATATATATATTTTTAGGAAGGTAAGCGTAATACTACTAGTACTACTTACCATTTGATTCTGGATAGTTGTGAAATGGAAATGGTCATCAACTTTAGTTTTTTAACCTGTCATGGATTGTTGACTGGAATTTAAGAGCTCTCTATGATATATATATATATATATATATATATATATATATATATATATATACACACTTCATCCAAGTTACTTCAGAAGGACAGTGCATTTATGAATGTGCAGCAAGTTTCCGATTTCAGGTAAAGGTACAAGTCCTGAAACTTTTGTACTTCTAAGGACATTATCTTGGGTATGTCAAACCATTTACTTCTCACATATCTACTGATGATCAAATTTTTCTAAGTATTTTATATAAATTAAGTTTTAATTACAATACATAAAATTAAATTTAACTATATGAGATTAAGTTGTTATGGTTTTGAATTTGGCCAACAAAATAAGTTATCTTTTGGGCTTACGTTTGGCTTCACGAATTCATCTTTGAAAAGCTCTCTCAAAATTTGATGTAAGAGCATGTTAAAAAAAAAAAATAGTGCGCTTAGAAATGTGGCATCCGTTATGGTTACCACATTTCCGAATAAAACCGGAACAAAAATTTTTTGGTTAACTAGATTTAACCAGAATTAGAAACCGAAACTAAAAAATCCGTATTCATGGTGTTCTAAATCCGATTTTTATTTTATTTTACTCGGTCACTTAGAACCTTCTCAAATAACTATTTATTTTATATTTTTATTAACGGTGCAAACTAACCTAAAAATCATGAGTCCTCTTTTACGAATATACACTATGATAATAGTAAGTCTCTTCTTTGTTTAGTTTGTAATTTAGCCTCTCATTTTTATTTTTATTTTTATTTATACTATCTTTAATTATTATTATTTTTTATTGTGTTTTCCATGTATTAATTAAAATTAATTCGAAATAAAAAAAATAGTGGCATTTCTGATAAATGTTGGTGATAGTTATCATATCTTCTTCTTTTCTTTTCTTTTTTCTTTTAATAAAAAGCAACGTTTTTCATGTATTGGTAATTAGTTATATGATAAAATTCGCATATATAGTGAGTAGTGTATTGCCAAAAATACTATACATGTTAGGGTCTAGAAATGGGCCTCATAAATAATGTGGTCCCACTCTTGTTTGGTCATGAGTGGAATGTGGGGCGTTCACAAGACGCCACGTGTAAAATCTGGTCAAACATATGGGCTAGCTCATGCGGCTACTCCATTGGTTCACACTTGATTTTCCAAACCATTTAATTAGTCAAAATACACGAACCTACATATGCACACGTGTCAATCTCGATGGCCCACACAGAGACACATGAGATGAAAGCCTACTATATAAGACAAACATGTAAATTTCATTTTCTTTTTTTATTATTTTTCACAATTTTAATATCTATAAAGAATGTTTTTGGACGCCTACCCTTTAAATTCTTTCAATAATATTTAATTATTAAATTCTTGGACCATATGTTGGTCCTCGTGAAGAATGAAAAGAGCAATGCATAAAATAATTTATAGGGTTTTCGCCTAGGACTATGAGCCTCAATTATATGATATATTTTGTGGATTAAATATTTTTAATTTTATTTTTTACCCAACTTTATCTTTTGCCATCGAGTTTTGAAGCCAAAAGTTTTTATTAATAGATAGGAAAGGAGTGAGTGTCACGTGCATGCTCGCCACTTTTTTCATCACTTGGGGTAATTAAAAAAGATGAAATTGTAAAAGCGGGTAAAAAGGAAAAGTTGTAAGTAAAAAAATGATTCCTTTTATCTATCTTAGGCTTAAGAATCCTAAGATTTGGTTTTTGTCCCCTTGTTGGGTAAGTTCTGTGCGTCAATTGTGATTCTATGAGTGGGATTTATGTGATTTTTACACTAAAAGACAATGGCTTGCTATATATCTCTACTTGGTATTTCTCAATTAACTTTATGGCAAAAAAAATGTAGTGTATCTATGCCTTTCTATGCATGTCAATTGTCGATAAAATGCTCTAATGTAATTAATAATTTAGAAATCATAGTGACAAATTCTACATTATTCCTTCTTTATTTGTAATAATGACAATTATTTTTTTACCTTATAATGTATGACATCTTCCAAACTAAGTTCATTTTTAATTCAAATTATCATCTGAATGTGTATGGTTGAAATGCATAAAAGTGAAAACCCCTTAAATAAATTCAACAGGGGGATTTTTTTTAGAGACCAAATTTTAATTAGCTCGTGTCAAATTGACGAGAACAATTTGCTAATTGATAAACATTGTCCCTTTTTTTTTTAATCGATTTTATGTTCTCGGAATCCCATGGCATGAGGTAGTAGTGGATTAGGTAATGGCCACAGAAAATAGGATGATATATCATAGGGTTGATGGGGTTCAAGGCAATGATATATTTATAACAGAAAATAATAAGAGTCTGTAACAAATTTAACATTATGGAATTCTGAGCCCAAATAAATAAAATTTTAAGTTTTAACTAATTTAATTGATTTTTTTTTGGGAGAGGGAGAGAGAGAGAGACCATCCTTATCTGACACCATTCAATTGAAGTGAATCATAAGTAAAATAATGAGTGTATGTATGTATGCATTGCATTGGTTGAAGCGTTTACCAAAAGTATCTTTGACTCGTGACCTCAACATTGCCGCTTCGTATCTACTCTTTCCCTTTCTCACTCTCTTCTTTTTTTATTTATTTTATTTGAAAAATATTAATGTAGTGTTTCAAAAGATCGCCATTTCCTCGCCGCGGAAATTACATTGATAAGATAAGGCGAGATTAGCGGAGGTAATTTTAAACATTTCATGCATATTTGTAATTAACTATTACATTAGAATAGTACACTATATGGAAAATGGATCATCTTTATTTCCAAAAGCTTTTGATAATATTATATGTATATATGCATTTATAGCTATAGGTGATGGCTTGGAAGTTAATTATTTGAGATCATAATACTTTTTCAACAAAAATCAAACTTAAATACTTTAACACACATATATATATATATATATTTATCACTCCTCGTTGTCCTCAACCCCAAACCGGTTTGGGAGGAAAAATAATAGACTTTGATTTTTAAAATAAATAAAATATTAAAATTACTAACTGGAGACGGATCCAAAGTCCGAACCCCGAGCGGGAACCGACAAATACTTGGATAATTGAATGGTGAGTCAATGAAGGTTGACTTAGCTGATGGCGGATTGTCGCTTCCAGCGAGGTATGAGCTGTCATGATGACCGTTGACTTGAGGTGGTTGTCTCCGACGAACCTCCGAGTAAGGACGTCACCATAGAGTTGGATCCATGGTGAGCCCTAGGCTCGAGGTCGTCGGCCTTGGCGGCGGCGTCCTTGATAGCAAGACGTTCCTGTAACCTGCACATGTAGAACACGTCTAGGAGAATCAGAGGATTGAACCTCCGACGTCTCTATGACGCTTGTCATTGAATATGCTTGAAGATGGGGGAAAGATAAAAGGGTAAAAATATTTGATGTCGGACCTCGTGAAAGGCTGCCTACGTACCCTTTAAAGGGATCAGGTCATCACGTAGTTTAAAGTGGAAGGTTAGGGCGTACGTACCTGAGCTTGCGTGGGCAAGCCGGGAGCTGATTGCGGAGACGGGGGTCTCTGTCGACGTAACTAGATGGTGAAGCTAGTTGAACCAACCAGGTGCCAGAGCTAGGAGGCGTCGAGGCGACATGGCTGGGGTGGCATGTCTAGGCATCGATGTCAACGACCCTTGGCAACCAAAAGCCCTCACCTTGACAAAGATCGGGCGTCAACATGGATCGAAAGTCGGCAAGGCACGACGATCGACATAGATCGAGTTTCATCCTTGTACCTGACGAGCCAAGGTAGGCGAGACTCCGAGGAGCGGAATGTCGGAACCCAACTCGAAGGGAGAAAGAGAATTCTAGAGAGAGAAGCTCTCCTTTTAGAGAGAGAATACCAATTGTGGAAAATGTTCCAAAATGAGGAGGAGAAGCCTCCTATTTATAGGAAAATGTGGTGACCATTTCCCCCTGAATCAGGGAGATGCTTGGTGTATGTCGTTCCTTGGTGACCAAGGAAGAGTGCGCCATATGCCTCGTCCGGAGCGGGGTCGCCATGCTCCTTTGTCGGGTGCAGTGGTCGTCATTCCTCTTAGCCTTATCCATCGTCCAAGCGTGTTTCCTGCGCATACCTGATATACCATCGTCGGTTGCCTTGAGGGATATCGAGATCATAACACCTTGTCATCGACGGCCTTGAAGGATGTCGAGATCGTAACGCCTTGTCGCCGGCAGTCTTGAGGGATGTCGAGATCATAACACCTTGTCGCCGGCAGCCTTGAGGGATGTCGAGATCATAACGCCTTGTCGCTGGTGGCCTTGAAGGATGTCGAGATCATAACGCCTTGTCGCCGGTGGTCTTGAGGGATGTCGAGATCATAACGCCTTGTCGTCGTTGGTCTTGAGGGATGTCATCGCTTAATTGGCCGCACCGACCAGCTCTCAGGGATGTCCCTTTGTCATTCGGGCTTCGTCTTCGGGCCCGATCCTTCGGGCTTCGCCAGATGGGCTTGAGATTCGGCTAAGTGAGCCTTGACTTTGCTAGCGGGCTTTGACTTTTGCCATTGGGGCCCAAATTTTACATATCTCTAAAATTGCACATAACACTCACTTATATTGCATTATAAGTGTCTTTTACAGGCTCTTGATTTATGAAAATAGTTTGGTTATAATTAAGGTTTACATACCCGCAAAACCACAAACCGACCACAAGTTTAATTTATAGTTATACCGGGGGCACAACGAGTGTACCGATGAGATGTTCATGAGATTTTTAACAATCGTAACCGATAGATAAACCGCAAAACCGATGGGTAAGCCACAATTATTTTCAATTACAATAATATTATCTAAAAGTTTCAGTTATAAAAGTTACTTATATGAATAAGATTATTTGTCCTACTTTTGGGCATTATAGTAACAACATGCCGTTAAAGGGAAAAATTGTCATAAATGTATGGTATTTTTGTAATAATTTTAACATTTAAGGATATATAGTATTGTCCTTGTTTTCAATGAAAAAACTATCAAATTGTAAAGGTATAATACTAAAGATGGAAGATGAAATTATGTAGCGTAAAAATAGTCTTTCTTCTTATAACACTCAGATCAAAACTCGTAGGGATTAAGGTTTAAGGTAGCGTTTGGTTATGGTCTCCGAGACCAGTTTTTAGTTTTGGTTTCATACATTGTCATATTGGTTTCGCAGACCACGTTTGGTTACCAGTTGTCTCTGTTTTCTCAGACCGGTCTCGCAGACCACTGAAATTTTAATGAAGGAAAACAGAAAAAAAATAAAAAAATAAAATAAAAAAAAATTGAAGTTGTTTTCTGTTTTTGGTCTTCAATTGAATTGTACAAAATAAAACTATAACAATGTATTATCATTCTATGATAGTATTATATTATTTATAATAAGATATTAATTATAAAACTAACTCGTATAATTAAATTATTAAAATTAATTATATATAGTTATTTATTTTAATGATATTACTATCATATTAACAAATATACTTAAATTATGTACATTATTAAATACTAACTTAATTACAATAATATAAACTCTTGAAACTTAATTACTACTTTATATTACATTATTTAAACATGTAACGAGAGTCATGAAATATGAATAATCTTTGTATTATGATAAATATTTTTTAGGCATAATATTAATATATTACTTTCAAATAAAACATACTTTCCTTTTAGTAACATCAATTGCGCTTTATTACATTTCTTTTTTCATTTCAGTTCAACCACAGATTAACAAAGACTAACCAAACAGAGTTTCAAAAATCAAACTCTCAAACTGGTTTGGTAGACTGAACTCTCAGACTGATTTCCCAAACCAGTTAACCAAACGCCACCTAAGTTATGCATCAATAATTCTAAAGATTGTTACATTTCACAACACTACATTGCAACTTAATTTATAAAATGATATTTATATACATATATCAATATGAACATTAATACATTCAAAATAACGAGTTCCAACAAAATGGGGGCTGCGGCTGCAAACCTCGCTACGGCCTGTCAATATATTAAATAAAATAAAAAAAGTCACAGAACGGGTATGACACTATTTGAAATTAAAATAAAAAACCAAATCATTAATCATAATAAAACACCTCTCTAATATTTTTTTTTCTCGCATTAAAAAAATAAATAAAGTAAAGTGCTCTACTTACTTGCCCAGCTATATAATTGGGAAGGTACAAATGATAGCCATAACAGTCTGGATTTTTCAGAACATATATAATTGCTAATAAGTTAGTATTTATTTTATTTCTAGTGGTACGTTGATGATCACTGCTACCATATTATACACAAACTTCAAACTTGCCTCATTAAAAGCTTCTTTAAAGTTCCTTCAAAGGTGTTAATTAATGAATTGTACATGACATTTTTTTTTTAAAGATGGAGGCTCGAAATCTTGCTGAGTGAATTTGAATCCCAACTAGATTGGCACTCAAAAAGCACAAAGTAAGAACCGAGACTCATAATAATATAAATAAAATATCAAAGATTACAAACGAAACCAAAAGAGAAGAGAACTATCGAAACCTAAACTTCTCTCTCGAACAAATGTCATCGTTTACAAAACGCGAAGAAAAATCTGGGTGCGAAGGCCACCAATGATGACCCAAATTTTGAGCACCAAAAACTAGCTAATGCGTCGGCTACTCTATTTCCTTCTCGGAAGATATGAGAAACTCTGAAATTGATGACATCCACATATCGGATGCATTTGGACCAGCGAGCCCGTAACTTCCAAGGAACCGAACTCGATTTCTTCTGAAAAAGTTGAACGACGTATGTAGAATCACACTCGAGCCATATGTTTTCCCAGTGAAATTTCATAGCCTTTTCCACCGCAAATATTGCAGCCATCACTTCAGCTTCATACGCGTAAGCGGAGTCAATATGGAAAGAGAACGAGCCACGAGGAAATCCACGACATGTTCTGAAAATGCCTCCAGCTCCCGCCACTCCTGGGGTGCCCATAGAAGAGCCGTCCGTGTTACATTTCAACCACGTTGAAGAAGGGAACCGCCACACAACAGGAATGATTCTTGGAGCTTCTCTGGGTTGAATGTCAATGCCGAAAATCTTCAAAACTTTGAGATCCTCCAAAGTACTTCCCGTCCCTAACTTGAAAAAATTCGCTTCCTTAATAAGTCGCCAAACATGTCTCAAAAAAGTGTGAATGTTAGGGATCTCGTCATCAAATACACATGCATTTCTAGTTCGCCAAATTAACCAAATTGTTGAAATAATAGCAGTATTCCAAAGCGCAAAAACCTGGGGGTTTAGATTAACTGAAGCGGCGTCGGAGAGCAATAAGGCTAGGGACCCTCCTCTATTAACAGGTTTAAGAAAAATACCAGAAATAGCAGACCAAACCGAACCAACGAAATTGCAATGAACAAAGATATGGTCCGAGTCTTCCACCTGATTATGGCATAAACGACACATAGAGGCTAAAGCGAATCCCTTTTTCTGCAAAATTAGTTCCGTTGAGAGGAAACCAAAGAAAGCTCTCCAACAAGTAATAGACCTCGATGGCGGGATAAATTATTTCCATAAAAACTTTTGCCACTGAGGAAACAAATTATGGTTAGAGCAAAATTTATTATACATGGATTTGACCGAAAACTTACCATCGTTATGGGGTTTCCAGACACACACATCATCTGGTTCCTCGATAAATATGTAATTCTTGATTTCATCTGAGAGAGTGGCCGCCAAGTTCAAAGGCAAATTCCAACTGTCATCAACTCGGTAATCAGATACTTTTGCTGTGAGATTGATTCTATTTTGCAAAGGAATGTTTTCTCTATCCGCAACACAAGGATACAACCAATTATCAAGCCAAAAGTTATTATTAGATTGTTTATTTATCAACCAAACAACATTATTAGCAACAGAAGAGTAACAAGGTTTCAACGATCGCCATATGGAAGATGAAATGGCGCTAGTTCTCAATGAACCATTCTCATTAAAGATTCGATTTTTCATTAGATTCAACGGGAAAGAACTTGAGCTTATGAATTGCCAAGAAAGCTTTCCAAGCATGGCTTTGTTGAGCGCACTCAAATTTTTCACACTGACGCCACCATCTGAAATAGAAAGACAACAAATATCCCAAGGCACAGTTACCAATTTTCTACAATCAATTGAGCCCGACCAAATAAAGTTTCTCACGGATTTTTCCAATTTCGATAAAAGACTTTTTGGCCAAGCATATATAGAGAAAGAGTGGAGAAAAGAACTTTAACTACTGAGTTAACAAGAGTGATCCTACTCGCCAGAGATAAGGATGATCCTCTCCAATTAGCAAACTTGCTCAAGATTTTATCGGCCACCGGTTGCAACCATTTTTTCCTTGGAGCACCTTTAAATAAAGGAACTCCGAGATAATGAAACGGCAATGAAATTTGTTTAAACTTGAGCGAATTAACAATGCTAAGCTTCCTATGGTTGCATACTTTATCGCTAAAAATAACACCAGATTTTGACCAATTAACAACTTGACCCGAAAGAGAAGAGTAGATATCAAAAACCTCAGTGATTGAGCGCACATTACTTTTAGTGGCTGCACCAAATAATAGAACGTCATCCGCATAAAGTAAATGAGAAGTGAAAAGAGTATTACCATTGTATCTTATAGCTTTCCATTTATTATCCTCCACATATTTGCTAATAAGCCGGCTTAGGAAGTCCTCAGCGATGAAAAATAGAAGAGGTGACAAAGGATCTCCTTGACGAACACCTCTTTTGCATTTAAAATAACCTTTGGCCGAACCATTTAGCATGATGGATATTCTTGCCGAACAGAAAATCTCAAGAATCCAGTCTCTAAACTTTAAAGAGAATCCGAAAGCTTCCAAAACATCAAGAATGAAGTCCCAATCCATAGTATCAAAAGCTTTCCTAATATCGATCTTCAATGCCATATTACCACCAAAATGCTTTTTATCCAACACATTTATTCCTTCAGAAGCCGCCGCTATACAGTGAGAGATGTTGCGGCCCTTGACAAAGCCAAATTGATTCTTAGACATTATACCAGCCGCAATAGTCGAAAGCCTGTCTGCCAGAATTTTTGTAATTATTTTGAAGCAAAAGTTGCTCAGAATAATTGGTCTGAAGTTGTCAATTTCCACGGCTTCTTTAACTTTAGAGATGAGAACCATTAAACTTGAGTT
Organism: Parietaria judaica; assembly: GCA_954871525.1. Classification (NCBI taxonomy): domain Eukaryota; kingdom Viridiplantae; phylum Streptophyta; class Magnoliopsida; order Rosales; family Urticaceae; genus Parietaria; species Parietaria judaica. The sequence goes on from OX940863.1 coordinate 3,764,899, forward strand.
AAGCCCGGTAGAAATTGTCCCATTAAAAAAGAAATTTTGCACACACCGACAGACGTCTGTCCCGATAATGTCCCAAAATGCTTGAAATTTTTTGCCATTGAATCCATATGGACCTGGGGCACTATTACCATCCATGTTAAAGACCATAGTGCGAATCTCGTCAAAAGAAGGGGTTTTTGTGAGCAAATCGTTCTCAACATCACCAACAGATACAGGAATAACACTATTTACGAGCTCAATATTTTGTGAAGAGTGAGAGGTTGGGCAAAAAATATCTTCATAAAAACGAACAATGTGCGCAGAGATATCATCCTGGTTCACGGAAAGCACGCCATTAATTCGAAGGGAGTTGATTGACATACCTGATTTCCTGATTGAAGCCGAGCGGTGGAAAAAAGAAGAATTCCGATCTCCGGCTTTCAACCAATTATTTCTGCTTTTCTCTTTCAAAAATATCTCATTTTGCTTAAGAGCTAAATCCAACTCGGAATGGGCTGAAATTTCTTTGGCAAACAAAGACTCATAGAAACCATCACGAGCAATTTCGTTCTGAGTGTCCTTTAAAGAAACTTCCGCATCGACAATCTTTTTTCCAAGATAACCAAATACCTCTCTATTCCAGATCTTCAAAGCTTTACGTAATGATTTGAGCTTGATACCAAGAGCTTGCATAGGAGCCACCCCCGGAGTATCGAGCCAGTTGGACGCAATAAAATTTCGCAAATCTGGATGAGTAAGCCACATTCCTTGAAAACGAAATCGAGCAATAGTACTATGATGGTCATGGCGACAATTAATAATCAATGGGCTATGGTCTGAGTAATGACGGGGCAAAGACGAGCACGAAACCGAGCTCCAATAATCTTGACATTGTTCGTTCACCATTGCTCGGTCGAGAAGGCATTCCACCCTCTCATCTCTTGATCTGCCATTGCACCAAGTATATTTTGCTCCGAATAAAGGAACATCAACCAGGTTACAATCATCGGAGCAAACTCTGAAATTGTGGCAAGAGCTAACAGTTGGAGGTCTCCCTGATTTTTCATGTGCACCTTTGACCGCATGAAAGTCGCCAAAAACCAACCAAGGAGAAGTTATAGACGAAGATAAATTCACTAAATTAGAATAAAGATCTCTACGAGACCTCAGAGACGTGGATGCGTAAACACACGAAAAATTATGACTGACCCCATTTATAGAAGCGGTAAAGCTAACATGTTGATCCCCGATACTCACGAAGCTCGGCGGCTCAATAGAATTTTTCCGGAATACCCATAATGATGGAATATGAGTATTATTTGACTCAATAAAAGCAAGATCCAAAGAAACCAATGCCTATTTGGAATCAAATCAAAAGCGATCAAGTATCATCTATGCTCGTAATGTTAAAGATCAACTATGCATGTAAATATGTAATTTTAGTGTAAATATTTAATTACTGTGTTGCCTTCCCATTTTATTTAAATATAATCATTTTGTGGAAATTATAATAGATCAAATTTCGAGTATGCATGTAAATATGTGATTTTAGTGTACGTAACTATTCAATTACTGTCGTGCCTTTCCATTTTATTTATATTTAATCATTTCGTGGAAATACCAATGTATGAAAAAATAAATAATATGAAAAAGAGAAACCAAAATAGTGACTGAACTATGCAGAAGATCTTCTGATAAATCTTCAAACAGGGCAATCCTTTGGTAAAAATCCCGAGCGACCTCTCTCATTTTACCTTGCATGTACCATGCACGTGTATCTCTTGCCTTAACTTCATTTACTTGCATTAAAATTTAAGACAAGCTATTATTAACTTCTTCTTTTTTTTAATATAATTGTGATGGAGGTCTGGTCCATAATTAATTGTAGCTCAATGGCATGAATCGCCATGGTAGTCTTCTTATTTTGGTCAAATTTCCCGCTATTCGCTATTTTGATTCTCAATAAAATTTTGTCACTTTAATTTTGACAAAATATTGGATGTGCAGTTAATAAAATTTATTATCTCTCAGAACTGAGAGGTGTTATGAGTATTTTTGCCTAGCCCAAAAATAGAGCCCAAAATAATAAAAAGCCCAAAAAGTATGGGCACGCTTGAAATTGACACCCTTAAAATGGGCTCCTTAGAAATGGACGCGCTAGAGCACCCTTGAAATGGGCTCCCTAGAAATGAGCGCTCTAAAGACGAGCGTGCTTACTTTTTTACAACAATTACTTAATTGTCCAGGGGCCTAATAAAGTTATTTTTAATTGCTCAGAAGCCCTGGACCCTTCTATAAATAGAAGCTTCAAACTCAGAAAAACGGATCCGATCTCATTCGAACTCGGAACTATACACATTTCACTCAAACGCTATCTAGAGCGATAAAATCTCTCTAACGCTCACTTTGAACTACGTGATGGCCTGATCCCGTTAAAATGGGTACGTAGGCAGCCTCGTTACAAGTGACGAGGTCCGACATCATATATTATCAAATCCCGTCTTTTTAATGTCCTTAAGTATGTCAACGAAGGCGAAGAATCGAACTTCAAGCCCAATTTAGACCGCCATGCGGACATTGAGCCCGGCCCAAAATCAATATTAAGGCAGCTTTACTGTTGATCCATTTTTCGGCATTAACAAGAGGTGTCATGTATAAAACTTAATGACATATCCAAAATTATTCTAAATAAATTTAAAAAATGAGCAGAATTTTGGAGAGAAACAAAATAAAGAATTTCAATGGTGAAAATAAAATATTGAGTTTAAGCCACCATAAACAAAACAAAAAAAGATACTTATGCCGCTATTATAACCCTGTTAATAATACCTTAATGTTAATTTGCTTGAGTTATATATCAATGCAACACATTATACATGGTATATATTGTTTACAAAATCAATAAAATTTGCTGACCGTGGACCAAATCCCTTATAAATTGGGATGAAATGTCACCGTTGTAAACTGCATATCTGTCACCTTTTATTTTTTTAATTAATTGATTTTATGATCTTTTGCGTAATGTGTCGAGTAGATTGGGAATTGAACAAGATCCTTGGACATTATTTCACGTAAAAAAAAAAAAAAAGAGACCATGCTCATTACATAAAATTTGAACATTTCTGTAAAATCGTATGATATTAAAGAAGCTATACTTACTAAATTAAAATTCGTGGTTGAATAATGTAATAATATAAACCCATTATTCAACAAACAACTGTTTATAACTTTATTATGTCTAATCCTCCACAAAATTGTAAGAAAAACTTGGTATGATAATGATTTAAGTCAAAGGAAACAAGGCCCACTATTAAATAATAGGGTTAATTGCGGCATAAGTCATCAACTTTAGGCTAATTGGGGCGGCATAGCCTCAACTCCATTTAATAGCGGAATAAGTATCAAAAATTAAATTCTGTCTATTTTTTACTAAAGGTTGTTAGTCAACTTTGAAGTGGTGAGTTTCTCTTCCACGTGGGTACGACGTTATCATCTGTCAGTTACTCTCTGTCACATCATCCCATTTGGGTCATCAATCCCCCTCCATCTGCATCATAATGATGTCACCTCAGAGAGGTGATGTGGCAGAGGAGTCATTGACAAGGATGATGACGTGGCACCCACGTGGAAGAGAAGCTCGCCACGTCAAAGTTGGTTAACAGTCGTTAGTAAAAAAATAGACGGAAGTTAACTTTCAGTACTTATACCGCTATTAAATAGAGTTGAGGCTATGCTGCCCAGTTGGCCTAAGGTTGAGGACTTACGCCGCAATTAACCCTAAATAAAATAGAGGAGATTGGTCAAAGTGTACAAATTCTTGGTCGTTGAATGGTAAATTTAAGGGAATTGTGATTGAGTGAAGTTGACCCATTTGTTTCAAACTCATGAATTTTTGAATCCAACTCATGAAGTTGAAAACAGCTTCCTATAATTACCCCTGCTCTTTTGCCATAAATAAACTCTCTTCTTTTTTCTATGTTTCTTTAATTATTATCTCATTGCTAATTGTTGTCACCTTTTGTCTTATTCTTACTGCTCAGAAAATAATAAAAACATATATATAATTTGTCACTGAATAATATATAGCATCACATAAATTTCCTTTTATTTTTTTTAAAACAGCAAATTGTCCCTATATATAAATCTTTATCCTTTATTTATGGGCAAATAAACTGCCCAAATTATCAAGCAAGATTTTAATATTAAATTATGAGGTTATTATTGTAAAACTCGATTATTTAAGAACGAGTAAGATAAAGTGATAAACTGATAAAGTGCAACAATACTAAAAAAATATTAAATTAATAAAGGTTTGATAAAATAAATGATAAATAATACAATACTTTTGTGGTTTTGGAAGTGTTAAATTCCAAGGGGCTGCCGATTAATAACTCAATAATATTAGTTAATTAATCGGCAAATCATCGGGTACAATCCCGCCGACCACAATTTAAACTGTAGTCCGCGAGTAGACGGAATTTCCCTCCTCGCCACGTCATCCCCATCCGACGTGGCGTGAAAGCGAGGCTGGTACACGCGAGACTATCCTGCGCCGCGGAGTAGTCAAGCAAAGTCCTTGATCATCGTCGTTTTTCTCGCTCACTCTACAAAAATAATAACAGAGCGAGACGTTTCATTGACTCATTCGAAGAGCTCATTCTTCTTCCTTTGGCTACTCTGTTTCTTCGTAAAGAATTCTTCTTTCCATATACATAATACATATTTGTATATATATACATACATAAAGCAGAGGACAGAGAGGAAGATAAGAAGATCTAATGGAGTACGAAAGGATTCACAAAGTTCAGGTATGAATCCGTTCTTCGTTAGACTTGATCAAAGATGTATTTTGTTCACTTCGATCGAGACCCAGTTCAGTCAAAGGGTCATACAGTGATGGTTCATATCATCTGATAAATTTGCAGACAGGAATAATCTCTCCAAGCAAGCTGAGGATGAAGCTGATGGGACCCCACAGGAAGAAAGATGGGTCAAACAGCAATTCTTCGAGAACATCTCCTTCGAAGCTCGAAGACTCTGATTTCGTCAAGAACAGCTTACTAGCTGATGGGGACGATGAAGGTGTGCTTTTACATTCCTAACCTTTTACTTCGAACTCTGTTGCTTTCTGTTTTGCGTATTGATTTTGTTTCAATCTTTCAGTCACGTCTCACATCACCACGGAGACCGTGGCGGCGAAGAAGGACGGCGAAGGCCCCGCTCCCCGCGTCAAACTCCACCGGACTTCTTCGAAAGGCGACAACAGCAGCAACTCGAGCTCGGTCCATCCGGTGAGGACGACGGAGGACGACAACCTGGATTACGACAGCAACGCGAGCTCGTCGAGCTTCGAGTTCCACAAGGGGGAGCGGTCGGTGATCTCGAGGTCGATTGCCCGGCCGATGGCGTCGAAGTGGAACGACGCGGAGAAGTGGATCATGAGCCGGCAGAGCGTGCAAGCGAGCCACGGGAAGAGGAGCGCGCTGCAGAACCAGACTAACCGGCTGCTGCACGGCCGGGCTGCGGACACGAAGAGGGTCGATTTCTGCCAGGCTGCGCCGGTGCAGCTCGGGATCGATAAGTTCTCGTTCGTCCCCGCGGAGAGTCTGTCTGTTCAGAGTAAGGATTTGGAGAGCTTGGGCGATTCAGGTTTTTCGAACGGTCAACCGGAGGGAACTTCAGGTTTGTAATTGGCGTTTTTTCCGGGAAAAATGCTCGAAAAATTATAATGTATTTACTGTTCTAATCTATTTTGCAGATCTCCCTGCCATCAGATCGGTTTCGATGCGAGACATGGGAACCGAAATGACGCCTGCGACGAGTCTCGAGCCCTCGAGGACTTCCACGCCCATCGGCGCAACCACGCCAATCCGCAGCCCTGCGTCCTCGATGCCGTCCACTCCTCGAGGCACCCCTACCGAGCCCGGTATGGGCGAGGATCCACCCCTCGGGACCGACACAAGCAACAGGAGAGAGCTGACCGAGGAAGAGATGAAGCTCAAGACGAGGCGAGAGATCGTCGCGCTCGGCGTCCAGCTCGGCAAGATGAACATCGCGGCGTGGGCCAGCAAAGACGAGCAGGAAAACAAGAGGTCTCGGGCCGAAATGGCTGCGGAGGCGGCGGAGCTCGAGCGGGTCGAGTACTTGAAGCGCGCCGCTGCATGGGAAGAGGCCGAGAAATCCAAACACACCGCAAGGTTTTCACCTCAACCTTTTTGCTGTATATTGTTATTACATCGCGATTTTTGCGTTCCGGGAATTTCAACGTCGATTTTTCACAGATATAAGCGCGAAGAGATCAAAATCCAAGCGTGGGAAAGTCAGCAGAAGGCGATATTAGAAGCCGAGCTGAGGAGAATAGAGGTACTTTTTCGGGCCCAAATTGTGTCATTTGCTATATACAATACAAAATCCAAGTCACGCGACATACAAAAAATCGAAAAGAGTGCTTTCGACCGACATTGCGCCCGGTTTTAACCCCACACCGGTATTCCAGGCTCAAGTGGAGCAAATGAGAGCGCAGGCGCAAGCGAAGATGGTGAAGAAGATCGCAATGACGAGACAGAGATCGGACGAGAAGCGGGCGATGGCGGAGGCGAGGAAAACCAGAGACGCGGAGAGAACGGCTGCTGAAGCGGAGTTCATCCGGCAGACCGGGAGAATGCCGTCGCAGCAGATCTTGTGCTGCGGTTGGCTGTGAGAGGAAATACAATAAAATCCTGTGGCAATCAAGGCATTGCTTGTGTAAAATTAAATATCATTGCAAAAGAAAAAGAAAAAGAAAAATTGATGTATTCTCATAGGTTCAAATCTACATTACAGATCAAAAGATGAACTTGTAGAGTTTTTAAATCAAAAAATTACTTTTCACTATTTTTTTTTTCTTTTTTGTGAGAAAGCAGAAAGTTGGTTCTGAAATCTTATTCATGTAAGGTTATAAAGTGGGTTGATATTCATGTTGGACCGGTCTGTGTAGCCCACTTCCCATTCTTTTTTGGGCTTGTATGGGCCTTGATTTGTTTATCCACAAATATGAGAAATGCGTGGAGTTGGCCCGTGAACGCTAGATATGGTTAGTATCAGTGATTCGATTTTCGCGATTATCGAGCGATAATCGTTGAAAAGCATGTTCTCGGTAAGTTATCTCCTCTATTCGTTATCGTTTTATACTTATCGCGATTTTTCGATTCGAAAAGCAAGCCACTTATCCATCAAAGTTTTCAAGTGCAATTTTTTGAAAAGTGAGGCAGTTTTCGGTAAAAAACGATAAGTCAAACCCAACTATAATTTTTTTTTTTCACGGCAGAAGTTCCAACTTCTTTTAATTTTGGAATTTAAAGGTATATTTAGGGTTTTTTTAAGTGGGTCTTGAGTGCTTTAAAGTTTAAATGTTGTATATGTATGAATTATGCCAAAATTTCACAATTTTATTCTATATTTGCAGTAGTTACTTAGAAAAAGCTATTAGGTTGAATGAAAGTTAAACTTTGAGCTTCATATTAGTTTTATTGTACATTTTAGATTTTGAATCAAATGTTGTTCTTGAAATTGATTTTTTTTTTTTTTAGGTTTATGATGGAATATAGATGAATTAAGATGATTGGTGTGATTTTTGTTAAAAAAAAATCAGGTTTGGGTTATATTTTAGGGTTTATCCGACTTGTTTATAATTGCGGCAAAAGTACCCATTTTCTAGAAAATATTGAATTTGAGATATATTTATAATTTTTTTGATGTAATTTCATATTGTAACATTGTATATAATTAGGAAACTATGAGTTTTACATAATTATTTTTGTAATTTAACGTTTTTCCGAATTATTACTATTGCGGCAAGAGTATATATTTTTCAGAAATTGGTTAAGTTGAGCTAGTTAATCGACTTTTTTGATGTATTATCTTTTTATAACATAGTATATAATTTATAAAATCAGAGGTTGACATAATTTTTTTTTTCATTTGACGCTTCTTGTATTGTGACCTTATTGCGGCAAAAGTACATGTTTTTTTAAAAATTGGTTAAATGGAGCTAGTTCTTTGATTTTTTGATGTAATTTAAATATGTAACATTGTATATAATTTTGAAAGTGTGATTTTGACATAATTTGTTTTGTAATTTGACGTTTTCCAATTATCGCAGCAAAAGTACATTTAGTATTTTATGTTATGACAATATTTTATGTATGAAAATATGTTATATTTTATAGGTTTTTCATCGATAAATCCATCGATAATCGATTAATCCATCGATAAGATCGATAAGTTTCGATTACGGCATACGATAATTTTTATAGGTTTTCCATCGATAAATCCATCGGTAAACGATTACTCCGTCGATAACGGCAAACGATTTTTTGGCAAAAACGGCATTCAAATCCTTGGTTAGTATTATGTTTTTTTTTTTTTTGGAAAAGTTAGGTTGTTTTTTGGATTAGACATATTTTTGTTAAATATTTTATTTTTTAATTATAAAATCGTATAACTTTTTGTTGATTGGCGATAATGACTAGATTTATACTAAAACCATCAAAAGTGGTTATATTATAATATTTCAGAAATAAGAGGGCTAAATTCGCCAAAAATTGGAAAAAACCGTAAATTGGATAATTTCGGTGACAATATTTTGAGAAAATTGCGAATAACATTTGTACAACGTGTGATGCATAAGAAAGGCATATAAATTAAAACTTGTAAACATAATAGCATAGAAGAAGAAAAATAAAAAGTATATTAATTTTTTTTTCTTCATTATTCGATTATTTTTGTCTATTGTCTGATGCTATTTATTAGATAAATTCACTTCATAAAAAAGTTATATTTTTGTATGACGAAATCTCAATCATTATATCAAACAGTTGAGCTATAAATTATTTACTTTAGAGAAACTTTTCTTAGTACCATTATTTAATTATATCATAATTGTATTCTAACACAGATCATTATATCATAAATAACACAGATCATTATTACTATATCAAATGTGTATTTATAGCGGACCCCACTATTTTCTTTTTTCTCATGACAATCATATCTTGATTTCGTCTATTTTTTTTTTTAATCATTTCACTATTTAAAAATATTATAACACTAGTGTTAAGCACATAAATTAGAATGATAAATAGGTATTTAAAGGGTAAAAAAATGTTGGAAGAAGCAAGTTAATTGAGTACTAAACCCTAAACACATTATTCACATAATACTTAAAGGACCCTTAAAGAGTTAGAACTAATAAAAACAATTGCAACAAAAATACCGAAAATATTGAAATTAGCAAAAATATTCCCAAACTCTCCGACTCAAAGCCGTGAAATTCGCGTTACCAAATAACTTCACCCCATGTGCCTCCTCGATTAACGTCTATCATTTACACACGTACGCTTCAAATTTATTTATTTTTGCACTTTTCCTCCTCTTTTTTCACAAAACGTGATAAAAATGCTAAAAGCAATTAAGTACATGTTTAAATGATTTAATATTGACAACGTTCACTGGACTTAGAATATTTAATCGGCACAATTGAAAATTTTGTAAAATTTAGATATTTATGCCACAATTTTCTGAAGAAAAAAAAAATATACGCTTTTTTGGCCAAAAGACCCACCTAGGAGTGTTCCTATAAGTTGTTTGGTAGTGGCAAACGTGTCAAACCTTCCAAACAATAGTGCAACCCAAAAGTTTTGTTCAATCTTTCATCATGCAAAGCCAACCTACATGTTTAAATGATTTAATATTGACAACGTTCACTGGACTTAGAATATTTAATCGGCACAATTGAAAATTTTGTAAAATTTAGATATTTATGCCACAATTTTCTGAAGAAAAAAAAAATATACGCTTTTTTGGCCAAAAGACCCACCTAGGAGTGTTCCTATAAGTTGTTTGGTAGTGGCAAACGTGTCAAACCTTCCAAACAATAGTGCAACCCAAAAGTTTTGTTCAATCTTTCATCATGCAAAGCCAACCCCACAAAAATTACAAATAGTGAAAAGCACCCCTTTACTTCTTCTAGTTACCCTATTTTCCTCTTCCCATATAGCTCTAATCTATGCATGATCGACACAAAGTAAAAAAAAGGAATTTCAGTGAAAAGAATAGAAAGAAAGAAAGAAAGAAGAAAACATAAAAACCAAAAATGCATGTGCATGCCGACACTGGTCGGACCCATTTCTTTAAAGCCCTATCACAACTGTCCAACCATAAATTCATTTACTTTTCAAACTTTTTTTATTTTATTTTTTTAACCACTATCTAATGTGGAGCCTCAAGCAAATTTGGGATGAAATGGTTTTTTAATAGAGAACGATACCGAAAAACGGAAGTTAAGAAACCGACGCAACGAATTTTTCGTGAAAATTCAATTAGAAAAAAAAAGTAACACATGTAGAGGTATCAATATAAACGAAGAATTACAATACTACTAATTGGAAACAGATTCGAGTCACAAACTCTAGCGATTCGGCTATTGTATGATTTTAAAAGGATGTCTTGATTTGTAAAACAAACATTTTAACAGTCAGAAGAGTAAAAATATGATGAATAAACACTGATTTACTAATATTAGATATAAATATCAACTCCAATAACATAAGGCGTCCAAAAACATATATATGTGAGTGTATCATTTACTTACAGTAACTTGTGAAGGAAGTAAACTTCTTAAAGCTAGGGATTAGGCAGTTCTTTTACCACCCTAATAAAGGTTTTAAGCAAAGAGGTGCTTATATATTACAGAAAGCGAAAAGGGAAAGGTGTCTTAACCGGTTAACCTGGGGTTCAGTAGTCTTGCGACCCCACCGACGTGATCCCCGAGCTGATGTTCCTCGAGTCTTGCCTGTTCGGATAGTCGTCGCAGCCGTTGGTCGAGAGCCTCTGGAGAGAGACCGAGTTCAGAAGCTCCAAGCCTCGTTTGCCCATCTGCTGCACTTCTTGCGGTGACAGTATTTTGATGCACCACACGCTATTCACGAACTCCCTGTTAACAAAAAAAATCGTCAGAAAACTGAATGATTTTATCACTCAATATGGTATCAAACCCCTCAAAGCTCAAACGAGCGACGGTCAAAAATACTTAAATCCGACCCAAGAAGAGTAAGCGAAAAAGAGCAACTTATCTTGAGGGGACGCTGTAAGGTCCCACATAAGAAGGATCACGGGTTACTCCTTCCATCGGTAATTGGATTTTGAAATCCCACCCCGTGATATTTAAAGATATGAATGAAATGAAAAAGAGAAGACAGTGAACTCACGGCCAAGGGTCGTCGCCGAGGAGAAGTACGTCATTCTCCCGGTCAACAAATACAAGCTGCCAGCCTGATCTCAGGGGGTCCTCCAACTCGCCTTCAAGCCCGAACATGCGAGCCAATTCACCCCGCAGCTCGTGGTAGCTGCTGAATTTGGCGATATCCAATGATCTTCCGAAGGACCCCGACTTATAAACCTGCTCATCATAATAATCACCACAATCATCTTCCATCAGAGACTCCCGTAAAATGAAAGTAAAATCACCCACTAACGGTAAACTCACCTTAACAAAAGTTCTGTTAGGGTTGTTTCCTTGGCCTGAATTCTCCGGAGACTGCAGGAACGCCGATTCGTCGATGCAATTTCCAGGAGTCATCGCAGGATTGAGAGAAAACTCGCTTCCGTTGGTGCTCATATAGCTCGAGGAAGGAAACGGCATCGTCGTGGAGTCGCTGTCGCTGCCAACTCCTCGGAGGTTTGAAATCCCGTTCTGCATCAGAAGAGACGAGGGATCTATGTTCACACCGAACAGAAGGTGACTGTGCGGATCATTCGCGCCCTCTTGATCGATCGGGCACTCCCTTCCCGGAAATGGTGGTAGCGACACGGAGTTGTGGGGGATAGCGTTCTGCTGCTGCACCGGTGCAAGTTGCTCCACCTGCGGCAGAACGCACTGAGGCTCCACCGCAGCTCTCTTCGACGGCCACACGGAAGAAGACATATTAGCCCGTTGGAGGTACGAGTCATCAGACGGGTACGGGCTCAAGATGCTGTGCAGCGGAGATACGACGCTAGTGGTCACGGTGGTCCCGTTTGAGTCCGGAAAACTCTGTTGTTGGCACATCGGAGACATGGCGAAGTGGGACATTGGCGAGGCTACACTCGATGCTGCGATCTGCTGCCGGTGATCTACCATCTGCTGCTGCTGTTGCTCCTGTGAGTGAGGTGGCGGTTGATGTGGCTGTGATTGGCTACCGAACGAGTTCTGATGCTGCAATTGTTGCTGAACGAGGTGGGGCTGTGGCTGTGGGGAAGTGTGGTTTTCTTGGTGAAGAAAGGCTTGTTGAGATTGGGATTGTTGCAGCATTTGGGGCTGCATCATCATAGGAGCGGATCTGCCGGTGAGATTTTGACCAGGTTGGAATTGCATGAGGGCGGTCGGGATCGGCTTGGAAGGATCGTTGGCTCTCATTTCTTGAAGAGCGGCGGCGGCCATGGCTTGGTACATATCAGGCTGCATTCCGAGCATCGAAGGGTCGACCCTTTGCTGCATCCATGGCGAGACCCCGAGCCCCTGAAAGTTCATGGCTTGCATTCCACGGTCACCGTAATCTCCTCGAAGCCACATGAGGGGAGAGTTCATGCCAAGATCATCCTCCTTCATACCTGAGAAAATCAATGGTAAAATTTTTGCTCGACAAAATCCAATTATTCGGTTGCTAACTTTTGGACTATAGGTTATTTTTTGGACAATTTTTTTTCTTCATGAAAATCGTTTCTGCAACGAAAAAAAATGGAAGTATTTAAAGGAGTTTAAGCATACCGTGGTAAGCGGGTAGACCAGGAGGCCACGGCCTCTTAAGCCGGAGCGGAAACGGCGACGGATACATCGGAAAGGTCGTCAACGGCTCAATCTCCCACAGAGACACTCTCGGCTGCCTGTCCCCGGCTGTTGACTCATCCCAGCCCACCTGCATTGACCAACTTATAAGTTCAACTTCTTGAAGAGAAACATCTAGCGATCTGACCTTATGAAACAAGCTAAATACAGGATCCAAAAACATATTCAGTGTACAAAAGGCTAAAAACCTTGACGGAACGCCAGTGTGAGTTAGACCACCGAGAAGGATCGAGGTCACTTATCCCGGTTATTGTCCCCATATAACTGCACACCAAAACTGCCGTCAGATTAAAGCAAAACCAATACATTAACTAACACAGTTAGAAACTAACCGACGGACACTAGATTCTTCCGTTTCGAACAGCATTCTGAAACGCATGCCAACAGAGACACGGGTGTGATAAACTGCTTTGACGTACTTTGCGAGAGGAATAACAAATTCCGATGGGCTTGCCCTGTGAAAGGAAGGCGCTGATTAATCCTCAAGAACCGATATTTTGCAGAATTACCAGACAGAAGATCGTCATACCTCGGATTATAGAAAATGGTAAAACGACTATTTGTTGCGGCTGCATGAGCTGCAGCAGCGAGAAGCCCCAAATGCATGCTATCGCTTGACAAAACCGACGAGGGCATAACAGTCTGCGGTCTATTTGCTCGGCGAATGCCGAGAAGAAGCTGATTTTTCTCATTCCTGTTCCGAGAAAATACTTTTACGTGACTCGACTCGAATTACATTGAACTTAGCATTTGCTACAAATTTGAAATCACATACCATATGAAAAGCACCGAGTCACCCGCAACGAGTCTCTTCGCACTTACAAAAACGCTCCATCCAGTTGTAAGGAGATGCCTTTTGGGCTGGCCTGAAAAAAGAAAGGAAACAAGGATATTTATCAGCCACGTATACAAAGGAATATATCAAATTTGTTTCTCGAAATTCTTCTAACCACGGAAGATGTGTCAAAATTAATGGAACATATCGTCATTAAATTAGTGCCCGAAATCTAACCGCGGAAAATGTGTCTAAATTTCCACTCATTATCGTGCAGATCCCTTGCAATAAGCTCTTGGGCCGGTGGCTGTTGGGAAAAGTCCTGCGAGTCAAAATATTCCGTATAACCGTTAGAAACAGACCGGTAACTAAAGCCTTCATAAGCGACCGAGTTTCTGTATCGCATAATACAGGTACTAACATTAAAAATTTCAAAAATTAGGAAGCTGTTAACTTAAACAGATGGTAAAATATACCCTGCAACGAAAAAGCATGCACATGCATCTGGGAAAAAAGTGTCCCACTTTTGCATTATTTAATCGAGTACCCCGCAAATTATAGTAGACAACTTAAATTTCGTTGGGCCAGGCCACAGTTCTCAGTATTCAGGAAAGAGAAACATATATCTATACCTATATATATAATATAAATGATATATAATACTAGAATATAAATACCAGGGGAGGGAAAACTTTCTCAGCTGCTCGGCGGGGAACAGAGAAGCCTCCATGAGTGCTCGTGTCGCTTGCCGTCAAGGTCTTACAAAAGTAATTTGTCGGCTGCTTGCTGGGAGCTCCCAGTTCTGCCGGGAGATAAGCCTCCTTTTGCTCTTGCTGTGTACAATGCCGTATCAAAAGCGATGACCAAATGGTAAATCCGAGAGACCGAAACATTTAACTATAACATACCGGACTGAGCGGCTGCAGAGTCATCTGCGCGTAAACTTCGTCTGTCTCGACATCTGCCTGGGAATTTTTTTAAACAAATGACATGAGAATATAAACGATGTTTCGGTTAAAGCTATTTAAAGATGGGAATTAGCAGAAGAAACGGCTTACATGCATCGTCATGTTGTGAAGTTGACAGATAAGCTGCGGCGGTAAGCTCGGGTAATTCGGAATATGGGCGTCAACTTCCTTGTTAGTTGAGGCAGCAACCTACGTAAAATCATCGAAAAACATTTGGGAAAGAACAAAGATACAAATTAACACTCAAATTCGATAAAATATATACGCTAAAGAAAAACGATGAGGTAATAGTTCGTAACACTATCTCCCAAAAGCTGCAGAACCATACAAAATACAGAACAAAATACGTAGAAGCGAATATTTCGGTGGTCCAAACTGTTCTGACAGCTTCATAGTCTTATAATAAGTCAAACGATCTGATAGTTCTAAGCATGAATCTTCAGTTGAAAAGACCAAACATTAACATAAGAGAAAGACGTTTTCTCGAAGACGTAGAAAAGCGCAGCTTTCAACATGAGTTTCAATTGAAGATCAGATCTACTTGGAAAAATCCAAAGCGAACTGACCTGTTCGCTGTGGCCTTGCGGGAAATAAACGACGCGGCTTCCCACGGCGGGAAGAGAAACGAGCGGACCGGCACACGCGTGCCATAGCTCCGAATTCAAAACTCTCTTCTCCCCTATAAAATCCATCAACAAAAATTACTTTTATATCGAAAATACTAAGCTTTAACACAGCACAGCACACTTCAATCTGGTATATATCTACACAGAGAAATCAATTATTAAGCTCATAATAAAGAAGCCTTTTTTATTTTTTATTTCTTCAGTGAGATACGGAAAGTGACTGTTAGTGAATCACCCAATGGAAATAAGATCGCTGCGAATAAATCCAATATATACGCCAAATGGAATAAAGGAAAAAAGAAATTTCATATGGGTCTCCTCAAACAAAGCAGAAGTGTAAGCCAAGAGACAAAAAGGTTGAAATCACAGTGTCTGTGTATATATATACATATATATATATATATATTAAATTATTTAGCTTACTTGGGTCATCAAGATTTCAATTCCTTCCTCTTCAATATCCAAAAAAAAAAAAATTAATTAGTAAATTTTACTAAGCATACCTTCTTGGGGCTGAGGGCTAAACCCAACTGAAGCGAGCCTCATTTCAGAGCTTAATCACAGATTAAGAGCTTAAATTGATCAATAAGTACCGAAGTTAACCCGAAACACCAAACGATTACTATCTCCAACGCACAAGAACATGTCTTCAAATCCCAGTGAAGCACAGTATATGCAAAGCTCGAAGCCCTTCAACCAAACCCAGTTTCGCTGCAGAACAAGACCGATTCGAGCCTCATAAGCCAACGATCACCGACTCGTCGAGCTCAAAGCTCGAAAGCTCGCGACTTTGGGAAACCCCACTTGCGAGGAGCGACAGATCCTCGAAACCTCGGAGACCCAGAAGGGGAATCTCCAGATCTCAGACAGAGGCAGAGGCAGGGATCTCCGAGTGGCTATTGTCGCCGTGGAGCTTGAGGCGCGTCATGGTCACTCACGTGTGCGCGTCGCAGGAAGAAGAAGAACAGTCTGGGTTCGTAGCAGAGAACATTTTCTCGGAGCGAAGCGGCTCGTAATAATGGAGATCGCGAGTTTGGAAGGGTTTAAACTCAGCTTTTCGCTTCTTTTGTTTCCACTATTGGAAATGGATACAGAGAGCTGTCTTGGCTCGCTTCTCTCTCTCTCTGCTTAAGTGATAGTGCTGTTTCTCTCTCTCTCCAATTAATCAATCAAAATAGAACCGCCATTATTTTTTGGTTCTCCTTTTTATATAGCGAGAAGAAAAGTAAAGAGAACACTTTTATTAATAAGCGAGAGAGAGAGAGAGGATGTCAGATTTTAATTCAATTTTTTTTTGCAGAGAGAGAAGGTTTGGCAAAAAAAAAAAAATCTTAAACACACTGTTTTTTTTTTTAATGCAGAAATGTCCTTTTTGTAAGGTTCTTTATTTTTTTGATAATGCGTATTAATTAAGATTAATAAACTATGTAAACAAGTTTCAATTTTGAGATGCATGGAATGATATTAGTTTCAATTTCATTCGCAGTATGGAGAATATTTTGATTTTATTTTGATTTTTCAGAGGGATATGTTTGCCAAAAAAAATTAAAAAATTGTTGTTTTTTTTTAGTTTTGAACGACTTTGTTAGACACATTTTCAGATAATCTAGGAAGGGAACGCACGACCCTTAGATGGAGGAAATATTTGCAGAAATACCCTTTTTGTATTTTGCTTTCTTTAAATAAATATAAAAATTAATAAATTGTAGAGAAGATAGAATTTTGACTAGTTTGCAACTTTACACCATGGAGAAATTGTCACATTATATTTATTTTTGCTGATGAGGAGGTTTGGCAATAATAAATTTTCTTGAAGACTTAATGAATTTTTTTTTTTTGTGCAGAAATATCTTTTTTGTGTTTTTCTCTCTTTATTTTTTTAATAATCCCATTAAAATTAATATGTTATATAATTGTAGGAGGGTGTGTAAACAAGTTTGAAATTTGACATGCATGGAAATTGGAATGATTAGTTGGCACTATGGAGAAAAAGTATGGTGATAGCAATGTATGCAACTTTGCAAGTTGGTACTCAATCCTACTCATGCATGTTAAGCTGGGCCAACACTTTAGTCCTTCTACAATTTCATATTTAACTTATTTCCTTTGAAATAATTATATATATATTTCCCATTATTTATTTATTTATTTAGAGAAAAATGCAAACCCTAGCTCCTATACACATGGGATTAAGAATCTAATAGGTTGCTATCTATAGTCATAACCAACTTGGTTGAAATACCTTTAGGAGATGAGTTTCCACATCTTATGAGCCAAATTCAAAGGAAAAGCACTACGTAAAATATATATAACGATTTGATACGTAATTATAGCCCTAAAGAAAAAGAGAAAAGTTAAAGTGTAATGGATATTTAGCATATATTTTGTTCAAGTCAATGTTTGGTTTTGTAATTAAGATGCAAGGACAAGGAAGTTCCACATAGGAAACGATTCTAACCATTACTTTTGCCATATTATTACTATGTTTTATAAATTATATCAATATTTTTTACTAATATGATACAATATATTATGATCATGAAATATTAGAGATATACTGTAAAAAAAAAAAAATTATCGCGATTATTGCAAAACAAAAAATAAACACGGATCAAAATGAGTCGAGCAAGAAACATTAAGTGAAATCAACTTAAAAAAAACAAATACAACTTTTTCACTAATCTTTTAAACATAAATATGGAAAATCAATCTCCAACGTACGTTTTTCTCCAATGGAGATTATTCCCAAGAGCACCACACTAAGAATCTAAAATATCTTCGAAATTACAAACTCAATCTCTCATACATATTTCAATTTAAAAAGAGATCCCTCCAAAGAAGAAAGAAAAACCATGAGTTACAAGTACCATATTCTAGCACGAGAAACCAAATCTATGATCAACTCGTCATCAATAGGTTCAAACTGCGCCTACAGTACACTATAATCGTCGAGATATCGTTTTTGAGTCCTTTGGTGTTTGAACAGTACTATTGGGCTTCATGTATTAACATATATAATTATATATCTATATTTATATAGAAGTGAAGCATATCTCAAATAATTAATTGCATTAGGTCCACAAAATACTTTGTTGTACTATGTGGGATACCCTATTAGATATATTCATCTCTTAGCATCGTTTCAATTTCCAAACCTAACATGGGACCATACTAGATGTTTCATTTTTTCAATATCTTTCATATAATCCGTATAACATTAATTTTATTTAATTATTTATCCATTTCATCATTTATATATCATTGTCACGTGGTAAAAAAAAATATATATTGTTTTGATCAAATTATGTTCGCTGTATCACTGTCAAAACAAGTTAATTTTTCTCATTCATATATATTCAATTGAATTAATGTAGATAATTCAATCAATGATTCATGTGAGAAATTAAATTTGATGCACGCATGTGAGAATTTCTCATCAGCCATGAATCATGATCTCTTTTTAGGGTTTGTATTCAATAGAATATAACGTTACAATCTTTAAATTTTATGACAGAACTTTTCAAAGTTTCTGCTATAGAATCAGATATGCCGGTTGATCAGTTAGTTGTCCTCATAAATACGAACTGATATATATATATATATATATATATATATAATTAGATAGAGGAGAGTTATTAGAAGCAGAAATTTCTTCACTTTGCAATTTTTGTTTTGAATTTTTAAAATGAAAAACGTTGGACTGCTCAATATTAGTGTGCTTTTTGCAGTTAATTATTAGCTAATATCAATTATGAGAGCATTTTAAGGATTTACTACAAGCAAATAAATGTACTTATAAAATATAAATACATTAATGAAGCATCAAAAGCTAGTCAGCTGACCTTATAATAAATGTGAAAATATCAATAATATCAATTTTCAACTGTATAATGGGCTGTCAGAGAGCAATATAATTGATGTATGATAATAATGAGAACACAAAAAAATAAGTACATGATGTGTCTTTAAGAACTTATGTTTATATTTATTTAGATCTTACATAAGTCTTCCATTGATAATAAATAAGCCCGTTAAATGTCCTTATTTAAAATATCAATAATCTTTGTAAAAATGCATATGGATGTACCAAAGATTAAGTTTTCACGATTATCATTTTTTGTTATTTCTCGACCAATTATCTCAACTGATCGTTGTCGTTTTGTCTTTTTCTTTTTCTTTTTCTGGTGGATAATCGAGCTATCTATCTAGTTATTTTTCCAGTGTAAAAAACGATAAGCTATTTATCAATTTCTAAAAGTTTTGTCTCTCTTGTAACAAAAGTAAAAAAGTTATAGATTTTAGAGATATGAAAAAAAAAATATTTTATTTTAATAATATTCAATTTTTCAAAGTTTGTCCTCTCTTACTGCAAAAGTAACAAAGTATTGTATTGTATGATTGAAACGAGAGTATGTGATTTGTTTATTAAATTTGCATACGTTTGCCTTTGTGATTATTCATTGTATGGTATGATTGAGAGTTTGACACTTATTTATTTACATTCATTTGTGTATGGAATTATTTATTGAGTACTCATTAACTTGTTATCATATTATAAAATATTTGGTATGTTGGACACTACATATAAATTGAGCATATATTCTTAAAAATAATTTATACTTTATCCATCGATAATTATCAATTACCAATTAATCCGTCGATAAGTATCGGTAACGATAACTTGAATTTTTATATATTAAGTTCATCGTAAACCCGTTGTTGGTTCCAAATTGGACCTTGAAACCAAAGCACAAGAACACAAAGAACAAGAAAGGGAGAATTTTGGGAGATGAGTTTTCTCTTCATTAAATAATGTCGAAATTACAAAAGTGGGAATTTAAACTTTACAATAAAAAATAAAAAATTACAAGGCTATTTTATACTAAACAAGCTAATAATAAATCAAATCAAATCTCTAAAATTAAGAAAAAATTATTTTAACTTATATGTACACACAAATAGAGGCGTTGGCATTCTTGTCAAGTCTTGTCCTTGATTTTCGGTACCTCTTTTGTGTTAGACTACGCTTCCAGCTCTAATTCGTCGTGACTTGCTTGTCGCAACCTGCTTCCCTCCGGTTAAAGGTCGGGTGGGACCGAGTCGCCTTGTCTTGGTTGACTAGTGTCTGCTGCATGCAACCTGGTCACTGGAACCATGATGCATGCAGTTTGATTCCTGATCGGCGTGACATGCTCGTCATGACCAGGTGGTTAGCTTGTTTGGGACTAGGTTGTTTGGGTCCAAGTCTTCTTGACCCGGTCGACTGAGTTTGATCGATTTAGTCGCTCTTTGACTCAGCGAACTGAATTAGGTTGAGCTTAACCTCACACTATTATTAAACGATAAATTCATCGATAATGGTAACCGGTTTATCGGGAAAAGCGGACCTGATGTTTAGTATGTAAAGTACATAATATTAATTAGCAGTAAATTTTTGGAACCGTACGTTAAGCTGGTGAAATATAAATAGGTGAGAAATAAGTATAAAATCACAAACATTAATGATTGGCAAAGTTTATACCCTTAAATTAATACAGTTAAATACGTTATTGGTCTATACATATTTATTGATTAAATAAAAAAGCATGTTATTATGTGAAGCCTAATTCAATTGGGAAAGTCATGATTAGCTTAGGGATAATATTGGTATTTCCTCTTCCATTGCTTTTATA
Organism: Parietaria judaica; assembly: GCA_954871525.1. NCBI lineage: Eukaryota > Viridiplantae > Streptophyta > Magnoliopsida > Rosales > Urticaceae > Parietaria > Parietaria judaica. The sequence goes on from OX940863.1 coordinate 3,785,781, forward strand.
CTTTCTTGATGGTAAAGTTGTCTTCTTGGACAAGCTTTTAGAGATTAGGGCAAAAAGAGAGCTCGGTGAGTTTCTTCCTCCATTAGAGAAAAGGTGAGAGCTTTGTGTGAAAAGCTTGGAGAGGGAAAAGCTTTGTGTTGTGAGGGCTTTGTTTCAGCCATTTTTCTGCTTGTGGGTGTGTTGCTCTTGCTGTGGGCACAACAAGAAGAAAGGGAAGAACAAAGGGGTTTTTGTTCTTGAAGTGAGAAACACTTGTAAACACAAGGGAAGAGTGAGTGAGCTCGAGGGTGTATTCGAACAACTCTGTTGGAGATTCTAGTGGATCATATTTGCAAGCGACAAGTGGACGTACCTCCCGCATTGGGGGCGAACCACTATAATCTCCGGTGTCATTTTATTTCGTTTCTTGCCATTATTTCGTCTTCAGTTCAAAGGGATTCGGTGTTTATTCCCTAACAACTGGTATCAGAGCAACAGGGTTGTGTTGCGATCTAGAAGACGATGGGTGGAAACGATGGGTTGGTGCAAAGCTTGAAGTTCGATGGTTCGGACTACGCGTTTTGGAGAATGCAAGTTGAAGACTACCTCTATGGTAGAGAGGTTCATCTTCCTTTGGGTTCGAAACCAGAGGATATGGATGATGCGGAATGGGCTCTCCTTGATTGGACGAAAAATGGAGTGCTGGAACTGTGGTAAAACGGGCCACATGAGGAAAGATTGTAGAGCTCCGAAGAAGAAACAAGACAACAGAGAAGATGTCGTAAATGCGGCTACCGAAGAAGTCGGTGATGCGTTATTCTTGTTGGCCGACAACCCGGTCAGTGGAGTTGTTGAGGATAAGGGTGATGCATCATTGCTGTCCATTGATAGCGCGATTGATAGTTGGGTGCTTGATTCGGGAACGTCTTTCCACACCGCTCCGAACAAACTGCAAATGGAGAACTACGTTGCGGGGAATCTCGGGAAAGTCTATTTGGCCGACAGCATACCACTAGATATTGTTGGTACCGGAAACATCACCTTGAAGATGCCAAACGGACGCACGTGGAAGATTAAGAAGCTTCGACATGTGCCAAAATTGAAGCGCAACTTAATTTCGGTGGGCCAACTCGACGAAGAAGGCCACACGATAACCTTTGGCGGTGGAGTGTGGTAGGTAGCAAAGGGTGCTTTGGTCGTTGCCCGCGGCCATAAGACTGACACCATTTACATGACGACAAGTTGTTCCGACTCGGCCGCGCTCGTGGACAACGCCAACAAGTCCGAGTTGTGGCACAATCGACTCGGACACATGAGCGAGAAAGGTATGAAGATTCTCGTGAAAGACGGAAAGATCTCCGAGCTCAAGTCGGCGGACCACCATTTGTGCGAGAGTTGTGTGCTTGGGAAACAACGGCGAGTTAGTTTCTCAAATGGAGGGAGAGAGTTGAAGACCGAGAAGTTAGAATTGGTTCACACGGATGTGTGGGGACCGGCCCCGGTTTCTTCCCTCGGAGGGTCACACTACTATGTGACATTCATCGACGACTCAACAAGAAAGCTTTGGGTCTACTTCATGAAGCACAAGTCCGATGTGTTCACCGTTTTCAAGAAGTGGAAAGCTTTGGTTGAGAATGAGACAAGCTTGAAGTTGAAGAGTTTGAGATCCGACAACGGCGGAGAGTACATTGACGGAAACTTCAAGAGATATTGTGCCGAACATGGGATTAAGATGGTGAAGACCATCCCCGGAACGCCTCAACAAAATGGGGTAGCAGAGAAGATGATCCGGACCATATATGAGCGTGCAAGAAGCATGAGGTTACATTCCGGGCTACTGAAGACGTTTTGGGCCGATGCGGTTAACACCGCGGTGTACTTGATCAACCGAGGACCATCCGTTCCATTAAATTTCCGAATTCCGGAAGAGGCTTGGAGAGGGAAGAAGGTAAACCTTTCTCATTTGAAAGTGTTTGGTTGCTTGTCTTATGTTTATATTGATGCCACTTCTAGAAGTAAGCTTGATGAAAGTCTAAGAAGTGTTATTTTATTGGCTATGGTGATTCCGAGCTTGGTTATCGTTTCTGGGATGACCAAAACTGGAAGATCATCCGAAGCAGGGAAATCATCTTCAATGAACAAGTGTTGTACAAAGACAAGCTTCGAAAAGTCCTGGAAAGCCGCGTAACGGAGAATGAAAAATCAGTGATGGTTGATTTGAATGAGTTTCTGGCACACGAGTCGCAAAGGGCTACCCCGAAAGTGGGAGAACAAGCAGCCAAAGAAGAACATCGGCATGAGAGTGATGGAGAATGCGATGAAGAAGTTGTACCCCCGTCAGTTCAACAAATGCCGATCACCGAGCTACGCCGATCTTCTCGGGTGAGAAGGCCAACACAAAGGTTCTCACCATCGCTCAACCATATTTTGCTCACCGACAAGGGTGAACCCGAGAGCTATGATGAAGCTAAGAAAGTCGATGAATCGAGCAAGTGGGAGTTGGCGATGAAGGACGATATGGACTCATTATTGTGCAATAAAACGTGGGAATTAGCCGAGCTACCGGCAAAAAAGAAGGCGTTACACAACAAGTGGGTCTACGGGATAAAGGAAGAACACGACGTGAGTAAGCACTACAAAGCGTGGTTGGTCGTGAAGGGCTTCCAACAAAAGGAAGGCATTGACTACACCGAGATTTTCTCTTCGGTAGTCAAGTTGGTAACGATCCGAACCGTCCTTGGATTGGTAGCGAAAGAAGATCTACACCTTCAACAAATGGATGTGAAGACGGCGTTTCTTCACGGGGATTTGAAGGAAGAGATCTACATGAAACAATCGGAAGGCTTCGAGGTCAAAGGCAAAGAGAAGATGGTGTGCAAGCTCCAAAAGAGTTTGTACGGCTTGAAACAAGCTCCGAGACAATGGTACAAGAAGTTAGACTCTTTCATGAAGAAAGCCGAGTTTGTGAGGTGCGAGGCGGATCATTGTTGCTACTTTAAGAGATTTGAAGACTCTTACATGATTTTGCTCCTCTACGTCGATGACATGCTCATAGTGGGAGCAAATCTTCATGAAATCGAGAAGTTGAAGAAAAGATTGTCAAGGGAATTTTCGATGAAGGATCTCGGTGCCGCAAAGCAAATCCTTGGGATGAGGATTATACGAAGCAAGGATGGGTTGAAACTTTCACAAGAAGAATATGTGAAAAAGATCATCAAGAAGTTCAACATGGAAGATGCCAAGCCGATTGGAACTCCTTTGGGTAGCCACTTTCGGTTATCTAAAGATGACTTGCCAAAGACCGAGGAAGAGAGGGCACACATGGACAAGGTTCCGTATGCTTCGGCTATCGGGAGCCTTATGTACGCGATGGTATATACGAGGCCCGACATTGCACATGCAGTGGGAGTTGTTAGCCGATTTATGAGCAATCCGGGCAAACAACATTGGGAAGCTATGAAGTGGATTTTCAGGTACCTCAAAGGAAGCTCAAGTTTTGGGCTTGAAGGGTTCGTCGATGCGGACAATGGCGGGGACGTCGACAGTAGAAAGAGCACCTCCGGTTATGTTTACACATTCGAAGGTACGACAATCAGTTGGCTTTCAAGGTTGCAAAAGATCGTTGCTCTTTCTAGTTGTGAAGCCGAGTATGTGGCTATAACGGAGACTACAAAGGACATGATTTGGCTTCAGTCTTTTCTACAAGAGTTGAACCATAATAAAGAGAGCTACGTGCTCTATAGCGATAGCCAGAGCGCCATTCATTTGGCGAAGAATCCCACTTATCATGCTCAGACAAAGCACATACAACTTCGGTACCACTTCATCAGATCGGCCTTGGAGGACGAGGTGTTAGTTCTCGAGAAAATCGCGGGAAGTGAGAATCCCGCGGACATGTTGACGAAGACCATGCCGTACGAGAAACTGAAGTTGTGTGCAACTTCAGTTGGGCTCCTCGAGTGATGATCGGAGCCGCCGCTTGCAAGCTTGAAGACGGGTGATTGCAATTAGTCTTCAAGTAGGAGATTGTTATTATGTGAAGCCTAATTCAATTGGGAAAGTCATGATTAGCTTAGGGATAATATTGGTATTTCCTCTTCCATTGTTTTTAGACTTTCTTGATGGTAAAGTTGTCTTCTTGGACAAGCTTTTGGAGATTAGGGCAAAAAGAGAGCTCGGTGGGTTTCTTCCTCCACTAGAGAAAAGGTGAGAGCTTTGTGTGAAGAGCTTGGAGAGTGAAAAGCTTTGTGTTGTGAGGGCTTTGTTTCAGCCATTTTTCTGTTTGTGGGTGTGTTGCTCTTGCTGTGGGCACAGCAAGAAGAAAGGGAAGAACAAAGGGGTTTTTGTTCTTGAAGTGAGAAACACTTGTAAACACAAGGGAAGAGTGAGTGAGCTCGAGGGTGTATTCGAACAACTCCGTTGGAGATTCTAGTGGATCATATTTGCAAGCGGCAAGTTGACGTACCTCCCGCATTGGGGGCGAACCACTATAATCTCCGGTGTCATTTTATTTCGTTTCTTGCCATTATTTCGTCTTCGGTTCAAAGGGATACGGTGTTTATTCCCTAACAAAGCAAAGATCACTTTTGTGACATGAATTCATATCGGTGAAAAGTATTTCAACGCCTAATAAAGTTAAAAAGAAAAGGTGTTTAGTTGGAATTGTATAATGTATACTCTTCGAGTACTAAGCTAATTAATTAATCGGCAAGGCCACAAATACATAATAATATACATGAATAAAATAAGTATCACTGGTATTCTTTGAGCATCGTTATGTAGGAATCGCTCTTTTAATATATTTTATTTTTCAATTTGCAAATTATTTTTTGTTTTTTTTTTCTTTCTATAAACTTATAATTTTGTATAAATGGTTCTTTCAAAAAACAAAAATTACTAAGAAACTTTTAATATGTATTAAATTATTCACGTTTGTTGAATATAGTCGATTTTTTTGTTAAATGTTTAGTATAAAATGTCGTTTTCACCAATGTGTCGGAACCAATGAGATTTGAGTGAAGGCCACCGTAGAGCCAAGAAAGACAATACCGAAAGAGAATTTTCAATAAGAGGAAATTATAATGGGTGTGGTAAATTTAAAAGTTAAAATGACTAATTTAGCTTCGAATTATAATGGGTGTGGTAAATTTAAAAGTTAAAATGACTAATTTAGCTTCGAATTTAAACAGAAATGTAAACTTATGATAGAGATCATAAGCGGAACTAGGATTTAGACTTCGGGGTGGCTGATTTTAATTTTTAGTGTAAACAGAAGGAGTTTATTTGTAATTTTAAAAAATAATGCTAAAAATGATCAATTAAAAAAATTTGGTGTGGCTGGAAGTGGAACCACACCACTCACCAGAATGGTTCCGCCTATGATAGAGATGATGCATTGTGGTATGAATTTAATGTTTGCAGATAAAGAGTGATAGAGAGTGAGTTCAATGTATAAAGTTAAAAAATATTTGGACAAATTAATATATGTATAAATTATATAGTGATAAATTTATACAAATATTAACGATAATTACTCATATATATATATATATATATATATATATATATATATATATATATATATATGGGGTAGGCTCCATGTGAACTTCTACCATCCATTAAATAATAGCTAAGAATTTCATATTATTATTACTTTATTTTTTCTACTTAATAGGTCAAAATTTGTACGCCAAAATTGTTCTAAAATTGATCCACCATATGGGTCCCTTGGAAAAGAATAATATTGTTTGAAACCTGAAATTTCATCTCAATAATTCAGAAAACATACATAATGGTCATAGCTTTTGATGTTTTATATATCTTTTGGTGCATCAACAGCTTGCAGTATGGGAGAATAAAGCTTTCGGTATTTCCAAACACCACCGATCTATTCGAGCATGGAATTTATTAATTATTAAACAAAAAATAAATAGTAATCAAAACCTAGTCCAAACTCCAAACATTATGTCCATGAATTATTGATATCTGTATTGAAAAATTATCATGTCGCAGAGTCACAGCTCAACCTCGACCAAAGGAAAATAGTTAAAGTTCATTATCATCAAAACAGTCTCACTATTGGTATATAATTATAATTTTTTCTTAATCTTTCTTGATCTATTTTTATATGTATATATATATAGCTCTTCTAATTTCTATTTTTTAATATATATATATATGGTGTGTGTTACTGTTCGTATACGTAATCTATACATAACATTAATTCGCCTTATTATATATCATGAATGTGCTCGACAATATATGACATACTAATTATATTTTTAGTGGGTATTGTTTTATTAAGGAATACCAAGTGTATCGGTATATTCCTAAATATTTTTTTAGCGTCAATATTATACTCAAATGACATAAAATGGTGTCGAGATCTAATTTCATCGTGCTGAGCAACATATGTTGGGCTAGGGAGTAGGGATCGATACAGACACACTCACGTTTCAAGTTATATAAAAGTGGTTGATGATTAATATATTTGGAGTTGAATCTTAGACATAACATGTCTTTCGTATAACTTATCATATCTTTAAAACACGGACGGAATTGGACTTCCAACATTGTTTTTGCAGCATTAGGGCATACTATTGTCGTTAAAATAAGATTGAAAATATAATGATGCACTTATTTCGCAAATATCCTTTTTTAATAATAAAGCTCTAAATATGTACGTAATACTATAACAATTAAGTAGTACGTGTATAACTTTTCATATACGTAATCTATACATTCCATTACTTACCTAATACCGATGAACCATAAAAATGATTATATCATACCATTAGTAATTTAGCATATGTACGTGATGTTTTATTAATATAGCTCCAACTATATAATTAATATACATGATATTACCGGAATATTTAGCTCTACTTTTAGTTTTATAAATATACTCGTGTATATATAAGTCCATCTGTGAACAAAAATAATGCGTCCATGTATTTGATTTGATCTTTTACGATATTAATTCAATATCTCTGTCCTTTTTTTTTTTAATTTCTTTCTCTAAATGCACTGTCTGAGTGTTCTGTCAGAAAAAAATAAATAAAAATAAAATATTAGTGTTTTTTGTTTTCCTGGTCTGAATTGGCGAGCACGTACACTATCTGATTCCTCCTCGTATTCATATATTAATAGGCTGACATAAAGTCTAACATCAACACCCGATCGATTACTATATTGTAATTGCTTATTTTATTTTTTTTATTATCTTTTCTTCTTTTTTAATTGGAACACAGTTTTACAATATTGATATAAACTAATTAAAAAATGACTCTTTAGTAAGACACGTACGAATTGATTCTTAATTTCTTACCAGTGCATTATTACAGTACTTTAAATTTTAATGCATGAAAACATATACGTAATTTAATGATCGCGTGTAAGAATAAGTATTGAGGGTAATCAATAAATGTAAAACAAAAAAAAAATTATCAATTTTTTACGAGGTATTTAAGTATGATATTGTCAATTATAAGGATGATATTATAATGTATATATTCGAATAAAAGGCTGGTTATTTTTTATGTTTTTCTTTCTTTCTCTTTTTCATAATCGTGTTCAACATTACTCGTTGTTGTTCCTATATTCATTAATGAACTTTTTATTATTATAATAATATAATATGATATATTTTCTTAATTTTGATCAATATTCCAAACAAATTTATTTGATAACTTATTTTATATAATAAGTCATACTGTCTTCTTCTGACAAGTATGACATTGACAAAGTCAATAAGTCATAGTCAACATTCTCACAAAATATGACATATATAATTTTATAAAATAACTAGCACGTCCATCCAATTTCCACTAAAATGAGTATTCACTTAGTGAATATATATCTACTTCTCGAGCCAATAATCATGTGAAATTAAAAATAAAATCACGTTCCAATTCCAAAAGCTAATTTACAAATACAAATCTAAATTGTATAATATTTAAATATTTTTTTATAAATGAGATTCGAGGTTTTACGTATTAATTTGGAGATTCATATCTGTCAAAGTCATGAGATTTAATATTGATATTCACTATTTCTGATCTCAAACGAATAATATAATATTATAGTTTATTAATAAACACACATCACAAATATCTTAACATGATAACAATAAACCCACATCACACGACGTACACAAATAAATATGTGGGTCCAATTTTGATGAAAAAAAAAATCTATTTCCGTCTCATACAAATTAAGCTCACTAAATATATATTTTTTTTAAAATAAGATAAATAAGTAAAAACCCACAGTAGATTCTGGTACAAACCCTAATGAAGAAAGCTGAAGTGGAGAAATCCATGCATGAATCACGTGTAAGATGAAATGAAGAAAAAAGCATGTAAATAAAGTAATAATAAAATGACGTAAACATCGAAGCACGAACCCATAAATAACGGAGGAAAAACTGAATTTACGGACGGTGAATCGTGATCATGACGTGGCACGAAATAAAATAAAATAAAATATCTCGTTAAATTAACAATACTTACCTTTTTTTTCTTTGCAATATTTATATTTATATACTTAAAATTGATATTTTGGGGTCGGTGGGTCCCACGAGATGGGACATGACGCGACTCGAAGCACAGAGACGCTCTGCGATTGGTCGCTCTCAATGCGTACGGAAAATACGATTGTTCAAAATACGCAATTGATTTTGCTTACCCCACGCGCTCATTTTTTCTTTATTTTTCTTAATTATATATATATATATATATATATATATATATATATGTGTGAGTAAATATGATAAAAACCCTTTAACTTAAAAGTTAAAACTTTGTATTTGTTTCTTATTTTTTTTTAAAAACCTTGTATTAATTAAATCTGTAAATATCTTTTTTGTATCCGTTTATTAGGGAGCTTATTATTATGGAATCAATTTAGCTTCTGAAAATTTTTGTTATCAATTTTTTTTAATCTAAATTTATCATTTTGTATTATCTACGAGACTAAGACTCCGTAGTCTTGATTTATATGATAATATTTTATATTTACCAATTGTTTATCGTTTAGTTTAATAAGTTATTTAAGAATTAGTTTGTCTTTTTCGCAACCATAATTTCTTCTTGAAAAAAAATTAAGAGGCAAAGTCCATTTATAGTGATGAATTTAAGGAAAAACTAAGTAGGGGTGAAAAAAAAAAATTGAATAACTTGTTATTGGATAATGGTGTTCAATTATTATAAAATATAGAGAACTAGATACCGCACATATATGTATATATTTAAATTTCATTATTTACTTTAATTTTTGCGTTGCATAATATATTAACCTCGAATTGTTATAGCGTTTAATGCTCTCTAGTCTATTTCTATCATTAATTTTTTTTTCTTAATGATTATGTGAATGAGGCTTTATAATGTATATTTATAATTTTAAAAATTACTGAATTTTAATTATATTCTTTGAAATAATAAATTCAGTTAAAAAAAATCCACCACCGGGAACCGAAGAAGTATGAAATATTATATAAATTTTGCTTTGGCGATCTAAAATAAAGTATTCCGTTTCCTATACAAGACTAGCAAAATGCATTATGATCTATGTTCATTCCCTAAATACAAGTAATAAAGATAAGTGGAGTGATATTTACTCTATAATAATTATACTTCTGATCTTGAGCATATGATTCATTTCACTTTTGTTGATTTCATACATAAATTGGGTCTTTATGTGATGGAAAGGAAACTTGATTGAGGAAACACAACTTCCTTAAATTTTGGGGGATAAATGAACATATAAATTAATAATTTGGGAGAAGAGTCAAGCGAGTGGCAAGTTAGTAAATAAGGAAGACGAGAGCGAGAGAAGAGTGTGTGAACTCTCACTGAAAAGTGGATGATATTTTGTTCATTCATTGTCTCTATGATTATGTGTCATTCTCTGCTATCTTTATTGTTTGTCTATATACACCCAAAAAACCTATAAAGAATTAATTAACAACATCAAATTGTTACAGTTTAAAACCTAGCTCTCTAAAAACATAATATTATATAAAAAAAAAATTATTGTGGTAATCAATTATTGATTTACTGTGACAATTGTTTATATATTGGTGAACTTTTGCAAATCAAAATATGCAAGCTAATATATTAATGTTGATATCATTAAGTCGATCGAGCCAATTAGCCAAATTTATATACAGTTTTAAACCTGGTTTAAGAAGCCGCCATGAGCCGGCGGTTTTCGTAATATGATATTATTAATTTATCATAATTTGTCGTGTTTTTTCGGGGCACTAGACTAAGTAATTTGTTGGGGCCTTAAAATATTTAAAAATACAAATATTTTTCATATTCAATGAAATATAATATATATATATATATTAGGCTCCTTAGTTTTGAAGGCCCGAAGCGCCCGCGGCCTTGCTCACCCATAGCCAGGGTCGGCTGTGATTCATATCGTTACTTAAAATGACAGCTATTTACATAAAATATTGATATTTACATTTAAAAACCTCATGAACAAACAACTATATTAATCTCATAATTGAGGTTTAGACCTTAGATAATTTTCTCAATTAATTAGTGAATTGCAGATATATCCCTTTTTGGCCACGACCAAAAATATTATTAGGCTGATTATGTATTCCTTCGATTTATATTATCATGTTAATTATAGGAAAAAACAAAGCATGTGAGCTTCATATGTGATTCACTAATTGAGTTTAGGTCAGACTTTCCAAAGCCTAATATTTGGAAGCCAATCTGTCCATTTCCATACCTTCACGTTAACAAATTCATTCATCGGATAGTGTTCATAAATGCTGATTCAAAATAGGATCAAAATTATTATAGACTTCTTAGATTAAATATAGTATATAGTAGATTTCAATGACAATAAATTGGATCTAAATAAGTGGACTAGAACAAAACACACATTCATTAATACATAAGGTTGGTATAAAATCAATTTGGATAATTTTGTTTGAGTTGAAAGATTTGATGTTTTCGTAATATTAGGTAGGATAAATATCCCAGAAAATTGCCCTACATTTCATAATTCATACAACGTGCTTGTAATTAATGATATTCGAATGACCCCAAAAATTAGGGCCTTTGAGGGTATGTTTTACTTACTAATACTATATATAATGATTGATATATGACTAAATTAATAAATAAATTGAAATGCATGAGGAATTATACCACGAAAAGCAAAAACCGTAGTTTAATCAAGGTTCAAACTTCAAACGACGGAAAAAAGCTATTGTCGGTTTTCTATTAGTGTTCACAGTTCACACGTTACTTAGCCATGCTTCGAGTTTCAAAGTTGTTTCGTCCTCCTCAAGATAAAACAACTTAAAATTTGTCTCGATTGCTCGGCCACTCGAGCAAGGGTCTGTTTATGAAACTACAACTTAATGTTAAAATAAATTATTAAACAACTATTTAATCATATATATAGTGAATCTATTAACTTATTTATAAACATATGTATTATATACTAGTTTACATATTATATAAAATCAGCAAAAAATAACAACAAACTATTCATAAATATATTTTGAGAAGTAAATTTTTCATGTTAACTTGTACATCACAATTCAAAATACCGATCTAGTTTATAATGTAGTTCTCGTATGAACCCGGAAAATTATCAATTAAATAGTTTAGGACCGATTACGAATTGTGACAATACATTTAATAGAATTTAAAAATATTTACTTATCATGTCATATATTGAAGATCATAAATTTGTGATCTAAGATTGACTTTTTTTTTTCCTATCATTATTTAAATTAGAGAAGACCCACATTTATTTTCTTATAAATTCAACAAGTTTGATATATATAGGGGACAAGGAAACTGACTTATAAAATAAATAAATAATTTTTAGCAGATATCTCAATTCTCAACCTTGTACTTATGAAAAAATAATAATTGCTATGAGGAAGTTGGTTTTATTAAAAGAGTAGGCTCATACATTGTTTGTTTTGTCCCCTTCGCAAAACCTAATTGTCCTAGGATCATGATGAAAAAAAAAGGCTACAGAAAAATCATATAATTGTGTTAAAGGACTAGGATCTAGTTAAGGTTATGTACATTAATACATAACATAGCTATAATATTTAATTTTAATTATTTGGGTTTTAATGTAAAGAAATAAAAGTAGCAAAAGCAAGCGGCATGTTCAGTTTTGCTGACTAATTTAATTTAGCTTTTCAATATTACCTCTCGTATTAAAAGTTGAAAGTTCAATCAAAATCATATAATATATATTATTTATAAAAAAATAAAATAAAATTCAGCGACATAAATCAACCTAAAAAATCTGTGACATGTTCCTAAAAAGCCGTAGAACAAAGTACGTAAATATGGCACTATTTTATTAACCGTAATATGTCAGTCATAAATCATAATCATCATTAATACAACAAACTAATTATTTTCTATTTATAAATGCTCACCTCATTACAAAAACAAACTAATTTTTTCTATTTATAAATGCTTACTGAAGGTGACGGTTGGCGAAACAATCAGAGTCAATGTGTCAAACCGTGGAACTCCTAGTTGTTAATTCACAATTAAAGATACACTAATGTTATCGCAGCAAAAACACTTAGTGAAAAAATATTTATAATAAAACATCGTTAGATTAATATTTGACAACTTAATAATTTCAATTATGTAATATTTTTTTATAGTTCTATTTCAATGATAAGCTAATAAATTCGATAAATTAATGAAAAAATTTGATCCCAACAATATTAATTTAATAAAGTTTTACTATACTTCAATAAAAAGCCTCCGAACTCGGAAAAAAAAAAAAAAAGTTGACTTAATTTTTAGACTATTTTTTTTTTATCTTTGTATTTAGTTATTATGCTATATCAACCTAAAAATATCATCTTTGAGAGTTTCGCCAAAACGCGTGTCTATATATCTTTTTTTTTTTTTTTTCTAACCGAAGATAGATATTTCTTTTTTCTTCAAGCTCAATAAGCCATATATATATATATATATATATATATATATATATATGACAACGTGAATTATTTTCAGAAATAACTAATCATTGCATATGCAATATTGGCCTGGCATAGAGTATAGACCAACAGTATTGCATACCCTTAAGTAGAGGCGAGCATCCGACGTCGCCAGTGACGACGCGACGCGTCGCGACGCATACAGTGGCAGTCGCGACGCGTCGCGATTCACGCGGCAAAAGTCGCGACGCGTCGCGATCTCGGGCTCTGGTCGCGACGCGTCAGGGCGTGATCCGCGTGACGCGATCGACGGCCCAGATCTTGCCACGTCAGCGATCCGCGTGATTTTGTCCTTTTGTGGCATAAATAACACACTTTTTACCCGAATTTTATTCCCCAACCACAATTATTACCCACTTTACTCGAATTCCAACCCTAAAATTTCAAATTTCAAAATTTTTTCACCCACTTTCTCCTCACAATTATTCACCCACTTCACCCACCACAATAATTATTCACCCACCCCACCCTCTCCTAAAACCCTATAAATATCACCTCTTCCTCCCTCATTTCCTCACCACAATAATTACGTTCGGGCCTTTGATGTCAGCAATCGGGACAAACTTAGGGGTGGATTACACTGATTATATTAAGGTTGTTAATGAAGCTTTTTATGAACTTTACAGTGAATACGACCGGCGGTTCCCACAGTTCAACGTGGAGGCGGAGCAAAGGGCAGTTATGGAAAGCCCAACCAAGACCGGCCTAGCATTTGTCCGGAGACTGAAGCAAAGACTGGATCGCGGAGAAGCATCGGGATCCGGTACGCCACCGGCACGAGCGGAGGAAACGGACGGTGCCCCGCAAGAACTGAAGCGGTACTACGGCCTGCAGATCGACGAGGACTCCGTCGAGTTCGATGTGATTGGATGGTGGAAGAATCAACGGGAAAGATTCCCGATATTGGCGAGAATGGCGAGGGATATACTGTCCATCCCCATTTCCAGCGTTGCTTCGGAGAGCGCGTTCAGCTCGGCTCAGCATATAATCGACGACCGGAGGGCGTCAACAACTCCCACACACCTCGAGCAAGCGGTGGTGTTGAACGATTGGATGTTCCGCAACCCCACCATCGCCCAACGGACCGAGCCAACCGAGCTAGAGCTTATGACGCAAAGGTTTAACGACTGGTTCCCCGAGTGACGCAATGTAAACGCCAATATGATGTGCTCTTTCCTCTCTTGGTTTTATGTCCCTAAGGAGGGTTTTACGAGAGAGGTTTTAGTGAGGCATCTTGTAATATTTACACTGAATATTTACAACTTCTTCCACCATATTGTAATATTCACAATGAATAATACAACTTTTTTTTTAATATCTTGTTTTATCATATTTACTTATTTGTTTTAGAATTTTAATAATTATTAATATGGTACACGTACATGATTATTATAATATATTACAACTTAAAAATTAACTTATAATTTAAAATTAATAATATGTTACACAATAATAACATACTAAAATATTAATTTTGAAATAAATAAAGTTTAAATAATAAGTTTACATAATTTAATACTTAAATTCGGATAAAAACTAATAAAATTAAACATTGGAAACAAAAAATAACTTTTGCCGCAGCCCTTTTTTTGGTCCTTCCTCGCTAAATCGCGACCACGTCGCGACGCATCGCGACCAGGCACGCCACGACGCATCGCGACGTGTACAGTCGCGATTTTGGCGACTTTAGTCGCGATCGGTCGCGACGTGGTCGTGTGCAGCTCTACCCTTAAGTAGGCTGAGCAAAAAAAATGTTGGAATATTGTTTGGTTTAAATATATATAGACCTAGTAAATAAGCTCGATCGCTTCTTGCTATCAATTATCAAAATTAGATGATTACTTGAATAATATGCAAACTTGGAAACTAAAGTATGTTGTGTAACTACATCGTGATTTGACTAGGCTTCATTGATGGAAGGGTGAATCCATATGATATATATAGTGGCTCTACTTTGTAGGTTTTCTTGTACAAGCTAGGTTGATTAATCTGGTCGACTAAGTCGGTTCACAGTATGTGCAACAGTTAAAAAATAAAAACAAAGGAAGATTTGTCTGATACTTTATAATTTTGAGTATAGTATAGGATCGATGTTGACATTGTGACAAGACCTAATCCATATTATATATAGTTATATACTACTCAGGAGTGACTAGAACCGAACAAAAGAAATCATAAACCGAATTATTTTTAATAAAAAATTGATTAAATTAATATCGATTAAAACGGAATTGATGTTAAAGTGGTTAAAATCGAATACTCAAATTAGGTTAGAACATGATTTTTAGTTGAGAAATTGCACTAAATAGCCAAATTGAAACATAGGTTTAGCAAAATAGCCAAACTTTGGTTAATTTTGTAAACTAGCCAATTAACATGATGTGGCATATTAAATTCAATTTTTATTCCTAAAATACCCTTTAATTAATAAATTTAGATTATTATTTTCGTAATTAATTAAAATGGTAATTAACCTTATCAGCACAAATCATGGTAACTGATTACTTTTTAATTTAATTAAAAAAAAGAAAAAAAAATATAGAATTAGGTTGCATTATAGCACGTTTAATGAAGAAGCATATATTGAGTGAGACCAAATCTTTCTTGTAACCTCTTTTCCTATTAATTAGGATAGTAATTTTGTTTTTTAATATTCATATATTTGCCAAATAATACAGCTGCATTTTTTCAAAATCAACGTGAACGCCAATCAGCAAGCTCTGAACGCCATCAACGGAGCAACAGGATCCACCGATCGTGTTCGCCCGGCGAGCCGCAAATCGGCAAGCTCTGAACGCCATCAACAGAGCAACAGAGTCCACCGATTGTGTTCGCCGGCGAGGTGCAGACCGGTAAGCTCCGATCATGTTGGTTCGTGTTAATATCATATGATGGCGAGCTCGATCATGTTGGTTCGTGTTTGTCAATATTTGATATGTAGACCCGCGAACGGTTGAAAGCGAGGCAAGAGACCAAGATAAGGATCACGGCGAGGGTAGGTGCAAAGATCCGACTGTTGCGAGGGAAGTTGCAGAAGGAGCAGTCGAACATAGTTGTTCAGAGCCTATGACATAGACGATGCCAAATTTTTTTAGATTTTTTTTTTCTTATTCTTGATATCAATATGGTTGTATGTAGAAAATAGGGTTTATTTTTTAGTTGTACTGATTTGATGGTTTTTACCACTCAAAATCGTTTTTTTGTTTATTCGTGTTTATTCGCGTTGATTTTCTGCATTAACAGATATTAACGTGCATATTAACAGATATTAATGTGCATACTAACATATATACATATATTAACATATATTAACGGGATAATTAACGTGCATATACATATATTAATCAAGTTAACGAATATTAACCATGTATATAAACAGAATATATTTTGCGTAGTCACTTGTTTTCACAGAATCGTAAGAACTTGTACAATATTTTGGAATGTTTTATAATTTATATGGGTTAATATGCATTGAAAAATACATGCTTTATGATATTTCAAATAATTTAATAGTGAATACTAGTAAGATTTGTGTCCGATATAATTATTTTTTCAATATTTTTTTTATCATATTGCTTCATTTTTCTTTATTTTATGATACATATATGTATTAATGTTGGTTTATGTGTTGAAATCGGTATATGTTAAATATATGTTTGATGTTAACGTGCATATTAACATTCATAATATTAACAGATACTAACGTGCATAATTATGTACACATTAACGTGTAAATATATATTAACATATATAAACGTGCAAATTAACGGGGATAATTAACATGCATATACATATTAACATATATTAATCATGTTAACATGTATTAACCATGTATTATATTAACAGATTAACCATGTAAATTAACCATGTAAATTAATTCCTTTTTTCATATGTGTAAATAGTCTTTTGTTTTAAATATTAAATATTTCTTAGGCTACAAAGTAGGAAATATTTGACGTGTTTATGAGGTTAGGTATCAATTGTCAACCTTTTTTAAATACTAAATAATATAGAAAATATATTAGGCTAAAAAATAGGAAATAAAATTATGAATACCCAAATTAATACCTATTTTAGCGCCAAATATACACGCATAAACAAATTTATATTTTAAAAATATTATTTCCTATTTTGTTGCTTATTCATATTTAAACTCGTTATTATTGTTAGGAAATTTTTAATGCTAAATTTGGATAGATATTATGGTATAAAATTCAGCCAATTAATCCTTAATGATCGCTTGGTCCAATTAATACGAATTTCAAATTGATTTTCAAATTTTAAATACGACCAATGGGTTAATTAATATATAAGGGTATTCTTGTCTTTTTATATTGGTTACTATGGTTAGTTGGCTATTTAACAATATTAACCAAAAGTTGGATATATTGCTAAAATCATGTTTCAATTTGGCTAGTTTGCTATAATGCCCTTTTTAGTTTATATGTGAAAATCGCAATGCTTACTCAGTTTTATCGTTTTAACTAAATCTAATATTATATATATATATTTTGAAGTTATTGAACATGCCTTAAAAAAAATTATTCTCAACTTTCTCAGTATAATATTGTTTATAAATATATATACTAATATTAGTAGTCTGGCCATGTGTAATGTTAGTATTTAGTATTTTGTAATTATGTGTAATATTAATAGTAGTCATTTTATGTAGATGCAGATGTTAAAAGCGGTAAATGCAGGCAAAAACTGATATTACCGCAATCAAACACTGAATATCGATTATACCGTAAATGCAATTTTCATGTCTAAAAATAAGGTATTCGGTTATCATTTTTAAAATACCGGAATGCGGTATTCGGTCTATTATTTGTCTGAAACCGCACCGAATACCCTTTTGTTCACCCCTGACTGTTAACGAGGCATGTACTTAAGTGTTAGAGTTGTACTAATTCGAGCGACATATACTCAAATATACTTAAGTTTAACTTTATTGTAGTTTGATGTATTTAAATGGAAATTTATTGTGATTTCAGTTTTTCATGAGCATTTTCAGTAACAAAATTGTTGAGTTCTCTAGTGGCATCGCAAACAACGGTCGTTGCGATATTGTTAACTTGTGATCGCCGTTGCTCGATGATGGTTCGATCGCCATGGATGGATCGGAGGATGAACTCGAGATTTCTAGGGTTTTTGAATTTCGGAGAGCGGAAAAAGATGATTCAAAGAGAAGGAAAAAAAGTTTTGGGCAGCAAAAATAACTAAGTTCACTAAAACCTAAGTTTAGTAACAATTAACAATAAACATAATGAATTGAAACCAATAAAATTGAATTTGTGTACATTAAAGCCACAGTAAAGTTAAACTTAAATATCTACACCACTGAAAATTAAACTTGGATCTATGTCGCCCTTCAACTTGAGTATATATATCACCATTCATCCTTATATATATTATTGTTTTGTAGTTAATTTATATCATAATGTAATTAATTAATATAATATATATTTCTGTTTTGTAGATCTATCTTGAACATCGGTTTTTAATATCAATAGATATCCGTGTGTAAAAAACATGCCAATATTTAATTCCTTAATAGTTAAGTGAATATAAATATTATAACTAGTCTAGCTATATTATGTATCAAGCTTTTTGTTATATATTTTGATATACAGTTAATTTTTTTTATTGATTATTTTGGGCGAGTGTCACCCATTGGTAAGTTATTCCTAAAAAAATTTAGAACTATATTAGTTAAAAATATTGATGTCTCGTATATTATGAATATTTTTTATATTTTAAATTATTTGTTTATAATTTTTATATTATCTAATTAACGATAGGCAAGACTTTAAGTTTTCACTAAAATATCTCTTATTATCCTTAGGAGTGTGATTAATTAGTGCAATATTTATCAATATAGTATTTTGATGGAGCAAACACGTTATCTTGTGTTTTGAGTAATGTTATTAGAATAAGAGATGACCTTTATTGTGAGATGATACCACTATAGGTATATATAAAGCCAAAGGGTTAGACCAAATCACTAAGAAATATATATTATAATATTGAGTATAAGATTCCTATAGATTAGTATTGAAGCTAATTAATAAGTACCAAAGAGTTAAATATAAGTGGAGGATAAATACACTGTCCCTTTCGAACCCTAACGAGCTAATCACTTTCCTGTATGTGACGAAAGTGTGTTTAGCTTTTGCTATCCATGAAGAGACTAGTGATGATCTACTATATTCATGAGTGATAATATAAATACAAAAGAAAAAATTTCATACTTTTTTTTTCCTTCCCTTTTTATTTGTAATTTCTAAAAATATTTATTTATTTAATTCCTTGCGAGGCAAAGACGAAAATAAGGTTTAATTCTTCCACGTGTTGAGATCGGTTGTTCTTAGAATTTCTTTCATCTTATGCAAATATAGTCAAAAGAGCTAGCTATATATATATGTTCCATTTGATGCCTATGATGATATCAAGTCAAGATAATAAATCACGTAATGGGATAAAATTCTCAGCATATTTTAATTAAGTGAATGGTCAAGATTAAGGCATAAATTTGGAAAATTAACTTTTTGCAAAATATGAAGATTAATACTGATTAATAACTAACACCACATTACTTAACGTTATCATCCGTTTAATTATGAACCAAGATTCTGTTGTCCAAACGTGGTGCAAGGTGGGCTGCCCGAACTCGCGGTGCCCTAGGGTGGGCGGGTTTTTGCCCTCCCAATCTTTTTATTATTGTATTTTTATTTTGCTTAAAATATATACAAGATAATTGGTATATAAAAAGTACAAATATTTCAGATATGGGTTGTCAGTCCTAGGACTAAGCGGGCAGGTTGTACCCCGCTCAAGAAGCAACGTAGGTTGGGCAAGCCGTGCCAGGTCCAACCCAGGCATAGGCTTCCGGCAAGATCCCAAAACGCGGTACATTATTAAGTATTAACCTTAATAATCTATCGACTACCAATTTTAAAAGCAGTTATAAGCGGCAACTGGGTACAATACTGATATACAATTATTGTATGAAACAGTTTTGAGCTATATATTGCTCAATAATTACATTACTCTCCTAATCACCCGTAATGATCAACATTAATTTCAGGTGACAAAAGGAAAACGACAGATCACGTACGATCGAGTCCAAAACTTAGCGTATTTCCATTTTCAAATCAATATTATATTATAGACTTATAGTCACTATCGATGTTGTTATTAACCCTAATCAGTAATAATCGTAATCAGAGATCAACTTGCATGCACGTACGTCCTACAATAAAATTAATTATTTGAGGAATTACTACCAGTGTACGTACTGAGAGAGAAGTTTATAAAAACTGTCCAAGTACGTAAGTAGGTTAAACTCGCATAATGTTACAGTTGAACTTACCTATTGTTATATATATAGTATTATATATATATATATATATATAATATACAGTAGGATGGGTCGAAGCTAGGGTTTGTGGGCCCAAAGGTCACAAAATCAAGGAAGCGTAGTTCTGTAAACTAGATGATCAGACCCGACAATTAGTGGGACCCGGGTTCATTATTTGACTAAGGAAATTGAACCATCAAATTAGACTTCCATTACTTCATTATTATATGCGCGCACACACACGTATACATATAGATATTTGTATCTCTATGATTCTCTAAAAAGTCTTATTGAACGAACCGAGAGCCAGCAATGCCTAATCCTGCATTTTCCAGATATAGTATACGTGAATAGAGATTATTTAAACTGGATATTTTTTTTACAGCTAATAAAGTGTATATATATATATATATATACAGGGCCGGCCCTGGCTATAGACGAGCAAGCGGACTCCTAGGGCCCTGAAATTTTAAGGGCCCCAATTTTATTAGATATATTGTTGTATACTTAATTAAATATAAACAAAATTTAATTTTTATATAATTTAAGGGCCCGAAAATTTTACATTGCCTAGGGCCCCGACTAAAAACGACGAGCTCAGGGCCGGCCCTGTATATATAACCTATATAACCTTAATTGCTATAATAAATGTCTCTATAGTATGAATGTTTTATGTTTATATAATATGATGGCGATATTGATAGTTTAATTGAGCGCCTAGGTACGGTGAATTGTTTGAAATTTAAATTAATATATTATACGAATATTATGGTAGGTTATGTAGCACAGTAGCAGGAACACTAGGAGGGCGGGTCCGATTTGCAATATAATTTATAAATATTATATATATATATGGAAACTTGAAAAAATGACTCTAAAACATGTTCTACGTTTTCTATTCTCCAAATTGATGGTTTTAAGTAATTGTTTCCCAAACTCTATTTTATCTCATTTGGACAAAAATACTATTTTCTCTACTTGAGTTGAGAAACTTTCATTTTGGACAGTTTTTGGCACAAAGTTGGATAGTTTTATGAGTAAGTTTGACAGTTTCTCGAAAATATTGTCTTAACTTTGATATTTTTTCGAGTATGGGTTGACAATATTTGGCACAAAGTTTGACATTTTTATGAGTAGAATTTGACAGTTTCTAAGAAAATGGTGTTTTTGTCCAAAATGTAGCTAAATACGGCTTGGAAAATAAATATTCAGATACATCAATTTGGAGAATAGAAAACGTAGAACATGCTTCTTGGGAATCATTTTTTCAAGTATCCCTATATATAATATGTGTGTGTTCAATAACCCCACTAGAAGAGTATATTAGCTAGTTATATATCTGAAGTACTATTGTTTCACGATAGAATCGTATTTGAGTTAGCCAAGATTTATATGGACCATAGTACTCCATATATATATATATATATATATATATATATATATATATATATATATATATATATATATATATATCCATATATATACATATATCCATATATATACATATATATGTATAATAAAAGCAATATAATATATGTAATAGATAGTGTAAGCATTTACATGGTTGCGCTGAAAGTACCTCTCTCTGTTATATTCCCTACTCTTTTTTTTTTGGCAAAACTTTATAATTAATTGCTTTATAGTTGATTTAAAGGGTTAATGATGGTAAAAATACTCTTGGTCAAAGAACTCCTCGTGTACCTAAAGTTTAAAAGTGGGCAAAAGTACCCAAAGTTGTATTTTGAGAGTTGACCACTCCATTCTCGTAACGCAGATAACTTCCCCGTTAACTCTGGCCACGTGGGCAAACGTGACTTGCTGACATAGCAATTTTTTTTCACGTGGACGAGCCCAATTAGTGGTTTAATTCGTTGTTTTGTCGTAAACGAGGCTGGTGTGGGCTCATCCATGTGGCAAAAAATTGTTATGTCAGCAACCCACGTTTTTCCACGTGGCCAGAGTTAACAGGTAAGTTAACTGCGTTACGAGAATGAAGTGGTTAATGCCCCAAATGTGACTTTGGGTACTTTTATCACCACTTTTAGACTTTAGATACACAAGAGGTTCTTTGACCAAATTTTAAATATTTTTGCCTTCATTAACCCTTGATTTCAATGAAAGTTGGAAACCATTAAAATTCTGAACCAATGGCAATATATATGCTAATTATCGCTTTGAAGTTTTTCTTTCTATGTATATGCATGCCACGTGACAGTAAATTTACTTAATCGTCACGGAGTCTTCATAATCATTGAGGCCATGCAAAGTTGTTAATAGCAATTCTCTTCTGAGATATATATATACACACACACACATTCATGTAATTATACTTTTATTTTGGCCTTTGGTGAACCCTAACGATAATGAATGGAATTGGAGTAAATACTATTAGTCTCTACTCTAGTTAAAGTGTGAACTTCAAATATTAAAAGAGAGAAAACTGTAAGAAAATCAACCGATTATAATGAAAGTTTTTACTTAATATGGCCAAAAAGTTAATAAATAATTAAAAAGAAGGTAATAATACTACTAGATCTAGCGATCAAGAAGAAAGAAAAACTTCGTAGAAGTGTCGAAACTTATTTTTAACATATTTGATTAAGGATTAACCCTGTAAAATACGAGAGTATATTAACTGGCTGTTAATATACCATATTTTTTACCATAAAATTTAAGAATTATGATCCATAAGTAAGAAAGTAGTACTATGTAGTATGTTTTTTAGTATCGTAAATCTAACTTGATGATTTATGAATCCAGACAAGAACCGATGCAACGAGGAGTGGAGCGGGGTTCAAACTTCAAACCACGCTCTTAAAAAAAAGTACAATAATACCCAAGTTCCATTTTTCTCGTGTTTCCTCCTAATTTTTATTAATATTTAAACATCCCTTTCAAGTTAAAATAAAAAATCTAACCGCCAATACGTAATTCTTGGTTCGGCTATTGATTCCAAATAAAATATGAGTGGTTAAATAAAAAATAAAAATCAAAACCAGAATACTCTAGTTCAGATTTTGTAAAAATGGAATCAAACCTGAGTGTTGGCGATCATATTTACCGGGTTATATATATGAATATATATGTATTAATATATGATATTTTGTAACGTAGGTTTTCTTTTTCTCTTAATCCACTTATTTTTAATCATTGTTAATAAATCATTAATTAGATAGTGAATATATTTTGAGTCTTAAGTATTGAGAGTAAAAATTGTATATATTATTTTTATAGATATGCTCTATTATACCGAGATTAAGATAATTTATGTCTTTAATCCACAGTATCTATATATGGGTGAATTTTACTCTGGTCACGGTTTTAGTTTAATTTATTATGACTTTTTCTTTACTGCTGTATTATTCTTTCAAAACCGGTTGCATTCAATTTCTAAAAGCTCGAAAGAAAAAGAAAAACTGAGATCATGCTAAATAAACCCATAAAAAGTCCGGTAACCGGTCTCGATTTAAGCACATACGAGGTATGGTTAAAATGGGTGAGTTATTCGTCGGCTACTCGGTGAGTTATTCGTCCGGAAACCGGTAGATGTTAAACTTCACATGAAAGTGCTATACGAGGTATATTTCTGTAGTAATACTTTCTTCGGGTTACTTACTTTGTTTACTTTTATACAGAAAGTGTCAAAGAAGAAAGTGATAATTTTGTTTGATTGAACAAATAATTAAGTCACCGACTAGGGCAGAAGCGTAATATGTGTAACATATATATTATAGCTATAATTATGGTAAAAGTATCAAAATTTTGACCAATTAAAACGACATGGTCTAAAATAAAAAAATAACGGCAAAATTACTAAGAACTGACAAATGTGAGGTAACACATGCTTTCGTCTATTTTTTTGTACTGACGTTGATTTTTTATTTTTTTTAGCATAATGCCTAAAATACAAATTTATGTAGTGCTCACCCATCTATATATCTAGCTATATATTCTCTCATTTGAATTTGACGGAAAAATGTGGCGCCTCACGTTTATTGACTTTAGGTAGTTTTATCATTAATTTTTTCACTTTAAACACCTACCGTCTCAATTAGTTAATGTTTAGGTACTTTCAGTGCAATTGTCCATGTATTATGAATACTCTTTATATATATGTGTATATATATAAAGAGTGGGAGAAAAGAAGGTGGTTGGGTGATGAGTGGGTGGAAGAAAGGTCACATACCTCCTCATCGTCTTCATTCTAGAGAGAGAGTGTGTGTGGGGTTCAATTCTCTCTCTCTCTCTCTCTATATATATATATATATGTATATGTGTATGTATAGGTCTCTCTCTCGTGGCTTCTGGGGTCATCACTCTCTTGAGTCTTGAGAAATTAGTGTGTGTGTGTGGGTCGTTCTCAAATCTCAATCAGTGAAAAAAGCAACAGCTAAGCTGATAGATTTGTGGGGCCCACGCTATTGATCTCGTCGTCCCAGCTTTTTGACGCAACCCCGATGGGCCTCTCTTTGGGCTTTTCCACCCCTGGCCCACTCCCCACGCTTCCCCATGCGGCTCGGCTCCATCCGTGGCTTGCTTGAGAGCTTTTCATCCATATCAAAGAACTTAAATAAAAGGTATTTAATTTGTATATTTTCAATTTATTTTGGACAAGGTGATGAGGTTATTCGTATGTGAATTAACATATCTAAATTGATTAAAAATATTAAATAATTAATGTTTTCAAAGTTTACACATAAACTAACACATGCACCTTATGTAAAAGACTTTAGCGGGGCATGAACGAAATTAGGGCTTCACATAATTTGCGGTTTTGGGGTACTAACACTGCTAAATAAATTATTGCAAATATACCGGTGCATTTAATATAAAAATGAGTATTTATTCCATAAATATCTTTACAATTAATTATTTTATGGTACTTACTAAACCATAAATAGTGATGTAAACATATAACTCCTTTTTTTTATATTCTCGAAAATAAAAATAAAGCATCAATAAGCTTTTTGATTCATTTCAAAATACTACTTTTATTTTTAGACAATTAATTAATTAATTAAGGCGGTCGAATATTAATTCAGTGGTTTAGATTATCCACCGTCATAAAAAAACGGAAATTAAAAATTAAAAAAATAGATTTGAATATTCTGATCTTGGAAAAAAATATATAACAAGCATTTCACTTTTTACACATAACATAAATTTTGGTTCGGGATTAAAAAATCTAAAGCCGGGATTTTATTAATGTAAAAAAATGAATTTTAGAAAATTCACCAATCATCATGAAGAAGTAGAAAGTGGAGTGGGTGCTTGTTATGCAAAAAGATTCTTACTTTTTCTTTAATTCCATTTCATTCTGTTTTGATTTTTAAGGAAAGTCTTGTTCTACCATCTGAGCAATATAGGAGCCTAATCTCCCATATGTCCTTTTTCAAGCATTCATACTTAATAATTTAATTTATAACAAATAAATAGATAATGAAAATAAAAGTCGTGAAATGACTAAACTATATCAGCACAAAGTTTTTAGTGGGCTTTGGCATGACATGCCATGCAATTTCATTTTCACTTTTTATTTTGTATTTTTTTTCTCTTATCTTTCTTGTGACTTTTCTTTTCTCTTTCTTAGGGCAATACCATATGATTTACCAAATACAGAATTTCTTATGACAAAATTGATCCATTGTAGCAGATTTTGTTTCATTGGAATATTTATTAACTCTATATTACCCAAAAAAAAAAAACAATTTGATTTTCTAAATATTGTAATGGTTGCCCGCGCCCTTAACCAAAAACGGTGGTTAGGATTAATCAGTCTTTATTTTTGTTAATTTTCTAAAGAAAAAAAAATAAAATAAAATCGGCAGTTGCTTTTCTTTTAAATTTATGATCGATCATAATATCATGAAACGGGCAGGATGACACGTATGTGTGTCGGCACTAGGCACAGGTGTGTATTGTGTAATACTCTCTACGTACCAACCATCTTTTTATAAAGAAATTAGTAAAAAGATAAATGTTGTTAAAATTATTAGGGGTTGATTTAATTATTGGTTAAATTACATGTGTTTAGTGTCAATGTTAATACTAATCCAATCATTCAAATGTGACTTGAAACCTTAACTACAGACACAAGTACTTACAAAGATCTCATGTTATAAAGAAAGAAAAAAAAACACTCTTTTCTTACAATAAATATATATTTAAAAAAAAAAAAACTTGAAAGCAATAATCCGACAGACTATAAAAGGTTGAATAGTGTTTATTTAATACAAATTACATATGAATAGTGCTTGTTTTATAGAAATTAAAAAAAATAGTTGAATAATGTGGTCCAAAATTGATCGAGGGTAGGCAAAGGATTAATACAAATTAAATAATGATTAGTGTGGACCCCATTTTTGCTAATCATGTTGCAAGAACATGAAGGATATTAGTGACAGTGAAAGGTCCCAAATTAAGGGGACCCTAATGATGATTAGTGAATAGAAGGACTTGATAATAATAAAATAAAAAACATTTGCTAATCATTAGTAAGGAACCCTTTTTCTAATTATTTTTTTCCTCTAAAATTGAACCCAAAAATATTAATGTTCAGAGAGACACAAATTAAACAAAGAATCGAACATAGTTGACTCGATGTTTCTGCTTTGGGGGGTTTTAAATTGTTTGCCATTTTATTTGATGGGCAAATTGGGGCATAGCCAAAAGGCAAGAAAGCATCAAATATTTCTTGATCATGTTTTGGGTGACATTTCTTCCAAATAACATATCGACCCAATTGGGATTAATTAACAATTAATCATATCAAATATGTTTTTGTTCCATTTAATTAGTGTTTGTTGTGTTTTGCGTTGCCTCTTCCAATCATTTCCCATATCATATATGATATGTGGTTTAGTGAAAAAGTGTGCTTCCTAAAGTATTTAATTTGCAAGTCAAATCCAAGTTATTTTATGATTGATTAAATTAGCCCCCATCTTCATTATGAACGTTATCTTCAATTATAAGAAACATTTTTATTATTAGGATTTTGGGTTACAAATTAATTTTGGTTTAGGAATATATATGATGTAATTATAAATGGCGGATAAGATATTATTTTTCTTTTAATTGGGTACATTTGGGATTTGGAAAATGCTATTGGCTTTTATTGGTTTAATTTTATATATGTAAAAGGCTTTACCAAAGGAGAAACTTGGACCACAATATATGTAACCTGTATTATTATTCAAGAATATAGTGTATTCTTTGTGGAATTAATTATAGTTGATTGACTTGCTTGTGCTCACTCTTTTGACAAAATCTCTTATTAGTAGTGGATTAAGATTGTGTTACTATTTAATATTGAGATATTTGTGGCATAGATACTCAATTTTGTATCAAGTACCTAGTACCAACTATGCCAAATATTCTCAACCTCTTTTTGATGGCAATAGTACTGAATGATCACAAAACAACATCGATGTCAAATTCCATTCTTATCAAAAGTTAAAATTAATGTTTTTGACACGTGTCCCTCGTGTAACTAACTTTAGCGAGACATAGACGAGATTGGACATCGGCGCTAAAAAAAAGAGACTGAAGAGTACTTATGCCGCAAATATCTTAATATTTATATTCCAAAAGAAAATAAGAGTGGAAGTAGGAGATACTTCCTAAGTGTTTGGTCTAAAGAAATAATTTATGAAACCAATCATAAATGTGACTGTAGCCCAAATTAATTTACAATCTAAAACACCTAAATTAGGGTTCATAAATAATGATTCTCACATTAAACAGAGACTATAATATATGGACTAAGATAATCTAAAGAAAGCACTTTATACTAAGATCTTGCAAAGGAATCAGTTAAGATATTGTAGGCCAGAGAATGAAATAAATTAAGGTAGATCAGTGGTGAGGAAAAACACCTGAGCTTCTTAATAAAACAGCCAATATAATATTAAATAATACTAAAACAAGCATAATTAATTAATTATTAATTAAGCTCTCTAGTGGTCACTAAGGGCCAAAAAGAAGAGTGTGTTCCAATTGTCTTTGAAATGTTCAAAAAGGGAAAATCTGCTTACATGAGATAAAATCTTGCTAAGGCAAAAAGGGATTAACTTTACTTTTTTACTTTATTTTTCTTCTTTGCTTGTTACATGGGATTATTCAAAAACTTTAATCACAAACTTTCAAACAAATCCTTGAACGATTTCTTTCTATTTGTTCTTAATCAATTCTTTGAAAGATTGAGAAAGCCAAATGGGTAGGTATGATAATAGGGTTGGAATTAGGCCTTTAGCCACCAAGTTGCTAAAGTGATTCTCTTTTGGTTCTCAAAAGTCTGGTCTGGAATCACCAATTTTGCCTTTGTAACCAGTTTGTTTGTTTGTTTGTTGTATATATTCTTAAATACAATAATAGTTTAGAGCTTTCAATTCAAAATAAGCTGAGAAATAAAGGATCATTTCCTTCAAAATGTATAAGGTTATAATTACAACAAAATTCACTTTAATTTTCTTTTTCTAAGACGCATTTCATCTCGTTTTACCAAGGAGAAACTGGGACCAACAAGCGGCCTTTTGGCTGCGTCCAGTCACATTTTTTTAATCTCCCTTAATACACCCCAAGTTCGGTCGCAATTCCGAAAAGAAAAGAAAAAATACTGTTGGATCCAAGTAGGGAACCGGGTTTTTTTTTCTTTCGCCGAGTTCGGATTAGTTTTGAATATTAAAAAAGAGGGTCAACAAAATTACAGATCCCTAATTAGAACCCAGAAATAGGGGCGGCAATTCGGATTTCCTGTCGTGTTCATGCCGGGTCTTAATCGTTTTTTACTCATTTTAGGTAGACCCAGACCCGCCCCATTTATTAATCGTGTTAGAAGATGAGACCCAAACCCGCCCCATTTAAATACCGTGTTTATCGTGTCTACCCAATTTAACCCATTTAACATGAATATGTATTTTGAATTGTTAAATTAATTCAATTTATACTCATTTAACTTAATTTATTTAATTATATTATCTAATATTTTACAATTTACTAACATTTTTTTTATGTTCATCAATTGTACGATATAATAAATAAGTAAAAACCATAAATGTTACATATAATAAGTATTAAAATACTTAATAACATATATAAAATGTAACTTTTTGATCCTTAATCGTGTCTAATTGGGTCCCATCGTGTTATCGTGTTCGTGCCGTGTTCACCCGTTATTTAATCGTGTTCGACACGGTTGGACCCAGATCCATTTACAGTAGACCCAGACCCGTTTAAATCGTGTCGTAACCGTTTCGTGTTTCGTGTCCGGCCCCAAATTGCCAACCCTACCCATAAACAAGTTTTAATATTACTAAATTACAAAGCAGTGCCTTGGGTCCGAATCATAGTATCTTAGTTGGGCCAGATACACAATATCCAACTTGATCTTGAGGATAAAAATGCTCTAATATCCAAGCTTTGGGCTTAGTGGGCAAATACATTATATTGGATAATACATTATGATGATACACTATTCAATCTCACTCTTCTTAACAATTATACTACTTTGGCCAATAAATTATTATTTTTGTCCCCCTAGTTTCACTACATATTTTTTTTTCTATTAAATTTTGAAAAGATAGGAAGTTTGAACCGAAATTATGCTTCGTCTTCATCAAAGCCCATGAGGAAATCGGTCAAATTCTCAGATTCATCTACCGCCTCGTCCAGAGACACCGGACCATCCTTTTTAGGCTTGCCCTGCAACAATAACATAGAAAGATTACGGCGTATTATGGCTAGTTACTGTTAGTTCAATTAAGTTTAGTTACTTTTGTTCGGTGTATTCGGTTACCGAGTTCGGGCACGGTCTTTCAGGTTGTAATATTTTAAGTTTATTTTCGAGACTGTAAGGGAATGTGGACAATAGCCTATAATCATTCATAAACAACTCCGTCGATGAGATTGGGCGATTTGGCACACTTGTGTCGAAGGGTCGTAAAAGTGTAGCTAGAATAAGAACCTCACCTTTGACTTTCGGAGCTGGGGAGTGGATTTCAAGACACTCCAGTTGCGAGAAAGTTTAGAATCTTCGTCTTCTCCAGCGACCTCGTCTTCGACCTCACTATCCTCTTCGTCCTGAAAAAAACGAGAGATTGTGTAGATAATCGTATCATGGAATGTGATTACTATACAAATCCATACATGAAAGGGATACATGAAACTAGCGTAACGATGAACTTACGTCGTTTTCACTGATGTCGATAGCCCGCGTCATGGCATCGTCTAGATCCGGCACTTGCTTTTTTTTAGGAAAAAGAACAGAAGAAAATTAATCAGATAATTAGTGCTTTGGAGCACGGGTTCAGTTTCAATAGTTTGATTGATGGAAGAAAAATCAGAACATGCTTGTTACGGTTACCTGAACTTCCTCTGTTTTTTCTTCCACCAGAATCGCATCGATCTCTTCCCTAGATATGATTTTACCATGCTGATCAAGAAAAAGAAGAAGAGATTAAGGTAAAAGCATTTAAAGTGCGATATTACGAACGGAACAGGATTTATGCAATATTTAGAGATTATAATATGATCTTTCTCTCTTTAACCATATAGCTGATTTTTTCTCTCAAATCACTGATCTAAACAACACTACTTACTTAAAAAGATCATTAAGCAACAGATAAAAATTCCAATGAGTTAAAAGTTTAATCAACGTCAATGAAAGAGAAAAGAATGGAAAATTTCCATAAATGAGAACCTCTTTTAGATACGACAGCATATTTGGTGTCGGCTCATGGACATTCAGGCCTCTGTAGTCTGCGATTTCGTTCGGATCTTGAATGTAATTCACGGTCGGATAAACTGGATCTCCACCCCATACTGAAAAAGGGTCAAAAGAGATCAGATATAGAACTTTTGGGCGATAAATATCATTATCACCGATGTGTAACTGGGAATTTACTAAGCTGCCCCTCTTTTTGCGTGGGCCGACATCTGCCCTTCTAGTTCTCACACTTGAGGTGGCCCATATAACGCCACCCGAGCCCATCAGGGTATTTGGGTATTGCACATTGACGTTTTTGCCCATCAAGGATTCAACGGCGAGGAGCGCTAAGAGCAGAGTTGATATCACCGCTGCGTTGCTACCGGAGAGCTGAGCGACGCCGCAGCGATCCTCATGATGGAAGCGAGCGGTGAGCGAAGCAATGATTCTGAAGCACCATGTGTAAAACTGTGAAGGAGAGAGAGAATGGTTATTAGATTATGCATGTTATCAAGATCAATAATTTTTAGCTAAACTTGAATCCTGGGGAACTCACGTTAAATTCATTCAACCTTTTTATTTCCTTCAAATAATAGCAGCCAAATAAGATTGATCAACGTTAAGGGTATTTTAGGAAGTTGGATTTTCTGAAGGGGGAAAAAGAACGATCTAATTTTTATTTTTTTAAATGAATAGAAGGGAAAGAAAAAAAATCATGTTTGGATACTAGAGAGAAACTGTAAGATCTTTTTTCCGAAATTCATCTGACACGACATCAACAAGCCGTGAAGCCGAAATCGGCGTAAGAAAATTCTTAAAATATTTATAATATCTTGAGGTTAGAAAGAAAGAAAGAAAGAAAGAAAGAAAGAAAGAGTCTTTCACAATTATTATTTTTCTTCCCATTCCCTCACTTTTCGATGTTCCAAATACACAGTATGCACCTAAGATCCAAAGAAACTGAAAATACGGTTACTATAATATACCTGGAAATTGTTTAGCAATTCCGAGCAACTCGGATCTGGTTGTATATCTGCTGGCAAACGTAGCTGATTCGATAACTGAGATTTTTTGTCGGAAGAGCTTTGCAAACATTCGCCCAATTTCGAGGCGAGCTGGTCCAGAGGCCTGAGGCCTACGGCTATCACTCTTTTGTACGTCTCGCCGCTCGGAAACATCCAAAATAAAATCTGATCAGCTCGGATATGAACTTGCCCACGGAACCGTGACTCGTAAGCTCATGTGGCAGAAGAACAATTAGCGCAGTGGATATAAGATGAGCAATACCCGAAAGTCTCAAAGGTCGAGTAATAGCCAGCGGGATTCCCATCTTGAAGCTGAAGAAAGGCGGGCGCTGCTCATACAAACAATAACAGCAAATGAGACTCGACGGGAAAACAGATCTTCTCCATGTAAAATATGAAATCCAACTACAAGAAAAATAAGGGAATAATCGCAATCCACGCCTATTCTAAACCGACAGAACACGAGAACTAGTTCATATACTATTCAAACTATCTACAGATCAAACCGATATTCAGAAACAGAGACAAAATTGCTCATAGCATAAGATTCAAAAACAATTAAATCCATTTCATAGTTATTGAACTCAATCACATGCGTGTATAAATTTCTTTAAAGTGATCATAGAACATTGAGCAACTCAATCACAATACTCACCAACAACCCAATAATCAAAGGAAGCAGATTTCAGGAAGAATAACCCAAACCACTGAATAACGGGAAACTCCAAAACCCATGGACGCCTGTAAACATAGTGCAAGCCGTAGAAACCCTTAAACCCCAATCTCCAACCGAACCTGTCGCTGCCATCGTCCTCATCGGCCAGCGAGCCGACCCAGCAGACCGACAGAGCCGCCACGGAGCCCGCAACCGCCGATGCCGCCACGAAGACGAAGAACCCGCCCAGATAATGCCCTCGGGCTGTGCGGGGCCGGAGAAGAGGAGCGCGCGGAGCACTCCCGCGGCGAGCTCGACGGGTCCCGCCGCGGACGAGAAGAGGAGGTGGAACGCGACGAACGCCGCGAGGGTCAGAGCGAGGGAAGACGAGGGTTTTGGCGACTAGGAAAATGGCGGTGGAGGGGATCGATTGCCAGATGAGGAACCAAACCATGCTCCGACGAGGCCATGGATGGGATTTTGGGGTTCTGGGTTTTGCTTAGTTTTAGTTTTCACTGACTGACTGGGTTAATGGTTTCTTTCGTCTTTATTTTTTATTTTTTTGCCACGTGTAATATTTATTGATGGCATAAGTATTTAAGATATTGTCTTTCATTCTCGGCATAACTGTTTATGTTTGCTCTCTTCACATAAATACAAAAAATATGTTATCATTATAGTTAAAGTATTAAGCAAGTTTTCTTTCCAAAAAAAAAAGTATTAAGCAAGTTTCGAAATATCGATATCGATGTCATTCTGCACTCTCCATAATCAACCGTAAAGAATTAAATCTCCAAAGTAAATTCTATTAAGAAACCTTAAGAAATAATCAAACAAAAACCGAAGGTAAGAAAATATTTCTATAAATACATTTAATAGAAGATTAATATGGACTATATGAAATATATTTAATTAAGTAATATATTTAATAAGTATTAATATGGACTATATGAAAAGTAGCGGGAATCGATGGGTACGAAGATTCAATTGTGGCAGAAATAGTAACGTTCAATCATAATTAAATGAAGTTACTAATTAAGATTATATATTATCCCATTCGGTGAGTGAGTACACTATATATATATGATTGATGCCGATTACTCTGTAGTCTGTTCATCATTTCCTAACAAACCAGAAACAAACAGAAACACAAGAATGTCCGAGAGTCACTTTTCTTCTTCGTCTTCTCCGGCGCTCTCGCCGCCGCACTCTCCGGAGCAAGGCCGGACTCTCGCCTTCACGGTGAGGACAATCCGAGGCTTCCCGCTCACCGTTCGGGTAAGCTGCTTGGACTCCAAAGACGATGTTCAAAGAAAGTTGTGCGATCACCTTGGCTCGTCTCCGAGCGAGGCGATCAATACCAAAGCTGTGAACATTGTCAACGCCATCAGCAGCGTTAAGAAACTTGGGCGGCTTAATCTGTTGCGTGACGATCTGACATGGCGTGTTCTTGAAATCACGACCCTCACCGGGCGGCTGATTTCCGTTCCCGTGCATGGCGCGCTGACGTTGGCTCAGGTCAAAGAACGGGTGGAGGATAAGGAGGGAATCATCCTCTCCGACGAGCGCCTGAGAGAGATTCTCGAGCACTACGCGCAGCTGCCGAAGGCGTTTCGGGATCGGCATTTCACGTTTTTGTTTTTGTTTCCGAGTTGGCTTCTTTTTGTTTTCTTTTCTTTCATGAAGTTCTTTTGATGTTAGTACGTAGAGAGTAATAAAACAGTTGGGGTCGGAAATCGGTTTTTTCGGTTTCGGATCTTGCAGATTCTTGAAATACTTCTTTGTTTGAAAAGTCGGCAAATAATAAAACTGTTGGTGAAATTTTGTTATGCTTTTTGTTTCTACATAAAGATAAAAACATTGACGATAATAACCAGCGACTCGGTTTGTGGAAACTGCTTTTCTCTTAGAGTGAGCTTTTGCTCGGATTCTAGCTTCGGAATCAGTTCGTTGACCTTCTAGTTCGTCGTAAATCTTCGTGACCTGTGAAAGAATTACAGTCCAAAGTAAGAAAATAAAATATCAATCTGATATATCTAAAATAATTTGTAATATGATAAGATTTGGCTAAGAAAACGCACCGCACCGATTTGTTGTCCGTGACCAACACCGATCTGTAAAATGTGTCGGGATAGATCGTTTGGAAGTACGAGTCGACCTGATCCTTCCGGCTGCAGGAGGATAGTCCCTTACTAAAATTTGCGAATCGCTCTACTTTCAGCTGTAAGTTGACTTTTCGAAGAGAAACACCGAGCGATTTGAACAAGCTAAATAGAGGATCCAAAAACATATTCAGTGTACAAAAGGCTAAAAACCTTGACGGAACGCCCGTGTGAGTTAGACCACGGAGAAGGATCGAGGTCACTTATCCCGGTTATTGTCCCCATATTTTAAACTCGTGCTTCAATATTATTCACATCTTTACTATGTCGTTTTATAAATTACAGTTGTTTTTAATAATCGGTCGTTTTTCCAAAATTTTAGTCGTTTCTAATAAACTGTCGTTATGTAATCTTTGCAAATTTTAGTCGTGTTTAATAATTCGTCGTTTTTAAAAATTTTAGTCATGTTCGACGCAGAGTCTGTTAGATTTTTAGGGGGGGTAAAAATTATTTATTTAATTTAAAGTATTAATTTGTTTTTTGAATCATAAGTAAAATCTTATTTAATTTATTCTTATTAATTAAGTTATGTAATTAATATTACAAGTTGGCAGTCCATTTGGCAGTTTAACGATGCCACATCAGCAGAATTTAACATCTCTAACAGAAGGACCAACAGATTTTACATTCAACAAACGTTGTGTATTTTTGCCCACACTTTGAAAGGTTGGGGACCTAAAACCCATGTTGACCAAAGGTTGTGCATTATTTCCGCAATTAACCCAAAATATAAATTAAAAACATTAAAAATTAATTTTTCTAAAAAAAAAGTTTGGGTATTTTTGCCGCTAACGGCCACATGGCTGATGTTAACGGAAAAATTAACGTTTTCATGCCAAAGTCACAGTCAACGTACGTTGGGTATTTTTGTTGCCAGTTTTAAAGGTTGTGTACACAGGAGACACGTTGACTAAAGGTTGGGTAGTTTTGCCATAATTTTCCCCTGTTTTTTTTTTTAATGCAGAAATGTCCTTTTTGTAAGGCTCTTTATTTTTTGATAATGCGTATTAAGATTAATAAACTATGTAAACAAGTTTGAATTTTGAGATGAATGGAATGATATTAGTTTCATTTGCACTATGGAGAATATTTAGATTTTATTTTAATTTTCTGAGGGATATGTTTGCCAAAAAAATTAATTAATTAATTAATTTTTTTTTTAAGTTTCTGGACGACTTTGTTAAGACTCATTTTCAGACAATCTAGGAAGGGAACACGACCCTTGAGGAAATATTTGCAGAAATACCCTTTTGTATTTTCATTTTTTAAAATAAATATAGAACTTAATAAATTGCAGAGAAGATTGAATTTTGATTAGTTTGCAACTTTACACTATGGAGATTGGAGAAATTGTCACATTATATTTATATTTTTGCTGATGAGGAGGTTTGGCAATAATAAATTATCTTGAAGACCTAACGGATTTTTTTTTTTTTTGCAGAAATACCCTTTTTGTGTTTTTCTCTCTTTGTTATTTCTAATAATCCCATTAAAATTAACATGTAATATATGTAACGCCCCTAGATGGGGTTAGTAGAATAAGACAAAAACAACGACTTTTCAAACTTGGACCAGTCAATGACACATCATCATTTAAACAATACCGTTGAATATTCAACGTCCACGTCAACAAACACATAACTTTTTCCCATGGGACTTAAAACGACAATACAACATCAACGACCACAGTTTATACAACACCATAAAACGACAATTACAAAGTATCACCATCACAAACATCCTAAATTTAATCCCTTACATTTTTGAAATTTAAAATCAACTAAAAATACGAAATTCACCACGACGAACATTAAAGGTATGAGTAAGCAAAACGACACGTAGATTTCCTTAATCAAACTATTCCTCGTCCGGAGTCTGATACTGAACCACCTGAAGCTGGAAAGAAAAAGATGTATATAGAAGGGGTGAGCACCACACGCTCAGTAGGGAATCCATTATCAATTCTCTTTACCGAACCTTTATTAGTCAATTTTCAATAAAAAAATAAAATAAATTAAACGCCAGCATAAACCATCTAATTATCAATTTCATCATTTTATTATTCCAATAATAAAATATATAAATATACTCTACAAAAGTCAAATCATTTCGGTGGTCCATGCCGAGTCAGCTCGCGCCTTTTCTCCACTATATCCCATCGAGTCCTCGAGGCACGAGCACAGGTGGACTAGAAGTCCCTAACCGTAACTCACCCTCGACTCAGGATCCTAATCACCACCAAAGACGGCCAGTTCGCCATGGGTCGAAATGTTGACTTTTGGGTCACCAATCATATCCATATCCATAACCATATCCGGCCTACTGCGCAGTAGCCAGCTGCTCGTCAGCAGCTCATCCGCCCGAAGCGGGTACCATATAATAATCATCATCCGCCCGAAGCGGGAACCATAACATAATAATCATCATCCGCCCGAAGCGGGTACCATATCAACATACGTCATCCCGACGTAATCATAAACATAAAATATAACAAGCATCAATCCGATGCAACCATACCTGGTATCTAGCCTCGCTATCAAGCGACGACTATTATAACATTGATTTTATTAATTATCAAATCATCACATTAAATCCAATTTTAACCTATCCGGTTCAATCTTCATTAAAGCGTTGGTTTCTACGCTCATTTTAATTTGCGAGAAAAGGTAATAGCCCCTACCTCGAATTTGTGGAAACTTGATCGATTGTCTAGCTACTCGAAGAAGCGGGTTTGTCTTGGCATTGAGTTCTATGATCAAGAACTTGAACTTCCAATATAATGTCCGAGATGGGTGATACAGTTCGCACAATCTCCGAGGCTAGCACGAAATGACGATATGTGTCAACATAATACCAATACCATCCATACATCAAAACAACACTATGCTTGGAGTTTAAATTTCTAATTGGAAACCCGCTACACTGAAATTTAACATGGGTCGAAATTTCGTTGGGCGCGTAAAACGATGCAACAAAACGGGCATTGATTCGGCGATTTAACATCCCTGCTAGCCTAATCTGACTATTCTAAGCTCAAATGCGAATTCAATTTTGCCAATTAAGCCCCAGAACACACACAATTTAATCTTTGAAAAGCGGAAGCTAGGGCATGAAAATTAGAGCTTACCGAAGGTCAAATGACGAATCCGACTGAGGGCTTTCGATCACCTCGATGAGAGCTTCAAAACCCCCAAATCAATTTCAGGATCGGAAGTGTACGACGCCGGCCGGCGGCGATGGTGGACGGCGGCGACGGCGACGGAGCACCCCCATCAAACACTAGCGAGCATCCTGAGTCCGATTATGGTCTTAGTATTCTCAATATCAAATTCGTTCGAAACAAATCTAAAGAAATCAAACCGAACCTTCCGATGACTGCTCGCGCCAATGCCGTCAACTTCCGGCCGACGACCACCAATCACCGGACTCGTCTCTTTGCGAGCTTTCTAACGGTACCAATCATTCGTCGATCGGAGCTCCGGTGACTAAGTTATGACGCCTTGAACATTTGAGAGAGAGAGAGATGAGTTACGGGAAGGAAAGGAGAAGAAAAAAAAAAGAAAGAAAAAAAAAAGAAATGGGGAAAGAGGGCATCGATTACCCTTTCTGACAATTTTTGTTTTTCTAATATATATATATATATATTATAATACATAAATATTTGGGGTCTTACAATATAATTGTAGGAGGGTGCGTAAACAAGTTTGAAATTTGACATGCATGGAAATTAATTTGGATTGGGTTTTTCTTGTACCTCGCATTTTCTAAAAAAAAGGAAGGTATTTTTAACTACACAATGATTTGCTGAGAATCTAGTCCATATATTATTAACATCGATACAGGGAACACATTGCGAACATGAGATAACTGCGGAGGTAAATCAAGCTTGTATGCGATTGGTCCGACTCTTTCAACTATCTCGAATAGACCGGTTTATCGTGGAGCCAGCTTTCCTTTTATTCAAATACAAGAAACACCACGCATGGGTGTAACCTTCAGAAACACATAGTCGCCAACCATGAATTCCAATGGCTTTCATCTTCGATCCGGATAACTATTCTGACGACTTTGAGAATTCTTGAGTCTTTCTCGAATAAGCTTAATCGCTTCAGTTGTCTCTCTGAGGTACGAAGGACCGAGAGTAACGCGATCCTCATACTCGGCCCAACAAAGAGGCAAACGACAAGGTCGACTACACAAGGCCTCATACGGATCTATATTGATGCTAGCCTGGAAGCTATTATTGTCAGCAAACTCCATGAATGGTAGTTGCTCTTTTCACTTTCCCCCTAAAATCCAAGACACACACCCAAAGCATGTCTTTTAAGATCTGAATTACTCGCTTTGATTGACCATCAGTCTGCGGGTGAAAAGCTGTGCTCAAACTCAATCAGTTCCCATTTATTTTTGTAATACTCTCCAAGACTTTGAGATGAAACGAGCGTCTCGGTCGGAAACTATTGAAACAAGAACTCCTTGATTTTACTATCTTTTCCACATATAGTTTACAAAAGTTTTGAATTTTTGTCAATTTATCAACGATCACCCACACTGCACCATGTCCACCTCGAGTCCGAGGAAGCCCCGAAACGAAGGCCATAGTGATGCAATCCCATTTTCACTCGGGCATTTTTAGTGGCCTGAGCTCCCCGCTAGGTTTCTAATGCGCTGCTTTAACCATTTGGCAAATTGGTCATCTCTTCACGAACATTGCCACATCGAATTTCATTTCGTACCAATAATATTGCCTCTTTAGATTTTTGGTACATTTTCGTACTTCATGGGTGAATAGAAAACTTGAAACGATTAGCTAATTGAAAGATGGTACTTCGTAATGTAGCACCATCAGCTACTGCAAGCATCCCTTTATACAATAATAATCCATCGACGAACACATTCCATCATTCAAGTTATTCTCCAGCTTGTAACCGATTCCATATCTCTTGTAATATCTCATCACTCCATTGACTTTGTCTGACTTGAAGTACCATTGATGGAACGGCTATGACGTTGTATGCATATTATTTGTATCCATCGGTATAAAATTCTAAATTGTAATCACCAACGGTAACCGATATTTTCAATGGTTCCAAGGCCAAAGAAGCAACCAAACCATGGTTCTTCCGACTTAATGCATCGGCCACCACCTTTGCTTTTCTTGGGCAATACCGTAGACTAATATCATAATCTTCCATATTTGCACGAACAAATACTTGAGACTTTAACGATCAGTGAATATCTTAAATCTTGAGCCATAGAGATGACTACGCCAATTTTTAAGTGCAAATATTAATGTTGCTTGCTCCACGCCATGGGTAGGATAATTTAGTTCCTGCGACTTCAACTGCCTACAACCATATGTCACCACTCTCCCTTGTTGCATGAGTACACAGCCTAGTCCACTACGAGATACATACGTATACACTGTAAATACTTCATCTACATTAGGGACAATAAGGACATGAGCACTCGTCAATCGTCATTTCAATTCTGAAAAGACTCTCCACATTTATCATCCCAACTGAATTAAACATCTTTTTTGGTGAGCTTATTTAGCGGCGCGGCAATCTTTGAAAAATTCTCCACAAACTTTCTGTAATAACCCGCAAGCCCTAGAAAGCTTTGGATTTCTACCATATATATTTTTTTTTGCCTCAAGTCTAAGATAGTTTCAATCTTTGACGTTCTACGACAATACCTTCTTGAGAGATCACGTGGCCTAAGAACTTCATTTTTGTCATCCAGAAATTCACATTTTTCTTCTCTTCTCATTTTTTTTTTCGCGTAGAGACGATGGTCCCGCAAAGTCTGCAAAACTATCTGCAAATGTTCTGCGTGTTCTTCTAGGGTTCTTGAATAGTTAAGTATGTCGTCAATGAAGACAGCAACGAATTGATCCAAGTATGGCAAAAATATAATAATCATATTCGTCAAGTCCATAAACGTTGCTGGAGAGTTCGTTAGACCAAAAGGCATAACCGTAAACTTAAAGTGGCCATATCGCGTACGGAACGTTGTCTTCAGAATATCGGCATCTCGAATCCTTAACTCGTGGTAACCTGACCGCAAGTCCGTCTTTAGGAAGGAATTGCACCTCTTAATTAATCAAATAAGTTATCCATGCGCGGTAAGGAGGTTTTTTTTTTTTTTTTTTTTTGAGCTGTTTGTAGCCCACACAAAGGCGTAAGCTACCATCATGTTTCTTAGCGAACAGGATCGGCGCTCCCTACGGAGATGGACATTTGTCTGATAAACCCTTTACTTAACAGGTCGTCCCTCTGCTTTCTCAATTCTACCAATTCAACGGGAGCCATACGGTAAGAAGCCATAGAGATCGAAGAACTCCCAGAAACCAAGTCAATGCCAACTCAATCTCACGTTTCAGAGGAAATCCCGGAAGCTCCGATAGAAACACATCTTCAAAATCTTGAACTATGGGGATGTGCGGGTTGATTGCCGTTTACCCCACACCTTTGATGGCACAAATAACTCTCGACCCTTTAAAATTCATATTTCTTCCAAGAGGAGACTTCAAGATAAAATTATAAGGCCATATTAACATGCTCGTTTTTTTTTCTTTCTACGGGTACCATGTATTTTGTAACAGTCTACTGTAGCACGGTACTTCTCCAATAAATTCACTTCCAATGTTACGTCAAACTTGATCATACGAAGGATGATTACGTCAAATGAGAATTTACTGCCCTCAATGACAAGCATACAAGCCTTGCATATCATTAAAGCTTTTGGCAATTTCTTATATGACCGCACAACTCTAAAAGAATAGTACAAGCCTTGATGTTTTTGGCTGAGACAACAAGTTCTGAGGAATCAATGAACCACTATGGCGCCAAGGTCTCATGAACCATTGCCCATATAATTCGTGCAAAAATTTATCATTCTAGATTCAGGCCAATTGCGACATCGGGATCACAACGCGACAATTTTCACACACTTTGTGTGATACTCGACCACAGTCATATTTTCCTGAGTTAACTGTGAGAATTCATTAATCTTGTTAAAACAATAATAATTTAAAGCATAGCACACCATGAGCGCAATTACAAATTCTGACCACGTTGGTTTATTTATCCCGATATCAT
Source organism: Parietaria judaica (assembly GCA_954871525.1). Taxonomy (NCBI): domain Eukaryota; kingdom Viridiplantae; phylum Streptophyta; class Magnoliopsida; order Rosales; family Urticaceae; genus Parietaria; species Parietaria judaica. The sequence goes on from OX940863.1 coordinate 3,827,779, forward strand.
CTTGATACATTTTCCACAATTATGCAGCTGGAACCTCAAAAGGTAGGTGTCAAAACTAACACAATATCCAATCGTAATCAAGCACTTCAAATTCTTCTCAATCACTTTTAGCAATAATTGCATCGGGAAAGCCTTCAAACCTTGGAGGGAATTACAACAAGTAATCCTTAATAGTTCTCATTCTTTCGGGAATATAATTTGGAAGTTGTGCGACCTGTTGCACAACATATACTACACCCATTCAATCATTATCGAATTAAAGACGCAGATTCAGGATTACCTAAAGAATTTCGGGCCATGTTGATCAAATGTAAAAAGATTAAAATGTCAGGATAATGGATGGTGATACAAAATAAAACACGACCCAAATCACTTGAAAAAAAATATATATATATTTATGGTGTTGTACCCTAGGTACCGTAACCTAGGCTCTGATACCAAACTGTAACGCCCCTAGATGGGGGTTAGTAGAATAAGACAAAAACAACGACTTTTCAAACTTGGACCAGTCAATGACACATCATCATTTAAACAATACCGTTGAATATTCAACGTCCACGTCAACAAACACATAACTTTTTCCCATGGGACTTAAAACGACAATACAACATCAACGACCACAGTTTATACAACACCATAAAACGACAATTACAAAGTATCACCATCACAAACATCCTAAATTTAATCCCTTACATTTTTGAAATTTAAAATCAACTAAAAATACGAAATTCACCACGACGAACATTAAAGGTATGAGTAAGCAAAACGACACGTAGATTTCCTTAATCAAACTATTCCTCGTCCGGAGTCTGATACTGAACACCACCTGAAGCTGGAAAGAAAAAGATGTATATAGAAGGGGTGAGCACCACACGCTCAGTAGGGAATCCATTATCAATTCTCTTTACCGAACCTTTGTTAGTCAATTTTCAATAAAAAAAAAAAAAAAATTAAACGCCAGCATAAACCATCTAATTATCAATTTCATCATTTTATTATTCCAATAATAAAATATATAAATATACTCTACAAAAGTCAAATCATTTCGGTGGTCCATGCCGAGTCAGCTCGCGCCTTTTCTCCACTATATCCCATCGAGTCCTCGAGGCACGAGCACAGGTGGACTAGAAGTCCCTAACCGTAACTCACCCTCGACTCAGGATCCTAATCACCACCAAAGACGGCCAGTTCGCCATGGGTCGAAATGTTGACTTTTGGGTCACCAATCATATCCATATCCATAACCATATCCGGCCTACTGCGCAGTAGCCAGCTGCTCGTCAGCAGCTCATCCGCCCGAAGCGGGTACCATATAATAATCATCATCCGCCCGAAGCGGGAACCATAACATAATAATCATCATCCGCCCGAAGCGGGTACCATATCAACATACGTCATCCCGACGTAATCATAAACATAAAATATAACAAGCATCAATCCGATGCAACCATACCTGGTATCTAGCCTCGCTATCAAGCGACGACTATTATAACATTGATTTTATTAATTATCAAATCATCACATTAAATCCAATTTTAACCTATCCGGTTCAATCTTCATTAAAGCGTTGGTTTCTACGCTCATTTTAATTTGCGAGAAAAGGTAATAGCCCCTACCTCGAATTTGTGGAATCTTGATCGATTGTCTAGCTACTCGAAGAAGCGGGTTTGTCTTGGCATTGAGTTCTATGATCAAGAACTTGAACTTCCAATATAATGTCCGAGATGGGTGATACAGTTCGCACAATCTCCGAGGCTAGCACGAAATGACGATATGTGTCAACATAATACCAATACCATCCATACATCAAAACAACACTATGCTTGGAGTTTAAATTTCTAATTGGAAACCCGCTACACTGAAATTTAACATGGGTCGAATTTTCGTTGGGCACGTAAAACGATGCAACAAAACGGGCGTTGATTCGGCGATTTAACATCCCTGCTAGCCTAATCTGACTATTCTAAGCTCAAATGCGAATTCAATTTTGCCAATTAAGCCCCAGAACACACACAATTTAATCTTTGAAAAGCGGAAGCTAGGGCATGAAAATTAGAGCTTACCGAAGGTCAAATGACGAATCCGACTGAGGGCTTTCGATCACCTCGATGAGAGCTTCAAAACCCCCAAATCAATTTCAGGATCGGAAGTGTACGACGCCGGCCGGCGGCGATGGTGGACGGCGGCAACGGCGACGGAGCACCCTCATCAAACACTAGCGAGCATCCTGAGTCCGATTATGGTCTTAGTATTCTCAATATCAAATTCGTTCGAAACAAATCTAAAGAAATCAAACCGAACCTTCCGATGACTGCTCCCGCCAATGCCGTCAACTTCCGGCCGACGACCACCAATCACCGGACTCGTCTCTTTGCGAGCTTTCTAACGGTACCAATCATTCGTCGATCGGAGCTCCGGTGACTAAGTTATGACGCCTTGAACATTTGAGAGAGAGAGAGATGAGTTACGGGAAGGAAAGGAGAAGAAAAAAAAAAGAAAGAAAGAAAAAAAAGAAATGGGGAAAGAGGGCATCGATTACCCTTTCTGACAATTTTTGTTTTTCTAATATATATATATATATATATATATATATATATTATAATACATAAATATTTGGGGTCTTACAATATAATTGTAGGAGGGTGCGTAAACAAGTTTGAAATTTGACATGCATGGAAATTGGAATGATTAGTTGGCACCAAGGGACAAACTGTCGAATTTGCCGATAAATCGGTTGCCGTTTTCGACGGATTTATCAACGGAAAACTTATAACAGTGTAGCTTATCGTTACCGACACATTTCGAGGATTATCGACACTTTTCGATGGAAAACTTATAAAATATTTCTATGTTTATATTTGCCCAAATTTTAAATTGTGTGTTAAAAATACCAAAAATAAAAGCATGTCATAATATCAATTCACTATTGATTAGTACTCAATAAATAATATCATACACAAACATATGTAAATATAGTCATACACCAACACATATAATTTCATCGCAAGTCATACACTCAAATGCTTCGTCATTCTAGTAAATCTGCCACCATTAATTTCTTTGCCGCAATAATTGCATTTGAATCCCGAGTTATTGCTCGGATCCCCGATAGGAGTGCAATTCTCCCTCACAAGGTTGTCTCTACTCATTTGGGACCTAACTAGCAAGACAAGGGACTAGATTAATTCAAAAACACAATATACAAACTTTAGGTACTTTTTCCGCAAAAAGCAGTTTTACCTCAAATGAAAAAATAAATTGCACCAAAATCTCATATTATTATTTTCATAAATATTTAATGAAAGCAATCAGCAACAAAATCTACAAATTTTCTCAAAAATCAGAAAATACAAACTTCCAAGACTTTTGCCGTAATTAAAGATAAAATCGGATTAACCTCAAATATGAAATTAAATTACACAAAAATTTCATATTGTTATTCAAAAAATATTTAATGAAATAAAGCATTAATAAAAATGAATAGATTACCTCACAAATTGCAAAATATGAACTTCTAATACTTTTGCCGCAATTAAGGCAAATTCAGAAATAAGCTCAAATATGCAATTAAATTACACCAAAATCTCATATTTTTATTTCAAAAAATATTTAATGAAGGAAAACAACAAGAAAAATGAATAGATTACGTCACAAATCACAAAAGATGAACTTATAAGACTTTAGCCGTAATTACAGAAAAATTTGAATTAAGCTCAAATCTGCATTAAAATTATACCAAAATTTCATATTAATATTTCAATAAATCTTTAATGAATAAAAACATAAAAAAAATAAAAAAAATACTTACAAAATTAAAAAATATGAATTCTTTGACTTTTACCACAATAAAGAGTAAAAACCGAAAAAAAAAATAGTGTAATCTGAAAATTCAAGACCTCAAACATTCATATTTGTAATTAAATACAATATTTTGAACCCCATAACATTAAGTAATCATTCAAAATAAGTAAATTTCTTGTAAATTCATAAAATCAAAACTTTGTATACTTTTGCCAATCATGCTTAAAAATATGAAAATCACCTAAATCTAACAAAATAATTCAAAAATAAGTTATCAAAACATGTTTTCATCCTAAAATAATCATAAGAATTCAAAAAAACAAACCAAAAGATGATAAAGTTCTAATCTTTAATCAAATCTAAACATAAACTCATATGAACATAAACCTTCTCATTTGAACTATTGCAAAATAACCTAAAAATCGTCTAAATGGGTATGTATCAAACAAAAAACGACTGATTCATATAGATCTAGCATTATGAGTCCTTAATATTCCTAAATCAACAAAAAAATTCAACAAATTCGTGTTAAAAATGAAAAAAATAAAAACTCGTGCAACTTATGCCATCTATTGGAATATCAGTGAAAAGAATGTGATGAATGGAAAAGTACCTGATTTTTCCATAAATTAACACACGTTCTGTCGATAATCGTTTATGCCGACTCTTGCCGATTTTCGAACTTTTCGATGGAAAAGTTATAAAACGATAACTGTTAGTATGGAATATTTGCCGATGAATACCGGCAAGACCGATAATCGACGATTATCGACGAATATTCGATCCTTGGTTGGCACTATGGAGAAAAAGTATGGTGATAGCAACGTATGCAACTTTGCAAGTTGGTACTCAATCCTACTCATGCATGTTAAGCTGGGCCAACACTTTAGTCCTTCTACAACTTCATATTTAGCTTAGGGTAACAATTAGCAAAGGGCTCTATACCCATATAGTCAAACTAGAAAAACTATTTTGCAAAATAACCAACATTTTGATTAATATTGCTAAATAGTCAATCAACCACATTAATAAATCACGAAAGACCGTATTACCCTTGTATTAACGTGTATTAACTAAATTAATTTGTTTAAAAATAAATTAAAATTTTGTTAAAATTTTAATCACGATTTTTTATTTTTAAACAAATTAACTCAGTTAATACACGTTAATATAGATTTTTTTGTAAACACAAGTAAATGTTCTTATTTTTAAGAAAAATTAACTTTGTTAATACACGTTAATATGTTAAAAGGGTATTATAGGTATAAAATATGTTATTAAATAGCCACCTCATCAATTTGGCTATTTTGCAAAGAAAAAGGAAAGGTTGGCTATTTGGTTAATCAAACGTTTCAATTTGGCTATTAAGAGCCATTTCTCATTAGCAAATCCTGGTATATAAGTTTAAATGTATACATAATGATTCGTCACTTTAAAAAATACAGACATACATATATAATATTAAATTTCACGTTTATAATTCTATCTCACCTCATTCAAGACTTAGACGGAAAAAAAAACAATAATATGTTTGACTCTTACATTTGTTTAATGCAAGATTTAATTATGTAGATACTTGTTAAGGTCGGATCCACTCTTAAACGGTCATCGGGACCAATCTGGGAAGAAGCAGGCGAAGCCAGATTCCGAGGGATGTCGAGGGTCGACGAGAAGAGTCGACGAGAGGAGTCGAGGGGGGACGGCGGGTCATAAGGTCAAAGGTCGACGAGAGGAGTCGATGGCGACAAGGGATGTCAAAGGTCGACGAGAGGAATCGAGGGCGACGACGGGTCATAGGGTCGACGAAAGGGAGACTAAAGCCTCACAGGAAGAAGGAAAACACCAAGCATCGACGGGAGGCGTCGACAGCGGGGCTTGCGGCGCCGAATGACAACCGATGTGACATGCATTTATTGAAGCCCACGCCAATCCCACCTACCCGGCGTGGCCGGCCGCCCGAAATCACGCAAAGCATGGGTTAGCCATGCCTCCCCCAATCACTCCTAGGGAATGCGTGATAGGGTGCTACCAACGGTGGGAAAAAGGGAGATGAGAAAGCAAATGTAAAATCTATAAAAGGCAAGATAAACCTTATTTGTAAAGGATCCGAAAAAGGAGGAGAAAAATCCCCTATGTATTCACAACGAGATCAATACATGAGCATCATTCTCAATACCATTTCTTTCAAGTGTTCTTAGTTAATAAACGGGAGAAACCGAACCTCTTTCCTTAAAAACAAGGGTTGAACCTTGTGATTGTTGAGTCTGCAAAACCGCCTCAACAATACTCTAATCCTACAATTAGAATATTATTTATATTATTTATTCTAATTTATGATATAACAATTGAAACTGAAATTTGTGTCAAATTTTGGGATGTTTTAAACTTTTTATAATTGCGGCAAAAATTGCTAGTCGGAAAAAGTTAAAACTGAAATAAATTGCCAACATCAATGTTTTAGGTAATTTAAAATTCTAAGAGTTTTTTCTTCTTTCTATGATTTCATATGTAAGAGCTATAGAGAAAAAGTATCGATTTGTTGATTACAGCATAAAATTATGTTAATTGTATCTAAAGAAAGGTGGGCGCTGGTCTTACAAAAAATAGCAAATGAGACTCGCTGAAGAAAATAAAAAAAGTTATGAATTTTGTCGAGAAAATAAGAAATGGGTATGTGTTTAATTATAGTAAAATTTTTATAAAAGTCTAGGAGTAAATGGGTAATTGCTTAATAAGCCCTTAATTTAGTTAATATTTCATTTATATTTAAACGAGATATTTTGTCGCTACCGTGCTAAGTGCGTTGGTGTCCACTTATAAATTTTAATATATAAAAAATAACTGTAGTGTGTACTTATGTATTTTAATTTTATCGTCTATTAAAGATAATTCAATTATTAAAAAAAATCATATCATTATCTTTCTATTGTTTTTTTTTTTTTTTTGGAAAAATCTTTTTATGGCTATATATAAGGATAGATCATAGAAGATTAATTAGAACTAAAAATAAGTCGCTCCTTCCTCTCTCTCTGATCTCTCCTCGCCGCCGTTTTCACTCCACAGTGAAGGGGCGTGTTCTTTGATCGGGTAAATACAAATATTTGATGTACTTACTGATTTAGTGCTCTGTTTCTCGTTCTCAGCCTCATTTGATCAGTGTTTCACCTTGCTTGCTCGCAGTCGCAGAAGAACATGGCAAGCTTCGAGCATCCCGGACTTCCCGATGACGTCGTGTTTGATGGGATTTTGACGAAATTTTCCGCAAAAGCTCTTATGAGATTTAAATGTGTCTCCAAAAGTTGGCTGCATCGTATATCTTGTGACTCATTCTTCATTGACGCCCACCTAAACCTAAATCAACAGCTCGCCCGTGATGAACCACTCTCACTCGTCATCGGACAAGGGGCAGCCCGACAAAGATTGACGTTTCTCTCCGATCATTGCTCCAAGGCCACGGAAATCGACTCGTCTTACTTCGTCGCAGAAAGCGGCTCTATCGACATCGTAGGCTCCTGCAACGGCTTAGTTTGCTTGACACCATATCCTGCCATGTGGCAACCGGCTCAACTACTACTATGGAACCCGGGGACTCGCCAGTTGAAAAGGCTTCCTCGCTCGCTGTCGAAAGCCGACTCTCCGAAGGAGAGCGGCGCAGTTGGCTTGGGTTTTGGTTTCGACGCCACGAGCAGCGATTACAAAGTCGTCATGTTAATGTTTGACAATCCACGTGGGTCCTATGCAGAATTGTCGGTACTCCGCGCCCAAGTGTTCGCCAAAAGTGGCACCGATTGGAGAATCGGCGAGGCCTCGGATATAGCAGGAATTCCCGCGAGGATGAGCGCAGTGATGGCGGACGGGGCACTGCATTGGGTGTTGTACAAAAACGGTTTCCCGACCTGCCTTCTTTCGTTCGACCTACACGACGAGGTCCTACAATCATGTGATGCACCCGGAGTCAAGAACAACATGGACGTCAGACTCTGCAGGTGGACGGGCTCGCTCGCTGCATTCACGTCAGTCTGGAACGGGGACTGTCTTCTGTGGACGCGGACGCCCTCGGACACGGGTATGCTTTGGAGTCCGGCAGTGAAATTCAAGCTAGAGATTGATGGGATGTTCCAATGGGTTTGGAAGAAGCAATTTCTGATATTGAGAGCCACTGCTCGAGGTTTGATGCTGTCGATGGTGGACCCCGAAACTCCACATCTTGTGAGGAATCTTAAACAACCTTGATCTTCTGATTCTAAACTCGAAGTCTATGATTACACTGAGAGCATTCTTTCGGTGTTTTGATGTCTTCGAATGAGTATCCGTTTGCTTATTTTTTTAGTTAGTTTTTTAGACAATTCAGTTATGCGTTTAATATAGATTAAGGAATAAATTTTAATTATCTTGATAATGTTTATGATTATCGTCTCACTTAACATATAATTGTTACTACACAGATCAATTTTGAAAATTTATCTTGTCAATAACTCTTCAAATTCAAATTTTGACATTTAGGTATATAATTCAAAAAAAAAAAAAACTCGATATACATACTTAAAAATATCTGCCGTCAGTATTATCATAAAAATAAAAATAACTTTTTTTTTAGGGAAAATAAAAATAACTTTGTATACGCATGATTATACTCTTTTTGGATTCCTCTTCTTGTGTTATTTATGTGTATTAGAAAAACACTTCAATTATAATTAATCATTCATCGTCTACTTTATTCATTTAGTCCTTAGATCTTGTAAAAAAAACACACACACACACACACAATTTATAATTGTAGATAAATATATTAAACTGATTTACCCTTGATTTTTTTTTACGTCTTTGGAATTACAAAGGTCTCAAATGAATAAAGTTGTGTAAAAAATAACGAGGGTCTCAAATTTATAGTTTTTGCAAATTATAAATACCCGCATTATTTCTTATACAAATTTATTCAACTTTAATGCCATTAACTTATCAATTACCCTTGATTGTCGTTAACAGTAGCCAAATGAAGACTCAAGACTTGTAAAATGTAAGACTTAAAACTTAATGGTGGAAACAAATGGATATCCTCCTAGGATAATTTTCCTATACCAATTTCATATTGAATATTTTAAAAAATATAGTCGGAATGTTAGTACTTGAGTATATGACGCAACTACGGGTGTTTGACAATTGTAAACTACAATTCCAATGATTCACAAAATGATAAAAACACACACTAATCTGCATTAAAAATATTTAGGATCCGTCAATTATTACAAAGTAATATTTTATAACTATCATTTGCTTTAATTATAACCATCACTTAATGCATTGTATATAAGTTTCATTAGAAAAAAGTTCTATTTTATTTTTCAATTTTCGATATTGCGTGCATTTAAAAGGGAATTGAAAGCAAATAAAAAGAGACTTAATAAACAAAAACAAAAAAAACAATTGTAAAAATATAAATTTTTTTTTTTAAAAGTTCTATTTTTTTTTTCAATTTTCGATATTGCATGCATTTAAAAGGGAATTGAAAGCAAATAAAAAGAGACTTAATTATATATATATCTTCTAAACAAACAAAAAACAATTGTAAAAATATAAATTTTTAATGCACCACTTTTGTCAGTTTGTGGCAATTAATAACAAAAATGATAATGAAAAAATGAAAAAAATTCTATAAAAATTAGAATTCCCACTATCTCCTTATTGTTATGCCAAATTGTTAATTCTTATTGTAGTTCTTCATTTTCTCAATGCTTTGATCATGTCTTGTCACTTGAGTTCCTCCTTTTATAATATATAAATTATACTACTTTGGCCAATAAATTATGAATGTTTCTTCTTCTTTTTTTCTTTCCCTAGTTTTACTACAGTTTTTTTTTTTCTTCTATCAAATATTCAAAAAGACAGGAAGTTAGAACCGAAATTATGCTTCGTCTTCATCAAAGTCCATGAGGAAATCGGTCAAATTCTCGGATTCATCTACCGCCTCGTCCAGAGACACCGGACCATCCTTTTTAGGCTTGCCCTGCAACAATAACATAGAAAGATTACAACGTATTATGGCTAGTTACTGTTAGTTCAATTAAGTTTAGTTACTTTTGTTCGGTGTATTTCGGTTACCGAGTTCGGGCACGGTCTTTCAGGTTGTAATATTTTAAGTTTATTTTCGAGACTGTAAGGGAATGTGGACAATAGCCTATAATCATTCATAAACAACTCCGTCGATGAGATTGGGCGATTTGGCACACTTGTTTCAAAAGCCGATTTTGGATCATAAAAGTGTACCTAGAATAAGAACCTCACCTTTGACTTTCGGAGCTGGGGAGTGGATTTCAGGACACTCCAGTTGCGAGAAAGTTTTGAATCTTCGTCTTCTTCTCCAGCGACCTCGTCTTCGACCTCACTATCCTCTTCGTCCTGGAAAAAAACAACGAGAGATTGTGTAGATAATCTTATCATGGAATGTGATTACTATACAAATCCATACATGAAAGGGATACATGAAACTAGCGTAACGATGAACTTACGTCGTTTTCACCGATGTCGATAGCCCGCGACATGGCATCGTCTAGATCCGGCACTTGCTTTTTTTTTAGGAAAAAGAACAGAAGAAAATTAATCAGATAATTAGTGCTTTGGAGCACGGGTTCAGTTTCGATAGTTTGATTGATGGAAGAAAAACCAGAACATGCTTGTTACGGTTACCTGAACTTCCTCTGTTTTTTCTTCCGCCAGAATCGCGTCGATCTCTTCCCTAGATATGATTTTACCATGCTGATCAAGAAAAAGAAGAAGAGATTTAGGCAAAAGCATTTTGCATTTAAAGTGCGATATTACGAACGGAACAGGATTTATGCAATATTTAGAGATTATAATATGATCTTTCTCTCTTTAACCATATAGCTGATTTTTTCTCTCAAATCACTGATCTAAACAACACTATATTATAGATCATTAAGCAAGAGATAAAAATTCCAATGAGTTAAAGTTTAATCAACGTCTGTGAAAGAGAAAAGGATGGAAAATTTCCAGAAACGAGAACCTCCTTAAGATACGACAGCATATTCGGTGTCGGCTCATGGAAATTCGGGCCTCTGTAGTCTGCGATTTCGTTCGGATCTTGAATGTAATTCACGGTCGGATAAACTGGATCTCCACCCCATACTGAAAAACGGTCAAAAGAGATCAAATATAGAACTTTTGGGCAATAAATATCATTATCAGCATTGATCACAAACCATACCCTTCTTCCAACTGACCCTCTTCACATGGCCAGCAAGATGAACTCGGGATAACGATATAAAAATCTTTCAATGTAAAGATTCTAATAAATTTTAAAGTAATTATTAGCCGTCCCCCATGAACTTATCGCATTGTCTCTGATTTCCCCCTGAAATTCTGTTTCTATCAATTTGATTGCACCCTAAACTAGTACATCGTCTCGGTTTGCCACCATGAACGAATTGACGATCTCTGTCAAAATTAACGAATGACGATTTGCGTTCACTCTGAATCATTTGCATCCTCGCACATGGCTTAAAATTTAATGGAAAACGTTAGATTATGAATGGAGTGCGCAAATTGAAACAATACAACAAGTTTAAAGGAAAACTGATATTTTTCTTCTTCTCGAGGTAATCTGAGACAATGCGACAAGTTTAGGGAACAATATATTCTCTATTTCGACAAGGGCAAAAACCGCAAGCATAAAAGGAGTTGAAGTAAGTACTTTGCTTTATAAGGTCCTCTCTCATGCGCATAGCTAACGGGTCCCTTTTGATGCGGATATCGGTTCCCATCATTATGCGATACTCCCGGTCTGTCTGATGAGAGAACATTTCGACGAGTTGTGTCGCTTCGTTTTCGCCGGTCTCTTCATAATGTTTCTGGATAGCTTCTTTTGAAGTGTCTTTCTTCCATGCTTTTACCCATTCTGAATAATATGCTATTGAGCCTTCTCTTTCTAGCCTCTCTTCTTCAGCTTGAAGCCTATATACATACCCTCAATATATATAAGAATATATATACGAATAGGTTCTTCTGAGCAACTTTGAAACCGATAATCGACTAAAATTAAAAATGTATGGATAAATTAGGACACTGTACATATACACACGTATACATGAGTACCTTTCTTCCTTGAAAATTTCTCTCCTAGCTCTATAAAGAGCGGTTTCGGTATGCGTCGGGGTTTCGCCGTAAAGCTTTACCTGCCCGGTCTCTGCCATAGCTTTGAGAAATACCTGAAATATAAATGTATAGCTCAAAGCTATTCACTTGCACTCAATTTCCAGATACATGTTCTTAGCTTGTTGATATTAAATGTGTATACAGATGATTATATTTATATTCTAACCGTCTCGACATCGGGTTTTCTCCTCTGCCACCTAGACCACTGCTCCTTATCCGGCTTTCTCCAATTCCACCACAACTCCTCGCTCGTAAGCGGATTCTCTATCGGCTTTTTCACTTTTGGATCAATAAAAGCATGAGGACGTCCTAGCTTCTTGTCAAGAGCATATCCTTCTTCCTCTTCTTCTTCAGGCACGGCTTGATACACAACAAAATCGGACCGCCCGTCTTTGGTGTCCTCACCGGAATCCTCGTCACTTTCAGGAACACTCGACTCTACAGTTACGCCATAGACTTCATGCGCTGAAACCGAAGTCGCTTGCTTCCTTCTCCTACTTCCGGGATTTTTCCCATAAGACGGAGATCCTAACGAGTTCCCCGTCGGCTCAGGCGCCTGAGCCGCCCTGACCTGGCTGGCGGTGCCTTCGGGCCAATACTCCTGCCCGGGAATGCTTGCCCGAGCGCCAGAAGCCGGCTCGAGCTGCCCGGACGTCGAGTCCATATAGCTATAGTATGGTGGACGCTCGACCGATACCTGCTTGTAATGTTCATCTTTGTCCTTCTCTGTTTCTTTATCTTTACCTTTGTCTTTGTTTTCACACTTGATTGAAAACTGTCTCCGTTTTCTCTTCTCCAAATCAGTACACCCAAACGTGACTCGAAATGTCCGAGAGCTTAGAAACGATGTCTGCGTATGAACATGAATTAGCGACTGGACGCGATCCCCATGAAAAAAGCGTGTCCCAAGCAATCAAACTCCGAAACGTAATTAAAGTTTATGCTTCCAAAATTCATATAATCGACACGAACAAAACAAATCTTCGCAATTTCACATGTTTGATGTTCTCATATAATCAATAAGAAATTGAAGAATAACCTGCTGCAACTGAGTGAAGCGTGGTTTCCTAGCAAGATAGGCATTTGCAGAAACTGTATGTCTTAATCCTCTATCTGCCATTGATACACGCCACAACATCATCAAAATTCAAAATAAAAGACATTAAAGCTACTCAAAGAGTATACATTAAAGCTACTCAAAGAGTATACTTTTCGGTACACACCTTGGAACAACGAGGCTGACGGTATCGACGCCATTAATTTACCGTGCGAATCTTAATCAAGAAGCAACAAAGCAAATTCAGGGAAATCTCTACTGGGTTTCACGAAAACAAGTATAAAAATCACTGGGTAACTCACAGATCCTTCCTTGAGCTCAGAACCCCATTTCTAGTGAATCGTGATGAAAACCAGGCGAAGAAGGCTTGAATATCGCTCCTGAGTGAAAATGGCTGAACAATTAAAATGGATAAACCCCATTGATAAAACCTCCGTCGCGCTCGGGAAACGACAAAGAAAAACTTATGAAGATGGCGTAGAGATAGAAACGACAAGAACAACGACTCTATTGTCGCAAATTAAAATAAAAACCACAATTAATAGTTTGAACGACATCAAAATTGAAATTCGGAAAGGCAATTTGCTGCTAGTTTGGATCAAAGTTCGGATTTTCGTCGATTATCCTCGGTCTTTTCGGTAGTCATCGACAAATATTTCATACCAATAGTTGTCAGTTTGGTACTTTTTTTATGATTTTCGTCGAAAATCGACAAGTTTCTTGTCAAACGATTATCCATATCAGTGTAAAAATAACAAAAATTAGTAACTTTTCGAGAAATTTTCAACTTTTCAATAATTTCGGCAAAAGTACCTTCAATGCAAAAACGATACGTATGTATGTTGAGTTGCTTAGGTTTGGACATAGAAATTGTTATTTATATACTAGCAATGTTATTGTTTCCTTTGGATTTGTACCATGTGTGGGACTTTCTAAATCCAAATAAAGGTGTATTTTTCATTCATTTTTATTTGCTCTATGTGAGACTTTTTCAAAAAAATCAAATAGTTAAATTATGTGAATTTTCAAATTATGTAGTATCTTTTGATTTTGTTTTCTTATGGTTGAAAATGACATGATTTTATTTTACATTTGTTTGAGTATTACAAATGTGAGAGCAGAGTCGGCCCTGAGACAAGGCGAACAAGGCGGCGGCCTAGAGCCCCTGATTCTGGAGGGGCCCCAGGTCTCGACTGCCGGAAGTTAAAAAAAAAGAACCTAAAACGTGAACGCCATTGTCGAATGGCAGAAAGCTTTAAGTGACTGTAATACCAGAGTGAAATAGAGAAGGGTATTCAATATGGTATTAATAAAAGTAGTGGGCCCACCATCACTCGTAACTATTATAATAATATATATTTTAATTTATAGACACGTTAGTGGTTGATTGATGGAATTAGAAAGAGTTAGTGGAACCTAATACACACGTTTTAGTAATTAAAAAAAAATCTTTTTCCCAAATACAATATTTCTTTGTAAATACTCCATTAATGTTATAAAAATTCTTTACACGAAAACAATTTATTTCCTAAATATGCATAATGACTATATGTTTCGAATGAGTAAAAATTATTTCATAAATTTATGTTAACAAATTATTTCTATTTAAATATTAAGTCTATGAATAACCATTGTAATTTTTAAATATTTAAATTTTGCACTAGAGTATTTATACTTTTTTACTTATTATTTTAATTTTAAATGGTGTAATTAGCAACAATTTTTATGTGAATTAATATTTTTATTTTCAGATGTGAGTAATAGTTTTTTACAAAAGGAAAACATATTTTAAAAATACAAAATTAAATTTTAGAAATGAAACTTAACATATTATTAATAATTAATTCATTAACATTTTAATAGTTTATTACTAAATATAATTATTATTTTTTAATCTTAAGGGCCCCCAAATTTCATTTCGCCTAGGGTCCCCGTAAAGTAAGAGCTGGCCCTGTGTGAGAGTGAGACCATATTTTATTTACATACGTAAACTTAGTAAATATATTCTTAAAAATATTTTAGCGATTTTTCATTGATAATCCTCGATAAGTATCGATAATCTTAGATAAGTGTCGGTAATGATAAGCTACAATTTTAGTAGTTTCAATCGATAATCCTCAAAAATTTGTCGATAATCCTCGAAAACGACAACCGATTTATCAGCAAAAACGACATTTTAAACCTTGGTTTGGATAGTTTTTTTAATTTTTAATTTATGTTTTTTATTTTTCCAAACACTTTATAAAAGATTTTTACTTGTGACTAGTAACGAATTTCAATTTTCAATAGAAATATCTTTTATTCTTCTAAAAAGTAACATTTTGTTCCCTAACGTTAAAAATATTGTTTGAGACTTTGAGTATATTTCATCAATTTTATTATGAAATATTTTTAAAATATTGTAAGACTTTTATTTGAATAGTTCTTTAATAACTACTATTTTTTCACAATAATTCCATATTCTAATTTATTGATCTTGTTTAATTAATAATTGACAAATTATTTTTTGGTAAATTATGAAAAATCCACAAGTTAATTTTTTTTTTTTGAAGGAAAAAATCCACAAGTTAATTATTGTAACGCATAAGTAGCACAAGGAGACCGACATTAATCACACCAACACAGCACAAAACTAAAGTAAATCATAATTTTGTGAAAATGGAAAACTAGGACAATGGCATATACATGAAAGAAAATAAAATAAACAGACAAAAACAATGAAAAGATTTTCTAAAAGATGAAAAACGACAACGAGTTTGTAAACGACAAGGCTTTATCGCTGTTAGAGAACATTACGGCAAAAAACAAAACAGAGAATCCAAGAAACGACATCACATTGTGTAACTAACCTGCAAGAGAAACTTCATTAGAAATTACAAGAATTTTTATACATAAAAAAATGCCTGTAAAAAAACTATTGCATAGCAAACATGATTGATGATACTACAAATTTAAATATAAAATAAAATACTACGAACGGCAATAAAATTTTAAAAAAAATGATGAGTAAAAGTTGTGACATTTGAGTTAAACCAAACAAAAATTGCATATTGTACAAGAAGGAAAGATCAGAAACGACAACTAAAACCACAAAGTTTTGAATTGGTAGAACAAAAAATTCAAGCAGATAAATTTGGGGATTTTCTCTAGCCATTTACACTTGAACAAAATCAGACGTTTATTTCCCAATAAAAGGGCAAAAAAGGGACATAATTCTACATCTTTGTGCAAAATTTCTAATTTCTCTTGGAATTTCAAATGAACCTTCAATACCGAAACCTCGAGCAAAAGCTAATCCTTCGATAGACGGAGCTATAAATTCTTTAAGCTCTCCGGCGAAAGCCTTTTCGTTCCCTGTCTTCAAGTCGATCAGTCAAAACGGTTTATGACTGAGTTAAGAGTTGACTTATCCATCTTCAATCTTTTGCAGTCTGAATTCTGCCCAAGAAATTTAAAGCCTATCAATCAAATATTTTTAGTAATATTACAAATAGAAAGAGAAAAGATTCCCGTCACTAACCTTGGACGAAGATAAATTTCGAACCAAAAAGTTCCGACATCAAAGTGACATCTCGACAGCCTGTGTTATCAAACGATAATCCCAACGCCGGTGATAAAGGGCCTAGTTGTCTTCTCATCTTCGGGGAATCGTCGCCATACTATCCCTTGTAGCTGTAACGGAATCAGGAACAGCGTCGTTTCCGCTCTCAAACTCATGCATCAGGAACTGCATAACCACAAGTTGCTTTCAAAAAACCTCGTCGCACGAATTCATCGTGCAATTCAATGGCTTCACCAGCTTCTCCCATCTCGTGGTATTTCTTCAGAAGAGAAACACACAAGATCTCGTCAGGAACAAAGCCCTTTCCCGTCATTTCATCAAGCCACGCTCTCGCTTGTTCCATTTGACCAAACTGAGAGAAACCCCAGATCAGCGCAGTGTAAGCATGCAGATCGAGCTCCAAACCCATTTCGAACATTCTGTTCTTTAAGTCCAGAGCTTCCTGAAGATTTCCGTGCTTCAAGTTCCCGTCAATTAGGGCAGTGAAAGCAGTTCCGTCAGGAACAATGCCCTTGTCTATCATTTCATCAAACCGTTTCTTGGCTTCTTCGATGCAGTTATGTTTACAAAACCCGTCAATTAAGGCTGTGTAAACTGTGACATTAGGTTGAACACCGAGGTCAATCATCCGGGAAAAATAATTAGCCGCCTCGTTGACCAAACCCCGTTTGCATAAGCCATCAATTAGGGCACAATACGTTATAACATTGAGCTCGATTCCACGGTCATGCATTTCTCGCAAAAGCTCGAGCGCCTCTGTCGTTTTCCCAGCCTTGAAATAGGCATCCAAAAGAGTGCTGTATATGACCTGGTTTTCACACAAGCCACGGCTCCTCATTTCATTGATGAGAACCCTAGTTTCTTCGAGCTTATTTTGACTACACAGACCCCATATGATGGTTCCGTACAGTACCATGTCCGGTTTTATATCTTTGCCTTCCATTTCTTTCAAAATTCCAAAAACTTTATCCATCCTCTGAGCTTTAATATAGCCGTGAACAACAACGGAGTACATTTTTAGGGTAGGTGTTACTCCGGCTTTCTGCATTTCTCGAAAGACTTCTTCAGCTTCCGTCATCGTTGGATCTTCACAAAAGCTATTCAATAAATCCGAATAACCCACAATACTCAATTTAATTTCTGCTTGTGGCATCTCTCGTCTTAACTTTGCCGCGTCGGTTTGATTACCCGATTTAGAATTCACACCGATCAGAGAAGTATAGGTGCATTCATTGGGAAAGAGCCCAACACGTCTCATGTCCACGAAGATCTTTAGAGCTTCCTGCAACATCCCTTCTTTACAAAAGGCGTCAATTAGCATACTGTAAGTAATGGCATCGGGTTTCAACCCGTGATTCCTTAACTCCTGAAGAAACTCCATAGCTCGTGGAAGATTTTGCAATTTACAAAAACAGTTAATCAGAGCGTTGAACGTGATTATATCAGGCTCACAACCCATGTTCTTCATTTCTTCAAATAAGGAAACTGCATCATCGAGCTTCCCAGTCTTCCCATACCCATCAATAAGAGTATTATATGTGACGTGATTGGCCAATAGTCCACGATGTTTCATGTCGGAAAACAAGCTTTGGGCACTATCCATGTCTCCTTCTTTGCAGAGATAATTAATCAATATGTTGTACGTAAAATTCGACGGAGAAATACCCGAACTAAGCATTTCCCTAAAGAACGTCATCGATAGTTCAGCATTTCTGGACTTAGAAAGCTTATCCAAAAGTGCGTTGCAAGACCGCGTTTTCGGCAAAACCCTGAACTGTCTCATTTTGTGAAAACACTGATTTGCCTCCTCTAACCGCCCTAACTCGACCAAAACACTAAACAAGGCATCGAAAACTCCAAAACCCGGAACACAAACGTTCCTTGTCGACCACAACGCATCGAAAACATGGAACCCGGGAACTTCATGGCTCAACGACACGAATTCCCTCAGAAGTCCATTAGCGTGAAAGTACATTTTCGCGCAGAAGAGAATGTGCGCCAAAATGCAGTACGACTCGGTGGAGTGTCGGAACCCTGTTCGACTCCGAGCCCAGTTGAACAGCTTCAAAGCCGACATCGGGGAATCTTTCAGCTCCACCAAAAACTTAGAAACCCAAATCGGAGCAATCGCCGAATCAATCAAACTAACAATCTTCGGGTCGGTCCACTGCTCAAGCTCAACGATTTTCCGCAACCTCTCTTTATCCAAAAACTCAATTACAGAGGAAGGTTTCGCTTTCGTCGAGAACGGCAAACGCATAGCGTACAAACAACTGGTGATCCAAACGAAAGGAAAAGCCACAACGAGACAGGCATTCGATTTCGAATGATCGAGCTTAAGATTGGTGGAATGCGAAGGGCTTACTCTGGTTGAAGCTCTGCGACCTATGAGGTAGAGACTGCGCAGAAAAACCAGCATCTTTGCGAAGAAGAAGACCACGGAGAATGAAGCGATCGGGATTTCGATAAACTTCATCGTTCAGAGAGTTGGGACTTCCATTTCCATTGATGCGAGTACGATTGGAAGAAGCGATGTCTCTGCGCGTTCATAGTGACTCGTAATTTGGGATTCTCAGAGCTCGATCAATGGATATTTGGGGTGGATGTCTCTTAGGGTTTATGACAGGGAAGAAGCGGTTTAAGGGCTTTTCTTTATTTACACAACACACCCTCGCATTTTGTCAAACCTACACTGAGGCCAATTACAAAAACAATAATCACATAGAAACCCGAGATATATTATAAAACAGTTTGCAGGTAACAAAAATTGATTTACCATTCGGTCAAAATATTTAAGGTAAAAAGCCTAAAATAAACTAAAAATTATGTTTTTGTTTAAAACAAAAACTAGGAATCCCAACTTTTACGGCTCGTGTACAAATATCTAAAAACGATTTTGTGTTTTTTTGTTAAAACAGTTCTACCAAACGTATAAAAAGTAGTTAGTTTATTTTGAAAACAAACAGACAATTTTAAGCTGAATCAAACGCATAAGTTTAATTCCAAATATAAATTATTTCATTAGTAAAGTTGTCAAATTCTCATTTTGTCAATTTTGCCTCTTTTCCCTTGGATAACTTTAGTCAACGCCATTTGTCAATTGTGATACAAAATGTTATAATAATTTTCTCTCAATATAAGAAGTATTTTCACCGCTTGCAAATTTTCATTAGAATACTTTTGGAGTTCTACAATGCTATTATAACCCCGTTCTTGCTCTCTCTGTTGTACTTGATGCACTATAATAGCAACAACAAGCTATATACTATAAAAAATAAAAAATTAAGAGTACACCGAACTCAAATAATTCTTAACTGATTTGGTGAATTCACAACTTAACAACTCTTTCATGTCATTTTCCTGCAGTTGTTTTTTCATCTCCATGTCGTTTTTAGCAGAACCATATTTTATAAATATTTTCCTCAATTATATTCATTGAAAGCTACACGGAATTCATACCTTATATATATTTACAAAAAAATATATGTATATTTCTATGTGAATTGTGGTTCGGTTCTATCAGTTTCCCTTATTATTCTTTAAACGGAAATCTCCTTTTTTTATGCCCTAAACTTTTACTTTTGGCAAAAGTATACCCTCAAGTTTACCCTTGGTGCATGATTTGATAATTTTAATTTTTACCTTTCATCTTTCTATATTTAATTAATTATTTAAATAATTAAAAAAACAAAACTCTAAATAGAAGATATATTTTGGTGAAAATGATAGTAGACAATATATAAAAATTTAAAAAATTAATAATAATGAGTAATTTTGAGTTTTTAAAAATTATATTTATTGGAGGGTATATAAAAAAGAAAAGGAAATAGACTTTGAAGGTACACTTTTGTTGTTTTTTAAACTTGAGGGTATAATTTAGCCAAAAATAAAAGTTGAAGATATAAAAAAGTAAACTCCCCATCTTTAAATTTATTAAACAAAATACAAATATATTGAATTTATTGTTTCTATCGAAGTTGATCATTAAGGTAATTAAGTACATAAATAAATAATTAAGATCAAAGCATGGTTTTCATCATATGATCTTCAGTTTCTTCGTCATATAAAAAGAAAGAGAAATGAAATATACAACTCAACTATTTTCAGTTGATAAGTCGAATAAAATATTATTTTTAATTATTAATAAATATTTTTCACTCAAAAAATCATTTTCTCGTATTTCTTTTTCATTTCCATTTTCCCTCTTCTCTCCTTCCTCCGAACCAGCGATTCTGGTTTCATCTTTTGGAATCTGCTTTCGTTTTCTCGTATCAATCGCTGATTCAAAGTGGGTTCCTTCTCCGATTTTCTCTCGATCGAGATCAAGAACAGCCCGTGGAGGATGTCCGTGAAATGCTGACGTCTTCATTTTCCGGCGAGTCCGATTTCGACGCGCTCCGTCTGTTCCTATCCATGGGCTGCGATTTCGGCTGATTCGCGAGCTTGATCTGCGGTTTAAGGTCGTTTCTAATCTGGGTACGCTTCTGTTTTTTTTTTGCATGCTATTTCCGCGACGCTGATTGGTGGTTGAGAGAGCTCTGGCTATGGCGGAGATTACCGTAGTGTAGTTGCTTTTTGTCGTCGTTTAGTGTGTTGCGGTGAACGATGAAGAGGCTGAAGAACGAACCTCAGGGTTCGAGGAGGCTCAGATTGCCTCATTTCTTGTTGGGCATAGCTGGATTGTACTTGGTTTTCATATCCTTTAAGTTCCCTCAGTTTCTAGAGTCTGCAACTATGTTCAGTGGCGAGGATAGTTACATTGATTTGGACGGGACGAAGGTGGGATTGTTCGACGATTCCGACTTGAACAAGCCGCAGCTTGGTTCCGTCTATACGGACACGTTTCATCGGAAATTGGAGGATAATCAGAACCTCGACGCACCGGTCAGGCCGAGCAAGAAGCCGGTGGAGGAGGAGAAAAGCGGCTCTCTGCCGATAAAACCGCTTCAGCACCCATATGGAAGGATTACCGGCGAGATCATGAGGCGGAGGAACCGGACGAGCGGTCTGTCGGTGCTTGAGTTGATGGCGGACGAGGCTTGGACTTTAGGGTTGAAGGCTTGGGACGAATTGGGGAAACTCGACGGGATCGAAACCACGGAAAGTACTGTAGTTGAGGGAAAGCCAGAGTCTTGCCCTTCGTGGCTGTCGATGAGCGGCGAAGAGTTGGCCATGGGAGATAGGTTGATGTTTCTTCCGTGCGGTCTCGCTGCGGGATCTTCGGTCACAGTGGTGGGAACGCCGCATCAATCGCATCAGGAATATGTTCCTCAGCTTGCGAAGCTGCGGAATGGCGAGTCAGTAGTTATGGTTTCGCAGTTCATGATCGAGCTGCAAGGTTTGAAGGCGGTGGACGGAGAGGACCCGCCGAAGATTTTGCACTTGAATCCTCGATTGAAAGGGGATTGGAGCCGGAGACCGGTCATTGAGCACAATACTTGTTACAGAATGCAGTGGGGAACGGCGCAGAGATGCGACGGTTTGCCATCGAAGAGTGAGGACGACATGCTTGGTATGTTATAAATGGTTTCTATCATATTTGATTTATTTCTCTTCAGATCATAAGTTCTTTTTAGTAACTAACACTTCCATTATTTCGATAGAAATTTATGAATTTACTGAAACTTGTATGTGTATGTATTTACCTACCGTATTAAAACTTTTTCTTCATGCTCAATCAAATAACTGGAATGCATAATATCTGTTGCTTTTAACCAATATATTTGGCAGTTGATGGGTTTCGAAGATGTGAAAAATGGATGCGTGATGATGCAACGGACTCAAAAGAGTCAAAGACAACGTCATGGTTCAAGCGATTCATCGGGCGTGAGCAAAAGCCTGAAGTAACCTGGCCGTTTCCCTTTGTAGAGGGCAGGCTCTTTATTTTGACCATTCGGGCCGGAATAGAAGGATACCATATCAGTGTGGGCGGTCGGCATGTGACCTCATTCCCGTACCGAACGGTAACTTATAAGTTTTTATTTAACAATAATAATATCTGAGAGCTTTTAATGATTAAAATTTAGAGCATTTTAAATCTGCATTCTGATCCCTTTATATAGGGATTCACACTAGAAGATGCTACGGGATTGGCGATCAAAGGAGAGGTTGATGTTCATTCAGTATATGCTACGGCTCTTCCTGCATCGCATCCAAGTTTCTCGCCACAAAGGGCATTGGAAATGTTGGAGATATGGAAAGCCCGTCCTCTTCCTAAGAGACCTATTCAAGTTTTTGTCGGAGTTCTCTCAGCTACTAATCACTTTGCCGAGAGAATGGCGGTGAGAAAAACTTGGATGCAGTCGGCAGCGATCAAGTCTTCGAATGTGGTTGTTCGCTTCTTTGTCGCATTGGTAAGAATTTTTTTTAGTTTTAATAGGTTTTGGTAGAAATGCCCCCTAAACTTTTAATAAGTAGCACAGTGCCCCCTACGTCTTTAAAAGTGACGGAAATTGTTAACATGTGCACAACACATGACATATTTTAGGATATCTTGGTCAATTTTATTGCTTTCTCCAATGTTGTTGAATTCTATTCTTTTTTTTTTCTTTTTCTTAGAATTTGACTACTTAATTGCTTTCTGATAGTCTCATAATCTTGTAAATTAATCTCGTTCGACAGCTAATTTATAAAGTACTCTCGAATAGGTCATGTGTTGCGCTCACAAGTTGACAGTTTCCGTCATTTTGTTACGCAAGGGCAATGTGCTACTTTGGGGGCATTACTGCCAAAAATTAAAGTTCAGGGGCAAAGTGCAACAATCTGCAAAGTTCAGGGGGCATAAGTACAATGCACTGAGGACTGCTTAACCGTTTTTGCGTGTTGAAAATTGATACTTTAGCAATAATAATTTTCTTGCTTTGTATTTTTTTTTTTTTTTTTGCAGAGTCCGAGGAAGGAGGTGAATCTGATGATGAAGAAAGAGGCCGCTTACTTCGGTGATATCGTAATTTTGCCATTCATGGATCGCTACGAGCTCGTTGTTCTCAAAACTATTTCTATATGCGAGTTTGGGGTAAGTTCACATTGGGATTCCTCATTGTTGCGTTTTGAATGTTTTCGAGTGTTGATTTTTTCTGATATTTGCTTGAACGTGTTAATGCAGGTTCAAAATGTCACGGCTGCATACATTATGAAGTGTGATGACGACACATTTGTTAGAATCGACACTGTTTTGAAAGAGATCGAAGGCATCTCAACCAAAAAGTCCCTTTACATGGGAAACCTCAACCTCTTGCACCGTCCTCTCCGAAACGGAAAATGGGCAGTGACTTATGAGGTACGCACAATATCCTGACGGGTGAAATCGGTACTGGCTCTTTTGGCAGTTCGAAAAACAGTACAGGTTTTCCTTCTTATTAAAACAAAAAACCAAAACTGGTTTTATATCTTGAAAGACAGTTTTCCGGAAAGAGTGAGAAACCTTTCAAGTTAGAGAACATAATTAATAAGTGCAAATTAAAATGTTTGTTCCGTTCAAATTGCGACAGGAATGGCCGGAAGAAGTCTACCCGCCATACGCCAACGGGCCAGGATACATCATCTCCAGCGATATCGCTAAATTCATAGTCGCTCAACATGGAAACCGAAGCCTAAGGGTTAGTCAGTAAAGCCTTTGCTCTGATACACAAAATCAGATTTTAGTTCTGATCATTCCGGTTTTCCTGCGGAAAAAAAATGCAGCTTTTCAAGATGGAAGACGTGAGCATGGGAATGTGGGTGGAGCAGTTCAACGGGTCGGTGTCGGGCGTGCAGTACTCGCACAACTGGAAGTTCTGCCAATACGGATGTTTGGTGGACTATTACACGGCGCACTACCAGTCGCCGAGGCAGATGATGTGCCTGTGGGACAAGCTAGCCAGAGGGCGAGCTCATTGCTGCAACTTCCGATGAGCCCGACTTGTGTTTTGCTCTTCATTTTTTGGTCCTGTCGTGTTGTGGCCGAGTTTCCGTGTCGATATGGCCTCGATTTGTAAGTTATGATGAATATATCAGCCCCGTGATTGCCTAAATGTGCGTCTGTCCAAATTCTTTGGTCCAATTTTGCCACGAAGGTGATTACCTTCCCATTTTCAGAGCTAGGTATAAACTGAAATTGACATGGAAATATTGGCAATAACATTTACGGTAAAATCAATGGCCAGGGACTAACAAAATATATTCGTTCTTTTAGGTTCCTTCACTTCACTCGTCGCTATTAATGAGTTTTGGGTGACGATTAATTACGTTACCGGTGTTTGGGATTCAATAGGAGCGAAATCAGGTCCAAAATTGAAATCTGGATTCCGGGTTTGGAAACTAAAAAGAGAGAATAAACCCTGTTGTGAATTTTTTTTTTTATAAAAAAAAGGTATCAAATTGTCCCCTAAAT
Organism: Parietaria judaica; assembly: GCA_954871525.1. Classification (NCBI taxonomy): domain Eukaryota; kingdom Viridiplantae; phylum Streptophyta; class Magnoliopsida; order Rosales; family Urticaceae; genus Parietaria; species Parietaria judaica. Next base: position 3,852,739 of record OX940863.1, read on the forward strand.
TAATGCATTAACATTGCAAAAAATATGTAAAGAACAAAAGAAAAAGAAAAAAGGGAAAAAACTTTAAAGAAGTGAAAAATCATATTAAAGACGATAGGAAAAGAAAACCTAAAAAGTAAAAGCATTGATACAGGATTGACTTTGTGAGAACCTATTATTCGGGTTTTGAGTTTTTAACGCTTAAACCGGATCCCGGGGTGCGGTCTTTAAACTCGTATTTTTGTGAGTTTATTACACTCAAACCTAAAGGTTTAAACTAAAGATTATAAGATGACTAACTTCGGGTTTATTATAAACTTAGGGGGCATATGTACTCAAGTTACATATAAGTGAGGCGGCATAATCTAAGTTTTTTTTTTATTATTATTATCATAAACTTAAAGGTTAATGGGGCATATGTACTTAAGTTGTATACAACTAAGGCGGCGTAATCCAAGTCTTTTTTTCTCTTTCAGTTATAAGTCTTGCTTTACGGAGGATTTGAAGTTTTTTTTTGTTTTTGTTTGAGAGATTTAGTATATTTAAACTGCAAGAAAGTGAAACTTGAGAATATCTATGTTAAAGTAAAGTAAAATTCGAGTATACTTATCAGTAAAAAAAAAAAATATACTTCAATCTGTACCGTTCCAATTAAATACAGGTTGAATACATTTGCCAATGTTAACCCTAAATTGAGCATAACCATTCATTCCTCTCTACAGGCCCAATAATTGAAGGCTGATAATAATACCAATTTGGACATTGGAGAACATGACCATTCTCCATCTACCCTTATTAAATGCAATTTGGAAAATAACTGAAAATAAGAAACTTTGGTCACGCAATGAATTATAAATCATAGTCTATAATACAATTTGAGCTAAGTTATCATTCTTATAATAAATCGAAAAAGCGTTGCAACTTGCATGCACGTATAATCACTACTTTACCATTAAATATGTAACATGCAAAGGAAGCTTCTTAATTAAATTCATACATCTATAAATGCTCATCTTCAATAATGTACCGAATTCTTCTCTACTTAAGCACCATATATACATAAACATATACACATGCCTATAAATAGTATATTAACCATGCCAAGCCAAGCCAAGCCACCTTATGGATTGGGAAAATAAAATTAATGTTTGGATAATAAAAGTAGTATTGAAACTTGAAAGCCGCACATGAAATGAAACTCGTAAAGGTGGTATTGAAGCTAAAAATTAGGTTCCAAATGTGAGTGCAATTAAAACATCATCTTTGAATATTATCCATGCTAACCTCAACAAGTGCCCATATCTGCTGACACCAATACTATAGACGCGGTAACACAAATGGCAAGTCGTTTATTACTCGGTAAAACAAGATGTACGACTTGGTGCCATAACACAAATGATAAGTCGTTTATTACTCGTACTGGCGAATTGGTTCGGAACTTTGTCTTATAATGACTTCATCTAATCCCGGCTTAGCTAGCATCTCAAAGCTCCAACTCCAAAACACTCCATTTCGGCCATTTTCAGGTAGCTAGGGCAACCACGTTGGTTAAGACTATTTGAAGAAAAATATGTACATAATTTAAAATTTGAAACTTGAAGTAGAATTTATGAAGACGGAGAAGGAGAACTATAAAATACACAACTTAATTAAAAATAGTTCTATAACTAATGCATATAAATCAACCCAAAAATAAATAAATAGTAAGAATAATAATATAATTAAATTTGATAAACGACATGTAATAAGTCTGGCTAAAATCTAGATAAAGAATTAAGTTGGCCCACATCAAGATTTCTATTTTTGTCAAAGAGCACCTCATAAATCATAATATATAATTATATATTTATTTGTTGAAAATAGCTCATCTCATAAATATATTAGTGATAAGCTGGGTGTGCCCAAACTCATTTCCAACAGTAAGAGAGGGATAAGGCGGGTCCACAATCTTATCCATACGTTTCAAATCAATCAAGTCCAACTCGCCACGTGGCGCCATGCAACGTGTCCTAGCCGCTTTCGCTGCGCGTGACGAGGCCACACGCGGGGTCCACCGACACGTGGTGGCCGAGTCGAATCGCTGGCGTAGCGGACCGATTGTCTCGAGTTTAATTTGGATGTTGTGTTGTGCGGATTATGGCAGTAAGCTCTCAGCTCTGCAAAGCGACAAAAGAGTGGGTCCCACACCTACAAGAGTCCCGTACACTGTCGGCAACGTGTATTTTGTTTTCGCCGCCACGTTCCGTTCAGATTTTCCTATCAATCTCTACTGTATGCTTTAAGAAAATATGATTTATTTTTAATTTTATTTTTGGCAGTGAAAATTTATAATAAAATAGAAATTTTGTATAAATATTAGTTTGTTTTTTTTAAGTTCTTTATCAAAATTTTACGTGGTAACACTCATTTGATTATATTTTTGTTGTATACGAGCTATGAGTTTAAGCTTGACCTGACTCAACAACCCCTAGCAGAGAAGGGCCCGAGCAGAAATCTCCCTAGCAGGAATTTCCCCACCAGAGAGCTCCCCACCAGAGATGGGTCCGACCAGAGATTTCCCCCAAGAGGAAGGGACCCGACCAGGAATGCTCCTACCAGAGATGAGGGAGAACAGAAATTTTCCCTAGTAGAAGAGGGCCCTAGTAGGATTCTCCCGAGCAGAAACGGAAAACGCCATAAGTCAAGAAGAGATATTCCCGGAAGGTACAACTTGAGGAGCAAGTTTGAAGATTTGATTTGGCTTCCTGATTTTGATATGATTTGGTTTCCCATTCTGTTAGGAAACGTGTAAATTGTAAAGATTTGATTCAGTTTATTTTAGGAAGTTTAGCTAGGTTTTGGCTTTCTAGTTTCTCTATAAATACAAGTCTTACGACTTTCATTCGACATTAATCTGAGAAAAATTCTCTCAACTTTCTTTGTCCTTTGTTTCTTGCTCTTTGTTTCTTTTGGCAGATCCATTCTCATTGAGAACCAACACGAGCTACATGAACTTCAAAGACTTTATACCGAATACTAAATTCTTGTATAGTAGTCCAAACGTGATATACAATGCAATATTATCTATTTATATGTTCAATAGTCACTACTATATATCCTTTCAAAAGTAAGATTATCTATTTATATGTTCAATAGTCATTTTAGTATATATTTTTTTTTGTTATTTACGTATTTGAAGAATAATCGATCGAAATATACTTTGTGATTTGTCTGAAATGAAAATTTAGCTACACCAATGACACGTTTATACTTTATATATTTTTGCAGAATCAAGTAAAACGATAGGGTATAATATCGAACTTAAAATACATTTCCTCGGATAATAGAACACTGATAATAGGAATCAACACGTTTTTTTTTTTTTTTTTTTTTCTTCTGAGTATCATGGTTTGTGATAAAAGTAAAGAATGAATCATAGATATTTAAAAACTATTTTAACATTTAAGAATCAAGGATGTTTTTTTTTTTTTTTTTTAAATAAATTATTTTTGAAGGTCATCAATTTCTTCAGTTAAGTCACTTTCGTGAAGTCGTAATTCATGGCTTGGTTTCTTTTATTTATTTTTATCCCGAAAAGTACATGTATGTCGGTAATGAGAAAAACTGACGAGTGACAGATGTGATTTATTTTTATTATTTTCTAGTCGTTGCCACGTTGTAGGTTTAAAAGTACTAGGGTTTTTATAATAATATAAGCACCATTCCAAATTTCCAATAATATATATTATATGTGATATACAAGCACGAAATTGTGAGGAGAAATTATATTTATATATATATATATATATATATATATATATATATATACATATTTAAGAGATCATGTGCATGTTACTATGTAAAGATTTCTTCCCACCAAAGAACCCAAAAAAATGGTTATCCTTTTCTTCTCAAAATTGCGATACAGAAGTTTTCAAGCATTGATTCTAAACCTGAGATAATGGAGAATAATATATTTATACGTAGTTGAGAGAATATCTATTAACTTCAATTCTTCAAATAATAATTTACGCTATGCCGATAAGGTTATTGCATGTAATACAAAATCAAGTTATTAATGTACAGTTTATAGATTTTTAATATACCATACTTGTCTTCACTATTCTGCCAAAAACACACACAAATTAGTGTGTATGTTTTGCAAAGTAAATAATAATAATTATAATAATAATCTATGAACCCGATTCACTTTTGACTTTAAGAAGGATTCTCCTTTATAAACCCTAGCTACCCACCATATATTGCTTCAAATATCAAACTATCTCCTTTAGTTTTAGTCACATTAAAGTAAAGTAATAATTAGTCATCCACTTTGTTATATAGTAGGACCCCACGAGAGAAATATATTCAAACCCCATTTGCATCATCATTGTTTATTGAAATAAATAATCTACTTTTTTTAATATTATTTTTACATCAAGTGGTCGTATAGTTCTACACGTAGCTATGCGTTGCTAAATATTATTAGTTCAATATATAAAAGTATAAACAGCATATTAATTTTAATGAATATTAACATGTCGGCCGAATTCATAAAAATACGGTTTATGTAGGAAAGTATAGTATAACATTGACAATTTTATCGGTCACTTTTATTCTATCCGAACTCACTATCTTGTACATGCAAATATGAAAATAAAATATAACACTTCTTTTTACGATAATAAAAAAAAAAAGAAAAAGAGACCACTGAGTGTGAAATCCGATTTTCACAAAAGTATTATACAATCAATTAAGAGCACCCGAAATTGATCGGTCATGATATCACAAAGTGAATTATTTATAATTAAAGAGTTAAACATGTACTTTAGACTTTTCACATATGATTTACGTTGTCGCTTTATTTTTTTCTTTTCTTTTGATCATGTTTGACTTAGAATTGTTATTTTACTTGATTTTGCGTCAATGTGTAACAAAATATTGTGTGATTAAGATCATGGGCGGAGCTATTGCAGCATCAGCATACTCACGTGCGTATGCTTAATTGTCAAACTAAAATTGTTAAAGCTGATATGTATTGCAGTTGTAGCTTATTTTGTTGTTAATTTTCAATAAAAATATAAATAAAAGTGAATAATAATCACGTTAACCATGTAAATATAAGAAATGATAATAATTTATTATTAATTTATACTTTTCTTTAAGATGCCATTTGTCATTTATTACCTCTACGGTTTACACATTAATTAATGTTGCACTGCACATATATGTTATAAAAACAACAATTTAATTCATACAAGCACTATAACTAAAAAATAAGTGATTCTGAGAAAGTGATATATATATATATATATATATATAATATTATAACATGATATACTCAAATCAAACTTTTTTTACAAGAATTTCACTACCTATTTTAAATCTAAACTGATCCCGTAAACTATACATAGTTGATTTACTTATTATATATATATTTTTTCTTTTTTATCAAATTTTAAGGAAACAAAAAATTAAATTTCAACTCTGATACTCATATTAGCTAAAAAATTGTAACAATATCAAGATTTAACAAATGGATTTATGTTTACATATTTTTATGTTTAAGAAATTTTATCTATTTATAAAAAAAAATATTTAAATTAAATAGAGTAGAGTATTTTGTATTTTCTGTGCTTCGGCTCAACCGAATAGCTGGCTACGCCCCTGATTAAGATCATAGAAATTAAAATTCGTAAGTGGCAAGTGAGCGTATCTCTTACATAACTACATATTAATTTTATTTTTGAATTTGAGAATTTAGATAAAAAATAATAATAATAAACAATCTTTGATCATATTAGATTAGGCCGATTTATAATGCAACTTTGGATATGGTCAAATGATAAACTAAATTAGTACCCTAGAAATATGAAGAAAGAAACATAGCTAAGGTTCAAAATTTACATATACTATAAAATAATAAAAAGCTAATTACACTCTAAGTCTCTTAAATATCTATTAGATTAAAATATTTAAGAATGACAATAGATCAGACATTATAGTTGCCATAGGGCTCATGTTTTTTTCTGATATATTAATGCAATGTATATGTTTATGGTCAAAACATGAATAAATATATTTGTCCGAGACAAATTTTCAAATTCATCATGTATAGTTTATTTTTCAATAGACAAATCTTTAAATTCTTTTTTTTTTTTTTGAGGAAAGACAAATCTTTAAATTCTCTAAGCGTGTGTATGTGTTTTTTTTTTCTAATCATATATGCGTTAATTTCTTTTGTTTCCAATGGGTCCAAGATTTGTCGATATTTCACCGAACAATTTCCAGCAATGTAACGTAACGTTTAATCTCAGCAACATTAATATATTGCTTTTTAATTCACAGTTGATCGCCAAAGTATAAGCAATGAGTAGTGGTGACACATTACATATAAATTACTTGTTAATTTACCAACAATTAATCACATAATCTAGTGGCCCAAAAGAGCTTGATCGTGACTATATATAATACTTTACAATCATGGATCATCATTTAATTACGGGACTATATTGCATAAGATTAATAAATAATAATTACTATCACTATATACGTGACAACTTTGTACTTCACTCATCGAATTTGCCTTTTCCTTAGAATCATATATTTTTGTGTTACATTTAAGACTTTAATACAAATTTTCAACGGCTTTTGCATTAAGATAATACTTTATGACACGCATTAATTGGAATAATCTGAGTTACTTTTTAGTTTTTTCAAAAGGCCAAAATAAAACCCTAACAGAATACGTCGCCGATGCATGGCCACATATTTTGGGTCACTTTTACGCATTAAATAAAGACACTGCAAAAAACTAAACACCTTATTCCATTCGTTATTAATAGTATGATCAAGAGTTGAATATAAAAATAAACAAATAAAAAAAAAGATAAAAGAGAAATTGACGTTAAAGACTTTGGAGCGTTTGCTCTATGAGCATTTAATTTCTTACAACAATATTTTTAAACTTCTAACGAGTACACTTTGACCCTTACGACTCTATTATGCGTTAAAAATAATAAAAATATTATGAAAGCTCTATAGATTTTTATTTTATTTTATTTTTAAATACTGTCAATTTTGCAAACTTTTAAAAAAGTTTCATTTTGTATTTAAAGTGTAAGGACTATATATATATATAAGGTGTGAAAAACAAAAACAAAAATTAATTTGTGCACGATAAAATACTTATCCGATACATTTTTGTTGACTTTTTACTAGAACAGCATTAATAGTTTAAATTATGAGACTACTGCAAAATAATCGACGAAGGAAAAATTTGAAAGTCTCAAACAAGTGAAAAAAAAAATATATATATTCTCCAACAATTGCAATGTCATTATACAATATATAATATTAATAATGCGAATTAATTAGTATTAGTATATAATAAAGGCAAAAAGAGAAGAAAACAAAGCAACGTCCCCACAAAGCCAGCGAGGTCGAAGCTTAACCCTTAGTCACACGGTCCTTCCGCGCAGATATTTCTTGCTTTTTTATTTATTTATTTAATTAAATAATATTTATTACAATTTGTAACGCAACAAAATCATTATCAACGTCCCAACCACCAATCATCAACGGTCACATTTCTCCTCTCCCTTTTAAATCTTCTCCTCCTTCGTCTTCACTCCGACACTGCTCTCTGAGAAATCTGAAACCCTAGCTCTCTCTGTCCAGCCATGGATTTCCCCTCCTTCTTGACGTCCTTAGGGACGTCCTTCCTCATATTCGTGGTCCTCGTCCTCCTCTTCACCTGGCTCTCCCAGAAGCCTGGAAACGCCGTCGTCTACTACCCCAACCGGATCCTCCGCGGGCTGGACCCGAATGCGACCGGGTCCAAGTCCTGCGACCCGTTTGGCTGGGCCCGGGAGGCCATGGCTTCCTCCGAGCAGGACATCGTCGCCGCCTCCGGCGTCGACTCCGCCGTCTACTTCGTCTTCCTCAGCACTGGTACTTTACTTTCTCTGCAAATTGGGAAACGAAGAGATTCTTTGTGCTTGATAGTTTCAAGCAATTTCTAGCAAGTAGATTCTTCTTATGTATAAGATAATCAACCACATGAATTCAATTATCTTATTTCATGAATAATATCTTATAAATTTATTACTGGTAGCTTCAGAGATCTGATCAAAGTAATTAGGGGAGATCTTAAAATCTAAGTACAATTAGGTAGATTTGCTTTGTTTGGAAAAAGATTTTGTGGTTAAAGTTTGAATGTTTGGAATGCGTGGCAGTGCTGGGGATAATCGTGCTGTCCGGGTTGATTCTGCTTCCGGCTCTGTTGCCGGTGGCCGCCACCGATGAACAGTTGGCGATATTTGTGAAGTCCGGTGTAAACAATACCTTCACCGTTCTTGACAAGATTTCCATGGCGAATGTTCAGGTGAAAATCTTGCTCATCTGTTTATGTATATTTATTCAACTTAGTTTGATTTTTATCCAAATTCTCTAATATTTTCCTTTTGTTTCATGTTTTTGTTTTGTAATTGCATAAATGTCCATTTGTGTTACTTGTTTTAGAAAATATGCAGTAAAGAAAAGAAAGTATACCCTTTACCCGCGACAGTGCGTAAAATCGAAAATCAGTACTGCATCAAGAATTTTAGGAATTTATTTTGGAACGAGTTTTGATTTTTATTGTCGGTTTTATAACAGTCAACAACAAGCATGTTTTTAATTTATATCGATTATAGTAAGTCGGGATCGTGGCTTTTAAAAACCGTTACTGGTGCCAGTTTTAACGGTAAGACTTAAACTGTAGATTTTTTCTATATGAGCAGGAAAAGAGTCCGAGATTATGGGGGTTTCTGGCAGCTGTGTACTGGGTTTCTTTTGTGACTTACACCTTGTTGTGGAAGGCATACAAACACGTCTCGGCTCTGAGAGCCGATGCATTGATGTCTCCCGAATTGAAAGTCGAACAATATGCAATTTTAGTAAGGGACATTCCTCCTGCAGCTGAGGGCCAAACCCGGAAAGAGCAGGTCGACTCGTACTTCCAAACAATCTACCCTGACACGTTTTACAGATCGATGCTGGTCACGGACAACAAAGCGGTGCATTTTCTTCGCCAAATATTATGATATTACAAATGATCTTATATATATCAAATTAATCTTTCTTTTTCTTATTTTGGACTGTAATTCTCTCACAGGTCACTAAGCTTTACGACGAACTAGAAGGGTACAAGAAAAAGCTGGCACGTGCTGAAGCAGTATACGCCAACTCGAAGACAACAGGCAACACCGAAGGAACGAGACCGAGTCACAAAACTGGGATTCTGGGTCTGATCGGAGAGAAAGTTGACAGCATTAATTTCTATAACGAGAAGATCAATGAACTGATTCCGAAGCTAGAATCCGAGCAAAAGCTCACTCTAAGAGAAAAGCAGCTTCCTTCAGCCATTGTCTTCTTCACAAACCGAGTCGCTGCAGCCTCGGCCGCTCAGAGCCTTCACGCCCAAATAGTCAACCATTGGACTGTCCTCGACGCTCCTGAGCCACGTCAGATCTTGTGGTCAAATCTCAAGATCAAATTCTTCCACAGACAGGCACGGCAATACATTGTCTACTTCATCGTGGCTCTTACCATCTTCTTCTACTTGATTCCCATCGGTTTCATCTCGGCGTTCACCACCCTTACGAATTTGAGAAAGTTTCTCCCGTTTCTGAAAGTGATTTTGGATGTGAAAGCTGTGAGGACGGTGCTCGAAGCTTATCTCCCACAGATTGCCCTCATCGTCTTCCTTGCCTTGTTACCCAAGTTTCTTCTATTTCTGTCGAAGCTGGAGGGAATTCCTTCTCAAAGCCATGCCATAAGGGCCTCTTCTGGGAAGTATTTCTACTTTTCGGTGTTAAATGTGTTCATTGGTGTTACCGTTGGTGGCGCTTTGTTCAGTTCGTTCAAGAAAATTCAGGCGCAGCCAAACTCTGTTGTTGGTTTGCTGGCAAGTAGCATCCCGGGAAGTTCGACCTTCTTCATCACTTTTGTGGCTCTGAAGTAAGTTTACAGTTTATTCTTACTTTGTTTTTCTATGAATATTTCATCTTTATATATACTGTGGGTTTTTTCTGCTAGGTTCTTTGTCGGCTACGGGCTTGAACTGTCTCGGATCGTTCCGCTCATAATCTTCCACATCAAGAGGAAATATCTCTGCAAGACTGAAGCCGAGATCAAAGATGCTTGGTTTCCCGGTGATCTTGGATATGGAACTAGGGTTCCCGGAGACATGCTTATCTTGACGATCGTTCTATCGTACTCTGTCATTTCTCCTATTATTATTCCCTTCGGTGCTGCCTACTTTGCTTTCGGATGGCTCATCCTCCGTAACCAGGTAACGTAATTTCAATTGACCCTATATAATTTTTAAAGCATCCGGTTTCTAGTACCAGCTTAACATAATATACGCTCATTTATAATTTACATGATATGCTTTCAGGCTTTGAGAGTGTTCGTTCCATCGTACGAGAGCTACGGGAAGCTGTGGCCTCACATGTTCGTCCGCATCCTCGCAGCTCTCGTGCTCTTCCAAGTCACCATGTTCGGTTACTTGGGGACCAAGAGATTCTATTACGCGCCTATTGTGATTCCGCTCATCATCTTCTCCGTGATCTTCGCCTTCATTTGCAATAAGAAGTTTTACCGCTCTTTCCACAACACAGCGCTCGAAGTCGCTGCCGGAGAGTTGAAGGAAATTCCGAACATGGAGCACGTCTTCAGGGCGTTCGTGCCAGCGAGCTTGAACTATGAGAAAAGCGATGATGATCAGTTTGAAGACGCGTTGTCGCAAGTGTCGAGAAGCGGGTCGTTCGTTTGAATAAGAAGAGAAGGAAGATTGTGTATGCATGTTTGATTTCTTCACAGCCTTGTAGCGAAAAGCTTCTTCTTTTAGTTTTGGCTGATCTGTGGATAAAGCTAGTGTGTAATTAGGAACCACGTTTAATTTGTTTGTATTTAATTTACAGTATGTTAATGATATATATATATATATATATATCTTCGTGTATTTGTGTGGAAAATATTTATTAACAAATTTGTGGTTCATTGAGAAATTGGTCAATTTGTAAGTCCTCAATTTTTGGTGATTTTGTTATATGATTTTTTTTTAAATGTTCCCTTATGATTATGGCTTCTCATATAATTATATATGTGCATACGAATAATCTAGTTGATTAAATTATTTACAAGTTTTATTGGTAAGTACTTTTACTCTTGCCTATGTGCGTGTTAAATTGCAAAAACATGTAAACTTTATAGTAATTGAAGGTAATGAACAATTTATGTTCAATCTCATTGAATGACATAATCAATTGGTAACTACTCTAACAATCACATACTTATACGTATTCATGAGATTTATTTAAGTTGATTTCTTAAATTACACATCAATTTGACCATTACATTGTCATCAATTTAGATTGAGTTCAATACAACTACAAGTTTTAACAGCTAAAAATTTGACTGGTCTAAATAATTTTTTTTCTAAAAGTTTCAATTTGTAAAGGGAAACTTGAGAAAATAGCCTAAAAAAACACCATAATTGAACTTTTAAACCCATTCTAGAAAATCAGTGTTTCTAAACTTTGCCCAGATTAAGACGATTTTACCCTCGTTTTTTTGGCAATCACATTTCAGTAAACAAACATATTACTTTTGCCACAAATCAAAAAAATTTCCCCTTTTTCCACGTTTTCTTCTCTTCTTTCTTCTTTTCTTCTTCTCTCCTTCCTGACCTCACTCTTCTCTCCTCACCGTGAAATTTCAGACCGACCTCGCGACCCCCTCCCGACCTCGTTCTCCTCCCGTCGCCCACCCCCTTCTCCCGTCTCCAACCCGCGCTCCGGCCAAATCTCCGGACAAGTCGTCGCCGATAGCCTCAGGTCTCCACGCGCAAGCTTCAAACGTCAATAAGGTTCGATTGCATAATGTTTTAGGGTTGATTTTATTCTTGATACAAAAATTAGGGATTTCAAAGTTTCCTTTGATTTTGGGTGTTCGTTAGGGTTCGTTTCACGGTTTGGGTTCACTGATCATCGGAGTTAGGGCGAAATTTCACGGTTTGGGTTTGGGTGTTCGAAGTTAGGGTTTCGTTTGGGTGTTCCAGGATAATCAGTTCGAAGTTAGGGTTGGTTTCAGGATAATCAGTTTGTTCCACGGTTTGGGTTTGAGTGTTCGTTAGGGTTCGTTTCAGGACAATCAGTTTGTTCCACGGTTTGGGTTTGGGTGTTCGAAGTTAGGGTTTCGTTTGGGTTTCAATGTGTTCCACGGTTTTGCTCAATGTGTTCAATTGATTTTTGTCTACTTAGGGTTGTACAGAGAAACAGATTCATTAGAATTCATTAAAAACAAATCTGGTTTGGACTTGATTGGGATATATGGCAGTTTTGGACTTGATTATCTTGGATTCTGGACTTGATTAGTTTGGAATTTTGAACTTGGTTATTTATCTGCTTTTATTTGCATTATGATTTGCAGATGGATTATGTAGTTGCTGCGTCCGAGCGTCATTCAGAGAGGGTGTGGTACCGCGGCAGTACTCGGTTAGACACCATCATCAAGTATTTCCGAGATCACAAGCTGTTGGATAGGGTGCTTGCCACCCCCTTTGGGCAGTTTTTTGCTGAACCTCGTCCCAAATTTTCGGGTGCGTTACTCCATCAAGTACTGTGTCGAAGAATTAAATCTTCGAATTCCGATGAGGTGGCCTTCAAATTCAACGGGGTTATATGTAAATTCGAATCGTTTTCAGCCCACTTAGGAAAAGGAATACGCGAGATGCTCAAGATATGCGGATGCACTACGATGCACTTGAATGTTGCTTCTAGACCATTCAAAGTTGCACGTATGAAAAGTGACGTGGTTCTGAAGGCTAAAAAAAAGTAAGTCTAATTGTGTTTGAATTAATAAAGATATATTTACTTGTTCTATTTTAAACTCACTACTAGGTTTTAATTATTTTTCAACGGCGACTGTGGCATATTCGCATTGAAGCATGTGGAAAATATCATGCACGGCGAGGCAATGACTGAAGTTCACATTGACAATATCAAAGACTTTAGAGCGATATATGCTGTTAATATAGCTAGGCAAAGAAAGAGTGACGAATAACATTTGTCCTTGAGGCTATTATGAGATAGATTTGGGGGTTATTTAGGACAGTTTTTGAGCCTAGTAGATATTTGTAAAGTGTATGGTTAGATCTGTTAGAATATGTCTATAGCTCATTCTTACTAAGTACTAACGTAGTTTATATATTATAATAAAAATTAAAATACCGCCCCTTTAAGACTTTGTAATTACATTTATCCTACTTAATATTCTCGTATTAAATATATAAACATGTTCCTACTTATTTATGTATATATTACAATAATTAGAATCCTAAACATGTTCGATTTAATCACAATTCGGATCACTTATCGAGACAAGAAAATGATATTAAAACTAATCCTACAGTGCTACCTTCTCTTTAATGATGTTACCGACCAAGAGAGCTTCAACAACGTGAAGCAATGGTTGAACGAGACAGTATTCACCAGGGACAATATTTGTGTAAACCAGAGACAGTTTTAAATGTTTACTCGGGACAGATTTTGTGTATATTAGGGGCAGTTATTGTTTTCAGCCAGGACAATTTTCATGTAAACCAGGGACAATTTTAGACCGTTACTCGGGACAGTTTTTGTGTATATCAAGGACAATTTTTGTGTTCACCAGGGACAATATTTGTGTAAACCAGAGAAAATTTTAAATGTTTACTCGGGACAGCTTTTGTGTATATCAGGGACAATTATTGTTTTCACCGGGGACAATTTTCACGTAAACCAATGACAGTTTTTGTTTAAACCAGGGACAGTTTTGGATTACAGATTGGGACAGATTCAGGCAGATTCATTCTTACTGGAAAAATTACCCCCTTCATTCAGGCAGATTCATACTTACAATAATACCACGAAATCCTACAGAATTGTTATAATCGTCTTTTTCAATACTGGAGTTACGTAGAGTATGTTCTTTCCACGGCGGACAATGTCAAATAGCCGACGATCAACATCCAAAGCAACGGGTCGACATCCGTGCTGCAAAAGTTTTATCTCGATTCTAAGATCATACACCGGCTCATCCACCCCAAGACTTTCGTACAACCAATCCATCAACTGTGTGTTGACTAATGTCCACCGGCGCTAAGAAAAAACCATACTTCGCATTGGTGTAGTTCCACTTCTCATTTTCAAGAATCCACTCGTCATCATGTTCAAAATATACATCCAAATATGTTATTACAAATAAATATAAAATGAATTATGAAAAAATAAGAAAATAAAAGAAAAAATTGACATAAATTAGAATAAAATCACACCCATTTTTATTCCAAATGGTGCTGATGCGTGGATGAAAACGTTGATAAGAATAAAACCTGAAACAAAAGAGAAGAATGTTAAACAAAAATCTGAAGAAAAAAATATATCAAACGGCCTAGAAAACTGTCCCTAAATCACCAAATACTGTCCCGAAAATGCAGATTACTGTCCCCAAAATCTTGAAAAACTGTCCCCAAAAAAAGAAGACCAAACCCAAAAAACTGTCCCGAAATCACCAAATATTGTCCCAAAAAAAGATCAAAATGCCCAGAAAACTGTCCCTAAATTACCCAAATACTGTCCCGAAATTACAGAATATTGTCCCTAAAATCTGGAAAAACTGTCCACAAACCCAAGAAGATCAAACTGCCCAGAAAACTGTCCTTAATTACCCAAATACTGTCCCGAAATTACAGAATACTGTCCCTAAAATCTGGAAAAACTGTCCACAAACCCAAGAAGATCAAACTACCCAGAAAACTGTCCCTAAATTAGCAAATATTGTCCCGAAAATGCAGATTTTTGTCCCCAAAATCTGGAAAACTGTCCCAAAAAATCGTAATCATCCCCAAACTTCCATGACCAAGCTAAAACCATAAATCAGACATACCAGACATCAAACCAAGCTAAAACGAACCGCAGAAATCAAACGAACCTCAAGAGAAATCAATCAAACTAGAAATAAAACCAAGCAAAAACCCTAAAATCAAACGAACCTAAGGATACCGGAGGCCAACTGCTTGCTCTCCACCGTAACGCCGGAAACCACCGCTGAAGAGTGAAAAGGAGGGAGAAGAAGCTCAGCGGTTCGTCTAGGGTTTAGAGTTCGGATTGAAGCTCGTACCTGGTGTGCGGAAGAGGATCGAAGCTTGGAAGATCGTCGTGCAAGATGAACCTCGTCCCGTCCAATCCGAACTGTCGTTGTGCGAGGTCGGGGTGGGGAACGTGGTCGGTTGTCGGAGAGGGAGATGAAGCAAAGGTTGTTCGGTGAGGAAGACGAGGTTTGGAGAGAAGAAGCAAAGAAGAAGAAAAAGGGGTGAAAAAAAAAAAGATTATTTAAAATTTATGGCAAAAGTAATAGTTTTGTTTACTGAAATGTGATTGCCAAAAAAACGAGGGTAAAATCGTCTTAATCTGGGCAAAGTTTAGAAACACTGATTTTTCCAGAATGGGTTTAAAAGTTCAATTATGGTGTTTTTTTAGGCTATTTTCTCAAGTTTCCCTTACTAAATGCGGTCACTATTGGTCGATTAAAAGAGCAAGCCCGTCTTTTAACTAATCTCGTACTATTTTAATTTTTTACAATAACAACTCATGTCCAAGCCGTAAAAGCCTTTCCTACCCCATCCAGTGACATTATGGGTCACAATTGAAAATTGATCAATTAAAAAACCTAGTCTTTCAAGTTTCAACTATTTCTTCTCCGACTTTTAAACCATAACTAAGATATATCTCGGGTTCAACCCGTAAATATCCGCCCACGAGACATTATTGACAAGGCAAACCCGAGTAGGCATCGGTGACTCTTCAAAGGCCCGCCCCATCATATACATTGAACGGGACGAGTCGACCCCGTGTTGCGGGCTTGGCGGGCCAAACGGTTTGTGGGGCCA
The DNA here is from genome assembly GCA_954871525.1 of Parietaria judaica. Lineage (NCBI taxonomy): Eukaryota > Viridiplantae > Streptophyta > Magnoliopsida > Rosales > Urticaceae > Parietaria > Parietaria judaica. Next base: position 3,868,673 of record OX940863.1, read on the forward strand.
GCCCCGCTCACTTGACACTTGTAGTTAGAAACTTAGAATCTACACAGAGCTAAGCAAAGTCACTCTTTCTCAGAAGGGTCATAAAATCTTGAAACATTTTTAAATCAATTTTCAAACCAAAACCCAAACCACCATTTTGGCGTCTCTGTGTCCGAAGAGCGAAAGAACCCATTAACCCACTCACTCAAAACTAGAACTAAGCAAAGCCCAGAATCCCAAAACCCCATCCATGGCCTCGTCGGAGCTGGTCATCAGCAACCGGTTTCTAGGGTTCCTCATATGGCAATCGATCCCCTCCACCGCCATTTTCCTAGTCGCCAAAACCCTCGTCTTCCCTTCTTCCCTCGCTCTGACCCTCGCGGCGTTCGTCGCGTTCCACCTCTTCCACCTCCTCTTCTCGTCCGCTCTCGCCGCCGCCGCGTCCCCGAGGGCGCACTCCGCGGCGGGACCCGTCGAGCTCGCCGCAGGAGTGCTCCGCGCGCTCCTCTTCTCCGGCCCAGCGCCGCCCGAGTTTCGTCGCCGCGCGAGGGTGTCGCTCGGGTTCTTCGTCTTCGTGGCGGCGTCGGCAATTGCGGGCTCCGTGGCGGCTCTGTCGATCTGTTGGGTTGGCTCGCCGGCTGATAATGACGATGGGGGCGACGGGTTGGGTTGGAGATTGGGGTTTAGGGGTTTCTGCGTGGGTTTGCTCTATGGCTTGCACTATGTTTACAAGCGTAGATGGGTTTTGGAGTTTCCCATTATTCAGGTCAGTGTTTTGGGCTTTTCTCTCTGAATCTGCTTAGTTTGATCAAATTGTGGAACTTGATACATGTATCATGTAGTTCATTGAGTTCAATAAGTACGAAATCTTATTGAGATCATGGGTTTATTTGTTTTTTAATCTTATGCTATGAGCAATGTTGTCTCTGTTTCTGAATATCGGTTTGATCTGGAGATGTTTTGAATTTTATATGAATTAGTTGTCGTGTTCTGTTGGTTTAGAATAGGCGTGGATTGCGATTGTTACTTTATTTTCGTTGTAGTTGGATTTCGCATTTTACATGCCGGAGATTTGTTTTCCGGTCGAGTCTCATTTGCTATTGTTTGTATGAGCAGCGCCCGCCTTTCTTCAGCTTCAAGATGGGAATTCCGCCGGCTATTACTCGAGCTTTGAGACTTTCGGGCATTGCTCACCTTATATCCACTGCGCTAATCGTTCTTCTGCCACATGAGCTTACGAGCCACGGTTCCGTGGGCAAGTTTGTTTCGGAGCAGATCAGATTTTATTTGGGATGTTTCGCATTTTTCCTCAGCTGGGAACTGAGTCACCACTTGCATCGGGTTGGTTCTTCATGCCATTGAACTCCTTACTGTGATATCATCTTTTGATTGAAACAAAAAAAATAACTCCGTGATTGATAGTGATTCTGGAAATTGCAGCGCCTTGTACGATTTTGCAACTTTCTCTTTCTAAAGTGACATATTTTTCGTTATGATTGTTTAATATTGTGTGGTGTGTTAGGTTTTGCATGTGAAGAGGTTCTTATTGGCCCCGCCGAAAGGATCAGCAGCAGCGGAAACAAACCCGAGCGAGCCTCTTCTTTCTGCATTGGAGGAGAGCCAGCCAAATTTGCTTCTTCAGTATCTTGCTTATCTTGATCTCTGCATGGTTTGTGAGAATAATGTCGATATATGGCGTAGAGCTGCGTTTTTTGAAGAAAGCGGCGAGACATACAAAAGAGTGATAGCCGTAGGCCTCAGGCCTCTGGAGGAGCTCACTTTGAAATTGGGCGAATGTTTGGAAAGCTCTTCCGACAAGAAATCTCAGTTATCGAATCAGCTACGTTTGCCAGCTGATATACAACCAGATCCGAGTTGCTCGGAATTGTTTAACAATTTCCAGGTACATTATAGCAAAAAAAAAATTCCCAATTGTGGAGGAGTTGTTTTCTTTGTTTGTGATCTCAAGATATTTTAAATATTCTAAGAATTTGTTATGCTGATTACGGCTTCACGGCTTGATGATATCGTATCGGATGAACTTCGGAGAAAAGATCTTTCAGTTTGTCTCTAGTTTCCAAACACGGCAAAATTCTTTTTTTTCCTTCTCTTCATTTTTTTTTGAATTAGGTTGTTCTTTTTTCCCCTTACAAAATCCAAGTTCCTAAAATACCCTTAACGTTGATAAATCTTATTTAGCTGCTCTTTATTTAAAGGAAACAAAAAGGTTAAATGAAATTAACATGTGTTCTTTCAAGCTTCAAGTTAAGCCAAAAATTATAGATCTTGATAACATGCATAATCTAATGTCCATTCTCTCTTTTTTTCTTCACAGTTATACACATGGTGCGCCAGAATCATCGCTTCGCTCACTGCTCGCTCCCATCACGAGGATCGCTGCGGCGTTGCTCAGCTCTCTGGTAGCAATGCAGCGGTGATCTCAACGCTGCTCTCTGCGCTCCTCGCCATTGAATCCTTGATGGGCAAAAACGTCAATATGCAATCCTCAAATAGCCTGATGGGCCCGGGCGGCATTAAATGGGCCACCTCGAGCATGAGAAGGGCAGATGTCGGCCCACGCAAAAAGAGGGGCAGCTTAGTAAATTCCCACGCCTACGCCATAGCTGATGTTTTGAAAACCTCAATATACCAGATTGTTTCGGCTTTCCATGACGAGATGGTCGCCAGCGCCAAAGCGGGTCTCGTTGAGAAGGATTGGGTAATGACCAATAAGCCCCCGTTCGGCTCCAGAGAGCTTCTTCAGCAGAAACTGCGGCTATTCTTGGATTTTCGGGCTACATAATTATTAGTTTTTCTTTTTGGGTTTAAGCACATTTGATCTTATATGTTCGGTACCCTTGTTACTTATGTGGACACTTCATTTTTGTTACACAAGAGGGATATTATTATACTAGCAAAATCTCCACAAACCTTACGGGTATACCGACGGTGCAAAGGTCCCGGAACTGTTGGGTTTATCAAACGCAGATTGAATTTTTTACTTAAATTTTGTTTGTGTTTGTGATGCAAATCCCTTTGAATTCCATGTCCTATATAATAAAGCGGTAAATGAGGGCTGTATTTTACTGTATAATAATAAAGCGGACACGGCATTAATGGTATCTCTTTAAGAAAACGAAAACCTATTTTGTAGAGAAAAAAAATGCATTTATCGGATATTTCAGTATTTGCTTGCGGATTTTCATGAAATCGAATACTTGCAAGTTGCAAATTTGATTTTTCATGATAGTGTAGTTTCTTTGAATCACGATAGTTCTTATTTTTATTTTTTATAAAAATAATATATATAAACTACTTGTTTTGTATACGATATCATAATTTTGGTACTTTGTCCAACCAAAAAAATAAATATTTATTGCTAAATTTAAAAAATATGTCATAAAAAAAAAAAAAACGGAAGTGAAATCTAATGCAACTCTTTACCGTTCTTTTCGAAGGTTTCTTGCTTGCGAGACACTCATCAAAACACCGAAAGAATGCTCTCAACGTAATCATAGACTTCGAGCGAGCATAGCATCAGAAGATCGAGGTTGTTTCAGATTCCTCACAAGATGTGAAGTTTTGTGGTCGACCATGGATAGCATCAAACCTCGAGCAGAGACTCTCAATATCAGAAACTGCTTCTTCCAAACCCCTCGGAACATCCCATCAATCTCTAGCCTTAATTTCACTGTCGGACTCCATAGCATGCCCGTCCGTGTCCAAAGGAGACAGTCCCCGCTCGGGCCCGACGTGAATGCAGCGAGCGAACCCGTCCACCTGCAGAGTCTGATGCCCACGCCGTACGCTCTACCGGGTGCGTCGCCTGATCGCAGGACCTTGTTGAGCAGGTCGAGGACCCGTTTTTGTACAACACCCAATGCAGTGCCCCGTCCGCCATCGCTGCGCTCATCCTCGCGGGAATTCCTGCTATATCCGAGACCTCGGTGCTTCTCCAAACGGTGCCGCTTTTGGCGAACACTTGGGCGCGGAGTAACGACAATTCTGCATAGGACCCGCGTGGGTTGTCAAACATTAACATGACGACTTTGTAGTCGTTGCTCGTGGCGTCAAAACCGAAACCCAAGCCAACTGCGCCGCTCTCCTTCGCGGAATTGGGTTTCGACGGCGAGAGAGGAAGCCTTCTTAGCTGGCGAGTCACCGGGTTCCAAAGCAGGACCCGAGCCGGTTGCCACATGGCCGGATAAGGCGTCAAGCAAACCAAGCCGTTACAGGTGAAGTGGGTATGAACCAAGAGAGAGAAAGGCAAAGACAAGCTTGAATGAATAAGCTCTGTAAAATGAATCAATTAAACAATACACTTCATATAGAGTATATATACATACGATACGATGTTATAACCAAACCGGCTCAAGACTAATCGTGTACAAATGGCATTCTAATAACTCAGCTGTCAAGCTAGCTATATTCCTAACAACAGGAACCGACGATGTCGATAGAGCCGTTTCCTGCTCAGGGCCGACCCGAGGGTATACATAGTAGGCCCGTAGGCCCGCGCCTACAATAGATTAGTAAATTGAAGGCCCAAATTTATAAATTGGAGGCCCCACATGGAAGAAAAAAATTGTATTGTGTTCACCTTTTAAAAACTAAGGGCCCAAAATCAGTTTCGCCTAGGGCCCCGACAAACTCAGGACCGGCCTCGTTCTTGCTACGAAGTAAGGCACGTCAATTTCCGTAGCCTTGGAGCCATTATCGGAGAGCAGTGTCAATCTTTGCCGGACTGCCCCTTGGCCGACGACAATCGAGAGTTGGTCACTGTCAGGCTGTCGATTGAAATGGGCGTCGCTGAAGAACGAGTCGCAAGAGATGCGAAACAACCAACTTTTCGAGACGCACTTAAATTTCATGAGAGATCTCGCAGACAGTTTTGTTAGAATCTCGTCAAACACGAGGGTTTTGGGAAGTCCGGGATGCCGGAAGGTTGCCATGTAATCTTTTCCGGTCTGTTCTTTTCTAACAGAGAGCGAGAGAAGAAAGAGCGAGCAAGAGAGACATATCTATCTTATATATATAGGAATAGAAAGATATAAGATTCGATATTTTTAATTAATGAATTATCTTTAATAGAAAAAATAAGGGAAAATTACGGCAAATATACCCAACCTTTGGTCAAACTTCCTCCCGTGTACCCAACCTTTAAAATTGGCGGCAAAAGTACCCAACCAGCGTTGACTGTGATTTTGGCTAAAAAAACGTTTAACTTTTGCCGTTAGCATAGTACACGTGTACATGCCACATAAGCCACCCGAAATTTATTACTATCATTTTTAACTGAATTAATGGTTAAACTAACTTAATTAATCTATCTATCAGATTAATCAACAAATTAATCAGCAAATAATCTACCAAAACACACACATGAACTAATCAAATTTCATACATATTATACAACATTGAAAAAATATGTCATTGCAACGGACACGTGTACTATGCTAACGGCAAAAGTTAACGTTTTTTTAGCCAAAATCACAGTCAACGCTGGTTGGGTACTTTTGCCGCCAATTTTAAAGGTTGGGTACACGGGAGGAAGTTTGACCAAATGTTGGGTATATTTGTCCAAAGTTTGGTCAAAGAACCCCTCGTGTACCCAAAGTTAAAAAGTGGTGGTAAAAATACCCAAAGTCGCATTTGGGAAGTTGACCACTCCATTCTCGTAACGCCGTTAACTTACCCGTTAACTCTGGTCACGCGGGCAAACGTTGGTTGTTGACATAATAATTTTTGCCAAATGGATGAGCCCAAATAAGTCTTGTTTACGACAAAACAATAAATTAAACCCCTAACTAATACTATTTAATACAACTAATTGAACCCCTAATGATTATACTTAACAAAAAAAAATTGTCCATGTGGCAAGGGTTAACGAGTAAGTTAACGGCATTACGAGAATTAAGTGGTCAACTCCTCAAATGTGACTTATGGGTATTTTTGCCACCACTTTTAAACTTTGGATACACGAGGGGTTCTTTGACCAAACTTTGGTATTTTTGCCGTCATTAACCCTTGTTATTTTTATGCTAATCTCGTGATAAGTTAAGCCTACTAATTCCTATACGTGTAGGCTGTAATTTTAGAATAGGAGAATATTGTTGTCAAATATACTATTTATTTTCTTTAAAACCCATTGTGGCACTTATAAAACATCTTAGAGTGAAAGCATAGGACAGGTAAATGAACATATATTTTTTAGCACTCACATAGAGAATATTATTCATTTACTAATTCTCATATGTTAATTTTTTTTACAAGTTTATTTTTGTTTGTATTTATAGATTTTTTATAATCATTTATTTTGTCAAAGGCCCTAAATTTTTATTTCGATTATTAGGGCCCTGCGGGTCGATCCTATATATAATATAGTTGAATATATCGGTGACAGTTGCATTGTAACAGAAAGGTCAGTTGAAATTTTGCCTATAAGTTTTGAACACGTATATTTAAGGGAAATTTTTTTTGATAAACTTAAAATTTGTCGATAACGTCAGGTTTCCGCGAACGAATATTTCTTCAAAACATCAAAATCTTAACATAAGATGTTATAGTAATATTATTATGGTTTTTTTTTTTTTAGGGAAAAAGATGGTCTTTATTATTATTATAGTTGCATGCATGCAAAAGAACAAGTCCGAGTCGCTTGTTGCTTTGAAAAGTCAAAGGTTTAGTTTGCAGTTGTTTCGTAGAAGAAAGAAAAGAAACCAGTGTTTCTCTTCTCATCTCATCAACACATAAGCACCTTTTTATAAGTGTGAATGCTTCTCTCATTTGTCCTTTTGCCATGGCTTGGAGTATACGTAATTATCAATAAGATAGTCCTATATAGATCTTATCTTATTAACTCACATGACATTGATTTGGGCCTATCTCTAGTAGATTAGTGTGTATTTTGGTAACCACTGTTGCATTGCAATTAACAAATATTTCATTAGATTTTTACGTATAATTAAGGAAATAATGAATTCTAATGATAAATCTAAAATTAAAATGAAAATTATCGTGGTTTGCTCCATGAGTAAGAGGTACGACGTACGTCTATTTGTAAGTTTCTAATCTAATCCAATTTAATCGGAGTTTTTCTGGTACACACTTTCTGTTCGTAATCTCTCTCTTTTGTGTTATAATATCAATAAATGTCTGTCACACTTCGAAGCCTCTAATAAAATACCTAAAATACTCTCGCTAATAAAATTTTAAATCAATTTGACTATTATGTGCGTTAGGTCTTCAATGATTTAATTTATTGGATTTACTTCCGGCAACATAAAAATCATCATGCCGTTGGAAAACCGTACCGACTGCTGGGCGGCATTTTCAGCAATAATAAGAACCAAAAAAATGATACACAGCTGCAGGATTGACAGTTAGATCAAAAGGTAAAAGTGAAAACTCATAAATAATCAAAGTCAAATTAGTCTAGTTTCTTTGACCTATGTAGAGATTTTGGTACTTTCAAACAAAAACAAAAACAAATATTTATTGTTACAATTAAAAAAAACAAAGTAATAGGGAAAGGGATGCGAAATTTAATCTAATGTTTAGTCTTCATCGATCTTGTTGTGACTCGCTTCTCATCAAAACACTGAAAGAATGGTCTCAATGTAGTCAGAGACTTGGAGCATAGCAGTATTAGAAGATCGAGGTTGCTTAATATTCCTCATAACATGTTGAGTGTTGGGGTCCTTCACCGATAGCATCGAACCTTGAGCTGTGGCTTTCATTATCAGAACCTGCTGCTTCCAAACCCCTTGGAATATCCCATCAATCTCTACCTTGAATCTCACTGTCGGACTCCAAAGCATGCCCGTCAGTGTCCACAGAAGACAGTCCCCGTTCGGGTCCGACGTGAACGCAGCGAGCAAGCCTGTCCACCTGCATAGTCTGACGCCCACGCCGCTATCGCCACCGGGTGCGTCGCCTGATCGCATGACCTCGTCTCGCAGGTCGAACGAAATAACGCGGGCGGGGAGCCCGGTTTTGTATAGCATCCAATGCAGTGCCCCGTCCGCCGTCACTGCGTACTTCCCACGGGGAGATCCTGCTATACCCGTGACCCCACTGCTTCTCCAAACAGTGCCGCTTTTGGCGAACACCTGGGCGCGGAGTAGCGAATCTCCTGCGTACGGGTCCGGGTTGTCAAACGTCAACATGACGACTTTGTAGTCCTTGCTCGTGGCGTCGAAGCCGAAACCCAAGCCAACTGCGCCGCTCCACTCCTCAGATTTGGCTTCCGACAGCGAGGGAGGAAGCCTTCTCAGCTGGCGAGTCGCCGGATTCCAAAGCAGTAGTTGAGCCGGTTTACACATGGACGGATAATGCTTCCTTAAGCAGAGTAAGCCGTTGCAGGAGCCGACGATGTCAATGGAGCCGATTCCTGCGACGAAGTAAGACACGTCGATTTCCGTGGCCTTGGAGCAACGATCGGAGAGCAGCATCAATCTTCGTCGAACCGTCCCTTCTCCGATGGCTAGTAAGAGTTGGTCATCACTGTCAGCATGGTTATTTAGGTGATGGGCTTCGCTGAAGAACGAGTCACGAGAGATGCGAAGCGACCAGCGTTTCGAGACGCACTTGAATCTCATAAGAGATTTCACATACAGTTTTGTTAGAATCTCGTCAAACACGAGGTCTTCGGGAAGTCCTGGATGCCCCAAGGTTGCCATGTCTCTCCTCGAATGAAGATCAGTCTCTAGCTTTTCTAGGTTTTCGTTCAAACACGTCAAGGATTAGCTCGAGTGAGGTGAAACGATCGACGCAAATAACACACAGCAAATCGTGAGCAGGGAATATGGAGATAGAGAATGGAGGAACGATATCGAATGTATAAAAGTGGAGTTAATAAAATATGTGGCTAATGTATGTATGTATTTAATAGGAAAACAAATTTAATTCTAAAATCTTATCTCTAATAACTAAACTAAGTCTAAGCCTTAAAGTCTCACACCAACGGGCGAAGGGAAGGTTGAAGCAAGGGATAAACATATTTATTTATTGTTTAATTTTAATCAATTTATATATCTATATAAAAAACAAATATTTTTTATTAAAACAAAAGATTAGAGCATTTTTATCTCCTTTTTTTTAATATTAAAAGAAACAAATACGATCGACTGTAACAGAAAAAAGAAAGATAAACACATGCATCAATTCAAATATATATATATATATAATTAAATATATTTATGTAACAAGTCTTTTCAGTATCATATTTAAAAAGGAAAAAAAGAAGTTAAAACCCGAAACAAAAAATATTGTTCCAATAAATATATAAATTTTAATTTATTTGCCACCAATCGGTTACATACTTCCAACAAGTGATAAATATATATGTATATTTGACCTATGCTTGCACTTGGGTGAATAATCGGGTATTCAGTGCGGTTTTTGACAAATAATAGACCGAGTATCGTATTTCGGTAGTTTAAAAATGATAATCGAATATCCTATTTTTTTAGATGAAAATCGAATCTATCGTATAATCACTATTGTGTTCGGTTGCGGTAATATCGATTTTTCGCCCGCAATTACCGATTTTGCATTAAGATTCACATCTCCATAAACTGACTATTAATATTACACATAAACAGACTACTAAATGTTAATATTATAAAATATTACACTGAAACAGACTACTAAATACTAATATTACACCGAGAGATTAGATAAGAAAAATCTTTTTGACGTGTTGATAAACAAGGTCAATAGAAAATAATAAATATAATATTAGATTTAGTTAAAGCGTTAAAATCGAGTAAGAGGTTGCGGTTTTCACATTAAAACCGAAAACTCTATTTTAACCTAATTCAGTATTCAGTTTTTTCTCGATACATTCGGTTTTAACCGCTTTAATAGCAGTTGCAGTTTAATCGGTATCGATTTAATCGATTTTTGACCCCAAAAAAAAAAAAAAAATCGATTTTCAGTTTCTTTGTTGACCCATACTTTGCAATCAGTCGGATAGAGGAAATTAAATTATAAATATTGCGTGTGTATATATATATATATATATATATCTGATATTTCATACCTACCAAAAAAGGGGGGGAAAATCTATTGGTATCTATCTAGTATCTACATTCTACATATATAACCAATAAAACCGAGAAAATTGTGCACAAATAGCCATTCATAAGATAACCCTATCAATAAGCGATCTAAACGGGACCTAGTATATCTATTATAAATATATCTATATGTATTGTAGAATATATCGGCGACAGTTGCATTGTAACAAGAAGGTCAGTTGAAATTTTGCTTCTAATTTTTGAACACGTGTATTTCGGGAAAAAAAATTAATAAAACTTAAAATTTGTCGATAGCATCTGGTTTCCACGACTTCAAAATCTTAACCTAACATGTTATAATAATACTATTTAATTGCATGCATGCAAAAGAACAAGTCCGAGTCAGTGATAGAGCTTGTTGCGTTGAAAAGTCAAAACCTCTAATTTTGACGCTGTTTCGTAGAACTAGAGACTACTGTTTCTCTCCTCGTTAACACATACAGTCATACATAAGCAGCTTTTATAAGCGTGAATGCTTCTCTCTTTTGTCCTTTAGCTGTTTGGACTTTGCAGATGTAAATGACCTTACAGCCCTCTTTCAGGTGTCGCATTTACCAAACTACCATGGCTTGTAGCAAGGTTCAACTTACCTAGATTGTCGATAAATCGATTACCGTTTTCAATGGATTAATCGATAGCTTACCGATTAACCGATGGAAAACTTATAATACTGTAGCTTACCGATTACCGATACTTTTCGAAGATTATCGACGGATTATCGACACTTTTCGATACTTTTCGACGGAAAACTTACAAAATATTTTTATAATATCATACCACAAAACATATGTAAATAAAGTCATACACACATATAACTCCATCACTAGTCTCAAATCTAAAACACTAATATTAAGTCACTCTATTAGTTTAAGTGTATAATATTAAGTCAAATTATTATGTGAAGTGAATATGTATGTTAATTAAGTGTGTAATATTAAGTGAATATGCATGTTAATTGTATATGTATGTTAACAAATTTAATATTAGTTGAAGTGTATAATATTAAATGAATATACATATTAAGTGTATATGTATGTTAGGTGAAGTTAATATGTATGTTAAGTGTATAATATTATTTGAAGTGTGTAATATTAAGTTAAATTATTAGGTGAAGTGTATGCGTGTGTATGTTAAGTGTGAATGTGTGATATTAGTTGAATAACAAAAAGTCCCACATTGATAGATGACAAGAGTTTGGTGATGTTTATATAGCAAATATTAGGGACAACGGCTTGGGCCCTTTGGGTAATAGGATTTTGTGGATGAGGGAGGACTCACACAAATGTTACACCACCACACTCGCGCTGCCGCCGTCGTCCGGCCGGACGGACGTGACGGGGTGGGGTGCTCTTGTGTGAGTATAATTATTTTTTGCCGAAAGTTTAATTGGTATTTTTGCCGCGATATCTTAATTGCACCGAAAAGACCCTATTTTTTACACGCGTTTTATCGAAAATCGGTTGGAAAAGATTTTATCGAAAAGCTCAATAATCGTCGAAAAGGATATAAAACGATAACTGTTAGAGCCGGTAACTTACCGGTAACTACCGAAAAGATCGAAAATCGCCGATTATCGTCGAAAGTGCGAACCTTTGCTTGTAGTGTACGTATATATATATCAATAAGATTGTATATTTCCTTAGATTTGTACGTATAGTTAAGGAAATAATTGCACTAACTCCATCTCCATCCTTAACAGTGGCGGAAGGACCTTATAGGGTGGGGTGGTTCAAACCACCCCCTCCAAAAAAAAAATTGGTACAATAATACCCTATTTTTAATTTTTTTAGTGTAAATTCATATAAAATTTTAGTTAAACCCCCCCTAACTTTCATCAAAATTTTAATATAACTTCCTCAAGTTAAGTTTTTGACAAAAAAATTATATATAACCCCCCCGGTACATAATTCCTGGTTCCGCCACTGATCCTTAAGAAGTACTATGATCAATTAGCCGTTTGCAAATTTGTTACAATCTTACGCGGTCCGCTCTCTCGGCCATACTTTTTTTTATTTATAAAATGAAATAACTAAAATACTATTATTAATAAAGATGTAAATCAATTTGATTACTTTGTGTCAGGTCTTGAATTATTTTATTTTTAATAGATTTTCTGTAGACAGCACAGAAAAATGTCATGTGGCTGGAAAATTGTCAATCGCTGACGGCATTTTCCACAAGAAAAATGAAGACATAAGTATCCAAAGTTTTTAAAAAGTCGATATTAAGTTTTCATTCATTTTTTGAGTGGCGAAAGTTGCCGAACTCTTATTTTGTGTCTTTCGTCTTGTTTTCGCCCCGAACTGCAGCACGTTTCACATTTTTAACCCATTAAATATATTATTTTTAATTAAAAAATAAATTAATTTATCAATGATAAACAATGGTAAATTTAATGAGTTTAAAAAGTGACACATGGAGCAAGTCTAGACGAAAACATGACAGAATGCACAAAATAAGAGTTTGACAAATTTTGTCATCTATAAAAAAATAAAACTTAATGTCAATTTTTGAAAGACTCTGCGTACTTATGCCGCTATTTTCTCTAAAAAGTGATTCATGGCTGCAAGATTGGCAGTTAGATCAAAGGGTAAAAGCGGAAACTCATGTAAAGTCAAGGTCAAATTATTCACAAGAGACAAGGTCCAAAAAACTATACGCCAACCAATTAATAATCATAATCGTTACCTAAATCAACGAGTCAAACATTACAATACATTGGATTTCTCTTATACATTATACAAAATCAATTCCAACACGCGTGACATTTTATTTATATATAACATATAGTATGTTTTTAATATTTAAATCATAGTTCTCTCTCTCTCTTGCTTATATATAGAGCCTTTTCATTACCTTCTTCCATAGAAATTCTCACATACTTAAACGAAATATATTCAAATTAATGGCTCTCTCGACCATGATCCACACCCCCAGCATGATCCTAGCCGATCACGACCGTCGATTCTCGGTCCGGTCCCACCAGAACGCTGTCGTTCTCGATCGCCGGCGAAGTTCAGCGAGTCCGGCCATCATCTCCCACTTAGCTGAGTCTCTCAAGCACCTCCTTCACCTCGATATCGAAAAGCCGCCACGGCCTCTCGCCCAAGACTTCTCGGCTCCGGCTAAGTCTCCAACGGAGAACATCGCGGCGCTGTGGCGCGAGATCCACCACGGCACAGGCGAGTGGGCGGGGCTGCTCGATCCACTCCACCCATGGCTGCGGCGCGAGATCGTCAAATACGGCGAGTTTGCGCAGGCCACCTACGACGCGTTCGACTTCGACGCACTCTCCGAGTACTGCGGGAGCTGCCGGTACGCCCCAGGGAGGGTTCTGGAGAAGATGGGGCTGGGCGAGAGTGGGTACGGTGTCACGAAGTACCTCTATGCCATGTCCCATGTCGATGTGCCACGGTGGTTGGAGAGGGCCCACCTAGTTAAGGACTCTTGGAGTAGGGATTCTAATTGGATGGGGTTTGTCGCGGTCAGTGACGATGAAGAGTCGAGACGCATCGGTCGGCGGGACGTTGTTGTTGCATGGCGGGGCACGGTTGCGCCAGCGGAGTGGTATGAGGATCTCCAGAGGAGGCTGGAGCCGGTGGGGGACAAGGGCGCTATGGTTGAGCACGGGTTCTTGAGTCTATACACGTCGAAGAATGAAGGGACTAGGTGCGTTAAAGTGTCACCGTATTCATCTTAAAATCAATTGACAAAAAATGATCGAAATAAAAAAGAGAATAAACTGCGTTAAGTATATTTTTTTTTAATAAAAGTCATTATAAATTGACATTAATAAAAGAGTTGATTCAAAATCTTATAATCTTTTTGTTGGAGCAGATCTCATTATTTTAAACCGAATTTTACAGTTTAATTATGTTAAGTCTCTTATATATTTCTAACGTGTGATCCTTATTAATCAGGTATAACAAGACAAGTGCGTCAGAGCAAGCAATGACGGAGGTGGTTAGACTAGTGGAGACCTACCGCGCCCGAGGCGAGGAAGTGAGCCTCACTGTCACGGGGCACAGCCTCGGCGGTGCATTAGCCCAACTATGCGCGCACGAGGCTGCACGCACACTCCCCGGCCTACCCATTGGTGTGGTCTCCTTCGGCGCACCGAGAGTCGGCAACGCAGCATTCCGTGACGAGCTCCATGAGCTCAGAGTCGGGACGCTCAGAGTGGTAGTGAAGCAGGACTTCGTTCCAAAGATGCCAGGGCTCATGCTCAATGAGGGCCTGGAACGCTTCGACAGCGTCACGGGCCCATTGGACTGGGTGTACGCGCATGCTGGAGTCGAGCTGAGGCTTGACGTCCGGTCCTCTCCATACCTGAAGCACGGGCTCGACTTGCTGGGGTTCCACAGCCTGGAGACATACCTTCACCTCGTAGACGGCTTGGAGAGCCAGAGAGCTGGGTTTCGGAGCACGGCGAGGAGGGACGTGGTGCTGGTGAACAAGGCGTGCGGGATTCTGGTGGACGAGCTCCGAATACCTGAGTGTTGGTACCAATCTGCGAACAAGGGTTTAGTCAGAAATGAGCGTGGGAGATGGGTTAAGCCGCAGCGAGAGGCTGAGGATATTCCGTCACCGCTCGTGAGAGTAGCACAGCAACGTGCTGCTCGTCTTTCTAGTACTGTGGCCGCTGATAATGTGCAGCTTCAGCCTCGGTTCAGCTCTTAGGGCCGGTTTGTGTATATATTATTATTTGTACATAAGAAGAGTACGTAGAACGTTTTGTTTTAGTCATTGTGACTTGTGACTGTGAGTATGCTAAGCTTCAAGTTTTAGTCATTGTATTGTATTATATGTATACAAATAATACAATATATGTAGTGTAGAAATTACATCCTTGATCTAAACCTAGCTATCATACACTATATGGCATAGTAGATTCTTATGATTTCCATTCTGTACATTTGATAAATTTATAGTAGTCCAACCATATATAACTTGTTTCATGTATTTTCATCTTTAATTAATTTTTATTCTTTAAATATTTATTTTATATAGCACACTTGTTGATGTCTTTGCTAAGACTTTGGGTCAATCATTTTGTATTTTGTTAATGATAATATTTGTATAAAAGGAAAGTTTTCATATATATGCTAGTTCTATTCATATTTTGATGTAATATGTTTGAGAGGAAATTGAGGTTTTGTTATTTCTCGGCTCTTTGATTTTGTATGTAAACTGAGATCATTAATATTATTTTGACGCTCGTTTTTTTCTTTTGTGTTTTTTTAGTGTCAACCTAATTAAGATTCGTGATTGTAGTCGTGCCTTCATTATTTAATTTTTTTTAGTGTGCTCGATTTAGAGCCTTTATTAGCAATTATATTTACTCTATTAGTTTCTATTTACTTTCCCGTTTAAACATTATTTGTTGCAATGTTTATTTTGTTTTCTCTTTGCTCTACAATTTCTTTTTGTAAGTATTAAGATTATGGTGATTATATTTTTTAGCTTTTAATAACAAAATGAAGAAGTTGAAACTTTTTTGTTTTTCTTATTTTGAGAATACGATTTTGATGCCCCTAAATTTAATATTCATGGGCAAATTCGTATGTGAAGGAAGGTTATTATCGGGTATCCGTACATCGAATCAACAATCCTCGTTCAACTATGTCGGTATGTTATCCAATGGTTTTAGTTTTCATTTATAATTTTGTTTCTCTATCAAAACGCCAAGTAATTTTTATTTTAAAAATTAAAAACCTCAAATTTTAAGGCTTTGTTATAAATGGCAACACTGCGCTCTAATTTAATTGTTATAAATGGTTTATTTGTATCGTCCTAAGTCACTGTTCAAATGTTGATCATAATTCTTAATAATATAATAATTTCTAAGCCAATAAGGAGAATAATATTTTTCACAAATCATACGTTGTAGACTACAATTTGTAGTGTATATATATATATATATATATATATGTGCGTGCGTGTATAGCAATGTATATATATGTTGCTTATGATTGTAATAATTTCATTTATGCGAACGTGTAATGTTATGACCCAACCCAACATATATTGAGCAATGACCATATATATATATGTATATATAGAATTACAACTTTGATGAAAATTGAAACGCAGTTATTTCACGATCTGCTACGCACAAGATCACTATTATTCCGTGTCGTGTCACCATCACATTCATTCATTGATTGAATACACTGAATTAGTTGGCACGTACTGTTAACAGTCAGATATTATATCAACCTGTTTCTTTCTTAATTCTTATATATGTAATCTAATCTTTTGATTAAAATACGTAGAATTTTATTTAACTTTTACTTGATAAATTAATAATTTTTATAAAAAAAATTATTTAAATTGTAATTATAAAATAACTATTCAATCATATAATAAAATTCTCTAATTTTAATAATATTAATTTATAAAAGATCTATTATATATATTTAGTGGCGAATGCACGTTATATTCTTATAAAAAATCGTCTTTAGTATTCAGTAAATATCTTTATTTTTTATTCAGTATTCGGATAGATGAACTAAATCAGAGAGTTATATGAGTGAAAAGAAAAAAAAAAAACTTATAGATAATTAGCACTAAAAAAATTGAGTCTCATTTTCTATGTATAAGAGTTAGAGAACTGAGCGGAAATAAACATAAGAGGAAGAAGGCGTTTGTCCCAAGATTAGTAGGGGACTTAGTCATCTGATTTGAAGCGGGTTAAAAAGATCCACTGTATATAGTAAGTTTTTACTATCATTTGTATGTACTATGTATTATCATTATCATACATGGATTCCCTTTAACCGATACACTAAATTAAATAAAACAATGATAAAAGCGTTAAAATATTCAATAATGATTTCGAATTATAAAAAAAATTAATATCCAAAATATCAATATCCAATATTAATCAATTGTTATAAGCATGGTTTTCAATTCCCCAGCATGCTTTCGGCATGCCCGTTTTTTTTTAGAGTTGCGGAAACTGGCGTGGCTTCGGCATACGGTATGTCCGTGAACAACTATAACTTATTAATATGATGTTTTATTTTAATTGTAACCATATATTTATATTTTCTTTAAGTTAAAATGATAATTTTTATTTGTATATAAATACAACTATAACCTATTAATACGATGTCTTATTGTTAGTATTATTATTTTTTTTATTTTTTTATTTATGTCTTATGGAATGATGATAAATAATTAATTTTGACAGTCATTGGAATGTGTAGAGATGGGAATTTTCGACATTGGTTCTTAGAATATCAGCTTGCTTATCCGAAGGTATATTATACTATATACTGAATTTCATTATTCAATATTAAATTTAATATTGTGTCATGACAAATAAAAAATAAAAAAAATTGTGTCATAATTGTTCAACTAACTTCCTCAACAACTTGCCAAATACAGGTTACATATGTAATCTTAATTTCAAGGAATTAGAAATGGTGTGATATCTTATTATAATGAAATATATATATATAATATGATTAACTTGCATTGATGATTTTTCAATAAAAGTATTGTTTATTCATAAACCAAAACTCATTTCAGCCTGATTAATTGTACATTTACATGACCATATGTTATTCTATCCTAAGAGATAAGACTCGAGTTAATTTATAATGAATAATCATGAATTCTTATTAGCATTTACAACAATAAGAATATATATATATATATTATTTACCACTGCCATGTTGACCATAACGAAGTACATTTTATGTTTGAATTCCGGCAAAAATGCCTTAAGTGCGCTTATTACAAGATGGCCACGTTCCTCATGCCCATGCGTTCTCTCGAATCCGACCCGGCTGTGACACGGGCAAGGGCGGCTGTGCACGAATGCAACAATTGACAAGTGGCATACTCTCACCACCGATCACCTCCCCTTTTTACTGTCAAATTTCTAGCTCAAATTTTTATTTTAACTACCATTTATTATAATTTTCTAAGAGTAATTAAAAAAAAAATTAATCCCTCTCCCAATGAATTCTTGAACAGAAGGGTTGACAAATATTGATTGACAACATGTGCAAGAGTTCAACCCCATAATCCAAACTTATATAGTGGTGAATATATATATATTATATATATATATGAAGAGAAGTGAGTTATATAATAAAGTAGTACCAACAACCACGAACTACTACTATAAATCTCATTTGATTTCTCATAATTCACAAAACTCCAATCCAAAAAACGAACTCCATAGCCACAAGTTGTGCACTTCTCATCCACAAAAAGACACATGGGTAGTCTAAGCGACATGGACTGCCCTCAAAACGATAACCACGCCCTCCCAAACGACACGCCGTCCACCATTAAGCTCCTTGACCCTGAGGAGCTGCGCCGCCAGGGCCACATGGTGGTCGACTTCATCGCCGACTACTACAAGAACATCGAGAACTACCCTGTCCGCAGCCCCGTCGAGCCCGGTTATCTTCGGAAACGCCTCCCCAAGTCGGCTCCCTCTGAGCCGGAGCCCATCGAAGCCATCCTTGGCGACGTGGAGGCCCACATTGTGCCGGGGCTCACCCACTGGATGAGCCCTAACTACTTCGCCTACTATCCAAACAGTGGCAGCGTAGCCGGCTTCGTCGGTGAGCTGCTTTGCACCGGCTTCAACATCGTCGGCTTCAACTGGGTGTCGTCTCCTGCCGCAACTGAGCTCGAGGGCATCGTCATGGACTGGCTCGGCGACATGCTCCGGCTACCCAAGCCATTCCTTTTCTCGGGCAATGCCGGAGGCGGAGGAGTTCTGCAGGGAACGACGTGCGAGGCCATCCTATGCACGCTCGTTGCCGCCCGTGACCGCGCGCTCGACCTAGCAGGCCCTGATACAATCGGCCGCCTCTCAGTGTACTGCTCGGACCAAACGCACTCAGCCTTCCGCAAAGCGGCCCAGATTGCAGGGCTCAACATGCAAAATTTCCGCGTGATCGAGACGTCCCGGGAGTCCCGGTTCGCCATGTCTGCGGAAAAATTAAGAAATGCAGTGAGGGCCGACGTGGCAGACGGGTTGTTCCCGACGTATGTTGTGGCGACGGTGGGGACGACGTCGACGGCCTCTATGGACCCGCTCGGGCCGATTGGAGACGTGGCGGAGGAGTATGGAATGTGGGTGCACGTGGACGCGGCGTACGCTGGCAGCGCCTGCATCTGCCCGGAGTTTCGGCATTTCATCGACGGAGTCGAGAGAGTGACGTCGTTTAGCTTCAATGCGCACAAGTGGTTCTTCACGCAACTTGATTGCTGCTGCCTCTGGGTGAGGGACGTGAGGTCGCTAGTGCGCGCTCTGTCGACGGACCCCGAGTATCTCCGCAACAAGGCGTCGGACTCGCGGCGCGTTGTCGACTACAAGGACTGGCAGATCCCGCTGAGCCGGCGCTTCCGCGCGCTCAAGCTCTGGCTGGTGCTGCGCAGCTACGGAGTGGAGAGGCTGCGCTCGATGCTGCGGAAGCACGTCCGGATCGCCAATACGTTTGAGGGGCTGGTGACGGACGACCCCCGCTTCGAGGTCGTCGTGCCGCGGAACCTCTCGATGGTGTGCTTCAGGGTGTCCCCCCACGCGGAGATGAGCGACGCGGTCATCAACGAGGTGAACGGGAAGGTGATGGAGGCGGTGAACGCGTCGGGACGGGCGTGCATGACGCACTCGGTGGTGGGAGGCGTCTACTTCATGCGCTTCGTGGTGGGCGCGACGCTCACGGAAGAGTCACACGTGGTGGCGGTGTGGAAGGCGGTGAGAGAGCTCGCCGGGCCCATTCTCGCAGCCTATGCGTGACGGTTTTTTTGAGTCCGATTGGACATTTCGCTGACCCTACAGGTGTTTAATTGGATCTACACAACTTGGTCCATGCATTTTTTTTATCTCAATTTTTTAATCGTTTGTTATATGGATTATTTCTGGGTGGGTTTGATAAAATTCTCATTATGCTCTCTGTTAAGAAGAAGAAGAAGAAAAAAAAAATAAAAAAATTCTTTGTGTTGAGTAAAGGATAATATATTGGACAAAAAAGTGACTATCTTTAGTTGCTTATTTCTTATCCAAATGTTTTATAAGATTTGCGAGTATTTTTAGTTACAGCTAGTTATATTCTTCATTTTGAATAATAATAATAATAATAATAATAATTAATAAGCAACAATATTTAAGAGTATATATAATATTAAGTAATCTTCATTTGTGATGAAAGAATATCGTGGTGACAAAAACGCTTGAAATTACAAGTAAACCTATCTATTGAATTAAAAAACGTTAAATCCACGGTACATTAATAAAAAGTAATCAACTAATTCATATGAGTCCCTATTAAATTAAAGTGATTTTCACTTATGGCGGAATAATAATAAGACGTGTGAAACTAAAAAAATAATGATAGTACCGATCATTCTACTTATCGTGTATCCCACATTACTATCTACTTAAGCATTGTTTATGTGCTTCTTCTAATTTTCAGCTTCTAAAATCTAATCATCATCATAATGATTTATACATTTCAATGATATATATATATATATATATAATAGTGTAACGTAAAGTCAACAGAAAAAGGTACCCTGGTGCGTAGGACACTATCGAAGTGAATGCACATGTCGGCACTTAATTCATCAAGTCAAATTATATATATATATATATATATGTGGTGTATAACTATTAATATAGTATAACTATTTTTTATATAGGTAACATAATCTCGACTCAATCTATGTTAATGTTATGCTAAGGTGGCTTCCATTGAAGAGTTTATTGATATATGCTTCTGAAAGTCATATAACAATAATCGTGATATTTAAAAAGAAAAAAAAAAGAAAAAAAACAGATGATTAGGATTGAACATATACATATATATATATATGTATTATGTATATATGAGAAAGTTGAATGCAAGTTGCAACGACCATGAGACAATCAATTTGTGTATCTGCCTCTTGCTATATATTGTAACTCTACTTTCAATGCCTTTCAGCAATTAGTTGTCAAAATAATAGCATTTTAATTATTTTCTCAAAGATAATATTGTGTAAATGCATTTCATAAATGGCTTTGTGTATAAATAGTAACATTGGTATTAATTAGTTGTTGTCCTGATCAAAATTAGCTGTATATATATATATGGCCCGGAGAGAGACTTATAAAAAGCTCAAGAACCACAATAATGATACGTAAAAGACTTTATAATTTTTTTTTTGAAAACATAGACTTCTTTCATTAACAAGGGAGTAAATCCCGATCAACACAATTGAAGAGTGGTGCATTACGTGATGTGCTAATTGGAAATCAAATCCCCTTGATTCATGCACATGAATCAATCATGAATCAATCTCTTTTATCATCTTTTATTATGCTATTATCTTCATTAGTTTCTTTGATTTATTTTGATTTTATTATAATTATATTAGGTACATTAGATCAAGTTTTTTATGATTATTATTAGGTTTCATTTATGCTACATTTATGCTATATAAGCAAGAGAAAACATGTGTAAGTTTTTAGTTGATTATGAATTAAAAATCGAGCTTTAGCTTGTGAAGTCGAGTTTATTCTCGCAAAGACGTGTTCTTCGTGTTCTTCGTATTCCGCTCTACATCAGTTGGTATCAGAGCCACTCGTTTCTGTGCAGAGGCACCGATGAAACGAGCCGTTCGCGACGCTTTCGTAGAGGATATGGTGAGACGAGAAGAGGTCGACGGATTCCGTGCTCAGGTGGAATTGCTGATCCGTCAGATGGCTGCAATGATGCAGAATCAAACGGAGCAAAGACGCCAAGACGAGTCCGACACCGAGGACGACCAAGCCAACCTGTTCGGGCAGAATTTTGGACGTGCGGCGGTCCCGGAGGATGCGCGATGGGTAGCGGCGTTCCAGGTGGCTATCCCGGAGTACGACGAAACGACGTACGATGAGGCGGAGCACGGCGAGGCCGTGTACGACGAGTCGGTTTACGGCGAGACGGAGTATGACAAACCCGTATACGATGAGTACGATGAGGCCGTGTATGGCGAGGTCGTATACGACGACAACATGTGCGACAAGAAGGATGATAAGATAGTTTTGGTTTCAAGCATGGCCACCGAAGTGGCCGCACCGAGCAATTCCATTGTGGTGGCGGTCGTGACGACCACGAGTGGAGTTCCGAAAATCAAGTTAAGCACAACGTGGAAACAATCGCGTAAAGTTCCCGCTCAACTACAACCTATGTACGTGCATGACCGTGATAGACGAAAAACTAAGCTTGAAGACATGATCAAGAGATATTGGCGGGGCTGCAAATCCAATGCATTTGTTTTACGATGACGACTTTGGCGCCGACACAAGCGCGGCGATGGCGGCGGACTTGCGATACCTATTGGCGCTCTAAATTCGAGGACGAATTTTTTTCAAGCCGAGGAGAATGGTGCATTACGTGATGTGCTAATTGGAAATCAAATCCCCTTGATTCATGCACATGAATCAATCATGAATCAATCTCTTTTATCATCTTTTATTATGCTATTATCTTCATTAGTTTCTTTGATTTATTTTGATTTTATTATAATTATATTAGGTACATTAGATCAAGTTTTTTATGATTATTATTAGGTTTCATTTATGCTACATTTATGCTATATAAGCAAGAGAAAACATGTGTAAGTTTTTAGTTGATTATGAATTAAAAATCGAGCTTTAGCTTGTGAAGTCGAGTTTATTCTCGCAAAGACGTGTTCTTCGTGTTCTTCGTATTCCGCTCTACATCAGTTGGTATCAGAGCCACTCGTTTTTGTGCAGAGGCACCGATGAAACGAGCCGTTCGCGACGCTTTCGTAGAGGATATGGTGAGACGAGAAGAGGTCGACGGATTCCGTGCTCAGGTGGAATTGCTGATCCGTCAGATGGCTGCAATGATGCAGAATCAAACGGAGCAAAGACGCCAAGACGAGTCCGACACCGAGGACGACCAAGCCAACCTGTTCGGGCAGAATTTTGGACGTGCGGCGGTCCCGGAGGATGCGCGATGGGTAGCGGCGTTCCAGGTGGCTATCCCGGAGTACGACGAAACGACGTACGATGAGGCGGAGCACGGCGAGGCCGTGTACGACGAGTCGGTTTACGGCGAGACGGAGTATGACAAACCCGTATACGATGAGTACGATGAGGCCGTGTATGGCGAGGTCGTATACGACGACAACATGTGCGACAAGAAGGATGATAAGATAGTTTTGGTTTCAAGCATGGCCACCGAAGTGGCCGCACCGAGCAATTCCATTGTGGTGGCGGTCGTGACGACCACGAGTGGAGTTCCGAAAATCAAGTTAAGCACAACGTGGAAACAATCGCGTAAAGTTCCCGCTCAACTACAACCTATGTACGTGCATGACCGTGATAGACGAAAAACTAAGCTTGAAGACATGATCAAGAGATATTGGCGGGGCTGCAAATCCAATGCATTTGTTTTACGATGACGACTTTGGCGCCGACACAAGCGCGGCGATGGCGGCGGACTTGCGATACCTATTGGCGCTCTAAATTCGAGGACGAATTTTTTTCAAGCCGAGGAGAATGGTGCATTACGTGATGTGCTAATTGGAAATCAAATCCCCTTGATTCATGCACATGAATCAATCATGAATCAATCTCTTTTATCATCTTTTATTATGCTATTATCTTCATTAGTTTCTTTGATTTATTTTGATTTTATTATAATTATATTAGGTACATTAGATCAAGTTTTTTATGATTATTATTAGGTTTCATTTATGCTACATTTATGCTATATAAGCAAGAGAAAACATGTGTAAGTTTTTAGTTGATTATGAATTAAAAATCGAGCTTTAGCTTGTGAAGTCGAGTTTATTCTCGCAAAGACGTGTTCTTCGTGTTCTTCGTATTCCGCTCTACATCAGTTGGTATCAGAGCCACTCGTTTCTGTGCAGAGGCACCGATGAAACGAGCCGTTCGCGACGCTTTCGTAGAGGATATGGTGAGACGAGAAGAGGTCGACGGATTCCGTGCTCAGGTGGAATTGCTGATCCGTCAGATGGCTGCAATGATGCAGAATCAAACGGAGCAAAGACGCCAAGACGAGTCCGACACCGAGGACGACCAAGCCAACCTGTTCGGGCAGAATTTTGGACGTGCGGCGGTCCCGGAGGATGCGCGATGGGTAGCGGCGTTCCAGGTGGCTATCCCGGAGTACGACGAAACGACGTACGATGAGGCGGAGCACGGCGAGGCCGTGTACGACGAGTCGGTTTATGGCGAGACGGAGTATGACAAACCCGTATACGATGAGTACGATGAGGCCGTGTATGGCGAGGTCGTATACGACGACAACATGTGCGACAAGAAGGATGATAAGATAGTTTTGGTTTCAAGCATGGCCACCGAAGTGGCCGCACCGAGCAATTCCATTGTGGTGGCGGTCGTGACGACCACGAGTGGAGTTCCGAAAATCAAGTTAAGCACAACGTGGAAACAATCGCGTAAAGTTCCCGCTCAACTACAACCTATGTACGTGCATGACCGTGATAGACGAAAAACTAAGCTTGAAGACATGATCAAGAGATATTGGCGGGGCTGCAAATCCAATGCATTTGTTTTACGACGACGACTTTGGCGCCGACACAAGCGCGGCGATGGCGGCGGACTTGCGATACCTATTGGCGCTCTAAATTCGAGGACGAATTTTTTTCAAGCCGAGGAGAATGGTGCATTACGTGATGTGCTAATTGGAAATCAAATCCCCTTGATTCATGCACATGAATCAATCATGAATCAATCTCTTTTATCATCTTTTATTATGCTATTATCTTCATTAGTTTCTTTGATTTATTTTGATTTTATTATAATTATATTAGGTACATTAGATCAAGTTTTTTATGATTATTATTAGGTTTCATTTATGCTACATTTATGCTATATAAGCAAGAGAAAACATGTGTAAGTTTTTAGTTGATTATGAATTAAAAATCGAGCTTTAGCTTGTGAAGTCGAGTTTATTCTCGCAAAGACGTGTTCTTCGTGTTCTTCGTATTCCGCTCTACATCAAAGAGCCAAGTCGGGCAATTGAGCACCCCTATGTCCGAAATTAAACCCGATAGGCGAGACTTGGCAATACAATTTGCCGACTCGTTACATGTTCTCGGTATCCACCGGCAAATCCCGGATAACACACCCATCCTAACAATATTGCCGATACTCTCAATGATCGGTCCTTGAAGGCTTTGGAGGCGGCCACCATTGACAAGCTTAACCGCCCGGCTACAATCGGATTCCACCTCCGAGATGGCCCAACCGTGTTCTTGGGCGAAGAGCAATCCATGGTGAATGGCTCTACATTCGGCCGACAACGCGGAATCCACATGTTCGAAAAGGGTGGCCGTAACACCAATGACGTATCCCCTATGGTCTCTTACTAGTCCTCCAATACCGGCCCGCCTCGTACCCGGGTCCCATGCCGCATCCACGTTGATCTTCAATCCACCGTGTTCCGGTCTAGTCCATCCGGATTGCGCCGCTTCGTGAGATTTCATATGCCCCTCCAAATCTTGATTACACTTTTTGAAGTTGTCGAAACAAGAGGAAACCTCTTCCACCCAAATCTCCGGGGCTTTGTTATAGTTCTCGAACGTCCTAAGGTTCCGGTCCGACCACGCCGCCCAAATGAGCCCGCAAAACAATTCCAAGGAAGTTCCCGGCAAACCTTCAAAGGCTATTAATGTTCTATAATATATATATATATATATATTATGTATAAGTTGTAATTGCAATGCGAACAATAACTACTGTCATGATCGAGAGAAGAGTATTGACCAGTCATGCTATAATTCCATGGCTGAAATTCGCTTAGGAATTTTGACAAAACGAAGCAATAACAATTTGTTTATTGTTGTGACTTAATTAATGTGCATGATTTTTCGGTTGAATATATCGCTTTTTATAATTCCTTATTTAACTTTCCAATCTTCGGTCAATATCTGTGTCGATGATTTTTAGAATATGACGTTGTAAATGATAAATCAAAGTAGAGAAAATGGGATTTTATTTTGGGAGAAACTAGGGTTTCTATTGATAATGAAATAATTTACAATTACATTGGTGAGAATTAACGAAGGAGAACATAGATAAGAGTATTAAAATGAAGGCTTAATGACGGCAAAAATACCCAAAGTTTGGTCAAAGAACCCCTCATGTACTCAAAGTTTAAAAGTGGTGGCAAAAATACCCAAAGTCGCATTTGGGGAGTTGACCACTCCATTCTCGTAACGCCGTTAACTTACCCGTTAACTCTGGCCACGTGGACAAACGTGGGTTGCTGACATAATAATTTTTGCTACGTGAACGAGCCCACATCAGCCTCGTTTACGATAAAACAAGGAATTAAACCCCTAATTAATACTATTCAACACAACTAATTGAACCCCTAATGATTACACTTAACAAAACAGATTTGTCCACGTGGCCAGAATTAACAGGTAAGTTAACGGTGCTACGAGAATGAAGTGGTCAACTCCCTAAATGTGACTTTGGGTATTTTTGCCACCACTTTTAAACTTTGAGTACACGAGGGGTTCTTTGACCACACTTTGGGTATTTTTACCGTCATTAATCCTAAAACGAATGAATAAAACCCTTTTTAAGGATTGAAAGAAAAACATTTTTTAAGGCCATTGTATTAATATATATATATATATATATATATATATATATATATATATATACAACGTTAATGTATACATATATTAGCCATAATAAAAAATTTATCTAAAACAAAGAATAATAGTACAACGTTAATGGTAATCATTCATAATATATGCAAGTAACTGATGTAAAGATATTTCATAAGTTAAATCTAAATATCACGACTAGAATCATTAATAAACATAGCTTAAAATTGCGAGCTCCTTTTCGTAAGACACACATACAATAAATAAGATTTAAAAAAAATAAAAAATTATGGGTATCCCTCCTATTTAGAGGTCCAACGACTTGGTTATTTATTTTTGGCCCATTGACTTATGACCCGACCCATATAACCTATTAATCTAGGTCATCTCTAGTGATTTGGAGGAGAAAAGAAAGAGAGTGAAGTATAAGAAAACACGAGAAAAAAAAGGAGAGAAATAGAATTCGTGGTTCTCGGACTGTTGTTGTGACGACAGGAAAATCGACATTGCGCACTCGTTTATCATTGGATCGTCGTGAAATTTTGACAAAGCGTTCTTTTTCTAAGAGGTAGATGTATGTTTTGAACGTTGGAAATGTAGTTTGGAGCTTTCTAAGTTGGTCTGTCTGAGTGGAACCAATGGCCAATTTTTTGAGTACTTTGAAGGAGTTTCTCACAAAAATTTTGTCTTGCTTGTTCTTGTAATTCGAGATTGGTGTTAGATCTTGATAATGATGATGATGTATGCTTCTAGTTTTATCTAGGGAAGACTTCGTTTTGAGAGTTTTTACACGCTAAAATTACCATGTGTTCGTAGATATGCTTAGATAATAATCGTCTTCGTGTTGCCATGGGTTGCGCTTTTTTCTAGCAGAAAAGATCAAAAGAATATTATAGGACTCCCATAATAAAAATCAAAATAATAAAATGTATCAGTTTATCTTGAATTTTGAGACTATCTTGACTTAATCACATATATTATATATGCTACATATAAATATATAATACATCCGATAAGATCTATATTTACGGCTTTACTTTTTTTGTATTGTATTTTTCACTTAATTACATGTGTGGTGACATTGGTAATTTAAATTTTTACTTTTTTCGTGTAATTTTCCCATCCTATTTTTATTTACTTCCTAGACTATTTCTTTCTCTAAGGCGCGGGATTTTCGCTAATATCATGATTCATGACAACTAATTACTACAATTCATTCGTAAACATATACAATAATATATATATATATATACATACATCCAAAACTGCATGGTCATATTACCATATATATATACATAGATGATAGATACATATCAACATAATAATTTGTAAACCTATTTCGTACGTGTATTCCTTTTTAAGATCATATTATAATTATTAATTAATACGCTATGTTACATGACTGATATATAACTATATATTTATTTGCAATGAATAAAACCAATTCAATTTTGAAAGTAAAACCATGACCACATCCATGTTCATCGCGACCAATTCAGTCTCAGCCTCCGTTAATCTCGCTAATATCCAGGTGTCATTTCGATTTGCCATAATAACGAGAAGCTTCAAGAAATGGTGTTCTTGATTGATCGATCGTGAAACCCCCGTGACAATATTCTCCGTTCGAATCGATTCTATGTCGTCGAGCTCGCACTCGCCGTGCGCGGCGTGCAAGTTCCTGCGACGGAAGTGCACGCAGGAGTGCGTGTTCGCGCCCTACTTCCCGCCCGACCAGCCCCAGAAGTTTGCCAGCGTCCACCGCGTCTACGGTGCCAGCAACGTCGCCAAGCTCCTCAACGACCTCCCCGTCGCGCACCGCGATGAGGCCGTCGCCTCGCTCGCCTACGAGGCCGACGCGCGCCTCCGCGACCCCATCTACGGCTGCGTCAGCTTCATCTCCTTCCTGCACACGCGCCTCAAGCAGGCCCAGGCTGAGACCCTCGCCGCCAAGAAAGAGCTCGCCG
This sequence comes from Parietaria judaica, assembly GCA_954871525.1. Taxonomy (NCBI): domain Eukaryota; kingdom Viridiplantae; phylum Streptophyta; class Magnoliopsida; order Rosales; family Urticaceae; genus Parietaria; species Parietaria judaica. The sequence continues at coordinate 3,897,330 of OX940863.1, forward strand.
GCTTCATCGGCCCCCAGGCCGCCATGATGCTGCTGCAGCCCTACCACGTGGCGCCCACCCCCGTGGGGGGCCACGTCGGCTTCCAGACCCAGCAGATGTTCAACGGGTTCGAAGCGGGGTATGTCGGGTTCGGGGACGGGGTTGACAACGGAGGATACGGCATGGCCGTGCAGGTGCAGCCGGAGCACGTGCACCACGTGCAGGGTAATCAGAGTGCGGTGTCTGACCCGGTCGTGGATTATAATCAGATGCAGGCGCAGTTCGGGTTGCTCAGCCACGCGCCGCCGCATGATAATCAGGCTCACTGCAAGTCCGATGTCGGGCCTCAGATTGGCTAAAGATATTGACAAGGTTCGTGTTCTTTGATGTTCATAGATACAAAGTTTCATGCTTGTGTCGTTTCTATTGTAATGCCCGTTTGGTATCTTATGTTGTAGTCTATGTTATAGGAATACAAGTGCCTTTGTCGCTAGGCTTTGTGTCATTTTTTTATAAAATATAGATGGAAAATTCATGAGAAACTATGTGTCTATGTCTTTTCGTACAAACATAATCCCGTTATTTGTTTTACAACATTGTGCGTGTTCTAGCACAAAACAGAAAGTGAGAATGACGGTAGTAAACACCACAACTCCGAGCAAATTATAGTAGAAGACGATCTTCAAGCGGCAAGTGGACATATTTCTCGATTGAGAGCGAACCACTGTGATATTGTGCATCACCTTCTAGTTTTGTGCTTATGACTTTGTTTTCGAATTGGAATTTTTAGGGCAAAATACTAACAAAATGTATCGTTCTAGTAGTTAAGGATCTAAACACTAACGGGTATTAACGATCGAAGCCACGAAAATTATAACAACGGGTGATTAATCGGCGATAAACAAAAAACGGGAGTATTTCCACAACCCCCTAGTTTATGTTAGAAAGTGGTATCTTTGATTCATATATAAATAACATCTCCATATATAATTAGAAGCATGATTCTTAATCTGTGATTAATTTATACTCATAAATATTAACCAAACTTTTTTTTGTTACAGAGGAACATATACTCAAAGGTAGTGTCTATTTTGAGAAGGTGGTAATCATTTATAAGCCTGGATTTTCATATTTTTTTAGTCTAAGATCTCTATTTTCTATTGCAATAATGAATATCCGATTATATTGTATTTATTATGTAATATTGTGAGGTTATATCACAATCTCACTGTAATTGCAGTGTTATTTTGTTCAATCTCTTATTCTGGAAAGATCGAAAATTACTAGAAACTCCGCGATAACAAGGCATTAATCTCATGCGCGTGGCTAACTCTTCACAGCCGGAAAAAGTACGAGGAGATCGACAAGCACTTTTCATCGAGGATAAAACTGAATACGGAAATCCTCACTCCATTTATTCCAACTGAAAATCATGGACTGAATCTTTCAATACATATTATCTAAACTTTATTATATGACATTTTTGGTAAAAAAGTAAAAAAAAAAAAAACAAATTATTAACCAGTCAGCATATTTTTTTTACAATAAATAGTATTTCTACAAATAATAAGAACAAATATTAAGTTAAAAATATTTGTGACCTCGTCTCAAAGTAACCGAGGAACCCTTTTGGCCTCTACTCTGCATCATGAAAAGAGCTTACGTCAACAAAGGGATGAAAACGATACGGTAATTTTCCGTGGAAACTCAGTTCGGGAACAAAAGCCACGGGCAGATTCATGAACATAAAAGTGTTCCAATGCCGGCTAGGAGTAATTAAGCCCGAAAAATAATTACATAAAAGTGCAAAACCCGAAAAGTGATACCAGAAAAAATGTCGCACCGTGAAGTAGAAATGGGCCGGGCCGATAAATAACAGATTCGGGTAAGTAATAGAAACATGGACAATATGTAAGCTTACCTCAGTTACTAGGCTTATTTGACTACCACCAACAGGAAGACCTTCAAATTGATCAAAAAGCCTCCTTTTCTATAAATTCATTACGCGAAAAGACGGGGAAAAGAACTCAAACGGGTAAGCAATTCTCAGAACAATGCGATCAAGTTACTAATCAACTCAGAAGTGTTCAAACCACAAACCTTACTAATCGGGTGATCATGTTTTTTATCTCCCTTCTTATGCCGTTTTTCCTTGCTTTTAAGCTTTTTGGATTTCTTCTCCTTTTCTTTCAAATCTCTCTCCGCCTGCGCAATAAGTTAAAAAGAAAGGCTTGACCGTTAGATCGTTCACATTTCCAAAGGTGTCGAGAACTATGTCAGATATTTCTTACAAAAGACAATTGAATTGAACTTGGCTCCCTCAAGTGAAATGCATGCTTTAGCGTATCAAGATCAAAGAGATCTATGGAAGTATTTCCTCCTCTCGTATTTGACACGTTTCGAAGGAGCTCATCGAGACCCGTCCCTTCACCTTTCTTGATTTCAATGTCTCCGACCACATTGTGGAGATAGCGCGTCTCGGATATCGACAAGGGAATGGACCCTTTGCAAAATGATTCATAATGAGGCCACAGCTTGAACTTGTTCACGAGATCAACAGCACCACCGAGTTCCCGTGGCCCTGATGATAGCAGAAAGAGATAATAGCTTATCCTTATAATTAAGAAGCTTCAGTTTCCAGTTTTGCCTCGAGAACAAAACTTCACAATACATAGAGCTCTATATGTACGAGTTAGTATCTTTTCAAGACTCTCCAGCTGATTCTTTCACAACTTGAAGAGTGAAACGGCACCCTAATTACTATACCACTGCGTTTAAACATCACGAGAACTCTCCCAGCGTGAAGCTCTATCCAGTGAAATTAACATCAGAAAGTAAGAAAGAAATATATATATATATATATATCAGTATAATATACGTATATACACACGGATAAAAAATATGATGGTATAATCGACATACGAAATGTGTACAAAGTTTGCAAGAGGGAGAACAAGAACACCAAAAACACAATGAACATTGAAAAAAAATCACTCATGATTTAGTCTCTTACCGCTCCCGAATCTTCTGCCTTCGGTATGCATTTTCCTTCCGATCAGGGGATAAGGAAAACCCGATACCCGAACTGAAATTCGTAAAATTAACATAAAATAAGAAAATCGGAGAAATTAATAAATGAAGCTCAAAGAGATAACCCATGAAAATTGTGGGGAACGCAACAAAATAAAAAACAATGGATCATTCATAACAGTGAGGCATTTCATCAAACACATGGCTTACAACACTCAACCAGATTCTGTTGTCATTCATTCCTTCTCAGATCAGCTTGAAGAACGCTTGAATTGTTTTATACAAGTGATGATAACAAAAGGTTAGTGACAAGTATTGAATCTTTTCAAGCATAGGCCCTGCCCTCGATTACCAGGCCACTTTCTTACAGGTTTCGATTATCCAAAACATATATGGCGTATGTATATGTATATGTATATGTATACATCACCTTGCGAAGATGGTGAGTCTAAGCGGCCATGGATCTGGAGGAATTGGAAAGACGACGGGCTTCTTCAGGAACCAGTCATGGCTTTCGAGATGAGCGTTATATAATTAAGACATATTAGCGGCAAAAGTACCAAAATTTTTAAGTAGATATATTCTCTTCTCCGATCCGACGGCCCAGATCTCGCGCAGAGCATCAGCTCTCGATCAAGATTAACTCTCGTTTCTGCTTCTCTTCTTAATTTCTCGTCGTAGCTTTATCTGTGCCAGCTTTCAGCTCTTCGCTTCTTTTTTGCTTTTTTTTTTTTTATGTGTTTGATCAAGATTCTCAGAATAAAGAGTGAATATTCTCAGATTCCATATTCGTAATTACTGCATATATTATTTTCTTCCTATAAATCTCCATTTGCTTTGCATGCAATTGTAGCTGAACATATTGTTACTCAAAATTTTATTTCTATATATATATATATATGTGTGTGTGTTGATAGATACATATGAATATCTTAGAGCCTCGGACACACAATTATTTTGACTATAAATTTTTGAATACAACTATGAGAAAGAAGATTGCTTCTCTACTCTACTTGATGAGTCTGGTTTGGATTTGCAGCTTTTTGTTGACATAGCTAATAAATCGCCCGTGTCGCGTAGCAATCTCGACCACACAAGAATTGATCATTCATTCAAGGATTGCATTATTGTAAATGTTGTCAATTTGTCATATCATGTATATTGGTGATCTTTGATGTTATATATATGGAATCATAGGTGTAAATAATGTGTGTGAGCCACCAAGGCAACGATCACTTTAAAAGATATGAATGTCTAGGGATTTGTTGAGTGTGAACCCTAATCTACACGAAAGCATTATCGAGACATGACGCAGAGCAGTAGTCAAGCTGATACTTTTCGCACAGATTATTTGCCCTAGGGTTATTTTCGCTTATAAGACTTGCAGCCTTCATTAGTGCGATTTTGTAGCACAAAGAGAGAGAGGCGAGACTGAGAGTTTAACCAGAAACTCCCCGTGAGAGATTGATAGTGGATCGAGTTTTACAGGCGGCAAGTGGACGTACCTCCTACACTGGGAGCGAACCATTATAATTCTGGTGTCAATTTTCAATTTCGTTTATTGCTTTATCGTTTTCTAATTTAAAAATTAGGACGAAATTCCTAACAGGATTTTGATGAATGCGATGACCCTAATAATCTATAATACTCGGCTCGACCACACTGGAATGTCTTTGTTTGCGACGCTCTTACCCCTAATCGATATGATATTGTCTCACTTTTTAATAATAATAATAAAAAAAAAGTAAACAAAAGAGAAGCAAAATAAGGAATATTATAAAAGTTCTAAAATCCGTGGGTACCCTCCAAAATGAAGGAATGCAGTAAAATGTTGACCCACATAATTGTTGTTTTACCAAAGACCTGCATACAACCTTTGTGGTGCATAAAATCCTATAGCAACCCTGATAAAACCACATAGAAACTTTTAAATTCTATAAATCCTATAGTACCTAAATTCGGACCGGCACAGTCGGGAATGATTTTTTAAAAACTTGCAAAAACTCAATTCCCGTAAATTAAAATTACAAGCAATTTACTGTAATTGGTTTCTAAAATATTGAATATTGAATTTCCGACTCTGAAAAAACATATTTATGTCATTATAAAAATTTAAATATTAAATAATTATGCCGCTCATATATTTGGCGTCGATAAAAATGTGCTACAAAAGTAATCGTACGTATTGAGTACAACTAGCGATAAAGGATAACATAAGAAATGCTTTGTATTCTCCTCTCTTATATTCCAAAGTAGAATTGGATGGTACAATTTTCCACTTGGATCAACCAATCACTAACTCCTGCAATAATGCAAATTGTATATGTATATATATATATATATATATATATATATATTATTTTTAGGGCTGAAAAGGCAAGTTCGTTGAAATGAATGAATGTTGATATGTTTGTATGATCACTCATTAGGTTTTATATGTTTTATTCACTTATTCAGACACATGTTATGGGGTCTATGGCCTGAGCATATACATTATTTCATGATCCTTTACATCAAAATTATTTCGGTGTTTTTTAATTTTTGACGATGAGCTAGATAACAGCTTTTTCTTCAAATTATTTGGAGAAGAACCTAGATTTCTTAAGCAGTTTGAGTATATATTGAGTCATGTTCTTATCTTATAAATGCAATTTATAATTTTTTATGTATTTTGGTTGGCTTATTGCTTATAAAGTTGGATCACTATTTTCTATAAAACTATAGTCGATTTTTGAATTTACTCGATATATATATATAGATTAAAATAGTAAGCTACGGCTAAAGTTCCTAATAATTTATATAAAAAATTGAATTATGTACCAAACCTTTTTTTTTTGTGGCTATAGTACATAAAGTTGCATATGTTAAGGATTTTAGTTTCTTCTGTCAAACTCTGTTTGAGGTGTGTGCTATGTAGATTTGGCAACACAGCCACGTGGCATTTGACCTCCATGTGGCATTAAAAAAAAAAGCATTATTAAGAATATAATTTCATAACAATAATTAAAAATCAAAATTATAAAATAATTTAATGAGGTTATAAAACTTATATTGTACTAGGAAGCATTAAAATAATACCATTAGTAATATAGTTACGCATTAAAAACGAACATAAATATATTAATGCATGCGTAAAACACTATTTTTTTAAGGGTTTATTTTTTTTTATCACTGGTGTAGATTTTTATTTCAATAATCGTGAATAACTAAATATATTTAATGCTTCATAATACAATATAAGTTATACAACCTTATTGAATTATTTTATAATTTTAATTATTAAATTATATTCGTAATAATGCTTAAGAAAAAAATGTCACGTAGTTGTGTTGCCAAATCTACATGGCGCATTCGAGGCGCCACGTAGGACACCACTAACGGAGTTTGACGGAAGAAACCAAAATTCTTAACAGATGCAACTTTAGGTACTAAAGCCACACACACAAAAAATTGAGTACATAATACAGTATTTCTAAAACATTAAGTATTTTAACTGTAATTTACCCGTACATAATTGTAATCCAAGATGAAACTTAAAACACAGTCAACTAAGGAAATTATACGAAATATTCATTTTGTGCCAAACCATTTAAAAAACTACTTATTGTGTGTGTTAAAAACTACTCATAAATGAGTAGTTTTAAAAAAAAAATTGCACAAAATAAACATTTCGTTAATTAACCCGAACAATTATTGATAACTTGTAAGCTAATCTTGTCAGGCAATATATTATATAATTTATAATTTTATATTGATCCTGTGCGCAATGTAATAATTCTTGACATGACTAATAATGATTGTTTAGTGTTTACTACGTGCTTTAAATATATATAAGTGACCACTTTAATTTATTATACGTACGTGATAGAAAGAAGAAGAAAAAGTCTTAATCTTGAAATAAAATAGGGTTTCAGTGGCGGTTTTTTTGCCGTTGAAAGTGGATATTTGGGCGGCTGAAGGTCTAAAACTTTTAGCGGCGCTTTTTTGGGCCGCTAAATTCGGTCGTCAAGTTCTGGCCACAGAAAGAATTTTCAGTGGCCCAACATAATTGCGCCACTAAAACTAGTTTTACTCACGCATTTAACGCGCCGTGGAAAGTTTCCAACGACGATCCTTTCGGACGTGAAGGAAATACTTTCAGCGGCCCATTTAGATATAGCGCCGCTGAATGTTAATACTTTCAGTGGCCAAGAATGTCTTTGGTTTCGGTGGCTCTGTATGGAATGCGTCGCTAAAAGTATGTGTTTCAGTGGCCAAATTTTCAAGTTTCCGCGGCCCAATTTTAAGCGGCTAAAAGTATTTTTATATATTTTTTCTGAAATATTATTTGATAAAAAACCTGATTTTTTTTTTCAAAAGTATTCACTAATAAATAAATTATCCAACATAAATAAAACGAAACCGTACAATAAATATAACACTAGACCGTTTTATACATAATGATTAATATGTTGAAAATCAAAATACATACATAGAACAAAAAGAGTCTAAAACTACTAAGTTGATACCTATATAATCTAAATATCAGTAGCACTGTGGTCGTCGGTTGTCACATCTTGACGACTTCCCCTCGGAGAATTGTTAGCGGGTCCTACACCAATGCTTGCGCTGTTTCGGGAAGAATTCATAGAATTGAGATGGTCTTTTACGTTTTTAAGCAACGCGTTCATCGAATGCATTTCAGAACATAGCTCTTCGATCCGCGCCTCCTCTTTGCCAATATTTCGTGTGTTCATCGATAATGGCGGGACTACAAAATCAACTCCTGCCATTTGTTTGACGAGCGAAGAAACCGCGAGCAAGCTTTCATGGAAACTAAAGCACTGTTTCGTCAATTGTTCCATTTTCTCCTTGTGTTTTTTAGACACACCATTTTTGAATGATGATGAGCTTGCACGCTTCGCACCAATTGCTTTCAATCTAGGCAGCGATGTATACCCGGGTATATATCGAGACCATCAAGAACCTATCACTTCACCGACTATATCTATGTCCGGGGGATAATCAGAATCGCCGACAATTGAAGCCCCAGAACTGCTCCCTTCCTCTTCGGATATTTTATTTTGAATATCAACCATTTGATTCTGTAATTATTATGAAAATCAATTACATATTAAAAAATGATAAATTCAAATGCATCACTTACATAGTAGGTCTCGGCCGTTGAATTGACCCATTCACCATTTGCTTTCTTCTTGTGTAGCTTGGCGAATGTTGCTACCATATTTGGTTTTCGGCCGGTAACCGGACCAATCTATAACAAAATTATTAAACATATTATTAAGTTTGAAATGAAATAAATATACAATCTAAGCACTATAACTTACTTGGGCATTTATGTGTGAAACAATGGTTTTTGAACCATGTGTACCGGTTGTCGGCATCTTCGAACGAGCTTCTTTTGCTCTTGTGGAATTTTCCTTCAAAATATTTATTGTCAGTAAGTAAGCAAGTGAAAGTAAAAAAAATAAAAGTAAGTAAGCAAGTGCATGGGCAATGTAGAGTTAGCAAGTTAGGTTAGAATAGATGTTATACCTTGTGTTCCGGAGAACAAAAATGATCGCAAATGAGCACCCAATTTTCCATATGCACACCACGATAAGGCTTTGTTTTCGTTATTTCATTATTTGTCTCTCCGCCTTTTCCATTCCAATACACTTTCATTGCAACACGCCAATCCACCAATACTTTTCCCATTGATTTGCACGTTGCATCCATGGACACGACATCTTCTTTATCAAATATAAACTTCTCTTGCATTTTAAAATATAATTAATTATGTAAAAATATACTAACAATTGATTAAAATATACTAAAGTTAAGATATTTTACCAGTAAATGATCGATAATAACATTGATCGTCTTGCGTGGCACGCTTGTCCAAGAAATATATGTCGATTTAATCTAAATACCGATTATATCTAACGTGATCTTAACTATTGAAATGATGAGAAATATAACATACTTTAAGTACTCCTCCGTTGTTGTACAGTTGTTGAAGATGTACCACTCAGCCATGTCCTTCAATTCATCATTTAGAAAGAAAATAGTATCATTTCCAAAAGGGTGGCCCACTTTCTTAAAAATTGAAATCTCCCGGCTTTGTTGAGGATCTACTTGGTCATTATGTCTGTCAGGCCTATTGAATCGGGTTTCGACATCTTCATGGAAGTACATTGCGCAAAATGTCAACGCCTCATTCACCACGTAAGATAGTACATGCAAACGAGAGAGAGAAGGTCCCGATAAGAGAGTAGGCGAACCTAGAGTAAGTCAGAAACTCGCCGTCAGTGCTGAAGCCCTCGCTGGAAGTGAGTCGGAAACTCGCCTTCTTCGTCGAGGGAAATATTGGGGTTTCGAGATTTGGGGGTTTTGAGATTTGGGGGTTTCTGCTGAGTAAAGTTTTTTCGAGGGAAATATTTGGCGCAGAGAGGCAGAAAAAGTGTTAGTGAAATATTTGTGAAAATAAACTTTTACCAGCTCTTTAAAATGAGACGCTGAATGTATTAATAACGTCGCTAAAGGTATATTCAGCGGCTAATCACACCAACCGAGCGGTTAAAAGTAAAACTCAAATTTCATATTTTGAAAAAGCCTAATTAATAACAAATATATATAACTAAATAAATCTACTAAAATATATAAATACTCAAATTGAAAATGTATGTTTGAATCTTTTTTATTGAAATTAAATTAAAATACCTTCAAATAGTAATCAAGCTCAACATCAATATCTAACTTCTTTATAATATATATAGAATGTGTACACATTACTTAATTTAATCATGCTTGTAATAAAAAAAACAAGTAATATGAAAATATAATTGATAATTTTATACAATAACACATTATCTACATATAAAGTGAAACAAAATATAAATTGATTACTTAAATATAAAAGAATTTAAAATATTGATTGAAAGACTTTTACCGACGCATTTAAAATAGATTTAGCGGCTCCAAATATCACATTCACGGGCGAAAATATAAGGTTTTTCCGGCTCAATATGCAAAATGAAACGCCGAAAGTATATTCAGCGACTAACTCTACAGACTGGGCGGCTAAAAGTAAATTTCAAATAAATTTTGATTACTTTTGGACAAATTAATAGATAATAAGGATACATAACTTTATTATTCCCCTAAGTTATGATGAAAACTATATATTACACTTAAATTGATAGCTTTAAATTTTTATTATTGATTCAAATCACAATAATATAAGTTTAAAGAGTAATAGCTCAACATCAATATCTAACTTTGTTACAATACAAGTAAACATTATATATATAAGTTTACATACTTCATACAAATTAATTAATTTAAACTTATAATTGATACAATAACACTTTATATGTACACAAATCAAATTAAAATATATAAATGATAATTAAGTTGAGTAAAATATCTTGAAGAATGATTAAAGTACTTTTCCCGGCCCAATTAGCGAAATCAGCCGCAATAACTATATTCAGCGGCTAAATATACTAAATTCGCGGTTAAAGGTAGGGTCAAATGTTTTACCGACGCATTTGAATAAAAATAGCGGGTAAAAGTATTACTTTTACCGGCACTTTTTACGTACTGGGCGGGGAAAATGTGAACAGAAATTCCACAAAGCCTTTAGCCGCGCGTTACGTGAAACTAGCAGGTAAAAGTATTATTAGCAGCCCATTAATTGGGCCGCTGAATCGTATTCAGCGGCTGGTTTCGTTAACTTCGCCGCTGAAACATTTATTTTTAGCGGCTCATTTTGGAACTACGCCGGTGAAACCCTGTTTTCTTGTAGTGTATATATATATAATATATATATATATATATAACTTACATATATGTATATATAATCTTGAACTTATTCGCTTTAATTAATATCCTAATCTTGCCTCTATTAGTCTAGTATTACATAAATTTGATTAGTATCATCGTCACAACAATGTCAATTATACATCAATTAGGTTATTAATTATAGCCAAAACCTATGATTATTACACATCAAGAAAAGTAACGACTATGATAATCTCCCTATCAACCTTGTCGGAATGAAAAGAAGATAAACGACAAAGTCAAATGACTCAAATACACTGTTGACTTGACTATGTATACTTTATATTAAGGTTCTAAATATCGATATCGATCTCGTTTCGCACTCTCCATTTTACGGATATATCGCTTGCCGACGGATAAAAAGGAAGAAATTGATATATCGCTTGCCGATAATACCGCATAAATTTCACGGATATATCGCTTGCCGATCGAAATATCGACGGATATTCCGGAAAAATATTTTTAGTATTTCAATCATATTTTTATATAGTTTATAAATGACCTATTTAATAAATATGACAGATAGTTATAGCCTAGAAAACACACTCATAAATCATAACATAGCACAAATATACAACATAAAAGTCATAACTCATAACATAATGTCGACAGAACATAAAATAAGTTAGTCATCATAATAAAGTCATAGAGTACGAACATAAATACGAACATAGAGTACGAAGTACGAACATAAATACGAAGCATGGTTCTAAATACCGATATCGATGTCGTTTCGCACTCTTCATTTTACGGATATATCGCTTGCCGACAGATAAATGAGAAGAAATGGATATATCGATTTCGTGCGAATATCGTTTCGCATTTCTCATTTTCTGGGTACGTCGTGAATATATCGAGGACATGTCTGGATATTTAAAACATATATACACGTTATAATTTGTACGTAACTTCACGTGTGAAAAGAAGAAGAAAAAATAACCCTAACTTAGCTGATATTTCAATATATCTACTATCTAGGCAATGCGAAACAAACGACATGATTGGACTTAGACAAACCGTGACCACTCAAATCCATCGTCACATTAATTATCTTTTTACCATAAGATATCAATACCGTACGATATTATTTAATAGGTCACAAAAAATAAACGTACTTTCAACCCTCAAACAGTGACCATTATATTTATTCGTCGGCATAAATAATGAAGAATTGAATCGAATATGTAACTAAGCATTGGCTTTGGCCTTTTGTCTTGGCTCTTTCCTCAGAGTGTCGGCAAATAAAAAATAAAAAATAAATCAACATATAATTCTCTATTGCTCGCTTAGCTGTAACTCCACACAACTTGTCCGAATCAGACACGTGGTAGCCTCCCATTGGCCGACATGTCATCCCCGTCATTGCTCTACATATAGAGAGATCGAATCGATCGAGTTCGAGCCACATAAGTGTTTCCCACAGTATATATTAAAGCCAAAACGGCCAGTAATAATATATATTATATAATTATATACTACAAGAAGTATAATAGTATATATAGTTGCTTGCGACGGCAAGAATCCTCAAGTTGAGCAGACATGAAGAGGTCGAGTCTTCCTCACGCGCCGTCGTACGGGAGAATGAGCGAGGTGAGCGCAACGACGACTTCGTCGTCGTCTTCTTCGTCGTCATTGTCATCGCTAGGTCAAAAGGACGAGGAAGGCGACTGGGAGATTAGGCCGGGAGGTATGTTGGTCCAGAAGCGGGTTGGCGCCACCATGCCGGAGGTCTCGGCGCCCAATGTGCGACTCCGCGTTGCTTTCGGTGCCAACCGGTACGAGATCTCCGTCAGCGGTCAGGCCACCTTCGGTAATCTTCACACTTCTTCCAAGTCCCAAGTGAAGTTCGTTGTATTTGACCAAAAAGAAAATATTATAATTGCATTTTTATTAACTTATTTTTTTTTGCTAATAACTACAAATCTGCAATACATTATTCGCCATATAAATTTCCTCAAATTAACTAGCAAATGTACTCTATTTTTTTCATTGTTTTTTCCATTTTTGCGTCTGACAAGTCATCATATATATATATATATACATATTATATAATATAATATAGTATATATATAGTGTGTTTTGAACTTTGAAGTTTGAACTCTTTTATCATAAAGTCAAACTAGCTCAAATACTCTTATGCTTAAGTAATAATTATTGATCATATTATAATCAACGGCAGAGCTAGGATTTACACTTCTTAATTAGGAGTCGGTTTGAATTTTTAATGAGGATACGGGAGAGGATAATTTGCAATTTTAAATAAATAACACTAAAAATTAAGAGCAAAAACTAATTATAAAAAAAAATGTGTGGGGGTTTCAACTTGCAACCAGTGGGGGTAGAAAAGTAAAAGGTTGTACTAACTTGGAGCGGGCGTGGCAGGGGAGGTGAAGAAGTGTCTGACGGTGGAGACGGGGCTTCAGGCCAGCGAGCAGAAGTTGGAGTTCAAAGGGAAGGAGCGGGACAACAACGAGTATTTGGACTTGTGCCGCGTAAAAGACCGGTCGAAGCTGACTCTCACGGAAGACTCAGCAAGCATCGCGAGGAGAGCGGTGGAGAGGCGGCGCAATGCCAGGATTGAATCTGCCCTCCGCGCCATATCCGACATCTCCTTGGAGCTCGACAAGCTCGCCGACCAGGTCTCCTATAACAACATTCTTTTCGAGAATAATATTACGTGAATAACGTGACTTTTGTCACGTGATGACGTGAGATTTAGAGTGTGCATGCGTTGGATTTGTCGACCGACTAATCTACGAACTCGAAACATTTAACCTAATTATTATATAAGAACGTGGATTAGTACTCGTGATGTCTTTTCTGGGGTCGTATACATATAATTACTAATTAGAGACAGCTGTGTGGCATATTGACTCAGTCAAACATGAGTTGGCGTTGACCGTGGACCCCATATCTTTTGTCATAGGTATTGGTCAACTGGTTGACCATGTATTTGAGTACTGACAATTGTGATGGGCTGAAAAATAACTATCATGGTGATATTCTGATATATAATAAATTCTACAAATAGATAATTAAATAGGTACTATTTAAAGTGTAATTAATGAATGGATATATTAATATTAATTAGGATATTTCCGATGCCTAATCTTGTACGCAGTTGACGCATATTCTAATATATCTATGTTTTGCCACAATATACTGTGATGTCACAAAGCATGGTCGAGGTCAAATTTTGTGTTTGTTCTGTTATGATTTGCTACACGAAGAACCAGAGCCGCCCTGAAGGGAGATGGCATAGGCAAAGTAATGAAAAAAAAAAAAAACTATTGTTTTAGAGGCATCAAATGCAAGATATATACATATTTGTATACTAATATTAAACTTTTTTAGTTTCGACTTTCGATAGGGTCCCATTTAATTTCAATAGGGCACCAAAATCGCTCTTCGCCTAGGACCCCGACAAACTCAGGATCGGCCCTTCGAAGACCGTGTGTACATATACAATTAAACTTCAAAAACATTATCCATTCAATACATTATAGATCTATATAGATTATAGACAATCACGTGTCTAACTTTACAACATTAACTCGACATAAAAAAAAATAGACATCAACATTTTTTTGTGGTCTTTTGATACTATTGTTGTTGTAAAAAAAATTGAAAAATATATTGGAACACATAAAACAAAATTATTAAGTAATCATGCCACAAATATCCTTAATACACGTACCAAATGCCTAAAGCATATTCGTAAGGAAATATGAATATCAAAACCATGAAAATAATATAACAACGTTGTGATGTTTCGGGGTCGGATTAAAAGATGGAGACAAGAAAATTTACCCAGGTTTGGACCAAATCAAATGTCCTACTTCCTACTTGAGAGCGGTTTCACTAATTATTAAATCAATCTGAGATTATAAATATTACAAACTCTCAAGACTTCCTATTTTCTCTCTTGCGTGAGATCCACTTATTATTAAAGCCACATCATCACACATAATTATCATCTCAAAAAATAAAAAATATATAGATTCAAACTTGAAGAAGATTGTAATTCATCTATTTTCAATATAAGTATTAATAACTGTTAGCTATATAAGCCTATATATTGCTTAGTTTGTCTCTCTTTTTTTTTTTATGTAAAAATCATCTACTTTGCTCTCTTTTTAGTTTTTACCTAGTAATATATACCGAGTAGATATAAAACTATTAATTGGTCAAAAATATTTTGATTAATGAACTTTTGTTGCAGGTCTCGGCAATTGAGACATCGATCTCAAAGCTCGTGAAAGTGTCCGATGTTCAAATCACAACGCTCATAGAGATGCTCATGAGACAAGCAATCAAGCTCGATAGCATTTCTGCAGAAGGAGACGCCATTGCTCAGAAAAGTTTGCATGTAACTAATTAATATTCGATAATTATATTTTAATACGTACATAGCTGAAAGTAATTAATTATCTTATTCATGTCGTATTGCGTTTGGCTTTGTTCATGTCATTGCAGGGCAAGAGAGTTCAAAAGTGCGTGGAAACCCTAGAAGCGATCAAGATATCAAACGCAAGACTAAAGCCTGTCGTTGTGACGACCAAGTGGGAGACCTTTGACTTTGAGCCCCCGTTGACCACAGCCCACTGGGAAATTTTTGACTGATATATTATCATACATAGTATTTTTATGAGCCTCCTCATTCATGTAATATTATTCTTGATTCTTATTATTATGGAAAAGGTGGAATTTTGGTGGGAGAGAATAAACTTGTATTGTATTGATCACTTCTTGGCTTCGTTACAAAATGGTGGGGTGGAACTCTCTATTTATGGAGTTACATAGAGACTTCTAGATACAACATTAATTGTAGAAACTACAAGATAACTTTAGGACTTAGTAGAGTTTTCTAAAACTTATAGAAATACGAGACTACTAATCTAGAATTTCTTAAGACATACAAGATAATTCTAGAAGTGTAGCAATTACAAGACTCTTCTAGAAACTTAAACATTACAAGAACTCTAGAAAACTACCAAATACTAGGACACTCTAAATATTACTAGAAAATTCTAGAGACTTATTAAATCAGGTTTATAATTTCAACACCCTCCCTTAAACTTGATTGGTTACTCCGAGAATGCTGCGCAGCTTGACAAAACGGTCTTGCTTGAGTGGCTTTGTAAAAATGTCGGCTATATGGTCTTCTGACTTCACGTACCTCAGCTCCACTTCTTTATTTGCCACGCATTCCCCTATGTAGTGAAAGCGAGTGTCGATGTGCTTGCTCTTATCATGGAAGACTGGATTCTTTGCTAATGATAGCGCTGATTTGTTATCAACACGAATCTCGGTGGGCTCTTCTTGCGGCAGTCGTAACTCTTCAGCAAATTTCTTAGCCAAATTGCATGACAAAACATGCAGTTGCAGCGATATATTCGGCTTCGCAAGTGGACAGTGTGACGATCGGCTACTTCTTCGATATCCATGTGAAAACAGTATCTCCCATAAAGAATACGAATCCACTTGTACATTTTTGATCGTCTATGTCTTCTCCCCAGTCGCTATCACTATATCCAGCCATCTCTAAACTGCAAGAAGTTGAATAAAGTAGGCCATAGTTGGTCATACATTTGATGTACCGAAGTATTCTCTTCGCATATTTGAAGTGGGTAATTGTTGGAGCTTCCATGTACCGGCTGATAACTCCAACAACAAAGAGAATTTCCGATCTTATATAAGTTAAGTATCGCAAACTTCCAACGAGGCTTTTGAAGAGAGTTGGATCCACCTTTTCTCTGTTGTCCTGCTTCGATAACTTAGCTCCGCATTCCATTGGGGTGCTTACCGGATTTGAATCGTCCATCTCAAACTTCTTTAGCATAGCCTTCTTACTTGATGAATATTCTGGTGTCTTGTTGCTTCGCTTCAATCCCCAAGTAGTAGGACATGAGTCCGATGTTTGTCATCTCGAACTCTTTCGTCATTTTTGCCTTGAACTCCTTAAACATAGTTGGATTGCAACCCATGAAGATCAGATCATCAACGTACAAGCACACGACCAACATATCTCCATCTTGAACTTTGATGTAGAGAGTATGCTCATATGGACACTTCTTGAAATTCCTCTCTTGGAAGTACTTGTCGATTCGAGCATTCCAAGCTCTTGGTGCTTGCTTTAGACCATATAAAGCCTTGTTCAATTTAAAGACTTTATCTTCTTGGCCCTTCACTTCATATCTCGTTGGTTGCTCGATATAAACATCTTCTTCAAGGTTCCCGTTTAAGAAAGCAGACTTCACATCCATTTGATAAATCTTCCACTTGTTTTGAGCCGCCAAAGAAATTATTAATCTAATAGTTTCAAGTAGAGCAACGGGAGCGAATACCTCGTCATAGTCGATTCCTTGCCTTTGGATATAGCCTTTTACTACCAATCTCGCTTTGTATCTCTCCACATCTCCTTTGGCATTCTTCTTCGCCTTGTAAACCCATTTGACTCCAATCGCCTTAAATCCTTGTGGAAGTGTAGTGAGCTCCCATGTATCGTTCTTTGTGATGGATTTTATTTCTTCATCCATCGCATCTCTCCATTTCTTGATTTCAACCGCCTCTTGGTAGCTCAAAGGTTCATAGTTGCCAAATAAGCACAAGAGATTGACATCATCTTGGACTTCGGTTACCTGGTAAAGGTCTTGTAAACTTTTTGTTCGTGTCGTCTTTTATCTTTCGCTGGATGAATCTCCATGCTCTTCGATTGATGAACCTCATGGAATGACTGGCTCTTGAGGATCTTCTCTTATCTATTCGATTATTGGTTGCACCATCTCCTCTTCTTCTTCCTCAAAGTAAGGAAGAAAATCGTACTCGTCTTCTTGAATATCCCAATTCCATGAATCTTCTTCATCGAACTCCACGTCGCGACTAATGGTAGTTTTTCCATTATCGGGATTGTAGAGCTTGTAGCCTTTGGAGTTTGAGTCGTACCCGATGAATATTAACTTCTCAGTCTTGTCATTGAGTTTCGATCTCTTTTTATCGGACACATGAGTATATGCTATGCTTCCGAATACTTTGAGGTGAGAGACTCTTGGCTTTCTTCCACTCCATGCTTCTTGAGGCGTCCTTCCGTGAACACTCCTAGTCGACGAACGATTTGCGAGGTAGATTGCGCAAGCCACTGCTTCGGCCCAAAATTCCCTGGGCATTCTCTTGCTCTTTAACATGCTTCGAGCCATGTTGAGTATGGTTCGATTCTTTCTCTCCGCCACTCCATTCTGTTGGATAGTTCTTGGCAACGTCATCGGTCGAGACCAGTTTCTTTTTCCACCATAGCTTTGAACTTTCTAAAGTTTTCAAATACTTCTGACTTCTCTTTTAAGAAATACACCATGTCTTTCTCAAAAAATCGTCAATGAAAAGGAGAAAGTATTTGCTCTTACCAAGTGAGTGTGGTTTGATTGGACCACAAACATCGGTACGGATGAGCTCAAGTTGCTTTGTAGCTCTTGACGTAGACTCCTTCGCGAAACTCTCCGGCATTGCTTTCCGAGTAAGCATCCTTCACAAAGTTGGTATGGTTGATTGATGCATGGCAGGCCTCTAACCATTTCCTTTATTGACAGTAGTTCAAGACCGCCAAAGTTGAAGTGTTCAAACCGCAAGTGCTATAGCCACGATGAGTCGCTATAGCAAGCTTTTAGACACTTTACCACGTCGTATTGGATGCTTAATTTGAACATCCTATTATTTGTCATAAGCACCCTTGCAATCAAGTTGTTTTTGTCATCTCTAAGAAAATACTTATTTCTTTCAGGTGGATATCGTAGTCCTTCTCGAGCAGTTGACCCAAGCTCAAGATATTATTCTTCAGATTCGGCACATAGTAGACGTCTGAGATGAATTGATGACCTCCGTTCTTTAAGCGTATGAGAATTTTACATTTGCCTTTAACTGATACCTTCGATTCATCTCCGAAAGAGACGTTTCCGGTCACCGCTTTGTTGAGCTCCATGAACATGTTTCTTTGTCCACACATGTGATTGCTTGCTCCGGTATCAAGGTACCATATGCTCTCCTCTTTGACGTTCTCTGCGCGTGCCATTAGTAAGGTGCCTTCTACTCCGCTTTTGTCTTCGACAAAGTTGGCATTTTCTTCAACGTTCTTTGGAAATATGCACTCCGAAGCATAGTGTTTGACCTTGTTGCAGTTGTGGCATTTGATGTGGGATTTATCGTATCTCCTCTAAGTGTTTCCTCTTCCACGGCCTCTTGTTGCTTGTAAACTCTGGCTTCGTTCTCCATTGTTGAAGTTGTTGTTGTTAAAGCCTCATCTTCCTCGTCCTTGTCCACGTCCTCTTCCTCTTTGGCCTCTATCGTTGCCAAAGTTTGCCTCCTTCAAGTTAAGTTGAAGTAGTTGCTCTTTATCCTCCTTTTTCCTTTGCTTCATCTTTTTCTTTTCTTCATATGCTTGCAAGGAACTCATGAGTTGCTCAATCATCATGGTTTCTAAATCCTTTGTTTCTTCAATGATGGTGACGATGAACTCGAAGCTTGTACTCAAGGTGCGAAGAATTTTCTCTATGACTTTAACTTCGTTAATTTCCTCACCATTCCTTCTTAATTGATTGACTATTATCAATACTCTTGAGAAATAATCGAAAATTGATTCCGAATCCTCCATGAACAAACGCTCAAACTCACCTCTAAGAGTTTAAAGACGAATCTTTTTAACTTGCTCAATTCCTATGTTGCAAGTTTGTACCTTCTCCAATGCCTCCTTCGTCGTCGTTGCATTTGCTATCTTTTCAAATCCATCCTCATCAACCGCTTGGTAAATGAGGTGGGGAGCTTTCTTGTCTCTCTTCCGCGAATCTCTCAAAGCTTCTCTTTGAGCTTGAGATAAACCAACATCTTCTTGCTCCTTGTGGCCTTTCTCGACGACTTCCCACACGTCTTGTGCTCCAAGGAGCGCCTTCATCTTGATACTCCAATTGTCGTAGTTGCTCTTGGTGAGCATCGGAACTTGGAAGGGAATCATTTCTCAGTTTGCCATTTCGATCTTATGGCTGTGATACCACTTTGTTGGGAAGTAATTTGGAAAAGGTGGAACTTTGGTGGGAGAGGATAAACTTTTATTGTATTGATCACTTATTGGCTTGATTATAAAATGGTGAGGTGGAACTCTCTATTTATAGAGTTCCATGGAGACTTCTAGATACAACATTAATTGTAGACACTATATGATAACTTTAGGACTTAGTAGAATATTCTAGAACATGTGGAAATACAAGACTACTAATCTATAATTTCTTAAGACATGTAAGATAATTCTAGAAGTCTAGAAATCACAAGACTCTTCTAGAAATTTAAACATTACAAGAACTCTAAAAACTACCTAATATTAGGACACTCTAAATATTACTAGAAAATTCTAGAGACCAAGTTTATAATTTCAACATTAGCTACGTCGAGAGTAAAATTTATATATGTCTCGTCACCCTTGTAGTATTATTACAATATAAGCATGTTCATGTGTTCTCATGGTCAAATTAAAAATCAATAAAAAGTGGAAATATATATATATATATTTATATATCGTTGGTTATTTTCATAGCATGCATTATTAGTGGCAGTGGCACCGTCCACCATTGTCGTCATACATATTCTAATAAACAATGTTTTATCTTTATTAAAGAAAAAAGATAAATACCATGTCAAAAGTATATATCTAGTTAACCAAAGACGTTAAATAAACAAGATAACTAGGAAATATGATATTTGCAAAAACAGTAAAATGGAGAAAGACAAGATAGAAACGAGTCAACGACATAAAACTGTTGCAAAAGAAAATGGCATGGAATTTATGAAGTCAGTCAAAGAAACGACAACAAAGTAGCCAACACGAAAAATGAGAGGAACAAATTAGAGGTGTAGTAACAAAAATTAAAAAATGCAGGTCTAAAACTGCATCCGATTTATTAAGAAACCACATCAGATTTTAAACCAGATCCAGGTTCCAAATTTAGGTTAAAAAACTCAAAACCGGGATAGTAGGTTATTAAATCGGATTATACAAATATTTTCAATTTTAATTATTTTAAACCTTTAGTTTGTTTGTTTATATATATAGTTATAGTTATAGTTATAGGCATAGGCGCATAGCTACAGTTTCTTATACAATGTGTAATTTAAGGTTATAAACTTTTTAATAATTCATATACAAAAAAGTAGCATTAATTCTATTTTCAAAGTAACTAGCAATATATACAGATGTATATATATATATACTAGCTTATTATTAGTTTATAACGAACACGGTTTTAAAATATACAGCCGGCCCTCAGGCGAGGCGTGCAAGGCGGCGGCCTTGAGCCCCTTTTTAATAATTCATATACAAAAAAGTAGCATTAATTCTATTTTGAAAGTAACTAGCAATATATACAGATGTATATATATCTACTAGCTTATTATTAGTTTATAATGAACGCGGTTTTAAAATATACAACCGGCCCTCAGGCGAGTCGTGCAAGGTGGCGGCCTTGGCCCCTTTTTAATAATTCATATACAAAAAAGTAGCATTAATTCTATTTTGAAAGTAACTAGCAATATATACAGATGTATATATATACTAGCTTATTATTAGTTTATAATGAACACGGTTTTGAAATATACAGCCGGCCCTCAGGCGAGTCGTGCAAGGCGGCGGCTTTGGGCCCCTTTTTAATAATTCATATACAAAAAAGTAGCATCTAGCGAGGCGTGCAAGGCGGCGGCCTTGGCCCCCGATTCCGAGGGACCCCAAATCGTCGACCATCGAAGTTCAAAAAAAAAATGTCGGTTGCAAGTGGCGACTCCAAACATACAGTCGCGATGAGTCGCGATGGTTTTGTCAAAATCGCGATAGGTCGCGACTATTTGGTCAAAATTGCGATGGGTCGCGATTTGTGGTGAAAATCTGCGCCAAACTCTCTTGCTCAATCCCACCTCGCCACGTCATCAATCCGACGCATCGCGATTTGACACCGTCGCGACGCATCGCGACGGCCATTTTCGCAATTTTGGCGATCCGAGTCGCGATGCATCGTGACATCGCCACTTGCAGCTAGAGGTGAAACTCGCGTCTTCGCGCTTCGTCGCGACCTAATCGCCGGAAGTCGCCGGTCCAGCCGTCGCGATGCGTCGTGACCAGAGGCGGACCCAGGATTTCATGTCGGGGGTGGCGAATTAAAATATTTTTTACTAATTTGTAAAAAAAAAAAAAATATAACACTCTCTAGCTAAATAGTGGTTTTTTTTAACAATAAATGTAATGTTTTAATATTTATTTTTTTATTAATATTTATCAAATCAAGTCGCACTAAATTTTAAAAAATTGAGAACACATTTTATTTTTAGTTATACATATACCTTGATAATTATATGAAGAAAAATAAATATTTTGACTTTACAAGTATAATTGTGATAAGATATTATTACGATGTCACCGGGTGTATAAAATGTTAGATAGAAAATGAAACTCTCATTTATTTTAATTAGATAAAAGCTGTGAAAATAAAAACAAAAATCATATATGACAAAAATAAAGTTGTAAAAAAATAGATAAAATTAATATTTTTTTAAGGAGATAAAATTAATACATAATAGAATACAAAAAAGTTGAAATGGAGTAAAAGGTGAGCTTGACGTCCCGTGAATTGATTGAGGGAGAGATAGTGATTTATTATTTTTTATTAAAATATTATTATACAATAAAGTGAGAAATAGAAAGCAAGTGAGAAATATTATTCTACTAGTCAGGTCGTACTCGTGTCGTAGGGTGACAATAACTAAAAAAGAGACAGATTTAGTATTTTTTTTTATTCTTTTTCTTAAATATCTATATATATATATATATATATAATTTCTATAAATGTGGGGGTGACATCAGCCACCCCCAAAAACACGTGGGTCCGCCCTTGGTCGTGACCCGTCACGTCGCGATGGCTGAGAGAGAGAGATATAATACGTGAGACAGAGAGAGAAAGGGAGAGAGAGAGTCGCGATTATGTAGCTCGTCGCGACTGGTCGCGATTTTTGACGCTAATCGCGAGACGTCGCGAATGGCAGAAGCTAGTCGTGAGTTTCACCTCTACTTGCAAGTCTGCAACATTCTTTTAGGAGAAAAGATGAAATGGGTCTAAAAGTGGGGCCCACAACATTATTAATATTTTAAAATTCTTTCCCACTTACTAATTAGCCTGACAAAATAACGTGTGAGTTGATGAGTTGTACCTGATTGGATTGAAAAGTAAAAAAATTTAAGACCTATTCTTAATTTATTTTATAGATAAAAAATCTATGCTCAAATATACTATTTAATGAAAATTATATAATATAAAATATTTTTCATACATAAGATAAAAGTAATGAGTTACGATGGTGTAAATGTAAAGTTTAATTTCTTTCAAAAAAAAAAAATTCATTTCATAGAATTATATAAAATATTAGTGTCCCTAATATACTATCTTTTGTTAATGATAATAGCGTTTTATACTTTTATTTTCAATTGTTTGATAAAAAATATATATATATATTTGACTTTAAGTTTTTTATTTTATTTTGTTTCTCTTTCTTTTTTATTGATTATTCTTAAGTAAATTACACAACAAAATTTGAAATTTATACTTTAGATAAGTATGAAACTTACATAATTTTTATAATTGATGTACTAACGATTATAATTACTAACAAAAAAATAAATAAGATATTTTATTTTAAGAAAAACTCAAGAAATGCCCAAAAACCACCTGAGGTTTAAGAGAATTGCCCATACTTTCAAACAATTCATTTATACTCATTTTAAAAATAGTTTGGATCATATTAACCCTGATTTTAATTATATTTTTGTATTTTTGTTTATTAATTAATTATTAAATATTTTATTTTCGATTTTATATTTTCCTAAAATTATGGTTGAATTCTTCCCCTATTTATCAGATTTTCATTTAATTTGTTACTTTGACCTAAATTTCCAAAATTTCATCTGCTTCCTTCCCGTCTCCTGACCATCATCGCCGGATTCGGGCAGAGAGCGCAGCGACTTCGGGCGTGGCGACCGTGGCCGCAGAGGCCATCGCCGCTGTGCTGGCCGTCGCGAGGAGGAGGAGAAGTGGGTCTCAGTCACAAAGCTCGGTCGCCTCGTGAAGGAAGGCAAATCATCTTCATGGAGCATATCTACCTCCACTCGCTTCCAGGCCTTCATCATCGTCGGCGACTCGGCTAGCCACGTCGAGATCGGAATGAAGTGCAGTAAGGAGGTGGCGACTGCAATTCGCGGCGCGATCATCTTCTCCAAACTCTCGATCATAACTGTAAATTTATTTGAAGTTTTTTGTAAATATATTTACAGTTTTAATGTAATATATTTGATTTTTGTAAATGATTTTATAATATTTTGAAGTGATAATTTCTCTTGGAGGGGCAATATTTTTGTAAATGGATTTACACACTTTTTGTAAATGTTTTTACACTTTTTTGGAGTTATTTTACACGAATTTGCATTTGTGGATATGTATATGAAATTTCAAAATCGTGTCAATATTTTCCGTAATTTAAATTACAGATTTGTTGGTAAATTAACTTCATTGATTTTGGTATATATATATATACAGTTATGTCAGTTGGTATAATCGAATTTCACAAATATTCACGTATTAAATTTTCGTATATATACACTAGATTTGTAATTGTATTTACAGTTTCAATTTGGTATATTTATATACAATTCCAAATATAATGTACAATTTGTTGATTCCAAATTACAATTTACACTTTTTCAATTGAATTTACAATTTCGTATATTAAACATATTTTTGAATTAATTATTTTTAAGGAAAATATTCGAAAATTAAATAACAAAATTATTGAAAATAAAAGAGTAATCAGTTATTAATATTGCTACATTTAAGGAAATTTTTATTTTTGATTTTATTAAAAAAATTTGAATAATAATTTATATTTAAAGTAATTTTCGAATTAATTCACACCTTAAATTCACACGTTGAAAATTAGAAGGGCATATGGGTCTATATTTCAATTAGTTGGTGATTTTTATTACCATAAATAGAAATATACATTTTTTTTCTAAACATTGAATCACAAATGGACATTTGGCTCATTTACCCTTTATTTTAATATATTTGTAGGGCCCCACATCTTATATCGCCTAGGGCCCCCGTGAAGTTAGGGCCAGCCTTGTTAACACACCTAAAACCAACACAAATTTAACGTACTAATACTAATGTATACCGGAAGTAACAATTTTTATATCACTAAATAATTAATTCATCTAAACATTAGTACTTATGGACTTGTGACACTTGATTATTAGATTTTTAGGGAAAATAAATTAAGAAGAATAGTTTAACACTTTATAAAGCATGGGCTTGATCCCAGGGATTATATATGTGTTTTAAATCAAGGATGTTCTTTTATGATAGTTTTAATTAGAGACGGATGCTCCTAAACTTAAGTCGGGTTAATTTCAAATGGGCTCGCGGGTAATGTGCTTTTTGGATCTTCACTGTGCTTTTGGATCTTCACTAAGTACGGGATCATTGGAGTGGCGATGGGATCTTCGTCGCCACATAAAAGATTCCGGTTGCAATGGACCACCGGCTAGAGCTCCAATGGAACACCGGCGAGAGCTCCGGCGAAAATAAAAATAAAATATTTAAAAGAATCCGGATGAGCTCCGGCGAAGATAAAAATAAAATATTTGAAAGATTCCGGATGTTAGGCATATTCTATTAAATTAGAGGATAAACTCATTGTAAGACATTGTGATATCATTCTCAATAAAGAATGTCTTTGTTATGTTAATCTTTTGTATACTTCATTTGGTCAAATGAATGTTCATTCTTAGTTAATATAAGGGTGTAGCTGTATTTATAATCACACATATGAAATTGAATTAGTAAATACAATAAATGAATTAAAAGTAGGTCTATGACTTGATGAAGTAGATGACGGTCGTGACTAAATAGAGAAAAACATATTTTGGAATGTGTGTCGCACTTATTGAATGCATTAAGTATGAAGTGACTCCATAGTAGATACGAGTACTTTATTACTAAATTATGGAAGTTATTCGACTGAGACCACCACTGATATCATGACCTTTAAAGTGTAAAATATGTTCAAGTGGTAATCAGTCTAGATCCTGAGTAACTATGATCCCATACTGTTAACTTGATTGATATTTAATTTAACAATTAAAGGTCACAAGCTACAAAGGTCCCTACACTGTTATTTCCCACACTCTTATATAGATTTATTTGAAGTCAAGATGATTCCCTTAATAATCAGTTGTGGGAAATAATACGGGACTCGTGAGAAGCTTATGACTTTTTACCGTAAGTGACTAATTTACAATAGCACCGCCGAAAATCAAGAAGAAAATCAATAATGGACAAAACGATAAATTGCTTGCTCAAGTGTGAATCATCAGTTGAAAGATTGATTAACTCGAATTTGATTGTATCGTTGGACACCTTTGTAAGAGGAGTAATATATATCACATTATCACATCACTAAAGATTGCAGTCCCGAGTTTATAGTGGAATGACCACCGAAGTTAACAAATTGTTGTTCGTCAATGCTTAAGTGAGTGAGTCCAGTGGAATGACCACCGAAGTTAACAAATTGTTCTTTGTCGGTGCTTAACTGAGTAAGTCCAAGCTCCACAGAATATCTCTGGAAAGGAAAAATCGTACATAAATATATATATATATGGTTATAATTAAAATCTTTGTAAATGTATTTTTTACTTACTTTATACTAGGGGTGAAAGCGGAACCGGGAATCGGGAAATTAGTTATTTTTGGTACCTATCCAAAAAATTTGGGATTTTTATTTTTGGTACCGGTTCCCGGTTCCGGTTGTAAATTTCCCTATTTTTTTGAAAACCGGAACCGGTACCGGAAAAAAGTAAGAAGAGATTCGTGAAAAAATTTGGTACTTAACACGAGACAAAAATCAAGGGTCGAAACAAAAACTTAACACGAGACATACATTTTGCTTGTGAGCGAAATATTTTAGTTGGAAGACGAAGACATGTAATCGGCGGTGGAGGGTTCTCGGCGAAGAGAAGAATATGATGGCGCGATGGATGAAAAGAGAGATTGAAAGGGTCGAGAATTGAAAATGGTAAATATTAAACCCTAATAACGAAAAACTACACGTAGTTTAAGTCATAAAAAATGACATATAACCAAAAAACTACGATAAACATACAAAATATTTAAAAACAACATAATATGAAAACATGTAAAACTACATGTAGTTTAAAACCGGAACCGGTACCAAAAATCGGGAAATTTTGCTTCTGGTGCCGGTTCCTGATTCCATAAACCGTGAACCGGGAAATACCGATTCCCTGTTTCAAACTAAATTTCGCTTATTTTTTTTTAAACCGTTCCGGGACAAAACCAGGAAACGGTTACAAAATTTTGACCTGTACTTTATTCCACTTAATATATCAATTAGTTTTATCATGACATGTAGATTTCAGAATTTTGTTACTTCTTGATGCTCTCAAACTCAAAGCACCATCTCCTTCGCAGAGCCGAATCCTCCCTTCACCGCGGACTGTACATCGCCACCGTCGCCGAGACATGCATCTCTCTGCTGCAGACTATCGCCTCATCCCTGCCGGCGCTCGCGCAGATCCACGCCTTCTCGCTCCGCAGCGGCCTCGCGCCCACCGACGCTCACGTGGGCAAGCACCTCGTCTTCGCGGCCGTGTCGCTCTCGGCCCCGATGGCCTACGCCGAGCGCATCTTCTCCCAGGTCCGCACGCCTGACGTGTTCACGTGGAACACCATGATCCGAGGCCACGCCGAGACCGCGAGCCCCGCACGCGCTGTCGAGCTATACGGGCTCATGCGCGCGGCCTCGGTCCGCCCCGACACGCACTGCTTCCCGTTTCTCCTCAAGGCCGTGGCTAAGCTGACGGACTTGAGGGAATGCGAGAAGGCTCACTCTGTCTGCGTGAGGCTCGGGTTCGAGTCGTTGGTGTTCGTGCAGAACGCGTTGCTTCACGCCTACGCTAGCTGCGGGCGAGCCGAGACAGCGCACAAGGTGTTTGATGGAATGAAAAACAGAGACCTCGTTGCGTGGAATACTGTGATTAATGCGTTTGCGCTTAATGGGATGCCCAATGACGCTTTGTTGACGTTTAGGGAGATGGGTTTGGCGGGCGTCAGCCCGGATGGGTTCACGGTGGTGAGCCTGGTCTCGGCCTGCACCGAGCTCGGAGCTTTGGCTTTAGGACGGAGAGTTCACGTGTATGTATTGAAAGTCGGGTTAATTTCGAATGGGCTCGTGGGTAATGCGCTTCTTGATCTTTACTCAAAGTGCGGAATCATTGGGGAGGCGAGGAGAGTTTTTGATGAGATGAAGGAGAAAAGCGTTGTTTCTTGGACTGCATTAGTCGTCGGCTTGGCTGTGAATGGCTTCGGTAAACAAGCGCTCGAGCTTTTCGAGGAGATGGTGTCGAGAAAAGGATTGATTCCTACCGAGATAACCTTCGTCGGAGTCTTGTACGCCTGCAGCCACTGTGGAATGGTCGACGAAGGGTTCAATTACTTCAGAAAGATGGAAGAGAAGTACGGCATTGTTCCCAGAATCGAGCATTACGGTTGCTTGGTTGACTTATTGGGACGGGCGGGTTTTGTTGAACGAGCGTATGAGTTTATTCTAACAATGCCATTGAAGCCGAATTCCGTCATTTGGAGGACTTTACTAGGAGCGTGCACGCTTCATGGCAATTTGATACTCGGTGAGTTGGCGAGAACCCGGGTCCAAGAACTAGAGCCCGGACACAGCGGAGATTACGTGCTTCTCTCGAATCTCTACGCCTCAGAGAACCGATGGAGAGATGTGCAAAGCGTGAGAAGCGCGATGCAGAAGCAAGGCGTGTGGAAAACTCCGGGCTATAGCATTGTTGAGCTGCGGAATCGGGTGTACGAGTTCGTCATGGGTAGTACTTCCCATCCGAAGAGTAGCGAGACCTACGCGAAGCTGGCGGAGATCACTGGCTTGCTTAAACTGGAAGGCTACACGCCTCGTACTTCTGACGTGCTTGCGGACATAGAAGAGGAGGAAAAGGAGAACGCTCTGTCGTACCATAGCGAGAAAATCGCGGTCGCTTTCATGCTCATTAACGCAGGGCCGGGCACATTGATTCGGATTATCAAGAACTTGAGGGTCTGCGTGGACTGTCACGTGGCGTTGAAGCTGATTTCGAAGGTGTACCGTAGGGAGATTGTTGTGAGGGACTGTACTCGGTTTCACCATTTTAGAAATGGTTCTTGTTCTTGTAGCGATTATTGGTGAAATTCTAATTTTCGATTATATGACTTGTAGTGCGTTGAGTACAACAAGTAAACGTTTACGTATCTCTTGCACGGGAAAGAATCATTATAATTTTTTCTGTCTATTTATTTTTGTTTTACTTATTTTTTCTTTTTCTTTTACCACACATTTTGAGATTTAGCTCAAAATCCTAATAAATGAAAATACGCGCAAGTGAAATTTGTTAAAACGACGTGAATTTCTAGAAAGAAAAACAGACAACAACTATACAAAATGACAGAAACATAAACGGCAGCACTGAGGGAGGACGGAAACGACCATGAAATTGAAAAACGAAATAAATACTTATGAAAACGACATAAGTTTGGTAAAACAGTCAGGAATATTGATGCCACGTGGAGGATCCAGAAGCATTTGGACCCGCCATTTCTCGCCAAAACCAATGAAATATTTTAGGCGCGCTTATATTCCTATTTTGGCGGAAATTTAATTTCAAATTCAGAAATACAAAGAAAATCCTCTCTCTAAGATTTCCCATTTGGCGAAATCGATGGAACAAGCTCAAGCGAAGAGAATGGAAGCAGACGCGAATCATCTCGAGAGGATGTGGAGAGAATTGAAGTGCCCAATCTGGTGCCAATCGCTATTCATCGCCCACATTCCGAATCCCGATTCGAATTTTTTTTTTGTTCTACGAATTTGATTTTGATTGTTTTTGCAGTTTGAGCTTGTTGATCTCTTCCGCTTCTCTGAATTGCAACCATGTCTTCTGCAAGTAAGCTTCTCTTGTTATGAACGCTGTTTAGTTTCTCATTTGTGAAGAATTTGATTCTTACGGTGTTTTTGTTCAGCTCTTGCATAGTGAAATCGATGAAGTCGGGATCCGATTGTCCCGTCTGCAAAGTTCCGTATCGTCGCCGAGGTGCGTTGTACTCGATCGAATCTGGATCGTATTTGGGTCTGTAAACCGGTAATCTTTTGTTATTGTGTACTTGTTCTCACCCTGAAATAATTTGTTCTCTTGTCGATTTCAGAGATTCGGCCTGTTCCTCACATGGATAACTTGGTTAGCATTTACAAGAGCATGGAGGTTTCATCAGGAGTGAACTTATTTATCACCCAAAACGCGGCCAAATTATCAGGTAATACCCGGGTGAACCTGTACATTCATTATAAAATTCTCGGCTTTCGTCTACTGAGCATTGCATTTGAATTTTTTGTTCTTTACTATTGTGGGCAATGACAGATGGAAAATGTCATCCGGATGATCCCAAGATTCGTAACAATCAAGTTTCTGGGAACGTTTCTGCCAATGAGGAAAAAGGGTCGAGAGAAAATAGTAGACCAGATCAAGACAGTTTCGGTTCTGTTCAAGTTAGACCTTCATTTCCAGGCAAGAAAAGGGTTCAGGTGCCTCATCTACAGTCTGAAAGTTCCATAAATCAAACTGTTGGTAAGTTACCTGAGAAGGGATCGAAACTTGTAAGACCCGTTCCTCGTGAGACTGAGTATGCAGAGCCCGGGTTTACACCTTTCTTTTGGTTGAAAGACGGCGAAGATGTCGCAGATCTAAGCCAGGACAGTGGTAAGAGTCTACCCATTGATCTGCCGCTTCCAGATGTCCCAACGTTTAGTGATATCAAGGATTCTGATGATGAAAACTCATTGGAATTGACTTCAAATGTGAGTGAATTATAGTTTGTTATTCCAATTTTATTATTGTATGAATGAAGGATATCAAGCAATTTTTGCAAATATTAGACATTTTGACTGTCTTGATCATTCCATTTTCCTTGTAAAAATGCAGGGAGGAGAACTCGCAAAATCCTCAAACAACCAAATTATGTTCGACAGTGAAATGTTTGAGTGGACACAACGTCCTTGCTCGCCCGAGCTTTGTTCAAGTCCCTCTAACACAAAGGTCAAACACTACATATCTCGCACCGCTTTTATCTCCTAATATATTGTCAGCTTTTGTTAGTGAAATTTTTGTCTGACATTTCCATTAATGCCAAAATCCAGGTTACTGATTCTGGTGTTCAGAAGAATGACCAATCTGAATATAAAAATGGCAAGAAAAGACGTAAAAAAACGCCTTCTGGAAATGTCAGCTCGATGTATACGAAGCAAGATGATGAAAGTGAGAAGGAGTTGACTATTTCCGCAACTGGAACAAGCAATCTTGACAATAATATGCTGTGTAAGAATCCAAAAAAGAGAGGTCGAAAGGCACGAGAAATGGTTGGAGCCACATGTCCCGTGAAAAGTGATATTCAGGCAGAAAAGATTAATGGTGATTCGGGAAAGAGATCTCAAGACTTTTTGAAGCTTAGGACTTGCAAAAGGGGCAAAACAGTTCAGTTATCTGCTAATGCTAATAAGCCAATTCCTGAATTGGTTTCTGATGAAGCCATTAATGGGGAAAATCAAGGGAATAAAGACACCATAGCTGAGCTATCTGCTTTATTTGTTCCTCTGGCCAACAAAGAGTATGCATCAAAGTCTAGGAAAAACGAGGACAAAGTTTCCGAAAAAGCCACGTCCAGTGATGATTTGAAGAGCAAAAAGAAGTCCACATTGTCTAGTAGCAGTAATTCCAAGGATGACAAGGCAACAGAAAACATACCGAACAATTGTATTACTGGAAGTTTGGCCGACCCATTAACCGCGAAGAACGTCCCTTCTCTGACCAATGATGTCGTATTGCAGAGGTGTGAGAACAACCTTGGAAAAATCCAATGTGCCTTTTGTCTTTCCTCCGAAGAGTCCGAGGTATTAACAGCCTTGACCTCAGTTTATTTGTCATAGAATAATTCATATACTAATTATTATTGCGTATTTAATATTGATATTACAATGTCCTTAAATTAAAGGCTGTACTCATGTTATACAAAGCCATATTTACAGGCTACAGGAGAAATGATACACTATTACAATGGCAAACCGGTTGCTACATACTACAATGGAGGATCCAAGGTTATACACTCACACAGAAATTGCACTGAATGGTAAAAATTCCTTTGTTCAATCATTTCATTCTATCCTCGTTAATATACACATTTTTTTATATGATTTTCTGGCAGTTATTAATTATTCTTTAATTAATTTGTTCCTGCTTTTAAGGGCGCCTAACGTATACTTCGACGACGATGTCGCTATCAACCTTGAAGCTGAATTAGCAAGAAGTCGGAGAATTAAGTGTAGTTGTTGTGGAATTAAAGGTGCTGCATTAGGGTGTTACGATAAGGGTTGCCGGAAAAGTTTTCACGTTCCGTGTGCCAAGATGATGCCTCAATGCCGATGGGACACGGTACATTCTAGAAACCTCTACACAAGAAGCCCGTTTTAATTATTCTTGTTCTTATAATTGTAAAAGAATAATTTTTTAATTTTGATGGCTACATTATAGGTTAATTTTGTCATGTTATGCCCTCTGCACCCCTCTGCTAAGTTTCCGATGGAATGTTCTGAATCTCAAGCAACGAAGAGCAAATGTGACACTAGAAAGTTAGTAGATCTTCTTGTTCATATGACCAGACTTGCAAGTTTATATATATATATATATTAGTCTTTATATATATCTATATTATGTCTTTCCCAGGGCATCGAGTGTCCATCATAAGAAAGCTGTTATTAAGGATGATCTTGGCGTTTCTCCAAACTGGAGTTCTTGTAAATCCTCTAAGAAACCTGTTCTTTGTTGTTCTGCTCTCACCAGCTTAGAAAGGGTAAACAAAGCTGCTTTAGTTCTCCATCTTCCTATTAAATCTCGCGTTAACTCGTGATCTTGAATTGTTTTTTTACGTGTTTGAATTGCAGGAACTAGTTTCTGAATTCGAGAGAACATCTGGAGTTACCGTGGCAAGTAAGTGGGCATCAAATGTCACCCATGTAATCGCATCTACCGATGAAAATGGAGCTTGCAAAAGAACCCTCAAAGTTTTAATGGGGATATTGAATGGGAAGTGGATACTGAGTATCAAATGTAAGTCCTATGTATATGGATGACATAATATGTATACAGTACTTGTACTTTTACTTATATAACATATTTATTGCTCTCATTTCTGTGTCTGGAAATAGGGATCAAAGCGTGCATGGAAGCAATGAAATATGTTGGTGAGGAGAGCTTTGAAATTATTGTTGATACACACGGAATTACGGACGGCCCTCGAACTGGAAGACTCCGGATCCAGAACAAGGTTAATCCCGCTCCTCTTTTGCCTCGTTGACTTAATGTCCCACCTCATATTTTTCTGATATGCACTTAAGTTTGGGATCAAAATTATACTCTTTGAGGCAGTTCAAGTTGACAATGCATAATTATAAGTCTTACTTTATAACAATTTACACCAATCCCCTTCAAATTTACTCATAGGTCCATTTTTGCCTAGAATTTTATTTTATTGCAGCGTGCTCTTTGAATTTTAATATACGGTGCAATTTGCTTCCCGAGTTTGGTGAATTTTCTACACAAAATGGATTTTCATGTAATAAAGTGCACCTTAAATGAGTCGTCACGGGCCATCGCGCACTAAAATAAAATTCAAGTGGCAAAGGGTCCATTTTACAAACTTTGAGGTGATTACCTTCAATTACGACTAAAATGTGGTCCTTTGTGTCAGTTGCCAAAGCTATTTGAACGGTTCAAGTTCTATTTGATGGGAGAATTTGCCTCTTCTTACAAGAACTATCTTCATGACCTAATAACCGCTGCCGGAGGGACGGTTCTGCACAGAAAACCCGTCTCAGAGTATCAAATAGATTCACCGTCGACATGCCAAACCTACATCATATACAACGTTGAGCAACCCGACCAATGCGAACCCGCCAAGTGGCATCAAATCCTGGATCGCAGGCGAGCCGGCGCGGAAGCTCTTTCGAGCTCATCCGGAGCCAAAGTGGTTAGCAATTCGTGGGTTTTGAACTCCATAGCCGCATGCAAGCTACAGTATCTTGCTTCTTAATAATATCCATGTAATGTTTATGCACATTAGACCTTTTCTTAAATAGGACTTATATATATATATGTGTATATATATATATATATATATATATATACAACTAGACAGACAGTGAAAGTCCAAGCTTAAACGACAGGGTGACAAACTAAACGTAAGAGGTACTCAAAGGATAATATAAATTAAGAAGCAATTAAGACAAGGCACGCTTGAGTTCATGTCATTAATTGATAAAACATAAAAACTACTCAATGCTGATGCCATTGCCTGCCCTAATGTGGCCCCTTTTGCAAGAAACCCTTTTTTTTTTTAAATGAAAAAAAAAAATCCAAGGTTTTCAGGGGTGTTCATAGTTCATACAATACATTGTATTTTGGTATTTTTATAAAGGAAAATCGGAAATCCTATTTAGAACGCAATAACCGCATCTAGTGATTTCGGTAGTGGAAATTCGGTTTTTGATACCTAATAATACACATACAAGCTTGAACAGTAGCTTGTGGATATTTTTGTAGATTCTGCATAAAGAGAAAAAGTAACAAAACTTGGTAAGAAAAGGCAATATCTTGAACTTTTTCCTTTCATTATCAGAGCTTTCCAGTCAAGATTCAGAACATAAAGTTTTTTTTTTTTTCCTTGCAATTGTACAAGGTAATAGGCTAGGGTAGTTTATTTGTAGACATGAACAAGTCAAATTGCCTATGAAAAAACGACTTGCTAAAATCTACTACTACCCTGCACTTTTTTGTCTTTAACAAGAACAAAGTGCCACTATTACCCTTGATCTATACAACAAAATTTATATAAATAATTATAAATGATTAGAGCATGGCTTCATGTTCATGCAAAAACCCTAGGCTTTGCTGAGTTTACTCTCGCTTTTGGCCTTGATGAGAACCTCGTTTCTCTTCTGCTTAGGCTTCGAAACCTTCACTTTCAAGCCCTCCAACAGGCTCTCCAGAGCCGAGATCTCGTCTTTCACTTTCACGTCGGTTTCCGCCGAGAGCTTCTCCTTCAAGCCCCGGACTCTCTCGAGCCCTTTCTGGACGTCCGCGTTCGTGTCGTCGATAGCTGCGTTCATCTTTGCGTTCTCCTCTTTCGAGTCATTGAGCTTTCTCTTCAGAGAGCGATACCCGTCGAGCGATTTCAGGAGCTGCTCGGAGAGCGCCTTGTTCCTCTCCATGAGAGCCGAGTTTCCGTTCCCGGTCTCCCTCTTCTCCCTGTGCTGGCTCGAGCAAAGCGTCACCTTCTCGACCAGCATTTCGTTCTGCGCCTTGAGGTCGCTGATGAGCTCTTCCATGGCGCACTGCTCGTGGACCTTCTTCGTGAGCTCCGACGCCATGATCTCCTTCTCCTTCCCCAGGCTGGTGCACATGATCTCAAGGCTCTTCCGCGCCGCCAGGCTGGCGCTGAGCTGGCGCCGCAGCTTCTCCTTCTCGTCGGCTGCCGCGGGCTCGTTCGCTGCCCTCTTCTCCCTGGGAGCGTTGCCCTTCACATCCGTGTAGCACCGCCGGAGCTCGGCCTTCCGCCCGAGCGACGACTGGGATTTCTGGATCCGGGTTTTCAGCTCCTCGATGATCGTCATCATCCCCGCCACTCTCTGCGGCTTGCGCTCGTCGACGGCGTCTTTTACGCACGCCTCGTTGTGGTCCTGGACAAGCTTCAGAAGCAGCTTCACGCATGTCGACATCCCTATATACATATACAGAGATACATACATACATATTATTAACATTTGTATATATATAATTATCAAGCGAATCAAACGACATGAAAGCCATTAATTATTACCTTCGAAGCCATGATCTTCTGCTCGTTCTTCAGGCTGGTGATTCCCAGAAGCTGATAACTCAGGAGATGAATATACTCGGACCCCACTCATTTTTTTTTTCCAGAAAATTTAAGAAACCCAACAATGGTGGATGATTAAATATTAAATTTTTATTAAATTATCTGAAAAAAGATATATAATAATATGATATGAGTTAGAGAGAGATCCAAAAAAGAGAGAGTGATGCTCTCTCTATTCTCTAATTCTCAATCTCTTTCTTTCTGTCTGTTGATTCTCCTTCTCTTGTCCCTAATTATTGCAGATTTTCGGAAATAATAATAATAATAAATAATTATGGGTGGTTTTGCTTGTTCGGTTTGAGGAACAAGTCAGTTGGTTGGTCCGTTATTTGTTGTGAAATGAAGCGCGATTATTGGTCGTCGCTTTGACTATTTCCAAGCTTGTCCCTTTTATTATGCTTTTGGGGCCTTCTTTCATCGAAAGGGATGCTTGTACACCTATGTCTTTTCTTTCTTGCATTTGCACACATGAAAGTGAAATTAATTATTAAATACTACTCATTTTTAGAGGGTACAATTTTATTTTAAGAGTTATCGGTGATATTGACCTCTTTTTTTATTTTTATTTTTTATTTTTATTAGAGGTGTGCCGGTTTGATATTTTTATTCTAGAGATAGCAGGAAAAGAAAAAAAAAATCATTCTCTTGCTTTGAATGTTAAGATTTAGTCCTCTAACAAAGATTTAACAATTTTATATTTAAAAATAAGAAAAACTCACCAAATGCTCAAAAAGCACCTAAAGTTTAAGAGAAATGCTCATAGTTTCATAAAACTAATTTATACCCATTAATAAATCAAAATGGACCATATTAACCCTAATATTAATTATAATTATAAATTTTCGTATAAAGTTATTATTATTATTATTATATTTTAATTTCGAAATATTTTTTTTCCTTTAATAATGGTTGACAACTTCCTCCATTAATTATCATATAATTATGTTACTTTTTCAAATAATCTAAATCTTTTGCATTTAATATAAATTCATCAACTTCTCTCCCATATTTCCATCGACCTCTCCCAGAATTAAAAAAAAAAACAAAAAAATAGTTGGACCTCTCCCCAAATCTGCCTTCATATTGTTCCGTCGCCAAAAGCGTCCATGCCGTTCGTCCTCCTTTTTTCGTTCTCCCAGAAGCTCGTTCGCCGTTTGCTGTCACTTTCGTTCGCTCTGCCGCGCTGATCCTAATCTCTATCATCGTTGTCGTTTAAGCTTAGGCCGTGTATTTCCGGTTGGCACCGGCGAGCTTGCTCCGAGTTCCGCTCCCTCGCCGAGAAAACCATCTCTGAGATCGTACTTCCTCGTGCAGGTCGCCGATGGTGAACGTACGTTAATAAAATTTTGTAAATATATTTACAGTTTGATATTGGTATATACATATACCAAATTCATGTTGATATTTACGATTCACACAAGCAGTCATCGTATTAAGTATTGGTATACACATATACAATTTTGGTAATTAAATTTACAGCTTGATATTGGTATATACATATACCAAATTCATGTTGATATTTACGATTTGCACAAAATGTCCAAGCATTAAGTATTGGTATATACATATACAATTTTGGTAATTAAATTTATAGTTTGATATTGGCATATACATATACCAAATTCGTGTTGATATTTACGATTTGCAGAAACACTCCCTGTATTAATTATTGGTATATACATATACAATTTTGGTAATTAAATTTACAATTTGATATTAGTATACATGTATACAGTTATGGTTATGGTTGATATTTACGATTTGCAGAAACAGTTCCCGTATAAAGTATTCGTATAAACATATATAAGATTCGTAATTAAATTTACTATTTGGAATCGGTATATTTAAATACAATTTATGTTTGTAGATTCTATATTAATTTGTGGTCATTATATTCTACGATTTTAGGAATTTTGAAATTTTATTTTTAAAATTTAATCGTTAGAATAGTGATTAATAGGGAGAATTTTTTTGAAAATAATTAAGGAATTATTCAGATTAATCAGTTATTCTATTTAGCTACATTTAAGGAAAAAAATATTTTAATGTTATTAATTAATTCGAATTAATAATTAATTTTAAACATAATTTAAATGCTAAATATTAATTAATTAATTCGAATGGTATATTGGTCCATATTTTAATTAGTGGGTTGTTTTGATTACCATAAATAGAAATAGGCGTTTTTTCGAAACCTTGAGTCACAAATGGATATTTGGCTCATTTACCCTTAAAAATAAGGGTTAATGACGGCAAAAATACCCAAAATTTGGTCAAAGAACCCCTCGTATACCCAAAGTTTAAAAGTGGTGGTAAAAATACCCAAAGTCGCATTTGGGGAGTTGACCACTCCATTCTCGTAACGCCGTTAACTTACCCATTAACTCTGGTCACGCGGGCAAACGTTGGTTGTTGACATAACAATTTTCGCTAAATGGATGAGCCCAAATAAGTCTTGTTTACGACAAAACAACAAATTAAACCCCTAACTAATGCTATTTAATACAACTAATTGAACCCCTAATGATTATACTTAACAAAAAAAAATTGTCCATGTGGCCAGGGTTAACGAGTAAGTTAACGGCATTACGAGAATTAAGTGGTCAACTCCTCAAATGTGACTTTGGGTATTTTTGCCACCCCTTTTAAACTTTGGGTACACGAGGGGTTCTTTGACCAAACTTTGGGTATTTTTGCCGTCATTAACCCTAAAAATAATAAAAACCCATTACTTTTGTATTTCACCGAATCATAATTTTAGAATATTTTAATATTTTTAAAATAAAAAATAATTTAAAATAAAAGTACTTTAAAAAAATACTTTTTTTTTACCAGCAAAATAAAAGCAATAGAATATGATTGAAAAAAGCGATGAAAAAGATAAAAATAAATAAATAAATAAATAAAAACGACATGCTGAGGGAAACGACAGATAAAACTGACACAGCAATAAAAAGCTACGACACCGATAGGCTACACAGTGCTAAGCTGACACAAAGCTACACTTTTTGTCATCTTCCGCAACAACAGTCAATTCTCCAAACCCTAGATATTCTCCGTTCAAATCCTCTCTCGGCCAGTGATGGCTTCGTCTTCGATCGGGAATTCTTCGCCGGAGGAGCAGCGGAATTGGCTGGATCTGCCGCGCGAAGTGACAGCGTCGATCATGTCTCGGCTGGTGGCCGTCGAAATCCTCACCAATGTTCAGGTTGTGTGCAAGGCTTGGCTGAAGATCGCGCACGATCCTCTGGTTTGGCGCAGAATCGACATGTCCAAGGTCGGCGATCTCGATCTCGAGATGGACTTGGATAAGATGTGTCGCTGCGCAGTCGATCGGAGCTCCGGTCAACTGGCTGACATCAACATCGAGTATTTCTGTAGCGACGATCTTCTCAAGTACATCGCCGATAGGTATGTTGATCTTCACTTTATCGATCTTTGAATATGTGTTCTTACTGTGAAGAAGTATACATGTATTTGTTGATTAATTTAGCTTCTGTGCCATTGAATTAGTTTAGGTTTTGATTTGAAAGATTTTTCCCATTTACATGTGACCTAAGTTTTGATGATTCTCTTATCTAAATTGTGAAATAGGACTGAAAATTTGGTATTCGGTATCCAGTTTCGTCCCCGTTCCAGTCCTAGGCCCCGATTATAGCTTAAAACTCAGAAATTTAATTTTAAAATCGGAAACTGTATGAACTCCACAACGGGTGTCGAATTTATGTAATGTAATTAGTGCGTCTTGTTCGCTTTTAAACTTGTTTAACAGGGCAAACCAGATTAAGCGGCTTCGTCTCGCTTGTTGCTACAATAAATGCTCTGATAGAGGCTTGGTGGAAGCCATTGAAAAGCTGCCATTGCTAGAAGATCTCGAGTTTACACTCTGGCCGTTCTCGGTGGAGTCTCTCAACGCTATCGGGCGTTGCTGCCCGAATCTGAAGTCGTTTCGGCTGGACTGCCAAGCTTATAGAATCTTCCGCACGATATCCGAAAGCGAGGAACTGGAGTTAAACAGAGAGGCGTTTGCTATCCAGTCGAACATGACTGGGTTACGACACTTGCAGGTTATCGGAAACACCATGACGAACATGGGCTTGAAAGCTATCCTTGA
This sequence comes from Parietaria judaica, assembly GCA_954871525.1. Classification (NCBI taxonomy): domain Eukaryota; kingdom Viridiplantae; phylum Streptophyta; class Magnoliopsida; order Rosales; family Urticaceae; genus Parietaria; species Parietaria judaica. The sequence goes on from OX940863.1 coordinate 3,937,404, forward strand.
CGGGTGTTCTGAGCTCGAGTCGCTCGACCTTCGTGAGTGCTGCAACATAAGTTTGAAAGGAGATATCTGGGAAAGGTGTACTCAGCAAATTAAGCATTTGCGTCTTCCCGATGACGATAGTTCTGACCTCGATTCATTTGTCGCCTATGATGACGATGATCTTTTCAGCAATGGATATTATTCGGAAGGCTTTGTTGATGACTTTGATCGTTGCAGCTATCGATATAGTAATGATGGCCATTTTGACTACTCAAATGATAGCGATTCAGTTGATTACGACTATGACTTAACCGATTATTAGGATTAGAAAAAAACACAACAGATGTAATTAGAGGAGGTACTTTGTTCTGTTATCCATTATGCTTCTATATGTTTGTGTAAATGAAGGGTCTAGAGATTGCTTTTACAGCAAGGCGTTAGCTTCTGTAAACTGGATTTTTTTTATTTTTATCTTAGTCATGGTTTAAAAGGGCGATCGGGGCGTACCTCTAGGTAAGGCGGTGGTTTTTCGCCTCTGAAGCGCGCCTCTAGGCGCAAATGAAAGAGGTGTGCGCCTCTGCCTCGAGGCGCGAGTCAAGGCGCAAGGCGCACGCCTCACTGGTGGTCGCAGTCTAGGCTATGTTTCCTACCAAACATCACCGATATGTTCTTCCCATCTCGGTTTGGTTATTCTTATTTTTGTTTTATGACACTGGTTTTCTGTAGGGCTGAAAATTATTGTACTCAGCTTCCCGGTTCTGTTCCAGTCCGGCCTGATTCTAGCTAAAAACCAGGAAATTTAATTTTAAACCGATAACTTGGACTGGGACAAAGCGGGAATTCTATTCATGTCCCGATTTCCGGTCTGGTCTTGAAGAAAACCGGAATTTCTCAAACCCGATTTCCGTTCCGTTCTCGAACAAAAACCATTTGAGTGTCCTACCAAACATCACCGATATTCTTCCCATCTCTGTTTTATCTGTAGTTTTAAGTATAGTGTTGGCTTTCTTTCTTACTCTTCAGAATGATACCTTCTTTGAGTATAGTATATAGTTTATACTTTATACAACCAAAACTCAATTTGTTTTTTTAATGGGGTGGCGCTATCGACAAATGTTACAATGCACTCCTGCATTATTAAATATAGGGGTGAGCATGGGTTGGGCCGCCCCGATGTTTTTTATGGACCCGACCCGATCACTTCGGGTTCCCAAAAAAAGCCCGACCCGATTTTTTTTAATGTTCGAACCAAACCGACCCGATAGAAAATCGAGTTGGGTTGGTTTGGGTCGCCATGGCCCGATTAATTAAAATTTAAAAAAAAAAATGAAAAAAATGCACCAATGTAACTCAAAATTGAAGTAAAAATACCCCAAAATAATTTAATCAAACAAACATACACCAAATAATGTAAAACATGAAAATGAGAAGTTGAATCGTCTTTGAATGTAAATAAAACTGAGAATGAGAAATTTTAGAAGACTAAAGATTGCACTACTTGAATAAAAATTAATATGAAATATATATTAATTATATCGGTCGGGTCGGAGACCCCGATCCGACCCGAATAATAATCGGGTCCGGCCCGATCCGACCCAATTTTGAGCAGGTTAGATTGGGGTCGGGTCTCTAACGGATTGAGTTGGACCATCAGGTTGGGTCTAAAATGCTCACCCCTAATTAGATATATTCAGAACAGGTGACAGTATTGACCAAGTTTACATATGTAAATGGGGCAAGCATTTTGCTTCCGGGGTTTGAACCCGTGACCTCTTGGAGAGGTGAGCACTGAGTAGTGGTGTTACCACTAGGGCCTAGTGGTAATCAAAATTCTATTTTAGATCTTGCAAACAATACAAGATTATTACATAATTTTGTGGATTTCAAAAAAATAAATAAAAGAGAAATATAACAATAAAAAAAAAACTAAAATACAAGAGCTACGCCAAATTCCAGATTATTAAAAAAAAAAAAAAAAGAGAGTATATAATGCAAAGTTGCAAACACAACAACAAAATTAGAATTCTTAAAAACAGAAAAAGAAAAAGAAAAAACAAGAAAATATTTGAATGGAATGAAACGACAGTGAGCAGCAACACTAAAACATATAAACGACATTCGAAAAGAAGAGAAATACACAAAACGACAACTCAATTGGGTCTCATCGTACTTCAACCAAAATCGTTCTCTTCTTCCCATTTTCGAAAAGAACTGAACCATTCTCATTCCCATCAACTCCTTTCCTCGCTGGTGATGGATTCCTCGCCGGCGCCGGAGGAGAAGCAGAGGAACTGGCTGGAGCTGCCGCCGGAAGTGACGGTGTTGATAATGTCTCGGCTGGTGGCCGTGGACATCTTCACCAGTGTTCAGTTCGTGTGCAAAGCTTGGCTGGAGATCACGAAGGATCCTCTTGTTTGGCGAAGAATCGACATGTCCGGCGAGGTTTATCGCTACAGGGATTCGGAATTGGATGAGATGTGTCGCCGTGCTGTCGATCGGAGCTGTGGCCAACTGGCCGATGTCAACATCGAGTACTTCGGTAATGACGACCTTCTCAAGTACATCACAGACAGGTACGTTGCTTACAACCCATTTTACATAATGGCGGATTAAATATATTAGTGTAGAACTTCAAGCTGTTTATGAACTCTTGAACAATGTGTGGTGATATTTGAGAATTTGACCTTAGATTCCTAACTTGTGCATCATTATAAACCCTTCAACAACAGACCGAATAAGATCAAACGATTCCGTCTTGTTCGTTGCGATGGTGTTTCAACTGTGGGCTTGATTCATGCCCTCCAAGAGCTTCCCTTGCTTGAAGACATTGATTTTACACTCCGCTCCTTCCAAGAGGAACTTGTCATCGACGGCATGGGATCTTTTTGCCGAAATCTCAAGTCGTTTCGGTTGAACTGCCGGCCTTGCAGAAACGACTACCTAGCCTCCTTTTGTAAGGATTATTGCAACAGAGAGGTAAATGCCATTACCTTGCACATGCCCGAGTTACTGTTGGGTTTTGACCCGAGATCGAATCACGCCGAAGCAAAATACCGAAAAACGAAATGAACTCACACTTTGTTTTACTCACACAGACAAAATATGAGGAGAGAAATAAGACAATATTTGGGACAATTTTCTTTGTATTTCTCTAAAAATAAAACGTACAACTGACATCCTATTTATAAATAAAACGTACAACTGACATCCGATCTTCTCTTCGTCATAACTCGAGTCGCCGTTGTCGTTGCTTTTCATGCGCGTCATCCACTCCGAGTATGTGAGAAGCAAGTGTCGGTCTTCTTCTTTCTCTTCGTAGCTCCGAAGCCTTGAGGCGACCTATCACCTCCTCCATCGTCATGGTCTTGAAATCGCCAAATTGCTCGATCGACGTCACGATTTGCAAAAACTTTGGCGGGACCGCCCGAAGAAACTTCTTGACGACGTAGACTTCTTCTACTTTGTCGCCCAACTCTCGGATGCTGTTGACAATCTCCGTCAACTTCATGGCGAAGTCATCCACCGACTCACCATCTCTCATGCGGAGCACCTCGAATTCACTCTTCAAGGTTTGGACCTTCGCTTCCTTGACGCGCTCCGCGCCCATATGCATCGTCTTGAGCGACTCCCATGCTTCCTTGGCCGAGTCCTTCTCCGCCAACGTTAGGAGTAGATCTTCCGGGACGGCTTGATAGATTATGGCAAGAGCCACTCTATCCGTGCGAACATCGACGTCGCCGTTCTCGATAGCGTCCCACACGCCTTGAGCTTGCAAGTTGACCCGCATCTTTATAGACCATGCGGCATAGTTGCTCCGTGTGAGCACCGGGTAAAGAAACGTCAAGCTACGCTCTTTTTCTCCCTTCGTCGCCGCTGCATAATCTTCGGACATTCTTTGTGGTGACGGCATCGGCTTCGGCATCCTTCGCTCTGATACCAATTGTTGGGTTTTGACCCGAGATCGAATCACGCCGAAGTAAAATACCGAAAAACGAAATGAACTCACACTTTGTTTTACTCACACAGACAAAATATGAGGAGAGAAATAAGACAATATTTGGGACAATTTTCTTTGTATTTCTCTAAAAATAAAACGTACAACTGACATCCTATTTATAAATAAACAAATAAAAAAAAAAACTAACGTTAACATGCAGCCATTACTTTCTCCATGATCCACACAGATAGGAGATTAGTTTTGACTACGTGCACTTGCTGCATAACTAAAGACCCACTACACACGTTCATATGCCTAGGTCCACTCCTATTTGTATGCATGATTAATCCTATTTCTTTGACCAACTAACTCCACACCACACGCAGGGGCGAAGCCAGAAATTGTCGGAAGGGGGGGCGAAAATTAACATACTAAATTCAATAGATATAAAACAATTAACATTAAGAATTAAGTGGGGACAAATATATTTTTTTAATAGAGATTTGGTTAGCCAAGTGGGGGCCACTGACCCCTCTTGGGTCTAAGTGGCCTCGCCACTGACCACACGTATCATTCTTTTTTTCTTTCTTTTTTTTCTTCTTTTTCCCATGCACATGCACATGCACATGCACATGCAACTCACGTACACACGACATCCATACTTAGTCTAGATTATAATTTCCAACAGTTACGCCACTTGCAGCTCATCGGAAACCTCATGACTAACGAGGGTTTAGAGGTCATCCTCGACGGGTGTTCCAAGCTCGAGTCGCTCGACCTTCGTAAGTGCCTCAACATGAGAACGGAAGATGTGTGGAAAAGGTGCACTCAGCAGATCAAACATTTGCGTCTTCCCGACGAGCCGACGTTTACCGAGTTTGATTATAGCTCTACCGAGGAGGATTCTAGTTCCGACCACGAGGCTGAATCCATCGATTTGAACGTTTGAAACATTTGGTAGTGAAGGAGACTATTACGAACCACTAAGCGAAGCATTGGAGAGCTTCAACAAGGCGGGAACTAGCTGGGCCGACACTTACTGGGGGCGACTTATCCTAATATGATTAAGATGATTAGTTAGATCATAACTTCTGTAATACTTTTTTATTATGATTTATGACTAAACATGTTTTGTATGAAATACTATGAGGCTAAATGATTATATATATATATATATATTATATATATACATATATATTGGAAATAACGTTCGGCCAAGTATGAGGTGTTTTTGTATATTGCTTTTACCTATTACTAGGCATAGGCACCGACCGTGCTTCGCGTGGTGGTGATAAAATATATCAGTAAATTTCGATGAAAATATTTAGTATTATTTAAATTTTGGTCTATTTTACATTTTTAACTTTTGGATGTATTTTTTTCTTCTTTTTTTATTAATGATATTGTATATTTTAATATAAAAACTGACATTCACGTCGAATTATCAATTGCTAAAAAAGTATCATTGATTCGCGTTTTTGTTATTGATTCATATTGTATTATTGTTAATAAAACATAATTAAATTAGGAAAATTATCGAACGGATAAAACTCTTCATTATTGAAACTAACAATACGTTAAAACCTATTGTTTATAAGTTTAGATAAAAGGATTGTTTTACTATTTAAATCAATTAGTGACTATATAATGTAACAAAAAAAAAAAAGTAAAGAATTATTTCCACACACAATAGTAATAATAATTATAAAAAAAAGACAGCTTAGCATTCATGCTCGTTTATAATAAATATTTTTTTAATTTCACACTAACGATCTTATACCAATGAAATACGACCAAAATAATTATATATATGCATAAAAAATATGTGAAAAAAGAAGTATGAAAACATTGTCATAATTGAAAACCATGTTGAAGCTTACTTATGAGGGTTTTTTTTTTTTTTTGTCAAGTGACCCCGACAGTTACGAATCTCATTATAACATCCGATATTCATTTTATGCCCTGAGCTTTTTAACCATAAATGTTGCAAGATGAATTATGAACAGTATCTTACTATGTAAAAAATCATAAGACAAAAACAAAAGATGAAAACACACTTGTGATTGAAGACTTGTACGATCAAAGTTGATTAGCCTTCAAAAGTGTAGTTTTTTTTTTTTTTTGAAGACTTGTCATTTGCTGCCATTTTTCGATCTAAATCTTAAATAAATTACAATGAATATGATGGGCTAATCGCTACTTATACTAGTTAACTTCAATATACCCTAATATAAACTTAAAGACTTTTCTGCAAAGTTTAAAAATGAATAAACTAATATATATATATATATATATATTAAAGGATGATGACAAAGTTTTTTCGAGACAATTCTATTATATAGACATGCTCAAATGCTAATTTTTTAAAATTTTAAATGATAAAAAAATTTATTTTTAGCTCTTTTAATGTCTATTCAATTAGTATTTACTTGGCTCTTAAGTACATGCAACCAAAATATATAAACCTTTTAAACTATACATTTTTTTTTTGGTATAATTTTGTGGCGTTCTTAATATTATTTTTTTAACGTTAAACTTTATAATAGGACTTTTAACAAAAATTTATTTATATATATAAGACAATTTTTAAGAGCAAGAATGTGAAATTCTTATTTTTAAGAATTTGTTCATTTTCGTATAAAAAAATGTCAAAACTTTTACACTGAGTGGCCTTTACATAGATTAATCATTAAATAAGGTAGAGTATTCTAAATATCTCTATTGTATTCATTCATGAATGGTCTATGAATTTACGGAGAAAAAAAAAAACGTTTAAGATGCTAAGGGGTATATCAAAAGTATCATAATTAATGTGAATTTATGTCCTCGGTTTATTACATTCATGCTCTTCCTTCAAGCATTGCATTTTTCTTCTTTGTAGATATTTTTATTTCTAAAAGTTTCTTTTTTCTTACATATCATTTCATGTTTTTAGCCGAATACTCATATGATTTAGTTTTTGAAGTTCCTATTAACGGGATAATCTTTTTTACAGGGCATCTCGAAGCCAATTGTGAAGAGTTCGGAGTCCAACTCCAACATGACAAAGGAAATAAGAGGTATGTCCTATATTCATCGAAGATTCTTAAATTCTTATTTTATTCTGTTTTTCTAAATGTTATTCCTATATTCAATGGTAGATTAGAGTACGTTCAATATTCATCTGAAAATATCTTATCCTCCGAAGAATTCCAAATGGTGCAGGTGAACGTAAAGTATATATAAACCAAACAGAAGTTTTCTCTCATTGTTGGTCTTTCAGCCCCAACTCTTCGCAATTTTTCTCTCGGTTTTAACGGGTACATGTTTTTATTAAGCATAGCTTGGTGGTTGCAGTTTGATCGTGTTTATATGGGTCGCTTCTTTTTTCTTTTTCTTAATATCCTATCATGCTCTTCTGTTTGTTTATTATTATATTCTTTTTTGTGAATATATGCTCTATCCTCATTAGGATGATGACTATCCATCTAATTTGGAAACATCATTTTCTTAATTATTATATTTAGATATTTGTTATACGTAGCGGTTTTGTTGTGGTTTACTTCAATTATATTTCTTCTATTGGGTGTTTTTCAGGTTGTATTATAATTTCAATTAATGTCTTATTGTTGAAGATTGTCAAAAACATGACCCGTAAATGTTCATAAACATATCTTATATATATTTATTTATATATATAAATCAAAATAGTCATATACCTGTAAGTTTTGTTAATGTATTAAACAAAGAAACAAAAATTTATCTTTTAATATATTTTTATTTTTGTGTATTTTTTTTATCTTTTCAAATCAGTTTCTTCGCTGCTATGTTGAAGTGTTTGTGATGTAATGTTTTTAATTTTAATAAACACCTGTTTTTTAGTTGATTTAAAAGGTTTCATGTTAATAATATGTTTTTACCATTGTTTACGTTACATACTATCTATATATAAAACTGGCGTATGTGCAGATACTAATAATTCCTTATGTAAAAAATCAAATTGAATACTATTGAATAAAAAGCGGACATAAAATGTAAATAGGAAAGGAACTTATGATAAATTAAAAAACCTAAAATATAACTTGAACTTACAGGTTATCTTTGCAAACACCCGGTAGAAGAGTATATATTTTAATTGCAAAAAAAGTTATAGTTAAAATAATTAACTATTTTTAAAATTAATTAATTGCACTCATTCAATTCTATTTTCACACGTACAGAACTACAGATTATTATTATTATTATTATTATTATTATTATTATATATGTGTTTTATGGAAAGAGAGCCGTAACTTTTGTTTTAAAGGCATGCAAGTAAGTTGAATAGTCTTATTTGTTTAATCTATTTATGAATGTCATTTTTAATATGCATTTAAATTTCTTACCCCTCTTCTATACACGTTTTGGAATGCTAAACAATTCATTATTAAATGCTTAAATAGTGGATTCATCTTTCTTTTACAAAAGAAAATTGTAAGTTTTATTTTTATGAGAATTCAATGTGGGAATCCAAAACGATTTGTGAAACTGTATATTTGTATATTATTTTACGAAGTGTTTCTCAGAACAGCAATTTGTGAAATTGTACATACCTAAAACAAAAAAACTAAAACATAGTTATCGTTATATTAGTTTCTATCACTGTGCGGACCTTTGGAAGTTTTTTCTTTTATTTTTTTTAGGGCTTTTCTATTTTTTTACATTATCAATTATTTGATATTTGTTTACCTCATGAATAATTATAAATCCTTAATATTTTTTTTAAATTAATCGTCAATATCATATTTTATCATTTATGATACTGAATTTAAAATTTTCAAATACAATGCACGATAAAATCAATAGATTTAAAAAAAATTAAATTTATCGCCACCGTGGGAAGCGCGGTGCCGTCCACTAGTTCCTAATTAATTAACACTATAGATAAAAAAAAATGAAATCACATCTCTTTAAGCCTTGATCACACGGTTCTCTTGCTCTTAGTCTCCCGGTCGATAATGCTAGGACCCTGTAATTATTAATCGGGCGTACCTAAATACTACAGTTACAAAAAAAAAACCCGTTAGAAATAACACTTATGCTGTCCTTTGAAATTCTTATGCATTGTAACTTGTAGTGTATTATTATACATATGTAAAGCAATTGACTGAAGAATTTGAATGAAGCGTTTACTATTTTTATTTAAAAATAAAAATAAAAAAATCTGAATAATTAGGAATTGAGATTACCTTTGATCATATTATATAGTGTACTATGCTTGGGGGTATTATTTAATTCATTAGTAGCCTCTTGATATTCTGTTTTAGGAAACAGAAAAAAATAAATGAATCATTGAAGCAACCGTACGACTTTATTGTATACAATGAATTTACTATATAACTTTAATTCATAAAATAATGAAGCAATATATGACACTAAATAGATAAAAAAAAATTAATTAAAAAGGTAGAAAATCTAAAAAAATAGTACATGATAATCCTTGTATTTTCTCTTGCCACATGGTCTTGTGAGATTTTCTAAAGAATTAGAAAATCTACAAAAATAGAATATGAGAATCCTTGTATTTCCTCTCGCCACATCATCTTATGAGATTTATAAAAAAAAAAATAGAAAATCTACAAAAGTAGAATAACGTGAGTCCTTGTATTTCCTCTTTGCCACATTTTTCGGTTTTGTCCCGGTACCCCTCCCAGACTGGTTTTTTAATAAAATAAGGAAAATTTAGCCATGATTAGAACCGCCTCGGAAAAGAAGCTACAATAAAAACCGAAAATCCACTTTTGAGGAAAACGACAGAGAAAACCGAAACGACCATAAAAAGCTACAACACCGACAGGCAACACTAACAGTACGAGCTGACACAAAAGCTACACTTTTTGACATCTGAAAACCCCAATTTTGTCATCTTCCTCAACAACACCCAATTCTCCAAACCCTAGATTTTCTCCGTTCAAATTCCTCTCTCGGCCAGTGATGGCTTCGTCGTCGATCGGGAATTCTTCGCCGGAGGAGCAGCGGAATTGGCTGGATCTGCCGCGCGAAGTGACGGCGTCGATCATGTCTCGGCTGGTGGCCGTCGAAATCCTCACCAATGTTCAGGTTGTGTGCAAGGCTTGGCTGAAGATCGCGCACGATCCTCTGGTTTGGCGCAGAATCGACATGTCCAAGGTCGGCGATCTCGATCTCGAGATGGACTTGGATAAGATGTGTCGCTGCGCAGTCGATCGGAGCTCCGGTCAGCTGACTGACATCGACATCGAGTATTTCTGTAGCGACGATCTTCTCAAGTACATCGCCGATAGGTATGTTGATCTTCATTCTATCGATCTTTGAATAGGTGTTCTTGCTGTGAATTGTTGATTAATTTAGCTTCTGTGCCATTGAATTTGTTCGCCAAATGATGATAAATTTAGGTTAAATTCTGAAAGATTTTCCCCTTAACGTGTGAACTAAGTTTTGAGGATTCTCTTATCTAAATTGTGAGACTGTAGGGCTGAAAATTCAGTACTCTGTCCCGGTTTTGTCCCGATAACGGTCCCAGCCCGATTCTAGCATAAAACTGGGAAATTTAATTTCAAAACCGGGACCTTATGAACTCCAAAACTTGTACCAAATTTGTATAATGTAATTAGTGCTTCTTGTTCGCTTTTAAACTTGTTGAACAGGGCAAACCAGATTAAGCGGCTTCGTCTCGCTTGTTGCTACAATAAATGCTCTGATAGAGGCTTGGTGGAAGCCATTGAAAAGCTGCCATTGCTAGAAGATCTCGAGCTTACACTCTGCCCGTTCTCGGTGGAGTCTCTCAACGCCATCGGGCGTTGCTGCCCGAATCTGAAGTCGTTTCGGCTGAACTGCCAAGCTTATAGAATCTTCCACACGATATCCGAAAGCGAGGAACTGGAGTTTAACAGAGAGGCGTTTGCTATCCAGTCGAACATGCCTGGGTTACAACACTTGCAGGTTATCGGAAATACCATGACAAACATGGGCTTGAAAGCTATCCTCGATGGGTGTTCGGAGCTCATGTCGCTCGACCTTCGTAAGTGCCTCAACATAAGTCTGAAAGGGGATGTCTGGAAAAGGTGTACTCGGCAAATTCAGGATTTGCGCCTTCCTGATGATCGGACGACGGACTATGAGTTCTTCAGCTCCTACGATAGTTCTGAGCTCGATTCATTTGACACCTACTGCTATGATGACGATTGTTTAATCGAGGGAGTTGATTATTATGGCGCTTCTGACTACTCAAGCGAGAACGTTTCAGTCGATTACGACTATGACTTACTCGATTATTCGGATTAGATAAACGCAACCGATGAAATCAGTGGACATGCTTTGTTCTGTTATCCATTATGCTTCTATATGTTTGTGTAAATGAAGGGTCTAGAGATTGCTTTTTACCGCATGGCGTTAGCTTACGTAAACTGAAAAAAAAAAAAAAAAAAGTTAAAAAAAAATTCTTACTTTATGTAAGCATGTTTATCTCTATGTTTGGTTATTTCTGATTTTTGTTTTTATGACATTGGTTTTAACCAAGGTTTAAAATACCGCTTGCCGATTTCGTTTCGCATTTTCTGTTTTATGGATATATCGCTTGCCGATAGGTATGTCGATGGGCAAATCGTAAAAAAAAGGCATGTCGCATACCGCATATACTGCACTTTTCGCATGGGCATACCGCATGCCGATGGGGTTTTCGACGGATATTTTGTAAAAAATATTTGAGTATTTAAGCAAGATATTTATATAGGTTCAAAACTACATATTTAATAAATACAAGACATAACTGTATACAACAAAACACATTTGTAACTTAAATATGTAGGTGAAATGTATAATATTAAGTCACTTTATTAGTTTACGTGTATAATATTAAGTCAAATTATTATGTGAAGTGAATATGTATGTTAATTAAGTGTGTAATATTAAGTGAATATGCATGTTAATTGTATATGTGTGTTAACAAATTTAATATTAGTTGAAGTGAATAATATTAAATGAATATGTATATTAAGTGTATATGTATGTTAGGTGAAGTTAATATGTATGTTAAGTGTATAATATTATTTGAAGTGTATAATATTAAGTTAAATTATTAGGTGAAATGTATGTGTATGTTAAGTGTGAATGTGTGATATTAGTTGAATGAATAACAAAAAGTCTCACATTGATAGATGACAAGAGTTTAGTGATGTTTATATACCAAATATTAGGGACAAGGGCTTGGGCCCTTTGAGTCATAGGATTTTGTGGATGGGGGAGGACTCACACAAATGTTACACCACCACACGCGCGCGCCGCCGCCGCCGTCCGGCGGGGCGGGGTAAGGTGCTCTTGTGTGAGTATAATTATTTTTGCTGAAAGTTTAATTGGTATTTTTGTCGAAATCTACCAAAAATGCGAAATTCCAACCATTTTTCGTCGTTTGGCAGGCGAAAAACGACAGACGATAGTTTTAGCGAATGTCGTTTCGAATTTCTCGTATTTGGTAAAACGACAGCGAAACGAGAGGGCTGTCGTTTCGGTGTTCTACGAAAAACGAATGTCGGTGCGAAAATCGAGCGCATTTCGAGACATTTTGCACCTTGGTTTTAACTAGGGCTGAAAATTATTGTACTCACTGCCCGGTTTCGTCCTAGTATGGTCCGATTCTAGCTAAAAACCAGGAAATTTAATTTTAAAACTGAGAACCTGGACTAGGACAAAGCAGGAATTCTCTGCTTGTCCTGGTCAATAAGAAAAACCGGAATATCTCCAAACTAGAACTAAGATATGTTCTTCCCGTCTCGGTTTCAACCGTAGTTTTAAATTTACTGTTGGTTTTCGATCTTACTCTTCACAATGATACCTTCTCCGAGTATAGTTTACTGTACAACCAAAATTCTATTTTAGATCTTGCAAACAATCAGGAATATTATATAATTTGGTGGATTTCAAGAAAATTAAAGAGAAATAGAATCATAATAACAATAATAATAATAAAAAACTAAAATACAAGATCTACACCAAATTACAGAATGTAAAATTAAATATATTATGCACACACAATACATAATTTAGGGCTGCAACTGGTTGGTTAACCTGTTTATTTTTCACTATTTGGTATCCTTAACCTAATTCCGGTTAGTCATGTTTTAATAACCTTAATCTGTTTTTGAAACCGGTTAACCTAATTACCGGTTATCAAAATCTAATTAACCTGTTTAGTTTAATAACCTTAACCTGTTTTTTTGTTAAAAAAATATAGCATTCAACGGAGTTTATCGCAACGATCAAACATATCGGTCCAAATGAACAATAATAATAAAACTTGAATAAATAATATGAAGCGTAACAATAATATATAATGAACAAGATCAAGCAGAGAACGATAAAACAACTGAAGAAGATTAGGCGAGAAAAAAAGAAGAGAAAGTCGAGGAGGAGGAAAGAAGAAAGGGTAGGCGAGAAAAAGAAGGAGAAAGAAGTCGAAGAGGTTTTGCGGAAAGAGAAAAAACCCTACTTAATTTAATTTTAAAATATTTAAATAAAAAAATTTATATTAAAACTGGTTACCGGTTACTAAAATAACATGTTTTGAAAAAGAAATAACCTGTAACCTTATCCTGTTTGAAACCGGATACGGTTAACTTTAACCTGTTTTCAAAATAATTCTGTTACGGTTATTTTAAACCGGATAATTTTCGGTTACGGTTTTAAAATTCGGTTACCGGTTATTTTGCACACTCCTAACCAAGGTTTTAAATACCGCTTGCCGATGTCGTTTCGCATTTTTCGTTTTACGGATATATCGCTTACCGATGGGTATGCCGATGGGCAAATCGTAAGAAAAAGGACATACCGCATGCCGATGGGGTTTTCGACAGATATTCTGTAAAAAATATTTGAGTATTTAAGCAAGATATTTATATAAGTTCAAAACTACATATTTAATAACTACAAGATATTTGTAACTTAAATATGTAGGTGAAATGTATAATATTAAGTCACTTTATTAGTTGAAGTGTATAATATTAAGTCAAATTATTATGTGAAGTTAATATGTATGTTAATTAAGTGTGTAATATTAAGTGAATATGCATGTTAATTGTGTATGTATGTTAAAAAATTTAATATTATTTGAAGTGTATAATATTAAATGAATAGGTGAAGTGAATATGTATGCTAAGTGTATAATATTAAGTTAAATTATTAGGTGAAGTGTATGTGTATGTTAAGTGTGAAAGTGTGATATTAGTTGAATGAATAACAAAAAGTCCCACATTGATAGATGACAAGAGTTTAGTGATGTTTATATACCAAATATTAGGGACAAGGGCTTGGGCCCTTTGAGTCATAGGATTTTGTGGATGGGGGAGGACTCACACAAATGTTACACCACCACACGCGCGCGCCGCCGCCGCCGTCCGGCGGGGCGGGGTAAGGTGCTCTTGTGTGAGTATAATTATTTTTGCCGAAAGTTTAATTGGTATTTTTGCCGAAATCTACCAAAAATATGATTTTAAATTTCGCAATTTTTACACTAAAAAACGAAAAAAGAAAGGGCACGAATTTCGCGAAATTTGATAAAACGACAAAGAAAGGGCACGAATTTCGCACGAATTTTGCATGGAAATTCGCGAAATTTTATACCTTGCTCCTAACATAATTAGAGTTATTCAAAAAAAAAAAAAAACATGAAATAATATATGAATGGTTAGAAACGACAGTTAGCAGCAATACTAAAACACAAAACGACATTACAAAAAGAAAATAAGTATACAAAACGACAACTCAACTGTGCTCCTCGTATTTCACCGAAAATCGTTCTTCTTCTTCTTCCATTTCATAAACCCTAAAATCAACGAACCAATCTAGTCCCGTTCCCTTTCGAACTCCTTTCTTCGCCGGAGATGGATACGTCGCCGGCGGAGCGGCGGAGGAACTGGCCGGAGCTGCCGCGGGAGGTGACGGCGTCGATCATGTCTCGGCTGGAGGCCGTGGACATCTTCACCATTGTCCAGTTGGTGTGCAAGGCTTGGCTGGATATCACGAGAGATCCTCTTGTTTGGCGAAGAATCGACATGTTCAACGAGGGTTATCCCAACAGGGACACGGAATTGGATGAGATGTGTCGCCGTGCTGTCGATCGGAGCTCCGGTCATCTGGCCGATATCAACATCGAGTACTTCGGCAATGACGAGCTTCTCAAGTACATCGCAGTCAGGTATGGTGCTCAGAAACCTCTTATGGTCCATTTTTGAATAGTGCTTGCAAGATAGCTACTTTATGAAGGCAATTTCTTGTGCATATCTATATATATATATATATATATGTATTTATGTATATGTATAACCTTCTTCGACAGGCCAAATAAGATCACACGGCTCCGTCTTGCTTGCTGCATTCGAGTTTCAGATGAGGGTTTGATTGATGCTCTCAAAAAGCTTCCCTTACTTGAGGACATTGATTTAACACTTTGCTGGTTGTCGGAGCAACCTATCCACGCTATTGGATCGTATTGCCGGAATCTGAAGTCGTTTCGGATGAACTGCGAGCCTTACAAAAGCGACAACATAACCCCCGCCTTGGAGGAGGCTTTCAACATTGAGGCTTATGCCTAACTCCCCCGACCGACTAGTTGGAGGGCAATGTCAACCCGGCGACCGAGCGACAAAACTCAAACTTCCCTCTCGGCAAAACCTTCGTCAACATATCGGAACCATTGTCATCGGTGTGAATCTTCTCGAGCTCCATCAACTTAGAATCCAATGCGTCACGGATCCAATGATAACGAACATCAATGTGCTTCGACCTTGAGTGAAACGAGGAGTTCTTCGCTAAATGAATGGCGCTTTGATTATCACAAAACAAGACATATTTTTCTTGTTTGACCCCAAGCTCCATTGTAAATTTCCTCAACCACAACAAATCTTTCGCCGCTTCAACGGCGGCAATGAACTCGGCCTCGGTAGTAGAGAGTGCAACACACTTTTGCAACTTCGATTGCCATGCCACGGCTCCCCCGGCAAAAGTCACCATATGCCCCGAAGTAGATTTTCGATCATCCAAGCTTCCGGCTAGATCCGAATCCGTATAACCAACTAACGTAGGCTTCTCGCATCCCAAAGCTAGTCTCAAATTCGAAGTCCCCCGGAGATATCTCATAACCCACTTCACGGCCTCACAATGATGTCTTCCCGGATTTGAGAGATAACGACTCACCATTCCCACGGCGTGGGCAATATCCGGCCTCGTACAAACCATGGCGTACATCAAACTACCAACCGCCGACGAGTATGGAACGTTCTTCATACTTGACTTTTCACCATCGGTAGATGGACATTGTTGGTGGCTAAGCTTGAAATGAGAAGCAAGCGGAATGCTCACCGCTTTTGCTTCATCCATCTTGAAACGCCGAAGAACTTTCTCGATGTATGATTCTTGAGACAAGTACAACTTCCTCGCCTCTCGATGACGAAACATCTCAATTCCAAGGATCTTTTTCGCTTGTCCCAAATCCTTCATCGCAAAAGACTCACTCAAAGTCTTCTTCAACTCTTCAATCCGAGCAATGTTCTTTCCGACAATAAGCATATCGTCAACATAGAGCAAAAGGATAATGAAATCACCATCGGAGAAATTGCGCACAAACACACAATGATCGGCATTTGTCATCTTGTAGCCATGTTTAACCATCACCGAGTTAAACTTTTTGTACCATTGTCGTGGTGCTTGTTTCAAACCGTAAAGACTCTTTACCAATTTGCAAACATAGTCTTCTTTACCATTTTCTCGAAAACCCTCCGGTTGCTCCATGTAAATCTCTTCATGTAAATCTCCGTGAAGAAAAGCCGTCTTCACGTCCATTTGCTCAACTTCCAAATCAAGGCTAGCGGCTAGCCCAAGAACTACCCGAATGGATTGCATCTTCACCACGGGAGCAAAAATCTCGCTAAAGTCAATGCCTTTTCTTTGACTAAAGCCCTTTACCACCAAGCGAGCCTTGAACCGTTTTTGCAAAGTGCTTTCGTCTTGCTTCACACGATAAATCCATCGATTCTTTAACACCTTTTTACCCTTTGGTAACTTCACCAATTCAAAAGTGTTATTCTCACGAAGCGATTGCATCTCATCTTCCATGGCATCCATCCACTCCTTTTTGTTTTCGTCATCCAAAGCTTCTTCAAAGCTTTCGGGTTCTCCGTCATCGGTGAGAAAGACATATTCGTTCGAGGGGTATCGAACGGAAGGATGTCTAACACGAGTGGACCGCCTCAACTCATTAGAAGGTTGATCACTTTCATCTTCATGGCTAACCTCATTTTCAACATCAACAAAATCATTAGGATTTAAATGATTAACATGTAAATCCATACCTTGATTTTCAATTTGCACATATTCGACAACGGTCGGGGTGGGAGCAAGATTAGTTGGTTCCGCATCAACTAATTCGTCGTCTTCAAAGGTTGGAACTTCTTTCTCAACTTTGTCGATATCTTCAATGGTGTAATCTTCCATGAATACAACATCACGACTACGAACAAGCTTTCTTGAAACCGGATCAAAGAAACGATATCCAAACTCATCGAGCCCATAACCAACGAATATACATTTCTTGGTCTTGTCATCCAACTTCGACCTCTCATCCTTCGGAACGTGCACATATGCCATGCACCCAAACACTCGAAGATGGTCGTACGTGACATCTTTACCACTCCAAACACGGCTCGGAACATCAAACTTCAAAGGCACACAAGGTGTGAGATTTAGCACATGTACAACCGTACTCAATGCTTCGCCCCAAAAATACTTCGGCAACTTTGATTGAGAAAGCAAGCATCTCATTCTTTCAACCAAAGTTCTATTAATTCTTTCGGCCAACCCATTCAATTGCGGTGTCTTCGGAGGAGACTTTTGGTGACGTATACCTTGCTCTCGGCAATATTCATCGAAAGGACCGATGTATTCTCCCCCGTTATCCGTTCGGACGCACTTGAGCTTTTTCCCCGTTTCTCGTTCAACCGACGCTTGAAACGACTTGAAGGTATCTAACACTTGATCTTTTGTCTTCAAGGTGTAAGCCCAAACTTTCCGAGAGTAATCGTCGATAAAAGTCACAAAGTAATAAGCACCGCCAAGGGACCGTGTCTTCATCGGCCCACAAACATCGGAATGTACCAAGTCTAACACTTGTGACTTTCTCTTTGGTTCAAAAGACCGAAACGATACGCGTCTTTGCTTTCCCGCCAAACAATGCGAGCATCTCTTCAACTTTGCGTTGGAAACTCCAAATAGTGCATTCTTCTTCACCAAGATTCTCAAACATTTCTCACTCATGTGACCCAAACGTTTGTGCCATAGTTCGGAAGAACTTTCATCCTCGCAAGTGTTGACGTAGCATTTAGAACTCCCAAATTGCGCGACATACAAATTTGAGCGTCTTTTTCCTCTTGCAATCACCATTGAGCCTTTCTTTAGCTTCCATTCATTTTCCACGAAAGAGTTGCCATAACCTTCATCATCCAATTTTGAAACCGACAAGAGATTGAACCGAAGGTCCGGAACATGCTTCACATCTTTGAGAACTAGAGAAGTGCCATTACTAGTTTCAACACATACATCTCCAATTCCAATAACTTTTGAGTATCCCTTGTTACCCATGCCGACAATACCAAAATCACCGGCCTTATAAGTGGAGTAAATATCGCGTCGTGAAGTCCCGTGCGAAGAAGCACCACTATCAACCACCCAACTCGTCTCATCGCGAGATAAATTGACACTTTCTTCATAATCATCACAAACGACAAAAAAATCATCAACAATAGCAACATTTTCATTATTGTTACCTTCTTTCTTGACATCGTTGTTGTTGTGGTTGATCTTCTTTCCCTTGCCTTCATTTCTCAACTTCCGGCAATACTTTCTAATGTGGACTTTCAAGCCACAATGATGGCACTCAACATTAGCCCATCTATTTGAACCTCCACGCGACGCTCCTCGTGATGCACCACGGTTATTTGAACCCCGTGCATGATTTCTCCCCCTCGACTCGGTAACCAATACCTCGGAATGTGAAGAGGAGCCTTGAGACTTTCTTCTCATATCTTCATTCAAAATGCTACTCTTAGCCAAATCCATCGACATAATACCATCCGGAGCGGAATTAGACAACGACATCCTAAACGTCTCCCACGAGTTCGGCAAAGTACCAAGAAGCCACAAACCTTGAATCTCATCATCCAATCTAAGATTCATCGTCGCCATTTGGTTCATAATTCCTTGGAAGTTATTCAAGTGATCGGTTATTGGCGTACCGTCATGATACTTCAAGGCTATCATTTGCTTGAGCAAGAACATCTTGTTATTCCCGGTCTTCCGTGCATAAAGCTCCTCAAGCTTCCTCCAAAGGATGTTAGCACGAGTTTCACTAACCACATGGTTCCGAACATTGTCCTCCACCCATTGTCGAATGTACCCACAAACTTGTCGATGCAACAAATTCCATTCTTCATCACTTTTTCCTTCGGGTTTCTCGGTAGAGAAAACCGGCAAGTGGAAATTCTTGACAAAGAGCAAGTCTTCCATTTTTCCTTTCCAAACATTGTAATTGGAACCGTTCAAACTCTCCATTCGTGACGTGTTCGCCTCCATAGTCGCACAAAATCAAACCACGGCTCTGATACCACTTTGTTGGGAGAAAGCGCAACGCAACGGAATCTCAATATCTCCCAATAGCCGCTGAAATATGAAGGCGATAATAATCGAAACACAACCACGAACACGAGACAATTTTTGGCGTGGAAAAACCCCCAAAACGGAGTAAAAAACCACGGGACCCGTAGGCCGCTTAAAATCCACTATAATCAAGATTGATGTACAAATGAATTCTTCCCTAGATAAAACTAGAGGCATACATCATCATCATCAAGATCGAACACCAATCTCGGATTACAACAAACAAGCAAGAGAAGAATTTGTGAAAAACGTTCTCACAAAACAGCCTCTGGTTTCCACTCTTCAGACCGACCTAGAAACCACCAAACCACATCTCCACCGTTCAGAACATACCTCTATGTCTTAGGAACGTTCTGTCCAAAAATCACGACGATCCAACGGTGAACGAGTGCGCAATGACGATTTTCCTCAGGGTCGACGAAACTGGGCGGAAACCGCGAATTTACTCTCTTTCTCTTGTTTACTCTCACTCCTTCACTCTTGTATTTCTTCATCTCATCTAAGTCATTTATGACCTAGGCTTCATGGGCCGGGTACATGAATCAATGGGTCAAAAATAACCCACATTGTTGGGCCTCCAAATAGGAGGGATACCCAACAATTAAAGCTAACATGCCCGAGTTACGCCACTTGCAGCTCATCGGAAGCTCCATGACTAACAAGGGCTTAGAGGCTATCCTCGACGGGTGTTCCAAGCTCGAGTCGCTCGACCTTCGCAAGTGCCTCAACATAACAACGGAAGGAGACGTGTGGAAAAGGTGCACTCAGCAGATCAAACATTTGCGTCTTCCCGATGAGTCGACCTATAGCGACTATGATTATAACACCGGCGAGGATTCTGATTCCGAGACTGATTCGCTTGAAACGTTTGGCAGCGAAGACGACTATCATGAAATGCTAAGCGAAGAACGGGAAATCTTCAACGAGGCCATGGCTAGCTGGGACGACAACTATTGGGCGTGACTCGTAAGAAAATATGATTAAGATGATTAGTTAGATCATAACTTGTGTAATTCTCTTTTGATTATGACCAACATGTTTTGTATGAAATACTTTGTGGCTACTATGAATATTAAAGCAAGATAATATATAATGCATGCTATATGATATCTAGTTACTCCTTATGCTTTTACCATATTGCAATTATTTAATTTATACTTAATACCAATAGGAGATCGAAAAATGTAATAAAGTTGAAATGGAAATTTCCAACTTCCTAAATGGCCACCTAAATCACACAACATAAGAATAAGGACTAGTGGCGAAAGTATCTAAATTTAAAAGAAAATAGTATTGAGAATTTTTGCTGCGGTAAAAAAATAAAATAAAGGTACTCGTCTTACCGCTATTATATTATTATATTATATTGTAAAATTGGAAATTTAGCCTCCGATAAAAATAATTGAATAGGTTCATCACTATTATCGAGCGCATTAATTACTCTGCCGCTAATATGCCTAAAAGTAAATTCATTATACAAAAATAGGGATAAGTAGAAAACACGTAGAAGGCTAGAAACGACAATGAGATTACGACAACACAGATAAACAACACGAAAACGTATAAAACGACATTAGAAAAAGAATAGAAACACACAAAACGACGACTCAATTGTGTCTCCTCCCATTTCCATAAACCCTAACTTCAGCGAACCCGTCTAGTCCGATTCCCATTCGAACTCCTTTCTTCGCCGCTGATGGATTCGTCGCCGGCGCCGGCGTCGGAGCAGCGGCGGAGGCACTGGCTGGCGCCTCCTCCGGAAGTCACGGCGTCGATCATGTCTCGGGTGGAGGTCGTGGACATCCTCACCAGTGTTCAGTTCGTGTGCAAGGCTTGGCTGGAGATCACGAAAGATCCTCTGGTTTGGCGAAAAATCGACATGTCCAACGAGGTGCATCGCTACAGGGATACGGAATTGGATGAGATGTGTCGCCGTGCTGTCGATCGGAGCTGTGGCCAACTGGCGGATCTCAACATCGGGTTCTTCGTTACTGACGACCTTCTCAAGTACATCACAGACAGGTACATTGCTATTCTAAGAATCCATTTTTGGATAGATGGAACAGGGTAATCGATTCATGACTTGTGCATATATATATATGTATATAAACCTCTTCAACAGACCGAACAAGATCAAACGATTCCGTCTTGCTTGTTGCGATGGTGTTTCGGATACGGGCTTGATTCGCGCCCTCCAAAAGCTTCCCTTGCTTGAGGACATTGATTTTACACTCTACGCGTTCTCAGAGGAACCTGTCATCCGCGCCATCGGAGATTTTTGCCGAAATCTAAAGTCATTTCGGCTGAACTGCAAATTTGACCATGTAACCCGCTTTTGGGGTGGTAATGTCACTAACATGAACATGCCCGAGTTACGCCACTTGCAGCTCATCGGAAACCGCATCACGAACGAGGGCTTAGAGGTTATCCTCGACAGTTGTTCCAAGCTCGAGTCGCTCGACATTCGTGAGTGCCGCAACGTAAGAATGGAAGGAGATGTGTGGAAAAGGTGCACTCAGCAGATCAAACATTTGCGTCTTCCCGATGAGCCGACATTTACCGCGTTTGATTATAGCTCTACCGAAGAGGATTTTAGTTCCGACTCCGAGACTGAATCGGAGTGAAGACGACTATTACGATTTACTAATCGAAGCATTGGAAAGCTTCAACGAGGCCGGGACTCGCTGATGGGTTGACACTTACTCTATTAAATATGACTTAAAATGTTTTGTATGAATTTGAAATACTGTGTCTGTGGCTAATATGAATATTAAAGCAAGATAATATAATGCATACTATAGTTAGTTACTCCTTATGATTTTACTGGATTCCAATTCTGTATAACTGAAAAGACTATCGTAAACGACATTAATATAGGTAGATAGATTTAACGACTGTTAAAATAGTGGGAAGCACATGTGAATGGAAGTATTCTACTGACTGATCTAAAAATGTAATTAAATTGATCTTTTTACAGTGGAAAAAGAGTAATATTAAGGGATAATCACGGTGAAAGTATCGATAGTCTTTTCATCGTCGTTGATAAGTTTTTTTTTTGGTGCGTGGTAAAGTTCTCCCATTCCGTCATTTGTCCGTCCACTTCCGTTATCCCTAACATTAATAAGCTACAAGATTACAGGAGAGATCTCATAACAAAGAATGAAAAAGTAAAAACGACAATTGTAAGACAAAAGACAAAAAATTGAAATGTCAAGATTAAAGAACCAACAAACCATTAATAACTAATTTCTATTAGTAGTGTCGTCAATTAATTTAATTTGTCGTTAGGTTATTTAATTATGTGAGTTTTTTTATGTTTAAGATTTAATTAAGTCGGGTGGTTAAGTTGTAATTTTTGCTCTATGTAAGAGAGCTTGAGCTAATGAGAGCCAAATAAACATTCAAAAACTTAATCTCGCTGAGATTGAGTTTTTGAGTGTCGACCGATATTCTCATTATTATTTTTTTTTCGAGTTTATCGATTTTTATGGCACGTAACATAAGGTCTCCCAAGCCCTGATAAAAACTTTTAAAGTTTTTTGAAACTTTAGAGTTGTGAAATATCTTCACTGCACATTTAGCCTAGCTCTGGCATAACCCTTTGAAATCTGAAACTGTTCGGTTATGCCGAGATGCGCCATGAGAAGCCAGACGTGCGTGAGAAGCTCGCCACCTTGCCTCAGCTGCTGCGCGTGCTGGCTCCTCTGGCACTGACTCGCGGCGTGAGAAAGCATTTCCACCCACACATGGCTCACAAGCTCCCACTTCTTCGCCGGACCCCAGCCCTGCTCTGTCTCGAGCGAGTGCAGGTCTTCCGCGAGCCTGCAGGCATCGAACAACACCGACTTGCTCCGGTCTCCCTTCACCTCCGACGGAAGAATGTCCGTGCATACTTCCCGCAGCTCCGTACAGGCTCTCTTCACGTCGGCGATGGTTTTCCTTTCTTCCAAAAACTCGGCCGCTTCGGCGCGAGTGTCCTGGAATCTGATCTGCCCGATGCCGTTGGGCAGCATGAAGGGGCGCATGACGAGAAGGTACATCATGTAGTCCGACAAGAGCTTGCTGCTCTGAGCGGCGCTCGAGTGTTCTTGTAGCTCGGTGTGGTAGAGGAGATCGGTCATGATGTGCCACAGAAGAACGCTCTCGTCGAACTCGACATCTTCGACACTCCAGATGAGCCTCTCGAGGCATCCCTCGTATTTTTCGAGAGCCCATCTTCCTCGCTGCGCGCAGAAATTCCTGCGGGCGGTGAAATCCAACGTGCCTGTTGTTTTCTTCTGAAGCTGCTTAAAGATGAGCTCTTTCAATTCCTCCGGGATTTTCACGTAGCTCTTATACAGATACTTCTCCACTAAGCCGTTAACGAATGAGACGTTTTCGAGAAAGCTCAGATACCGGTTTCTCACAGGCTTATCTTTAAGGCACAAGCTGATCAGGCTGTACTGAGCAATGACATTAGACCATCTCTTGTTCTTTGATGGAGGGTTGACCGTTAAAATGGCTCTGTACAAGAGATCCGTGACTTTGTTTCTGTGTCTGCTTAGCAAAAGCATCGTCCAGTCAGAGATGAGAAGTAAGAAAACAGAGTAGACCTCAAGGCCAATGGCTCCTACTAGTAATATATAGGTGATTATTATGTCTATCGTCGAGTAAGATTGCGCGGTTTCAGAGAGAAAGAATGCCACGAACACCGAAACAACGAAAGTGAAGCTCAAGAAGCGCAGGATAACGCCGTTACGTGAGTAGGCCAAGGCGGCCTTTGTGTAAAACACGTCGTGCGTGAACCCGAGCTCAATCTCGATCACCCCAAAAGCCTCGTTGAAAGGCCTGTACTTGAA
Organism: Parietaria judaica; assembly: GCA_954871525.1. Lineage (NCBI taxonomy): Eukaryota > Viridiplantae > Streptophyta > Magnoliopsida > Rosales > Urticaceae > Parietaria > Parietaria judaica. The sequence continues at coordinate 3,961,854 of OX940863.1, forward strand.
GAACGAGAGGCTGTTCGCCACATCGTGGACGCTGAGGATCAGGTCGGCGAAGAGGCGCTTGAAGATCTTGAAGAAATTGAAGGCGTGTTGCAAACTGGCGACGTCGTTTTTGCCGGAGCAATAAACGTGGTCGCCGACAATCGGTGCCTCGATTATCCTCCCCAACGAGACAATGAAGCCCTCCTCTTGCTTTGACTGGAACTCCGCCATGTACCTCGCGTAATTCGGGCCGGGATCAGGGGAAGGGAACATCGACTGCCGGAAGCATTCGCTGCTCGCTGACCGCAGGACCCAAGTCCTCTCTCCGAACTTGATGATTCCGGCGATGATCATCGGGATGGAGAGGAAGTTAAGCAAATTCCCGGTCCAGGCTCGGAGGAAGACGTGGAAAGCTACGCCCACTTGGACCAGCAGCATGAGGAAGTGCCTCCACCAGAGCTGATTGTCCTCCAGTGAATATGCCGTCACGGCGTCGGGGCCCCCAAGGTGGAGGAGGAGAAACGGCGCCCAAAAGGCAGAAACGACGTAGCTAGGGTTGTTGGTGTAGTCCTCGCCGCCGAGTTGCAGGTGTTTGATGGAAATCACGCTGAGCGCAACGGTGGCGAGCGCGTCGGCGGACAAGTAGGCGAGCCAGAGGACGAGCTTGAGGCAGTTTCGTGTGCAGTGCTTTCTCTTGCTCCCGAGGAGGATCAGAACGCTCTGCAACATCAGGCTGATCAACACCATTACACGGATCTCCCATTCGCCCCAACCTTTTCTTAGGCTGTTCGAAAATATTTCCGTCATTTCCCCCAGCTAGAGTGCGGTTTTCGGGTTAAGCGCGTTGCTTTTTTTCTTTCCTTTTTGTAATAAAGAGTCAGGATCACTCAACTATTTAAATGAATAAGTGTTTCTTTACTTTCGTTGACCAACTCTATTGACATCGACAGTGTTAAACCAATTTCTAAGTCAATGACATGATACTAAAACAATCTGATTTTAGTATCAGTATTCAGTACTGCTTGCATAGGTTGCACATTAAGTGGCAAATGTTATGGTGGGAGGAAGTGCTCAAGGCAGAAACAGTTTATTTATAAAATCTAATCATTTCAAGTTCTATAACAATTTTATTTTGATCCAAATTATAAAAGAACGTTAGGTATGTTTATATTGTTCTTTTCATATATCTTTATCATTAATTTCTATATACTTAATGTCTTGATACATGAGATGATTATATGTGTTATTAAATTGTAAGGTCTTCATTTTCTGTTGTTTCGTCGATATTCCTCCGGAAGCGAGACAAGTGGATCCACCAAAACATTAAGGATCGCGAGATAAGTGCTCCTAATAAAAATATTAAGGTCTTCATTTATTTTTATTTTTTTGTATGCAATATTCATGCATGTCTCCGTTAAGTAATGAATTATTTATGTCATCGCTGAAGATGATTACAGTCAGTGGAAATTAAGAAGAAATTAAAGATATAATATTCCGCCTTTCCTATCAAAAGACTAGTCAGACTTATCTGTAGAAAATAGGAATAATATATATAGTGGCAATGGCATGAAACATGCTTTAAAAAAAAAAAAAAAAAAAAAAAAAAAAACTTGCTCCGATATTAAACTACAGATTATGCCAGATGCTGTTATTCATCTGACTGGATCGTTAGCATTTTTGGGCAAGTCGTCGAATTATGAAGCCCAAGTCGTTAAATTACGACCGTGTTATTAAAATCTGAAAAAGTTTTTGAAGAAACAAACAACTGCGCCTTGGAAAAAGGAAAAAAACAATTAACACAAGGAAGAGAAAGTTCGAGACAAAAGTTCTAAATGCCGATATCGACGTCATTTCGCTATCTTTATTTTACTGGCATGTCGCATGCCGACGTAAATATCAACGAGAAAGTTGGAAATGGGCATGCCACATGCCGCAAATACCACATAAATTTCACGGGCATGCCGCAACTTTTAAAAAATCGGACATATCGAAGGCATGCCGGAGAATTTAAAACTATGGTAGAGACTAGAGAGAGTAACTGTAAGATAAGCGAGAGAACAAAAATAAATCTTTCGAGTTCCTTATTGGATTTCATTATATATCTTTTGTTAAAAGGACAAAAAAAATTAGTTCGTACTCTTCCTGATTTGACCAACCTTCTCGGACAATTTTGATGATTTAGACCGGTCAATGGGTTATCTAGATTAACGAGCTTTTAGGGCTTACCGATAAGTTATCTCTGGTAATTGTTGTCGTTTTATAGTTTGTCATGGATAATCGATGGAAAACTTAATCACTTTTCGATGAAATTTTTAATTTATCGATAATCAATGGAAAACTTAATCACTTTTCCATTAATTTTTTTAATGCAATTTAACAGCATAAGTACCAATCGCGACTAAAATCTCAATTTCAAGGAATTTCTTTGAATTCTTTTTTGTGGATTTTGAGGGATATTGAGTATTTTTGTTATATATTGTGAATCCTTTTAATTTTATAGAAAATTTTTCATTATTTGTAGAGATTATTTGAAATGTATAGATTTGAATCAAAGTTGTTTATAATAGTTTAGATCTTTGCTCTTTTACATTATGAATTTGATAAATTTAATCTTGATGAAGTTTTTATTTTTTTTATGATCATATATAGTTGAATATAAGTTTGTTTATGTGATGATAAAGTTTTTTTTTTTTTTTCAGATTCAGATGTGTTTATGTGATATCCTGTTGTGTTGTTTTATTGCGACAAAAGTACCTCTTTGTGGAATTTTGTGAATTTCAACTAGATTTTAATTTTTTTATATATAATTTCAATTTGCCAGGTTGTATATAAATGTTAATACGTCAGTTTGATATATTTTATTTTGTAAATTGAAGATTTCCCAAAGTATTGTTTTATTGGGCAAAAGTATTTTTTCTTTTCTTTTCAGAATTTGGTGAATTTGAGCTAATTTTAAATATATTTTTTTTATATCATTTGAATTTGGTAGATTGTATATAACATTTAAAATATGAGTACGACATATTTTATTTTATACTTTATAGAATTTACAAAGTCTTTTTTAATTGTGGCAAAAATATTTATTTTTACATTATCTTTTTATATAGAAAGTTGAAGACTAGAAAAATGAAGTACAAATATGTATAAAAATATTTTATAGGTTTTTCATCGATAACCGATTAATTCATCGATAAGTTTCGATAACGATAACAATATATGTTATTCAATCGACAATCGATTGTCCGTCGATAACGACAACCGATTTATCGACAAAAAGATATTTAGACCCTCCCTTGTAAAGGCTTTTTCAAATAAAATTATTATATCCCTAAAAAAAATAGTTAAATCTGTAAATGATTGAGGGCATTTTAGTCCGTTTCAAAATAGAAGCATTGGAAATAGAGTTTGAGCTTATACGGATAAAGAAAGAACCTAATCAGCCATTAATAAATCTTTATATGCTTTTCATGTGCAAAAATTCTATTTAATTCACTATAGAAATAAACTGTCAAAGTCCAACATGTGTCACGTTGTAACTTAACGTTGACCAAGTAGGCCGTTCTCTTTCTACGTACTTTCGTAATAAATAAATGGATAATTGGCGTTAATACCTTCGAACTTTCATCATTGATGCAACTATCACCTCAACTTTGAATATAACAGTCAAACTCTCTCAACTTTTTTTTTTTTTTTTACAATATGCACTCCCAAAATTTTAAAATAATACAAATGCACTTACATATTTTAAATTTTGTCTATTATCATGAATTTAACTATTATACCATTTTTTGTTTCATTTAATCTGAAATAGGTGATAAAATACAATGGCATGTAATTTTTTTATTTTTAAAAATTATTAAATGATTGTAAAATTTAAGTAATTTTTTTGTTTATATATCATTATGATCGATATATGAAATTTGTAATTATTAACTGACTAAGTTTAAAATTAAAATGTAGATTTTCTAAGGAAAAAATTACATGTTAAAGTTGCACTATTTTGAAAGTTCAAGTGGTGTATATGCCATAAAATTCAAAGTTAACAAGGTTATATTGACGCAAATTACGTTGTAATATTATATTATAGATATATGTATCTCTGAAATCCTAAATCACAATTCTTGAGATAATAATGGATTATGAAATTAGCGCATTCAGCATGATCGTGGTGTTCATCATTAGTGTAACCTTCCTTGTCTATCCCATGGCGAACTTGATGATCTTCCAGTCATCAAAGGATGACTACAGGTGGATACGAAGAGAGTACAAGCTGCTCGAAGCTCTTTTCAAAGACTACAGAGCGGTCAAGTCCTCGGTGGGGCAGATCAAGGAGACAGCCTACCATGTGTGGGACTCTGAGCTCGGCACCGCCGGAATAACCCTCTGGCTCGACGAGGCCGAGACGAGGTGGCTGGAGCAAGCAGCCAACATTGCCCTTGACGCCGAGCTACAGCTCGTCAGCTACGAGGTCCTGATGTCGCGAGGCGATGACTTGCTCCGGAGCAACGAGAGTCGGGACGCCCTCAGTCTGGAGCTCACTGTCCGGATGGCCGACGAGATGAAGGCCGCAAAGAGAGAGATTAAGAGTCACTTTGTGCAACGAGGCGTCTCGGTAAGCAGCATCGTCGAGTCGCTCGAGCTTTCGAAGAGCATGGTCCGGACCCTCCAGGCCGGGCCTATTGATGAGGCTGATCACCCTTCGATCAGCGCTAGGCCGTCCTTCCGCTCCGGTGCAGCGTTGGTTTCCATTCTCCGGGGCTTGATCGCCCGAAAGGTGCGCCTCGTGCAAGGGATGAAGGGCCAGGTAAGGTCCGTGGACATGCAGCTCATGTTGCTTTATGCTTTCATGAAGGATCTTCGCGGCCTCCGTCTCGAACGGGAGATAGAAAACGCCTGGGTGACCGACGCACAGCAGATAATCATTGAGACAGAAAAGGAAACGAACGCCTTATTCTGCGAAATGACTTGTCGGGAGCAGTGGTTTTCGGTTTTCACTGACTTGGTGGCGAGGCGAAAGCTTAGGCGGAAGATCCAACAACTTTCGCGATGGATGGCTGATCTCCTTGAATCAAAGGAGAAGTATGGATTCAGATTCATCAGAAGAGAGTCGTCAAAATTTATGCACCCAAATCCCCTGCAGCCGGGAATGGACGCTGCAGTCGTACTTTCCGTGGTAGACCAAATTCTTAGCCGGATTGATCTGGTTCAAGAGACAAGCACGGGAGTGAGCCAGCACGTTACCGCGCTATGCGATCGGTTGAGGCAAACGGCCGAGCTTCTGAAAGACACGAGAGCTGCCGAAGGCGCACGCAACACAATATCAATTTGCTTCGTGCAGTTGAAGAGATTAGCTTCGGACGCGAAAGCTTCTTCTGAAAAGTATCTGCAAAGTAAAAGCTCGCCACTTTCCTCGGCATTTCTATTGCGGTCGAGGTTTCTATCAGAGATCCACGCGATTGAGAAAGATGTCAATCTTCTCCAGAAAAGCATAAAGGTGTACAGCATCGAGATCGTCGAGGAGTGCTCCTCGGTGTTCGGTCTAGAAGAGGACATACACGCCTTAGTCTCAAAATTGATCACGCCGGCCCAGCAATGCTCCCCCTTTTCTGTTGTCGGGATGAAGGGCATAGGTAAGACGACCCTAGCAAAGAAGTTATACAACCACACTTCCATTCTTAACCATTTTTCCATCCGTTGTTGGTTTCTCGTACCGCAAGATATCACCTCGAACGCATCCTCGATAAGATCACTCATAAGTATCTTAGGAGACGAGGAGAAAAGAAAAGAGAATCGGTATCTTGTTGTACTTGATAACCTTTTCTCCATGGAAGCTTGGGATATACTCAAAGTAATACTCTCTGGTACCGGAGTTAAAGAACTAAAGATTGTGACCACTACGCGCTACAAAGCTGTGGCATCTTACGTTAATCCGAGCGGCATTCACCAGCTACGGCTCCGAACCAAGGAAGAAAGTTGGAAATTCTTTACTCAGATGATCAATTTCCCTTCAGAAGTTGAGGCGTTAGCCAAGAAAGTTGTGGTGCGAGCTGGAGGCTTGCCGCTTGCGATTTTGCACCTTGGCTATCTATTTTTGAGCAAGGAGGCCACTCCCTATGCCTTGTCGAGGGCGCTGGATCGAGTAACGCAGGGTCAGAACCAGTCTTTGTGGACAGAGAATTGGGATTTGAACAGAAAATACTTGCAATCTCATCCTGCTCTGAGTCAGTTCCTTGCTTACTTTGAGAGCTTTCCTGCGGACTTCGAAATTCCAGCGAGGAGACTCGTTGCTGTTCTGGTCGCGAGAGGACTGGTCGAGGAAAACCATAACTTGACACGCGAAAATGTCGCTTACGAGCATCTTTCAGAGCTGATTAATCGTAATGTGATTCAAGTCGTCGAGCGAAAGCTCAACGGAGATGTAAAAACGTGTCGGTTTCCTAATACCTTGAGGGAACTCTGGCAGCGGCGTCGACGTGAAGGATGGCCAATTCGATCGTGGTACCTCATTAATACAAGCCTAGAAGGCCAATTGACTTACCATTTCGATGACAGTGATGCTGATTTCATTCATCGAATTCCCGGACTTTGCGCAAATTTCCCAAATATTTTACAAGAGGAGGACAAATATCCGAGCTCCATAATGTTCTTTGACACCCGCGAAGGAACTAGTCCAGGTGTAGACATCGGCGGTTTTCTGTTCAAAGGCATCACGAGTAGGCGCTTTCGAGACCTGCTCGTTCTTGATCTTGAAGGCGTGTTTAGGCCCAACTTGCCCAAAATCCTAGGGAAATTAAAACAGCTGACATATCTTGGCTTAAGATGGACTCAGCTCGCAGAAATCCCGTCTTCCATTGGCAAGCTGTCGAATCTTCAGACTCTGGATGTGAAGTACACTTCAATACAAACACTCAACGTCTCGGTTTGGACACTCAAGAAGCTACGCCACCTGTACTTGAACGAGTATTGCCGCATTAAATTCATGCCGAAACCAAGCACCATTTCCATGGAAGATCTTCAGACATTGTCCGGCGTGTTTCTCGACGAGGAAAGCCCTTTGAAGGACGGCCTGGACAAGCTCAGCAATCTTCGGAAACTCGGTTTGGCATTCCAACTGTCTCTGCCACAGCAAAAAATCTTGGAGGAATCAGTCTTGAAGCTTACTCACCTTCGGTCCTTGAGTCTGAGCTCGGTCAACGAGAGAAACACGCCTCAACGACTAGAATTGGAGAACTTGTCGGAGCTCAGTAAGCTCTCTAGCCTTTACTTGTTTGGAAAGCTGGAGAGGCCCTCAGTCATCACAAACAACCTACCCAAAAGCCTCACAGAGCTCATCCTGTCCGCATCGCAGCTTCCACATGACCCGACGGAGAGTCTCGGGAAGCTTCCCGAGCTCAAATCGCTCTCGTTCTTTTCCGGGTCTTATCAGGGGACAAACATGGTCTTCTCTGAACAGAGCTTCCCTCAGCTAATGGTTCTGAAACTATGGAGTCTTGAGAATCTAGAGGCGCTTCATGTCGAGGAAGGAGCCATGCCGAATCTAAGGGAAATGGAGATCAGGTCCTGCCGGAACTTGACGGTCACCAATGGATTGACACATTTGGAAACTCTTCAGGAAATCAAGCTGACAAACATGCCGGAGCGATATTCCGCGGCTGTCGGAACTATTTTCACAGTGGCTATTGAAAAATCTTGGAGGAAAATCATTCACTGCCCAAAGATCAAGATAGAAAATTCTGTCTGTCGAGGATAGTAATTTCTAAGTACGTTCTCCAAGAGAGAAACAAAGTTGTTGATGCACTAGCATATGCTAGTATTTCTGCTAAGAAGTCCAGTCAATATTGGTGGTCTTCGCTCCGGATTTTACTTTGTCTTTAGTGAACAACGATATGGGGTTTTCTTTTCTTTTGATTGGTAACGTAAATTCATATATTTTTCATTTTATATTTATCTCGTTTTATCTCGCCAATATCCTTTTATTTAACAATAGTTTAAAAAAACGGGAAAACATGTGAATGAAAGTATTATTCGGTAAGGAGATAAAAAATATATAATAAAATTAATTATTAATAGTGAAAAACACTATAATATAAAGGGTCCGCAGAAAAAGTAGTTAAATTTTAACCAATTGAGGCGGACGGCAGAATGGGTTTAAAGTGGAAAATAATGGCAAAAGTACTGAAAATAAAAAAGAATATAAGGTGAAGTATTTTATGTGTAATTTTTTTTACCATATTGTTTATTAAATCAAACTTAAAATATACATTATGTGTTCATCCAATTGCCTAATATCTTCTCTTATTTGAATTCGACACCAAAAGTTAGATAGAAAAAGATTATGCCTTACACTTATTGACTTTAGATACTTTTGCTGCTTTTCTATTGTTTTCCGACTTCTTTCTCCTTCAGTTGATCAAAGTTTGTGTACTTTCACCGATATCATATGATGACATTAGTAATTGTTGCATTAGAAAAAAATTGATTACTTTACGCGCTATTATATAAAATTAATTGCTTTCGCCGCTATTAGTCCTTAACATTAATATATTAAGCAAACGCAACAACAAAAATAGATATCAAGAAAACATGTAAAAGGCTAGAAACGACAATAAGATTACCACAACACTTCGATAAACGGCAGCAACACGAAAACTCATAAAACGACGTTACAAAAAGAACCGAAACACACAAAACGACGACTCAATTATGTCTCGTCATATTTCCCCCAAATCAAATCGGTCTTCCCAATTCCATAAACCCTAGAATCAACCAACCTATCTTCTCCCTTTCCCATTCAAACTCCTTTCTTCACCGCTGATGGATTCCTCGCCGGCGCCGGAGCAGCGGCGGAGAAACTGGCTGGAGCTGCCGCCGGAAGTGACGGTGTCGATAATGTCTCGGCTGGTGGCCGTGGACATCTTCACCAGTGTTCAGTTCGTGTGCAAAGCTTGGCTGGAGATCACGAAGGATCCTCTTGTTTGGCGAAGAATCGACATGTCCGGCGAGGTTTATCGCTACAGGGATTCGGAATTGGATGAGATGTGTCGCCGTGCTGTCGATCGAAGCTGTGGTCAACTGGCCGATGTCAACATCGAGTACTTCGGTAATGACGACCTTCTCAAGTACATCACAGACAGGTACATTGCTTACAATCCATGTTCTGGAACTCAAACTTGTCGTTATCATAATGGCGGATTGAATATATTAGTGTAGAACTTCAAGCTGTTTGTGAAATATTGAACAATGTGTGGTGATATTTGAGAATTTGACCTTAGATTCCTAACTTAAGGATCATTATAAACCTCTTCAACAGACCGAATAAGATCAAACGATTCCGTCTTGTTCGTTGCGATGGTGTTTCAACTGTGGGATTGATTGATGCCCTCCAAAAGCTTCCCTTACTTGAGGACATCGATTTTACACTCTGCCCGATCAAAGGGGAACCGATCATCCACGCCATCGGATATTTTTGCCAGAATATATAGTCATTTCGGTTGAACCGCGAGCCTTACAAATGCAGCTACATGACCCCCTTTTTGTTGGATCATTCCAACAGAGAGGCATATGCCATTGACTTGAACATGCCCGAGTTACGCCATTTGCAGCTCATTGGAAACGAAATGACTAACGAGGGCTTAGAGGTTATACTCGACGGGTGTTCCGAACTCGTGTCGCTCGACCTTCGTAGGTGCCTCAACATAAGAATGAAAGGAGATGTGTGGAAAAAGTGCACTCAGCAGATCAAACATTTGCGTCTTCCCGATGGACGTCTCACCGACTATAATTATAGCACCAAGAGGATTACAGTTCCGAGGCTGGAACCTTTTAATCGTTTTTTTATGGTGCTTTTGAAACAGTTGGTAGTGAAGACCACTTTTTGCAAACTACTAAGCGTAGCATTGGAGAACGTCGACGAGGCCGGGAGTAGCTAGGCTGATTCCTTCCGGGGGTGACTCATCGGATTATGATAAAGATGATTTGTTGGGTCAACTCTTTTGATTATGACTGACAAATTTTGTCAGATATATTCTTTGACTTGTGAATATTAAAGCAAGATAGTATATAATGCATGTTATATTTAGTTATTTCATATGCAAACTTCGGTATGTTTTTGTCAATGGGGAGTCTTGTGAGTTGCTTTTACCGTATTGTAATTCATTATATTTAGTAATGATACGGTTTCTCGTTACTGGAATGCGTCATCGGAGGAACACGTCGGCCGTGTCAAGCACAGGTGGTTAGGATTGGTAATAAGGCGCATGCGTATTAACTATTGCCGTTTGTCTTTTTATTTTTAATAACTATTCCAGTATTAGGAGAAGACTTCTGTGATTCAGTGAGATGCGTCTTTTTTTTTGGTAATTAGCGGCATAAGTGGCTAAAGTTTTCACATTCTCATAGGCATGATGCCATTCTAAAAAAACGACGGCAAAAGTAGCCAAAATACACTAATCACGTTAATTAGAAAAATTCCGTCCAGTTAAGTGGATGGCCGTTTGCGACCTGCCACGTGGCCCCATGATTATGCATTGACCCAACCCAACCCAGGTGGCATTTTTAAATTGCTACATGTTTTTATTTTTCTCTTCTTTTTCCGTCTCCTTTCTTTGTTCTAATTCCCTTCCTTCTCTCTCACGGTGGAAAGCTCGTGGAGTCTCACCCCAATCCAATCCTGCACAAAACACCCAAGTTGGAAATCTCGTGGCTTTCCGACCCCACGGAGAATTTCATGGAAGAACTCAGTGAAATGGGTTGGTTTTTTTCCTCCGATTTTAGTCCCTCGAGCTTCGCAAAACACAAAGAACGATGGCGATTGTCGTTTTCTTCCTCTATGCAGATTTTAGTTCCATGGAAGAACACCTTGATTCTGCACATGCTCAGCTCGTCTACCGAGGCTTAAAGCCCAAGAACGTTCTGGTCCCCGATGATTGTCACATCATGCTCTCAGGTTTCGACTTCTCGCTGCGCTGCGTCGTCTCGCGGCCACTCATCTGTATCTCGTCTGACTCCGACCCGACCGTCATGCGCTCAGCCCTCCTGCTTTCTCGCCAACAAGACTAAATCTCGCAAACCCCGTACCGATCCTGACAACGCCGGATTAATGCCTGAGCTCGTGGCGGAGCCCACAGCAGTGCACTCAATGTCTTTCGTTGGCACACATGAATACGTTGCGCCAGAGTTCATCAAATGCGAGGGCCACAGAGCGCGGTGGACTGGAGGACGTTCGGCGTGTTCCTCCTCGAGCTTCTCTACGGAAAGACGTCGTTTAAAGGGTCGGGAAACAACGAGTTTCTAACTTGGGTTGGGTGATTTGTGCAGAATTACGGTCAGAGGGAAGAGAAAAGGAGAAGGAAAGAAATAGCGTTCAACGAGGGAGAAAGAGAAAGAAGAGAGGGAGGGAGAGAGGGAGGGAGAGAGAGAAAAACAAAAAAATGGTACTTTTATTGTTAAACATAATTATTATTATCTAAAACATGATACTTTTACCGAAAAATAGTAATTTTAAAAAATTGTACAATCACGGTGCCACGTGGCAGGTTACAAACGGTCATCAACTTAATTGGACGGAATTTTCTGATTAACGTGATTAATGCATTTTGGTCACTTTTGCCGTTGTTTTTTGAGAATGGCATCATGCCTATGGAAAAGTGAAAACTTTGGCCATTTATGCCGCTAATTACCCTCTCTTTTTTTCGGTGTCTTGTGTACGGGTCTTCCAATTCGGATTTTGCTTGTACTTCTCTTTCTCTAGTGGCAGCTGATTCTTCAGATTAAAACTTTGCGTGACAATCATAAATAATATATTTATATATGAAGTGTTCTTGTAAGTTTAATTGTCTTGATTTTTTTTATTTTATTTTTTTGTAGGGAAAGATTATTATCAACTTTTAACTATAAACAATGTTATGTTAAATCAATTAAGACAAGTCACTGCGTTTGTTATTTAAAAAATATAAAACCACAAGTCGCAATGGAAATTTTCAACTTCTTGAGTAACGACTAGTCACTTGTTTTCAGCACAATTATGTATAAGCATAGAACATTGATATTTTTCCAAAACGTACAAATTTATGCCTTTTTTGACATTTATATAACTCGTGACTACAAGTTTATATGTAGCAGCACAAGTTGCCATTTTGAAGCCTAAAAATCATTTATGCAAAATTAATGACTTGACCAAGACACCAACCAATTACATATGAATCTTCATTCATGATCTTTTCTCTTTCCACGATAAAAGTACTTAAATGTTAATAAACGCATAATTAAAAACAATTTTTTGGGGCAAAAATACTTAATGAACAAATTGCATATGTAAATTAAGACACCTATCGATTATATATTATTTTTCATCAATTTTTATTTATTTAAATTAAATAATATAGATATAATATTCAAAATTCTTGGTATACCAACGGTGTCTTTTTATTAGTATAAATATAAATAATTTGCAGTAATCTTCTTTTTATCATAAAAATTGTTTTGTGATCTTCAAATTCGACATTTAATCAATAAAACGGCATTTTATTTCAATTTTTTCACATTGATTTTGATATAATCTTCAAAAACTCAATCTTATTATTCATAACATTCTTCTTAAATTTTAAGTAATAAAATGTTTCAATAGTGTATGTGTCTCGAGTGACGGCCGAAACATACTATGTTTGGAGTTCCGTTGGGGGGTAAAACAGAGATAGTTCCGATTGGACACTTGTTTCTTTGTGTAGGCTTATGTTATTTGTCGAAACGACACACGGAGACCTTGTCGCTTGACACATGGCTTACACGCGTCTAATGTACCATATTCTTTCCTCTATGCTTTTTACACGCAATATACCGTTTCTATTGTATTAAATTAACCTTTTCAAATGCAAATTCGTCACAAAATGCACACTCAAGCTCAAAACGAGTAGGTTTCCACAATTAGAAAAGATCAGCCTTTGAAATTCTTCTTGAATTTTTGGACATAGAGTACTTCTGTGCATCAAAGATTGGTGCCAATGTGGAAAACGACAGGTAAGTGATTTTATAGATAGTCATTGACTTGGTCAACCATTTATTGCTATACCGTTTGAGCAATATAATGTGTAAATCTTGGTTTTTGGGTAATACATGTGTTTGATCTTTCACTAATATAGCTTTGAAATTTATCATTTTTGAGTTGAAACTAGAAAACGAGTTAATAATTTCCTTAAGCATATCAATTAAATTTATAAAATATTTATTCAAAAATTTCATCTCCTTTCTTGTCTCTCACATATATTTTTTTTTTTTTTTAGTTTTTTGAATTTCCCTAACACAGTTTTACTATAATTAAATTGAAAACCATTGAATATTCAACGGAGAGAATGATCAACATAAAAATTAATAAACCATTGAATATTATGTTCAATATAAAAATTAATAAACCAATAGTCAAGTGATAGGAAACTTGTTAATTTAATCTTCTAACAAGCTTGTTTGGTTTATTCAATTTTCAGTATTTTAAACTGTCCTAATACTGTTTTTCTAATACTTAATGACATTATATATATGTGTATATATACTATATAGTAAGACATATATTTCGGACTCTTTGCTTACAATTCTTGCTAAATCCGCGGAAGACAAGAGCATAACACAAACGTATATTCACCTCCAGGAATTACCCGATTTTCTCGCCACAAAGGTAGCCCGAAAATGGAATCGAATTGGCGGAGGCTGCCACGAGAGGTGGCGGAGGAGATTCTGTCGCGTGTCGACGACTTCGATATCGTTCGGAGCGCGCAGCTCGTGTGCTCGTCCTGGCGCAGCATCTCCAGGGATCCTCGGCGGTGGCGGAAAATCGACATGCGCATTCCCAACCACCGTGACCGACGCTCCAGGGAGTACCTAATGGCGTGTCTCCGTGCAGTGGATTACAGCTCTGGCAACCTCGAAAGCGTCACGGTGTACGGCTTCGGTATTGATGATCTTCTTCGCTACATAGCTCAAAGGTATCATTGTCGTTTCATCTCTATTGATAATTATGGCATAAGTACTAATCTTGTATAAAATGTGTCGCTTATTCTCAATTTCTTTTATAACACCACAATAGTGTTGTGTACGTTTACAGTTAAATTCTAAAAAAATCAATTATTCAATAATTATACTAAGCTCGGGCCATTTTCTAATACTTATGCCGGAATTATTATTTGATTTCTTTCTTAGAAAGAAAAAAGTTTTAAAAAAATGGTGAAAAGTGTCTTCTTGTGGATGGTGTTAAAAGAGAAAAGTTATGGTAAAAAGAGAACTGAACTGAACCGAATAAATTACCAAAAAATATTTTTAATAAATTATGAATAATTATAAGATATTTTTCAAAATCAAAAGTCAATAAAAAGTAGGTTTTACAATTTGAGTACACTCATTTAATATGAAATTAAATTACTGGGACATATTTAAGATATTTTTCAAAATCAAAACACAGCAAACTAGTACAATTTGATTATGTTCTCATTCATTAGTTATTTTTACTTTTTAAGCTTCCTTTATAAATGTGGTTAGAATTATAAATTTCATACAATATTTATCAACTTAGCATTAGACTCTTAGAGACTTAGACTAGAATAATCAAATTAGAGAAAATGATTTTAATTTTTTTTTCTATTTTAATTTAGTGTTGTGTTATAATATCTTAGATTGAGTGTGTAAAATGCTACATTTTAATATTAAATTAAATCACAAGTTCAATATCTATGCTTATTAAAATTCATCAATTAATTATCATGAAAAACTTTCAATTCGTTACACCTGGATTAATTTGAACCATTTGCTTCAACAGATCCAGCAAGATCAAAATCCTCAAACTTCATAACTGCGAGAGAATCACGGACAATGGAATCTGTTCAGCATTTACAAAGCTTCCGTTGTTGGAGACGCTCGAGCTCACATGCGGATCCTTCTCAGGTGCGTGTATCGAGTCTCTTGGACGGAATTGCCCCCGTCTGAAATCGCTTACCTTCCATCGCCAGAGCGAGGGGAACGACAACGACGCGATCGCCATTGCCGGCCACTTGCCTGGGTTGCGCAGCCTGGACATAGCTGGAAATGGCCTGACCGATGCTGGCGTGGAAGCGATTCTCGGGAGGTGACGACGAAGACGAGATAGGGGAGTCAGAAGGCGGTGACGACGACGACAGGATCTTCGACTCAGAAAACGATAACGACAATGAGGTCTATGAATCCGATGATGATGACGAGATTCGTGACTCAGAAAACGATGACGACGATGAGTTCTACGAGTCAGAAAATGAGTTCCGCCAATCAGAAGACAACGAGGAAGACAGATTTTCTGATAACTTTGACGGATTTACAGATAGCTCAGGCGATGAGTGCGACAATATTTCTTCGGGAGAGGAGGTTTCGAAACCTAAATGATCGAGCTCTGATGCCATTGATGAGTCTTCGGACTTTCCATGATATCAGTGTTAAGGTTATAAAGTTTTTCTTTACGTGCATGCTTACAGTTAATCAAATTATGCATGTATATTGCCAATAAATATACCGTATCAGATGCTTATGTATCTCTATGTTATGGCCGACTTTGTTCTAGTGAATGTCGAAGGTCGTTATTATCTAATAATAATAGATTGGTTTTAGCTCACGTTTCTATTCTTGTAAAGTTTACATGTGTAAGGTTCCATAAGAATTGAACTCGTGACCTCCTAAGTAGTAGAGTTACCACTATGAAATCACTATACCAAGCAAGCTTGGTTGTATATAGAATATATTCTAAAACTGAGCATATAGTGCATTGCGCTTTACATTTCTCTTACATGTTTTTCTTATAAATAATATCTTAATTTTTGTCGATAAATGTAGCTATTATGGTTTAATAGCTAATGAAAACAAATCAAGAAATCATCTTATTTAAGTTTTTTCGTAACAATAAAATTGCTTCATCGATGAATATCACGATTATAAATTAGAATGCATGCGAACCCGTCACGTGTTCATTGTAAAGTAAAATACATGTCTGGTTTTTTTCACCGGTATAGATAAACGAAAAAACGGTATAAAGAAAGTAAAAACAGGCATAAATATACCCAAATCCGGAACAGTAGGGAAATTGGTACCGGAAATGGGTAAAATACATGCAGGGACGGAACTATAGGGTAATGCGGGTGACAAATGTCACCCCCAACTTTTCAGCAAATAATTATATACAAGGTTTAAAATTTCGCGAATTTCCATGCGAAATTCATTTTTCGCAGGTATACGGTTCGAAAACCCTTTTGTTTTACCAAATTTCGCATGGGCACGGGTGTGGAAAATCTTTTTTGGTTGTGTAGTCGGCAAAAATAATTATACTCACACAAGAGCACCCCACCCCGGCCGGACGGACGGCGGCGGCGCGCGCGTGCGGTGTAACATTTGTGTGAGTCCTCCCCCATCCACAAAATCCTATGACCCAAAGGGCCCAAGCCCTTGTCCCTAATATTTGGTATATAAACATCACTAAACTCTTGTCATCTATCAATGTGGGACTTTTTGTTATTCATTCAACTAATATCACACATTCACACTTAACATACACATACACTTCACCTAATAATTTAACTTAATATTATACACTTCAAATAATATTATACACTTAGCATACATATTAACTTCACCTGACATACATATACGCTTAATATACATATTCATTTAATATTATACACTTCAACTAATATTAAATTTGTTAACATACATATACAATTAACATGCATATTCCTTTAATATTACACACTTAATTAACATACATATTAACTTCACATAATAATTTGACTTAATATTATACACTTCAACTAATAAAGTGACTTAATATTATACATGTCACCTACATATTTAAGTTACAAATATCTTGTATTTATTAAATATGTAGTTTTGAACTTATATAAATATCTTGCTTAAATACTCAAATATTTTTTTACAGAATATCCGTCGAAAACCCCATCGGCATGCAGTATGCCCATGCGAAAAGTGCGGTATATGCGGCATGCGGTATTTCTTTTTTTTACAATTTTTCCATCGGCATACCCATCGGCAAGCGATATATCCGTAAAACGAAAAATGCGAAACGAAATCGGCAAGCGGTATTTAAAACCTTGATTATATATATATATATATAATATTATTTTAGTAAAAAAAATTTGATGTAAAATGTGTGCAATAGTCACAGACTCACGGTGAGTAAGAATCGAGGGAAATGGAAATCGCCCTTGACACATTAAGGGCAATCGAAGTCGAATGACTCATTTCCTCTCTACATCGGGCTTTGTTCACGGCATATTATTAAGGAACGATTCCCGATCGATTGCTTCCTTCCGTCCAGAGCAGTCTCTAGGGCAGCGCACGGTCCAACTCTTGTGTTGTGTCTTCTATAATTCTTCCTCGCATTGTCTTGCTTTAATTAATTCTTCTTTTTCAACAACGTCTTCCTTCGTTCAAGTAACGAGTTTAGGGTTTTATTTTAAGATTGCATTTGGGGTTTAAGTCATGAATTTCAGTTTTTAATTTCAGACTCGATCAATTCGCCTTCTCGTTCCGCCATTTCCGTCTCACCATAGCGAGATGTAAAAACTAAATTTTGTTGGTTTTGTTATTATTGCACATATAGACACCGACTGTTAAATTCATTTTTAAATGAAAATAATGTTGATATGCCAATATAAATGCCGACAATTGAAGACCATCATACACCAAAGTTACGAAGAGTCGAAATTGATGTCGATTTTGATGTTGGCAAAATAGAACATGCTTCGGGTTTACGATTACAAATTTAGAAGTATCTAACCGATAAGCGTGATGAAGTTCGCCGTGCTTATATTAATTTGGGTCCAGATCGGTTTAGACTTCTTGAGTACCCAAATTCAAGTGAAATGCGACCTCAAAGCTTTCAATTATATTTGTTCGACCGGTTTCCATCTTGGTTGGATGGAGTTCGTTGAGCTTATATCGTAGTATTTTATGTTTTTTTTTTCGTCACCCCTTAGGCTAATTTCTGGTTCCGTCCCTGAATACATGTCTGGTTTTTTTCACCGGTATAGATAAACGAAAAAACGGTATAAAGAAAGTAAAAACAGGCATAAATATACCCAAATCCGGAATAGTAGGGAAATTGATACCGGAAATGGGTACCGGAACGGTGGTTCTGTGATTCAATCATTTGGCCACCTTATTACATGTAGATTATATCTATGTTGTGGAAATTTGTATTTCACTGATTATTTAAAAAAAAAAAAAGTTTATAAGAGTCCGTTTACGGTTTTTAGCTAATTACGATAAATGTTTCTAAATTTCAATTCAAAATATATTAGGTTGAATAGCTAGATCAACAAGATAAGTAATTGTTAGCAAAAAGAAGAAATATCCCAATTTTACTAATGGGCCGACCCATACTCTCTTAGGTTTCAATGAAGCCTAGCCCATGTTATTCATCTAAAAATTAAAATCTAATTCTTTTACATGTAAATATTTTCTTTTCTATTTTACTCATATCTATAGGAGCACAAATATGGTCATGTGTGTGATCCCTTTAAAAAATCGTATTATTATCTCTTATTTTTTGTTGTTGTAAATATTTCTAAAATTTGATATTATTATATTATCCCTTGAAAATCGGTAATCTCTATACTCAATTTTCACAAAATATTAATTGACCATAATATAATTTCTAGCCAAATTTTAAGTTTAACCCTCATGTCCATGTCGAAATGAAATTCATGGTTCAACCACTGCTCATGCTAAGTGTTTTCAAGTAGAACGTATAGGCCCGTCCTACATTTTTGTTGCCCGTAGGCAATTTGTGGCCTTGCATGTTGCAAAAAGAATGTATATCGGTAAAACCTACCCGCCTAGTCGGGAGATGGGCAATACCTACCCAAACAAAATAACATTAAAAAAAAAAAAAAAAACATTACATTGGCCCACCAACTAATGGTTGGACCCGGGCAACCCAGCCCGTAACGGGTGCATGCGCGAGCTGCCCCCACGCCCACCCGTTTGGGGTGCTTTACATATCCTATTCTTAAAAGCATCTTAAATTATTTTTAAAACCCTCCTTTTAGTGGAGAGTAATTGGTGTAAAAGCTTTAAAGTTGACGAAATGGTTTAAGTAACTTCAATATTTTGATGTAATAATAAAAACTTTAAATATATCAATGGCTAGTTATTCAAGAATTAGGACACCTATGAATTAAATATAAGGTGTAAGCTTTACGCTTCATAAAAAGATAAAACTTTAGATCCATTCCAAAGCAGAAACCCAAGAAGAGGAAATGAAGCCAAACAAAACATGATTTGATTTGGCTTGAAAAACAATAGTGTTCTTAACGTGACCAGACAGATTATAATAAAAGAGCTCTCTCATTTCTCAAAAAGGGTGTGTCAAACTAGAAATCTACACCAAAATAATTAATAAGCAGAGGCCTCATTGATTACGTAACATATTGAATTCCAATACTTAAAAGTGCTTATTAGCAAAAGGGCTTATTAGCAAAAGCCTCAATAAAATTCAAACTATTTAAAAAAGTACTCAAAGTTTTAATAATCTAAATTATACTCATTTTAAACTTTGTTTTCCCTAATTACCCTCAAATCACTTTTCTCCATCTTCTCCCTCTTCTCCTCCCTCGAGCTTTGCCCTAGTTTTCATTCTCTCTCTCGCGATTCCTCGAGCTCTCTTCTCCCTCTTCTCCTCCCTCGAGCTTTGCCCTAGCTTTCCTTCTCTCTCTCGCGATTCCTCGAGCTCTGCGTTTCCTGTCTCGCGATTCCTCCTTCTGCCTTGTCTCCAAATCGCGAGCTTCTTCTTCCTCGACCTCTCCTCGAGCCCTAACTCTGCAAATCGCGACCTCCTTCACTAGAAACGGTTACCCACGAGCTCTCCTCTCCTCTGATTCCGAGCTTCTCTCATCGTCCTTGAATCGCCAGTCGATGCTCCGACATTCTCATCTCCGTTGAATCTCAAAGGTAATCAACATCTTTCATTACATAATGTACAATATATTGTGATTAATATAATATCATCTCCTTTTTTGAGGTAGTAAATCTTTGAAATGAAAAGTACAATGTGGGTGATGCTGAACCGTTGTGAAGATCCTATTTATCCGTGTGATTTCTTGGAACAAGCTGACTTTCTCATTACTGGGTGAAAATGTCAGATTTTATTTTTTGAATATTGGGCTGGTTTCGTGTTTGGTCCGGTTTTCGTTTCTTAATTTTATTTTGAAATACCATAATTTTTTGGTTCTGTCCGGTTCTCGTCTCATATATATAATCAAATCTCCATTTTTGAGCTCATTTCAAGCTGTATTTCTGTTAGGTTTGGAATTCATGTTCCCTTTTACATGAATGTAACTGGCATATTGCTATTAATCACATTATTTCAAATTCAATAACTGAACTAAAAGAAACAGAGGATTAATTGATTCATTGTATCTACATGAAGTTTATGTAGTTTACCTAAATGCTCTTAATCTTTCATATGATCAATTTTATCATTATGAACCAAATTATCTTGTGAACAATCTGTAAAAAGTTACTACAGTTTCAAAGCCAAATTTTATGTGAATACGCTCTATAGATTAAGGATTTTTGTTTGCAAATTGTGCCCTAACCTAAGACTTGATCAATTATTGTGCAAAGTACAGTGTAAAGATAGTAGAAATCAAGGCAACAAGTGCAGCGCTAGAAACCGGGGCAACAATTGCGGCTCAGCCGCAGGCAACGGCCACAGATTCATGCAAAACTGTGGAGCGCAAGCGCAAATCGGCAGGTAATTATATCCCTTTATAATTTGTTTCTTATTTGGTAAACTGTTCACATTATTCAATGTATGTTTGTCAATATAATTCGGTTCATTATCTTACTTATTATGTTTCATTTAATTTCTTTTAGGTAGGAAATCAACATGTGGCGATTCCGAGAAGGCTTCCTCCTCTAAACCGATGTCTGAATCCAAAGATGCATCAAACGAGAAAGCTGAAATAAAAGTAAGACCAATTACATTGTATAACTCAGATATAATTATAAATGTTATTACAGTTACGTAAATAGAATTATATAAATGTAACTTAATGTTACATGATTGTAACTACAACTGCCTTTATGTAATTCTAGTTACATAACTGTAACTACAATAACAGTACAGTAACAATATATTTACAGTTACAATCATGTAACTATAGTTACAGTTACAATCATGTAACTGTAGTTACAAACATGTAACAGTTACATGATTGTAACTGTTACATAATATAATTATGTAACATTACCCAGATGCTTGAAAAGGTAACATTTGTGATCAATTTTAATTTATGGTTGTAGTTGTAACTTGAATTACGTATATTTAATTCCATTTACTTTATGTCAATTAAGTAACTTACATACCTCTATATTTGTAGGAAGAAGCTGAGAAAGTTGAAACATCTATGAAGACATTTAAAAGAAAAGTTACAAGGGCTTCGAAGAAAGCAAATGTGTGATTTAGTTTTAGTCATTATCATTTTCGAACATATGGTCTGTGACCAATTTGTCTGCTTTATTTTTTCTTCCTTTTAAACTCTTATGACTATTACCTTTACTTATCGGATTACATGTGTTTAATCAGAATTAATGTTACATAGTTAATTAATGTTTACCTTTACTTTCAGTTACATAAATATAACTTATGTAACAACTAGAATTTAAATTGTGTAGTTACATAAGTTACACTTTTGTAACTTATGTAACTTCAGTTACGAAAATGTAACTTTGGTTACCATATTGTAACTTTGGTTACGATAATGTAACTTCGGTTACAAAAATTTAAAATAAATTAAATTAGTGTACCTTCAGTTACGATAATGTAACTTTGGTTACCATAATTTAACTTTGGTTACGATAATGTAACTTTGGTTACAAAAATTTAATTCCAATTAAATTAGAGTAACTTCAGTTACGATAATGTAACTGTGGTTACCATAATGTAACTTTGGTTACGATAATGTAACTTCGGTTACAAAAATTTAAAATAAATTAAATTAGTGTAACTTCAGTTACGATAATGTAACTTCAGTTACGATAATGTAACTTTGTTTACGATAATGTAAATTCGGTTACGAAAATTTAATTCCAATTAAATTAGTGTAACCACATGTACATTAGTGTAACTATAATGATTGTGGTCATAGTATTACCTAATTGTGGTCATAGTATTACATAATTGTATGTCACTATTTTTTCACAATATTTCAATTTAAATTCTTTTTTGTAACTCAAATTATGTGAAATTATTGCTACGTACCTTTAGATGGAAACTGGATTAATATAATTATGTAACATAAGTGTAACCATATATTACTAGAATTACGAAAGTGTAACACCTGTTACAAAAGCGTAACACCGGTTACAAAAATTATTTTAATACTTCCAAATTAAATCGAAAAGCACTAAATTATTATATGAACAAATATATTGAAATTGTAACTCCGGTTACAAAAGTGTAACTACAGTTACAACAATGTAACTCCAGTTACAAACTGTAACCGGAGTCAGTTACGATAATGTAACTTTGGTTACCATAATGTAACTTTGGTTACGATAATGTAACTTCGGTTACAAAAATTTAATTCCAATTAAATTAGTGCACCTTCAGTAACGGTAATGTAACTTTGGTTACCATAATGTAACTTCGGTTACAAAAATTTAATTCAAATTAAATTATTGTAACTTCAGTTACGATACTGTAACTTTGGTTACCATATTGTAACTTTGGTTACGATAATGTAACTTCGGTTACAAAATTTAAAATAAATTAAATTAGTGTACCTTCAGTTACGCTAATGTAACTTTGGTTACCATAATGTAACTTTGGTTACGATAATGTAACTTCGGTTACAAAAATTTAAAATAAATTAAATTAGTGTAACTTCAGTTACGATAATGTAGCTTCAGTTACAATAATGTAACTTTGGTTACCATGATGTAACTTTGGTTACGATAATGTAACTTTGGTTACCATAATGTAACTTTGGTTAGGATAATGTAACTTCGGTTACAAAAATTTAAATTAGTGTAACCACATGTACATTAGTGTAACTATAATGATTGTGGTCATAGTATTACCTAATTGTGGTCATAGTATTACATAATTGTATGTCACTATTTTTTCACAATATTTCAATTTAAATTCTTTTTTGTAACTCAAATTATGTGAACTTATTGCTACGTACCTTTAGATGGAAACTGGATTAATATAATTATGTAACATAAGTGTAACCATATATTACTAGAATTACGAAAGTGTAATACCTGTTACAAAAGCGTAACACCGGTTACAAAAATTATTTTAATACTTCCAAATTAACTCGAAAAGCACTAAATTATTATATGAACAAATATATTGAAATTGTAACTCCGGTTACAAAAGTGTAACTACAGTTACAACAATGTAACTACAGTTACCATAATGTAACTTTGGTTACGATAATGTAACTTCGGTTACAAAAATTTAATTCAAATTAAATTAATGTAACTTCAGTTACGATAATGTAACTTTGGTTACGATAATGTAACTTCGGTTACACTAATTTAATTCCAATTAAATTAGTGTAACTTCGGTTACGCTAATGTAACTTTGGTTAGGATAATGTAACTTAGGTTACAAAAAATTAAAATAAATTAAATTAGTGTAACTTCAGTTACGATAATGTAACTTTGGTTACCATAATGTAACTTCGGTTACATAAAAATAATTCCAATTACAACAGAGTAACCACATTTACATTAGTGAAATTCTAATTAGCATATATATCATAAATGTAAATATCTCATAAATGTAAAGTCAGTTACAATTATGTAACTTGTGTTATAGTGTAAAGATATAATCACAGTAATGGCCTTCGAAAATGTTACAACGATTAAATCATTTCGGAAACTTAAGGCAAGAGCGTTTGTTATGGCCTAATTTACCACATGCTCCACAATGAAGTGACTTCTTGAATTCTTCACCGTTTGAAGGAATTCTTTTTTTTTTTTCGGTCTTCCTGCTTGCCTCCTTACTTCGGGGGGTAAAGTGTCTGGAAAGAATGGGTTCTGAACACTTGAAGTGCTACATAAGCTATCCGAAAAAGCTTCGTAACCACTTGGATATATACTTCCTACATAAGCTACCGAAGAAGTACTTGAATCGACCGTGGTTGTCAGAGCTAAACGCTGTATAGGTACCTGCACATTAAAATGTTAGTAAAAAATGTTAATAAGTTTTACACTGTAACTTCAGTTACTATTTGGTAATCGTAGTTACATAAAAGTAATTCTTTTTACATAATGGTAACTGCAGTTACCTTTATGTAACTTATATTACAGCTAAGTAATACTGGTTACACATATTATATTTAATTATATTTGAAATCTTTGTAACCGAAGTTACATTATCGTAACTCAAGTTTCAAAAGTGTAATTACAGTTAAAATAGTGTAACTGCAGTTACACTATTGTAACTGTTACAATAGTGTAACTGCAGTTACATTAGTGTAACTTCAGTTACGATAATGTAACTCTGGTTAATGTAACAACAGCAACATAAGTGTAACTGCAGTTACACTTATGTAACTGTAGTTACAAGTTACCCTTATGTAATAACTAGAATTAAAATTGTGTAGAAAATAAGAGTTCTTAATCTGATATTACAATAATATCATAACTTAAAGATTATTACCATGGTTGGCCAAATTTTTAGTGTGCGACGATCTTGATGATACATCGGAGGCCGACATTAATGAACCTACACAATATAAGATTTTCCATTAAACTCATGTAATAATATATTTGTTAAATAACAGCGGTGGAAGGAAAGCTGTGCGAAAAGCGGAGCGCTCCAAAATCCGGTCGAGGACGAAGACAAACACATCGACATTGTCGATCTTCGATTTGGGTGTTCAAATCAAATAAATATACAAGAATCTTCAGTGATTATAATTGAGTAGATTCATTAATCTTCTCACTGTATAGCGTCGTTCCACTTCCATGCACTTCAAGCTCTCACTCCTGATCTTTTCCGACATCGATGAAACTCAGGAAAATCGGTGAAAAACAATCCTTTTGAGAAAACTATTGAGCCTCGTGAAGTCTAGCTTCCCACAATCATTAGAGCTTCGATTCCAAACAAACCTATCTCTAGCCATAAGCGATTGAAGACGATGAAAGCCCTAGGAATCGAACCCACTTACTAACCAGAGAAAACCATCGATTCGAAACGAGAATCAATGAGTATAAGCTTCGATCAACTTTGTGTAACAAGGATGAGAAAGGAGCAGGAATTACCTGTGTACTCCGATCCTGGAACACGGCGCGAACCGGTGTATTTTCTCGGTGAATTTTCCCCAGTTCTGGTTCGATATCACAGAGAAGATTCAAAATCAATGAAAACGAATTTTCTCGGTGAATTTTCTCGGCAGCCAAACAACGCCAATGAATTTTCTCGGCGAATCCTCAAAATCAATGAAAACGAACCTGGAGAAGATGATCGGCGAGGTAGTTCGAGGAGGAGAACCGTGGCTCGCCGCCGACCAGCACGGTGTCGTTGAAGGGGAGCGAGCAACAATGGCGGAAGAAGAGTCGAACAAGGCTTGGCTTCGTCTTCGAACGTGAGTAAAAGAAAAGAGGGGGTATATTTGTCCTAAAAAGCCCAATTGAGGTTTTCTTTAATTATAGCAAACATTTGAGTACCCTTTTAAATAGTTTGATTTTAATTGAGGGTTTTACTAATAATCCCTACTTAAAAATAAAATAAAAAATAAACCAGTATTATAGACATAGGCCGTAGCTACTAGCTACTCCTCGATTTTCTTTCAACCAAATAATAATATATCTTTATAAGTGGAACAATTTACTGTATAACCCCGAGCTTTTCATATTGTTGCTGTTTGCCCATGAATTCAAGTTTGTTGTAGAGAACTCTTGACATTTGACAAAGTTACTAGTATTGGGATTTATGATATAAATTCTAAAAGTCACGTTACTTTTTTTGGTAATTACAAGAAACATTTGTACCAAAGGTTAATGTTCACCTACGATATGCCACGTAAGACTACGCCATGCAAGTCTCACACTAGTCACTAGCCGCTAGGCACAAGTTACGGGGCATGCAAACCTCACGTGATCCTACTCTTAGAACGATGAACAATGGCACGTGCGATACCTTCTATTACAAAGGGGCCCAGATACTGAGTTGTGGCCCACAAGTGTCTGACGCGTAAAGTCATCATCATATAGTTCCAACTCGTACGGATTTAAACATCTGTGAAGCTTTGGCTTTATACCTCCAATCAAATCATGCCACGTGGAGTCCTCATCCGTTGACGTTTTTCCTTAGTTCTTAATCCCATTACTTATTTTGCCTTAAAAAAAAATTACTCTTATACATATGGCCTAATTAAAAATCGTCAAAATGTGAAGAAAAAAAAAAACGAGGAAAACAAATTATTGAATGTAGATAGCTGGAAGTGAGACTTTGAAAAGAAAAAAAAAACGTGAATCTTTGGTATTTAATAGAAATCGAATGTATATTTAATAAAATGTTCATTACTACTAAACAAGAAGTCAAATTCGCGGTAATTTTGATTGGTACATTAGCTGCAGTTTACCCTATTATTTTTAGATACTTTCGATAAACTCATCGATTATTAGTTAGCCTCGTAAAATTAAATATAAAATTTTGGTCGCGTGCGAGTTTTTCTCAACGAAGCTTTTTAAAATCGTACATTTTTTTCCCTTAATATAACTTCATTTTCTTATCACAAATTCACTCTTAGACAATAGACGAGTTACTCATCATTAATTAACTATCGGTTTATAAGAGAATAGTAGCAACAAACAATAATTGATTCACTGCAAGAAAAAGAAAAAAAAAAACATTATTGTAACTTCAGATATATATGCCTTTGATACTGCAAAAAGTATTATAAATAACGTTGTCTTTTAGTTAACTTCTTGCCTTTGTGACTTATCTTTTTTGTTTGTCTTTCCAACTTGCACAAATTAAGAAACATTTTGGATCTTTGTCTATGTAATTACTAATTAGTTGCTTAATTAATTGACCCTCTTAAGAAGGAAAAAAAATAATAATATGACATCACGAAGATTCTAAAAGACATTAATTTATACACACTATGTCACAAGTAATTAAATAATAATAAGCAACGTAATTTGGTTGAAATCAAACCGACCACGATCGAAGATGTGGTAATTTTGAGGCATTTTTTAATAGTAATTAAATTAGTTTAAGTACAGTGTTAGGTGAGAATGTTGAAATCTTGAAACACCGCTGACACATTGTTTGAGAGACAATCAAACATGAACTGGTAAATTTGATTTAATTTACTAAACATGTAGTGCATTTCTCTATGTGCTGTATATAGTAGACATGAACATTTTAAATTAGTAATATGAGCAGAATATGTTGACAAATTAGTCTGCAAAATCTTGTGCAAAAAGTCAAACCTATTTAACTAGAGTGAAATTAAGTTATGATCTTCTTAGTTGTTCCCATTGGGAAAACACACTCACTTATTCCCAATGCTTATTGCCTAGAGGAAGTCATACCCAAATCTCACTCACCCATGAGAATATAGATAGATAATTAAATTTTATATTTTCCCCATGACGAGTAAAATTAAATTTTACTATTTTACGCTTTACCCTTGAGGTGTGTGAACTGTCAAAAATTCCACCTTAAGTAATAGATAATATGTGGATTCTTGTTATGTTTTGATCAAATTTTAGTAAATTTTATAAAATTATCGTTGAAAAATTCCGGAACTAAAAAATTTGTAGTTTTGGAATAATTCTTACCAACGAAAATATTTTAATTCTGGATTTTTTTTATTGTATAACAGTTCGGATTTATTTAAATTTTTCAATAACTGAAATTTAATAATCAAAATAAAGACACCATTTGATAATGTCTAGAGCTAGAATATCGTCTTTCTTAAGAAAAAAAAATCTCTAGGCCGGGTTTTTTGAACTGATTTTTTATTATAAAAATATGAAGCGGATATTACGTTAGCACCTTTTGCCATTTTTTTTATTTTTTATAATTATTTCTTGTTGTCCAATCTTCTTCACTCAAATCCCAACCTCAATTTCCTATCCATCAACACACAATTATTTATCAATTTTCTTCTTCTATTAACAAAAAGATCAAATCAAATAGAAGTCTCAAACCCTAGGTAATGGCACACCACTCAAATTATATGTTACATACATACTGATACTATTAGGTTCGTGACCCAAGTAGGTACCCAACAGTATCTTCGGTTCAAAACGAAACACGAACACGTGGCAAACATGGCGCATAAACACGTGGCGTCACGTGATTAGTTGTTGCCTAGGAGTGTGTCCTTTGGGGTGTGGGGCAGGGGGTCAGGGGACAGTGCCTTAAAGAGAGCTGCTTGGGCTGCCTGGTTGGCAGGTGGTCACATGGACAAGCCCATGTGTTGTCAAACCCGTTTCTATTCATTAAAATAAATTAAAAAGTAAATACTTTTATTTATTTAATCTATAATAATATTATATTTTCTCTCTCTCTTTTCAGATTCCTCACTGTTTTAGAGCTCGTCGTCGGTGACAAACACCACAAGTATAATTAGTACGTGCTTTATACACTATTTCAACAAATACTGAATTTAATTTACGTATAATGTATTGGGATTTTTGTGTGGGGCAAAAATACATATATATTATACATAATCAGGGCCGGCACTGAGGGCAGATGAGGTAGACGTGGACCTATAATAATTTTTTATTTATTGAAACGAGGGGATCATGAATTATGATATAGTTGTAGAGGGGGTTTTTCACCATCCTTTTCCAGTCACAAAAATAATCATCAAATAACAAATAAATAACAACAAATGATGAATATCTCTGTTTTATTATAATTTTCGAAATGAGCTCGGTTTTCTTCCTTTGAATAGCTGGACAGATGAAGGATCATGATCGTCAATTTTCTCTATTTTCTTAGCCTTTTCTATTACAAGATTTCTTTCTCTCTTTCCGGGCCTTTTCCCTCTATTTTTCCGAACCCTTACAAATGAGGCTTATCTTGCCTTTTATAGAGTTTACAATGCCTTCCCCTCGCATCCTTCCCGCCTTTTTCTCTTTAATCATTCATTCTCTGGCGTGATTTGAGGGCAGCATGGTTAATCCTTGCTTTATGTCACTTCTGAGCAGGCTGCCGTTATGGGTAGGTGCGCCTCATTAAATGCGCATCTCGTCAGCCGTCATTCGGCTCTGCAAGCCTCGTCGCTGGTGTTCTCATCGAGTGAGTAGGTCGGCTTCATTAAATGCACATCTCGTCAATGGTCATTCGGCCCTGCACAATCATCATGACGAAATCCCTCGTCGAGTGTGATGAGACACTTCTTCGCAACTTGCCTTTGTGTGGTTGTACTTCCTCGTGATCAAACCTCCTCGGGGATGATCCTCCTCGGGAATAATCCCACTCGCGGTAGAACTCCCTCGGAGATTATCCTTGTCTGGGATGAGCTTCCTCGGAGATTATCCTCGTCGGGGATAATCCCCCTCGGGGTAGAACTCCCTCGGAGATTATCCTTGTCGGGGATGAGCTTCCTTGGAGATTATCCTCGTCGGGGATAATCCCTCTCGGGGTTGAACTTCCTCGGAGATTATCCTCGGGTGACGAGCTTCCTCGGAGATTATCCTCGTCGGGGATGATCCCCCTCGGGGTTGAACTTCCTCGGGGATTATCCTCGTCGGGGATAATCCCCCTCGGGGTTGAACTTCCTCGCCCCCTTCCATGTCGTTTGTGGGCAAAACGACACGAGTTGTGTTGAGGATGGATTTGACCAAATCCGACCTTAACAATAGTGTAACTATAGATACGAATACAATAGAATTTTTATTTGCTCATGTGAAAATATACATGTATCGGGGCCCAAAAATCAGTCTTCGCCTAGGGCCCCGATAAACTTAGGGCCGATCCTGTACATAATACATCAATTTTAATAATATTTTTTTCAATAATATAATTTGCGTAATATATATATATATATATATTTATAAACTTTGTGCGAATTAAATATTATGTAGTAATGTTAAGCATGTGTACAAGCTCATAATGAGGGGCGTGATCTTGCTCGTGAGGGTAATGAAATTATTCGTGAGGCTAGTAAATGGAGTCCTAAACTAGCTGTTGCTTGTGAAGTATAGAAGGAGATCAAATTTGAATTTGAAGCAATGGATACTTTGTAATCCAGCAATTACTTACTCTTCCTTAATTCTTAATTGAATATTGAATTGAAATTAAACTCGGCCCAATCTTTTACTAAAAGGATTGAGCCGAATACAGTATAATATTATATAGATGGATAAAATTTTCATATATACATTACAAGATAAAAGCTTAAACAACCTAAAACTTTCTATTGTTGTGTTGGATTCACAATGAATCCTATAGATATGGATTATGTAACCTCTTTTTTAGTTCAACATCCCTTCTTACTAACTGGAATCAAAGAATTAGTAGACTTGTTCCGCCAAAAATGGGAATGGGCTAGGGTTATGAACTTATAATCGATAATCTAAAGATCGAGTCGATTCTGATATAATTTTCCTATACGTAGAGTCACTAATTCATCTTCTATTTGGAAATGTAATAAAGCATTAATACTAATTCATCCCTAATTAAACAAAATTATTATATAAAACAATAAAAAAAATAAAAAGCCCCGAGTAAATAAAGACTAAGAAGATTGACTCAAGAACAAATTTAATTTCAAGGGCTCCGTTCTAGAATTTAAACCTAAACATTAATCGCGAAGTGATGAGAACGACAGAACCCGTGATTGCATAAGATTCTATTGAAACCGAATCCTAACGATTCATTGGGTAGGATGGCGGAATGGATTCAAAAGGACGTTACCGCATGGATTCGAGTTATAAATTCTCCTGATTTTGTTTCCAAAAAAAAATCTCCTCATTTTGTCCATTAAATAATATTTAATTACTTGGAAAGTTTGTTTTAAATTGTCAAGTTGCAATTATTTAGTTAACGAGATCTGATTATGAGTTTTTACAAGGAAATAAAAATTCGTTCATGTTTTTATTCTTTAGCATTAAGATAAACTTATAATGCATTAGTACTACAAGAGTTTAGTGTTTGTTCTTAATTCTTAAATTTTATTTGTTGGCATAAAAAAAATATAGAAAAATATTTCATTACTTTCGACAACAAAAATTATTATTCAAAAATTTTGTTAGAGACAAATAAAAATAAAAATTGATATTTTTAGTATATAATTATTTTTGCCGCATATATTATTTCATTTATTAAAATATTTAAGGGTTAATGAAGGCAAAAATACCCAAAGCCTGTTCAAAGAACACCTCGTGTATCCAAAGTTAAAAAATGGTGGCAAAAATACCCAAAGTCGCATTTAGGGAGTTACCACTCCATTCCCGTAACGCTGTAAACTTACCCGTTAACTCTGGCCACGTGGAAAAATATATTTTGTTAAGTGTAATCGTTATGGGTTCAATTAGTTGCATTAAATAATATTAATTAGGAGTTTAATTCTTTTTTTGTCGTAAACGAGACTGATGTGAGCTCGTCCACGTGGCAAAAATTGTTATGTCAGCAACCCATGTTTGTCCACGTGGCCACAGTTAACGGGTAAGTTAACGGCGTTACGAGAATAGAGTGGTCACATCCCCCAATGTGACTTTGAGTATTTTTGCCACTACTTTTAAACTTTTGGTGCACGAGAGGTTCTTTGACCAAATTTTGATTATTTTCGCCGTCATTAAACCAAATATTTAATAATGTTTTAATTTAATCTATATATATAATGTATAGCAATGAACAATAACTAGCAATCACAAGCTCGGCTCAAGCAAAAGCTCCCTATTTTAATATTCTTTTAGGCCCTTTTCCCGCTTTTTGGAGCTTTGGTTCCAACTTAATTATTATTATCCAATGATTTAGTAATCTTGCATTTCTCGAAATAAACTATATAATATAATCGATCAAGTGGGTAGAGTGTGAAAGATGATCTCAGCCGTTAAATGCTGACTTTGGTGTCCCCACATGGCTTGTCAAATCCTGTCCACCGTGGCATCCTCCTTCTAGAAGGTGAACGTTACAGGGTTCTATACTTCTATACTTCTATTTATGGTAATTTCCCATTATGTTTGGGATCAGTGATTATTTTCCCTCGTTTATTTGTTTTATAGCAATTTTATCCTTCATATTTTTATTTGTTAAATTAATAACTCATTCCATTTATGATAATAATAAATAGACGGCGACCGGAAATTTTACAAGTAAATTCAAATCTCAATTAAATATAATTGAAGTTTGGAACATTATAAAAATATAAAATAGAGTTCCGAACAAAATGAATTTCGGAACAATATAAATGAAAAATCTAAAATTCACCCTACAAGAAAGTTAAATCTAAAGCTTTCTCCCAAATCTAAATTCATAAATTATTGATGACCTGAATGTCAAGCTTCAAAACTATTATTCACATCGGTTGTTTTTTCTCTCGATAAATATGAGATAGACCTAGATTTAATAGCATTAAAAATAAACATTGAAAATTATATAATTTTGAGTCTCAAATATTTATTTTACAAGTATAATATATACTATTCGTGACGGTGTATCTCTCGTAATAATGAAAATGATTTTCTGTTTCAAATTGAGCGTCATGAGTGGGTAAAAATGCCAATTGTACTGTTTATAAGGTGAGTTAGCATATCTTAATTAAATTTCGAACTAATTATAGTGATAAAAACCAATGAAATATGCTTCTTAAGATATACATTTTTTATTCCAATTTAGTGATTTGCAAGTTAAGACATCTCAAAACTATAGCTTAGAATATAATAGATGAGAAGTAGTATGTCTATGATTAATATAAGTGCATGAACTTAAACTAATTTCTGATTGACTAATTTGTCAATAAACCAAACGACAATTAAGCTTTTCTGACAACACAACTAGCAATTAATCAATGATTGTACCTTAAACTGTTTTCAATTTATGTTAATACAACGTTTAATAGTTGTTTTATTTTAACTTTAAGAGTAAATCATGCATCTTTATCTGAAATTAATTCGGTACTTTAATTTTTATTTTTATTTTTTTACTATCGATGCATTGAAGCTTGAACTAGGGTAATAGCAAAAAAACCTAAATGTAGACTTGGCATTATTTTATTAGGAATCGATGAACCTAATTTAAGCGAGGAACATCATATGAAAAAATTATTGGTCAATTATTGTACTAGACTAGAGTGATAGAAGAAGTAGGTCTCTATTGGAAATCTCTTCGTAGCTTCTTTTAAGTTACGTACCAAGACTCAATAATTAATAACCAACTATCATCATCCCCTAACGATTGACAGTTACACGTATAATACAAAGCTGTATATTACTTTATATATATGATTAAAAATTAAAAAAAAAAAAGTAGTTATCTTCTTATCTTTAGGGGAAATCGATTAGGTCGTGGAAACATGCCAGGTGACATAGCTAAGCCAAAACCTACAATTAATGTATAATATTATTTATATATATGTAGATATAATATTGTTTTCTTGGTGATCTATACATAATTAGAAGAACTATTACTTCTCTACTGATATGATATGTTATTCTTACTCTACATTGTATATCCAAGATAGTGTTTTTCTTGAGCATTATTTGGAAGAAAAAAAATATGGAAGCACTTTATATAAAAGGGATTTTAATATATTATATAAATGCGGATATTGTAGATAATATACTTTTTGGAAGAATATAATTGGTGTGAAAGGACCTATTTGCTATTATTTAGAATATGAAATATTAATTATAGGGGTTTCTTGATAATATTATATAGTCGGGAAAAAGATCTTGTCGATGGCAAATAAATTATTTCATACTGTTTGAAGATAAAAAAATATATATAGTTCATTAATTCAAAATATCCCCACCTGAAAGATAAAAATTTGAAGCCCATTTTTTTTTTAAAGAAATTATAAAGAATACTATTTCGACAAGATCTCTAAAATAAAGAAACATTGTATAAGAAATGAATACCATATGGAATTAATTGAAAACGAATTTAATGTTACACAAAATTCGTGATCCCTAATAATAGTTTAATATTAAAAGCTTGCTCAATTATTAAACTTAGTTTCGTATGAAATTAATTGAGCCGACAAACCAATAATACAACCCCTTGCCTTCATTATTTTTCTCGAGAAAACAATTCCTCCCAATAAAAGTATACATTATTAAATAAATACTATGTAATAAACTTAAATATGTCAACTCAAGAGGTCAATCGCATATCAAATAATATTATTCTCTGATTTTCACTACTTTTTTGGGGTTGGAGAATTCAAACATTGCGTGTAAATCCGGCAAAAATGGAGATTGACTACGTGTTGTGGAATTTGTATTCCCAAAGAAACCAACTCTAAAAACGATCTTTTTCTTTTCTGAAT
This sequence comes from Parietaria judaica, assembly GCA_954871525.1. NCBI lineage: Eukaryota > Viridiplantae > Streptophyta > Magnoliopsida > Rosales > Urticaceae > Parietaria > Parietaria judaica. The sequence continues at coordinate 3,996,332 of OX940863.1, forward strand.
ATTTATTATATTTCTACTACTATATGATTAATTAATTAATTAATTAACAAGAAAATACTCTCTCTCTCTCTCTACGTGTAAGTCTACGCAGTACATGTTTTCTCTCTCCTACAAAAAAAACTATATTTACGTAAAAATATACGTCAAAATGTAAAACGTAACTAAGTAAGAGACAAAAGTCAAAAAAGAGACCAAAGGCCCCAAAGCCAAGCATAGCTCAACGACGAGAGACAGCTCGAATATACACGGACACGGAGCTCACGCGCCTGACACGAGTCAGAAGTAATCGAACGCCGTGGACTTGGCCGATGATGATGACGTCGTTCGCAGCCTCCTTGGCCCAGTCCCCGGCGGAGGCGACGATCGGATTAGAGCCAAGTTGACACCTTTGAAAAACGGGTGGCCCTTCACCTCCGCCGACCCACGCTTCGACCCGAGCCTCCGAACCGGGTCCTTTTCGAGCAGTTGGGATATCAAATCCCGCGCGTGGTGCTCGAGTGCGGAGCGCGGCGTCGGGTAGGGGAAAGACAGAGGTTTCTTGACAATGTTGATCAGCGTGGCCTCGTTGCAATGATCGGCGAACGGGGTGGCGCCGTAGATCATCTCGTACAGGAAGACTCCGTACGCCCACCAGTCGACAGCATTGCCGTGGGACCCCCCGGCGGCTACTTCCGGCGAGACGTACTCGTGCGTTCCGACAAACGAACATGAGCGAGCAGACACAGGCTCGGCGACGAAGAGGCGGGTGTCGGACACAGTTGAGGTTTGGACGCGACGGGAGCGGGAGCGGAAGGGGAAGCAGGAGAACAGTGAGTTTTTTGGGCGCGAGCCCGTGTAAGGGGGGGAAGCGACGGCGGGCGAAAAGGTCGGGGATTCGACGGCCGGGGTAGCGTCAGAGCAAAGAGAGAGGTCGAAATCGGAGAGCATGATGTGGCCGTCGGAGCGGACGAGGACGTTCTCCGGCTTCAAATCCCGGTAGATTATTCCGAGCATGTGGAGATACTCCAAGGCCACCAGTACCTCCGCTGCGTAAAACCTGTTCACACAAACATTAATCACCGATCAGAAATTCAGAATCACTGATTCAAATTAAATAGCCGAGTTAAACAGTACGAGTGGACTCGGCCGAGTTGTCCACTAGTGAAATGTTGAATATTGAGTAGTCAGTCAACAGTGAGTTCTCTCTCTCGCCGAGCTTTGTCGTTTGTTTGTTTGTTACTCTCTCAGAACAAACAAAACCCAGAGCAAATTTTGCTCGGAGGAAAATTTAGAGAAAATTCTACTGAGAAGAAACGACTTTGCAGTGCAGACAAAGAAAAACATTTTTATCACAGTCCCGTTCCGTTCCCACAAAACTCCATTGAAAGGTCTTCATGCAATACCTTGCAGAGTTGAGAGAGAAGCGCTTGTGGGGCTGCCTGTGGCGGAGCGAGTGGAGGTCGCCGCCGGAGCAGAACTCCATGACGAAGCAGGAGAAGTGGGAGGCCTCGAACTCGGCGTAGAGCGTGGGGAGAAACGGGTGGTCGAGCATCTTCAGGATCTTCCTCTCCATCTCCGCTCTGTGGACCTTCTTCTTCGCCGCAAGCACGTCCTTGTCCACCACCTTCATGGCGTAGCAGGCCTCGCTCTCGCCGGCGCTCTTGAGCCGGCAGAGGTAGACGGTGCCGATGTCGCCCGACCCGATGCGGCGCACCACGCGGAAGTCGCGGAACGTGAGCGCGTCGCCGAGCGTGGCGGACCGGATGGCGGAGTAGGCGGAGTCAGACGACCGGTGCGGCTTCTTCGAGAGGCTCTCGCCGGGCTTGTCCCGTCCCGTGCCCGTGCCCGCTCCCGCTGCCGGCACCGAAGCCGTGGCGGTTTCGAAGGAGAGGCGGCTGAAGCTGCTGCTGCTCTCGCTGCTCATGGAGCTGCTCTGGCCACTCGAATTGGCTGTGCCTAAGCTGAGATTGTCGCAGTCTGAAATACGCCCGAATCCAAGCTCGAACATCGTAGACCAAGCTCCCAAGCCAATGCTTCTTCACCACTGCTCTCTCTCTTCGGAGAAAACAAGGCAGTACTTGTGGTGTTCTTCGAATAGGATCGAATGAAAAGCTTGAACTTTTCGAGTGGTAGCTGGGTAAAGACAAAAAGGCTAGGAGGAAAGCTCTTTTCCCCTTTGCCCTTCACCACCACCATGCACTCTCGAAGACCGCCATTAAAGCAAAAGCTCTGTGAGAAAAGAGAGAAATGAATGGCCGATTTGAATGCAGCGTCAGGCTTTTCAGGCCGGGGCTGAGAAATTAGGGTTTACAAACAGAGAAACGAGCTCGTACGTGCGCAGAGAGAAAGTCTCTGATCTCTGGTTTTCGTAGAGAGAGAAAGAATGGAGGAGAGAGAGAGAGAGGTTGGAGAAGAGAGACTGGACTCGGTCGTGTTTATATACTAGCTTAACGTACGGAAACGTTATTAACGGAATTTAATTAACGGTAATAACACGATATCTCTTAATAATTAACCCCGCGGTTAATAGAGCTGTTAATTGGCACGTGAGATGGGAGGATCTGAACACGTGTGGTCTCGAGACTCGGGCGTTTGATGACGGTACGTGGCGTAGACGTCGTCGTTTTGAGCGAGTAACGCTCTGTCACGTGGCGAGGGTTGCTTACTGCGATTGCAAACGAATTGCGCGTGCGGATTTCTACTGAGACCGCAGAAAATTTTTTTAAAAAAAATTAAATGTAATTATCAAATGACGGAATTACCCTTGAATGGGAATTATCTTGGTTAGTGTCTCTGTGAGAGTGTTGACCGTTCTGCTTTAATTACGTATCAGAAAAAAGTTATGGCCTAAAAAGTCACCGTGTGTTTATGATTGTCTAATTAATTAGATTATTGTACAATATAATTATTAATTTAGTACTCAGTTATTATGGGGAGTCATTCCGATTAGAAGGATAACCGAGCTTGAGTCGACTTTCATTTAAATTAAATCTAATCTCCAACACGGATATCATATCAAGAAGACACTAAATCAAGCGTACATATGCACGTTACGCACTAAAGCGGGTGCATGTTATGAATTGATGAAATATAATATATCTTATGTAATTTTAAATATTATATTTTTTATTATACTAACTAAGTTAATGGAATGTAAAATGTATTTCTTTTCATATTATCACCGTCGTTCAGAAAAATATAAACAACGCGTAAACGAATCATATATTTATCTGGATAAAATAAGTGAAATGAGTATTTTCTTCTTCTTCTTCTTCTTATGTTTAACATTAAGATATGACACTATATGTGACATGAATTGATATCTCTAATTTTATTTGTGTTTCATTTAGCGAATCTTATAAAGTGATTAATTAAAGAGATAATCAATCTTAATAAGGTGACAAAACATGTTTGTTATCGAAACGACAATGGTGATTTATTGCCTCCAACTTTATTAGCACCTTAATCAAGACAATTAACTCATTCAGATAAAGCTAAATTTAAAGTGATTTTGGGATTGGAATAATATCTCAAAAAGCCTTGCATTAGCATGCAAATCCAAACATATCCTGATTTTGTTTAGTGAATCCACAAGAGTTAATTAAAAAGCTAAACAAAAAGCTATTAATCAAGATACTCACTTTTGCCTATATCAATAAAAAAAAAATTGAAAAAAGTGATGCTATCCTAATTAAATTTTGGGTTATTATGGGCAAAAGTACCCAAGTAGTTTGAAAATGTAACAGCATAGGATCAAGTTAAAAAAATTATGGCAATAGTACTCATATTCTACTTTAAAAAACATATAGATTTCAATCTATGTTGACGTTAGTTCGGTTAACTTCTTTGCCATATATCATTTTTTTTAAGATTTATCATTGCCCTTCTAGAGTTAAATGCTGACTTCGGAGTTAGCAACGCCGTATTCGGAGAAAAATTGCACAACTTTCGCATTTTTTGCAACGAGCTAATTTTTAGTTACTTGACGGTCTTTTGTAATAAAAATAAAAACTACAAAGTTGTAGATCTATCTCTTAGCTTTCTAGCGATAATTTATTTGCAAAATTCAGATAAAAAATTAGTAAGTTATCAAAAAATACAAATTAACGGATTTAACGTCACATGGATGAAATTCTAAAACTTTCCAAAAAATAAAACTTAGTTATTATTACCAAGATTTTTTTTTAACTTGACTCTGTGTCACTACTTGAATACTTTTCCTCGCAATAACCCCTCAAATCTTTATGGAGCAATTTTACTTTATGAACACTTCAGGGATGGTGGTTGAGCTTCATTTAAAGCTGTGAAAATTAAATAAAATAAATTTAAAAGCACATTTGTATTTTTGTAATGATAAAAAATTGTATTTTTTGTTAACTTGCATGGAATTATGTTTAGCTATTATTCACTGTTGCATCTTCTGCTAATAAATGTCCAACGTTAAGTTTTCAAATTGATTTTGGCAACTACAATGAGGAATTGGCATTAATGGTCATAAACTTACTATGTTCTAACTATTTTGCCCTTTGAATATAATCCCTTTAATTTTTTAACTAAAATAGAATGAAATAAAAAAATTAGTTCCGCCACTGTTACGATTTTTAAAATTTATTAGATGCTAAGTTTCTATCATTGTTATATAATCTAATATATTTAGTGTGTTCGTAACTAACATTTTGCTACTTTAAATAAAAAAAAAATGCAGTAGAGATATGCTACTTGAACTTTAAAGTTTATAGGACATTTATGCTAATAATTTAAGTTTAGGACACAAATTGTATGAATGTCGAAAGTTTAAGGGCATTATCACTGCCAATTCTAAATAAAGTCAGTCAACTTGCCTTTTATTTGCTTAAATAAAAAATAAAATAATGATGCTCTTTTTTACTCCAATTTTACTTGCACTGAAATCCCATTGCAAGAAATGGCGAAAAGCTCAATTGATATGGAAAAGATTCACAAGGAATCCTTTCCAATGATAACACAATAAATGCTGCAAAAGAATTATACACTTTTTTGCAGACACATTTATAATAAAGATTTTTTTATTTTATTTTTTCCAACAAGAAGGGATGGTCATGGTGTAGGTATACTATAGTTATTGCTAGCAGAAAGGCCATTATGACAAATTTCAATATCATTGTAAGGTTGTATTGTAATTTGTATGATTGTATCTATTCTTTGGTGTACAAGCCTCCTTTTACACACACACACAAAAAAAGTATCTTTATCATCAAGTTTCGGCCCGCTACTCTGATGCAAATCACAATGCGACGAAACGGGATCTAGTTTTCGTTCAAATTGGGTTAGTTGTAAAAATACAGGCTAAAAAGTTCTAGCGCATTCTAAGCGGATTATGAAGCCAACGTTCAAACTAAAGTTGAACAACTTCATTAAGTCTGTAATGCGGCCACTCCAAATCCGGTCGAAAAAAGACAATCGACACTATGTTGTCTTTGAGTCTCGTTTTTCTTAATGTGATTTGTATCACACTGAGTCTATTTTGTGTTACGACTCAATTCCAAACTCGAAACATCGATGGTACGAAAAGCTCATGTTCATTGGTAAACTGCGAAAGGGAATTTTAGAGTTTTTGGTGAGCTCTTCGAATGACCAAGAGGTTTGAGAAATAGGTCTCGATCATTTTCAATCTTTGAACCTCATGCAAAATCTCTTCCTACAAATAAATACAAAACCAATGAATGAATAAAAATGAGATCAATTTCATAACCAAATAAGTCAACGAGAGTCTAGTTTATGATTCATCAATTTCTAACAAACTTCCTAAGCCGGCAATTCCAAAATTTCCGCATATCTAAAATGACTCAAAACACCTTTTTTTCTTCTTTCTAATTTCATATTAGTGGAGTAAACCTTTCTAATTCTATGATATTTAATGCGTTCAATGTATTTGTGCTATGTTATATCTCATGTTTCTTAATAGTATAATTAATCAAACGAAAAATGTTTTTTTTTAATAGCCGAGCTCACTGGTCTCGTGACCCCGTCTCAAATTTATTGATAAACACCTCACTTATGGCGGAGGAAAACCGTGGTAACACAAAGATAAGAGGGATTTACAAAAAAATATGACCTAAAATATCCCAAACGTTCCAACTTCCAAACTTACAAAAGATTCTTAACACCGATACATGAACTCAACCTTAAACATGTATAATATACGCAGTGCCCATATTATTTAATCTAAATAAGCTTTTAACAGCATTAGGAAGGTGATTGGAATACGTAAACAAGGTATCTCTTCCTTCCGCGCCCAAATGGGCCAAAGCATCTACAATTTGGTTCCCCTCTCTATAAAAATGACGTATGGAGAAGTCCGAGACATTTAGTTGTTGAGTAAGTTGTTCCAAAAAGTCTCAAAGATACCACAAGTTGCAGATACGTAAACCTTCAAGGACCACACTTAGCTCCGCTTCGTTGTTAGTGCATGTACCTAAAAACTTTGAAAATCCAAACATAAACTTACCTTTGTAGTCACATAGAATATCCCCTCCGCCCGCGAGCCCCGGATTTCCAAGGCTACTTCCATCAATATTGAGTTTAAATCTACCTTGTCTTGGTTTCATCCATCTCACAACATGAATCTTATTCTTCTTGATATTTATAAGAGGCGCATGCAAATTTCTTAGCACTTGATCATCGGTCAAATTCCCTCTAAGGACCTCACTAAATTTAGAGCTCAAAACTTAAACACGATGCTTAATAGAAACCCATGTTTGATTTACAATTTTAAGTTTTCCCTCTATTTTAGCAGCACACCTACGACTCCATATTCTCCAAATAGTTAGGCAAGGGATTATCTTCCAAAACGAAAAATGTTATAATTAATAATAATGACATATATAAGTAGCAACACATTTAATTAGTTCAATTCATTATCAACTTCAGATGACATTTTTATTGCATTTTTGTTTGTTGACTAATTATAAATTAAAGGCAATTTTATTATAATAAAGATTATAAACAGGGAAAATTCATTATCTAGTGATGAATTAGAGTGAAAATCGATACTTGGATATGAATGTTAAAAAATTAAAAAACTAGTGATATTCATTGTTTCCTTTGCATTTTACCCATGAGCCTTGTATTTCCTCCAACACTGACCCTCAGACAATATCATCAACAATCGAGTTTATAACATCGCCCCCCTTCGTATCCCCGACCTAACCATCCTCGACCTAACGTTGTTGCCGGAATCAACATTTAGAGGCCCGTCATTATTTTAAGTTTTGATTTTTGCTCTCGATCGTGTGTATCGCATTTGATATTAGGGTTTGATTTTCGCTCTCGATCGTGTGTATCAAATGCGCATTCGATATTAGGTTTATAGTGTTAGGGCTATGATTTTTGAAGGATATTTACAGAGTTTATGTGACTTTGGTGCTCGAATGCAATGGTGAGATTATAATGTTGAACTCGGTGAATTCCGACCGAGTTCGGTGTTAGAGGAAGACGAATGACTTCGGGAAATTGTTCTCCGTATTCAAAAGTAAAATCACCAAAATCGGCATTTCTATCACCGAGATAATGAATTGTCCCTATGAATATTCACATTAGTGATACTCTATAGATAATGTTGGTTTAAAATAATATTGTATAGGTAAAGAGTCTTATCTTTATTATTGATCTGATATTTTTGCAAAGGCCCCACAATTCATATATTTTTTCTGTTCATTTATTCCTTCACTGTTCAAGGTCAAGCACTGCTTATAAAATACTATTAAATGAGCTTCCAGCAAAACGGTAGAGTTTTGGAAACGTTTTTTATTTTCGTTTTGTGTTTGTAATTTTATTTTTGTCAAATTGTTTTATAATTACGTTTTGAAAATGTGATTGGTTAAAATTTTGTTACTGTTTTTTGAAAAGAAAAATGAAAACTGTGTTTGATTTAATTTTTGTAGAAAATAAATCTTTATGAAGATAAATAAAATATATCTGGTGTGTGTGTGTTTTTTTTTATAGAGCATACTTAAATGAAATGAAATCAAATTTATTTTGTTGTGGCAAAAGTTCTTACAAACCAAAAAATATCCTAATATGAGCTCTAAATTTAATTTTTATCATTGCAAAAATTTTCAAAAAAAGTCCTACTATAATTTTCAAATCTCTCACGGCAAATTTTTTTTTTTAATTTTTTGAACATTTTACCACGACAAAATATTTAATATATATCGCATATAATGACTCACTTGTGGTACTTTTCCCACAAATATACTTTTTTTCTTGTAATAAAATTACGTATGTAAAATGTAAAACGAGGAGAGAAAATAAAAACACAAAATGAAAGCACCTTTTTTTGTTTTTATCTTTGTATGTTAAGTAGTAGAAATAAAAAAAATGCTTTTAAAAAATATTAATCAATCACCTTTTTATCACCTTTTTTTTATTAAATATTTTGGCAAAAATGAAAATCTGTTGTGGAAATGTCTTCCAAACGCACACGTACAATTTGATTCTTGGTTTTCATTTTATTTTATTTTATTTATTTTGTGAACTTTTTAAGTAAATGCAAATTTGTTTTTTTTTTATTATTATTTTAGAAATAAATTATAATGATTTGAGATTGCTATACACGTAACTCGCCTATGTTTGAAAATGACTTCCAAGTTCCAACGACTCAAGCAAGTACTAATTCAGATGCTTCATTTTTCAAAGCTATCTCCATAAATATTATTGTAAATATATATTTAAAGTTTAAACACGGCTTGACTTTTCATATAATTTACAAATTGCATCAGTAAAGTCGGAAGAATATTAATCCACTCCATACAATACGGTAATACGATCTAATAAAGAACGTAATTTTAGAAAGATCAAGCGATATATATTTTTTGCGTAGGGTATAAAGTTTGAAAAGATAAAATATTTTAGAAAGATGAAGAACAAATTATCTTTTGCGAATTTTTTTTTGCAAAAAAATAAAATATTTGGGGTATGAAGCGAAATTTTTTATATACATAAATGATAAGAGAAAGTACAAAATTTAAGTTAAATTCAATAAATATTTAAATTTTATGTTTTTTAAAATTATGTTCAAACTTTATTATAATATATATTATTTTTGCTATTATACTATTGTTTTTTAAAAAGATTTTATCAAAAGGAATATTTAGCTCATTAACTTTTTATTTTAAATGGATTTTAATTTTTTTACCACCAATATATATCTCAATTGTTAGGACCAAATAGTTATGGTCGTTGTCATATTTAAATAAGACCCTTCTCTAGTTAGATAGGACCAAAAATAATTGTATATCATATATACAATCATCAATTTGTCACTGTAATACTAGTCAATTTCGTATGATACAAGCTATCTTAAATTTATTTTTCGCTCATTACTAAGCTAACGTGTAGATTATTATGTCGACATGACATTTTTTCAACTTATTAAGTGTACATTACTAAATATTTATAAATATTATATATATATTCCTTTTTATTAACTAAATTGGTTACCAGAAGTGACGTAATTCGATTAAAATCTTTATCGGGACACACAGAGTGAATTGAATTGATTTCATTGTGAGCTCTCTCAATACTATTTTTTTTTCTTTCTATTCATGGAAAAACAAGAAGAATATTCTTCTAACGAGCATTTAATAAATAACGAAAATAATTGTAATATTACTGATCTGACTAGAGCATGTATATTTTTGCAAATGTTCAGTGTCACAAAAATTTAAATAGCAAATTTTTGAAGGTAAAGAAACTAAAAAAAGAGGGGACAGATTAGATTGATACTAAATATCCACACACACACACAAAAAAAAAAAAAAACACCATGCATGACATGTCAGCAATATTGGGAACAAAGGAGTGTAGTGATGATGAAACAGTTGGAGTTGATTTTGATTGATAAAGAGAAAAGGAAATTATTTAAAACAAATAAATATATGATCACCATATTATTGTTATTTATTGAAAGTGCATGGTGTTATTTTCTCATTACCTCATCATTTAAAAGCCAGATAATAATAATAATTAATAAAGGAAAAAGGGGAAATTGGTGATGAAATAATCAATTAGGGGCCCATGATGGTCTATGTTGGGAAGCTTGTGTTGGGCAAAAGGGCAACAAAAAGTGTGCCTCAAGTGGGAATTGTTGTGTATTTGAGCCTTGACATTTCTCCAAAAGTGAGAGCCAAAGACCCCTCCATATTTTAAGAGTCTTTGGTCTTATATGAGGCAAAATTATGAGATTGAACTTCCCATGTAATTTTTTTTTTACTATTTACACCAAGAGAATGAGAAATCCACACCAATCCAAGAGTAAAAAGACACAAAATCCCTTGAAAACAAGTAGGGTTACACTCATTCATAAAACATCACACCACCAATAGTGGAAGTAGTACTATGTGAAATAATTTGTTTAGGGAATCTCTCTATATGGCACCCCAATTAAAAGTTGGCTATCTATATACCAAATCTTATTCTATTCGAGTCGGTCAAGGCTACTCGGGACGGGCAAAAATTAAGACTAGTTGCAAAGGGCAAAGTACGTATAGGTTTGCACGTTCTGCTTTTTTGCTGGCTGCAAGCAACTTACGCTCACAAAATAAATAGGATGGACAAAACCCACCCACTTAATAACGAGGACAAACAACCCGCCTCGATTGTTAAAAAATAAGAAGGTTTATATTAATTGTAAGACTACTATAGAAAATTATGTTGCGGATTCATCCACATAATTTTCTCGATTTAGACAACTTACGCATATAGTAGACACGAGCGATTGTTTTTTGAGTCACGATAGACCGAGGGGGCAAAAATGCAGAAACCCGCCCCATTGTCAAAATTTTAAAATATATATTAATTTCAATTATAAAATTACTCCAACAAAATCATCCGCACAGTTCACTCGGCTTTAGACAATTCGCACATGTAGTGAGAGCATGCGCTCGCTGCCCGAACCACCACGGGCCTGCTCCGGGCCCGTCGGTTAGGCCAATACTAGAGTCTAAACTCTAGACCATACTCATGAAGTCATGATAATACTATTGCTCAAGGATGATACGACGAGAAAAAAGCCTAAATAATTGGATTACAAGATTTGGAAAACAGTGTGATAGTAGACAAGATGACCTATTCAGTGGGATTGATCATATTCATATGCATGATTTTTCTTGGGAACCAAACTTGAATAATAATTCTTCTTTTTTTTAAGGCCCAAAATTCAAAAACCAAGGAATTGTATGAGACATGAAATCAAAAACAGTTGCAAGTTGGTGCATGATCAATATTTGGAGATAATCTTGGGAGAGGCAAAAGAATCAATTGTCTGAGCTTTTAGCATCTTGTTATGCGTCTTTATTGTATCAAGTGGTTATTCTATTTAATTTAATTTAATTTAATTTCTTATTATGTAGCAGAGCTTAATCACTGAAAACAACGCTGAGATTACAACACATGAATAAGATTCGGGAGATGATGATCTGATTCTGCCAAATCCTCATCGCTTTGCTTTTGTTTCGTAAAGATGATTCGAACTCAGATTTTGCTCATCTTGTTTCGTACTCTATTTTTGCATTTTTATATTGTTCATTTTTAAAATTGATTGGTGTCATTTAAGTATGTTTTTTTTTAAATAGTTGTGAAATAGGGTCATCAATGTTCATAATAAGGATCATCAATAGTGACAACTCAGATAATGCATCGCCATCGGGTCCCTTTTTCCACTTTTTTCTATTACAAAATAAAATTTATTTAGGTTCACTGTGTATATAATCCAGGCTTCAAAAAACCTTTCATTCCGTACACAGATCATTCAAGTGTTATAACTTATAAATAATATGTTTATTCGTGACATAAATACTCATGTTGTTTGGAAATGAGGTGGCAGAGAGTTAATATAAAATATTATGGCAAAAATATTTTAGTTTTTTTTGGTAGATCAATAGACATCATCCATTTTTTTATTATTTTTTTTACTATTTTCGACGGTGATCGCGTCAACACAAATCAAACAAATAAATTCAAACGATCACATCCACGAACATCAAAATAAACCTAGTAAACACAAATTCTTGAAACATCAACAACATAAATTCTTTTTTTCTTCTTCTCACTTTCTCTCTTGAATTCCTAATTCATCCTCTCAATAGTATTGCGATTTGCGTTGTTGACGTCATTATTGACGAAAGTAGTAGAAAAAAACTAATTCAAAAGTGAATGAGGTCAACATATCCTCTAAAAAGGTGAACTTTGATATTTTTGCCATCGCTCATTAAGTTGATTTTGTGCCGCCCATTTCTAAATAAATTAGGTACTTTTGCCGCTAATAACGTTAAGTTATAATATGAACTAATTCTAAATGCCCATCTTCTATAATATTCATCATTACTATCTTATTATATTATCTAGTATTTGATGAAATGGAGAATTATATTTTATATATATAAAATAAATAAATAAATAAATAAATAAACATGTTTTAGGTGTGTAAACAAATTGCAAAGTGATATTATTACACGATGAAACAAAATATATAGTGTAAAAGCAATTTATTGAATAGTAATGTATGTCAATATATCTATATTTCATTTAGCATTTTTTTTTTTAAATTCCCACTGAGCTCTAAACTTATAAATTGAAATATAAATATATATGAACTCGTTAGAAAGAAAAGAAAAAAAAAAGAGTGTCTTCTAACTTCCTGTCAAACATAATGTACGTCGTGACACTCTAAATTTATCGGTGTCGACTTTGCTTGATATAACAAGATTCATATGGACTCGTAGCACTTCGAAACCCGTCGCTAGACCGAAACTTCTAGAATGTATAAAGGACCTTAGTTAAAACTTAAAAATAATGGGCTCATTAGTGCAAAAAAAAAAAAATGGTCATGGGCTCATGGCCATGCATGACATGGGACGTGAACTAAATATGTATGCATTGACGTAACAATATCAAAATGAATTCGTGACAGTTATTAACCAATAACCCAGATAATATATGATATATTCAATTTAAATACATCATAAGTTCATAACCAATATATTACAAGCAAGTACAAATAAAATTAAGCAAGAAAAGTGGGAAAAACAAATACACTGGAAACACCTCAGCAATATTCCCGCTGTTTTGATAGGCCGACAAAGAGACAAAATGTGTCACATTGACAAATTCTTCATTAACGTTGGATTAAATTAAATAAACAAAATATATGGTTTAGTTGAGAATTATGACATATTTAAACAACCCTAAACTTCTAGTACCAATAACTTTGTACTATAATTATGTCAATGTTGCAGTGCATGTATACAGGACTATACACATAATATAATTGGATGTATTAGCAACAACCATGAAATAGAATAAATAATTAGATAATTGCGGTAAAATTGCCTAAACTTTGACTTATTAATGAGCAGTGGCGGAACCAAGAATTATGTACCGGGGGGATAAATATAATTTTTTTTGTAAAAAAATTATTTTGAGAGGGTTATATTTAAATTTTCTGGGGGGGGGGGGGGGTGTTAACTAAAATTTTGTATGAATTTATACTAAAAATATTAAAAATAAAGTATTATTATACCAATTTTTTTTTTTTGGAGGGAGTGGTTTGAATTGAACCACCCCACCCTAAGAGTGCTTCCGCCCTTGCTAATGAGACAATACGGTCGAAAGTAAAAAATAATTGCAAAAGTACCAAATTCAACACTGCATGTGAAGGACACATTTTTCAATCTAACCTTTTTTTTTTTTTTTTCCGAATTTCAATTAGAGAAGATGCTAGATAGCTGGATGAACACATAAAACGTGTAAGTACGTTTTAATAGCACAATACTAAAAATAAACATGGATGAAAAATTGTGTCGCGTCATAATTATTGATTTTAAGTATTTTTGTTGCTATTTATTTTGTTACATTAGACCCTTACCGCCGCAGTTGATCAAATTTATATATTTTTATTGGGATTATTTTGGATCGATAAAAATAAATTATTTTTTAATATGATTAATTTATTTTTGCAAGGCCCTGCCAAGAGGTTGATCATCAAACTGCTAGATTTTGTCGCATTTAATGAATTATTATATTTGATCTTATAGTTTAGTGAAGACTTTTAGATTTATACTCACTCCCTATGTATAGAAAGAACCTTGATATTATAAGGACTGAGCAAGTCAACCATGTCTTATAAACAAATAGTTATAATAAACAAAATAAGCAAGAGGTATATAATTAATTGAAGATTTTATTTCATAAATAAAATAGAGGTGGTTCTGTTACTTATCATTTATATTATAATTAGAATACAGATTTGTGGGGTTCGCAAATATTATTGTTAAGAGACTTGAGATGTAATTAATTATGCATTGAAACGTGGTATTCATAAATTAAAAATTATTTATTCTCAACAACAATAAGACACTTTGATAACTTGATAATATATTCCAATTTAACTACCAATTATTTGGTAAGATAATTAGAGCGTTGGAAACTGATAAATAATTGGACCGTTTCATTCCAATCTGTTTTTATAATATAGGAAAAGAAAAAGAAAATCGATTTTGCATGTGATCTAATATACTAAAGTTTAAAGCAAAAAATATGTATAATGAAAGAAAATTGAGACAAAGAATAGACTGAAAATCAATTATTTGTTTAGCGACATATATAAAGAATGGACAAAGTTGGGTCATGAATATTGTAAATGTCTATTGGGCCCAATAAAAAAGGAAGAAAAAAAGGGGAAAATAATTAATAGTTAGGACTTAGGACTTAGGAATATTATAAACTTATATTTCATATAATAATCTATTACAGAATTAGTATATTTGATCGGTAAATTTAATAACTTATCACTCCATATAAAAGTTTGTCGCATAAGATGATTTATGTCATTTTTGTACGAGTTATTCTATGCTACTTAATTTACACATCTTTACTACATGTTAATATCGTTTTGTTAAAATATTATTGGCCAAATAATTTCTTAAAAAATCTTAATTTATAATTCAATTTTTCAAACTAATATTTACATAAACCTGCGAACAACGCTGTTCGCTGTATTTGTTTTTGTGCTCTTCACCAATGTCTTTGCCTCAAGTTCGCCGTCAAAATCTTAACCAATCAACAAAATCAAGATGATATCGGTACTTAACGTCGACACGACGACACCTACGTTGCGAGTGAACTATAACAAAGATAGTTAGGGCAAGATTGAGAGAACGTTGACGAATGTAGCTCTGAGACTTCCGGTGTAGAGGGACCGGTGTAGTTATCTTTATGTCTCGGAGCTCGAGGTAACTAAAATAGCGAGCTTGAGGCAAAACTAACAGAAAAAGTGGGAAGACGAATATAATATCGAGAGAGATATTTTGTAAAATTTTGTTTCAAATTGAGGGTTTGTACATTGATCATAAATTTTAAAAAATAATTCAAAAATTAACCAAAAAAAGGGGAAATTAGATACGATTCAAAAGTTTTTGGGGGATAAATTGATATATTATGATATATTTAAGACGGAAGTAGCACCGCTTACCAGCTTATGACCGGGTTGAAATATTACGGATTTTGGACATCCGTTTTTTCCCTACGATTTACTTCGCTGCTTATTTGGCCGAAGGATTTGTGTGTAGGCTCGAACAATTGGGCTCTATTTGGGCTTTAATCTTTATGGGTGCCCAAAGTAGTCAAGCCCATTTCTACTATCATTACATGCAAGCCATATTTTGAACGGTTACTTATTGCTATAATTTTAAGGAATTTATTATAAGCCACTTAGCTAACCCTGTATACTAAAACGAGGCATAAATATGTAATTTTTAAGGATAATAATGGCACAAAGTATCCAAACTCTTTAAATTTTAAACCACGTAATCCCGAGCTTTAAATTATGTGGATTAATAACTAAAGATTCAAATTTTGTGTCAGTCCGAGTTTCCGTTACAAATTTTGTGTCATTCAAAATTGGTATCGAAACTCGTCAGTATCGTACGTCTTCGTTCGTTGAGGTTGTCGTTATCTCTGTTCGTCGAGGATTCTGTGAGTGTTTTCAAGTTAAGATCATAGGGTCAGATATATTTTTAAGAGTTATTTGGGGAACTAATTAGATTTTTTTAAAAAAAGAAAAAGTTAAATCCCAATTCTACATGTGTACAATATGTTCTAAGTAACGTTGTTAGAGTGAATCCTGACTGAGTCTTTGGATTATAATTTTTTATCCCGAGAGTTAAGATTACGCTTCCTAAATTTTAAAAAATTCAGGTATTTTGCTACGAATTTGTATATACAGCGAGAAATTGAATGAAGAGTGAGAAGGAAGGGCAATGTTTTATTCTTTCCGTTCCCTTTGGGACTCCATATTTCCTCTTCAAACACAAAATGTAACATATTAAATACTAATAGAGCCTTGGATAAAGGTGGCACTTCACTGTTCCGCGCGTGTACCGAAACAACAGTGTTCCCCAATCCAAGGGCTGTAATCTACTAATCGTACTCACTCGTTATCATCTCTCGACCAGAAGTGTAGGTTGTGTTGTGTAATAGCTTCAGTGACTGTCTGTCTGTCTGTCTGTTGAACTGAAAAAGAAAAAGGAGAGGAAGATTATTATTGAGCTTCAAGGGACTTGAGATTCTTGTTGTGTCTCTTTCTTATATTCATTCAGAAGGAAGAGATTAAGCTAAGTATATAGTGATTATAAGTGAGTGAGTGATCAGACTCATATATATTATTATTATTATTATTCACGCTCTAAGTGAAGACTTGTAAAAGCCATTTCTTTCTTTGCCCAGTTTGGATTGGAGAAGCATATTTTCATAAGAATGAGAAGCAGCAAGTGCTTGGTGTGGTCTCTGCTGTGCTTTGTGTTGATCGAATGCTGCTATCTGGGTATGCTTCTCTCTCTCTCTCTCTCTCTCTATATATATATATATATATATATATATATGTTCAGGTACTAGAGATCATATAAGAATAAATTAGGGTTTTTTTCTTCTTCTTTGATTTCATATGTTTTGCACAGTGACAAGCATTCTAAGATTTGGATTTTTGTTTTGATAATAACTATTAACTACGAAGTTTCTTATATACATTTGTTGGATATTCAGATTTCAGAGAACATTGTAACTTTTTTTTTTTTATATAGAATGAGAGAACATCGTAGTATTGTGCTTATTATAAAGAGACAACTCGGTTATAACGGTGATACTTGAGATCTTTCACATCGAAGTTCGATTCTTTTTTTGTGCAACAATTGAGGCCTTTGAACTAGTCTCCCGATCGATAATGTCATTGATCACACTCATCGCCTAAATGTCTAGTACTATTCCTCTCTTTTTATTTTTTATTTTTTATGATTTAATGATAAATCTTATATATAGCTCTTAATTGTAATTTTGTTTATATCAAAGAGAATCTCGCTACTCATTGACATTTCATAAATTAATAATCTCGATAATTTACTTTAACACACTACGGCCACTACCGATTGTAACTAGCATTATTAAATTATTACTTAATAAATCAATAATATAATCAAGTTCTTTAGTCCTAAGTTCCTAACTCCTAACACTATGAAATATTAATGTGTAACGAGATTGATCCAACATTAAATTCTTTAGTCGCAAGTCAACTCGTTTACGTCAACATTGATCCAACATCAATTTCCTCTCTATTGGCTCCCATTTCCAGGTGCGGCGGCGCAAGAGGCCCCGATGACTGTGCCTACTCTGTCGCCACCGGAGGGGAACACAACGTTCTTAGACGGGGTGACGTGGTGCGTTGCCCACTCGGCGGTGTCGCAGATCGACCTGCAGAGCGCGCTGGACTGGGCGTGCGGGCTGGGCATGGCGGACTGCAAGGCCATCCAGCGGGGCGGGCCGTGCTTCGAGCCAAACAACCTCGTCTCCCACGCCTCCTTCGCCTTCAACAGCTTCTACCAACAGAACGGCAACTCCGACATCGCGTGCAACTTCGGCGGAACTGCCGTGCTCACCAAGAATGATCCAAGTAATTTCCCAACTACCCTCTTGATTTTTGTTATTAGAATCATAATGTGATTGATTTCCTAATTTTATGTATTTTTCAGGTTATGAAAAGTGCATCTATTCATCACCAGGGTACGTCCAACAACTTAGGCTCTAATTAAAATTTTATATTTTATAGCGACGCAAGTACTTAAATTATTTTCAATTTAATACGAATAAGTTTTATGATTACGTTTGCATCGTTCTTTTTGTTAACTATTTTTAAAAAATATATATTATTATAGTATACTTATTTTAATCTAGTGGGCCCCACTTACATCTCTCGAGCAAGTGGGACTCGCTATTTTAAATATGTATATTTTAATATTAATAAAAAAATAAAACCGATACGAGAATTTAAGTATTCTCGTCGTAATTCGTAAAAATAAATTTAAGTACGGAATTACATAACTAGGCCTCGGATTCTTATTTTAATTAAATTGACTGATAATTTTGTTGGTTTCAGAGGTGTACACTCTCGGGCGACCTCACTGTTGATAAGCTCTATTTGGAGGTTTGCTTGGATTCTTCTGCTTTTGTATTTAGGAAGGTAATTAATTTAAGAGAGGCTAATCTTATATTTTGTAATATTAAAAGACAAGTTAGTTTCTGTGTTGTTAAGTTATTCGTGTCTTTGTTGGTTGGTTAGGAATCTAGTATGTAGCCATGCAAAATTGCCCTTTTGCCTTTTTTTGGTTAAGTAATGTATGGTCCCGAGTATCGTTAAAAATCGATTATCGAGATTATCAAACCGATTGATCGATTTCATAAACAAGCCCATTAATTTATTTTGTACAGTGAAATCTTGTTAAATTACTATTTGATCAAATAATTTTTTTTATGGTCTAAATTCTAATTAATAAAATTTAAATTTTCTCTCAATAAATTAATAAAATTATTTAGTCTTAACAATATTTATTTATAAAAAAATTTACTGTACGGTGCCCTTGACATTTTTTTGGAAGTATACTAGCTATTAATCTCATTCACTGATTGACCAAATTAATCTAAATAAACTAATTAATTAATACCCAAGCTGAATTTAGTTCTTAATAATAAAGTGTCCAAAGACAAAAACCGAAACTAAAATGATGCAAAGTCTGAATCAGAATAGAAAACTTGAATGAAGTGGATCAACTTGGATGTGCTTTTAGCCCTAGGCTTTAAATTATAGGGCTACTCAGAGATGACTTTCAGACATATCAAATCACCCATAATATATCTTTCAAAAAAAAAAAAAAAATCACCCATAATATAATATAAATTATATATATATGTGTAATGCATGTATGTATTTTTTTTAAAGGAAATATATATGTATATAATATTTATAAACGGTCTTCTGATCAAAAGCACTTCTGTAAAATACAGTATCTCAGTAAGCAATTATTTTATTTTACTGACAGAAACAGAGGAATCCAACTACCAAACATCCCACAGCTCAGTGTGTCAAACTCAAAAAAAGGAATAACGACACGAATATTAGAAACGACAAGTGTGCAAACGACACCATTCAGAAAACGAAATTGAGTACAAAACAGAGACAGCAAAATCGATACAGAACAGATCCATCTACACGGCATTATCAATTCAAAACAAAAATAATTAGAACGACATTAATTCATCACTTGGGGTGTTTATTGTTGACTTTTGAGACTTAATTCACTGAAACTACAATAAAGTCCCGGGACACAACCGTCGAGCTAATTATGTAGCCCTAGTTATCGGATATAAGAATTGTGAATGGCATTTGTTAGAGTGTGTCGCACAAAGAGATAGCGAGACAATAGTGTAACACCGTGAACCCGATTGCATTATACGAAAAAAAAAAAAAATACAATGGGCAAGTAAACGTGTATCTCACGTTGAGACCAAACCACTATAATTTTTTTATATCACCATTTATTCTTTTATTTCCCTTAGAACTCATGGGTTGGGCTGCCAAAACCATTGGGGCATATGATGTCACTTCCTTTTTGGGCCCCAAAATGGGCCCAATTACAAAAGCCCACTTTAGAACTTCCATGTCATCACATCCAATTTTCTATTACAAAACTTGTCCAACACCCATCACCTTATCCAGTTGGGCGAGCCAATAGCGAGCTGCCACGTCGGCAACGAGTATCTGAGAGTATCCAAATCTGAAAACCCTGAAGCCACAAATCGCTCATGTGGCTCCTGTGCATATCTGATCACTCACTAATTTATAACCATTTCACATTCTCAATTAAATTATACACTTTTTTTTTTGGCACAAAAAATCAGAGAGACAGTGAAGTGAAGCTTGTGAAATCTGACTGTAATGGCGAGCACAGTGGCTACTTCGCTCCCCCAGTTCAGTGGGCTCAGAGCCCAACAGCTCTCTGCTGCCCCTCTTAAAACCATGGTTGGTACTCTGTGTTTGTGTATCTATAGGTGCATAGATCTGACATGTCGTTTTAGGTTTTGAAGTTTGAACTGTTGATGTCTTGTTTGAATGTTGGGTTGAATTGAGAAAATTTCAAATCCTTCGATGTTTTGTGAGAATAATTGTGTAATTACGGGACTCTGAAGTCCGTAATTTTGTTGTCCGGAACGGAACCGGAATTCGGATTTTGTTTTTGAGTAATTTTTAAGATTCTGGACCATTGGATCTAGGTCGGACGGTCCAAGTTAATTTGTTTTTTTAATATATGTACAAATATATTCATATCTTGTCATTATAGATCCGACACGTCGTTTTGGGTATTGATGTCGTATTTAAGTGTTGTGGCTTTGAGATAAACAATTTTGACAAAAAATTGTTGTATAGGACTAAAGATTTTGCAATCGAGCTAAATCGACCCAATAAATAAATAAATTTAATTTAATTTAAATTAATAGTACATGATAAGGCCATGATTTTAATACTATTATTAATAGTATTACATGATTTTATATATGAATAATAGGCCACAGTTGTACCGATGAGGCGCAAGGGCCAGGGAGCTTTGGGTGCTCGCTGCGACTTCATTGGCTCCTCAACAAACTTGGTAATATATATATATTTATTTAAATAACGCTAATATAGAAAGAAAAAAAAATAATAGAATGAAATGCCCTTGTAGATCATGGTGACGAGCACAACCCTTATGTTGTTCGCCGGCCGCTTCGGATTGGCACCGTCGGCGAACCGGAAGGCGACCGCGGGATTGAAGCTCGAAGTCAGGGAGTCGGGGCTGCAGACCGGTGACCCGGCCGGGTTCACCCTTGCCGACACCTTGGCGTGCGGGACCGTTGGCCACATCATTGGCGTCGGGGTTGTTCTTGGCCTCAAGAACATTGGTGCAATATAATATAAAGACCTGAAATGAGAGACCTTTGTGCCCTTTAAATGACTCCATTTGTAAAAAAGTGAAATCTATTTGCATCATATTGCCTCGTCCCATCCATTTTTTTTTTAAAATTTATCTACCAATTTTAATTTCAGTTTTTTAGCAAAAAATTAATATGGAGCTAATAGTAACGTGATAACATAGGAGATATTTGATTTAAAGTTAAAATTTGTTTAGTTAATCATTCTTTATACCAAAATTTCTTGAGAATTGAGACAGTATGATTTATAGTTTTATACTATAAAGAAAAACACAATGAATGACGCATAGAAGAATTATAAAATAGAGAGAAAAACAATTAAGTTAACTCACATAAACAGACTAATTTATGATGATTAAATTGTAGATATTAGACGAAAATGAGTGAATTATAGTTAAAACACGAAAAATGTATAATAATAATTTCAAAATCAACGTATTACATTATTCTAAAAAATATGTGAGTGAGAATAGAACGCACATGAAAACAATGTGTTGACGTTGATGTGAAATGTGGGAATGAATAAAAAGCATGCTATAAATGCATTAATAATGGTTTATGGATAATGGACAACACAATAGCAATCAAATATTGGAAGATAAATGAACTTCAGACAAATTTCTCACAAAATATAAACGAATATACGAAATGTTGGAAATACTCGTGTTGGTCTCTTTGAATACTAAATAGTCGTTATGCACGTATTCAATTTATCAAATAGGCCACACTTGAGTATTGATATTATAAAATACTATATATTAAATTTAATGGTTTTTGGACCGTACAATTAAATCATAAAGAATAAACTTATAATCAGAGATTTGGAATCATATAATTTTAAATTTCGTAATAAATATTTAAACAAAACATTAAACTATGAGATGAACCCATTACTTTAGGCACAATCCAACCCGTTCTGCGCAATCCAGACGAGCTCAGCCCAACAACATGGCAAGACTAAGATTTCCCTCAAATGGATATGTTCCCCTACGCCCAGATAAGATCGTCACCTCAGTCAGCTTGAGCAAAACGGCTTAGGATACAAGAATTAGGGTTTTTCTTGTAATCATAGTCCATTAGAGGCTCATTTAACACATGCTATAAATAGAATAAGATGTCTTTTGTTAGGGCATCCAAAGTATTCTCAAATCTCAATAATCACAAATTTCAATAAAACATTCACTGCTTACTATTTTATACTAGATAATCAAAGTATGTACTTGTACTAGAGTATTTATTTTCTCATGCATCACATTTGTACTTGTGTATATATGGAACTCAACATTTGTGAACTAGAGTTTATTGTATTTTTCATCGATTAAACACCTGATTAACGGAAGTGCACGGCTCTATTCATCAACATAATACACATACGCATTGATCGAGCAATTCTTCACCCTCAACCAAGGTTTCAAATACCGCTTGCTGATTTCGTTTCGCATTTTTCGTTTTACGGATATATCGCTTACCGATGGGTATGTCGATGGGCAAATTGGAAAAAAAGGGCATGCCGCATACCGCATATACCGCACTTTTCGCATGGGCTTACAGCATGCCGATGGGGTTTTCGACGGATATTTTGTAAAAAATATTTGAGTATTTAAGCACGATATTTATATAAGTTCAAAACTACATATTTAATAAATACAAGACATAATTGTATACAACAAAACACATTTGTAACTTAAATATGTAGGTGAAATGTATAATATTAAGTCACTTTATTAGTTTAAGTGTATAATATTAAGTCAAATTATTATGTGAAGTGAATATGTATGTTAATTAAGTGTGTAATATTAAGTGAATATGCATGTTAATTGTATATGTATGTTAACAAATTTAATATTAGTTGAAGTGTATAATATTAAATGAATATGTATATTAAGTGTATATGTATGTTAGGTGAAGTTAATATGTATGTTAAGTGTATAATATTATTTGAAGTGTGTAATATTAAGTTAAATTATTAGGTGAAGTGTATGTGTATGTTAAATGTGAATATGTGATATTAGTTGAATAACAAAAAGTCCCACATTGATAGATGACAAGAGTTTGGTGATGTTTATATACCAAATATTAGGGCAAGGGCTTGGGCCCTTTGGGTCATAGGATTTTGTGGATGGGGGAGGACTCACACAAATGTTATACCGCACACGTCGTTACCGCACGCGTCGCCGCTGCCGACCGGCCGGACGTGGCGGGGTGGGGTGAGGTGCTCTTGTGTTAGTATAATTAATTTTGCCGAAAGTATAATTGGTATTTTTGCCGGAATCTACCATTTTAGCGAAATTCCAACCATTTTACACAAAAAAATGAAAAACGAAATTGATAAAAAACCAGCGAAACGAAAGGGTTTTCGTTAAGGGTTTTCGTTTCGCCTTTCTCCGAAAAACAAAAATCGGTCGAAATGTCGACCGATTTTCGCGAAATTTTGAAACTTGCCCTCAACACTATTTATATACAAGTACTGTTCGATATATTTTTGAAATAAAAAAATATACATTTATAAAAATCGTTCGAGATCAATCGAACTTGAATGCGAAATAAAAGAAAAATAAAAATTAGGAAATTGAAGCGCACAAAAACGACATAAAATTAAAATAACGACTCGAATCGACAAAAATGGAAGGACACGTGTCATTGAGCGTGGACTTATAAGTGACAATCTAAGCGCCAAAGCGGGTGAGTGATTCGCTGCCGCGCGCCCACCCGCCGCTCCGGTGCACCCGCGCTAACAAAGAAGAGAGAGCTCAGTTAGGGCAAATAGCGCCATAGCCAAAAAGCTCCATTTCCATCTCCTTCTCCGAAGATGAGCATTTGGAACTACGTCGTCACCGCTCACAAGCCCACCAACGTCACCCACTCCTGCGTCGGCAACTTCACCGGTCCTCAGGAGCTCAACCTCATCATCGCGTAAGCCTTCTTCTCTTTCGTTTCGCCAATTTTCGGCTAGGGTTTGTGGCTTTGGTTGTTGAAGTGCGTTTGAACGAAAGTGGGCTTTTTTAATGCTTGAGCTTGTTCGTTCGAGTCTGTAATTCATGGTGTTTGGTTTATGTATGCTTGTTTTCGGCGAGACCTAATTACGATGGCTTTGTACTGATTCATGTGCAAATTGAATGCTTTGATTTTAGGATTAGTATGTACTGAACGTTTCTTAGCTGTATGCAAAGATTTCGAAGAAGTCCGCTCCGCGCTTAGCTTATGTGCAATTTTCTACTGAAAGAACTCTGTAAAGTCGGAAAAAAGATCGGTTTTAGGTTAATATACGAATTGTTTTTCTAGAGATGGTCTCTTTTTTTGGTTTTTGTTCTTCAATTATTTCGGGTTTTTTATGATTAATTTCGTTTGAGGACGATTTTTTTGCGCCCTCCGTTGACTGTTTACTTCATTTTCAGGAAATGTACCCGAATCGAAATTCATTTGCTTACCGCTCAGGGATTGCAGGTGAAGTATTTTGTTTGCCTCTTGTGATATTCAAGACGGGTTACTTTTCAAATGTTTGATATACTAAACTAAATCTACCTCCTTTCAGCCCATGTTGGATGTTCCTATATACGGAAGAATTGCGACGTTGGAGCTTTTCCGTCCTCATGTGAGTATTGTATTATGTGCAATATAGATTTACGACACTGTTTATCTTTATGTGACTTTTCGTTGTTGACGCCCTTTTTCTGACTGAACAGGGTGAAACACAAGATCTGTTGTTTATTGCAACCGAAAGATATAAGTTTTGTGTTCTCCAATGGGATGCCGAGACATCTGAGCTTGTCACAAGGTTTGAGCAAAAAATCCCTTAAGTTCTTCTCACGCACTAGAGAAACAATTATTTTTCTTTTTATGACGATTTTACTTTATGTGTCTGATATGATTTGTTGCAATTGAAATATTGACTTCAATTATTTAATTTAGTTTTTTTTTCCTCATGTAGAGCAATGGGGGATGTCTCAGATCGTATTGGTCGTCCAACGGACAATGGTCAGGTAATATTTTTTATTATTCAGTACGTTTGGTTATTTACTCTTCTTTCCTAGAATAGCTTGTTTTGTTACGTAAAAAAGCAAAAATAGTTTACATCTGTACAATTTTTTTGAGTTCGTGTGGAATTTCTTTATATTTACTGCTGCTATTTTCATTTACAATCTTATGCAGATCGGAATTATTGATCCGGACTGCAGACTAATTGGACTTCATCTGTATGATGGTTTATTTAAGGTACGTGACTTATAACGACATGATTGGAACCGACGTAGAAAAGAGAACCGACATCTTATTATTGATAAATGTAAACTTGGTCTCTAATTCGAGAGTTGGCTCGGGAAAACCCTCCAATGATGTTCAATAGGAGTTTCCACTAGACAAACATGACGGCCAAGCCTAGATTAAATTTCTGTTTTTAGGACTAGAAATGTCACCCTTATCTATTGTAAATACCCCAAATGCCACTAATATAAAAAGAATAAATAAAATCAAATAATCAAACACTATTGTCTGTTGTGTCACTTGAGGAAACATAGCCCTTGTAAATTTTCGTGAAGATTCTATTTTAGCGACTTAAAATGAACATTCTCTACTCTTCTGTTCCAGGTTATTCCTTTCGACAACAAAGGGCAGCTCAAAGAAGCGTTCAATATAAGGTTTTTACCAGTTTTTTTTTTCTTTCTTTGGCTTTCTTCGAGATTATCACTCATTTTGCTCTTTTGTTTTAAATTTATCTTACTAATTGTTTGTTACTTTTCAGGCTTGAGGAGCTACAGGTCTTGGATATAAAGTTTCTTTATGGCTGTTCAAAACCCACAATTGTAGTTCTTTATCAGGTATGTCCTACACATTCTCTTGCGATCTTTTTCTCTACTAGTTTATATGCGTTCTTCTTGGCATTGCTGATAGTTGCCATTACCGATGTATCTAATGTTTCTTTTGAATATGCAATGTACTTGGTGTGAAGTTCATGATGCCAATTAGATAGCAATTTTTATGTGAAAGGATGGATTAAACTCTAACTAGCTCTTATCCATAACAATACTATTGAATTTTTTTAATGATTAAAATAGCTAATTAATATAATCCCTATTTACACTACAATCCCTACCTTTCCATATTTCTAGGCTAGTATTGGGATGTTCGCATGCCTATGCGGATCTATATGTCAAAGCTGAGTTTATTATTATCTATTTTGTAGTTTTTTTTATAGGCTTGATTCTGTTGAACTACAGGATAACAAAGATGCTCGTCATGTCAAAACATACGAGGTTTCTCTTAAAGACAAAGATTTCATTGAAGGGCCTTGGTCTCAGAACAATCTAGACAACGGGGCTGCTATGCTAATTCCGGTCCCTGCACCATTATGTGGCGTTCTTATTATTGGAGAAGAGACGATAGTTTATTGCAGTGCCAATGCAACTAGAGCAATCCCAATCAAGCCTGTGGGTTACAGAAGTTATAATAATTTTGTTATATATATATACCATTTCATATATTCAAGGGTTCTAATATTTTTTTTAATCTATATTTTTGTGTTCTTAGTCAATTACAAAAGCCTATGGAAGAGTTGATGCTGATGGATCCAGATACTTGCTTGGTGATTATAGTGGGTTGCTTCACCTACTTGTTATCACCCATGAGAAAGAAAAGTGAGCGTTTTTTCTCCTTTTTCTATATCCTGTTGTGTTGCTATGTAAATAAATAGGGGTGAAACCTGTGTTTCGATTCCGTTTTTTTATTTTATTTTTTTACATTTCAAAATGGGATGTGTCAATAATTAAAAACCAACATTTTTGGACTGATTTTGAAAAGGAAAAAAGAAATAGAAAACCTAAAAAACAGGTAGAAGAGCTGATTTAAAAACTGACTACACCAACGTTTTTTTTTTTTTTTAAACCCAAAAATTTCAGGTATCCTGTGTAAAATGTTTACCCGTAGAAAGAAAGTTGAACATCTAGTCCCCTAGGTCAATCCAAGTATAGCATGTTGTTAACGGTTTCTTCATGCTATGATCTTACTTGAATTCTGTTGTCATTGAAGGGTGACTGGACTCAGAATTGAGCTCTTGGGAGAAACATCGATTGCATCAACTATATCATATCTCGATAATGCAGTTGTTTATATTGGATCAAGCTATGGCGATTCACAGGTGTGGTTTATGAGCTACTCTGCTTTAATATTTTTAGGGAATATAATCTTTTTTCTATCAATAAATATTGTCTCTTTAAAAAAAATATTTTTAGGGAATATGCATTAAAATCTTCTGACCGGTTACCGGCTTACCGCAACTTCAAAAGTCTGTTTTTTAGCTTCATTTTTTAGTCCATGCTATTAGTGCTCCGGACATCAGTAATACTGCAGAGTATTGTGTTTAGTGAATATTTCTCATTACTGTTCTACGTGAAATTAGAGGTCCTGGAAGAGAATAAGACTTAGACAGATTGAATAGGCATATTCCCGATTCTATTTAACGAGTTCATATTGTCTTTAAAAAATTATATTTGGCACGATTTAAATTAGACGAGCAGTGATGCATGATTTTCGGATAGTTGTTATAAGGTTTTTAATATAGTATATAAGGTTAATATACTTTGGCAACTATGGATTTTCACACTTTGTAGTTCTTATGATGCTGAAACAGCTTATAAAGCTCCAAATGCAACCTGATACAAAAGGTTCCTATGTAGACGTACTGGAGAGGTTTGTCAATCTGGGGCCGATCGTTGACTTTTGTGTGGTTGACCTCGAGAGGCAAGGTCAAGGCCAGGTTGTGACTTGCTCTGGGGCTTTTAAGGATGGCTCGCTTCGTGTGGTTCGAAATGGAATTGGAATCAATGAACAGGTCTTTCTAATACGAACATTTTTTAAATAATTAAATTCTAATAATTTCTTTAGCACCTTACTTACCTCTTAATTGATGGTGTTTTAGGCTTCTGTTGAGCTTCAAGGTATTAAAGGAATGTGGTCACTTAGATCCTCTACTGACGATCCCTTTGACATGTTTTTGGTCGTAAGCTTCATCGGCGAGACACGAATATTAGCTATGAATATGGACGACGAGTTAGAAGAGACTGAGATTGACGGTTTTGCTTCTCAAGTTCAGACTTTGTTTTGCCACGACGCTGTGTACAACCAACTTGTGCAAGTCGGTTACTTATCCATCCCCTCATAACCTCATTCATCCACGATGCTTAGCTTTTTTTTGTTTCTTATAACACATTAATCGATATTTCTAATTGCATGATTGCTGATTGACCACCATTACAGATCACTTCGAGCTCCGCGAGACTTGTCAGCTCTATCACTAGAGAACTGAAACATGAGTGGAATGCTCCCTCGGGATTTTCCATTAACGTTGCCACTGCTAATGTTTCTCAGGTATTTAACCTATTTTCTCGGTTGAGCATAACTAGTGTACCTAGGTGGAAACCAAAAAAAAATAAATCTGGTTTGTGGTAAAAAAACCACGATTACCGTTATCTAATATTATATCAGTAATCATGATATTCTGATTCTGATTTTGATTTTTTTTTTAATTTCTAAAAATCGGATATTTACTTGTTGCTTGCTTTTACTGGTCCGTTTTGAAAATGTTAATAGGGTAGCAGTCACAGATTCCAGCCAAAGCTTCTTTGAAGAGTCTCGGTACTTTGTTGATTTCTGATTCGGTTTCTATGACAGGTTTTATTGGCAACTGGAGGGGGGCATTTAGTGTACCTTGAAATTGGTGATGGTGTATTGACGGAGGTAAAACATGAACAGTTGGAGTACGAGGTCTCATGCTTGGACATTAATCCGATCGGTGAGAATCCAAACTATAGTAGTCTAGCTGCAGTAGGAATGTGGACAGATATTAGTGTCCGGATGTTTTCACTGCCGGATCTGAACCTCATTACAAAGGAGCCTCTCGGCGGGGAAATCATTCCTCGTTCTGTTCTCCTCTGCACTTTTGAAGGGGTATGGCTCAGCTCAATCTTCTTCATTAGATCTACCTCTGTAGTGTTAAGCTCTTTACGGTGTTCGTATTCAGAACCTATACAACTTTGCATTGTTGAGATCACTCAAAGTTTAAGTTTATCTAGGGTTTTTTTTTTATTATTATTATTTAGGACCGTAAATTTCTATTTGTATGAGTTCTGCTAAGCCTTTCTTTAATATATATATATATATTATGGAAAATAAGCGAGGAAGAGATTCTTTGATTGTTTCGTTGAGCATAAAAACAATATAAGCCTAGAGTAGCAGATCAAATCCTTACAGATTCTTGAGGAAAAGTAACAACTAAAGTCTAAGATACAAATGACAAAGAATAAAGTAATTACATCCTAATATACGATCATATACGCTAAACTGATCAATATTTTTTATTTATTTAGATATCGTACCTGTTGTGTGCCCTTGGAGATGGGCATCTGTTGAACTTTCAGCTGAACACAAGTTCTGGCAGCTTATCAGACCGGAAAAAGATCTCTCTCGGGACTCAGCCCATTACACTCCGTACTTTCTCATCCAAGAGTACAACACATGTATTTGCTGCTTCTGATAGGCCAACGGTCATATATAGCAGCAACAAGAAGCTGCTTTATAGCAACGTAAATCTCAAAGAAGTCAGTCATATGTGCCCTTTCAACTCTTCAGCTTTTCCAGACAGGTATCGCTCTGGACCGATTTTTACTCCCTAGATTTGTGATGATAAGATGTGAACTTGATAGAAATTCCTTTACACCTCTCACACACACGATGAAGATAGGTTGTGTTTTCGTTGTCCTTCTGCAAACAAACTTGCCTATTGAACCTCACTTGTTGAAGATAAACTCTTTTTTTTTTTTTAAGAAAACTTATTGTTGTTCTTATACATGTAATAGACCAATGATCAGTTATTGTTGGAGGAGGAGCAAGACGGTCATTTGGTCTTGCAAGTCGAGTCCTTTTATGTTTGTCCATAATTTATGCTGGTCTTTCGGTCAGTTGTGTCATTAAGGGTATTTTAGTCTCCTCTTTTCCTTGTGTGTGTCCTTGGGCTTCATCATTTCCTACGATTGCCTAGTATTGGGCCGTCAGGGAGTTTTATGCTTTTATTGTTCTGTTTTGCTTGGCATTGTTTGGAGAGTGTTTGACCTTGCTCATGAAGGAAAGGCCGGGATTGTTTATTGTTTTCTTGCACCATAATTATGAACAGGGGATCCATCATATAGGTGAATTCCCGTTGGGAACCGTGTTTGGAGCCTATCAGTATACTGAAATGGAAACTAACATCGTCTTTCATTATGGTTGCAGCCTTGCAATTGCAAAAGAAGGTGAACTTACAATTGGCACCATTGATGATATCCAGAAGCTTCACATTCGGTCCATTCTGCTAGGAGAGCAGGCACGCCGTATTAGCCATCAGGAGCAGTCTCGGACCTTTGCCATTTGCAGCGTAAAATATAACCAAACCGGCGGTGATGAGTCCGAGATGAACTTTATCCGCATCTTGGATGACCAAACCTTTGACTTCATATCAACTTATCCTCTTGATACTTTTGAGAGCGGTTGCTCTATTCTGAGCTGCTCGTTCTCGGATGATAGTAGCGTTTACTATTGTGTCGGAACAGCGTACGTTCTGCCAGAAGAGAGTGAACCAACCAAGGCAAGATGACGATTTCATTCTTCTATCGTCAATTTTAGTCTAACGGAAACTGGAAAACTCTAGCTTTTGGGACAAAAATTAGTGTGACCTGATATTACCAAACTTGTTTTCTTATTTATTGTTAATTTTATTAGGATTTTTTATTTCTCGAAAACCGACTTACACCCGAACTGGTTTAGAACGAGCTTTCAAGATATAAAAAGCAAAACCCAGTTCCGGACTTGAAGATTATGAAAAAGCAAAACCCAGTTCATGCCTTTTACTTGAATATATATCTTAATTGAAGATACTAAACTTGGTTTTTCCCATATGCTTGTAGGGCCGAATCCTTGTATTTATGGTGGAAGATGGTAAATTACAGCTCATTGCCGAGAAGGAAACTAAAGGCGCTGTTTATTCTTTAAACGCCTTCAATGGCAAACTTCTTGCTGCCATTAATCAGAAGATACAGCTCTACAAATGGATGCTCCGGGATGATGGCTCCCGGGAGTTGCAATCTGAATGCGGTCATCACGGCCACATCCTTGCTCTCTATGTACAAACCCGTGGGGATTTCATTGTTGTTGGTGATTTGATGAAGTCAATCTCGCTGTTAATCTACAAGGTATCTGATGTCCCGTCATGTATATCCCGCTTAATATGTTCTTAGGTTTCTTTTCCCCAGTTTGTGGAATAACTAATAGTGATCTTTACACAATGAGTTGTATTAGGTTAAAATTCAATTGACACAATTTTCCCTTCCTCTCTCAGCACGAAGAAGGGGCCATCGAAGAGCGCGCTCGGGACTATAACGCCAGCTGGATGTCAGCCGTCGAGATTCTCGACGACGACGTTTATCTCGGCGCCGAAAACAGCTTCAACCTCTTTGCCGTTCGCAAAAACAGTGAAGGCGCCACCGACGAGGAGCGCGGCCGCCTCGACGTCATAGGCGAGTACCACCTCGGCGAGTTCGTCAACCGATTCCGTCACGGCTCGCTCGTCATGAGGCTGCCCGATTCCGAGGTCGGTCAGATCCCCACCGTCATCTTCGGCTCCGTCAACGGCGTTATCGGCGTCATTGCCTCTCTCCCCCACGAGCAGTACGCCTTTCTCGAGAAGCTCCAGACGGGGCTGAGGAAGGTGATAAAAGGCGTCGGAGGGTTGAGCCACGAGCAATGGCGATCGTTCAACAACGAGAAGAGAACCGCCGAGGCCAAGAACTTCTTGGACGGCGATCTGATCGAATCGTTCCTCGATCTTAACCGTGCAAAGATGGACGATATCTCGAAGCAGATGGGCGTTTCGGTGGAGGAGCTGTGCAAGAGAGTTGAGGAGCTGACACGGTTGCATTGAAGAAGAAGCCCGTGCCCTGCATTTGTTTATTCGTCGGTCCCATCAAGTGTGGAGCTGAGAAATGCCTGTGAATTGTACATTGGATATATTTAGGGGTTACTTTGAATGTGTTGTTTTGGCTGTTGAGATTTTTTGTTAATGTAGTTCACTGAAAGAAGAAGGGTTTTGTTTATTATAATATATGGGCTGCCCAGTGTTCCAAGTTTTTGCGGAAACCGAAATGACCGGTTAAATTTTCAAAATAACCGTTGCCTCCGAAAGATGTACTGTTATACTGTAATACCTCCTAAATGTGATGAGTGTTCTGACAAAAAATACTGAAATCTTACATTAGTTCAAATTTTCTACTTAACAAGGAATAGCTTGTTCAAGAGGGGAAGCCGGGTCCAAAATCGGTAATCAGATTCGGACTCGACCCTGGTTTTGAACTCACACAAAATACCAACGCAACAATTTAGGGTTCATTATCGCGAAAATTACAGCAATTAAATTCAGATAGTAAGGCTTTTAAGCGCCGGCTTCTGAATTATTCTGACGCCTCGATTCGGTGTCGGCATTCCTCAAGAACTCGTCCCATCCGCTACCTGGCCTCGTATCTAGGTAATCATACGGCACTGCAGTCTTCAAGCCCGGTCGAACCTCTCGCCGGCTCTCCACAATCCTGAACTCGACTTCAAATTCTTCTCCTTCCTCGTCGAAGCTCTGCTCCAATTCGTCCCAGCTGAACAGCAATGGCAGCGTAACCCCGCACCAGGGATTGAAATCCAAAAGCTTCACCCTGTCATCCTCGGTCACATAAACGTCGAACGTGTAATTCTCCGACTCAAATTTCCCTTTCACCTTCTCCGAGAAGAACCCTTCAATCAGCTCCTGAAGATCGCGTTTCTTCTCTACTAGAGCAGGGTAAAAGGTGGTCATTTCTCGCTGAGAGATTCCGATCAAAAACCGGTTCCGGACAAAGCAGCGAAACTCCATCTCCGGCCTGAATGCCGAATACCACTTGCGCAGCGCAAGAACGAAGCTCGGCGGGCGCGACAAGGCCTTTTCTCCGCCATTGCAGGAGTCATAGGCGTGGCAGAGATCGTGCACAAGAGAGTCCGAGGACCGGAACAGCAGAGCGATCTCGCTGAACGAGGTGCATCGTAGGGTTCCAGTGGTGCTGATCCACGCCGAGTCCTTCGGCGCGCTCCAATTCAGCTTGGGGAAAACCGCGCCACCGAGAACTCGGATCGATTCCTTGACCGCCACTTCCAGGTCCGGGAACGACGGCGGCGGCTCCGACGGCTGTTCCGACTCGTCGCCGGAGCCTTCAGAGACCTGGTAATCCTCTTCTTCGTCGGGATTGTGAATCCTGTTCGGGAGAGCGTCTTCGTCCGTGACCGACGCAGGTAAGACGAACGGCTTCGAATCGTCGAGCATGTAATCGACGAACGACTCGGGAAGCTCGTGAATTATAGTTCTTATCGACGCGGACTTGAATTTCGGGTACCACTCCTGAATCTGGCATCGATTCACTTCTTCGTCCTTCATCTTCGCAGCTCCGTTCCTCTCCGCTAGGGTTTCTAGTAGGTGTGAAAGATCATACAAATATAGTTAAATTCATCATAATTGTTTTTATTATCAAAATAACAACACACAAAGCTCTTTCATTTACTCCTCCCAAAAAAAAAAAAAAAACTAGGAACTCTTAGGATATTCACAAACTGGATGAAACAAAAGGGAAGCACTTGAGTAAGATCAAAAACTAGAGAATCGCTACATTTGCCGCCAATATTCCTACGTAAAAACGCTCAAGCCATGAACCCATTGCAAATAACCGTATTTAATCGACTCTTGTTGTTGAACATCGCTGGAAACTCAAGCTAATCACCTCAATCAAACACCTAGAGCGCGTTCGGAGATTGAGTCGAATCGCAGAGAAGGACCAAATTGCTAACGGAAAAGAAAGAAATCATCAATAGAGATTCGCAGGAAGAAGGAGAGGAAACCTCAACCTCACCTGAGATTCTCGCCGGAGGAGGAGATGAAGGCACCACATGAAATGGACAGAAATAAAATGACTCACTGTTCTATAAGCGAGTAGAGTATATTCCGTGAAATAGTTTTTCTTTTTTTTTAATTATGAATATAACTTTGATTAAAATATTTGTTGAGACTTGTGTATAGGTTAAATGAAATTTTGATGCCAAAAATATTTACTGGGTACTTAAAATAATTATTTTGAAATGGTCAGTTAATAAACAACTGATAGTTAAATGGAAATTTTCTGGGAACCATATTCTTGGGATTGCGAGAAAAACTTTTTAGAATGTGATCGATCTATTTACATCACAATATATTCCTTTTTGTGCTTATTTTGAATGAAACTTATTTAGCTTAAAAATAATAAATAAAAATAGAGAAATGTTTGAAACCATTAAGAGGGAATTTGCCACGAGTGCCTTTACCTTTTTGAAGTTAAATTATAGCCACAGATTTGAGTAATAACATATTTCTGATAATAAATTTGGCTTATATAAGAAATTCCATTACCCAAACGACCACATTGAGTTTGGAATACGTTGAGAATAATGCTCACAAATAAGTCTAAGATGACAGTAACGTATCAAAAACGCTTGTCATTTCATCTCAATTTAAATAGATACGTAGGCACATGCTGTTTTAATTTCCTTATCAATTATTTTATTTTCACTATAAGATTTAGGAGGTGCTAAGTGGGTCCGGTCGGAATGGGCCGGCCCCGTCCACGAACCGTTAAGTCTGTCATGCCCATGGATGAGCCTGACCTGCCTTGTTCAATGTACATGGTGAGACGGAGGTAGGCGTTTAAAAAAGAGTCATCGAGTCGCCCTCCGAGCCAAATATCAGTATCAACATTTAACTAATAAAATATTATTTTGTGAAACGGGCGTACATCGCAGGCCTTAAGAGGTTTTCGGAAAGGGCCATAGCGAGTCAAGAGGGCATGATGGGATCGGTTTATAAAAATGTAACCCTTAATCTAGCCGATCCCATTAGAGACGGGCCGGGCCCAATTCAGTTTTATGTATTTTGACAAGGCGAGTGCATTGGTACATTGAGACTGGAATTTCAAGTGAAGCGCAATCAAAAAAATAATAATTGATGAACCATAAAATAAATAATGAAAACATGATAATTAATTTATTTTTCTTTAAAAATAACTAATTTTAGAGTTGTGACCCGAGACTCAAACTTTACTTTTTAAGAAAATCAGGGCGTCTAGAATTGAGACTTTAACCAGCTATGTTGCACTCCCGCAATTATTCAAAAAAAATTAAAATTTTTATATTGTTATTAGGGTTTTTCAAACGTTATTTTTTTCTTTTAAACTTTTACACGCCGTTTTCAAGTATGATCGTTGCGTACCCTCGTCCCTATTTTGCTCCGCCATGGACAAGTGGGTCAAAATGCACCCTTAAAGGCAATTGGCCATCAGGGTGCGCAAAATGATATTTTAATACCCGAAGCTTCTCGAAAAAGCTTCTAACATTATCTATTAATAGGAGCCCCCCGCCATCAGTAACTCATTCAAACATTGTCTAAGCTTAAAATACTTCCACCGAATCCAAATACCCGACTAATGTCGAGCGTCGAAACGGTTTACGGAGACCCACCTTCCGTGCCCTTCTAGAGTTCTTTTTTTTTCTTCTTCTTCCCAGAGACGAAGAAGGGGGAACATTCTAGAGCGAATGCACCATAAAACATTTTCGACTCTCCAAAGTAAAAAAATTCAAGATCCGAGCCCGATCTGACCGTGAAACAAGAGTCACGGTTCTCCGAGGTTGAGGATCCAATATTCGCGTCTAGTTTGGCCGCTAAACGGAAGTCCCGATTCCTTAAGATCGAAGATCCAAGATCTGTGTCCAGTCTCACCTACAAACAAAAGTCCTTGGTCCCCGTGATTGTAGATTCAAGCTTCAAGCCTGACGTAGCAACACGGTGAGCCCAACCCGGCCCAACAAAACGAGACTTAGTCCGCTACACAGTTTGTGATCCGCTTTTGGGTATCTAACTCTTCCTTTAAAAACATGTATCATATATAGTCAAGATCGTAATTTTATGCTAAGTGTATATATAAGTAACAATGTAACACGCTCGTTTGACATTGATAATTTGATAAATTCTCTGATATATATATATATATATATATAATTAAATAAGTAACACTGAGAATATGATAAATTCTCATATATATAATTAAATAAGTAACATGCTTGTTTAGCACTGAGAATATGCTAAATTCTCATAATTTCAAATGACTAGTGGTAAGCCATTTTTTAATCAAACTATAGGTGATAATTGATAATATATCACGTGAATGTCACACAATAAAAAGGACATAATTATGATAAAATATTCGCAGAAAATGAAAAGGAATAAGTACTCAAAGTGATGAGCCAAGCACCAAAAGCATTACATTACACATAAAAAGGAGTGAAGACAATGTTTAAGCGAATATACTCTATTCATTGACTACTTATGGAATCTCGTCATGGAGATTCGTGCAGATATGATGTGAAAAATCCTATAAAGAAAGTACAAAGTACAAACTTTATATATATATATAAGTGATTTGAGAAAGTTTTTCAACATATTGGAAAATGGAGACAGTAAAAAAAACTATTATTATTTTCTGTTGCCGAGCCGAGAGTAGAAAACTATATTCTTAAAAAACAATCACTAATTAATTAGTTTTTCTATAGATGACATGATGACACTACTATTTATCAAGAACTTGAGGATAGATAATGTATTCAAAATAATATTATCCGTTTAAAATAACATATTTACTACGTAATTTAAATTTTTTTTTTTTTATAAAAGTCACGTATTTGAATTCTGAGGAGTGAATTACTCGTAAATCAGTTGAAACCACAAATTGCTTGAACAATGGTACATAGTAAGCACCAATTTTGTCTTATAATGTAAATTTTAAACGTGATAAAATCCAACTCAAATAGTTTTTGATGATTTTGAATTTTATTTAATGGTCAAAATTTAATAATAATTGTTTAAATTCAATAAAACAAACAAAAAAGTACCAATATATATATATATATTATATTTTTAAAATCTTAAGATCTAAAATTTCACTTTCGTTTTTATGGTGTTCCAATTCCGTAACACCATATTAACTAGAAAAGTGGCAACTATGACCTATTTAATTAAATTAAATATGATGAAACAAATCAATGAAGTATTACATTGAAATATAATTATGCAATCATATAATTTATTTACCCAAATTGGTCCAAATGATTGCAGAGGTGTATCTCTTTTTATGTTCTTGAGTTTTTCTTTTCTTTTCTCTCAGTGATGTGTGAGAAAGTAACGTTTTGTTTGATTGTGATATTTATGTAGGAGTTGATTAAAAGTTAAAATAATTAACGAAGAAAAAGACATGACTGGTCCAATGCCTCGTTGTCCATACTTTTTTCTCGAACACTTCATTTAGTTTTATTGTATTCATGTAATAAACACTTCATTTCATTTTATTTTAGATTTTTAGTGGACCAGGAAAAAGGTACAGTTAGATAAATGATAAAAATATAATAATTGATAGCAAAGTTTATTCTTAATTAATAAAAGAACATGTCAAGTACTATGCAATGCGACGAACAACTTTATAAGACACTTTCAAGGGTAAAAAAAAAAAAACGAATTAAATGAAATTTTGTACGATTTTAATGAAAGGGAACAAGTTGGAATTTTTGCAATGAACAAAAAGATTACATTTTTATAATCTTTAATCAGACATTATTGTACTAATTATTTAGAGAAATAACTGTCACAAAGTATTTATAGTTTTTAAAAAATAATACGGTATGTTATTAAATTTTTAATTGCGTTTAAATATTCAAAATTGTAAAACTTGCATTTTTGATTGGTTTCGACTCATGTAATTCTGTCTATGTTAAACAATTTACACGAAATTGAAATATTTAACATAAAAACTATTAAAAATACAAAAAAGTGTTAATCTAATTTATACACGTGTAAAAAATCTCAAACTAATGAAACAACGTGAGACACAATCACTAAAAAATACCACGACATTGGATAATCAAAGTAATTGACAAAATGTGGACATGTCATGTTATTTACAAACTTTAAGTATTTTTACCGCGGTTATATGATATTTATAATAAAAAATTCGGATTAAATTTCAATGGACCTCGAAAATGTGGATTTTAATTGGCACTCGGTTTTGTCTCATCACGGCCCTCGAAATGAAGGAATTCTAAAAAAAAAAAAAAATTATTTTTTAAGGAATTAATAAAAAGTCTTGACTTTTTTGTTTACTTTCCAAGAAAAAGTAATACCAAAAAAACTATTAATAGAATACTATACAAAAACAAGACAAATTTAAATAAATAAATAAATATATATATATATATATATATATATTCTTGTCTGGGAAGAGAAGCTTTAATCGTAAGCGGTGACGTTCTCTGTGATTCAGGTCGTCGCTCGTTGACGACGAAGCTCGCTTCTGCTCTCTCCACTGAGCTCGGATTCTCTCTCCCTCACTCTCACGTCCACTCTGTGAGTATTCCTTCCAATCCTGTTCTTCGTTTGATTTCATTTTCGAGGATTCATGTTTCCGATGCGCAGAGAAAATCAATGGTTGAAGAACAGCTTTCGAACAACTTTTTCCGTGTTTTTTTTTTTGGGGGAACTTTCATGGCCTTTTCTTCTTTTGCTTTTAACGATTTGTTGTTCCGCTTTTCGTTATCTTCTCCGCGCATCCATTTGGGTTAGATTCGTTCTGTTTTTGTGGTTTTCGTTGTTGTTTCGTTTGAATGATTTGGTTGAGCTTCTATGCCTTGCGATTTTGATACCTAACGGTCTACGAAACAGTTTTGATTTTGAATCAATCAATATTGTAATGATTGCGAAGCTTTCTTATCATTTGGTGATGAGAATGAATGAATAACGTAGGGTTTTTGCTCTGATTGACTTTTCGTCACTGAGTAGGTGGATTTTTGTATATTTTAATGCGTTTCGGTTTCTTGATTAGCAAGCCAATTTGGATTTCTGTATGTTTTAGTGTTGGACCTCGATTGACCAGTCAAAATTTCGAGTTTGTTCTTCGTTTTTGTTTGAACTTTTGGTTAAAGTAAGAAAGGAGGAATCAGAGTACGACTTTTAATTTGTTTTTCTTGAATATTTAAGTGTTTTTCCTACTATGGTGGTTGAGTATATATGGTTTGTGTTGTAGAAGTCTTGATTATGTACTGGAAGTGAGGATTGTCTCTTGAGAGGGTTGGAGTGGAGCTGCAGAAATGGCGTTTGAGCCGCTGAATTGGTACTGCCGGCCGGTGGTGAACGGGGTCTGGACTAAGGCCGTGGAGTATGCCTTCGGTGCGTATACCCCCTGCGCGATCGATTCCCTTGTCGTTTTGGTTTCACATCTTATTATTTTGGGGCTCTGCCTCTACCGGATTTGGCGAATCAAGAAGGATCTTAAAGCTCAGAGGTTCCGTTTGAGGTCAAGGGTTTATAACTATTTGCTGGGACTTTTGGCTGCCTATTGCACCGCAGAGCCTTTGTACAGGCTGATCATGGGTATTTCGGTACTGAATTTGGATGGCCAGGCGGGTTTTGCTCCTTATGAGGTACGTTTGATTCTGATCTTCATCTCATGGTGTGTCAATATTAGCTGTGAAATATGACTATTAGTATTTCCTGAATATATTTGAGTCCTCTCAATGTCTTATGTTTGTGCTTGATTAGTCTTATGAAATTTAGGCTTATTTAGTCTAATATTAGGCCTATAGTTAGCAGTGCTTCAGTGTATTTAAGTATTCTTAGTGTGTACTAGAGTTAACATAAAATCATTCACTAAAAATGAATGTTATCTTTATTTAATGAGTTCTGAAGCTTTTTACCTGTTGGACATTCTGTATGCGATTTTAGGAAGTTTATTGTGTATACTTTTTAAGTCACTTGAATATTGGCTGATTATACATACTCTATTCAGATAAGCTTTGCTTTTGTTTCTTAATGTTAACTTCGTCATTTCGTTTCAACAGATAATTTCTCTGACAATTGAGGCATTTGCTTGGTGTTCTATGCTGGTAATGATTGGTCTGGAGACAAATGTTTACATCCGTGAAAGTCGGTGGGCTGTCAGATTTGGAGTTATATATGCTTTAGTTGGGAATACCGTGATGTTCAATCTCGTTCTGTCATTGAGGGACTTCTATACTAGGTAAGTGCTTCGCCATTTTTTAAAATAATTTGTACAAAAAAATGCTGAGTTCTGAGTGTATAGTCTACACCAGGTGACATTTCAATTGATTAAATGTGCTAATTTTCTACAACTGTGAGTAAGACGTCAAACAATGACCTTGAAAAACAGAAATTCCGTTATAATACTGAAATAACTTTTATGAGGTAGTTAATACTTAATATCATTGAATTTATTCAGTGCCAGACAATTCTTTAGCTTCTGCCATGGGAATATTAGACTTGTCTCTATACCATGAAGCCATGTACTGCCAATATGCATGTTGCGTTATTTTCAAAATTGTGGAACAATTCAATAATGTCAGTTTTGTCTTTGCAGATCTGTCTTGTCTTTATACATCGTTGAATTTGGCGTCCAGGTTCGTCGGATTCGGTTTCGTTTTATCATATGCAATCACTTCTACTAAAGTATCCTGTTAGGCAATCTGAAATGCGTGCAAGCAGATATAGAAAGATGTCTCTAAAAATTGAGAGGATTTTTGAATAATTTTCATGTGTATTGTAAATGATAATCGAGAATAAATTAAGTGCTATCAATCCTAATAGAATGAGATAATAATACTAGGATTTTTCTACAATGACCAAATTAAGGAGGAAAGAAATAATGGTTTTTTTTTTTTTTTTTTTTTTTATTTGTATTTTTTTTAAAGGAGGAAAGAATGTTGAATTGTTGACTTGTATGTGTGTAGGTTTTGTTTGGAGTTCTTCTGGTTGTGTATCTTCCTCATTTGGACCCCTTTCCTGGGTATACCCCGTTGACCGATTTAGTCGAGGACGATGCATATGAAGAACTTCCGGGAGCGGAACAGATCTGCCCTGAGCGACATGGCAGCCTACTGTCAAGTGCGTCTCTTCGGGCAATATGGCCTTACATTTTTTTTTTAATCTTTTATTTAGAATCTAGAATGTTACCCTGTGCTGATTGAGTCTAATTAAAACAAGGGGTGGAAGTTTGACATCGAAAACCAGAAAAAAATAGGGTTTTAGCACTAATAATCTGTGACTTTTTTTTTGTTCTTAAACTGTTTCTAGTACAGCTTTTCCTGTCCATGACAGAAACAGGTTATTATTATTTTTTGTTTGTTTTAGGTTTTCTCAGGTTTTTTCTTCGGTTTTGAAAATGTAAAAAACAAAAACATAACTGTTTACGGTTTCATTCCTACTTTATACCTATAACATGCTTAGTATCTCCAAAAAATTTCTATTGATTGACCTTATCTTGTTTTTTAATCAGAGATTCTTTTTCAATGGATGAATCCACTCATGAATCTTGGTTATAAAAGGCCCTTAACAGAGAAGGATGTGTGGAAACTGGACACGTGGGATCGAACAGAAACTCTAAATTCTAAGTATGTGCTTGTTTATTCCTTGTAATTCTGGTTTCATTTTCACTTATCATGGTTGTGATATGATCTTCGGGTTTGCTTTTCAGTTTCCAGAGATGTTGGCTTGAGGAGTCCCGGAAGCAAAAGCCATGGCTTCTCAGAGCATTAAACAGAAGTCTTGGTGGAAGGTAAGTGTACACATACATATCCGAGTATGAATCTCTTGCTTCATTACCTTCAATTTTCATCTTATTTAATTCAAATTCTTGTACTTGCGTTGTTGTACAGGTTTTGGTGGGGAGGCTTTTGGAAGGTACTGATCTTATTCTTTGTCGATCCAGTCCTTGATAGAAATTTTGTCGGTGCCTGTTAATTTCGTTTTTTTTTTACAGGGATCTTGTTAATTTAATATTCTAATTATGCGTGTTTGTTTGAGTATTTATCTTTTTATACTCATAACTTGTAGATCGGCAATGATCTTTCTCAATTTGTGGGGCCTCTCATCTTAAACGAGCTTCTCCAGGTTAGCTCTCCATTTCTCATTATCAATTGCTAGCAATATCTTATAACTTTAAATGTCTTCTCTTTTTATTTAGAAATGCTTCAATAATAACACATGATTCTCTAATTTTTTTTTATGCTTATAATCTAAATGTTTGATTCTCTGCAGTCTATGCAACGAGGGGATCCGGCTTGGATTGGTTACATCTACGCGTTCTCCATATTTGTTGGAGTGGTAAGGGAAACAAATCACGGTTTATTTAATTGCTTAGGAAAATATTACTAGGATGAGTTACCAAATTTATTGAGTAAAAAATATTTCCGAGCTTTATACTTGTATCATCAGCTTAATTAAGTTAAATTTAAATCAGAGTTTCTGTGTCTGATATAAGTAAATTAAAAAAAAAAAAAAGAGCTTTTGACAATCATTAATTGATCCAGGTTCTTGGAGTGTTGTGTGAAGCTCAGTACTTCCAGAACGTCATGCGGGTTGGTTACCGGCTAAGATCAACCTTGGTAACATTCTCATCTCAGTACAAGTTGAAGCTTATATTTTGTACCACATTTCCTCCTTTTCTAATATTTTGTAGACTGAAAATACTTTTCTTCACTTAGATTGCTGCTGTGTTCCGCAAATCCTTGAGGTTAACTCATGAAGCTCGTAAGCAGTTTGCTTCTGGGAAAATAACAAACCTGATGACGACTGATGCCGAGGCTCTTCAGGCAAACTTTTGACCGATTTGTGTTTGGTCTTTAAAATCTACTTATATGGATTTAAATAGAGATAATTTAACATTATATATGGTTTGTATTTACAGCAAATATCTCAGTCACTTCACACTCTGTGGTCAGCTCCGTTTCGAATTGTTATTGCCATGGTTCTTCTGTATCAGCAGTTGGGAGTTGCTTCACTACTTGGTGCTTTAATGTTGGTTCTGATGTTCCCCTTACAGGTAAAGATTTATTGTATAGTCACTTGTATAATATGCTTTTGGTATCGTTTAGTCTTCAATATGCTTTTTTCGTTTTTTTGACATTTCTTCTGTGTGGACAGACATATGTGATAAGCCGGATGCAGAAATTCTCGAAGGAGGGGTTGCAACGTACTGACAAGAGAATAAGTCTTATGAATGAAA
This sequence comes from Parietaria judaica, assembly GCA_954871525.1. NCBI lineage: Eukaryota > Viridiplantae > Streptophyta > Magnoliopsida > Rosales > Urticaceae > Parietaria > Parietaria judaica. The sequence continues at coordinate 4,039,816 of OX940863.1, forward strand.
TCTTGGCTGCTATGGACACTGTGAAGTATGATTTTATTCATATTTCTTTTTTATTCTTTTCTTGAAAGATCAAATTATTAATGGTTATTCAAAATGGTCAGATGCTATGCATGGGAGAGCAGTTTTCAATCCAAGGTACAAAGTGTTAGGACTGAAGAACTGTCGTGGTTCAAGAAAGCATCCTTACTTGGCGCGGTAAGCCACTTAATATCATTTATATATATATATATATATATATATATATATATGTATAAACCCTTCAAGATTTTGAAACAGCTGGCGATAAGGATGTTGCCAATATCCAAAGATATCAGGTTTATAATAAACAAGATACGATATTTTTAACCTGAAAAAAGAAGATATAATTTTCAAAGCCTTTTATAAGTGCCCATCTTCATTCTGAAAGCTCCCTTCAAAACCACAAAGTCAAACAATATGAATATATATTATTCGTCTTTGTGTTATATATCTATAATTGTATAAATATATGCATGTTTGTTGAGATAGTGATGTTTGACAAATCCTCCTTGTATTGCAGTTCAATGGATTTATGCTAAACAGCATTCCGGTTTTCGTGACTGTGATTTCTTTTGGAATGTTTACACTGCTTGGGGGAGATCTGACGCCTGCAAGGGCATTTACGTCACTTTCTTTGTTTGCCGTGCTCCGCTTCCCTCTTTTTATGCTTCCCAATATCATAACTCAGGTTCGTTCTTTGCTTCTCCAGTTATCGAGTATCTTGTTTGATAAATTATTTTGAGTGTAACATGTAGAGAATGTGTTCGCACGCCTACACTTTGTTTTTATGTATTCTATATTATTTTTAGGGAATGATCATATTCCAGATTAATAGAATGGTTTAATCTAATAATCTGTCATTTTCATGGGGCCTTTGAATGGTTTTAAAATGTGTAGTGTTTCAGAGCGAGAATGGTATATATATATGATCAGTTTTCTGCTTCTAAGCTCTTCTGCGTCTTTCATTGAATAGGTGGTTAATGCAAATGTATCATTAAAGCGTTTGGAGGACCTACTCTTAGCTGAAGACAGGGTTCTTCTGCCAAATCCGCCTCTCGATCCAAGATTGCCGGCGGTCTCAATAAAAAATGGATACTTTTCATGGGATTCAAAGGTCTAATTTTAATTCATTGATTTCTTGATTGCATTGACGATTCTATTACTAGTCCTTCATAATCGAGTATACGAACAATTTGGTATTTCCGTCTAATGGTTTTCGATAAGCTCTTTAATATCCTTTGTTTTATTACACAAAACAAATTTTATCTAAGAAAATTTTCTACCAGCAATTTAGTTCCCTTAATTTTAGGAATTTTTATATGTTTTTTGTTTGTTTACAATTTTTTTTTTCCCTTTATAAAAAAGGAAAAAGACCAGTAATGTTTTTTTCTTTCTGTTCTGTACAAGGATTTTTAAGATCATCGGAACCTAACAACTAATGACTACTAAATAATTGCTACACTACAAGATTAGCTGACTAATTACATATAGATAGAATTTATTATTCAACTAAATCTTATGTAATGATATCTCAGCTTTCTCCAATTTATTTTCTTATAATCATCTCAAGCGAAATGTCTGATACAGGATGAAAGGATGGCGTTGTCAGACATCAATGTGGATATTGCTGCTGGAAGTTTAGTTGCAATCGTTGGCAGCACCGGAGAAGGAAAGACATCACTGATATCTGCAATGCTCGGGGAGCTTCCTTCGGTGGCAGATACAAGTGTTGTTATAAGAGGAACAGTTGCTTATGTTCCACAAGTTTCATGGATTTTCAATGCAACTGTGAGTTTCGTAAATCATTTTAAAAGTTGTCTCGTAGTTCAAGCCTAATGAATTTGCAGCACCCTGAAAAGGCTGATTTAAGTGATTTTGTTTTATATTGTTACACTGAGGCTAAATAAGAACCTAGATTGAGAAAGAGGAAAAGATATTTTGCTTCTTGTGGAAATTAAAGAAAAAAATTTCAAACAAAAAAGTTTTTTCCTTCAAATTTTCTTTTCCTTCCCCTCACTAATTCTAAGTTCCAAACAAAGCCTAAGATATAGGGTACATTTTAAGTGCACTTGAATCTAATGTATCAACCTTTGCAGGTCCGTGACAACATTTTATTTGGATCACCCTTCGTACCTGCAAGATATGAGAAGTCAATAGACGTTACGTCACTGCAGCATGATCTTGAGTTACTTCCTGTAAGTGGTCTCGCCCTCGGACTTCTGAATTGCGGTAGTTTTATTAGTTGACTTTGCAAGTTTCTTCTTGCCTTTGACTTTTGTCCTGAGTTCTGTCTTGCCTGCTCATACAGGGTGGTGATTTGACTGAGATTGGTGAAAGGGGTGTGAACATTAGCGGTGGGCAAAAACAACGAGTTTCCATGGCTAGGGCCGTGTATTCCAATTCCGATGTCTACATTTTCGATGACCCATTGAGCGCTCTGGATGCGCATGTGGCCCGACAGGTTTTTTCTAGCCCTTATTATACTATCAGTGCCTAGGTTTAGCTCTGTTTCTTCATGCAATTAATATATGAGTTATTATCTGTCCCCTTATCTTGTTGTCGTAGTTTTCCCCATAATTTTGTAAATTGTAGGACTTTCCCATGATTTTTAAAAATTGATAATTTCCCGTCAAATTTCAATGATATTCAATGCATGTACTAGTCTTTAGAGACAAATCGACTAGCGTGTGCATTTAAATTTACTAACTTGTACTATCAACCGACTCGCAGGTTTTCGATAGATGCGTTCGAGGAGAATTAAGGGGGAAAACAAGAGTTCTGGTAACAAACCAGCTTCACTTTCTTTCGCAAGTTGATAGGATAATTCTGGTCCACGAGGGAATGATTAAAGAGGAGGGAACATTCGAGGAGCTATCCAACAATGGCATGCTGTTCCAAAAGCTGATGGAAAATGCAGGGAAAATGGAAGAGTACGGTGAAGAAAATGAAAACGGCAAAGGCACTGATTCTAGCACCTCCGTGAAGCCTGTCGCCAATGGGGATGTGCAGAAAACCGAGAAGGATTCTAAGAAGCCAAAAGAAGGAAAATCCATCCTTATTAAACAAGAAGAGCGAGAAACTGGGGTTGTCAGTTCGAGTGTCCTTTCAAGGTCATGATCCTTTCTAATATTCGTATTTCAAGCTATTTCTATTTACTTGTGTCTTGAAATTGTGTATTTAATTGGATTGGCTTTCCTTTTTGGGCACAGATATAAAAATGCTTTGGGAGGTTTGTGGGTGGTTATGGTTCTCTTTGTCTGCTATATCCTAACGGAGGTTCTAAGAATTTCTAGTAGCACCTGGTTAAGCCTTTGGACGGATCAAGGGTCGTCAGCTGATGATTATAGCTCTGGTTTCTACAATCTCATTTATGCGGTTCTGTCGCTTTGTCAGGTGAGATACCGATTGCTCATCGTTTTTGGTCCTGTGAGGTCAGCCTAATTAGTTATGTGCTTTGGTTACTAATTTTTATTTAGTTTTTTTTCTTCTTATTTTGGGTTCTTGTTAAAAAAAAATGATTCTAAAGGGGGCCTATTCATGTTTAAGTTGGTTTACAGACTCTCCGATTATAAAATCAGGGTGATATTGACGAGTGTAAAATGAATATGGGCCATATCTCGCATGAGATGGCTCAAGCTACTAAATGGATCTGTTATCAAAGCACTGATTAGTTTCAGATGAATTATACCTGAAATAATACCCGGGGTATTTAATATCGTAATACATATTAATCAGATGTTGCTTTCAGGTCACGGTGACGCTGGTAAACTCGTATTGGTTGATTATCTCGAGTCTTTATGCCGCCAAAAAGCTTCACGATGCAATGCTTGGCTCGATATTAAGAGCTCCAATGGTATTCTTCCACACGAATCCCCTTGGGAGGATCATTAATCGGTTTGCAAAGGATCTTGGTGACATCGATCGGAATGTTGCTGTGTTTGTGAATATGTTTTTAAACCAAATCGCGCAGCTGCTCTCTACTTTCGTTCTGATAGGAATAGTGAGCACATTGTCCTTGTGGGCTATAATGCCGCTCCTGGTTCTGTTTTATGCAGCATATCTCTATTATCAGGTAAACAGAAACGCTTTTCTTTCTTCTTGTCTCACTAAGTTGAATTATCATTTAGAGTTCGATAGCAATAATATCTAATTAATTTTTGTAATTATTGATCAGTAATTTCAGAATATCATTATCAGAAAACTTTGAGTTATAATTCTGCTATATCTGTATGTAGAGCATGGCTCGTGAGGTCAAGAGATTAGACTCCATAAGCCGATCTCCAGTTTATGCACAATTTGGCGAAGCACTCAACGGTCTCTCAACAATCCGTGCCTACAAAGCGTACGACCGAATGGCTGAAATCAATGGGAAATCCGTCGACAACAATATCAGATTCACCCTTGTGAATATGAGCGGAAACCGCTGGCTCGGGATTCGCCTCGAAACCCTAGGTGGTCTCATGATATGGTTCACTGCAACCTTCGCCGTGATGCAGAACGGACGAGCCGAAAACCAGCAACAATTTGCTTCCACCATGGGTTTGCTCCTCAGCTATGCCCTAAACATCACGAGCTTACTCACAGGTGTCCTCAGACTGGCGAGCTTAGCTGAGAATAGTTTGAATGCCGTTGAGCGAGTTGGCACGTACATAGATCTACCCTCTGAGGCTGCTCTCATTGTAGAAGATAATCGCCCTCCTCCGGGATGGCCTTCAGAGGGACGTGTCGTTTTTGAGAGCGTCGTTCTTCGTTATAGACCAGAGCTTCCACCTGTACTTCACGGGTTATCGTTCACTGTACCACCAAGCGATAAGGTGGGAATTGTGGGAAGAACCGGTGCAGGGAAGTCTAGTATGCTTAATGCTCTGTTTCGGATTGTGGAGCTTGAGAGAGGAAGGATTTTGATTGATGGTTGCGATGTCAGAGGGTTTGGGCTTTCAGATTTGCGGAAAGTTCTCGGTATTATACCTCAGTCACCTGTCCTTTTCTCGGGTATGTGCAGTCTGATTTTTTTCTCCATTTTTTTCTTTCGTGAACTTAATAAATATAATTTCGTAAAAGCCAACAAATAAGCCAAAAGACACGTATCTTAATACGGTTTTGAATTTTAGTTATATGAATTTATTATGACTGGTTTTTATTTTTGCTTATTTATAGGAAGTGTGAGATTCAACCTTGATCCGTTTACTGAGCATAATGACGCTGACCTTTGGGAAGCGTTAGAGAGGGCACATTTGAAGGACGCCATCAGGAGGAACTCGTTGGGCTTGGATGCTGAGGTATGTCATGACTTAATATTACTTATAGCTTAAATATTGTTTAGTTAGTATAGTAGTAAGCTTCTAGACAAATATAGCAAACCGCAATGAAGGGGTGAAGCTGGGGCTTGAACTTGGGGTGGCTAGTGAAAAATATAATTTATAAGTATTTCTTAATAGCTTATTGTATGTTATGTATATAATTTGTTATTCTCCACCAAAATTTTGGGGTGATATAAGCCACCATGGTTCTCTCTGGGTCCATCCCAGTCGCAATGGTGATAGATTAAAATACGGAAACAAACAACACCGTCATAAGCAATCTGTGCTCATCTTTTTTTTTTCTTTTTTTTTTTATGATTTTCTTTCCTAAAGGTCTTGATGCTCATATATTTTTACAAACGGTGTTTTGTTTGTCTGTTTTCTTCTCATCTCACTTTGGATCTTATCTTATCTTTTTTTTTTTCTTTCTATAATATTTTTAGTCCTAATTAATAAAATAAAACCCTGTTTTTGTGCCAAGGTGTCGGAAGCTGGGGAAAATTTCAGTGTTGGACAGAGACAATTATTAAGTCTTGCTCGAGCGCTGTTGAGAAGGTCAAAGATACTGGTTCTTGATGAAGCAACCGCAGCTGTTGATGTCAGAACTGATTCTCTTATTCAGCAAACTATTCGAGAGGAATTTAAGTCATGCACGATGCTCATTATCGCTCACAGGCTCAACACCATTATCGACTGTGACCGGATCCTTCTGCTCGACGCTGGTCAGGTATGATTAATAAGGTTTTCATGCTTAGTCACTACTAAATCGGTATAATTTTTAATCATTAGCTATACCCCTTGAACTTGTATTGCTGCAGTCTTTTCTCTGAATTTGTAAATTGTAGAAATTACCTTCCTGATCGTAAAAAAATCGACAATATCAGTCAAATTTTTAAGTCACGTTGAATACCCAAACTAGTCCTTGGGGTTAATATCGTCTTTAATTTACTAGCATTTGCATTGAAAGGCCGTAGAATAAATTAAAACCTATATAACCCCTGAATTTGTCGTGCTGTCGAAGTTACTGCTTTGATCTATGACCTTTCAATGTTGCTCATGCTCGTTTCTTTCCACTTTCCAGGTTCTAGAATACGATACCCCCGAATCGCTGCTATCAAAGGAAGACAGTGCTTTCTCCAAAATGGTTCAAAGCACAGGAGTTGCGAACGCCGAGTATCTGCGTGGCTTAGTACGCGATAGGTGGGCTTTGATAAATACAGTTTTATCCTAAAAATACCTCTTTATAATCTTTTTATAATTATTAACTTTCTATATTTACATTTTGCACAAAAGGGAACATGCAAATCGTTTGCGACGAGAAGAGAGCAAGCACTTGGATGGACAAAGGAAATGGCTGGCGTCTTCTCGGTGGACCGCTGCTGCCCAATTTGCCCTTGGTGTTAGCCTGAATTCGTCACAGAACGATCTCCACAGATTGGAAATCGAAGACGAACACAACATTCTCAAGAAAACCAAGGACGCCGTGATAACTTTGCAGGGAGTTTTGGAAGGAAAACATACCAAAGAAATCGATGAGTCATTGGATCGCTATGACGTCTCCAGAGAAGGGTGGTGGTCTGCCCTTTACAGAGTCGTCGAAGGTATCGTCTTCGTAAATAAATTTCCCAACACATTCAAGACATTTTCAGTTTTAGTTTTTTCCATCGGACTAAGCTTTTGGTTTCGTTTTTGCGCTCTAGGTCTTGCTGTGATGGGCAGGTTAACTCGGAACAGATTTGATGAGCATTCTGAATTCAGTACCGAAAGCAGATCAATTGATTGGGGCTAAGCTTGAAATGTTAACTGTATCCAATGACCAATCCTTTCTCGCCGGTGACTATATCTCCGGCCGAGCGCGACTACATTCTCGGAAAATTCGGTGTACCCGTAATGGAGCACTGTAGTTTTTGTTATTTTTCAGTTTATATGGAATTTGTAGTGCTTACAGGACATTAAGAAAATTTGTGTAAAATGGATCCAAATGAATTGGATCTTGTTGTGATTATTTAACAAGTCCATTGATCGAATACTGTTTTCATTTACCAAAGGAATGATTAAAAAGATTCTTATGTTTGTTACCAATATCATTTGATAGATTATGATTGTTTTTAACCCTTTGCATTTACATGATATATGCGGTATAAATACCTAATTAAGTAGTGTTTTGGATCAGTATAATTCCGTATAGAGTATCCAATATTATGATTTATGTGGTTTAGAACTTCGGATATCTACTGCATTTATCTATTGGTACTTATTATTTGGTAATTAAGTAGGGTTAGGTGGATATAATAGAATTATTTATAGTTATATGATCGGTAAAAAAATAACGGATTATTTTAGTGGTGCAAGTAATGATAAATTTAGTATTTAATTAAATACTGAGAATTTTTGTATTGAAAAGAGTGAATATTATCTAAATTGTTGATGAGAAAGATAGAGAATGTCTGAGAAATATTAATATATCTAGTTATGGGTGACAGTAATCTACGTTAGACACAGATTAATGTCATTTAATATATAATCTAATGTATTAGGTAAAATTAAGAGTTGTTAATTTTTTTTAAATTGAGCACATCTATCTCACGTGTAGTTATTATACATATCTTATTATTGTCAATCACATATATTTCTATTGATTTACTGATAGATTAAATGTGTAGAAAGTATGACTTTAAATAATTTAGGAGTTTAGTTGATATTTATTTAGTACGGTTATTAATAAAGTATCACCATTGCTAATGCTATCTACTTCATCAATGATTAACCAATTGGGCTTTGTTTATTTTTAGTTGCCTCGTCACATATTTAATTAATCACTCATATACCAACAGAAATCGAAGAAATTGATATTTGTCCGATCATGCCACACTCACTCACAATAGGCATGGCCCAAGCCAACACTCCACAAAGATGCACGACAAAAAAAAAGAAGATAGAAGATCATTAAAAAATATATTTAATATAAAAATCATTAAAAAAAAATCATATTGTATAAATTAAGTTGATAATTTTTCTTTTATAAGAAAATCATCAATGTGGTTACCGATAACTCGTTTATGAATAAGATTTAATCGATAAGTTACTTATCGGTAAACAAACTCTTAAGAAATATCTGTATATTTCAATCAATAAACCAATAAAATCAATTCATGATCGATTTTCAGTTGATAACGACTTCTTATAACTTTGGTCATTTATAATAGGGTTAATGGTGACAAATAGAGGTGTGAAAAAAAAAACCCTAACAATACAACCCAATTCAATTGAACATAATATCAATCTAAGCCAACCCGATAACTCAATAATTATCAGATTGGGTTAGGTCCAACCCGTATAAATAGTTGAGTTATGGCTTGACCATATATATTTTTTAAATAGTTAGGTCCATTAATTTTTTTAAATATATATTTTTAATTTTTAATCTATTTTAAGTAAATAAACATACATAAAAAACAAGATAATAAAATAACCTAAAGTCTCTTCTTTTTGTTTAGTTATTTTTTTATAAAATATAATTATATTTCTAGTTTATATTTACGACCACCTTTTAATTTCGTTTAATTTACTGTTTACATTTCGTGCTTCTGCATGCTATTAAAATATATTCAAACCACAATAAAATAAAATATAAATATCGTTCGAGCTAGAATCAAATAAAGTTCAAATATAATCACTACTGAAAATGCACTAAATCTATGCCCTTGTAATAATGAGTCATTGACTGTTATAACGTGGATCCATATAACGTGGATCCACATAGCCAGATCTGTGGACTCATTTATCATCTTCAAACCAAACTCCAATAAGTGCATGCATGCATGCACGTAGATTATACCATATCTATTTAGAGATATAGTCATACACAACATGTATATACATATATAGTAAATGAGTCGACAGATCTGGAGCTATATATATAGGTAAATGAAATGAGATCATCCTTGGAATACTCGAGCTCTTTGGAATCATTATTATATCAAAGAAATCATTTTCATTTTTCTTTCTCTTATTTTCTGTTATTTTTGTTGCTTTTTTTATTTATTTATTTGTACCGATTTAAAAAAACTTATTTAAATATAATTAAATCAATTTATTTTTTCTCTAAAAATAAAAGGGATAATTGCGGCATAAGTCTATAAATTTAGGTTAACTAGTGCGGCATGGACCCATTTAATGCGACGTATGTACCAAACGTTAACAAAAGTGGGTTGACTATTTTTTCCAGCCATATTTCACCAACTTCCGTTAGTCAAACTATCCGCATGACAGTCAAACGTTGACGCGGCTGCCACATCATCCGGAAAAAAGTAAACCCAAGAACGACTCGAAAAAACCAGCCCGAGACTGACCAGAAAAAGGCAATCCGAGCCCGGTCCAAAAAAATTCAACACGAGCACCACCCCCCCCCAAAAAAAAAAAAAAAAACCCGAGTCACCCCGTGCTCGGTCTGAAACAGCCAACCCGAGCACGACTCAAAAAGTCATACGGAACCCGACTCGGAAAAGTCACGCATGATAATCGAAGAAAATGTCACTTATTAATATATATATTTTTACTATTTAAATACATTTTTTCATAGATTATAATACCAAATGAATCTGGTGTAGTGGTTTAGTTCTTGGTATACATGGGAGGCTGAGTTCGATTCCCGCTAAGCCCAAACCCATGTGGATAGTTTGACTAACGGAAGTTAGTCATTTCCTACACCGTTATTAAATGAGTTTGGACCCATACGGCCCTAGTTGGCTTGAGTTTATAGACTTATGCCGCAATTATACCAAAATAAAAATAAAATAGTTACACTCTCCATGCATGGAAAAAGAGTGAGACTTCGTGCAAGCGAACGACCAAATTCTTCACTCTGCGATCCTAAATTCAAATTTCTTCTTCTTCTTCTTCTTCTTCGAATTACTCTGTTTGGATGCTCTGAAAGTTTTGAGCTACTCACTCTGAGCTGATTTTCCCGCTCAAAATCCGTGTTTCTGCTGTTCTGTGATGTGATTCGAACCCGTTTCTTCCTTCGCTGTTGATTTTCTTGTGAATCCGATTCCAGTAATCGTATCTTGTCCGTTTTGATCGACGATTTCGGTGCAGAAACAGAGCATTATAAGGAGAGTTTGAGTTTGCTGGTTATTAGTCTGCGCTAAACCATGGATTTCGAGCTTCTGAATTGGTACTGTCAGCCCAGAGTCTATGGAGTCTGGAGTGAGTTGGTGGACACTTCTTTCGGCTCGTACATGCCTTGCGCCATGGATTCGCTGGTGCGCTCGGTCTCCAACTTGGTCCTTCTCGGAGTTTGCCTGTACCGGCTTTGGCTGATCAAGAACGATGCGAAAGCGCAGCGGTTTCGGCTGAGATCGAATCTGTACAACTATTTGCTGAGTCTGTTGGCCGGTTTGAGCGCTGCCAAACCGTATCTGAGGTGGATGATGGGCGTTTCGATCTTCAACCTGAATGGCCAGACCGGTTTTGCTCCATTCGAGGTCCGTTTTTGTTTTTGTTTATACGTATAATTGGCAATGAGCTTTGAAATGTGTTGTTTTGATGTATGTGAGCTGTGGTTTTCAACAGGTAGCTTCGCTGATCGTCGAGTTTCTGGCTTGGGGCTCGATGCTGGTCATGATCGGATTGGAGACTAGAGCTTACGTTCGGGAATTCCGGTGGTACGTGCGGTTCGGTGTCATTTACGTATTGGTAGCTGATGCCGTGATCCTCAATCTCATCCTCTCAGTGAAGGATTACTACAAAGGGTTAGTTCTTCTCTAGTTTATCGAAAATATTACTCCTTATGCTATATTTTCTTCACAAATTTGCCTTGATTAGATTCGATAATACGCGCTTAAATCAGTTCCGTTTCTCTGTTGCAGAAACGCAATTTACATGTACATAAGTACTGTCGTTTTTCAGGTTTGTTCTGTCTTCTTATAAAGGCCTTCGTGTTAATCTCGATTCGGAGCACATCTAAAAATGTTGTCGAACTTTGGTAGAAACGCTTTTTTCTCAAGCTGTATTCAGAGTTATCTTTTTTAATATTTGTATACAGGCATTGTTTGGGGTTTCTCTCATCTTATATCTTCCAAATTTGGATCCTTATCCGGGTTACAAATCGATTCAACCCGAACATCTCGATAATGTTGAGTATGAAGCCTCACCTGGTGGTGGAGAGCAAATTTGTCCCGAAAGGCGTGTTAGCATTTGGTCCAGTATGTATGTCACTGATTCATATGTCTCAAACAAAACATTTCCCTTTTACTTATGTTTTGCAATATCTTCACAGGAATGTGTTTCAGCTGGATGAATCCTCTGATGCAGAGAGGCTACGAAAACCCCATAACCGAGAAGGACGTTTGGAAGCTAGACACGTGGGACCAAACAGAGACGTTGATAAAAAGGTCGGCCTGATAGCGATACTATTTTTAAAAAAATTTGCTCATGCATTTATGAAGAAAAAAAAATGCTTTTGAGCATTGCAGGTTTCAAAAATGCTGGGTTGAAGAATCTCAAAGGCATAGACCATGGCTTTTAAGAGCTCTTCATCAAAGCCTTGGAGGAAGGTGATAATTCCCCGAAATAACTGCTGACATTGAAATTTACTTACGAGTGTAAATTGCGTTTTGACCTACTTTCATTCGCTTCTGTCAAAAATCTTGTTGCAGGTTTTGGTTTGCGGCCATGTTCAAGGTAAGTAGCTTTCTTGCTTCTCGCTCAAAGGCATGTTGTGTTTCACCGTCTTGTCTAAATGCGTTTTTTTAAAACGTCTTTCTAGGTTGCACATGATCTTTCCCAGTTTGTTGGGCCCGTTGTATTGAGCCATCTCTTACAGGTATTTCTTCTCTCGAAGACATATTTTCCTAATCACTTCGGGCTTTCTTTTTCTTCTAATTGTTCTCACAACACAGTCGATGCAACGAGGCGACCCGGCTTGGATTGGTTACATATACGCATTCTTGATTTTTGCTGGATTGGTGTGGCTTCTATCTTAAGTTTAAAAATATCATGTAATTATTTTCTGATTGGAATTTCGAACCATTTTAGCATTTCTGTTGACTGGTTGACCCAATTTCGTTCAGACACTCGGCGTGCTTACTAAATCTCAATATTTCCAAAACATGGTTCGCATTAATTTCCGTGTGGGATCAACTTTGGTGAATCTCTCTCTTTAAAACGTGACATAATTTCCTGTTTTTGAAGCTTATACTTTGATTTTATTCTTTGAGTTCTCCACTGTTTTTATGTTCAGGTTGCTGCCATATTTCGAAAGTCGCTTCGACTTAGTCCCGAGAGTCGTAAGAATTTTCCCACGGGAAGGATCATAAATATGATAACAACAGATGCCGACGCACTTCAGGTAAAGAAATGTTACATCAGAAGTTTTGGAATAACAAGGCGTCGAAATAATTAACTGTAAGTTTCTAATTCTGTTAGCATGCTGCAGCACACAAGCCAACAACTTCACGGGCTATGGTCGGCTCCGTTACGTATTATCATTTCGATGGCTCTTCTCTACCAGCAATTAGGAGTGGCTTCTCTTGCTGGGCCACTATTTCTGGTTCTCATGTTTCCAGTACAGGTTGATACTAACTATTCATGATGTCTCAAATGCTTAGTGTCCAATTTTAATCACTCACAAAAAACAAAAAAAAGTTTTCTTTTTAATCTGAATATCCCATACTGCAGCTATATCATTGTTGGTTTATTTTACACCTATCAAGTTTGGTTTTGAATTTTCTTTGAACGTGCAGACAATTATAATTACGAAAATGCAAAAATTTCGGAAGGAGGGGATAGTGCATACCGACAAGAGAGTTGGTCTCATGAACGAGATTTTGTCTGCTATGGATATTGTGAAGTATGCTTTTCTTTTTTTCTTACTTTTGATTTTGTTTACAATTCGTAATGAACTTGCATATTTCCAGATGTTATGCTTGGGAAGCAAGCTTCCAATCTCGCATTCAAAGCATACGAAATGATGGACTATCGTGGTTACGAAAATCGCATCTGCTAGCTTCTGTAAGTGTTAAATATATTATGTTGGCATTAATATATGCAGAAATGTTAAAGAGTATGCAAGAAGCGAAAAAAAAAAGACTGAAATTTCTGAAAATGGTACTGATTTCTCTGTTGCAGCTCAACAATTTTACTTTAAACAGCATTCCGGTAATTGTGATAGTGATGTCGTTCGGAATTTTCACATTGCTCGGAGGAGAATTGACGCCTGCAAGAGCCTTCACATCACTTTCGCTGTTTTCCGTGTTACGTTCTCCGCTATACATGTTTCCTAATCTAATAAGTCAGGTATATTACTAAATAGCTGAGTGTGATTCTACATTTTCGTAGTAGATTTTATGAGATCAAATTGGTTTTGACAGGTTGTGAATTCAAACATATCGTTACAACGTTTAGAGGAGTTTTTATTAGCCGAAGAAAGAGTTCTCTTACCAAACCCGCCTCTTCATCCAGAACTACCAGCAATTTCGATCAGAAATGGAAACTTCTCGTGGGACCCGAAGGTCGTTTTTGAACGTCCATATACTAATCTTCATGATAAATCTACTTGTTTTCAATTCTGAAACTGGTAATGAAGCTCCTTTTTTTGTATTTTGTATTGTTATTTCTTCTTTTCCAGGCACATAAGCCTACCTTGTTAGATATTCATTTGGATATACAAGTTGGAAGTTTAGTTGCAATAATTGGAGAAACTGGAGAAGGAAAGACGTCGCTGATATCGGCGATGCTCGGTGATCTGCCTGGTGTACCGGGCTCAAGCGTCGTACTCAGAGGAACTGTTGCCTATGTTCCCCAGATTTCATGGATTTTCAATGCAACTGTTAGTGTTTTACTTCTCATTTGTTCATCTCGTCACAGAGTTCGTCTTTGGTCCATCGTATTAACTGTTCATAAATGTTATTCCAGGTGCGTGAAAATGTTCTGTTCGGATCTCAATTTGACTCCACACGGTATTGGAAGGCCATTGACGTTACTGAGTTTCATCACGACCTCGATTTGCTTCCAGTTAGTGAATCCAAAATAATATTTCTTTGCTCATCAAACATGGTTTACTAAAATATGTTCTTTATATTTGATAATTTTGAAGGGCCGTGACCTGACGGAGATAGGTGAAAGGGGAGTGAATATCAGCGGTGGACAAAAGCAGAGAATTTCAATGGCAAGGGCAGTATATTCCGACGCAGATGTTTACATATTCGATGACCCTTTGAGCGCTCTTGATGCTCGTGTCGCGAGACAAGTAAGCGTATTTGGATACGAGTAAACATCATAAAAATTATTGTCGTTACGATCTTACTTTTGAACTTCTGCTTCAGGTGTTTAACAACTGTATGAAGGAAGAGTTACAAGGGAAAACTAGATTGCTTGTGACCAATCAGATGCATTTTCTTCCTCAAGTGGATAGAATCATTGTCGTCTCGGATGGTACGATCAAAGAGGAGGGAACGTACGAGGAGCTGAGTAACAACGGAAAGGTTTTCCAGAAACTAATGGAAAACGCCGGAAAAATGGAACAAAATCTTGTGGACTTTGAAAGTGAAAGTAGTACCCCGAGCGATTCGATTCCAGCTTCTAATGAATCTCTAAACGATATGAGCAACAGGAAGAAAGGGAAACTGAGGAAATCTGTTTTGATCAAGCAAGAGGAACGCGAAACCGGCATTGTCAGTTTGAATGCCTTGACGAGGTGACGTGGTTGATAAATCCGATACTCGTAACCCGAAAATAGAAAATTAATGTAATTTGATATCGCTTCATGGCTCTATTTTGTGAGGCATTGATTTTGATTTCTATTTCCAGGTACAAAAATGCAGTGGGGGGTCTGTGGGTGGTCATAGTACTCTTAAGCTTCTACTTGTTAGCCGAGATTCTTCGTCTTTGGAGGAGTACATGGTTGAGTTTCTGGACAAAGCAAAGCGATTCTGAAAGCTACAAGCCTGGATTCTACATTCTCGTATACATAGCTCTTTCGTCGAGCCAGGTACGTCGAATCATCTGTATTCTATACACATAGGTACAGAATTTCAAGTGAAATAGTTGTCAAACTCTCAAGAGCTTTCTTGCAGGTGATTGTGATGCTCGCGAAATCGGTATGGGTAAACACGTCCAGTCTTCGAGCGGCCAGAAGATTGCATGATATGATGCTACACTCGATCCTCAGAGCTCCAATGGTTTTCTTTCACACCAATCCAACGGGAAGAATAATCAACAGATTCACGAAAGACATCGGAGACGTTGATGGCAACGTCGCTTACTTCGTGAGCATGTTTCTAAACCAAACGTGGCAGCTTCTATCGACTTTTGTTCTGATCGGAATCGTCAGCACAATCTCTCTCTGGGCAATCATGCCATTCATGATCTTGTTCTACATCACGTTTCTTTACTACCAGGTCTGTATAATTTTATTTTTCACACACACACAACATTATTAACATATATAAACAGCTTTCTTGGAGGGGAAGCAAGTGTACTCACACATTCTCCATACATGTTTTCTTTAAACCACCACACAGAGCACATCACGGGAAGTGAAACGCATGGATTCGATCTCAAGATCGGCCGTTTATGCACAACTCGGAGAAGCCTTAAACGGGACGACGACGATCGGGGCGTACAGGGCGTACGATCGGATGGCCGGAATCAACGGAAGATCCGTGGACAACAACATCAGATTCACCCTCGCGAATTTCAGCTCAAACCGGTGGCTCTCGATCCGACTGGAAATCCTAGGAGGCATCATGATCTGGTTGACAGCGAGCTTCACAGTTTTGCAGAACGGCCGAGCTGAGAACCAGGTTGACTTTGCAGCAACGATGGGTCTTCTTCTCAGCTACATATTGAACATCACGAATGTACTGAGCGACGTGCTGAGGCAGGCGAGCCAAGCCGAGAACAGCTTGAACTCCGTTGAGCGAATCGGGAATTATGTAGATTTAGATCGCGAGGCTCCGGATATCATCGCGAGCAACCGTCCGGCGTCGGGATGGCCCACGAGTGGGTCTATCGACTTCGAGGGCGTCGTTCTTCGGTACCGGCCCGAGCTTCCTCCGGTTTTGCACGGGCTGTCTTTCACAATATGCCCGACCGAGAAGGTCGGGATCGTCGGGAGAACCGGAGCCGGGAAATCGAGCATGCTCAATGCGCTGTTTCGGATCGTCGAGATTGAGAAGGGGAGGATTCTGATAGATGGTTGTGATATTTCCCGGTTAGGGTTAACTGATTTGAGGAAAGTCCTCGGTATTATTCCCCAGACTCCTGTGCTTTTTTCAGGAACCGTCCGGTCAAATCTCGACCCGTTCTGCGAGCACGACGACACTGATCTCTGGGAGGCGCTGGAAAGAGCGCATCTCAAGGACGTATTCTGGCGAAATCCACTCGGTCTGGAAGCTCAGGTACGGCCACAAGAATCGCCGCTCAACTGTTGAATACGGCGTCGTTTTGACTCGAACACGTCGTGCTTAGGTTCTGGAGGGAGGCGAGAACTTGAGCGTGGGACAAAGGCAGCTCGTAAGCCTGGCCCGATCGCTGCTCCGGAGGTCGAAGATCCTGGTCCTGGACGAGGCCACGTCGGCCGTCGACGTCGGAACGGACGCTCTGATCCAGAAGACGATTCGGAGGGAGTTCAAATGGTGCACCATGTTGATCATCGCTCACAGGCTCAACACCATCATTGACAGCGATCGGATCCTCCTTCTCCACGCGGGACAGGTACTTCCGCTCAAAATCAAGACTGACAATTCGTCTTCTTATCGATTATAAATGGCACTCGCACATATGATTTTTTTTGGAGGGAAAATAGGCGGCAATTCGAGTTTCGTGTCGGGTCTTAATTTTTTTTAATTTATTTTAGGATAATTGAGAGAAATGCTCATTTATGACTCAATGTTTAAAAAAAATGTCCATTTCTAATTATGGTAATCATAACCACCAACAAATTAAAATATAGACTAATATGCCATTCCAATTAAACCACGTTTAATTTTAATTTGTTTTTTTAATTAAAATATATATAAAAAAATAAATATTTTCCTTAAATGTAGCAAACTAAATAAATTAAAATTTAGCCTTCCTACTTTAACGGTTAAACAAATATTTTGAAATATTAATTGGTTTTGAAATATTGTTATCCCTATTAACAAGGATTATAACGATTTGTAATTTGAAAATCAAAATTCCAAAAATCAATTGTATAAATTCAGCCTAATTTTTGTGTAATAAACTGTAATTATAGTTACGAAATTACAATAAAGCTGTAGTTATGAAACTGTAAATATAGTTACGAAATTTCAATAAAGTTGTAGTTATAATACTGTTAATATATTTACGAAAAATCATTAACCTGAACCTCAGGACATTGTGTTTGTTTACTAGCGTCCGTAGGATTTTCAACCACAGTAGTACGTGCAGTAAATTGTAAATAGAGTTACGAAATTTCATTAAAGTTGTAGTTATAAAACTGTAAATATATTTACGACAATTCAATAACCTATTGAACCTCGGGACATTGTGCTTGTTTACAAGCGCCCGTAGGATTTTCAACCACAGTAGTACGTGAAGTAAACTGTAAATATAATTACAAAATTTTCAATAAAGTTGTAGTTATAAACTGTAAATATATTTACGAAATTTAAAAAACTGTAAATATATTTACAAACAAACAACGGTGATCGAGAAACGGTGAATAAACGACGGCGACCGAGAAACGGCGAACCTCCGCGAGTAAACGAGCAAACCTTAGCGAGCGAACGAGCGAGAGAATCGAAGAGGAGAAGCAATCGGCGTGAGAGGACTCGAGGAGTGAGGGATTAAATGACGGTCTTACTCGGGCGACTACGTTCGCCGGAGCAAGCTTCGAATTGTCCTGAGTCAGAAGGAGAGTGTGAGAGAAAGAGAGAGATCGTGGAAGGGAGAGTGAGAGGAGAGAGGACAGAGGAAAGAGGAGAGAGAGAAAAGAAAAAGAAACAAAGAATTATTAAATGAAATTGTAATTAATAGGATGAAATTATCATCCGTAATTATAGTTTGAAAATAATTTCAAAATTAAAATATATAATACATAATTATATACGAAAATTAAAAAATATAATTAAAATTAAGTTTAAAATGGTCCAATTTTTTTTATTAATGGGTACAAAATAATTATTTGAAACTGTGTGCAATTCCCTTAAGCCTTAGTGGTTTTTGGGCATTTGGTGGGTTTTCTATTTATTTTATCTAGATTCAGACCCGCCCATTCGTGTTAATTGTTTCGTGTCGGCAATATATTTTTTGGGTTGACAGTACTAGTCGTGTTAATCGTGTTCGATATGGTTGGACTTACATCTATTTATAGTAGTTTAAATCGTGTCGTAACCCTTTCGTATTTCGTGTCAGGCCGAAATTGCCACCCCTATACTTTACTTGTGTCTGGTCATATTCTTATATTCGTGGCGTGTTCAACTGATACTTAATTGTTATAGTCGTAATCGTGTCGATCAAACTCAAATCCAATTAAAGTTGGCCCAAACCGATTTACTTTGTGTCTGTCTCATATCATCCCTGCCAATCTTCCTTATCAAGTAACGTGGATAATTTCACCGAACCTTGGATCTCAGGTTCTGGAATACGATTGTCCCGAAAAGCTCTTGGGTGATAAGGATGGTGCGTTCTCCGGGATGGTTCGCAGCACGGGGCCTGCCAACGCTGACTACCTACGCGGCTTAGCGCTCGGCCAGAAGCCAAGAAAGCCGAGCAGAGAGGAAGCCGAGCGTCCACTTGCCATCACGCTAGAACACGGCTGCACAGCACGCGCTTGCCATTCCGCTGGCCGCATCGTGCGACGAACTGTCGCGACTAAGCATTGAAGAACACGGCAAGTGGCGCTGCGACTGGTTTTTGTAGGGAAAATCGACATGGATTTATAAACGAGACGTTGAGCTTTTTGAGGGTTCAGAGAGATAGTTGTGGTCTCTTCTCTCTATAGAATTGTAGATGGTACGATCCTAAAATTCATTTTTTGGACCCCAAGAAAAAAAATGGTAAAAGTATAAATAATATATATTCACGAACTACCTCGCTTTATAATTTAGTTGTGACAGGAAGAATTGAGAGATTATAGTGGCCAAATGTACTATTTTCATTCAAATTCTGCTAAGAGAAAATTGGAAGAAGCTCTTGATGTTCACACGTGAGTTTACAGACTGATATATTTTTTAGAGGTGACACTTAGATGCTGGTTTTGAGTACCGAATGAACCAAATGCGATTTATTTTGAAGAAAAAAAAAAAGAACCACGTAGTAGAATCGCATTCAAGCCGAATATTATTTTAATAACATTTATTAATTTTTTTTTTCAACAAACATAGTGGCATCAATTCAGTTTTAAAGAAATAAGACTGACGCAATATTTCAAAGTGCAAGGACATGAAAATTAATATTAAAGGAAGCGATATTTGAAAGCAACAAAGTCAATGACCTTTTATTAATTGACTTCGGAAAATATCATTAATAACATTCTACACTGATCTTCAAAGTCTTAAAGATGTGATAATAATTCCATATAACTATTGCAAAGAGACCTTTGAAATTAAAGCAAATATTTTTATGGATTTCCTTAATAATCTTTGAGTGAATGCGATCTAGATTAGTTATAAATTATTGTCATTTTGTTATTATAATTTATAACTAATAAATAAATATTATTTATACCACTAAAAACATTATTTATACTTCGAGATCTATGTGAAGAATGAAACGTTGATATAGAGGGAATATTCACCGAGATCAACAGATTTTTATTTTATTTTATTTTATTTACTCATCTAAACGTATCAGATCGATATAAGAATTTGTGAGACATTTTATTGAGCACATCGAGTCACGTGTAATTATGCATCTTATCAGTTTTAAATAAGTATTTATCTTATTTGTTAATGTATTTTGATGCCAAAGCATAAGCTTAAGGAAAGAGTACTTTCATCGAATTATTGTTGTCAATTTGTGAATTATGACGTAAGCCGTGACATCCTTGGCATGATTTGTTGTTGTTCAATCATTTGTCGACTTCGATAAGGTCGTTCTTGATGATGCAGGATTTCACCCTCCCCGAAAAACGACATCGAAAGACGAAACTACACCCAACGATGTAAACGACGTGAACGACGTGGGGTCTAAAGAAAGTTGGGCCTCACAACAAACCAGTAGGCCCAATAAGTAACCCAGCACGTTCAATCCATCAAGAATCCACTTCGAAGCCAAGTCTTCCCGAAGACCAAGCCCACGAGGTCCAAGCAGCCTTCCCGAAGACCAAGCAGCCCGGGATAACAGGCGTTTCCCCCTTTATTGACCATGTCCAAAGTCCTCCACGTGGAAAGAGACCAATTACCACGTCGTCGAGATTTTACACGTGGTGGCAAAAGAAGAGGAAAAGGAAGAACTAGCTCAGTCTACTAGCCGTTACTAATTTCTAGGAGATAAACGTTGTAATTCGGGCTATAAATAAAGCCTACGAAGTAACTCTAGGCACGATCATCTCGTTCCATATATTCTACTAGCTTTTCACTCTGTAATCGCTTGGTTATCAATCAAACATACAAGTTCCTTATTATCGATCAACTCTTTACCAAATTGTCATCTCGTAACTTTATTCACCGAAGTGGGTTTTATCTCGGATAGTTAAGATCCATTGTCGTATTCATCGTAAACAGAGTGCTATCACTTTGTGACAGTTGGTCGTGATTATTCACATCAACAGTTTGGCGCCGTCTGTGGGAAATCGTTATAGATTCCTACCCAACCGAATTCCCAGCAAACAAGTAGGCATATGGCGAGCGGAGGATCCAGCGGAAACCCCTCGGATGCCGCGGCGGACTATGCCATAAAAGCCATGTTAGAGACAATCCTCAAACAACTCGAAGAAAACGCTGAGTCGAGAAAGGATTTCCAAACCAAATTGGAAAACCTCACCCATAAGCAATCCCAAATCGAAGGAACATTGACCGAAGCAGTTAGCTCGATGAAAGCCCAATCTTCGACAGCACCTCGGAGAGATCTCGGACGAGGAAGGACTCTAGATTTTTCTGGAATCCAGGTCACTCCAGGAACGACCGAGGTGGAAAACACCCCGGGCATAACAGATGGGCATAATCCCACCACGGACCCGCAAGAGCCTACAGATCACGGGGTCGCAATCGGCCGCACCTCAACCAGAAACCCTGACACCGGATTGGGATCAATCCAATCCAACTATGATGCACCGAGCCAACCCGATGATCTCGGATTCCGAACCCCTCCAAGAATGAATCGGAGTGCCGAAATGCAAGCTCCCCAGGCGCCAGTACGCCCGGGCTCTGCGCGAATCGGGAACGAAATGACCAATCTGATCCGCATCCGGGATGAGACCCCCCTTGTGGCCCGACATGAACCCACTCGCAAAGACAAGGACAATATTTTCGCTTACAATCCCGATTCGCCGTTCACGGCATGGCTCAGAGGACTTGAATCCACGATGGAAAAGGTGCAGTCCGAGGTGAAAGCAGTGAGCTCAAAAGTTCATCATGCCACCTCGGCGGCCCCAGAAATAGATCGACTGGTTCAAGAATCCACGAGCACACCATTCACCTCGCTGATCATCAACGAGAAAATCAGAGACGTGGGAAGGGTCAACGTCCCACGTTACGACGGAAAGACCGATCCGAGAGCATATCTCCGGGAGTTCTACATCGCGATGGGGAGAGCCGATCTCCAGCCTCACCAACGAGATGCGGGATACTGCCAGATATTCGCCGAGCACCTCGTGCAGAATGCACTCGATTGGTTCTCGAGGCTGCAACCAGCCACAATCAGCTCGTTCGATCAGCTGACCACACTTTTCCTGAAGCATTTCTCCATGTTCATCGAGACGGAGACCACGGTGGCGCAGCTTTACGCACTGCAACAAACGAAAGATGAGCCACTGCAGAACTTCATAGCCAGATTCAAGGACGTGCTATCACGCCTTAATGGAGTAAGCGACGAAACAGCAATTGCGGCCCTGACCGCGGGACTGTGGTATAAATCAAAGTTCAGGCAGGATATCTGCGTGAACCGTTATACCTCGATCGAGGACGTAATGCACCGCGGGGGTAATTGGATTCGAGTCGAGGAGGAGCGAGCAGCCCTCGCCACGAAATTCGACCCAACTCCGGCAACGCCTAAGTTTAACAACCCCCCGAGACCTCCACGGGACTCCGGCCACAACAGAGGATCCGGGCCTCACCGAGGTAATGCACCCCAACCTAAGCGAAGCAACCTGCCCCCGGGTTACATAATGAACTCGGAGAAGGACGAGGTCAACATGGCCCAAGGCGGCGGCACAACAACACAGGCAGATCCGTGGCCAAAAGACCCGAAAGCCTACTGTAAATTCCACAAGGTGTTCGGACACGCAACAGCCCAATGCCGCAAGTTGCAGATGGCCCAGGCGGAAAAGTTGGAACGAGGCGAAATGAGCGACCTTGACATCGAGGCCTTGAACCCAAAGTTGCAGGGAAGCGTAAGCCCGGATGGCGACCCGGCAACCTCGAAGAAGAGGAAGCACAAGAAGAACCGAGCTCCCTAATTTGGGGAAGTCCCCGACACCCCATTCGAAAAAAAGGGGAAGCAGGTCAACGAGGTCGAAGACGATGGCCAAGAGAAAACGTCCCAGATCATCAACGTGATAATGGGAGGATCTCAGTTTTGCAAGCCCTCGGTTAACTCGATCAAAGCCCACTAGCGAAAGCTCCAATCAGACGCACCCCACCAAATTTTCCACGGACCCGAAGCCCTCATCACGTTTAAGGAGAGCGAAGCTCGGGAGCTTCCAGGACCGCATGACGATGCGTTAGTCATAACTCTCAACATCGCAAACTGGGAAACCAAAAGGATTCTCATCGATAACGGAAGTTCCGCAGACGTAATTTTCCTATCAACCCTGAGCCAAATGAAAATAAGGCCCGAGGACATTAACAGGGAGACAGTGCCTCTCACCGGGTTTAGCGGTCACTCCGTCAACACCGTCGGAGAGATCAAACTTCCCGTAATGGCCGGAGGCGTGAACGTCACAACCAAGTTCATGATCATAGACTGCCCGTCGCCCTACAATGCGATCCTAGGAAGACCATGGCTGCACGCCATGAGAGCAGTGCCCTCGACGTATCACCAAAGTTTACAATTCCCGAGCGACGAAGAGATCAAAGAGATCCGAGGTGACCAAGCCATGGCGCGGAGATGCTACATGAACAGTTTTTGCTTGCCAAGCAGAGTACAGTAAATCAAGCATAGCAATTACAGCATCCCCGAATAAACGAGGTGAAAAACACTTCGGAAGAAGAAAATGAGTCCCCAACAGTCGAGATGGTGCGACAAATCCCCAATGATGACAAAAACCCCGAAAACACCGTTGGTATCGGGAGCGAGTTGAATGGCGAAACACTCAAATGACTCATCAAGTTCTTGAAAAAGAACAAAGAATTCTTCGCCTGGTCCCACGAAGACATGCCAGGGATCAGTCTGGAAATCATCTCGCATCAACTCAATGTTGATCCAAGCTTCAAACCGATCAAGCAGAAGAGAAGAAAGCTAGCCCCAGACCACTCCAAGGCGGTGAACGAAGAGGTCGAAAGGCTGCTCAAAACGGGATCGATCCGCGAGGTTAGATACCCAGACTGGCTGGCAAACACAGTCGTGGTCAAGAAAAAGAGCGAAAAATAGAGGGTGTGCATCGATTTCACCGACCTAAATAAGGCCTGCCCTAAGGACAGCTTCCCACTCCCGCACATCGACAGGCTTGTCGAGGCAACATGCGGGCATGAGCTGCTTTCTTTCATGGACGCCTTCTCCGGTTATAATCAGATTCTAATGCATCCCGACGACCAAGAAAAAACTTCGTTCATAACTGAACGGGGAATCTACTGCTACAAAGTAATGCCTTTCGGGCTGAAAAACGCAGGGGCCACTTACCAAAGACTCGTGAACAAAATGTTCTCGAATTTTCTCGGTAAGACCATGGAAGTCTACATAGACGACATGTTGGTCAAATCCAAGCAATCAGAAGATCACGTCGCTCACCTCGAACAATGCTTTGAGATGCTGAAAAAGTATCAAATGAAGCTAAACCCCTCTAAATGCTCATTCGAGGTGTCATCAGGAAAGTTCCTAGGATACCTCGTTACACAACGTGGCATAGAGGCAAACCCAGACCAGATAAACGCCTTGTTAAAAATGCCCTCACCTCGCAGCGTGAAAGAGGTCCAAAGGCTCACGGGGCGGATCGCGGCGTTAAACCGATTCATCTCGCGATCAACCGACAAATGCCTTCCCTTCTACAAAATGTTGAAGGGAAATCAACCGACAAATGCATTCCGGAGGAAGGTCTTTGGCTAACAAAATCAAAAGACAAGGATTCTTCTGGCCCACAATGCTGAGGGATAGCGAAATGCACGTACGAAAATGCGATGCATGTCAAAAGCACGCACCTACAATTAGGCAACCCGCATTAAAGTTGTCTTCGGTCACGGTGCCATACCCGTTCATAAAATGGTCGATGGATATCGTCGGACCAATGCCGGCAGCAAAAGGATTAACAAGGTTCTTACTAATAGCAACCGACTACTTCACGAAGTGGGTAGAGGCCAAGGCCTATGCACACATAAAAGATGTAGACGCGGAAAATTTCGTGTGGAAAAACATAATCTGCAGATACGGGCTCCCGAAGGAGATCATTGCAGATAACGGGCCGCAATTCATCTCAAGCATATTTAAAAATTTCTGCGCCACACAAGGAATCTCTCTTAACACCTCGACCCCAAGATACCCACAAGGGAACAGACACTCCGAAGTGGCAAACCGAACGATAATCGACGGGATCAAAAAGAGGTTAGATAGCAAGAAAGGGAGATGGCCCGAAGAGTTAAACGGGGTGCTATGGGCATACCGAACCATACCTCGCCGAGCCACCGGGGAAACACCTTTCGCGTTGGTATACGGATCCGAGGCAATGGTACCAGCCGAAGCAGAATCCCTAAGCTTAAGACGAGAATTTTGTCCAGATCAACCGGACGAAAACGAAAAAATGTTAAAAGACCAACTCGATTACATCGAAGAACGAAAAGAAAGAGCTTTAAGTAGGATCGTCAACTACCAAAGGGTAATTGAAAGATACTACAACTCGAAAGTTCGACCTCGTTCGTTCAAAGTAGGAGACTTGGTACTTCGCAAGGTGTTTCAAAACACCTCAGAATTAAACGCTGGAAAGCTAGGGATAAACTGGGAAGGACCATACACCGTGTCCGAAATAGTGAAACCCGGTGTGTACGGACTCATTAATTCGGACGGAGTAAAAGTCCTCCGAAGTTGGAATACCCAACACCTAAAAAGATATTATTCTTAATAGAATAAATATCACCCCGAACTACGTAGTGGCTTGATCCCGGTAAACGCGGGTACGTAGGCAGCCTCACGCAGGCACAACCCGATTCCCCACAACTTCAAATAAACATCTCGATTACACCCTATCTCTTCTTTGTTATATCTCCCCCGGGGAGGGAGCATGGGAACGGCCCAACTCTAACCATTCGATACCGATATCGACCCCGAAAACGAGGTAAAGTGCTTACAAACATATCAAAGCACCTCGAGTCATACAAGCACGTCAAGAAAATCCTCCCTAAAGCCTTTACGTCTCGGCCGCATTGACACTCAGAATCTCCTTGGACTCGATTTCAGAGTAGGGATCGCACTCACACCCCGACGTGAAAAACCCCGAAAAGAAAACGTCTACAGGATCGATCGATCGAGTTGCGCGGGACTAAAAGCAAACCAAATATCGGGGTATACGAGGTAGACAAAGAAGCAAAGGAAAGACGACAAAACGAGAATTTATTGAAGGACACAGAGTTTCGAACAGCAAAGGTCACCTCGAAAAAACGAAGTGACCACAACTAGGTCGGACTCCCGACCAAAAAAGACGGAAATATCCAAACATCAAAAGTACCCAGGTTGGACTCCCAACCAAAAAAGGTACACATTGTCTCAAACTAGATGGAAATGGAAACAGAAGAACAAATAACAAAAAGGGGAAATCCCCGAGCTGTTTAAACTTCCTCGTCAACTCTAGCGGTGCAGTCCCCGGCCTCTTCCTCCTCTAGATCATCGCCCACGACCTCATCCTCGCCAAGCCCAACGCCTAAGGCACCCTCCACGCCGGCGGTAGCATCAAGGGCCTCCTCCCGTTTCTCTTCAACGGGGAGATTGGGGTCACAATGTGCGCTCGAGGTGGCGGCAGGGCGAGCCGAGGTGGGACTCGAGGCCGGAGAAGATCCGGATACGACGGCACGAGGCGGAACACCACCTGGGAAATGAAACTCATAGTAAACATTCCAGCGAAGACTCCTACGCACGTAGCAGCTCTGAAAACACCACGAAGAAGGTTCGGGCATTTACCTTGAGATCCTTCAGCCGAGGTGAATTTGGCGAGCTGCAGCCCGAGCTTAGCAATGGTATCATTGCGGCGTTCGATTTTCTTATTGAGCTTCTCAGAGACTTTCTGCACAGCAAGGCGAGTTGCGGAGACCACCTCGCTCTTGGCCTCTTGAAGCTCCTCCGTCGCTTTCAGCAGGCCTTCCCGCGCGACCTTCAAACTCTGTTCGAGAGCCTCGACTCTGGCCACTTCAGCCCGAAGTGATGACACCTCGTCCTGAAGAGCGCGACACTTGCCACGCTCTTCGGAAACCTGAGCCTGCAGCTTCTCGGTCGTCTCCTTCTGGAAGTCGGCATCTAACCTCGAAGAATACAGACTCTCCTCAACCTTTCGAAGTTTCTCTTGGGCGTCCCGCACCTCCTTCTCCCGAACAGCGAGCTGGGTCTCGGCCTCATTTAGGCGCCCATCAGACCCCACCTCGTTGAGTTCGAGCTTCAAGGCCGCAACGTCTTTCTCATAGACGAGAACCAACTCGTTCATCGCGGTAAGGAACTGCAACCAAGAAATACAAGGTGATAAGCACATCGAAAAATTTATATCCCTATAAAAGTGAACCACAATGATTACTTTCACCCCGTTATGTGCCGCCTTCTCGTATTCCCTGCCACGCGCCAGTGAAAGCACATCAAGAGGATGACCTCGGCGGACCGAACTCGCAACAAAGCGTGAAGAGGCCCGAGGAGAATCAACAAGAGAATGAGAGCTCGCGAAATCAATTGAGATGGTCTGGACCCCCTGACGATCCCCGGATCCAGAACGGCTACTACTTCCTTCGCGAACCACTGGGGCCTTCAGCTTCTCGTCCTGCCGACAAAGGGGCGGAGCATACCCCTGGGGGTTTGACCTCGTGCGAGGTGCTTGAGGTTCCGGAATCACCTTGCCCCTCTTAGATGGAGCAACATTCACCTCGGTGCGATTAGGGGAACGATCACGCTTGTCCGACCGAGGCGCAACGTCACTCGACGACCTCGTGGGAACGACTTTCCCTTCAACGCCCGCTTCAGTACGTGCCCTGGCATCAGGCCCCACCTCGCCCTCCACCTTGACCCTCCGAGACGACTGAGCCTCTTGTGCTTTCGCCACCAACGACTCCAACGCCATATCTTCGGGAGTCTCATCAGTCCCAGAAGAAACGTGGAGAACAAGCGGGGTGGGGTCCTTACGATGGTTAGGAGAAGAGTGCTGGCTGCTCGAAGACGCCACAGACTCCTCGGGCGCTGCGGAACAAAGAAAACGAGGTGAAGAATGCACCTCGATTATATCTACAAATAAAAAAATAAAAAAAAACCTTGCGAGGTGAAAAAAGAACCTACCAATGGCGGATAGAGGAGGAACTGAGAGCACCTGACCTACGTCAGCCCGGAATTTCCAATACCCAGAGGCCCGAATCCTGCTGGCTGGAAAATCGTTCCAATCCAACCCGTTCTTTGGGGCGAGGATCTTCTTGAGCCCTCTGAATCTCTGATCAGCCTCCGGTACCACAATCTTAGTCACTGAAAGGCAAAAATGATTCGACAGTCAGAGCGGAAAAAGACGAAAATAACGAAAATTATAAGGCACCAAAATAAGCCTTTAAAGCCCACCAGGGCCAGAACTCCATCTCGGAGGCTTCAGCGCCTCAGGGCGAACATCTCTGAGGAAGAAAAATCTCTCCGTCCACCCTCCTCGCACGTCGGGAGTCCCTTTGAGGATTCTTCCCATCCTCCCATTCAAAAAGAACCTCCCCGAAGACTTCCCGGCACTCTTGGGGTAGTAAAAACGAGCAAGATCCTCAGCAGTGAGGACCGCCCTGTTCTCCCGAGACATAACCCCTAGAGCCATGAGATTCCGGTAGGCGTTTGGGACCAACTGCCCAGGAGCCAAGCCGATGTGCTGGAGAAACTCGACGATCACGTCGGGAAGGGGAAATTCAACCCCGGCTTCAAAGAAAGCCTCATAAACGCACGACCACCCCGACCTCTCGTCGAAAGCTCGATCTAACGGGCCCGGAGCCTCCGTCTCAACGAAATCGGGAACATTATATAGGCTCTGGAGTTCGCGAAGATATGTCGGAGTAATCACCGAGAGAGAGCTATCGTCCTGGAGCGAATCGCCTTTCGAACCAGAGGTAGACATTTCTTCATGGTTTGGGAGAAGAAAGAGAAGGGAAAATACGAAAGGAAAACAAGTGGAAACAAAGGAGGAACATGAATTTATAAAACCCTCACCTGTTTAAACCACGACCTCCTTCTCAGCACACGATCTCCAAAGCTGCAAATGATGGAAATAACTGACGAATTAGTGGGTTTTTAATGACCCCATCACGTCCGAAATATTTGTGGCAGCTGGAATTTACAAAGACCTTTTGACCGTTGTCTAATCTCTGATTCGATTGGACCTCTCTCCACTGCGAAGGATTGAAGCAAGCTTTGACACACGCAAAGCCAATCACACGTTCCCACGTGTCCTCCCCATGCACAGAGAATGATTCAAAACTGAACCGAATCAGTTACAACTCGGATATGGGCGAAATTTCAAGATTGCAAACAATTTGAATCACCCGCCAAATTCCTCAACACGCCTCATCATAATTTTTTCAAAGGATAATACCAAAATTATTCGAGAAAAATAAAATCCTCAAAGGGACGTAAATTTTTATTTCCCCTCAACGACATAATAGTTCACCAAGTGACAATCACTTAATGAACTGGGGGGCTCACTGATGATGCAGGATTTCACCCTCCCCGAAAAACGACATCGAAAGACGAAACTACACCCAACGATGTAAACGACGTGAACGATGTGGGGTCTAAAGAAAGTTGGGCCTCACAACAAACCAGTAGGCCCAATAAGTAACCCAGCACGTTCAATCCATCAAGAATCCACTTCGAAGCCAAGTCTTCCCGAAGACCAAGCCCACGAGGTCCAAGCAGCCTTCCCGAAGACCAAGCAGCCCGGGATAACAGGCGTTTCCCCCTTTATTGACCATGTCCAAAGTCCTCCACGTGGAAAGAGACCAATTACCACGTCGTCGAGATTTTACACGTGGTGGCAAAAGAAGAGGAAAAGGAAGAACTAGCTCAGTCTACTAGCCGTTACTAATTTCTAGGAGATAAACGTTGTAATTCGGGCTATAAATAAAGCCTACGAAGTAACTCTAGGCACGATCATCTCGTTCCATATATTCTACTAGCTTTTCACTCTGTAATCGCTTGGTTATCAATCAAACATACAAGTTCCTTATTATCGATCAACTCTTTACCAAATTGTCATCTCGTAACTTTATTCACCGAAGTGGGTTTTATCTCGGATAGTTAAGATCCATTGTCGTATTCATCGTAAACAGAGTGCTATCACTTTGTGACAGTTGGTCGTGATTATTCACATCAAAAGTTCTCGTATCAATTAATTTATTATCTTAAAACACAGACTCGTGATCAATATTAATGACTATTACTCATTAATTGTCTATTAATTAAGTTCTCAATACAGGAATCTTATATAACATGTGAAATACCCAAAAAGCTTTATATACGTAATTTTTTTTTTTTAAAGATTTATATACATAATATTGTTAGATATTAATTTATTTTTTCTTGCATTATTAGATATTAAATTAAAGGGTTGCTTGATGAGTTTAGGTGATATTTGGTTTGGGTTATAACTTATAAGTAGTCAATGATTGAGTAAATGTAGTGTTAAGTTTGTGGACCCAAGTAGCTTCTCAACATTGTGGACCCATTTTATCATCTTTAAGTGACTTCACATTTTTATTTTTAGTTTTTATGAGTATTTGCTGTCAATACTCCTCAGCTTTGAATATAATTACAGCAAGTCCTTCAATGTTAAAAATAGCATCTAGGTCTTCTCAACTTTAAATTATTTGGCATTTGTACTCTCCGATAAGGAAAATGATATAAATACACATGCATGTTTTATGTTTTGACTAATAACATGTTTTTTTTTTTTAAATACAATTACAATTGAAATATAGTTAATAATTACAAATTATTTTTATTTATTGTAATGATTAAAAAACATAGTGATATTATTATACAATTTTAAATAATTTTAGTGTAATTACACATAAAGTTTCACCTCAACCCCCCAAAGTTTCTCTAAAATTTAAATATAACCCCTCCAAGAGTGATATTAGACAAAAAAAAAAAAAAAAATCTAACCCCCGAGATGAACATTAGCCGCAATTTACCCTTTTCAATAATTCAATACTATGATCTTATATTCTCAATAAATCATCAATACTTAAAGTTTAAACCAAGGTTCCGAAAATCGCGATTTTCGTTCGAAAATCGTTCGATTATCGCTGAAAATAGGCTTCTCGGTAAGTTATCTCCCTTAATCGTTTTCGTTTTATAATTTTCGTGATTTTTTGAGGGGGAAAGTGAACAACTTTTCGTTTTAGGTTTTCAAGTGTTAAATTTCGAAAACTGGAGGACTTATCGCTAAATAACGAAAAGTCATTAGGTTTTTTCCGAATTGTTGTATAATTGCGGCAAAAGTACACATGTTTCGGAAATTGTTGATTTGAGTTAGATACTCGAATATTTTGATGTAATTTCGTTTTATAAAATTGTATATAATTTTAAAACTAATCGGTTTGCATAATTTTTTTTTTTAATTTGAAGTTTTTCTGAATTGTGATATCATTGTGGCAAAAGTACATATGTTTCGGAAATTGTTGATTTGAGCTAGTTACTCGAATATTTTGGTGTAATTTTGTTTTATAAAATTGTATATAATTTAAAAAATAATCGGTTGGCATAATATTTTTTTTTAATTTGAAGTTTTCTAAAATATTGCGGCAAAAGTACAATTTTTAGCTAATTTGTTAAATTGAGCTAGTTGTTCAATCTTGTTTTAAATGAAATCAATTGTGCAGTGCATATTTTATATAAGAATAATTGGTGACTTGTAAATATTTATTTTGGTAAGTAAATAATAATTTATTTTACATATTTTGTAAAGTATTTGTAATTTTGTATGAGACTTAGTTTATGTTTGGCTACATTAGTATGAGACTTGGTTTGTGGCTTATATCTTATATTTTGTATGAGACTTTTATGTTTATATTTTGTGACATTAGTATTTTATGTTATGTTTTTAGTGTAAAATATGTTTGAATTTTTTTTATAGGTTTTCCATCGATAAATCCATCGGCAAACGATTAATCCATCGATAAGTTCGATAAGTTTCGATAACGGCAAACGATAATTTTTATAGGTTTTCCGTCGATAACGGCATCGGCAAACGATTAATCCATCGATAACGACAAACGATTTATCGGCCAAAACGGCATTTTGATCCTTGGTTTAAACATCGATTAATAAGATTTATCATTTTCAGTATCATTTTTCTTTGTCTTATTTTCTGTCATTTTTTGTGTGCCTACGTAAGCGGTGACGTCGGCAATGGCTTTTTATCTTTTCCCCTCTTTTGGGTGTTCTCGTTGTCTTTTCTCTTTTCATCATCTAATATTACGACCTCGTGTCGTATATCCATTATTATGATACACATACACACACACATATATATATATATATATATATATATATACACAACAATGATAAATATAGTTGAGTTATATACACTCTCCACTCCATGCAAGGAGAAAGAGTGAAGACTTCGTACAAGTCAACCGCCAAATTCTCCCAGGTATGCTGGTCGAATTTCTCTGCTTGGATGCTCTGAAAGTGTTCCAATCTATATTTCTGGGCTTCATACTCTTCTGTGATGCGATTCAATCCTATATCTTCGTTCGCTGTTGATTTTGTTCCGAATT
The DNA here is from genome assembly GCA_954871525.1 of Parietaria judaica. Taxonomy (NCBI): domain Eukaryota; kingdom Viridiplantae; phylum Streptophyta; class Magnoliopsida; order Rosales; family Urticaceae; genus Parietaria; species Parietaria judaica. The sequence goes on from OX940863.1 coordinate 4,072,400, forward strand.
CGCTTCCAGATTTTTTTGCATTCCTCGTTTCGATCGAAGATTTCGGTGCAGAAACGGAGCATTATGAGGAGAATTTGTGCCTCTAAGTTAGGAATTCATCAGGAAAGCTGAAGAAGAGAAGATTTTTGAATTAGTCTTGTTAGCCGAGCTGAGCCATGGATTTTGAGCCTCTGAATTGGTACTGTCGACCGAAAGTCTACGGAATCTGGAGCGAATTGGTGGACAGTTCTCTCGGTTCGTACACGCCTTGCGCCATGGATTCGCTGGTGCTCTCGCTCTCCAACTTGGTCCTTCTCGGAGTTTGCCTGTATCGTATTTGGCTGATCAAGAACGACGCGAAAGCGCAGCGGTTTCGGTTGAGATCGAACTTTTACAATTACTTGCTGAGTCTGTTGGCCGGTTTGAGCGCCGCCGAGCCGTTTCTGAGGTGGATGATGGGCGTTTCGATCTTCAACCTGAATGGCCAGACCGGTTTTGCTCCATTTGAGGTCCGTTTTTGTTTTTTATTTTGGCTCAACACAACAGTTAGTTTCAAAATGCTTTGTTTTGATTTCTGCGATTCATGGTTTTTTGCAGATAGCTTCGCTGATCGTTGAGTTTCTGGCTTGGGGCTCGATGCTGGTGATGATCGGATTGGAGACTAGGGTTTATGTTCGGGAATTCCGGTGGTACGTGAGGTTCGGTGTCATTTACGTATTGGTAGCTGATGCCGTGATCCTCAATCTCATCCTCTCAGTGAAGGATTACTACAAAGGGTTAGTTCTTCTGCAATTCAATTACAGGGAAAATTTCGTCTTGATTAGATTCGATAATACACTGTTCTTAAACCTGTTTCTCTTCTCTGTTGCAGATACGCGATGTACATGTACTTAAGCACTGTCGTTTTTCAGGTTCGTTTCTTATTACCATCCTCGTATAAATTGCCTTCATGTAAAGCTTACAAATTTTGATTCTCAGAGATTGTATGATAAAATTCTTTTTTTTTTTTGTTTCTCTCAAGTTGTACAGCATGTCACACAATAATCAATTCTAATATTTGTATACAGGCATTGTTTGGGATTTCTCTCATCTTATATCTTCCGAATTTGGATCCTTATCCGGGTTACACATTGATTCAACCTGAATCTCTTGACAATGTTGAATATGAAGCCTTACCTGGGGGAGAGCAAATTTGTCCCGAAAGGCGTGTTAGCATTTGGTCCAGTAAGTAGTATAAGAAGCTATATCATATCACTGATTAATAATTTCTCAAACAGTATGGAAAGTTTTACTTATCTTTTGAAATATCTTCACAGGAATATATTTTAGCTGGATGAATCCTCTGATGCAGAGAGGATACAAAAAGCCTATAACCGAAAGGGACGTTTGGAAGCTAGACACGTGGGACCAAACTGAGACATTGATAAAAAAGTCAGCCTGATATCAAACTTTCTTTTGCTATTGGATTTAATCATTTTGTATCACTTCATGCATTATAATTTTAAGCATTGCAGGTTCCAAAAATGCTGGGTTGAAGAATCTCAAAAACCCAAACCATGGCTTTTAAGAGCTCTTAATCGAAGCCTTGGAGGAAGGTAATAACTCCATTAAATATCTCTTAACTTCGCAATTCACTTGAAGTTGAATCGTATTTTGTCCTAAATTCATTTGCTTCTGTCGAAAATTTTGTACACAGGTTCTGGTTTGCAGGTGTTTTCAAGGTATGGTCGTAGCTTTCTTGCTTCTCCCTCTCAATCATTTTGCGTTTGACCGTCTTTATCATTTTGCTTCTCTATTGGGGCTGAAATTGTATTATATAGAGCATTTTTAAAAATTAAATAAAATCTCATATATTGGCTTAAGAACCTAACTGCGTTATTATAAACGTCTTTCTAGGTTGTATATGATCTTTCCCAGTTTATCGGGCCCATTGTTTTGAGCCAACTCTTACAGGTATCTTCTTTTTAAAGACAGCTTTATCTAATCTAGTTACGCTGATTTTCTCTTTATATCTTTATGTTTTCCTGATCAATCGTTTTTTTTTTCTTCACAACACAGTCGATGCAACGAGGCGACCCGGCTTGGATTGGTTACATATACGCTTTCTTGATCTTTGCTGGAGTGGTATGGATTCTTTGAGATTTCACTTAAAAAATGTTACATAACTTGTTTGTGGTTGGAATTTTGAAGCAATCTAGCATTTTTATTGACTAGTTGACCCAATTTCATTCAGTCACTCGGCGTGCTGACTGAATCTCAATATTTCCAAAATGCGATGCGCGTTGGTTTCCGGCTTAGATCAACTTTGGTAAATCTCTCTTATCTTAACATTGTGATATATTTTGACTGTTTTTAAATATTACAAATGATTATTTTTTGCTCTCCTAATGTTTTTATGTTCAGGTTGCTGCTATATTTAGAAAGTCGTTACGACTTAGTCATGAGGGTCGTAAGAATTTTCCCACGGGAAGGATCACAAATATGATAACAGCAGACGCTAATGCACTTCAGGTAAAAGAATGTTATTTTTTTCTGATAAATACATATTAGAGTTTTGGAATAACACGGCTTGCAAATGATTAATTGTTAGTTTCTAATTCCCTTAACGTGTTGCAGCAAATATGCCAACAACTTCACGGGCTATGGTCAGCTCCATTTCGTATTACAATATCAATGGTTCTTCTCTACCAGCAATTAGGAGTGGCTTCTCTTGCTGGGGCACTAGTTCTTGTTCTCATGGTTCCAATACAGGTTGATATCTACTATTTATGATTGTCTCAAATGCTTAGTGTCCCAATTTATTCACTCTCAGATTTTTATTTTTTGTTGAACTATGCTATAAATTCATATCGAGTTGTAAGATCCCGTACTGCAGCTATATTATTGTTTCTTACATTTTTCTGTTGTTTTACGCCTATCATTGAGTTTGATTTTGAATTTTCTTTGAGCGCAGACAGTTATAATTTCCAATATGCGAAAATTTAGGAAGGAGGGGTTAGTGCGTACCGACAAGAGGGTCGGTCTTATGAACGAAATTTTGTCTGCCATGGATACCGTGAAGTATGCTTTCTTTCTTTCTTCCTTCTGATTTTGTTTGACAACTCCTAATGAACTTGCTATGATGAAAATATTTTCAGATGCTATGCTTGGGAAGCAAGCTTCCAGTCTCGCATACAAAGCATGCGAAACGATGAGCTATCGTGGCTCAGAAAAGCGCAATTGTTAGCTGCCGTAAGCATTGAATATAGCATATTGGCATTAATATATGCAGGAATGTTAATTTATGCAATAAGCGAAAAAGAGACGAAATTTCTGAAAATGGTACTGATTTCTCTGTTGCAGCTCAACAGTTTTGTTTTAAACAGCACTCCGGTAATTGTGACAGTAATGTCGTTTGGAACTTTCACATTGCTCGGAGGAGAATTGACGCCTGCAATAGCTTTCACATCACTTTCTCTGTTTGCTGTGATACGATTTCCGCTAAACATGCTTCCTAATCTACTGAGTCAGGTGCCATAGTTTCTCCGATGATTACTTGACAGAAGAGTGTAAATCTACTCCGTTTTGTAGATTTTTTGAAGTTGAATTGTTTTCTACTTTTGCTAGGTTGTGAATGCAAACATATCGCTACAACGTTTAGAAGAGCTTTTCTTAGCTGAAGAAAGAGTTCTCTTACCAAATCCGCCTCTTCATCCAGGACTCCCAGCCATTTCAATCAGAAATGGAAACTTCTCATGGGACCCGAAGGTCATTTTTTAACATCCGTACTTATTTTCTTGATGAAGTCTTTGGTGTTTTCATATCCTGGGACAAAAAGCATCTTAAATCTGCCTCTTTTCGGTTTGAAAATGATGTGATAACGCTCCGTTCCTTTCCATTTTATTTTTCTCACTTCAGGCACATAAGCCTACCTTGTCAAGTATTAATTTGGATATACAAGTCGGAAGTTTAGTTGCGATAGTCGGGGGAACCGGAGAAGGAAAGACATCTCTGATATCGGCGATGCTCGGAGATTTGCCAGCTGTCACGGATTCAAGCGTTGTAGTCAGAGGAACTGTTGCTTATGTTCCCCAAATTTCATGGATTTTCAATGCAACTGTTAGTTGAGCTGGTCTTCTGTTCTTGGTAGATCATTTCTTTCAATATATACAACTTTTAAACAATTCATAACTGAATTTTTAGGTACGCGAAAATGTTCTATTTGGATCTCAATTTGACTCCACGAGGTATTGGAAGGCCATTGATGTAACCGAGTTTCATCACGACCTCGATTTGCTTCCAGTTGAGTGAATGCAAAGCATTTTATTTTCACATTTTTTTCGTCTATACATGATACTAAACATGTTCTTTATATTTATAATTTTCAAGGGCCGTGACCTAACAGAGATAGGTGAACGGGGAGTGAATATCAGCGGTGGACAAAAGCAGAGAATTTCAATGGCTAGGGCTGTATATTCTGATGCAGATGTTTACATATTCGATGACCCATTAAGTGCTCTTGATGCTCGTGTCGCAAGAGAAGTAAAGAGTATTTTTTATATGAATAACTTTCATGAAAACTATTGGCATTTTGATAATCTTTCTGAGCTTCTTCTATAGGTGTTTAACAACTGCATCAAGGAAGAATTACAAGGGAAAACTAGATTACTCGTCACCAATCAGCTGCATTTTCTTCCTCAAGTGGATAGAATCATTTTAGTCTCAGATGGTACAATCAAAGAGGAGGGAACGTACGAGGAGCTGAGTAAGAACGGAAAGGTTTTCCAGAAACTAATGGAAAACGCCGGGAAAATGGAACAAAATCTCGTGGACTTTGAAAGTGAAAGTAGTACCCCGAGCGATTCGATTCCAGCTTCTAATGGAATGGTCAGTGAATCTCTGAACGATACGAGCAACGCGAAGAAAGGGAAATTGAGGAAATCTGTTTTGATCAAGCAAGAGGAACGCGAAACGGGCATTGTCAGTTGGAATGTCTTGATGAGGTAATGTGGTTGATAAATTCGATACTTGTGACCTAAGAAGTACTCATTAATGGAATATGTTCTTTCCTTGTGGCTCTATTTTGCGAGGAATTGATTTCGGTTTGTATTTCCAGGTACAAAAATGCAGTTGGGGGTCTGTGGGTGGTCATAGTTCTCTTAAGTTTCTACTTGTTAACCGAGATTCTTCGAGTTTCGAGCAGTACTTGGTTGAGTTTCTGGACAAAGCAAAGCGATTCGAAAAGCTACAAGCCTGGTTTCTACATTCTCGTATACGCACTTCTTTCATCTGGGCAGGTACGTCAAATCATCTACCCACATATATTTAGTATTTACAGACATCCAAGTGAAAAAATTTCAACCCTACTATTTAAATTCAGGTGACTGTGGCACTCGCAAACTCGTTTTGCCTAATCACGGCCAGTCTTCGCGCGTCCAGAAGATTGCACGACACGCTTTTACACTCGATTCTGAGAGCTCCGATGGTGTTCTTTCACACCAATCCAACGGGAAGAATAATTAACAGGTTTGCAAAAGACATCGGAGACATCGATGGAAATGTCGCGGGTTTCATGAACCAGTTTCTCAACCAGATGTGGCAGCTTCTCTCAACGTTCGTGCTGATCGGAATTGTCAGCACAATTTCACTGTGGGCCATCATGCCACTCATGATCTTGTTCTACATCGCCTATCTTTACTATCAGGTCCCTTTTTAATTTTATTTTTCACATTGTCTATGCATAGATATGTATTTTTCAAACCAAACCACCGTTTTCATCAATTTATATCACGATGCAGAGCACATCCCGGGAAGTGAAGCGCATGGATTCGATCACGAGATCGCCCGTTTACGCCCAATTTGGAGAAGCTTTAAACGGGATGACGACGATCCGGGCGTACAAGGCGTATGATCGGATGGCCGGAATCAACGGGAAGTCCATGGACAACAACATCAGATTCACACTTGCAAACTTTAGCTCGAACCGATGGCTCTCGATCAGACTTGAAACCCTAGGAGGTATCATGATCTGGTTGACGGCGAGTTTTGCAGTGTTGCAGAACGGCCGAGCAGAGAATCAGGTTGCCTTTGCGGCCTCGATGGGTCTTCTTCTCAGTTACACACTGAACATCACAAACTTGCTGAGCGGCGTGCTGAGACAGGCGAGCCGAGCGGAGAACAGCTTGAACTCTGTTGAGAGAGTAGGCAATTACGTTGATCTGGATCGTGAGGCTCCGGAGATCATCGAGAGCAACCGTCCACCACCAGGGTGGCCCACGCATGGGACCATCGAGTTTGAGGGAGTTGTCCTGCGATACAGGCCCGGTCTCCCGCCGGTGCTGCACGGATTGTCGTTTACAATATCTCCAACCGAAAAGGTCGGAATCGTCGGGAGAACCGGAGCCGGGAAATCAAGCATGCTCAATGCACTGTTTCGGATTGTCGAGATGGAGAAGGGGAGAATTCTGATCGATGGTTGTGATATCACGCGGTTGGGGCTTACGGATTTGAGGAAAGTCCTCAGTATTATTCCTCAGTCTCCCGTGCTTTTCTCAGGTATTTAATGCACACCCAGTTTCCAATAGATCCTTCAAGATACTTAAAGCTTATATTCAAATGGGTGTTTTGATAATTGTTTAGGAACCGTGCGGTTCAATCTCGATCCATTCTGTGAGCACAACGATGCTGATCTCTGGGAGGCATTGGAAAGAGCGCATCTCAAGGACGTGATCCGGCGAAATCCTCTCGGTCTGGAAGCTCAGGTATTACGACTTCGTGTAACACCACTCAGCTGAAAAAACACGTTGTTTTGACTCAAGCTCCTCGTATTTAGGTTCTGGAGGGAGGCGAGAACTTCAGCGTCGGACAGAGGCAGCTGATAAGCCTCGCGCGATCACTGCTCCGGAGATCGAAGATCCTGGTACTGGACGAGGCCACGTCGGCCGTTGACGTTGGTACGGACGCTCTCATCCAGAAGACCATTCGCGAGGAGTTCAAATCCTGCACCATGTTGATCATCGCTCACCGACTCAACACCATCATAGACAGCGATCAAATCCTCGTTCTCGACGCGGGACAGGTACACGTCCGGTTCACTCACAATCTTCGCAGAAACCCTAAAATCAAGCTCACATGACTAATTTCAGGTTCTTGAGTACGATTCCCCCGAAAAGCTCTTGAGCGACCAGGAAGGCGCGTTCTCCAGAATGGTTCAGAGCACAGGGCCTGCTAACGCCGAGTACCTACGCGGCTTAGTGCTCAATGACAAGCAAAGCAAGGCGAGCAGTGAAGCCGAGCGCCCAATCGAGCCCCGGAGATGGCTGGCCTCGTCGCGCTGGAACGCAGCTGCACAGCACGCGCTCGCCATTTCGCTGGCCGCTTCGTGCGATGATCTGCCGCGTTTAAGCATCGAAGACAATGGCAACATCCTTGTCAGAACCAAGGACGCTGTTGTGACACTGCGAGGGGTTTTGGAAGGGAAACACGACCGGGATATCGATGAGACGCTCAGGAACTTCAGTGTTCCAAGAGATAGTTGGTGGTCGTCTCTCTATAGAGTTGTTGAAGGTATGGCTCTGATCAGACTCAAATATATAGCATACCAACAATATCGAAAATGGTAGTTTACTAAGCAGGGAAACTCGTGGTTGGGGTAAAAAATCGAAAAGCTTCTATTTACCTGTCCTAGTTTTGAGAATTGTAAACCGTTATAAACTTATATATTTTTAAAATATTTTAGAAACCGCCAATTACCAGTTACTTGTTTGAAAAACTAAAATATCAGCTTTAAAATAGTACCATTTTTTCACCGTTCGGGTTTCTGATATAGAGTAGTACCGGTTTTACCAATACTAGATTTGTAAAAACTGTTACCTTGACTGAAGTACGTACCTTCCCGCTCCCGGTTTCACTTGTATATTAACTGTTTTAGTACTCTTGTCGGTTTCGTCCAATAATTTAATATGTTATTCTAATCGTAATTTGATTTTGTGACACAGGTCTTGGCATGATGAGCAGGCTTTCTCAAAATAGGTTTCAGCGTTTAGAAGATGATTTTGACGACACATTCGTCGATTTGAACCAACCCCTTATATAGTCACTGAATTCTCTAATTGGAAGAAACTCTCTCATGCTCATACTAGGGTTTAGAGACTCAGATATTATTGTCAAATCTTCAGAACATTCGAAAGAAAGAGAACCAAACTTATCTCTTTTTCCTCAACAAAGAAAGAGGATTAATCATCTCCACTTATTATGAAATAACATACATTAATATCCAGAAGTGAAACCAAAAAAAAACAAAAGCATACACACATATATATATATATATATTAGTTATTATGTAGTAGGTCACATAACGTGTGTGTACTATTTTGGGTACATTTGATCTGGTCATAGAAGTTTGATCTTTTTGACAATATTATTAAGAATATACCCCGTGACAAAAAAAGGAAGAAGAAAAAAAAAGAGTGGAATATAACGTCATTTTTACTTATATTAATTTAATGTTGAGAGCTCCAATCCATAGTTGATATGAATTCTTGTAATATTCTTAGCGTAGAAAATAGAATGATTATGTAGCACTTACTAATTGTTAACGGAAAAATAAAGTTAGAAAGCATAGAAAAAAATGGACCAGTACTTTTGGTACCTTTATATTATATATGCTTCATTTCCTTGAACTTCAAGTGAGTATATATTTAGTACTTTATCCCCTGCAATTTTAATATCTAGCTAAGCATGGGTAACAAATAGTTAATTAAATAAGCTTGAAAAGCACGAGTCAGTGCGCAACAACGTGTATAAATTAATACACAAATATATAATATATTATATATAATACACGCGCATATAAGACCCATTTGGCATAAAATAATCCAATGATAATTGATAACTGACAAAAAAAAACTCGTGAAAAAAAAAAGAAAAAAAGAAAAAGAGAAGACTAAAATCAAGAATTGACACCATTGATATTACTCATTACTATTTAATTAGTTATGGCGTACTCATTAATTAGAGTCATTTCGTTTGCATCAAGTAAATATATAATTAAGTCTAGACTCTGAGACGACATTAAAAAGTAACAATTTTCTTTATAACCCTAATGTTCTTCTTTCAATATTATATAATATAATAATAATAATAATGTCCATATTCTCTTTATTGAAAGAGCACTAAAAAAAAAAAAAAGGAGCACTAGGGTTACAAAGAAAATTGTTACTTTTTGTTAACGTCGTCTCAAAAAGTGAGACCTTTGCAGAACTTTTTGTATTTGTGACTTGTGAGTAAGCCATGATGTTGATTTGGTATAAATATATATATATACACACACACACACACATGAGAAAAAATAAACCCTTCAGATGTATTATCAGTTCTTAGCTAGTTAGCTTGGTCTACAAGGTTTCTGACTTTTCTGATCACATTCTTCTTGTCTTCAATCTATTCATATATATAAACCCTATGACATATCTATATATGTTCATCAGAAATCAGGACTCTAAAACATGGGAGGAGATTTCAAGGCACTGATGAGCTGGTACTGCGAACCAGCGGCTCGCAATGGCGCTTGGGGTGAGATTAAGGACACTTCTTTCGGGTCCTACACGCCATGTGCGATCGACTCGTTTGTCGTCTCGTTCTCCCATTTGGCTCTTTTCGGCCTCTGTATGTATAGAACGTGGCTTATGATCAAGAACGATCCCAAAGCAGAGAGGCTTCGTTTGAGGTCAAATGGTCACAACTATTTGTTGGGAGTTTTGGGAGGTTTTGTGAGTGGCTTATTCTTGATGAGATTAGTGATGGGCATTTCCATTTTTGACGATAACCAGATTGGACTTGCTCCTTTCGAGGTCAGTACTTTTATTATTTATTTATTTGTGGCTTGTAATGTATGATGAGTTATTGAGAGTGATGCTCCTAAACTTTGCATGTTTGTGCCTTTTATCCCATCATTTTAGCATTAATATTCCCTTTTTTTAAGGAAAAAAAAAGGTACGTAGTGTATTTACTTTATTTGTCTCCTGCATGTTTAAAAAAGGCGGAAAATGTTAATATATTTTCTTTTTGTAATTTTTTACATTTTTTTTATTTAAAAAAGAATACGGAGCTATTGTCTATGTTAAATTTTACGGGGTAAATTTTGCAAATTATTATAAAATAATGTACATAAGCAAATGAATTTGAATTTGAATTTGAACCGATCCATAATTTACATTGTCTCTAGTACTGTCTATGTAGGATCCAATAATATTCGGGGCATTAGTAAAAAAATTAGGGTTAATTGCGGCAATAATGCACAACCTTTGGTCAACAGGGGTTTTAAGTCCCCAACCTTTCAAAGTGTGGGAAAAAATACACAACGTTTGTTGAATGTAAAATTCGTTGGTCCTTCCGTTAGGAATGTTAAATTTTGCCGATGTGGCATCGTTAAACTGCCAAATAGACTGCCAACTTGTAATATAAATTACATAACCTAATTAATAAGAATAAATTAAATCATATTTTAATTATGATTCAAAAAATAAATTAAAACTTTAAATTAACGAACAATACTTATTTAACGCGTAGTTCCTATTTTAAACTCGTGCTTCAATATTATTCACATCTTTACTATGTCGTTTTATAAATTACAGTTGTATTTAATAATCGGTCGTTTTCCCAAAATTTTAGTCGTTTCTAATAAACTGTCGCTATGTAATCTTTGCAAATTTTAGTCGTGTTTAATAATTCGTCGTTTTTCAAAATTTTAGTCATGTTCGACGAAGAGTCTGTTAGATTTTTAGGGGGAGTAAAAATTATTTATTTAATTTAAAGTATTAATTTGTTTTTTGAATCATAATTAAAATCTGATTTAATTTATTCTTATTAATTAAGTTATGTAATTAATATTACAAGTTGGCAGTCCATTTGGCAGTTTAACGATGCCACATCAGCAGAATTTAACATCTCTAACGGAAGGACCAACGGATTTTACATTCAACAAACGTTGTGTATTTTTGCCCACGCTTTGAAAGGTTGGGGACCTAAAACCCCTGTTGACCAAAGATTGTGCATTATTGCCGCAATTAACCCAAAAAATTATTAGACTTGTTTAATTTATTACGAGTTTCTCTAATTAATTGTAATATAATATTATATGAGAGTTTTTATTGAAAACTTATATAAATTTCTCATTTTTACTGTGGGGGCCCGGTTTTATAAGGCGATCGCCCAAAGATTTTGTGAATAAGTTGGCCCTGTCGTGTCTAAATTTATCATGTCATATATATAAATGAATAGGAGCTATCGCCATTTAATAAGTTTTTTGAGGAAGACAAGACAAACCATATATTAAACTTTTATGGACACATGACCTAACTTAGCTTAAATAATGTAGGCTTATCCTTTTATGTTTTTATACTTACATTATACATAATAACTTTGGTTCGTTCTTCATTTGGTCAAAGTATGAGTACAATTCCGAGTCAATATTGCAGATAACGTCATTGGTGGTGAAACTTTGGACGTGGATCTGCATGGTTGTGATGATTGCATGGGAAACCAAAGTTTACGTAAGAGAGTTGAGGTGGTACGTCAGATTTGGTGTTATATATGTCTTAGTCGCTGAAGCTGTGCTGCTCAATCTCCTCCTCTCTCTCCATCATAATTTCTACAATATTATGACCACAAGGTAATTCTTTTAATTACTTCTTATTGTTGGAATTTATTAGTAATAAATGACCAATAAATGTTCTAATAAATGAGCTAGTATAATGTGTTGAGTGAAGAGTAAATGTGGTAGTTCTTTTAATTACTTCTTATTGTTGGAATTTATTAGTAATAAATGACCAATAAATGTTCTAATAAATGAGCTAGTATAATGTGTTGAGTGAAGAGTAAATGTGGGAATGTGAAAAGTCCCACATGGATTAATTACAAAGAGTTTGTGCAATATATAAGGAAAACAATAGTGATGTGAGCTCAACATGTGGCATAGTGATGAGTATGCCACATGAGTGCCGTGTGGAGGCGAGGTGGCGAGACCATGCCACCTCACGCTTTCGCAATGCCGGTGGCGACACCGGCTCCGGCACGGGATCGGGTGCGTGGGCGTAGAGGCGCTAGTGGCGTCTTGTAGGCGCGAACGTTAACTGCTCTCTGAATAATTTTCTACTCTCTGAAAACACTTCGAGAAACGCGTTCTTGCTTACGGTCGGAACTTCGCTTCGTCTTGCGATTTCCCGGCCAAAGGCTTGTCTTATCCTGGGTGTTCTTGCAAGCAGACTCGAAGACGTTTTTGAGTGCTCGTGACGTTTTCAACCTTGAAGAAATTTCCAACACTTGTCACTTCAAAAAAAAAAAAAAAACTATTATAACTAATAGTATTAGTTTATATATATATATATATATATAATCAATAATCTCTCTAGATGATTTCTACATCAGTGGGTTATTAGTGTACTGATCTATATAAATTAAGAAGGTTAAAATTAAAGTGGTATAAATATATCCGAAACATTTTATATTCAATTATTCATATTTCAGATTGCCATGCATGCAAGGGATACAAATAAATTGATGGTCTCAGACTCACCATGCATATATATAATTAAGCCTAATATACCAATACTATGCTTAACTGTTGTGCTTTATATATAATTTTGCAGCTACGCACTGAATCTATATATAAGCACAGCTATACTGCAGGTTTGTTTATTTCTCACATCCTAAACAAACAAATACAAACAAAAAATGTAATATGCTATTTTTTTCATACTAAAATTTGCCTTTTTTGTTAGCGTATACGCTCTTTAAATTTCCGACAATGAATGTCTGGAAATTCACACTTAATAACCAAAAGAATGAAAGAAATTAAGCTATAGTACTTTATCATCAATGTTCTTGCTTAGGTTTTGTTTGGAATTCTTCTCATCGTACACCTTCCGAATTTGGATCCGCACCCGGACTACGTTCCGACCCGACCCGAATCTATAGACAATGAGGAATATAAAGCATTACCTAGTGGAGACCAGATTTGTCCTGAGAGGCATGCCAACATATGGTTCAGTAAGTAGTTCAAAGTCCTCACCATTGAGATATAATGTTATGTTGCATATCTTTGTCCATGAATAGAAAGATTATAGAATAGTTGACCGTATTGCCCCTCGAATTTTGTGGGTGCACTTTGTCACATGAATTTTATATTTTTGCCAAAAATCCCCTCTACCCTTCAAAAAGTAGCACATCACCCCAACGCGTTAACAATGACAATAAACATAAAAAATTGGGTAAACTGCGGCTAATGTACCCAATGTTTGATTTTCTGCGGATTATGTACCCAATGTTTATTTTTGGCGGCTAATGTACTCAATGTTTGATCCGTTAGATATTTTTGGGTTTTCCGTCAGTTGACCGTTAGAGAGTTATATGTACACTTTTCGTATTTTTGACATAACTCACTCATTTTTTGTCCACATTTTATGCACGACCTATGGTTGGAAAGATAAGAGATAAATATACAACTTTAATGTTTTAAGTTTTGTAAAATTAGTTTTAAAAAAATACGAAATTTCAAGTACAACGTAAAACTGGACATTAGTTTAATGCAAAATATTTGTTTCGAGCAAATTTTAATATACTTAATGACTTTTTATGATGAAGTGTAAAAGTAAAAAGTTGTAGATAAATGTTTTATCTTTCCAACGGATGTTTATTTATAAATTTCTGATAAAAAACGAGTGAGTTATGCCAAAAATATGAAATGTTATTTCACATCACATCTTTTATATTTTTGGCATAATTCACTTATTTTTTGTCCAAAATTTATAAATAAATAACCGTTGGAAAGATAAAAAGTTTATCTACAACTTTTTAGTTTTACGTTTCATCATAAAAAGTCATTAAGTATATTAAAATTTGCTCGAAACAAATATTTTGCATTAAACTAATGTCCAGTTTTACGTTGTACTTGAAATTTCGTATTTTTTTAAAACTGATTTTACAAAACTTAAAACATTAAAGTTGTAGATCTATCTCTTATCTTTCCAACCATAGGTCGTGCATAAAATTTGGACAAAAAATGAGTGAGTTATGTCAAAAATACGAAAAGTGTACATATAACTCTCTAACGGTCAACTGACGGAAAACCCAAAAATATCTAACGGATCAAACATTGAGTACATTAGCCGCCAAAAATAAACATTGGGTACATAATCCGCAGAAAATCAAACATTGGGTACATTAGCCGCAGTTTACCCTAAAAAATTATCAGGGGAAAAGTGCACCAATGATTAAACTTCAAGAGGGTATTTGTGCCAATTACTCAAGATTTTTTTTCTTTTCTTTTTTTACTAACGCAAAATCCATATTTGAAAACAGAGCTTTATTTTGCATGGATGACCCCTCTCATGAAGAAAGGTTACACAAAGACCTTGAGTGAAGAGGATGTCTGGAAGTTAGACACTTGGGACCAAACTGAGACCCTAATTAAGAAGTCAGATTCATGTTAATTATGGTTCTTATTATTATTAAGCATATAATTAATCATATTATTATGCATTATATTTTTGTTCTCAGGTTCCAGAGAATTTGGGCTGAAGAATCTAAAAAGCCAAATCCATGGCTTTTAAGGGCACTTAACAACAGCCTCGGAGCAAGGTTATTCCTTAATAATAATAAAAAGAGAAATGGCTCTTAATAGCCAAATTGAAACGTTTGATTAGCCAAATAGCTAACCTTTCTTTTTTCTTTGCAAAATAGCCAAATTGATGAGGTGGCTATTTAATAACATATTTTATACCTATAATACCCTTTTAACATATTAACGTGTATTAACAAAGTTAATTTTTCTTAAAAATAAGAACATTTACTTGTGTTTACAGAAAATCTATATTAACGTGTATTAACTGAGTTAATTTGTTTAAAAATAAAAAATCGTGATTAAAATTTTAACAAAAAATTAATTTATTTTTAAACAAATTAACTTAGTTAATACACGTTAATATAGTTAATAATACACGTTAATACAAGGGTAATACGGTCTTTCGTGATTTATTAATGTGGTTGATTGGCTATTTGGCAATATTAATCAAAAGGTTGGCTATTTTGCAAAATAGTTTTTCTAGTTTGGCTATATGGCTATAGAGCCCATTAAAAAATTCCATTTAGTATCTAATAAACTAGACCTTACAAACCCTAATTTCATATTTGTATCTCTTGACATAATCTTGAGTGTAGGTTTTGGATTGGAGGATTGTTCAAGGTAAAGAGCTCACTCCTATTGTTCCTCTCTATTGTTGAGATTAGAATCATAAATCGAACACGAAATAGCAACGGAAGTTAAGAGAAAAACGACACTTGAATCGTATATAGAACCTAATTTGGGAAGAAAACCACGGGCATGGGAGAAGATTCCATTATGATCGAAAAGTGTTACAAATAAATGACGGCTAGGTTATAATTAACCCTAAAAGGCATATCACATAAATTCTAATACGAAAACTCTGTTTGATCTCTCTCTTTCACCAGATAGCCTCCAAAATATCCTGTATAAGAAATGTATAAAAAAATGTCAACACCGCGAAGTTATGAAATGGACTAGGCAAAAAAAATGGATTTGGGTCGCAAACTCTCGTGTGTGTGTGTTTTTGTTCGTTTCATTTTTTGTATTATCAAGAAACTCTAACGGATTTATTTTATTTTATTTTTCACTTAAAACCACGTAGATAGGATGGGATCTTTCTCAGTTCGTTGGACCAGTGATTCTGAATTACCTCTTACAGGTTAGTCATTTCTTTCTCAAGACAATTCATCACTCATTTCCAGTATGTTCTTCATAGGGTATTATATGTAACTATTTTATCCATGAGATAATGTATAATCATGGTTCCGAATTCCAGTCGATGCAACGAGGAGATCCGGCTTGGATTGGTCACTTTTACGCCTTTTTAATTTTTGCCGGAGTGGTATGAATTCAGCCTTTCATTTCCTAAATTCCCTTTTGTACTGTTCCAACCCTTGCTTCTATATTTTGAAGACAAAAACTCAAGTTCCTTGACCAACAAGTAACTAGATGTGTTGCTTGAGTTTCTTGCCTTCTAATGATTTTGAACTCAATTTTTATCTATATTTAGATAAATCTAAGTATCAATATTTTTCGTTACTGATTCGAAGTAAATTTGTGTACCTTGACCAACAAGTAACTATTTATTGCTTAACTTTTTTTTCCATCAAATTATTCGAATTATCGACTTTGTTCAGTCGATCGGTGTGCTCTGTGAGGCTCATTATTACCAAAACGTCATTCGCGTCGGTTGGCAGCTGAAATCAACTTTGGTAAAATCTTCTCCTCTGAGTTACCACTGTAAATTAGGCCACTTTCAGTGTCACGAACTATTCGGCAAGTTTTCAACACATTGTCTCGGATTAGGTGGCTGCGATATTTCAAAAATCGCTACTGCTTAGTCATGAGGGTCGAAAGAATTTTGCGTCGGGAAAGATAACGAATATGATCACCACAGACGCCAATGCACTTCAGGTGCAATCTTCAGTACAATTTGGCAGATAATTTTTCGAATCAGGAACTATGTGAATGAACTGTTTTCTACAGATAATATGCCAACAGCTTCACGGGATCTGGTCGGCTCCGTTTCAGATTATCGTGTGTCTGATTCTCCTTTACCAGCAATTAGGGGTTTCTTCTCTGTTTGGGGCTCTAATGCTTGTCCTAATGCTTCCAATACAGGTAAGAAAAAGTGTTCATATTAATCTCCTATTAACTTCACTCATTTCACTTTGATAATTCCCGGGACGAACAGACGATCGTGCTTACGAAGATGCAAAAGCTGACAAAAGAAGGACTGTCGTGCACTGACAAGAGAGTCGGTCTCGTGAACGAAATTATCTCAGCCATGGATATAGTGAAGTAAAATATGCTCTTTCTCTTCATATACACAAGCTTCAGAACGTTAACCATTAAGACTTTTCTAAATCTTAGCTCAAATTCGTTCAGATGTTATGCGTGGGAATCGAGCTTTCAGTCCTGCGTTCAAAACATACGAGACGACGAGATCTCGTGGTTCCGAAAATCTCGATTGCTAGCTGCTGTATGTATTAAGAGCGGTATTGGCATCTACATTATATCTATCGCCCAACGTGTCATGTGAACGGTTTCCTTTGTGTGGCAGTTCAACAGCTTCATACTGAACATCATACCAGTTGTTGTGACGGTCACATCGTTCGGAATCTTCACTTTTCTTGGTGGAGATTTGACACCAGCGAGGGCATTTACGTCAATTTCTCTGTTCACAGTGCTTCGATTTCCGTTGAGATTGCTTCCGACATTATTGAGTCAGGTATTGCCATATTTCCCTCTATAAAATGTGTGTAGCTTTAGGTTCTGACTCTAAGTCTTCTGTTATAAAAATGCTCGGTTTTGTAGATAGCTAACGCGAACATATCATTACAACGCTTGGAAGAGCTCCTCGTAGCTGAAGAACGAGTTTCACAACCAAACGCGCCTCTTCAGCCGGACCACCCCGTCATCTCGATCAAGGATGGCTATTTTTCTTAGGAGCCAAAGGTCAAACCTAAGACATCTTCGACATTCTTATGCGCATCGAAACACTAGAGAAAAGCCGTGTTATGCTAATGCCATGCTTTGATATCAGGCAGATAAGCCTACCTTATCAAATATCAATTTGGACATACGGGTCGGAAGCTTAGTAGCAATAGTTGGTGGAACCGGACATGGAAAGACATCGCTTATCTCAGCAATTCTCGGTGAGCTTCCAGCTGTGTCGGGTTCGGATTCAAACGTGAAAGTCAGAGGAAGCATAGCCTATGTCCCTCAGATTTCGTGGATTTTCAATGAAACTGTGAGTTGAACTCTCTCCCAGAGCCGAGATCGTTTTGGTTTTCCGCTTTCGTAAACTTAAAAACAGTGAGCTGTTCTGGCCAGGTGCGCGAGAATGTACTATTTGGATTGGGATTTGAAGCTGCGAGATACTGGAAGGCCATTGATGTTACTGAGCTACGACATGATCTCGATTTGCTTCCGGTTTGTATCTGACAATATAAAGTTTACGAAAAAATGATATTAATATACGAATAATTTGCCTTCTTGTCTATTCTAAGGGCGGTGATCTAACGGAGATAGGTGAGCGGGGAGTGAATATCAGCGGTGGACAAAAGCAGAGAATCTCAATGGCTAGAGCGGTATATTCCAACGCAGATGTTTACATATTTGATGACCCTTTAAGCGCTCTTGATGCTCGTGTCGCAACACAAGTAAGTGTAGCTTTGGTGCGAGAAATTGCTTGAATTATTTTTTTTTGGGATTTCGGTCATCGTTTTGAGCTTCTTGTACAGGTCTTCAACAACTGTATTAAGGAAGAGTTAGAAGGGAAAACTCGATTGCTCGTCACCAACCAGCTGCATTTTCTTCCTCAAGTGGATAGAATCATTGTGGTTTGTGACGGTATGGTTCGAGAAGAAGGCACGTTTGAGGAGCTTAATAAGAATGGAAAGCTGTTCCGGAAACTAATGGAAAATGCTGGGAAAATGGAACAAAGTGAAAACTGCATCGACAAAAGTTCGATACCAGCTTCTAACGGGGTAGTTAATAAATTGCCAGACTATGTGACCGATGCCGAGAAAAGTAAATCGGGAGCGTCTGTTTTGATCAAAGAAGAGGAACGCGAATCGGGTGTTATAAGTTGGAATGTCTTGATGAGGTAAGATGTTATGACCCAAATTAGAACTTCTGGTTGACGGCTAGTTTGGGTGAGTTGCTTGTGATATAAGTTAAGCTTGAAAGTAGAGATAAAAACGGTATAAATACCACTAAGTTGTTCATTACTCGTTATTTCTTCTGTTTCGCGTACAAGAGTGAAATTTCCTAGATTGCTTGAGATACAAGAAATTGGTAATCCAAAGGTCTGTTTCGGTTGCTCTTGGAATCTTTCGATTTTTATACACAAGTGATTAATGAAATCGGCTGTCCTTGGTTCGCTCTTGATTCATCACAGATTCTACGTTGCAGGTACCAAAACGCGTTAGGAGGCCTATGGACAGTCATTATTCTCTTTACTTTATATTCGTTAACCGAAACACTTCGACTTTCAAGCAGCACGTGGTTAAGTTTTTGGACAGACCAAAGCAAATCAAAAACATACAGACCCGGATTCTATATTCTCGTATATGCACTTCTCTCTTCCGGTCAGGTCAGTAGAATCGGAAATTAAAATTTTGATCATCTGTTTAATCAGCTCTAATTTGACAACAAAATCTATCCATTTTCAGGTTACCATAGCACTGACACACACTTTCTGGCTCATCATGACGAGTCTCCGAGCGGCGAAGAGGTTGCATGATTCCATGTTATCTGCGATTCTACGAGCTCCGATGGTTTTCTTCCACACCAACCCAACGGGGCGGATAATCAACAGGTTCGCAAAGGACGCCGGCGACATCGACCAGAACATCGCTAGTCTCCTGGACTCATTCCTCGGCCAAGTGTGGAAACTTCTTGCGACGTTCGTGCTGATCGGAATCGTCAGCACGATATCTCTCTGGGCTATCATGCCGCTTCTGATATTTTTCCACGCAGTTTATCTTTATTATCAGGTACGCTCTAGAAAACAACAACCGGAAAAACATGAAAACAAAATAGAAATCACCAGAATTGATCCAGGTTTGAGCAAATATTAGTCGGTTGTTATGGTTTCTTGTCTATTAAGCTATCTCAGAGTTCCTCTCTATATTGTTTACTAAACTAAACAGAATTGAGTACAATGAACAACTTCACACTAATTACCATAGTTTACTTGGGTTTCAAGAAAACTAACAAACTAACCGTTAAGTTCTTAAATCTAACTATAATTAGTAATAACCGGAAGTTACAATGTGTGTCGTATATTTACATGCCACTTTCGGGGACCTGATAGACGTTTTCTTGCAGAGTACTTCCCGCGAAGTGAAACGCCTGGATTCGGTGACGAGGTCTGTCGTTTACGCGCAATTTGGAGAGGCGCTAGACGGCGTATCAACGATCCACGCGTACAGAGCGCACAACCGAATGGCCAGAATCAATGGGCAGGCGGTGGACGACAACTTGAGATTCACTGTGGCGTACAATAGCTCGAACGGGTGGCTCTTCATAAGACTGGAGACATTGGGAGGCCTCATGATCTGGCTGACGGCGAGCTTCGCAGTTCTGCAAAACGGAAGAGCCGATCCGAGCCAGAAATTAGCCGTTGCGTCAACAATGGGTTTGCTCCTGAGCTACACTCTGAACATCACGAACTTGCTCGCAAGCGTGCTGAGGCCAGCCAGTCTCGCCGAGAACAGCTTCAACGCTGTCGAACGTGTAAGCACGTACATTGACTTGTGTCCCGAGGCTCCGGCTATCGTGGAGGGAAACCCTATCCCGCAAGGTTGGCCCTCATTGGGCTCTGTAGAATTCGAAGGCGTTTTTTTGCATTACAGGCCTCAGCTTCCGCCGGTCCTGCGTGAGCTTTCCTTCTCAGTTTCGCCAGGGGAAAAGATCGGCGTCGTTGGAAGAACCGGTGCTGGAAAATCAACAGTGCTCAACGCCTTATTTCGGATCGTCGAGATCGAAAAGGGAAGGATCTTGATCGACGGCCGTGATATCTCCAAATTCGGACTCGCAGATCTCAGAAGTGTCCTCAGCATTATCCCACAGTCGCCCGTACTGTTCTCAGGTATGAATTTTGAACAAAAAACGTTTAGGCAAACGATATAAAATTTAATTAAGACCACTCAGAAGAACTTACGGATTTTAACAACGAACTCATGTTTCATTCGGATTTAAAACCGCTTAAAAGTAGCGCATTCCGATTCTAACTTTAGGTCTTTTGTTATCAAGGAACTGTTCGGTTCAACCTCGATCCCTTCTCCAAGCACCTCGACGCTGACATATGGGACGCGCTGGAGAGAGCGCATCTCAAGGATGTCATTGGAAGAAACCCTCTTGGTCTTGATGCAGAGGTACACTGATTCTTATGTGAAATTATAGTAACTTGCGGGTTAAGGCAAGTGGTTTTTCAATTTTGTAACAACTTGAACTAATCTTATTGACACAAATTCCACTCTGACTGAGTCAAGGTTCTCGAGCGCGGAGAGAATTTCAGCGTCGGACAGAGGCAGCTGATGAGCCTCGCTCGATCATTGCTCCGGAGATCAAAGATCCTCGTCCTCGACGAGGCCACGTCATCAGTCGACGTTGGAACCGACGCACTTATCCAGAGGACTATTCGCGAAGAGTTCAAGTCCCGGACGATGCTGATCATCGCTCACAGGCTTAACACCGTCGTGGACAGCGACCGGATTCTAGTCCTCGACGCTGGTCAGGTACGCGCGTTTCTAGAAGTGCTCCATGCAGGGATCAAAATGAGGCTTCTTTAACCTATATTTTTTCAGCTTGTTGAATTCGAGTCTCCGAAGAAACTCTTGTTGAACAGAGACGGTGCTTTCTCCGGAATGGTGGAAAGCACGGGGCCCGCCAATGCCCGGTTCTTGCGCGGGTTAGTGCTCGGAGAATACGAACAGAACAAAGATTGACACTGAAGCTGCTTCTAACTAAGGAAGAAACAAAAGATTAGACATGACTCTTAATTTGAAGTCTCTCAATTTGTTCTTATCTCAATAAAAAAGGTTGACTATTGCTTTCAAAAAAAAAAATGTTGACTATTTGAACTTGTGTCGTTAAAGTGCGCGGTTAAGCCGCATAATTAATAATAATAAAAAATTGAAAAACGCTCACAAGTAATATATATATATAGTTCATCAGAATTTTTTGTTTTTTTTGTTTTAGGAATATATAGTTCATCAGAATTAATGTTACTGAGGTTTACTTTAGCTACAAGGTGTTGAGTTGACTTTTTCGCTGAGGTCATAAGTTGACTTTAAAGATCTTACCTTTTTATTAATTAGTAATAAAATCCTTGTGTTAGATCATATCAAATATTTTGTTAGTGTATTATAAATATTGTTATAGGAGTTTCTTATCTTAGTCTTTTATGAATTAATGAGCGTTGCAATCAAACAAATCGATTCATAAAAAATGAGACAAAATATAATAATATGTTAAAAGGAAATAAACACAAATAAGATTTCTTTTATTTTCAATATGTGTTTTTAAAATACTAGATAAATTTTGTTATCTTCTTTAATTAAAATAATAAATTGTAAGGAAAGAATATATTTGTAGTACATATGCTTATGTATTAGCAGCCACACGTTGAACCTGGATATACTTGCACCATTGCATGTCTCACAAGTATTTATTAATTTAGGACCGGTCTTATTCACAAAATTTTAAAAAAATATTATTTATAAACCTCAAATCATATTCTATTACGTTTGGAATTATTGTCCATGTCTTATATTAAATAATTTTCATGTCATGATGAATGAACGCACAAATATGACGTATCACGTATGGAATTAATATTATGTATATACACACGAATACGGACAAATGGTTCCAAAATGACAGATATATAGTATATATACCCTTACAAACATCTCAAATGGTTCACATGTCATAACTCGTAAGTATAATATTATATATATATGTACACCATCAACGTTGGATCCGAACTCCCAGCTCTGAAAAATAAATAACATGGCAACAACCTGGCTGCTGTGGCTGATCATCACCGGCGCAGCGCTGGCGGTCGGGGCCGGAGCCGACGCGCAGACGCGGCTGCTGAACCATGGCTGCAGCCAATACAACGCGACCGACTTCGGCGACTTCTACTCGAACCTCAACGCCACCTTCGCTGACCTCCGTGCACAGCTGGGCCGCGACAAGCGGTTTGCGACGGCCCAGCAAACACGCGGGTCGGACCCCGTCTACGCCATGGCTCAGTGCCGCAACTACCTCTCCTCCGCTGACTGTTCTGCCTGCTTCACCGTCGCCGAGAGGCTCATCCGCAACTGCTCCGCCGCCAACGGCGCTCGCGTCATCTATGACGGATGTTTCCTCAGGTGTGTATTATAGACATAAAACCACTTCATATATATATATATATATATATATATATATAGTATTTGAATTTCTATATATCTCAAAATTTAAGTACGCGTGACATAAAAAATAACCTATAAAAAAGAAATACATAATTATTTAAATATATGTACACAGATACGAACGAGTGATTGTAAAAAAAAAAAATTATATTGCCGGATTATGTTCAAAAACTATAATTCTATATATTGCTGAAGAGAGATGAGATTTAATAGTTGACTGATAAAGTAAACGCTAATATACAATAAATATTATTAGTGGATTTTTAGTTGGGAAAGTATATTATTAACTTTGTGACATAATAATGATTAGTAAAAAATCAGAATTTGTTTGTTTGACTTGTTGTTGATGGTGGCTGAATTGCAGGCCTATGCCGGCTATTTTTACTTTATTTCTTAAATAAATGACTATATATATTATTTTTCTAGATTTTAGGTTGTTGGAAATATAAATGAAAGTTATTGATATATTTTTCGACAGGTTGTGGGGCAAAGAAATTCAAGAAATTAATGATGATATTCCATTTTAGGGTTAATGACGGCAAAAATACCTAAAATTTGGTCAAAGAACCCCTCGTGTACCTAAAGTTTAAAAGTGGTGGCAAAAATACTCAAAGTCACATTTGGGGAGTTGACCGCTCCATTATCGTAACGCCGTTAACTTACCTGTTAATTCTGGCCCCGTGGACAAATCTGTTTTGTTAAGTGTAATCATTAGGGGTTCAATTAATTTTGTTAAATAGTATTAATTAGGGGTTTAATTCCTTGTTTTGTCGTAAACGAGACTGATGTGGGCTCGTTCACGTGACAAAAATTATTATGTCAGTAACCCACGTTTGTCCACGTGGCCAGAATTAACGGGTAAGTTAACAGCGTTACGAGAATGGAGTGGTCAACTCCCCAAATGTGACTTTGGATATTTTTGCCACCACTTTTAAACTTTGGGTACACGAGGGGTTCTTTGACCAAACTTTGAGTATTTTTACCGTCATTAACCCTTCCATTTTATTATATGATAAGTACTTGCACACTACCTAAATTCAAAGCTCTTAATAATTACATGTGGAAAAATTAATAAGTCGTGACACCATTGGCTAGACTAGAGTACTCGAATTAGGATTATACAGTAGAGTATTATTCGGTATCGATTTTGCTCTTAAAATGACTTAAACTCTATTATTCGGTTTTAAAGTCTTCCGTGACAAAACTTT
The DNA here is from genome assembly GCA_954871525.1 of Parietaria judaica. Lineage (NCBI taxonomy): Eukaryota > Viridiplantae > Streptophyta > Magnoliopsida > Rosales > Urticaceae > Parietaria > Parietaria judaica. The sequence continues at coordinate 4,096,600 of OX940863.1, forward strand.
TGGTCTCTCAATTTGATTTTTTTAATTTTTTTAAACCCCTAACTCGTATATAGGTCATTAAAGGAACTTAGCCGATATGGAAGGGGGAAAAAAAGTAGAAAAACAAAAAATTAGAACGAGGACAATAAAAATTCTTATAATTAATTTCATATGAATAATATCATATATGTGAATATGTGATATGTACATTGAATATTCTAGCTGTCAAATACGTGAACGGCACTTTGTGGAAACATACGTCTGATTATATATTGAGATTGAGAATAATAATCTATGTTTGTAATTCTTTTTTCAATAGATGTAACTTTCAGAGATATTTCAAATTTACTTTGTACTATTTTTTTTTTTTCTCATTAGTAATAATTAAAGACAGATGGGTTGTCGATATAAGTCATGATATCTGTTTGGAAATCTTTGAATATATAATAGGGAAACTTGATAGTTAATTTCTCATTTCACATAATATTTGAAAATTATTATCGTATTTATAAAAAAAAAAAAAAAAAAAAAAAAAAAAAAACTCCAAAAGTTTATGGATTAATTTTAGGGTAAACTGCGGCTAATGTACCCAACGTTTGATTTTCTGCGGATTATATACCCAATGTTTATTTTTGGCGGCTAATGTACCCAATGTTTGATCCGTTACATATTTTTGGGTTTTCCGTCAGTTGACCGTTAGAGAGTTATATGTACACTTTTCGTATTTTTGACATAACTCACTCATTTTTTGTCCAAATTTTATGCACGACCTATGGTTGGAAAGATAAGAGATAGATCTAAAACTTTAATGTTTTAAGTTTTGTAAAATCAGTTTTAAAAAAATACGAAATTTCAAGTACAACGTAAAACTGGACATTAGTTTAATGCAAAATATTTGTTTCGAGCAAATTTTAATATACTTAATGACTTTTTATGATGAAACGTAAAACTAAAAAGTTGTAGATAAACTTTTTATCTTTCCAACGGTTGTTTATTTATAAATTTTGGACAAAAAATGAGTGAGTTATGCCAAAAATATAAAAGATGTGATGTGAAATAATATTTCATATTTTTGGCATAACTCACTCGTTTTTTATCCAAAATTTATAAATAAACATCCGTTGGAAAGATAAAACATTTATCTACAACTTTTTACTTTTACGTTTCATCATAAAAAGTCATTAAGTATATTAAAATTTGCTCGAAACAAATATTTTGCATTAAACTAATGTCCAGTTTTACGTTGTACTTGAAATTTCGTATTTTTTTTAAACTGATTTTACAAAACTTAAAACATTAAAGTTGTAGATCTATCTCTTATCTTTCCAACCATAGGTCGTGCATAAAATTTGGACAAAAAATGAGTGAGTTATGTCAAAAATACGAAAAGTGTACATATAACTCTCTAACGGTCAACTGACGGAAAACCCAAAAATATCTAACGGATCAAACATTGAGTACATTAGCCGCCAAAAATAAACATTGGGTACATAATCCGCAGAAAATCAAACATTGGGTACATTAGCCGCAGTTTACCCTTAATTTTATCATTGAGTTAACTAACTTTGAGTGTCCAACGCTTCAATTAAAGACACTTTTCTATACAATTAAGGACACTTTTTTAACTCTTTAAGACATTTTTAGTTACAATTAAGGACAATTTACGGGTGAGTAATTTTTAAGTATGACCATTTCAATGATAATGATGAGAATAGGTACGAGAGCAATGGGTTCTTTGACCAGACAACGCTCCTGGGCAACGTGGGGCTGTGCGGCAAACAGGCCGTGTCCCGCAACGCTGCGGCTTTCACGTCTACGGTGGACACCATGCTGTCGGATCTTGTGGCCGCCACGCCACTCATCCCCGGGTTCTTCGCTGCAGTAACGAAGCAGGCAGCGAGCAATGGCGGTACTGGTGACACGACGTCTTACGGGTTGGCGCAGTGCGCGGAGACGGTGAGCAAGAGCGGGTGCGCGGAGTGCCTGAAAGTGGCATACGCGAACTTGGAAAGCTGCCTTCCCGATGCCAACGGCAGAGCTGTCGACGCCGGGTGCTTCCTCCGGTACTCCAACGCATCCTTCTTCGCCGCCGATCAGACCATCGACCTCGCCTCCTTCTTAAGCACCGGCGGTAAGTGTACATATAGCATGGTAAACACTATTAGAAATTACACCATGGATCAAACCACGGGAGACAAAACCATGGTTTACGTTTAAACCTACAAAAATTGATATTTAAACAACGGAAAAATCTTAGATAAATAGTCAAGGGATGCAACATAAAAATAGAAAAAGAAAACAAAAAAATGTTAACAGTACATAGTAAAAAAAGGTCAAAATTCTTAGATATATAGTCGCGATTATCGTTCACATAATTTTGGGAGGATTTAGAGGTGAAACCGCGCTAGGAACCAGAAATTTAGCTTCTTTTTTTTCGGTCCAAGAAAAATTGGAATGCCAAAATTATGTCCCGTCCCAGTTTGAAAAAATCCCTGTTTTTTTTTTTATTAGAAAATAAGAATTGGTAACAAAATCGGACTGGGATAAGGATGAACCGGAAAAAGAATACATAATTTTCAACCTTAGAATGAATACTGTAGTGAGAACAATAAAATGTTCTTTTTTTTTTTGAAAGAATAAAATGTTCTTATCCAATAATGTATAAATGCGTTCATATAAAATTATTTGCTTCATTTATAATGAATGATCACACACACACACACACACACACATATATATATAATGAATGATCTTAATGATGTATGATATGTTTAGGAGGTTCAAAGAAAAAGGCAATTATTGGAGGTGTCGCTGGAGGTGTAGGAGCTCTAATTTTGGTCCTTGTTGGGTTTCTTATCTGGCTTAAACGATCAAGAACATCTCAGGCCAATCCTAGGGGTAAATTTGTAACTTAATTATGCTCTTATTTACTCAATTATGTATTTGCTATACTCTAAAATCAGCATTAATTAATCTCACACTAGTAAGTAGTATCTCACTATCTCTAGTCCTACATATTAGGTGACATTTTGGGAGCAACGGATTTGCGAGGCCCGGTGAATTACAGCTACAAGGATTTGAAGTCGGCTACGAACAATTTCAGTACCGAGAACAAACTCGGCGAGGGCGGTTTCGGGGACGTTTACAAGGTGATTTGATAAGTGATGTTTGAGTTATTCATCTAGCTAGTAAATTAATGTTATTAACTGTCAATAGGGCACTTTAAGGAATGGTAAAATCGTAGCGGTGAAGAAGCTCGCGATAGGGCAGACCGAGAAAGGAAAGGCAGAATTCGAAAGCGAAGTGAAGCTGATAAGCAACGTTCACCACCGCAACCTCGTTCGGCTTCTCGGATGCTGCAGCAAAGGCCCTCAGCTCCTTCTTGTCTACGAGTTTATGCCTAAAACCAGCCTTGACAAGTTCTTGTTTGGTAAGTCTCGCTCTTTCCCGTGAACCCGTCTCAACTTTATGATTTATCCCTCACTTACACAGTTACACTAAAGGAAAGCAGTAGTAAAAAAATAAAAATGAAGGATTTACATATTACATAAACCAAATCATCTTATAAGGACGACCATTAAACATAAAAACAATACAATAACAAATAAATGTGCGTGACATAAAGGGCACTTCTGTAAGATCTTGAAGATGACTAGAAGAAGTGGGAACAAGTGATATTTTTTTTGAAGTACTTAAACTTAGACCAATTGAAGTGGCATGGGTTGAATAAAAAAAATAGCGGCTAAAAAGTATTCAAAGTCGACAAAACTGAAAGGAGAGATATTTTTCAACCTTTTTACGGACGTTGGTCAAGTATCACGTGGTATGACAGACATTGGGAAAGTAAAAAAAAATTGAGCTGACACATATTTCAGTCAACTTGATGTCATTTGGCATTTGACCGCCTCAATTTGGTCAAAATTTCTATACTTATGCCACCAATATCTATGTCAGTAAAACTTCTATAAATTAATACAGTTGGGACCGGAGAATTTTATTATTTTATCAAGATAATTAATTTATCGAAGAAAAATTTAGTTATGTTAGTTAAAGTCAGGATCATATAAAAATATCATTTTATCAAGACTATTAATGTATCGAGTATTAATTTAGATAGGTTTATATATATATATATATATATACATGATGTTTTGGTGGACATGTGACATATGATTTGCTGTCGTTTCTGGCAAGTGATTCTGTTGTGTGTGAACACTATTAGGGGAAGGAAGAGGCTCACTGAACTGGAGACAGAGATACGACATAATACTAGGCACGGCCAGAGGACTCGCCTATCTTCACGAGGAATTCCACGTTTGCATTATCCACAGAGACATCAAACCCAGTAACATTCTTCTCGACGGCGATTTCTACCCCCGGATCGCCGATTTCGGACTGGCCCGGCTTCTGCCCGAAGATCAGACTCACCTCAGCACCAGATTTGCAGGCACTTTGTGCGTGACAAATTCATTACTAACTTGCTAGCTCATTTTTAAGTCTTCTTTTTACATGTGATCATTTTGAATATTCAGGGGGTACACGGCTCCTGAGTACTCGATTCACGGGCAATTGTCCGAGAAGGCCGACGTGTACAGCTACGGAGTCGTCGTGCTTGAGATCATAAGTGGCCAAAAGAGCAATGAGTTTAATCCTGATGGTGAATTTCTACTTGAACGGGTAATTTATTTCTTACTAAATGTTTTATATATATTTCTAATAACTGAGCAGAAACATACAAAATCATGTCGTTTTTGAACACTTAAAAGAGTCGCTTCCTTCAATATTTATGTCGTTTTTTATTTTTGTATTATTTCCGTATGTAGCTGTCTTTTCGGTCATTTTCTAATTTCTATGTCGTTTTTATCTATGCTCTCCATTTTAGACTCATTTCGGCAGATATTACTATTATATCTACTTTTCAATCATTCTCTAATTTCTAAGCTGTTATAATTTTCTTGTCATTTTCCAAACCTTATTGCTTTCCCTTACTACGTTATCCATTTTTACCGTCTCTAACTCTTTTCTTTTTATGCCGTATTGAGAAGCTTATTGTTCACAATTTCATGTCGAATGATGTCTTTTGGCATTCGACTTGTATTTCTATTGACTCAGGCGTGGAAGCTGTACGAGAGAAACAGCCACATGGAGTTGGTGGATGAGACGATGAATCCCGAAGAGTACGAGGCCGAAACAGTTAAGAAGATCATCGAGATCGGCCTCATGTGCATACAAGCCTCGCCTTCGGTGAGGCCTACAATGTCGGAAATCGGGGTTCTGCTGAAATCGAACAGCGCAACGGAGGCGAGAACGCTGACGAGGCCTGTGTTTGTGGAAGCCAACAATCCCAGAAAGTCAAGAGCAGACACTTCCACTTCCACGGCCTCGTCCGGTGCAGCCTCCAACGCCACCGCCTCCGTCTCTCGCCTCTCCGGCCGCTAACAACTCATCAACTTGATCGAGACATATATAATCTTTTTTTGAATGTACTATGAGGAACAAGTATTTCGTGAAGTCTGACTGTTCTCACATAGCTCAATATTCCAATGTATTACCGCATGCAATTGAAATTGAATCTAAAATCTATTTTGGAAAATAAGACTTTTTTATTGATTTATCAACTAAAATAAGCATCAATTGAACGGATTTAATTCTGAAAATGACCAATGTCAAAGCCGCCATATCAGTTCCTTGATAATCCGTTGACACAATAGGAGATCTACCTGCTCTTGTTCCTATCATCGAGTAAGGATGCTAAAGCTTCATATCATTTGTTCTTTTTCGGTTCTCTTGTATACTTTTCTATTAAGCCTTCAACATCTTTCCAGAAAAGGCCCTCCACTAAAAACCCGTCCCTGGTGAACCTACAATGACCCGCAAGGCTTATAAGATTAAAAGAAACCATAAAACAAGTATGTGTTTGTTCTACGACAAGGAAGCGCGAGAGAGCTAGAGAGAGGTAATTACCACTTGGTAACACTCTTTGTCAACTCTACCGGTTCATTCGCTGAAATGGATTTGGGATCTGCACTTGCAATTGAAAGCGTGTACATATCAGAGAATCTTGGGAACTTAGATGAGACCTCCAATCCCGTGCTTGTGAACAATCCCTTCAACAGAAATATTACGACTGAGATGAAGAGCAACAAATACCTCATTCCATTTTCAGTAGATGCTTTTATCGACCACACGATTTCATATGCAATACACTGAGTAACTGACCTTCATTTATTAGTTTACACGTTAGTTTTTTTACTTCTAGTAACTTCTTTTTCAAAGTAGCTTGTTTGTTTGTATCATTTGATTTACGATTATCTTTTGAGCAAAATATTCTTCTATGTTAACTAGCTTAGTCTATCTCTCTCTCTATTTTGAATTAATGGACTTGGCTTGGGAATAGTGAGGCTCCGAAGGGAGACCATGGCTCTCTTTACGATATCGGGATCCCAAACAAACTGTGTTCCGTTAAACTTACATGCTAAAGATAACAAGATTGGGCCTTTGCCACCAAATGATAACCATTGCTTAGTTCATATTGTAAGATAAACTCAAATGAATTACAGATTACATTCACCCTCTAAATAAACCAAACATGGCACCTATAGAGATCAATGCCCTTTTTTATAACTGTGATATCCGGGTACACCCGACTGGTAACCACGGGGCCCTGGCATTATCGATCGGGAGACTCCCCAGTAGCCCCAATTGTTGCATCCAGGGGGAATCAACCCCTCGGAGTTTGACGCAAAAATTACCATAAATTTTTATATATTAGAAATCACCAAAAAAAAATGGCATATGATATGCTTCATTCGAAACTAATACGCAATTGCAAAGACGAGCAAGTTGCCAAATTATTCATCTATATGTACGAGCACAGCCACACGGGCGATCGCAAATACAATAAATTTACGGAGTAAATACCAATTATGTAATTCTAGCAAAGACGTTGTTTCGGGTTATGCACAGCATACCGCGGGAGGATAGGTAAAGAGGATGGCATTCTTCTCCTTCGTGTAAATGATGAGCTGCAACAACCCATTGAAGACTATGTATGTGCCAAAGTCAAGGTCCAAATTCAAATTCAACAGTATCATCAGCGAAATACCAAACGATCAAGGCCAAAATCAAACAGAATATGGAAATGAGAAGCTCGAAAAAAGGATATAACACGATGCAACCGATGAGGAACGCCCGGTTTTCGGGGAATTTCTTATTGTAGAACTGAGCGAGAAGTGCAATGGCGATGATCACAGTGCCGAGCAGCAATCGCACATTGCTGAGCCTCACGTTCTCGGCATATCCACGGCCAGTCACAATCTACCACGGAATTCGGGAAAATGGAAAAACGAAATCTGGATCAGCATCGGAGAAGAAGAAAATTGAAAGGTGTGATCGGAGAAGAAACCTGAGAGACGGTCTCGTCGAGGAGATGCTTGATGGAGTTGTGATCGAGGAGATTGGCCTTCTTAGGGTTTGTGGTTTTGGCCATGGCGGTCTCTGGTTTCTTGTCCTGCATTATTTTCTTCTCCACCACTTCTGGCTGAGAGAGAGATTCTATGCTTGACAAAATAATTATATTTAATTAGGCTATTATTATTCTTGTCGTTTTTCACACATTGCTTTCTTGCTATAGTATAGAATATAGACTTTGGTCGTTTATTGTTTTCTTGTCGTTTTTACGATCTAATTTTTTCCCTATATTACTCTTCGGGATAATTGCAAGAAAAGTATTCAAACTTTGATCAAATGAGCCGGTAGGGGTATAAAGTGAAAAATAACAGGATAAGTATTTAAAGTCAATAAATATTTTTGCACTTTTTTTATGGACTTTGGTCAATTTTTTAACATAGTGATATTAAACCTTACCTAAAATACAGGTGTCCATTCAACTATCTAGCATCTTCTTCTCTCCTTTGAATTCAAAGGAGAGATCGGACAAAATTGTGTATTTCCTCATATTATGTATTCAACAAAAGTATTTTTGTCACGGTTTTTTACTTTGAACCCTTGCCATTTCAATTAGTTAAAGTTTGAATACTTTTCCCGCAATTATCCCTTATTCTTCTGTAGAAACAAGTGTCTTTTTTACTTTTCAGCAATTTACTCATTTCTATGTCGTTTATTATTTTCTTGTCATTTTTTTCGGTCATATTCTTATTTATATGTCGCTATCTAATTGCTACTTGTCACTCCCACATTATTCAAGATTCTTTTTTATTTTAAATAATTAGTAAAATATGGTCGTACTCGTATATATGATATAACGATGAAGATATATATGACAGAATTACACTATCAGGAAAAATACTCCAGGATCATTTATGGACAAAGAACCTACATCTACAAACATTCATATAATCTATAGATATTTATATATATCCTCACATCCTCCAAATACCACAAACCTTTTCACCAAAAAATAGAAACCAACTGTTTTGTTTTCCATCATTTCAGCAATGCCATGACAATATAGCAGGAGCTTAACTCTCTACAGTTTCGGGTTGAGCGTCGTGAATGTCTTCTGGGTTGACCCGACAAAATGCAGCCTCGACGGCCTCGACGGAGCCCCGAGAGAATTCTGCCAGGGCTTTGAACACAACGGGGAGGCTTGTCTTCAGGTTGTTCAAAGTCATGGATTTGGTGCACTGTACCGCATTGAGGTATCGGGATTTCTCAATCTCCGTTTGCTTCTTCAGGGCCTCGGCTTTGGCGCGCTTGAGCGCGAGAGGGTGCTTCGGGCTCAGGCCGGAGGTTTCGTCTCCGGTTGAAGAGACGATACTCCCCCCGAGTTTCATCTCCATCTCCGCTAATGACTCGAGCTCCTTGTGCAGCCTCCTCTCGGCCTTTTCGTACTTCCGCTGCAGGCTGTGCTCCTCTTCCTGCTGCACGACTATGGCGTGAACAGCCGTGCAAATGCCCTTTATGGCCTCCGAGGCTGCCTAAAACAACACAAAAATAAGAAGGAAAAATCATGGCCGTGCAAATTTACGACACTGTTCACCAAACAAATTGTTTATACACTTTGTCCCTTAACAAATTATTTATTGGTGCACTTTGTCCCTTCAATCATGTTTTGGAGCACTTTGCTCCATGAAATATCTTTCAGTGTGCATTTTTCCCCCTTAAATTTTAATTTGGAGCAGAATAATTCCTCCCGGTAAGGGGTATCTTCACTAAAATAAAAGTTCACGGGCAAAATTGCACCACAAATGAAGTTCAAGAGGAAAAGTACATAGTAATATAAGGTATATCTAACAATTACTCAAACAAATTCAATCTAATACGTTACTCAAGAGGTAAGTAATACAATTGACCGATACCAGTTTCGAGCATAAGTACCTTATCGGGTAATCTTTCTAGAGCGGACTGCCACTTTTCACATAAGTTAGTGACTGCAGACGAGTACAGACTATGGCGATCACCGTCTTTGAGGCCATCGGTGAGTTTGATCCATCTACTCACGGTTCTCACATACTCTAGTTGCGAGGTCACGGCTTGGCAGAAGCTGCTATACCAGCGGATGACCTCGGTCTCAAGCTGGAGGGCCGCTTGGCGGTGGAAAGTGGTGCTCGGTTCGATCTTCAGATCATCGGTTATATGATTCAACAGCTGTGAAATATGGTACTGGGCTTGGTGACTCTCATACATCTTCCTCCACATCTGCAACAAACTGCAAATATATTCGAGGTAGATAATTAATAATGACATAGTACGGATTCTTCAGATTTTCTGGAGACGCTCAAACCCGTTTTGATTTGGCATGGAATGGTATCACTTTTGAGGATTGGGGCAGAGAACTACTTCATTCTCACGTTGGATAAGAATATCGAATTTAATGTTGTGGAAGAGAGATTGGAACTTTACCCGGAAGTTATTGCAACGATCTGAGGATACAACTCGTCGTCTATGAGCCCAACGATGGAAGAACTAGTCCGGTTTATTGAGTCTTGGAGTCTCATGAGGTCCATCTCCAGACTCTCGACGCTCGATCTAGTTTTCTCAATCTTGGTCCACTCTTGGTTTTCTTCCTCTTGTTTCCGGAGTAACGAGGATTTCCGCTCGTGCTCGATCTTAATGGTTTCTTCCTCCTGCATAGTACAAATGTTCATGTCCAGAACGTAACAATAACGGGCTCAGAAGACAAAAAATGAGTGGCAAAAACACCAATCTGCAGAGCAAGGAATACTGCAAATCCGTTGAAAATACAGTTACACTAGGTGCTATTTTACCTTCACGTCCTTGTAAAGTTTTTGTTCCTCTTCGTGTAACTTCTTAAGCGTTATGCAGTGAGCTCCAGGCCTGCACGGCTCGCTCGGCCTGCCACCCGAATCATCGGAATCTTTCGAGTACTGAAATGACTTCGAAGACCAACTCCAAGACAGTGCACTAAAGACTTTCGCAGTGTTGCCTTTTTTCCCTGCACATTATTGTTGAAGTACACCAAAGCAAATTAGTATCGAATTCTGCGCTAACGTAGACGTGTACGAAGACGGTTTTCAGGAGAGCATTACGAAACTGCTATCGGCTTAAGGATCAAAAAATGTTATGAAATAGGTGTAACGACGACGATTTGTTATGCTCGTGTTCTTACCGTTGGTCTCTCTAAAACTCTGGGGCAGAAACCTGTCGCTCCCGTTAAACTCCATGAGAACGGTGATCTCCTTCACGCCCGCCGACGCTTTCAAGAAATAATCGTCCAACTTCTTGGTGACGCCCTCCAATGTCTTCTTGCTTCTCCACAAAACCATTGTGGCATGTGTGGCGTCTTTATTGAACCAACTCGCCGTGGACGAGCTCTCACCAACCGATTCGACAGTCTGTGGCTTCTCCGGGATCGGCTCCGAAGCAACATCTCCAGAAATCTTCTCTTCCTGTTCATGTTCATGTTCCTCTTCCCCGAAATCCGTCTTCGTCTCGGCCCAAATTTCCTCCTCGATCTCGTCTTTCACCCATTGACACGACGGGGACGACCTGAACACGTCCCACGACTCCCACGCGGAGCTCGGGATCGGCGGAGACGGTGGCGGAGTATCGCTCTGAGCAACCTCTTTACCACTCACCTCCTGCTCAATTTCCTCTTCATCCTTCCGACCATGACTTTCCTCGGCCTTCCTCAGGTCAGGGCTGAGCGGCGGGGGCGGAGGCGGAGGCAAGAGCTGAGACGGCGAGGCCGGCATTGTGAACGCGTCCGCATTGCTTTCGATGTCTAGTGATTCCGACTCCGTGAACTGACGGAGAGTCACTCCGGTGTTCTTCAGCGCTTTCAAATACGCCAATTGCGCGTCTGCAAAATCGCCCCGGAACACTACCAACTGCTTCATCAGCCTCTTTCTCTGCTTGCAAACCTGAACTCTCTCGACTTTGTCGATCCTCGACGCGACGCAACCCATTGCTTCTCTCAGATTTTCGACTCAAATCGGAAAGCCCTACGCTATAATCTCCATAACCAGTTAATCTCAAGGTATAATCGCTCTTCAAACCCAGACACTGCAGCACAAATAACAAACTCCGTATACTCAATCTTAGCAAATAGCCATTAATACACCATGATTAAGCTTCAACAACTATGCCAAAACACTTATGTATATTATATATTACCTTCAGATCATGAATATTGCAATGTCTGGAGCTCCCAACAGGCAAAAAAGCAGAGCTACCCAGAAAGGTAAAGAAGAAGAACCCGAAAATGCAAAAATGGCGTTTTCAAAAAAAAAAAAAAAAAAGTAAAGTCAGAGTCTGGGAAACGAGGTTTAAGGATTTCCAAGCTGAAGATGAGAAGAGAAAACGACAAAGGAAATCAAAATGGTCCCAGCAATGGGCAAAAATGGCAGAGCAGAGTAAGAGAAGACCACTTTTTTTTCTGCAGAAACTAAGCGACGAGTGTTTTTTTTTTTTTAGTTCTTCAAAAATGGAGATGATAAGCGAAACCAATAAACCCAAAAAAAAAAAAACCCAGTTTCTGGTTCGAGCTTTCTTATTGGTTGCAAAGGAGAATGTCGAAAAAAAAAAACACAGAGAGAGATAGAGGTGAGCTCGAAAACCGAGAGTTAAAACAGAAGCATCCAAAGCTTATAAGAAAGTAGCAAAAAGTCTCTTTATTTCTTAAGTAGTCGACAGTAATGCCCCGGAATTTTGCATGTATGTTCATTTTTACCTCCGAACTTTAATTTATGACAAAAAAAAAAAATCGACTATCAAAAAATAACAAATTTATGTTTAAGAAATAGCAAAAAAAAAAAATTGAAATTAATACTAAAATTATTGTAAGAATCTAATGTGTTTAGTTATAAAAAAATACTAAAACTAATATTTGCGCTCGAGTCAATATCTTCCATTATTTTTAATATTATTACTAAAAGTATTTGAATCAACATTAAATACGCATTCTTTGTTTTAGCTTGACAAAATACCAATTTTTTGAAATTATATATAAAATAAGTACATTATTTGGAGTTTTTGGTACCTGTCTCATATATAATATAAAAATATTGGTATTTTTTCGGCTAAAAAAATAATTGAAATTTATAATTAGTTTTTGAAAAAGAACTAGGACTTATGCTGCAAATATCCCTATTATTAAATAATGAATTTACCTAAAGTAATATGCTATTTCTGAAAATATAGAGGGTGTTTATTGTGGAAAATAGAGTTAGTAAAAAAATAAAAAATAAAAACCGGACCTTTTCACTAGAGACACCAACACAACGACCCCAACATGTGTAATGTGTAATGTATAGTTAAGGAAAAGGCATTATTACTTGGGCATTAGGTTTGCAAAAAAGAGGAACCATATCAATGGAGTAAGTAAACACTGCCTATTGGTACTATTGAATTGATTACTTCTCAGCTAAGCCAAATTCAACCATTTTTGGCAGCTTATCTTACAATTATTGATAACTTTTATCATCAATCCTAATTGTTTAACGGTATTAGACTACTTTTAGTAGTTGTTGCTGTTTTTTGGTCGAAATATTATTCTACCCTCTTCACTGAGAATTAACCAAATTTGTAGAGAAAAAACAAATCTAATAAGAACAATTAATAATACATATAAGAGTTAAAGATCCAAAGCGTTTGGAAGCGTTTTTTATTTTCGTTTTGTGTTTGCATTTTTTTTTGTCAAATTATTTTATAATTACGTTTTGAAAATGTGATTGGTTAAAATTTTATTGCACTATTTTTTTAAAAGAAAAATGAAAACTATATTTGGTTTAATTTTTTTAGAAAATAAATCCTTATAAAAATAAATAAAAATATGTCCGGTGTATTTTTTTTTATAGAGTGTACTTAAATGAAATGAAATCAAATTAAATTTTATTTCGTTGTGACAAAAGTTCTTACAAACCAAAAAAATGTCCTAATATAAGCTCTAAATTTAAATTTTATCATTGCAAAATATTTCAAAAAAGTCCAATAATAATTTTCAAATCTCTTACGGCAAAATAATTTTTGAGTTTTTTGAACATTTTACCACGACAAAATATTTAATATATATCGCATATAATGACACACTTTTGGTACTTTTCCCACAAATATATTTTTTTTCTTGTAATAAAATAACGTCTGTAAAATGTAAAGTGAGGAGAGAAAATAAAAACACAAAATGAAAATACATTTTTCTTGTTTTTATCTTTGTACGTAAAGTAGTAGAAATAAAAAAATGCTTTTAAAAAATATTTTATCAAAATATTAATCAATCGCCTTTTTATCACCTTTTTTATTAAATATTTTGGCAAAAATGAAAATCTGTTTTGGAAAGTCTTCCAAACGCCATTGTCTCTTCATTAATGGGTTTGTGATCATTTGATTTCTTTTAAGGGTTCGTGACGTCTCTACCTAATCCAATTCATGTCTTAAGATTGATAATGACTTTTTAAACTTATTTTATTTCTTTCAATGGGATCTAATTATTTTTAATATGTGCTCATTTTAACTTAACGAGCTCTGATATTGTATTCAATATTATATAATTGGATTAACTCGTGACTTTTTCAGTTGCTGTAAAATTTTATTTCTTCCAAGCTATTTTTTAATCTATTTTTTTTATGAGGGTGGTATTATAAATCAAGATTACAATGCATCACATTGATATACATATTAAGTGTAAAAATTTGACACTATTGATTGAATTTATATGTGTAAAATGGACCAGTATTTGAGTCCCACAAAATTCAATCTGAATATCTTTTAAATAGACATGTAATGGAATTGCCACTAAACCCGACAAACTTGATTAAGTCATTCGTGAATCTTTTAAGACTTTGAAAAGGCAATTCATACCTACATGTTAACTACATGCTCCTGTGAAATTTAGCGTGGAAAGAAAAAATGAGTTGGTTCGAGGAAATACACTATCATCTTATTGTTATAAATTCACTAACTTTGCACCTTGAATTTAAGTGGTAAGAAATTTGGTGAGTGGTGTGTTTTTATGGAAAAGATGATGGAGAGAAGTAAGATGTGAGTGAGATAAATGTAAGTGTAGAAATGTGAGAGGTGAATTTTATTCATCCACTTAGGGGGGTATTTATAGGAAATTTGGAGCATACAATTGTTGACTAATATTGTGTGAAAATAAATGAGCATTTCACATTATACATAACACTCCCCCTTGGAATGCTCATTACAAGAATTACGTGTTCATGCTGCCTCATTAAAAACCTTACTAGGAAAAACCCAGTGGGATAAAAACCATAGTAAGGAAAAAAGAGTGCAGTCACGTAAAGCTCCCCCTCATGCTGACATGGGTGATAAATTCTGTAGTCTTCGCATCCCGATGTTATGAACATGTTTTCTGAAAGTTGAAGTAGGGAGCGCCTTTGTGAAGAGATCCGCCGAGTTTTCGCTGGAACGAACATACTGGATACTGATGACATTGTTCTTTTCCAGTTCTTGAGTAAACGAGAAAAACTTTGGAGGAATATGTTTTGTTCTGTCGCTTTTGATAAATCCTTCCTTCATCTGAGCAACACACGCAGCATTATCTTCGTAAAGTATGATGGGATCATCATTTGTTAGAAGACCACTTGTGGTTCTGATATGCTGTGTCACGGATCTAAGCCACACGCACTCACGGCTAGCTTCATGTAGTGCGATGATCTCAGCATGGTTTGATGATGTCGCTACGAGTGTCTGTTTCTGGGAGCGCCAAGAAATTGCAGTCCCTCCGCAGGTAAACACATATCCCGTTTGGGATCTCCCTTTATGTGGATCTGACAAGTAACCTGCATCTGCATAGCCAATCAAAACTGGTTTCGTATTGTTAGGGTAAAATAATCCTAAATCAATTGTTCCTTGAAGATAACGAAACACATGTTTAATTCCATTCCAGTGTCTTTTAGTAGGAACCGAACTGAATCTTGCTAATAAATTAACAGCAAAAGCTATATCCGGTCGAGTACAATTAGCAAGGTACATAAGAGCTCCAATTGCACTGAAATATGGTACTTCTGGACCAAGAATCTCTTCGGATTCCTCACATGGACGATATGGATCCTTTCCTACATCAAGGGACCTTACGACCATTGGGGTACTCAATGGATTTGATTTATCCATATTGAATCTCTTTAAGATTCTTCTCGTGTAATTTGATTGATGCACAAGTATCCCCCTTTGAAAGTGCTCAATTTGCAAACCGAGACAATACTTTGTTTTCCCAAGGTCTTTCATCTCGAATTCTTTCTTTAAGTAAGAGATTACTTCCTGAATCTCTTCATTGGTCCCAATGATATTTAAATCATCAACATAGACAGCGATAATCACACAACCAGATGTTGTTTTCTTGATAAAAACGCAAGGGCAAAGCGGGTCGTTAATATATCCTTTTTGTAATAAATATTCGCTTAGGCGGTTGTACCACATGCGTCCGGATTGCTTTAACCCATAAAGAGACCTTTGCAATTTGATTGAATATCTTTCTCTGGGTTTTGAACTTGATGCTTCAGGCATTTTGAATCCTTCGGGAATTCTCATGTAAATATCAGTATCAAGTGATCCGTATAAATAAGCGGTAACAACATCCATGAGGTGCATATTTAGTTTCTCATGAACAGCTAGACTGATCAAGTATCTGAATGTAATTCCATCCATGACAGGAGAATATGTTTCCTCAAAGTCAATTCCGGGTCTTTGAGAAAAACCTTGTGCAACAAGTCGAGCCTTGTATCTCACAATCTCATTTTTCTCATTTCTCTTTCGAACAAATACCCATTTGTATCCAACAGGCCTCACATCTTCAGGTGTGAGCACTATAGGCCCAAAAACATTGTGTTTGTTAAGTGATTCTAATTCAACATCAATAGCCTTTTTCCATTCAGCCCAATCATGTCTATTTTTACATTCGGTAACAGACCGTGGTTCAGGATCCCCATTATTTTCGTCCATAACATCGCATGCCAAACTGTAACAGAGTGCATCATCGATGTCCATATTTCGGTTCCATATTATACCTGTAGTGGCATAATTAATCGAAATTTCTAGATTTTCCTCGTCGCGTATTTCTTCAGGAATACGTTCCTCTATATTGGGGTCATCTTGTTTCTCTGCTCCTTTTCTTTTTCGAGGATTTTTATCTTTGGAACCGAGTGGTCTCCCACGCTTCAGGCGTGTTGTGATTTCATGGGTGACTTTATTTTCAATTTGCCCTTTTGGAATCTCTATTTGGGCAGGAGCGTTCTCAGCTGGTATATGAGATTTAGTCACTCTCTTTGTGTCTGTAAATGCATCAGGAAGTTGATTTGCTATATCTTGCAAATGCAAAATTCTTTGAACTTTTCCTTCACAATCTTTTGTGTAAGGATCAAGATGCAATAATGTTGGTACAGACCATGTAATTTCTCTTTCCAGCTGTTTTCTTTCTCCCCCTAATGCTGGGAAATTTTCTTCATCAAAGTGGCAATCAGCAAAACGAGCTGTGCAAATATTCCCAGTTTGAGGTTCAAGGTATTTAACAATAGATGGGCTTTCAAAGCCTACATAAATACCAAGACTTCTTTGTGGCCCCATCTTTGTTCTTTGGGGTGGTGCAATAGGCACATAAACAGCACAACCAAAAATCCTTAGATGGGATATATTTGGTTCTTGGCCGAATACAAGTTGCACTGGGGAGTATTTATGATATGCACTTGGTCTGATGCGAATTAATGCCGCAGCATGTAATATTGCATGACCCCATACCGAAGTAGGAAGCATTGTTCTCATTATCAATGGTCTAGCAATAAGCTGGAGGCGCTTGATCAATGATTCAGCCAGACCGTTTTGTGTGTGAACATGAGCAACAGGATGCTCGACATCAATCCCAACTGACATACAATAATCATCGAATGCCTGGGATGTGAATTCACCGGCATTATCAAGTCTGATTTTCTTGATCGGATGATCGGGAAATTGAGCTCGCAATTTGATTATCTGAGCGAGTAATTTAGCAAATGCCATATTGCGAGTTGATAATAAACACACATGTGACCATTTGCTAGAGGCATCTATCAATACCATGAAGTATCGAAATGGTCCACACGGTGGGTGAATTGGCCCACATATATCACCTTGAATACGCTCAAGGAACATAGGTGATTCTGTTTCAACTTTTCCCGGTGAAGGTCTTATGATTAATTTTCCAAGAGAACAAGCTTTACAATGGAATATTTTTCCTTGAGGGGTCTTCTGGTCCTTCAATGGATGTCCATGTGTATTTTCAATAATTCTCCGCATCATGGTTGAACCAGGATGACCTAGGCGGTCATGCCATATGGTAAATATTGGAGGTTTGGCAACTACCATATTTGATTCAATTGCACTTATATACGTAAAATGCAATCCTGTGTGGAGCATTGGTAGTTTTTCAAGTACGTATTTCTTCCCCGATTTATGCATTATAATAAACATATATTTCATGGCATTCTCAGTTGCAGACTGAGTATCAAATTCATGAGAATATATATCCTTGAAACTCAATAGGTTTCTTTTAGATCTTGGGGAGAATAAGGCATTGTTTATGGTAAACATGGTGCCATTTGGTAATGTAAAATTCGCTTTACCAACTCCTTCAATCAGATCTACAGGACCTGATATTGTATCCACACTGGCTTGTGTTGATTTTATGTTTGAGAAAAACTTTTTATCCTTCAATATTGTGTGTGTCGTTCCACAGTCGAGTATACAAAATTCTCCAGCTTCACGATTAGCTTTGTCCATTTGAAAAACTTTAACTAAAAACAAAACACAAATTTTGATAAGAAAGGTAATTAATTAAACATGAGCATTAGTCTATTACACACCTTAAAAATCATGACATATTCTAAAAAGAAAAGACAAACAAACATCGGACCATTGGGCTTCATTCCCAAAAGGAATTACATAATTCATATTAGTTTCCACTAGTCGCTTGTTCAGCAAAATCGCCAACTGTGTCAATGAAATCACCATTGAAGTCGGATGCTTCGAGATGAGTGGATTCGTTATTGTCAATAAAGTTGACTTCTTTCTCTTTCCCTTTCCCCTTCATGGACTCTTGGTAGAGTTTGCATAAGTGTGGTGGGGCTCGGCAAACTCTTGACCAATGCCCTTTAGTGCCACATCTGAAACAAGTGGTTTCAAAGCCTTTTGGGGAGATCATCTCTTTTCCCTTTTTAGAAGGGTCATCGTGGCTCCTCCCGTGTTGCTGTTTTTTATGATAGTAATTAGCGGACTTATAAGAGGGATTATAACCACCTCGTCCACGTCCGTAACTACGACCACGACCTCGACCTCGACCTCGCCCACGACCTCGGCCTCGCTCTCGACCCTGAAAATAGTTCTTGGGCTCAGGCTCGTCAGAGTTGATAGCGTTTGCTTCAGGAAGCGTTTTTGATCCGGTCGGGCGAGATTGATGATTTTTCATCAGCAACTCATTATTCTTTTCTGCGATAAGGAGACAAGCAATTAGTTCAGAATACTTTTGAAAACCCCGTACACGATATTGTTGCTGTAGGGTTACATTTGATGCGTGGAAAGTAGAAAAAGTCTTTTCCAGCATTTCAGCGTCAGTTACCGTTACCCCACAAAATTTTAAGTGGGTCACGATTCTGAACATTGCAGAATTATAGTCTCCGACTTTCTTGTAGTCTTGGAACCTTAAAGCGGTCCATTCATCGCGAAAAATGGGGAGCATTACATCCCTTTGGTGATCGTATCTTTCTTTGAGATTTTTCCACAGCTCACTTGGATCTTTCACAGTGAGATATTCATTTTTGAGGCTTTCGTCAAGGTGTCGACGAAGGAAGATTAAAGATCTCGCCTTGTCCGTCCTTGACGATTCGTTTACCTCCTTGAGTGTCTCAAGAAGATTCATTGATTCCAAGTGCATCTCAATATCCACTGTCCAAGGCATGTAATTATTGCCAGTGATATCAAGAGGGCTGAATTCAAGCTTCACAAGATTTGACATAGTGGTAACTAACATGAAAATAAAATAATTCATTAGATTTAATTCAAAATATAAAAGTCTACAAATATTGTAAATAATAAAGCAAGATACATGAATACAACCATCTTAAAGGAAAAATAAAATTCCTCCGGTGTAATATGAAAAATGAAAATACTAACATTAAATACAAGGATCATTATGGCTATAAAAACTAACATTAGTCTAGTCATTTTTCGGCTAAAACTTGGAGAGAAAATATGAGGTAGAATAAGAGATGTGAATTTTGTATGGTTTGATAAACTTGTATTTATAGTGTAAAAACTAGCCGTTTATAGCCGTTATATAGCCGTTGGAAATACACAAACATAATGTAATTAAATGCTATAATTAGGTTAGTGATGATATGTCATAAAATGAGATGTAAAAATAGTCAAACATTATACATATATAATATTAATCATAAGCATATTGAAAATGAAGTAGTTAAAACTAATCTCAATAATATCATTTTACTATAAGGTGGCAGAGCCTCCTGTATATAATAATTTGATATTACTTGAAGATAATTTTTTTTTAGATGTAAATCACATCATTTTATTATAAGGTGGCATAGCCTTCCATTGTATAATAATATGATGTTATACATAAGAAAGTTAAATATTATAAATCATATTACCATAAGGTGGCAAAGCCTCCTGTGTATGGTAAGATGATGTTATTCATAAGAATAATTAATTATCATAGATCCCATCACATTACTATAAGGTGGCAGAGCCTCCTGTATATAGTAATATGATGTTGTACAACGATAATAATAATTATAAAATTTTCAGTCCACAGTTTAATATACCGTGTTCTGAGCTTACCGTAGAGTGATCGTGCTGATAACGTGTTATAAATTCACTAACTTTGCACCTTGAATTTAAGTGGTAAGAAATTTGGTGAGTGGTGTGTTTTTATGGAAAAGATGATGGAGAGAAGTAAGATGTGAGTGAGATAAATGTAAGTGTAGAAATGTGAGAGGTGAATTTTATTCATCCACTTAGGGGGATATTTATAGGAAATTTGGAGCATACAATTGTTGACTAATATTGTGTGAAAATAAATGAGCATTTCACATTATACATAACACTTATCTCCTTTTTCCTTCATTTTTTTTCCTTTATTGTTTGTGTGAAAAAAGCTCTTTTTGTGAGCAATGATTATGGATGGTTGTCAACTTGTCATAGAGTGACATGGCATTGAATATCTTTGCATCTTCTACTTTCACCTCTCAACTTTTTTCATAGTCACTCTTCCCCCGTTAAATCCCATCATAATTTCTTCCCCTCACGGCTCACACAACAAAAGTAGTATAATCGCGGAATAAATACCAAAGTTTTGACCAAGCGAAAAAGGTTCAAAATAATAGCATTATGAACATACAAAGTCAACAAATATGAGACGATATATTATTTTCCCTCTAATTTTCTTGTCGTATTCAAATGAGAAAATATACTAGATAGTTAGACGCGCACATATTTATGTATATTTTACATATAATTTAATAGTATTATGCTAAAAAAAAATGATTAACTTCTCTCAATAAAATTAGACAAAAAATGTGTCGCTTCATATTTGTTGTTTGAACACCTTTATCACTATTGTTTTACTTTGAATCTTCATATCAAAATTTAAGTACTTTTATCGAAATTATTCCAAAAATTAATGACATTTTTTTTTTCAAAGAGGATTCTTTATACAGATATAAGATTAATAGTTGATGCATATATTAAAATCTCATTATTAGACTAGTAAATACATCAGTCCACGTATACACACACCAAAAAAGGAATAAAATAAAGGGTTAATAACGGCAAAAATACCCAATGTTTGGTCAAAGAACCCTTCGTGTACCCAAAGTTTAAAAGTGGCGGGAAAAGTACCCAAAGTCGCATTTGAGGAGTTGACCACTCCATTCTCGTAACGCAGTTAACTTACCCGTCAACTTTGGTCACGTGGACAAACGTGGGTTGCTGACATAACAATTTTTTGCCACGTAGACAAGCCCAATTAGGGGTTTAATTCGTTATTTTATCGTAAACGAGGCTGATGTGGGCTCATCCACGTGGCAAAAACTTGCTATGTCAGCAACCCACGTTTGTCCACATGGCCAGTGTTAACATGTAAGTTAGCTGCGCTACTAGGATGGAGTGGTCAATGCCTCAAATGTGACTTTGGATACTTTTGCCACTACTTTTAAACTTTAAATACACAATGGGTTCTTTGACCAAACTTTGGATATTTTTGCCGTCATTAACCCTAAAATCAAAGTTATACGTGGAATCCACATGTAAACTGTGTAGATTACGAACCTTTTTTAATCTTTAAACTCTGTATTGACCAATAGAAAGAAAAAAAAAAGACATTTAATTAGCTTTAAAAAAGTTATAATTATGAATATGAAATACATTTTATGCACGATGGAAAAGGCCAAAAGAATTGCGTGCAAATAATAATTCGACACACCTTTTTTCTTTTCTTTTTACTATATTTTGGAACTATGATAAATGTCAAAGATCTGTAACAAATATAATTGCTATTTTCGTGTGATGAATATGTATGTTAAGGATATCTTTTTTTAGAAATTATAATGAATAGACTCATTCATATGTTTACATTGTATTTTAGCAAACTTAAGGTTTTTATTTGTAAAATAGTCATATATGGACTATTTTGTTAATGGTGGTTATTTTTATAATGATTAATACGATTAATTGACTATTTTATAAATATTAACCAAACATTGGCTATTTTGTCAATTTTAAACTATCAAGTTGTTTATTTAACTTAAACTTTTTTTTAGTAGCTGAAAACAGTGGCGTAGCCAGACTTTCATTTCAGGCGAAGCACAAAGCATATTTCAATCGATTTTTTTTTTCCAGATACGTAAACAAATAAAAATCATAAACAACTATATTAAAGTGACTATTAGACATATAAATAAATAATATTACTTTTCGAAAGATAGTAATAGATTTATCGAGTCAAGAAAGGGAGAGGGAATGAGAAGAGTCGATCAAACCATGAATAATATTTTTTTTGTTTGAAGTAAGCGTATTCACGTGCACTCAATGGGAAAAACACTTGCGACAATAAATAATTCATCTTAATCAGTCACATAATTAATGCAAAAATATCATGTTGATATATCGACTAATAAAAAATATACCTTCAGCCAAAAGAATTATATACATTATATATACACTCTTGTCGATTTTCATTCGAGGGTCTTCTAATTCTAAGCACGTTATTATTCATCTCATTGCATGATTACGTCGTTTTCTTTTTTTTATGTCGTATTCATAATTAATGTCCGTTTTTATATATGTGTCGTTTGAGTATCTTAAACACCATTTCATTTCATGATTACTTTTGTCTTTTTGGTCGTTTTTGTGTATATGTGATTCTAGTGTCGTTTTTGCATGTAGTGATCGTTTTCACGGATAATTTGTCGCTCATTAATTCCCGGTCAAATTTCTAGTCTCGTTTATTAGTTCAAATTTGAAAATATAATCGTATAATATAGTAGTAAAAAAATAATAAAATACAAATTTAGTGGGAAAAAAAATATTTAAGAGCTCAAGAATATTTTCTCTTATCAATTAAATTTTATCTTCGACTAACTAATACTATGCTCAAAGACAAACTGAGTAATTTAATTAATTTTTTTATCGAAAAGATACGATCGAGAAACTTAATTATACAAATTTAATTAATACTTTTATTTTTTAAAACACATATGCGCGTCATATTTCAATGAGCAATTATCTATTATACAATTATCTTATACATATTTACATCAAAATTCAATTTTACAATTTCCGTAGAGGGCCAAAAATTAATCATCGCCTAGATTCTCGAAAATATCAGGCACGGAAATTCGTATTCATATAAGTTTACTAGGAAGCTCACGTGACAGCTGCCTCTCATCTACTTCAACATTTTCATTCAATGTCTTGTCAGAATATCGCTAATCTCTTCGTTACGTTTATGCCAACGTAACGTAGGTTAGGTTGCTCATTATTTAGGTCAAAGATTCAATACAATTAATCATCTTTTGATCTCTATATATTTTAGGCACCAAATATTTTTTATGTAACTGAATTATTAGTACAACATAAAATAAAAGCCAAGTAGCTATATTACCATATAATATATGATAAACTCGCTAAGTATCAACTATAATATATATTTAATATATTAGGTGACCACTGACCAGTTAAATTCAATGATGTCATGTAATCTATATGATTTAATTACCTAATGTTAGGAAATTCCATTATCAATGTTAAATTGGTTGTCATAACTCATAATAATAAATTGAGTTACACATGTTTGGTTCTTTGTTAGTTGTTACCTTTTAAAAGTAAAATTAAGTTTGATATCGACATTTGAAATTAAAGAAAGGGATAATTGCGGTGAAAGTAACAAATTTTCAAAACAGTGTTTATCTAACTTTTAATTGTGTCGATTAAATATCTAAGATCGAGAAAGAGAAAAATTACATTTTACTCATATGTCTTTGTTAATGTGAAGTCTTTATACGTTTATGACTCAAATTTGAAGAATTTAATATATTTATTCACTGTATATTTTTTATTTTTTTTATAGATTTATTTGACTTTGTTGATAAAAGACTGTTTTCTGTTAATAATATAAAAAATCAATAATTTATTGTGCGATGAACTTAAATTCGCAAATATATATCTCGTGTATAAGAGAATAAGTGGGCACGAGTTGGCCGCTTTGCCAATTTACTTGCTCGGGTGATCGCGTAACTTCTTGCGTCCATTGCGAGCTCAAGTACAGATTCAGCCCATACTGGGCGGTTTATGAGTACAATATTCCGTGTAAAAGAACACATATAAATTGGAGTGGTTCGTTTACTTGAGTATTTGTGAAGGCTAATATTGACTTTATATATATATATATATATATATCCGTATGAAATGGCGATACTAAATACTAATTCCAATAACACTTGGGTCTCGCAAACCGTTTCTTCCAAGGTAAGCAAAGACAATATATATACTGTATACATATCTCGTAAGACAATTTGTGACTTGCAAGTTGCAAAGGATGATAATGAAGATTGAAGAGCCCATACATACATATATATTTCTATATTGTTTGTGAAATTCAAATAATTAAATGTGATCGAGTGTGGTATTTAATTTATACGAGATTCGATAAATTCATAATAATAACTTAATACAATATCATAATAATTAATTTATAGAAGTTTTACTGTAGTTTACAAGTCAATAGTGAAAAACGTTTTAAATTATGAAATATGTGGCCGTGGTGGGCTATAATCTCGCTGCGGCGAAGTATAAATAATTTGTCTAATGATAATATATTAATATATCTAGTATAAATAATTTGTCTAATGATAATATATTAATATATCTTGATTAATTTATAGGGTTAATGACGGTAAAAATATCCAAAGTTTGGTCAAAGAACCTCTCGTGTACCCAAAGTTTAAAAGTGGTGGTAAAAATACCCAAAGTCGCATTTGGAGAGTTGACCAGTCCATTCTCGTAACGCCGTTAACTATGGCCACACAGACAAACGTGGGTTGCTGACACAACAATTTTTGCCACATGGATGAGCCCAAATCAGCCTCGTTTACGACAAAACAACGAATTAAACCCCTAATAAACACTATTTAATACAACTTATTGAACCCCTAATGATTACACTTAACAAAACAAATTTGTCCACGTGGCCAGAGTTAACCGGTAAGTTAACGGCGTTACGAGAATGGAGTGGTCAACTCCCTAAATGCGACTTTGGGTATTTTTGCCACCACTTTTAAACTTTGGGTACACGAGGGGTTCTTTGACCAAACTTTGAGTATTTTTGCCGTCATTAACCCTTAATTTATACTTACAAATGTGTGTCTTTATGACTATGTGTGAGTTGTATATTAGGTGATGATATAAAGAAAATAATCAATTATTTTCCCCATTGTAAGATCATAAAACAAGGGGGAAAATGTAGTTTTTGCATCATCTGTCAAAATCATTGTATCATATATACAATATATTCCTACCTAATTTTTACGCTGACATAATGTAAACAAAAATATCTTATATATACATTTCACATGGATAATATTCACTATAATAAACAACATTTTTTTGCTTTGTTTGTTTTTGGCTGTTTTATACTTGTATCCAAGGTTTAAAATGTCGGTCGCCGATGTCGTTTCGCATTTTTCGTTTTACGGCTTTATCTCTTGCCGATGGTATGCCGATGGGCAAATCGTAAAAAAAGGGCATGCCGCATATACCGCACTTTTTTCATGGGCATACCGCATGCCGATGGGGTTTTCGACAGATATTTTGTAAAAAATATTTGAGTATTTAAGCAAAATATTTATAAAGGTTTTCAAAACTACATATTTAATAAATACAATACATAATTGTATACAACAAAACACATTTGTAACTTAAATATGTAGGTGAAATGTATGTCAAGTGTGTAATATTAAGTGAATATGCATGTTAATTATATATGTATGCTAACAAATTTAATATTAGTTAAAGTATATAATATTAAATGAATATGTATATTAAGTGTATATGTATGTTAGGTGAAGTTAATATGTATGTTAGGTGTATAATATTAGTTGAAGTGTATAATATTAAGTCAAATTATTATGTGAAGTGTATGTGTATGTTAACTGTGAATGTGTGATATTAGTTGAATATCAAAAAGTCTCACATTGATAGATGACAAGAGTTTGATGATGTTTATATACCAAATATTTGGGATAAGGGCTTGGGCTATTTGGGTCATAGGATTTTGTGGATGGGAGAGGACTCACACAAATGTTCCACCACACGCGCGCACCGCCGTTCGACGGCCGGACGTGACGGGGTGTGGTGCCCTTGTGCAAGTATAATTATTTTTCCCGAAAGTTTAATTGGTATTTTTGCCGAAATCCACCAAAAAGCGAAATTCCAACCATTTTTCGCAATTTTTACACACAAAAATAAAAAACAAAATTCCACCCACGTGCCCCTGCGAATTTTGCGAAAAATGGTAAAAAAAAACCCAGCGAAACGAAAGGGTTTTCGTTTCGCATATCCTCAAAAAATTAAAATCGGTCGACATTTTCATGGAAAATCGCGAAATTTAACACCTTGCTTGTATCTTTGTAATGATGACGTAGTTACAAGGCTTTATGTTGACTCTCTTCATGGATTTGTAATTGCAAAAAAATTAGCTATAAATATAAAGGGTTAATGACGACAAAAATACCCAAAGTTTGGTCAAAGAACCTATCGTGTACCCAAAGTTTAAAAGTGGTGGCAAAAATAACCAAAGTCACATTTGGGGAGTTGACCACTCCATTATCGTAACGCCGTTAACTTACCTGTTAATTCTGGCCACGTGGACAAATCTGTTTTGTTAAGTGTAATCATTAAGTGTTCAATTAGTTGTGTTAAATAGTATTAATTAGGGGGTTTAATTCCTTGTTTTGTCGTAAACGGGCTGATGTGGGCTCGTTCACGTGGCAAAAATTATTATGTCAGCAACCCACGTTTGTCCATGTTGCCAGAGTTAACGGGTAAGTTAACGGCGTTACGAGAATGGAGTGGTCAACTCCCCAAATGAGACTTTGAGTATTTTTGCCACCACTTTTAAACTTTGGGTACACGAGGGGTTCTTTGACCAAACTTTAGATATTTTTGCCGTCATTAACCCTAAATATAAATAAAACTTTTATAATATAATACTGTTGGAAAAAAAATTATATTATTAAAATTATTAATTTATTGAGATAAATTTTAGTCGTATTAATTAGAGTCGAAATCATACCAAAGTATTATTTTTATCGAATATTATTTTAACGAGGCTTGCCTGTAGTTATAATATTATAATTTATACATGCTATAATGGAATTCTAACAAAATTAGGCAAGTATAATAAAGTCAACAACAAAGAATTCAATCATCCATGGTTATTATTTATTAATGTAATTCTCTTTGTGAAGAAATGATTGAGACGTAATAGCTATCATTCTGTACTCTTTGTCTTGAATATTAAAGTTATAAATTGGAATTTTATATAATTATGAAGTTAGTACGGTTTTCTTTTGTAAAAATCTTTATCGTTTAATACCAATAATTGCTTGAGAGTTGAGACTTCAACCCACCGACGTTATCTGGATGATATGTTCAGAGTTAAAGTCAACGTCTAGTAGAGCTGGCCAAATGGCCGTTAAAAGTTCACCGCACAAGTGCCAGAACTACTTAAAATCGGCTTAATGAGAGCTGTTGGCTATAATATTTGAGAGAATAATTAATAAAAAAAAATATATGAAGAAACCTTCAAATAAATTATGTAATGTCTATAAGTTAGTATTTTTGTTAAATAAACATGAGATAATATGTTACTTTTAAAAGAATATGTGACCCCTCAAAAAAAAAAAAAAACCGGATTTGAAAGCATGTTTACGTCGTTTTAAAGGCCTTAATTCTCTATTAAATTTGAGCAATTATCATTTCCAAAATGCGCTAGTAAAAATATTGTTTAAAGCTCTTTAGCGCGGTCGTTTAAGCAATTAATGATATCATTAATTATAGCTAATAAATTTATATTTTGTAGTAATTATTTAATTGTGCATAAATTATCGTGAGAAACGAAAGTTGCCGATGACGAAACGATGCCATGGATGTGACTCTGGCGTGGTAATGTAATCGTGCCATAATGTCTTGTAGTCTGCCATAGGACGAATCCATGAACCTTTTGATAAGCATAAGAATTCAAATGACTTAATGGTCAGTGGCAGAATCAGGATTCACGGTTCGGGGTTAGTTCAAAACAAAAATGTGATAAAAGTTTGAATATGCACAAATTAACTAGGCAATGACATAAAGCATATGATGATTACACGAATAAGTAGGGGTGGCAATTTGGGGTCGGACACGAAACACGAAACGTACGACACGATTTAAACGAGTCTGGATCTATCGTAACTGGATCTGGGTCCAACTGTGTCGAACACGATTAATACGATTAAATAATGGGTAAACACGACACGAACACGATTAAATAATGGGTAAACACGACACGATAAGACCCAATTAGACACGATTAAGGAGCAAAAGTTACATTTTTATATATGTTATTAAGTATTTTAATACTTATTATATATAACATTTATGTTTTTTTTACTTATTTATTACTTCGTAAAATTGATGAACATAAAAAAGTGTTGGTAAAATGTAAAATTTTAAATATATAATTAAATTAATTAAGTTAAATGAGTATAAATTGAATTAATTTAACATTTTAAAATACATGAATATGTTAAATGGGTTAAACCGTTAAACACGATACACGATATTTATATGGGGCGGGTCTAGGTCTGGGTCTCATCTTATAACACGATTTATAAATTGATTGGGTCTGGGTCTACATAAAATAAATAAAAAACGATTAAGACCTAACATGAACACGACACGAAATCCGGATTGTCACCCCTACGAAGAAGTGCTTAACTTCTTCTTGAAATTAAGACAAACTATGTTAATTTCTTATTCATACAAATAAAATATTAGACATACATCATCATAGTATGTGCTTATTTGATTGCATCATTCCATAAAAAATTCAGAAAGATGTCGCACTTGCATGTATTACTTCTGACGCGCATGCAAAAGGTGCTTAAATTAAACATTCTCGAATTTTCCCGTGCCTTTTATTTAAATTTTATTTTATTTTCATAATCATATGCTAATTTCGCTAGCCACGAAAAATATGTGCACATCTCAATCAATACAGTGTTTTTTGGTCCCCACCACGATGGCACGAGACAATAATAAATCCAATTGTCGTTTAAATCAAACTCAATAATTTAGGCCTTTTTTATAATTTTTGTCTAATTTATGAGTCAATCTTAATTCTATATGTGACTCTATATAGTCTATACTTTTTTTTCTTTTCTTTTTTTCAGGCGATAATAAATTAAAATTAAATAATCGATGTGATTTGACAATAACTGACATGAACTGAACATGTCAGTTTCATGGCTTGTTTATTTTTCTAGTTTATTAACAAAAAAATAGTCATAAATTGGCATTGCAATAACGTACGCACATGGCCTAGCTGTACAAAGCAGCACATATATTGTAGCTTATAATAATTTAATAAATAAAAGTATTATATTTATAATAAAGATCATTAATATTTAATACCCCTAATTTATTATTTTTGTATCAATTTGGCTATTCTTTTTTATACTACTTTAGCCCCTTGAACTTCACTATGTAACAATATGCTCCTTGGATTCTTTTTATCATTTCACCGTTGAAGTTACGTTCTCTTATCAATTTATTTACCTTTGAGTTTGTCAACGTGTATTAGTCTTCGGTCCACTAAATTTAAATTTATATAAACTATGCTCCACTTTAAATGCTTATCACTTTAGATTTTACAAAAAAAGAAATAATATTTTCATAAAATCTCTCGCTATTATATTTCTTTAATTCTCCGGTCTTCATTAATCATGAAGTTCCGAAACTCGTCATTCTCATCATACTATTTATTTACTATTCCTTTAATTTTTCACGATAAGGTCATTTTTATTTAATTGAAAAGTAGGATTTAACTCATTCTAAAAATCAACAAGATAAAACGACACAAAGTTATCAGCTCAGGGGTAAACTGATATAATAAACAATAATTGCGGGATAATAAGGAACATAATGATAAGTATAGGGGAGAAACTGATACAAATAAAGTAAGGGAATATTAATGATAATTACTCTCATCTTAATCAAAAATCATTTCTTTTGCTTGGATTAAGGGTCGTTGAGCTTTTTTGAGTGCGTTTGAAGGCAAGGAGGAAGGCCCCACAAGGCAAGAATGAGCGCATTGAATAGAAAAGGAAAGAGAGACATCTGTTGGGATTTTCAAGGCGTTTCCCTTTGAGCCATAGCTAAAATGGCATGGCTTTGCTTTCTTTAGGGACACAATTATGACACACCTCAGTGGCTTCGCTTGCCTCTCTCTCTCTCTCTCTCTCTGATGGGCGTCAGTGGTTTCGGTCGCTTGTGACTCCAAGCTAATTTGGAATCTTTCTCTTGTTGGGTTTTCACTTTCAGAGGAGAATTTGAGTGAGTGAGTGAACAGTTCCGAGGCTCGGATTTGGAGGGGTTGACCTAAATTTCTTGTTCTGGGTCTCTCGTTTTGGTGGGTTTTCTAGGGTTGATGGGGGTGGTTTCAAGGGGTAGATTTGGAATAGTTTAAGTTTGGAGTTTTTGGGTTAGGTTTTGTCTGATCTACATTGTGCTTGAATTCGAGTTTAAGCTTGTTTTTGGGGCGAATTTGTGTCTGGGTTACTATTTCTGACTGAGAATTGGGGGATTTTCTCCTCTGGGTTTGAGTTGAATTTGAGGCGAAAGAGGTGGGTTTTGAGCTAGGGTTTTGTGAAGCTCTGAAAATGGCGTGTGTGAAACTGGGATCGAAGAGTGACGCTTTCCAGAGGCAAGGACAGGCCTGGTATGTCATATATATAATGTTCATTCACTTTTGTATATTTTGTTTTTGTGTTTAGATTGTGTGTATGAGAATTGCTGAGATTTTCTTTTTATGATTTCACTTGCACGGGTAAAATTGGCACATTTTTTGCTGGTGAAATCTTCTTGATGAAGCCATTTTTCGAAAAGAATGGAGGTTTTCATCAATATGTCAATAATTTACATTGTTGCAACTGTGACAGGTTCTGTACAACGGGGCTTCCGAGCGATGTCGTTGTCGAGATCGGGGAGATGTCGTTCCACCTTCACAAGGCACTTCATGTTTTTAACGGTGTTCGTGTTGTGAAGTTTATCGCGTATCGCCACTTATCGTAACTTGCGATTCTTGTCGTTTGATGCAGTTCCCTTTGTTGTCGAGGAGCGGCGTTTTGGAAAAACTGATCGCAGAGGCGTCCGAGGCTGCAGAGGAAGGGTGCGTTGTAACGCCGCCGGAAATTCCCGGTGGGGCAAAGACTTTCGAATTAGTGGCCAAGTTCTGCTACGGAGTGAAACTAGAGCTTACCGCGTCGAATGTTGTGTATCTCCGTTGCGCCGCCGAGTGTCTCGAAATGACTGAGGACTACGGCGAGGGCAATCTAGTAAACCAGACGGAGAATTTCATCACCCAAGTGGTCCTACGGAACTGGAAAGACGCCCTGAAGGCGCTGCAAACCTGCGAAGAGGTCGCACCTTTCGCCGAAGAGCTCAATATCACGAAGCGGTGCATCGAGGCACTCGCCACCAAGGCGTCCACCGACCCGAATCTGTTCGGGTGGCCCGTGAGGGACCATGGAGGTCCGATGCAGAGCCCGGGCGGGAGTTTGTTGTGGAATGGGATAAGCACTGGAGCGAAACCGAAGAACTCGAGTCTGGATTGGTGGTACGAGGATGCCTCAACGTTGAGCTTTCCGCTTTACAAAAGTTTGATTTCCACCATGGAAAGCCGTGGGATCATGCAGGAGATTATCGCCGGGTCCATCACTTTCTACGCAAAGAAGTACCTTCCCGGTCTGAACCGACGCCAAGGAAGCCACGGTCCGGTTTCAATGGCTACGCCTCCCTCGGAAGAAGACCAGAAGCTTCTTCTCGAAGAGTTTGACCGTTTACTTCCGGTACAGAAGGGTCTCGTCCAAACTAAGTTCCTGTTCGGCTTACTTAGAACGGCAATGATTCTTCGGGCGAACCCGTCTTTCATTTCGAATCTGGAGAGACGGATTGGAATGCAGCTTGATCAAGCCACTCTGGACGATCTCTTGATGCCCAATTTCTCCAATACAATGGAGACGCTTTACAACGTCGACTGCGTGCAACGGATCTTGGGGCACTTTCTGGCGATGGACCAGGCTACGGGTGGTGCATCCCCGTGCTCGATCGATGATGGTCAACTTATGGGGTCGCCGTCACTGACGCCGATCACGATGGTGGCCAAGCTCATCGACGGCTACCTTGCGGAGGTCGCTCCTGATGTTAACCTCAAGCCACCAAAATTCCAGGAGCTCGCAGCGTCTGTTCCCGAGTTCGCTAGGCCTTTAGACGATGGCCTTTATCGCGCCATAGATATTTATCTTAAGGTAACCAGCTAGGTCAAATCCCTTTGCACATTCGCATAACAGGTTTCTAATGCTGAAAACCTCGGTTATTTAGTTTTTTTTCGGTATTTTAATCTCACCTCCATTTTTCGCATCCGCAGTCGCACCAGTGGCTGGCAGACTCAGAGAAAGAGCAGATCTGCCGGCTGATGGACTGCCAGAAGCTGTCAGTGGAAGCGTGCACCCACGCAGCCCAGAACGAGCGCTTGCCCGTGCGCGTTGTCATCCAGGTCCTCTTCTTCGAGCAGCTCCAGCTCCGCACATCCATTGCCGGCTGCTTCCTCGTCTCTGACAACCTCGATGGTGGCGGCTCTCGGCAGCTCCGGAGCGGCCTCGTGGGCCCCTCCGAGGGCGCCGGCGGGGGCGGCTGGGCCACCGCTGTGAGGGAGAATCAGGTCCTGAAGGTGGGCATGGACAGCATGCGCATGCGCGTCTCCGAGCTCGAGAAGGAGTGCTCTACCATGCGGCAGGAGATCGAGAAGCTCGGCGGTAGCTCGGGCACCGGGAAGAAGGCCGGCGCATGGGGAAGCGTGTCGAAAAAGTTCGGGTTTAGAATCAAGTCACAGATGTGCAGCGCCCAAGAGGGGTCGGTGAGCGACCGGAATCTCGGCCACGGGAAAGTTCAGAAGCTTAAGGAGAGGCACGGGAAGCACAAGCGGAGCTCCTCCAAGGACGACTGAAAATGGAAACTTTCTTTCTGATTTATTGATTAATTTGTTTTTAATTTGGTTTGTTAGGTTTTTTCGTTTCGGGGAGGCTATGGGTTGGTTTTAGTTTCGTTCCGGAAAACGCGTTTTTTCGATTCTGTGTATGGGTTTATAGATTATGAACGTCTCTGATGTTTAATCTCGAGAAGAAAAATGGAAAGCCATTGTGTAGTTAGCTTTCCTTGTAATTGTATCAACAAATTAATGTCTTATCTTCATCAAATCCCAGTAATGCTCTACATTTTGTGTCGTTTTATGTTTTATTTTCTTGTCGTTGCTTGTATTGATGTCCTAAGTTGATGTCGTTTGTATAATTTTTTTTGTCAAAGATGCAGGCCCGAAATCTCGCTAAGCGAACTCAAATCCAAACTAGGTTGGCACCCAAGCAACGCTAAGTAAGAATCGGGGCTCGGAATAATATAAATGAAAATATCAAAGATTACAAACAAAACCGAAGAGAACTATCTAAACTTAAAGTTCTCTCTCTAACAAATGTCATCGTTTACAAAAGACGAAGTAAAATCCGGGCGTGAAGGCTACCAATGATAATCCAAATTTTGAGCACCAAAACTAGCTAATACATCTGCTACTCTATTTCCCTCTCGAAAGATATGAGATACTCTGAAATTAATGATCTCCACGTAGCAGATGCATTTGGACCAACGAGCCCGCAACTTCCATGGAACCAAACCCGATTTCTTCTGAAAAAGTTGGACGACGTATGTAAAATCACACTCGAGCCACAAGTTATCCCAATGAAATTCCATAGCCTTTTCCACCGCAAATACTGCAGCCATCACTTCAGCTTCATACGCAAAAGCTGACTCAATATGGAAAGAGAATGAGCCATGAGGAAATCCACGGGAGGTTCTAAAAATGCCCGCAGCTCCCGCCACTCCCGGAGTTCTCATAGAAGAGTCGTCTGTGTTACATTTCAACCATGTTGTAGGAGGGAAACGCCATATGACAGGAATGATTTTTGGAGCTTCTCTGGGTTGAATGTCTATGCCGAAAATCTTCAAAACTCTGAGATCCTCCAAAGTGCTTCCTGTCCCCAACTTGAAGAAATGGGCTTCCTTGATAAGGCGCCAGATATGTCTCAAAAAAATGTTAATGTTAGGAATCTCGTCATCAAATACATATGCATTTCTGGTGCGCCAAATTTGCCAAATTGTCAAAACAATAGCAGTATTCCAAAGCGCAAAAACCTGAGGGTTCAGATTAACAGAAGCGGCGTCGGAGAGCAACAAGGCTAGCGACCCTCCTCTATTAATGGGTTTAAGAAAAATACCAAAAATAGCGGCCCAAACCGAACCCGCAAAATTGCAATGAATAAATAAATGGTCAAAGTCTTCCGCCTGATTATGGCATAAACGACACACAGAAGCTAACGAGATTTTTTTTTTTGCAACATTAGCTCCGTTGGAAGGAAGCATAAGAGAGCTCTCCAACAAGTAATAGATCTCGATGGCGGAAGAAACTCTTTCCATAAAAACTTTTGCCACTGAGGAAACAAATTATAGTTAGAGCAAAATGTATTGTACATGGATTTCACCGAGAACTTACCATCATTTTGGGGTTGCCAAACACACACATCATCTATGTCCTTGATAAAATTATAATTCTTGATTTCATCTGAGAGTGTGGTCGACAAGGTTAGGGGCAAATTCCAGCTATAATCAACTCGGTAATCAGATACTTTAGCCGTGAGATTGATTCTATCTTGCAAAGGAATATTTTCTCTATCCACCACACAAGGATACAACCGATTATCGAGCCAAAAGTTCTTATTTGATTGCTTATTTCTCAACCAAACCACATTATTTGCAACCAACGAGAAAGGATGTTTCAATGAACGCTTCTCAAATAACCATTGCCATTAAAGATTCTATTTTTCATTAAGCTCAACAGGAAAGAACTTGAGCTTATGAATTGACAAGAAAGCTTTCCAAGCACGACCTTATTAAGAGCACTCAAATTGAGTATCAAAAGTCAACATATGTGAAGCGGTATATTTTTCGTCTAATAATAAGGATGTTGGTAAAATAAAATTAGTGTTATTAAATCATACCTAAAGTATACATTATGTGCTCATATCTCACATCTTTTCTCATTGAATTTGGCGAAGAAAAAAAAAAATAGACGAAAAAAATATGTCGTTTCACATTTGCTAATTTTAGATACTTATGTCACCAATTATTATTATTATTATTATTATTATTATTATTATTATTATTATTATTATTATATTGGCCACATGCATACATATGCAGGGGCGGAGACAGAACTCTGACTAAGAGGGGGCACAAATTAATTGCCTATAAATTTCATAATAAAACGAGACATTGAAACTACTATTTTACATTGCATTATAACTATTTTTTTTTATGAACTTTTGGTTTATGAAAATAGTTCATTAGGATCTCATATGATTAGAAATCTACATGTTACGTTTTCAAAATATTAATATAATTTTTTTCCAATATTTAGAATTTTGCACGTGTTAAATTGATTGGTGGTTTTTATTCTCTAGTTTTGTAAGTTGTAATCGTTTTAGTGTACATATAATTTAGTAAAGTACAAAATACCATGAAAAAAAAAATCATAATCATTAAAAGTGTTGCTAAAAAACATTAAAAAATAGGGTAAACTGCGGCTAAAATACCCAATGTTTCATTTTTTTTAATTATATACCCAAAGTTTTTTTTTGGTGGCTATAATACCCAAAGTTTATTCCGTTAATGCCAAATGTACCCACCGTTAAATCTCCGTTATTTCGCCCGTGTGGCATATATTATAAGGGTAAACTGCGGCTAAAATACCCAATGTTTCATTTTTTGTATGTACCCAAAGTTTTTTTTTGTGTGGCTATAATACCCAAAGTTTATTCCGTTAACGCCAAACGTACCCACCGTTAAATTTCCGTTATTTCGCCCTCAACAATCGCCCTCAACACGCATTCAAAGATATTCACGCATTCATATTATTATTTGTGTTCTCTTGTGATTATCTTTGTGACTGAAAGAGGGTGGTGCAAATCGCCCTCAACAATCGACATTTAAATTTTTTTATAAAACAAGTGTACATATATTGTAACATGCAAAAATGTTACATTTAACATATAGTTAGACTTAAAATTGTGACATGTTAAAGTGCCATAAAATTTGATTAAATATAAATTATCCATATTAAAGTGAATGAAGTAATATTATATTTTTAAATAATATAATAAGTGGATAATTTATATGTAAAATTTATAAATTATATAATTTATAAAATGTAACATGTAAAATTCAATTACAACTATATAATAAAACATGTAAAAAATATAATAAAATAACATTACATGTAAATATTCATAATTAATAGATTGAAATAAAATTATAAAATATAAAATAACATTATGCTAGATATATTATATATTACATAATTTATAAAATGTGTATATAAATATTATTTTTATAAATATTTATAAACGATATTATAAATTGTCTATTAAACCCTAAACCCTATTAAAAAAAATACCACGCGGGTGAAATAACGGAAATTTAACGGTGGGTACGTTTGGCGTTAACAAAATAAACTTTGGGTATTATAGCCACCAAAAAAAAACTTTGGGTACATAATTAAAAAAATGAAACATTGGGTATTTTAGCTGCGGGCGAAATAACGAAGATTTAACGGTGGGTACGTTTGGCGTTAACGGAATAAACTTTGGGTATTATAGCCACCAAAAAAAAACTTTGGGTACATAATTAAAAAAAATGAAACATTGGGTATTTTAGCCGCAGTTTACCCTAAAAAATATGATAGGTTTGAGAATTGAACACAGGGTTATAAATTTGAGGAGAATTTTAAGAGTTACAAAATTCCACTTCACTATAGTGATATTTAGTCTACAAATGTTATCTTTATTATTTATATATAAACTTATAATAATATGAATAAATAAAAATAACATGCTCGGACCAGGCGAGGGCGGCCGCCCTCGCTCCGCCCCCTTGTACATGCACGATTTCTACTTCTAGAACAAAAATTAGGATTTCTCGTGGAGTGGTGTAGTTGGTTGACCAATAGGCACATATTCTTTGTCTTTTGGTAGGTTAATGTGACGTCGTTTTATTATCAAAGGTTGTTTCGTGCACTATAATGTCAAAGCTATACTTAGGTTGTTCTTATGCTGTCGGCTTTAATGTCGTTTAACTGTTCCTATTTCATTGTCGTTTTCATTAACCCCCTCTTTTTGTTTTGGTCCAATAGTCTTTTTTTTTTATTCTTCTTCTTCACGTTGCAATAGTCCGATCACTTAAATTAACACATTTATATTCCATCTGTTATGATTTATTTCATTTGTATGGTAAGTATTTATAATGATTCGTTATCTTTTTTAAAATATTCAGTAGTTTGTAGTTGATATAGTTACTTTTTTTTTTTTTACTTTGGTATATATAGCAGCAAATTAAATTTAATATACGCGTTTCTGTTGTTCATATGGTACGACTTTGTAAATTGTAAACACTGTTTTTCTTCTTCTGATTTTCAATATTTTTCTTTGAATATTATTTGTAGTCAACGTATCTATTGGAAAAGGCTAAACTTTACGTAGCAGCACATTAAAAATGAAAAAAAAAATTATTTTTAGGAATAGGAAGAAGGAATGTCTTATAATACGCGTAACATAATAAATTATATATATATATATATATATTGATTTTGATCTACGAAAAGTCTAACCATCAAATCTAGTTATATATCCACCAAGTTAAAGTAATTCAATAATGATTAATTGATTATAACCAAAAGTTAATCAATCAACAACAATAGTTGATTCTTATTGGTTAATTTGACAATAAATAAGTAAATATGAAAAGTACACCAACCAAATGAATTTAAATCCACCAAAAAACTATATGTGAAACAATTTCATAATCTAATTTAATTATCGTTCTAATAAACTATGTAAATGCTTACGAAGAAACGATAGTATGAAACAAGAGTCTGTTGTGAATTTTCTACGCAAGTATACGTATCGAAAACAAGTAATATAATGATAAGAAAAGTCGATCCCACGGAGAATTGTTACTATTAATTTTGCTAATTACTAGTTTTAAGTCACCTTAATTTTATCTAAACAAATAAATTTTAAATATGATAAATTAAATAACTAAAGAAAAATCAAAACTAAAAACTAAAAAATGAAAGCTTTGGACAAATAGAGAAATATAGGATCGCAATCAATCCTCAACACTTCACCCGATTCTTCGTATCATTCCTTTGATCATTAAATTGCTATAAGTTGTTAACCAAGACCCCTAATGCATCAAAAAGAACTCTTCCGATATTCAATTCGAGTTATCTTTCCTAACTAACTCACTATATTCCTATGTGAATTAAATTACGAACGATTCATTAAGCATGTGTTCTTAACAGGTTACACATGTTACATAGGTATATTCCTATCCTATATAAACTCAAGATTTCCATCATAGATCATGTGTTATTCTATCTACGGCTAAACACAAATTTCCTTTTCCCAAAGTTCCTAAGGTTTACCAAATCAATTTAATTGGTGATCAAGCAATTAAAAGCAATAAGCAAAGGATAGAATAAACAAACTTAAGCAATTGTCATTAATCAAAGAAACGATAATCCAAATCAAGCTACATGTGAGTTTCGATTGCAATCCTACGAACGGTTTAGCTCATGATGAATCTAGAGCATAAACAAATCACTAAGAGAAACATTATGGAAAAATCAAATAAAGCTAAGGAAGTGATACTAATGGAGAGAATCTCTGGGATGATCTTCGTCTCCACTGTTCTTCTTCGCAAAACCCGATCTCCAATGGCGTTCTTCGCGTTTCCTAGCCTCTTGTGATGTTTTTCTCTCCCAAAATTCGTCACTTTATCCCTCTTTATGATTCCCTTATATAGCCTCCTCATTAGGTTAAGATTAGGCTAAAAAAAACCCAATTCGCGAAACTGTGGTGCTGGGGCACGGGAAATACGGTGCTGGGGCACAGGCTTAATTATGAGGTTCTTGCTGGGGCACCAGAAATCTGTGCCGCGGCACCAAGTTGCTGCTTGGTATTGTCAATTTCGAATTTTCGGGCATGTAAAACTTCGTCGA
Organism: Parietaria judaica; assembly: GCA_954871525.1. Classification (NCBI taxonomy): domain Eukaryota; kingdom Viridiplantae; phylum Streptophyta; class Magnoliopsida; order Rosales; family Urticaceae; genus Parietaria; species Parietaria judaica. The sequence continues at coordinate 4,135,985 of OX940863.1, forward strand.
AATGACTCGATTCATCTTAATCTTCAATTTAAATCACAATCCACTCATGTACTCCTAAAACAAACAAAAACACTAAAAGAAACACATTAAATGGCTCTTGGATAAACAAAACGCTAAGTGAAAGTACTCGATTTATCAGTATAAAACCGACTCATCAGAGTCGCACCACCAGAAAACCGAGCATTGTCAGCTCGGTCGAGCTCTTCAGTGACTCTCGTCTCAATGTTTGTTTCAATCTTTGTAAATCCCTTTGATCGGTTGTTATCACGGTTTTCCTCCGCCATAAGTGAGAGCTATATTAATAAATTTGAGACGGGATCACGACTCACGTAATTTCCGGCTATTCATAAAAATATCATAGTTGATTCTTATTGGTTAATTTGACAATAAATAAATAAATATGAAAAGTACACCAACCCAATGAATTCAAATCCACCAAAAAACTATATGTGAAACAATTTCATAATCTAATTCAATTTTAGAGCAACAATATATTCTATTTTTTCATTAACAATTTCATGATCTAATTAAATTATCGTTCTAACAAACTATTTAAATGTTTACAAAGAAACGATAGTATGAAACAAGAGTCGCACCAGAAACCCGAGCATCGTCAACTCGGTCGAGCTCCTCATGAAGGAATTTTCCCGATTTCTCGGGTCAATTAAATAGCGGAAATATTAATTGAATTCCAATTCTAAAATCGATGAATCGCGTAGCGTAGAATATTGTACCTCTTGTTGCGTGCTTGACGGTTTTGTCGATGTTGTTCATTCCTTGATCTTCGAGCACAAAGCCTTAATCACCAAGTAAAGCCTCTATCGGTATCCACCTGACGAACGAAACACCAACGAACGTATCTACGTCGAAGGCCGGAGTATCGCCGGATCAATGCTAGTCGAACACCGGCAATATGACAAAGAACGGAGTCTCCACGAGTGGAGCTAAAGCGACGGCGCGAATCCCGAGGAGGGAGGAGGCGACATCGACTAGAGAGAGAGAGGCGGAGGCTAGGGTTTCTCCGTTTTGATGCATTTTTTTTATGAGGGGTCTATTCCTCCTTATATAGGGAGAAGAGAATAATTGCCATTAATGAGAATCAACACCATTAATGAGAATAAACTCAATTAATGTGTATCTCGTATAATCGGTAAGTTTCCTTATATGAAAGATCTCATCTTATTAAGGAAATAGATATATGTAATTAATATATTGATAAGTCAACTATATTAATTACACACGATTCTATAATCAATACCGTGAATCAATCGCATTAACTCACGTGGGCCCGCAAAGGTCCAATCCCAATCTTTGAGTACTTATACCTCAAAGGTTCTAACACTTCAATGACTCTCGTCTCAATGTTTGTTTCAATCTTTGTAAATCCCTTTGATCGGTTGTTATCACGGTTTTCTTCCGCCATAAGTGAGAGCTATATTAATGAATTTGAGACGGAATCACGGCTCACGTAATTTCCGGCTATTCATAAAAATAAATAAATAATTATAAAAAACGAAATAATAAACGCGCGTGAAGTGGAAAACACAATAATAAACTGAACAGCACGCTCTTTTTGTCACTCTTCTTCTTCTTCTTCTTCTTCAGATTTCTGTTTGAATTTTCTCTTCAATTCAAAGAAGTTTCTCTGTTTCTTCTCCAATGGTTTCTCGAGGAATAACTGTATATCACGGCACGAGATCGTTGGTTTGATTCAATTCCTCGGAATAAATCGCAATTTTTGTTTCGTAGAAGATTGGATAGCTCTCCGATTCGGAATTGGATTTGGGAATTCGCTGCTTCGGCGATCTGGTCGCTGCGAATCTGAAGATTTTCTCGGCGAATTCGAAGAATCTGAATCAGATCCGAGCAGGTCGAGGAAATGGACAATGGCGACGGCGATATAGAGAACGGTCCGGAGGAGGAGAGTAAGTTCCCGACGCCGTTGGGCAGGAAGTACCGTCCCGTCGTCGACGACGATAGCGCCGTGCTCGAGATGTCTTCCATGGATCCTTCCGGATCTTCCTCTTCCGTGCCGATTCACAAAGCTCCGCTCAAGTATGTCCCTATCGATTCGCGCACTTCCTCTTTGTATAGCTGCATTTACATGTGAATTTACGCGAGGGATTTGGATTTTGGTAATGTGGCTTGTGGTGTTAAGGCTTTTCACTGATTGTTCTTTCAGCTGTCTTCTTAGAGGTTTGATAGGGAAGGAAGTTAGGGTTCTTGAAGTTCCTGTTAACTTATTCGGTATAAATTTTGCTAGCATTCTCGAATTTACTTAAACGCAATACAGATTTTCTGTATCACTTTGTTTGATTGATATATCAACATTGATTATGCATATCTTAACAGCAATGTCAAGATTTGATTTTGGTAAGATATGTTCTCTTTGCGTTTTTCTTTCGAGTGTTAGTGTTTAATACCTTCCATGGCAGGAACATAAAAGTGACTACACAAGAGACCATTGAATCCGCTGCAAATGAGGACGCCAATGGACCCCAGAGAGAATCGAAACTGGAATTGTTTGGTTTTGATTCTCTTGTTAACATTCTCGGTCTTAAGAGGTATTTATGCCTTTTCATTTTGTTAATCTCTCTTGTTATTGTTATTTGTTAGAGGCCAATGGAACCCAGAGAGAATAGAGACTGTAAAGTTGCTGCTTAAAGTACTTAAACTAAAGTTGATCGCCATTAGAGGTCTTATTATTATGAGTGCTATACCAACTACGTGCTATTTCAGTATGACAGAGGAGCAGTTTGATGAACCTTCTAGTCCTAGAGACGGTGAAAATATCGCCATCACACATGGACGACCAAAGGTGAGTGTTGGAGTTTAGATTGACACTGTCTCTTCATTGTATCGCTTTCTCATTAACTTTCAGGTCATTAACAATGAGGAACCAGTAAGCCTTAATCCTTATAACATTGTATAGTTTCAGCCGTATTACAAAGGTAACTGTTATGGATTGTCAGAATTGGAAGGCAAATCAATAATTAGTTAAAGAAATAGGGGGGTAGGATGATTTAGTAATCTTTTAGTAAGTTTTGTTCAACGTTCAACCAATATGCTATGGTTTTTTTTTAGTGTGGCTATAAATTGTTCAGTCTAGTATACGATTGAAAACCCAACTCTTGCTTGTCTCTCAGGTACCTTGTCATAAACATATCATGAAGTTGTGCATTTGAAATCCCACGGGGTTCATTATCTTGGTACATGTCATCTGATGTGCATTTGTTATGCAGTCTTCTGATGTCAAGTCGGGCACATTGATGGGCGTATTTGTGCCATGCTTGCAAAATATATTGGGGATTATCTACTATATCCGGTTTTCTTGGTATCATCCTTTCTTTTTATATTTATTTACAAAAATGTGACATCTGCAGCTAGTACAATTTTTAATTGTTTAGAATTTGTGTGGGATGTTCTAAAATGGCATTCCCTTCAGTTTACTAGTTTTTAAATTATTTTAACATAAATGTTTTTCCACGTATCCCGTCACTGATTTTCTTACTTTATGAAAATGGCAGGATTGTTGGCATGGCCGGCATAGGAGGGTCTTTAATGTTAGTAGCGTTTTGCGGCTTATGTACTTTTCTTACTGGAATTTCACTGAGTGCTATTGCGACTAATGGTGCTATGAAGGTCTGGATAAATTAGGTCACTGTTCTTCTTAAAAAGAGAAATGCAGTTGTTTGAGGACAATTTATCCTTGCATCATTTTTTTTTCCCTACGTTATTACATATTGCAATATGTAATGATGGCATTGGTATGTCAATAATAATATGTTTCTCTGTTGACTCTTATGCCAGGGTGGGGGGCCATATTATCTCATTGGCCGTGCCCTTGGTCCGGAAGTTGGAGTTAGCATTGGACTATGTTTCTTCCTTGGAAATGCAGTTGCTGGATCACTGTAAGGGTGCACTCATTTGGCTGTCACAATTTGTTTTTCTAACTGTTATTGCTGTTCTAAGTTGTACTCTCCATTGGCACGTGAATTTTTAGTTACGTTTTGGGAGCTGTAGAAACCTTTTTGAAAGCCGTTCCAGCTGCTGGTATTTTTAGAGGTAATGACTACATGCCATCCTTGTTATAGCTGTTTGTATTGGTTGTGTCGTGTTTGATTTGGCGAGAGTTAGCTCAACATGTGTTTGGAATGGAAATATGTTCTTGACTTGAAATTGTTTGGTTTCTTCTTTTTTGAAATGTAGAGACTATCACCAGAGTTAACGGCACAGTAGTACCAGAACCAATACAAAGTCCAAGTTCACATGACCTGCAAATTTATGGGATCGTTGTGACTATCATCCTTTGCTTTATCGTCTTTGGTGGTGTAAAAATGATCAACCGGGTTGCACCTGCTTTCCTTATACCTGTTTTGTTCTCGCTGTTTAGCATTTTCATTGGAATTGTTGTGGCAAGGAAGGATAATCCTACAGGTTAGAAGTTTTTTCTCTCTAGTCTTTCTTCCACATGTTTTCCTGAGCATGGTTTTACACTTACTCTGTATTGGTATGGACATGGGACCGTGTCCATATACTCTTCCTTCTGAGTATTGCTTGGAAGTTCAATATTCTTTCCTTTTAATAAATTTCTTCTTAACATCTATAATATGTCTAAGTCTAGTTTCTCAACTAATCTTCCAACAACGCATTCATCCTCTCTGTTTGGCCTTTGGGTTAGTTATATTAATCGAGTACGTTTTCTTTATTCCTAGTTCAAGATCTGAAAACACAGATCTGGTAGATCAATGTGGCAGTATTAACATTTTATTGTTCAAGGAATCTTTGATCTCGCAAAACATTGTGCTCCCCTGTATTCGACCCCTTCTAATTCAAATTTAATACTTTGTTTAAATGATCAATGCAGTCGGTATAATGGGGTTGAATCTGGATTCGTTTAAAGATAATTGGAGTTCAGATTACCAGAATACGAATAATGCTGGAATTCCTGATCCTGAAGGCAAAGTATCATGGAACTTCAAGTAAGCCTTTTACATTGGATTTATAACTTCGGGTTTAGATGTTTATTCTGATGCTCGGATTTTGGAGTTCAGAGCTGTAAGCTTAGATTACACTGTGTGTCGTTTCTTTCTTTCTTTCTTTCTTTCTTTCTTTCTTTCTTTCTTTCTTTCTTTCCAATTTTAGAGTTTAGAGTTGTAAGCTTGATTAGATGTTGATTCTGATGCTTGGACTTGATGTTTTAATTACACATTGAGTCATTTCTTTCTATTTTTCTCATTTCTTTCTTGCTTTTTATTTTGAAAATTTATTTCAAACCGAGAAAGACCAATTTGTGATAGTTTTACCTTTTTTGTTTGTTAATTTTACTAATTTATACATATTTAATTTTTCAGTGCGATGGTCGGTCTCTTTTTCCCTGCTGTAACTGGAATTATGGCAGGTTCAAATCGATCAGCATCGTTGAAAGACACCCAGCGTTCAATTCCTATCGGCACACTTTCTGCAACTCTTACAACCACTGTAATGTATCTAGTATCGGTATTATTATTCGGTGCTCTTGCAACCAGAGAAAAACTTCTTACAGACAGGTATACGTTCTGCATCTATTTTGGCTTAAAGCAAGTTCCGATATTCGTCTAAGGTGTTTATAGTGACGTCTGTGTTTTACAAAGAGTGTTCAGAAATTTACCATATCGTTTAGTACTGGTCCTGATTGGGATGAGTTCATATCTAAGCTATACAAATACAATTAGTATTTACATATTAATTCTTAAAAGCAACAATGATTTTATTAAAACTACTAATTAAACCTAACAGCTCGAATCCTTTATCCTAAAATCTTTATGCAGGCTCCTCACTGCTACAGTTGCTTGGCCTTTTCCAGCACTTATTTACATTGGGATTATTCTCTCAACGTTGGGTGCGGCTCTTCAGAGCTTAACGGGCGCGCCTCGCCTGCTTGCGGCAATTGCCAACGATGATATTTTGCCCGTTCTTAACTACTTCAAAGTTGCTGAAGGGAATGAACCCCATATTGCGACATTGTTTACTGCATTTCTGTGCATCGGGTGTGTCATAATCGGGAACCTGGATCTTATCACCCCGACCATAACCATGTTTTTCCTTCTGTGTTACGCTGGTGTCAACTTATCGTGCTTCCTTCTGGATCTTTTAGATGCTCCTAGCTGGCGTCCGAGGTGGAAATTTCACCATTGGAGCCTCTCTCTTCTTGGAGCCTCACTTTGTATAGGTGTGCTTCCTATGCCTCCTTGTACTCCCTTTTTTATGCGTGCTCGGAACTAAGGTGAAGTAATAGTTATAGTAAGATTAGTATGTAACTATAGTCTTACATAAACAAACAACATAAGTATTTTCTCATTCTTGGAAGTGTTTCCGGTGAGCTGGATTGCCCCCCGTATTCATGATCCTTGCTTGTCTCAGTGAAACTGACTTTGCCCTCTGGCTTTGTATGCAGTTATTATGTTCTTGATCTCTTGGTCATTCACAGTAGTCTCTCTAGCTCTTGCGAGCTTAATTTACTACTATGTCAGCATCAAAGGCAAGGCTGGGGATTGGGGCGATGGTTTCAAAAGTGCTTACTTTCAATTAGCTCTGCGTAGTCTCCGATCGCTTGGAGGTATGTAATTATTAAGATAACATGTCAAGAACGTTTCTAGTTCTATTTCCTACACTTGACATGTGACATTTATAACCATATATGCAGCAAACCAAGTGCACCCGAAGAATTGGTACCCGATTCCCCTGATATTGTGCCGCCCGTGGGGAAAACTGCCGGAAAACGTTCCGTGCCATCCGAAACTCGCCGACTTTGCCAACTGTATGAAGAAAAAGGGGAGGGGAATGTCCATCTTCGTGTCGATATTAGACGGCGACTACCATGAACGTGCCGAAGATGCCAAGGAAGCCTGCAAGCAGCTTGGCACCTACATTGACTACAAGCGGTGCGAAGGGGTCTCCGAAATAGTCGTGGCCCCGAACATGTTTGAAGGATTTCGCGGAATCATCCAGACCATGGGCCTCGGCAATCTGAAGCCCAACATTGTCGTGATGCGATACCCCGAGATCTGGCGCCGTGAAAACCTGACTGAAATCCCAGCCACTTTCGTCGGAATCATCAACGATTGCATCGTGGCGAACAAGGCGGTAGTCATCGTAAAAGGTCTAGACGAGTGGCCAAACGAGTACCAGAAACAGTACGGAACTATTGACTTGTACTGGATTGTCAGAGACGGCGGTCTCATGCTTCTCCTTTCTCAGCTTCTGCTGACGAAGGAGAGCTTTGAGAGCTGCAAGATCCAGGTGAGGGCTGAACAAAAAAGATCTTTATCGATCGAATTTTATAAACTGAATACTAAATTTACTGCTACCAGTACCAAACTGCATCGTATTTACCGCTGACTTTTAAATTCCAGGTCTTCTGCATCGCGGAGGAGGACATCGACGCCGAAGCACTGAAGGCCGACGTCAAAAAGTTCCTCTACGATCTCCGCATGCAGGCAGAGGTGATCGTCGTCAACATGAAATCGTGGGACGCCCACGCCGAGAGTGGAGCCGACCAAGACGAGTCAATCGAGGCGTTCGCCGGCGCTCAGCAACGAATCGCCGATTACATGGCCGATATGAAATCGAGAGCCGAGCAAGACGGAACCCACCAGCTGACGGCGGACGGGAAACCCGTAGTGGTGAACGAGGAGCAGGTGGAGAAGTTCCTCTACACGACGCTGAAGCTGAACTCGACGATTCTCCGCTACTCGAGAATGGCCGCGGTGGTGCTCGTCAGCCTTCCTCCGCCACCGTTGAACCACCCATCGTATTTCTACATGGAATACATGGATTTGTTGGTCGAGAACGTCCAGAGGCTTCTCATCGTGAGGGGATATAGGAGAGATGTCGTGACTCTGTTCACGTAGCCGGTGCCGGGATTGGAGGGTAAGATCGACATTTTGCCAGGTTTGTTCATAAGAATATTTTTACCTTTAATATATATGTTTTGTTTCTAGCTTTTAAGTTACATTCATTCTTTTATGACCTAGTTTCTTGGTGAAGCCAAAATGCATGTATCGGTACTAGCTTGTTTTTTTTTTTCTTATATAAGAAATTTTGTAATATTACCCTCTTGGGTTTTGGACTTTTGAATTATTTAGTCTCTCGTTTCACTTGAGAATTATTAAGCACCAGAGAAGAGTTAATTTGTGGCGAAAATACTTATGTTATAAGTTTTGTAGCATTTACATATATCTAGCATTACATTTTTGTTGCTCCTTCTGTTTGGTTAACCGGAAGGTGGATGGATGGACATAGCAACTTTTGCCGTGATTATTATTTAGATATTTAAGTGCTACAAAATGTATAACATAGATATTTCTGCAGAAAATTCTTATTACTATTCATCTCCTACAAATATACATGGCTATATGGGAAATAACATGAATTCCTTGTGCGTAGTTGAAAAAGGTTAGATATATAACACAATAACTGAGAGTAAAAACCTACTTTTAATTAGGATTAATTTTGTTGGTTGAATATTTTAACTTAGGTTTTGTTCAACCCTTGGCATCCGAATGTTTAAAATGATGAGGAGACCGTAATCGACGTGCTTTAAAACGTTGATTACGGGCTCTCCCTTGGTAAAAATGACGGTGGTTCAAAAACGATATTTTAATTTGAACCGGTTATTATGTTCATATGGGTATTTATTTTCTCACTTCTTTAAAATGTGAAGTCTTTCACATGTCTAAACTGAAAATAGTTACATGAGCTGGTGTTGGTTCATAATTAGCAATTCTCAATTGTTACTAATAAATAATAATAGTTACCCCTTTATTAACCAAACAGGCTTTCCTTGGCTTACGTACGTTTCACACTTTGAGTAATACAGCTAATTCTTTGGGGATTTCAGCAAATTAAAGCTTGTTTATATATATATATATATATATATATATATATATATATATATATAATTGACAATAAATGACCTTGTCCTTGAGGTATAATGAATTGTGATGATCTAGGCTGTCTGTTTGTTCCATTTGTGGTTTCTTTTATTTGCAGGCTGTGTAATGTTTTTGACCAAATAATAAATGAATGACCAATTAATCATTCAAAATTTATCTTCTTTACGATAAAAAAATATTTACTCACAAATTTAATAATTCAATCCTCTATTTAATTTGGTAGTAATCCCTGCTTCAAAATTTCTAATTCAGATGCCTCGTGAACCAGTGACAGCTTTAGTTTTTAATTTTCCATTAGTTTTTTTTTTTTCTTCTTCTTTCTTCTATAGATATAGTATTGTTTTAAAGTAATTTTCGATATAAATTTGCAATTTAAATTAATGGATTAAAAATGCTCGCATTTAAGTTAAATTCGTTGAACGTTATACCTATTTACTTGATAATAAAATCTCCATTTTTTCATGAGGACAAGTATCAAAGACAATTTTATCTTTAAATTTAGGGAAAATGGCGGCGATAATACCGAAGTTTTTTATATTGGTGCACTTTAATACCTAAGTCTTTTTTTTTACGGTAATAATACCTAACTTCACAAACCGTTAGCACCAGTTGATACTTCTCCGTTAGTGTGCTCTATTTAATACCATATTTAATATTTTAAGTGCCAAATCACACATAAAATTGCCACCTATTAATGCTAAACTAATTAAATAATATAAAACAAAAACAAAAAATAACGTGTATAGTGGATACTTTAATTAGTATTCTAATTTGATTTTTTTTCTAGATAAATATGTATAATCCTTATAATTTATTATTTCGATTAAGGGTACAAGCGGGCCGGGTTCCCGGATTTTTTTTGCCAAAATTGGAACTTGGATCCGGAATTTGGAGTTTCTAAAATCCAAGTACTCGTATCCGGATTTAAATGTTTTATAACTGGATTTCTAGATGCGGGTTAAACCCGAATTTAATATCAAAACCCGACTTTTAAAACCCGGATCCGGATTAGTTAAGAAAAAATTAAAATAAACAGGAAAAAATCTTATTTTTTATTAATAGAAAAATAGTTTTTAATGCTAAATTCTTTACTAAAATATATGTATTATGTGACAAAATAAGAAGGGAAAAGTACTAAAAAATTAAAAATAAATTAAAATTGCGAGTTTGAGTAACCTATCGGTTCTCGCTCTCGTCGTCGCTGGGACTCGGCTCTCGCCGTCGTTACGACTCGGTCCTCGTCGTCGGTTCTCGTCAAAAGGATTTGTCACAAAAGGATTTGTCACAAAATACACAATACCATACTCAAATCAAAAGAGCATTGGTCATTTGGTCTAACACATATACAAAAGGCAATGCATCACAATATATGAGAAATAGCATAAGAATATTGAATGGTATAAAGAAGAGAAAAGTTCATTAAAAAAAAACAGGTTTGAGTAACGTATTATCCGGGCTCGGTGTTTTTTAACCCCTAAATTCAAAATCGGGTTTAATGCAGATGCAATTTTGAAAAATCGATTCCTGTTTAATACGGTTGCGGGTCCTTTTTAAAAGCAGCCCTGGTCCGGATACAATGCTTTATATACTTAGTTATCAACTCAAACCCTATTTATTTGAAGAAATTAAAAAAATCAAAATAAAATTGTAATTACACTCCCAGTATACACGTTAAACTTTTTTTTTGTGGATTTTTATGTTATTTAATTATTTTAGGATTAATTGATGATACTTTTATGTGTGATGTGGCACTTAAAATATTAAATATGGTACAAATAGAGCCCACTAACGGAGAAGTATCAACTGCCGCTAACGGTTTGTGAAGTTAGGTATTATTACCGTAAAAAAAAAGACTTAGGTATTAAAGTGCACCAATATAAAGAACTTCAGTATTATCGCCGCAATTTTCCCATTTATGTTTCACGTTACCATTCACTTTATAAACTAACTGTATGAATGGTCACAAAATTAAAATGTGATATAATCATTTAAAAATATAAAACATTAACATTTAACATGGAAAAAAAATGTGTTGATACGAGATATACTCTAAAAGATTAACTTGTTAGTATTTTGTACGATAATTATCACTTGTTTCCCATTTTGGTCAAAATGACACCCCGAGTTACAGGCAGAAACCGGGGAAATCATAATCATGAGGGAAATTTATTTTTTTATACTCTTAATTTTTATTTTTGGCAAAAATATACCTTCAACTTTCAAAAATAACTAAAGCATACCCTTGGAATACTATTTGATAATTTTACTCTTCATCTTCCTATTTTTTTTTCAATGGAAATTGTACGAAATGCCCATTTTGTGTCAAACCTTTTTAAGAAATGCACATTTGTTAGAGTAAAAAAAACACACAATGGGTAGTTTTTGAAAAGGTTTGACACAAAATGGGCATTTCGTTCATTAACCCTTTTTTTAATTATTTATTTAAATTATTCAAAAAATAAAACTCTAAACATAAGATATATTTTGGTAAAAATGAAAGTAGACGAAATATAAAAAATTTAAAATTTATTAATAAGAAGTAATTTTTAGTTTTAAACAATTATATTTATTAGAGGGTATATAAAAGAAAAGAAGATAGACTTTGAGGGTATACTTTAGTTGTTTTTAAAACTTGAGGGTATATTTTTGTCAAAAATGAAAGTTGAGGGTATAAAATATAAATTTCCCTAATCATAATAATATGCACTTTAAAATAATTTTCTTTAAAAAAAAAAGGAATTAAATATATAGTATTAAACTTTGAAATTCGTATTCACACGGCTCATTGGAAATAAGCATTTAAATGCTATAATTTACTTCAATTCATATACATGAACTGATGAAAGTAGCCACTATATTTTTGTTTCAAAGCATTCAATTACTCATTAACTTGAAATCTTTTTTATTTCTTTTTTGGAACAACAGTCAAAGCCTCTCTTTTGGACTAAAAGCCACCAAAATTAAAAGTTTTAGGGTCAATTAAAACTTACAAAATTCAAATAATAATAAAAATAAAAACAGTTTCAACAATATTTAAGAGATATAAAAAAAGGGCTCTATAACCATATAGTCAAACTAGAAAAACTATTTTGCAAAATAGCCAACGTTTTGATTAATATTGCCAAATAGCCAATCAACCACATTAATAAATTACGAAAGACCGTATTACCCTTGTATTAACGTGTATTAACTAAATTAATTTGTTTAAAAATAAATTAAATTTTTGTTAAAATTTTAATCACGATTTTTTATTTTTAAACAAATTAACTTAGTTAATACACGTTAATATATATTTTCTGTAAACACAAGTAAATGTTCTTATTTTGAAGAAAAATTAACTTTGTTAATACACGTTAATATATTAAAAGGGTATTATAGGTATAAAATGTGTTATTAAATAGCCACCTCATCAATTTGACTATTTTGCAAAGAAAAAGAAAAGATTGACTATTTGGCTAATCAAACGTTTCAATTTGAGTATTAAAAGTCATTTTTCTAAAAAAAATTGTAAGTATAGTATATGCTTGATTGCTTGAATTACAATTTTCATTTAAATTAGATTACTAAAATGAACAAGAAAGTCAAAGGTCAAAGTTGAGTCGTTTGGCAGGTAACAATAACGGAGGAATTCATTCTCTGTGGGACCGACTTAAGGACTAGATACAGCACACGTGGATATTATTAAATTAAATGATTGTATTTATGGCTCAATCAATACATTATTATTTTATATATTTCTTTACAGTTTTTAGCTGTGGAAATAACTTTTAATAATCAATTCTCAAATTATGATTCAAATTCGTTAATGCCTAAAAAAATTTAAACAGTAAAAGCACCATAAGTTAATTTTGGCCAGAGCTTCAAGGCATAAACGGGCCCTAGCGCCCAAGAAGCCGGGAAATCCTGTATAAATACGGGATTCCCCCTTTCACAACCGGTAAGTTATTTCAAAGATACATAATTTTCAACTCAAATACTCTACTAATGTGGAGGGTTGAAGCATGCGACAGAAGACCCCCCTCTCCTCCTCTCTAGAATTCACGTTTTTCTCATTGATAAAGAAGGGGGCGAAAATTTCAGAAGCAATTTTTGGCCTATCAAAGTCAAAGAAATAAACATCTAGCCCTATTTGATAAATATACGGTCATTAGGCCCAGCCCAACATCAAATCATAGGTCGCTTTCACGTTGATTTTTTTTTTTTTCTGTGATTTACAATGACATTGATAACATTTACAGTAACAATTATAGGTTTTTAATTATTACTTTTTATGAATTTACCCTGAAAATTGGATTAAATACAAATTGAGGAATAAAAATGAAAAAGAAATTCCCTAATTTGTATCGCCAGCTGTTATTGGGCTGTTCTTCGGTACAGCGTATTCCTTAAACTTACGGTCACGTGGAGATTCCGAATCCACGTGAGATTCCGGGCAGTTGAAGGGCTGCCCGTAAAACTGCCTATAAATACTCTCTTCCATACGAACTTCCTCTGCTATTACGACTTTTTTTCGCTTCGTTTTCTCTCACTTTCTCGGGAAAATCCTGCGGCGAATTTCTGTAAGATTCCACCTCTCCTTCCTCGCTTTCTGATTCTTTTCAGTTCAGTTTTCACCGCTTATATGCGTAAATAGTGGCGAGAATCGAACTGTCATTTATTTTAAATTTAATTTTTCGAATCTCTATGTGATCTTAGTGATTGTATATATATACATATATATACATGCGCAATGTATTTTCGATTTTGATGAAATAGCCAGTGAGTTGATTTCAAATCTTCATTTTTTTTTTCTCGGCAACCAAACAGATTTTAATTTTTTATAATTGATTTTGCTCATCGTGCAGCGATCGAGAAGAGTTGAGCATGGGGCAGAGCGAGGAAGGAGGATCAGGAATCCGGCGACGGGGTTGCTCGTGCTCGAAAGACGATTTTCTCCCCGAGGAGTCGTTCCGTAGCTGGGGCAGCTACGTAAATGCGCTGAGGGAGATGCCGTCGCGGTTCAAGGACCGCGTTCTGACGCGGTCCACGGACGCGACGGAGCTGGTGGAGATGAAGGCTCGGAGCCATAATGAGATGAAGAAGACGCTCAACTGGTGGGACCTCATCTGGTTTGGCATGGGCGCCGTCATCGGCGCTGGGATCTTCGTGCTCACCGGCCTTGAGGCCAAGGAGGACGCCGGCCCTGCCGTCGTCATCTCCTACGTCGTCTCCGGCATCTCCGCCATGCTCTCTGTCTTCTGCTACACCGAGTTCGCCGTTGAAATTCCGGTCGCTGGTTAGTCCCTCCACAACACACACACACACACACACACACACACATATATATATATATAGTAAGTTTGTTACGTTTCAATATGAAAAAGATTAGGGTTTTGTTTTGATTATGTTCATTGTTGACTTTTTTTAAGGCCTTTTTGAAATGCTCTAGGGTTCATACGTGCTTATTTGACTTAATTGTTAATGGATTTAATTTTCTTAATTATATATAATTCAGTATTTTTCATTTTATAATTATATAATATGTGCTAATTTGTGAAATTACTGAACTATCTGACTTTTAATTTAGTATTTCACGTGAACTTTATTCTATATGCGTGCTATTTGGTAACTGTCGTTTTACTAATTATGGATTCTTTAATAATTTATAGTGAGTATATTTAAAATGTGATTCCAACGAATATTTTTATACACTAAAATTAATTAACTAATATTGTTAGGATTAATTTTTTTATTATGTTATAAAAATTATTAATTTATTGAGTAATAAAATAGTGTATTGGTTGGTATATAGTTAAGACTTATAAATTATTATTTAATATTAATTTATAATAATTTTTTTAATAACAATATAGATAATTTTAGATTGTAGTTTTTTTTTTTTTCTAGATCATGGTCTACAGTTCAATAATTTATATATATATATATATATATATATATATATATATTATATCCCAAACAAGTTGAACGCATTTTATTGATTTCGCACGTGCTTTTATCGTTATCTTGGAAATGAAATAAACTAGAAAGTCAAAGATGTTGAAGCTAATGATAAGCTTGCCCATCCCATGGACCTCACTATATGTTGAATACAAAATTAGGTGATGTATCTATAGTTAGAATTGTATAGATAAGGGCCATATTAAACTTTTATTTTTATATATTAACTTATGTGAAGTTGTTTTCTCTCGTAAATGTATTTCTTAAATGTTTGAGTATTTATAATAATTTAATTAAACTCTATTATGTGTTGTTTTGTGCCGTGATAATCAGGTGGCTCATTTGCGTACCTACGAGTAGAGCTCGGCGACTTCATGGCCTTCATCGCCGCCGGCAACATCATCCTTGAGTACGTCATCGGCAATGCCGCGGTGGCCCGCTCCTGGACCTCCTACTTCGCCACTCTCTGCAACCACAAGCCCAATGATTTCCGCATCTATGCGGCTTCCCTCGGAGAGGATTACAGCCACCTCGACCCAATCGCGGTGGTAGTGATAGCGGCCGTCTGCCTCCTCGCCGTGCTCTCCACCAAGGGCTCGTCCCGCGTCAACTACGTGGCCTCCATTGTCCACCTCCTCGTCATCGTCTTCATCATCGTCGCCGGCCTCACCCAGGCTAACACCGCCAACTACACCAACTTCTCCCCCTTTGGGCCCCGTGGCATCTTCAAGGCCTCGGCTGTCCTCTTCTTCGCTTATGTCGGCTTTGACGCCGTCTCCACCATGGCTGAGGAGACCAAAAACCCCGCCCGGGACATCCCCATCGGTCTCGTTGGGTCCATGCTTGTCACCACGCTCGCCTACTGCCTCCTCGCAGTCACGCTCTGCCTCATGCAGCCATACGGCAGCATTGACCCCGATGCGCCATTCTCCGTTGCCTTCGAGTCCGTTGGGATGAAGTGGGCCAAATACCTCGTCGCCGCCGGAGCTCTCAAGGGCATGACGAGCGTGCTCCTTGTCGGCGCTGTCGGGCAGGCCCGCTACCTGACCCACATTGCCCGGACCCACATGATGCCGCCGTGGCTCGCCCAAGTCAACGAGAAAACCGGAACCCCGGTCAACGCAACGATCGTGATGCTCTGCGCCACAGCATTCATCGCGCTCTTCACCAGCCTGAACATCCTCTCCAACCTCCTCTCCATCTCCACGCTCTTCATCTTCATGCTCGTCGCCGTGGCGCTCATCGTCCGACGATACTACGTTGCCGGAGTCACGACAAAGGCCGACCGTGGAAAGCTCATCGCGTTCCTCGTACTGATCCTCGGATCTTCGGTCGCCACATCGGCTTACTGGGCCATGAGCGAGTGGTGGGTCGGGTACGCGGTGACTGTCCCGGTATGGCTACTCTCGACGGTGGGGCTCTGGCTGTTCGTCCCGCAAGCGCGGGAGCCGAAGATGTGGGGCGTGCCGCTCGTGCCGTGGCTTCCGTCGGCATCGATCGCAATCAACATCTTCCTTCTCGGGTCCATCGACGTTGACTCGTTCAAGAGGTTCTTCGCGTGGACCGGGATCATGATGGTGTACTACGTCTTCTTCGGGCTGCACGCCTCGTACGACACGGCCAAGGCGGCCGAGAAGCAGCGCGGGGAGGCCGAGAAGGGCGCGGAGCTGAAGAAGGTTGAGGAAGGAGCTGTGCCTCCTTCGTCGTAACAAGTTTTAGATTTGTTTTACGTGTGTTCGTTGTGTTTTCTTCTTTTGGTGTAGAAGGGTCTTAAAATGGTGAAAAACGGTGTCGCTTTAGTTTTTTCTTTTTTCTTTTCTCTTGAATCTTGATAGTGTTGTTTATGCCTCGTTCTCTTGTTTATACACCATTTTAATCAAGTTATTAATTAGTATAATTTGGAAATGATTACACAGTCAATTTCAATGTTACTGCCTCATTGTTATTTATAAAGCAATAAAAATAACCAGCTATAATATATTTAAGAAAATCAACACCATGTAGAGTTTAAAGCAAGGATTGAGTTATCCTCGATTATCGATGAATAATCGACCACTTATTATTTTAGGAGTAATCAATAATCGTTAGCGTTTTATACATCAATTATTGCTGATTTATCAAAAAAATTAACGTTTATTGACCATAAAAAAATATTGATTTTTAATTTGCTTCTCTTAATTAAAAAAAATTACTTAAATTATTATTATCCACCTCTTCAAAATGGTATCCTAGACAGGGCCTGTTCTGAGTTTTCGGTGGCCCTAGGCGAGATATAATTTTGAGGCCCTCGACAAAATTATATATTGAAATTTTTCTAAAAAATATTAATATATAGATTGTCTGCTACTCATTGAAAATATGAGCCATCGCTATTATTAATACATTATCATTATAAAAAAAAACATTTAATTTTTAAATTATCCCATTAAAAAAGAAATAAAAAAAGAAACTTTTCTTTTTAATAATACGAGTTACTACCGAGGGTTTTGGCTATTATTTGTACTTTGTTTGTAGTATTAAAAAAAACTAATCATATAAAGTACAGGTATAATAAAGTAAACTAACAATAAAAAAAATTAAAGAATTAATCGGAAAATGAAAAAAATTTGGGATTTGGGCCCACTCTCAAGTAGGTAAATGAGTGTAATTAGACAATGCCAAAGTGAAAGAAAGTATTAATATAACAACTAACAAGACATTTAATATGAAAACATCAATTAGAAATTATTAAATTTGGGCCCTAAAAAGTAACAAAAGATCGTGGGCCTAAGGCCTGGGCCTTAGTGGCCTTAGCTCAGAACCGGGTCTGATCCTAGATCCGACATTGATCGAAGCTCGAGAATCAATTCCAAACCAGTGATCGAAGAATCTAGCTAGTATATCTTGTCATATTAAACTTTATGTATCATCATTTAGTGTGTGCATTTAATTTAACGTGAGCAACTAACACATTGACGCGTTCTATTGAATTGGCGATTGTCTTAAATTTTCACGATATCACCAAACATGCTTATCGAGTATTAAATTAGTGTATTAGTTATATTGAGACTTACAAAATATTATTTAATCGAATTTATAAAAATAATTTTTTATTAAATTTTTTAATCTATCGAGTATTAATTTAAAGAACTTCGATGGTTATATCACAAACATCAAATATTTGACCAAGTGTAATAGCGTGTTCCTAATGTTTATTTTCATTGGTAAAATACTAAATATTTGGCTAAATGTAAGTAACAAAATCTTAATGTTTATTTTCAAAGTTAAAAAATACCATATGTTTGGTTAAGTGTTGTGTAGTGGCATATTTCAATCGTTTGTTTATTTGTAAAGGTTAAAGTACTAAATGTTTGCGGCACTATACTTAATTAAATATCATGATATTTTTACCGATTAAAATAAACATTAAGAATGCACCCAAATATTTGGTATTTATGCCTCTATTAAGTGTAACCTTGTTGTATCTGCCGTCTCTCTCTCTATATAGATATTATGTATTAAATATAATTATATAGTGTATTATATTTGCTACTTGCTTTGAAATGTCTGTGGTGATATTGACATTCTTGTTGACATCAAACAACTGTTTGTGTATTTAACTTTAGTGCACTTCGGCCGAAATACGCTACACAAATATTACTAAAGATCTCTCACTTTCTCTCGTGATATCTACCTTTTCTCTGAACAAACTTTCTTGGGAAACTAACGGAAAACTTCATTCCTTTTTGTGAGAATCATGGGGACAGGAGACCAGGGGGTGAGGAGGAGGGGCTGCTCGTGCTCGAAAGACGATTTTCTGCCCGAGGAGTCGTTCCGTAGCTGGGGCAACTACGTCAATGCACTGAGGCAGACTCCGGCCCGGTTGGTGGACCGGGTTATGACGCGGTCCAACGACAGCGTGGAGCTGGTGGAGATGGAGGCGCGGAGCGAGCACGAGATGAAGAAGACGCTCAACTGGTGGGACCTCATGTGGTTCGGGATGGGCGCGGTCATCGGGGCCGGGATTAGAGCTGGGGCTCGCGATGCTTTGCCACAAGTCGCGACTCCTCGCGACTTTTTCTGGGAATCGCGATGCGTCGCGATTTTGCGGTAAAAGTCGCGATTTGTCGCGACTTGTGGCAAAAGTCGCGATCCTCGGATTGGGGATTCCCGTGATTTTGTTTTTTTGTGGCATAAATAACACATTTTTTCACCCGAAATTTATTACATGTTAATTAAATTTGTTAAAATTATTAATATGTTACAAACTAATATTTATTAACATATGTTACAAATTAAAAATTAATAATAAAAATTAAGATTATTAATATCTTACAAAGAAATAAATTATAACATACTTAAATAATAATTTTGAAAAAAATAAATTATAGATAATAATTTTAAATAATTAACATACTTAAATATAATTTTGAAATAATTAATAAACTCTTGTAATTAAATTCGGGTAAAAAGTACTAAAATAAACATTTCAAGAAAACAGGTACATATGCCGCAAACATCGCCCAACAAGTCGCGACAAAATCGCGACCCATCGCGACTGCACGAGTCGCGACGCGTCGCGACGTGAACAGTAGCGATTTTTCACGATTAGGTCGCGATGCGTCGCGACGTCGTGAGTTGCGGCTCTAGCCGGGATATTCGTTCTAACCGGCGAAGAGGCAAAGAACGTAGCCGGTCCCGCTGTGGTGTTGTCCTATGTCGTCTCCGGCATCTCGGCGATGCTCTCCGTCTTCTGCTACACGGAGTTCGCCGTGGAAATTCCGGTCGCAGGTAACTTTAAACTTGACTGAAAAAGTTAACTTCCACGCACCGATTTATTTGAGTTTATTTTCATTAAATTTATTATAATTATTTTCGCTAATCTTGTATTCTTCTCTTACAAATTCTTTTTTTTTTACATGTATATTTGTTTTTAGGGTAAACTGCGGCTAATGTACCCAATGTTTATTTTTCTACGGATTATATACCCAATGTTTATTTTCGACGGCTAATGTACCCAAAATTTATTCCGTTAGATTTTTCGTATTTTCCGTCACTTAACCGTCAGCGAGTGATATGTATACTTTTCGTATTTTTTACATAACTCACTCATTTTTTGTCTAAATTTTATGCACGACCTACGGTTGGAAAGATAAGAGACATATCTACAAGTTTTGTGTTTTAAGTTTTGTACAAAAAGTTTTAAGAAAATACGAAATTTCAATTAAAACTTAAAACTGAACATTAGTTTAATACAAAATATTTGTTTCGAATAAATTTTAATATACATAATGATTTTTTTTTTGATAAAACGTAAAACTAAATGTTGTAGATTAATCTTTTATCTTTCTAACGGTAGTTTATTTATAAATTTTAGACAAAAAATGAGTAATTTATACCAAAAATACAAAAGTTTTTTCACATAACATCTTTCATATTTTTGGCATAACTCATTCTTTTTTTATCCAAAATTTATAAATAAAATACCATTGGAAAGATAAAAGATTTATCTACAACTTTGTAGTTTAACATTTTATCATAAAAAGTCATTAAGTATATTAAAATTTGCTCGAAGCAAAAATTTTGTATTAAACTAATGTCCAGTTTTACGTTGTAATTGAAATTTTGGAATAATAAAAAACTTTTTTTACAAAACTTAAAACACTAAAGTTGTAGATCTATCTCTTATCTTTTCAACCGTAGGTCGTTCATAAAATTTGGACAAAAATTGAGTGAGTTATGTTAAAAATACAAAAAGTGTACATATTACTCATTGACGGTCAAGTGACAGAAAACACGAAAAAATCTAACAGAATAAAGTTTGGGTACATTAGCCGTCGAAAATAAACATTGAGTACATAATCCGTAGAAAAATAAACATTAAGTACATTAGCCGCAATTTACCCTTGTTTTTAATACCTCAAATTAGAAGTAACTCTCACAATATTTTCTTCATGCAACTTAATAATCTATTCTATTTATCGTACATAACATATCATTGTATATCGTGTGTAAATTTGAATCATAACAGTAAATAGTTCATAAGGAAAGATAGATATATAATATATGTATATATGTCATTATAATGAATTTATTTGTTAAAATTTGGGAAGGAACAAGTGACGGAGCAACTTTTCAAATTAGAAGACACTAAGCAAAAATTTTATAAAAATAATAATTTAAACGGCGAGACAGAAATCCGACGAAATAAGTATAATTTGCAAAGGTAGGCCATCGCTTTTCAGCGAGACAGAAGACCGAGACAACAAGAAAAGTGAGGTCGTATTTGTGTGTGTATACTTAGGATGTGAAACCGTGACCGTGAGAGAGACACTGAGTGTAAACGGTTAATAATATGAGAGACTAATTAAGAGGAAGAAAATCATAATAATAAACAAGACACATGATTCATGATTGATTTTTAATATAAAGTATAAATTTTAATTGAATACTATATGACTTTTTCTTCTTCTTTCGACTAAGGGTTGCGTGTCGTGTTCGTGCCGGGTCTTAATCGTTTTTTACTTATTTTATCTAGACCCAGACCCGCCCCATTTATTAATCGTGTTAGAAGACGAGACCCAGACCCGCCCCATTTAAATAACGTGTTTATCGTGTCTACCCGTTTAACCCAATTAATAGATACATTTATTTATAAATGATAAATTAATTCAATTTATACTCATTTAACTTAATTTATTTTACTATATTATCGAAGATTTTAAAATTTTACTAGCAAATTTTTATGTTCATCAATTGTAAGACGTAATTAATAAAATAAAAACATAAATTTCATATATAATAAATATTAAAACACTTAATAACATATATAAAATGTAAAAAATATAACTTTTTGCTCTTTAATCGTGTCTAATTGGGTCCCATCGTGTTATCGTGTTCGTGCCGTGTTTACCCGTTATTTAATCGTGTTCGACACGGTTGGACCCAGATCCATTTATGGTAGACCCAGATCCATTTAAATCGTGTCGTAATCGTTTCATGTTTCGTGCCCGGCCCCAAATTGCCACCCCTACTTAATATTAACCTTATTTTTAAAAAATACATATACTTATCTTTTATGAGACGTGGATTATAGTGATGTAAATTAGAGGCACAGGATAGAAATGAAAGAAGAAGAAAGAAAAAGCAAAAAAAAAAAAAAAAAAAACCATGAAAAAGTTAAATAAAAATACAAGATTATATAAAATTAAGAAAATTTATATATAAAAAGTACTTTCAGTTCATGAACTTTTCGTTACACTACGCAACAACTTAGGTTTAAAGTCGTTGCTATGATGTGAATTTGTCTGTTCGAATTTTATGAATTGGTCCACAAACAATAAGTACATCAATTTATTAAGTCAAGATCACTCCATTGATTGGTCATTGGTTCATTCACGAGTTACGTATATATAAGCATCGCATTCTTATCAAATAGCGGTCAATATAAATTATTTAAGGTTGATCGCGGTAAAAGTAACTAAGTTTTGCTATAACATGATAAAAGTTTAAAGTAAAAAAAAAGTGATAAAAGTATTCAAAGTCAACAAATGTGAGACGATACATTTTTCGTCTAATATTTTTCCGTCGAATTTAAATGAGAGAAGATACTAAATAACTAGATGCTCACATACATACTTGTGTATCTTAAGTAAGATTCAATAGCACTTTGCTAAAAAATGACCTACGTCCGTAATATATACAGTAGAACCTCAATAAATTAATATTGTTGGGACCGACAAAAAATATTATTTTATCAGATTATTAATTAACATATAAATTATTAATTTATTAATTTATACATTAAAGAAGAAAGCTAATTATTAATGAGCTATAATTATATAAACATCTTTACTAACAAAAAAATATTTCAATTTATTCTATCGAGAATATTAAAGTATCAATATTAAGAATATCAAGATAGACTATTATGATTTAAAAAGAATTTATTCGAGTACCAATGTCACAAATATTAAATTGCCCGATGATATTAAAAAGGAATAACAACAGCTTCTTAGAGTAGTGATAATCAAAGCTATAATAATTATTGTTGTATTCAAATTACTATAGAATCATATTTTAAGAAGACTACATGATTAGTAATGTAATGTTATCTCTTCTTTTATATTTAATGTGATTTCATAGTTATTTATGTTATATTTTATTTATAATGATTTTATAATTATTTATGTAATTTTTTATATTAAATTATTAATTTATATATCCCCTAGGACCTATATACTTTCTAAAAAAATTATTATCTTATAAATTTAGCGAATTATTAATTTAGCTAGTTAGGCCCGAGTCGGGACCGGACAAAAGTATTATTTAATCGCGACTATTAATTTATCGAATATTAATTTATGGAGGTTCTACTGTATATATATATATATATATATATATATATATATATATATATATATATATATGCAGAAAAAATCTATAGCTTGAAATTTATTAACTTTGGGTAATTGTATCGCTAATTTTTTGCTTTAAACCCTTACGTCTAAATTGGTCAAAATTATAAATATTTTTGCCGTATCTCAATTATATATTACACTGACCCAGTGACAATTAATTCTTGTATTTCGTCCACTACTAGACATGATTACATGAATTAATAATTCTAGAGAAAAAATGTTGACTTTCTACAGTACTCGCTGACCCTAGTGAGTAGTGACAATCAATTGTGTTGACTTAGAGAGCACGTTAATAAATTTACTCAAGAGGTCATGGTCATAGTGAACAAAATTATTTTAATTGCGTTTTTACTTGAGCAGTTTAATAAATTATCACTAATAATAATATATTAAGTTTTAGGTTGATCCCAAAATTAAATTCTTGAATTTTATGAATGTGATGTTTCTTGTGGAAAAGATGATATGTGACAAAACAATATATAGAAAAATTACGATGTGCGTCTATCGAAGGAGGATTACGTACTCAAAGTTATTCCGGTAGTTGACGGTCGAGTTTTTAGCCGATATGTTTAATTAAGTAATCGAAGTTATTTCGGTAGTTGACCGTCGAGTTTTTAGCCGATGTGTTTAATTAATAAATTGAAGTTACAACGGCTTAAAAAAATTGGCCGGTCCATTTATGTTTTAACACTATTTAAGATTGTCGATTATTTGCTTAAAAATGGCACACAAAACAAGCTGTTG